>OX463246.1:0-1200000 GCA_949820135.1 Sylvilagus floridanus
GACTCAAACTACCAGAACCCAGCGAGCGACCAGCCTCGGACGACTCCATCTCCCAGGGGTCCTTCGGGCCTCATACGTCAGAGGACGGCGTCTCCCGGAACACACTGTGGACTCACAGTTCAGACTCCATCTCCCAGCAATCCCCAGGGGCCTCATACGTCAAAGGACCGCGCGGGCACACAGCTCGGACTCCATTTCCCAGGGATCTGGACGCACCCACGTCAGACGCCATCTCCCAGAGGCCCCAGGGTGTCCAGCTTCCTAGGACTCTGTGTCACGGTGGGCCCTGCTGGGCTGCCCTCTTTCAGAGAACCCTTGCTCCAAGAGCCTCCTCTGCAAGTCCCCTACAGAAGCCCATCTCTGAAAGCTAAGCGGACGCCCCCGGACTCAAACTACCAGAGCCCAGCGAGCGACCAGCCTCAGACGACTCCATCTCCCAGGGGTCCTCGCGGGCCTCATACGTCAGAGGACGGCGTCTCCCGGAACACACTGTGGACTCACAGTTCAGACTCCATCTCCCAGCAATCCCCAGGGGCCTCATACGTCAAAGGACCGCGCGGGCACACAGCTCGGACTCCATTTCCCAGGGATCTGGACGCACCCACGTCAGACGCCATCTCCCAGAGGCCCCAGGGTGTCCAGCTTCCTAGGACTCTGTGTCACGGTGGGCCCTGCTGGGCTGCCCTCTTTCAGAGAACCCTTGCTCCAAGAGCCTCCTCTGCAAGTCCCCTACAGAAGCCCATCTCTGAAAGCTAAGCGGACGCCCCCTGACTCAAACTACCAGAGCCCAGCGAGCGACCAGCCTCAGACGACTCCATCTCCAGGGGTCCTCGCGGGCCTCATACGTCAGAGGACGGCGTCTCCCGGAACACACTGTGGACTCACAGTTCAGACTCCATCTCCCAGCAATCCCCAGGGGCCTCATACGTCAAAGGACCGCGCGGGCACACAGCTCGGACTCCATTTCCCAGGGATCTGGACGCACCCACGTCAGACGCCATCTCCAGAGGCCCCAGGGTGTCCAGCTTCCTAGGACTCTGTGTCACGGTGGGCCCTGCTGGGCTGCCCTCTTTCAGAGAACCCTTGCTCCAAGAGCCTCCTCTGCAAGTCCCCTACAGAAGCCCATCTCTGAAAGCTAAGCGGACGCCCCCGGACTCAAACTACCAGAGCCCAGCGAGCGACCAGCCTCAGACGACTCCGTCTCCCAATGATCTTCACCGGCACCACTCGTCAGTGGACCCTGTTTGCATGAAGGCAGCGAGGCATTCATCCTCAGACTCCATCTCCCAGAGCTCCCCGTAGCACCATCCCCCCTCCCCCGTTATCCTCAGAATGTTGCAGCCCCAGCGTATGGAGTGCTGAGCAGGACAGATGCATGGACGCTCACGACGGGGGGTGGGAGCCGGCGCTTGTGTGGAATCCACATGAGCACTGCACCGTCCTTTCTCACAGGGCCAACAGAGGCTTTGGGCGTCAGGCGTTGCGGCACAGCGGCTTGAGTGGCTGCCTGCAATGCCGGCATTCCCTATGGACGCTGCTTACATCAAGGCTACTGCACTTCCAATCCGGTTCCCTGCTGATGTGCCTGGGAAAGCCTTGGGTGGTGGCCAGAGTCTTGCACTCCTGCCACGCACAGGAAAGACACAGAGGGAGTTCCAGGCTCCTGGTTTCAGCTTGGCCCCGCCCCACCATTGTCCCCATTTGGGGAGTGAACCAGCAGATGGAATATCTGTCTCTCCCTCTGTCACTGTAGCTCAAGAAAAACAGCCAGGGCGAGAGCGAGAGCGAGCAAGAGAGAGAGATATGGGACAGAGGGTGGGTAAGAAAAAGAAAGAAGGGGTGGGAAGGGGAGTGGAGGGGAGGGGTCTGAGGGAGTGTGTTTCCCCAACCTGCCATTCAAGGCCACAGCTGCAGACCCATCAGTGAAGAGCAGGTCTGCACCAGAAAGGTCTCCAGCACCTTCCACTCCGAATGTCTACTGTCCAGAACCGTGGGCAATAAATTCCTGTTGTGATCTCCTTCCCCAAAACCCATAAGCCTGCTCCCATTGTGAAAAATAGCAGAAAAGCAAACCTGACTGCATGAAGCCGGAGACCTAGAAGACACGGCCAATTGCCCAGTCAAAAGGCCTGTTCAGTGGGGCCAGTGTTGTGGTGCAGTGGGTTAAGCCACCACCTGGAGCAGCAGCATCCCACATGGGCACCAGTTCAAGTCCCGGCTGAGGCACTTTTGCTCCAGCTCCCTGCTGATGCACCTGGGCAAGCAGCGAAAGGTGGCCCAAGTGCCTGGTGCCCTGCACCCACATGGGAGACATGGAAAAGCCCCCTGCTCCTGGTGCTGGCCTGGCCCAGCCCCGCCCCAGCTTTGGGCACCACTTGGGGAGTCAATCCGGGGATGGAAGACCTCTCTCTGCCTTTCCCTTTCTCTCTGTGGAACTCTGCCTTTGAAATGCATACACTAAGTCTTTAAACAAAATGACTCACGGGGCTGGGATTGTGTCCTGGCAGGCAGAGCTCCAGACCGCTGGCTTCAGTGTGACCCGGCTCCAGCTGCTGAGGCCACTAGGGGCAGTGAAGCAGTGGATGGAAGACCGCTGTCTCTCTCTCTCTCTCTCTCTCTCTCGGCCTCCTCCTCTGGAACACTGCCTTTTAAATAAAGAGATACATACACAAGTCGATAAATAAAAAGAAAGAATGTAAATAAGTACAGAGATACTCCTCGGGCAGGAGCAGAAGAGCGATTCCTCTTAGCACACAACAGTCCCTTCTCATTTGACCTGCAGATTCAATGGAATCCCAATCACATTCCCAGCAAAGATGCCAACGGACAGTTGAGAATCCTAGATAGGTGACATAAGACTGAAGAAGAAGGGGGGCCGGCACTGGGCCTTAGTGGGTCGAGTCCCAGCTAGCATCACCAGCATCCCATAGAGGAGACTGCTGGAGTCCCAGTTGCTCCACTTCCAGTCCAGCTCCCCGCTAACGGCCCGGGAAAAGCAGCAGAAGATGGCCCGAGTGCTTGGGCCCTGCTCCCATGGGGGAGACCACAAAGAAGCTCCTGGCTCCTGGCTCCTGGCTCTGCCCTGGCTGTCTTAGGCACTGGGAGTGAATCAGTGGATGGGAGAATGCGGTCTCTCTCTGTCTCTCCCCCTCTCTAAAACTGACTCTCAAATAAATAAATCGTAAAACCAAAGAACTTAGGACAGCACATGTCATGAGGGAAAAGCTAGTAGGAAAATAGGCTCTCCTTGCCTCTGCCTCTCTGTAGCTCTGACTTCCCAATAAATCTATAAATCTAAAAATCTTTAAAAAAAAAAAAAAGTGGCAGAGAGGGCACCAGCAGTAGGTAAAGCCACCGCCTGCAGTGCCGGCATCCTATATGGGCACCAATTCGAGTCCTGGCTGCTCCATTTCTAATCCAGGTCTCTGCTATGGCCTGGGGGGTACAATAAAAGATGGCCCAAGTCTTTGGGCCCCTGCACCCATGTGGGAGACCTGGAGGAAGCTCCTGCCTCCTGGGTGCAGATAGGCTCATGCACAGCCATTGTGGCCACCTGGAGAGTGAACCAGCACTCTCTCACTCTCTCATATCCATCTATCGATCGATCCATCGATCTATCAATCCATTGCTCTCTGTCTTTCAAATCAATACATAATTAACTCCTTCAAAACCAATAAAACAGGGATATGGGACACACATCTATTACAGAGGGGTCCTCACGGGCCTCATACGTCAGAGGACGGCGTCTCCCGGAACACACTGTGGACTCACAGTTCAGACTCCATCTCCCAGCAATCCCCAGGGGCCTCATACGTCAAAGGACCCGCGCGGGCACACAGCTCGGACTCTATTTCCCAGGGATCTGGACGCACCCACGTCAGACGCCATCTCCCAGAGGCCCCAGGGTGTCCAGCTTCCTAGGACTCTGTGTCACGGTGGGCCCTGCTGGGCTGCCCTCTTTCAGAGAACCCTGGCTCCAAGAGCCTCCTCTGCAAGTCCCCTACAGAAGCCCATCTCTGAAAGCTAAGCGGACGCCCCCTGACTCAAACTACCAGAGCCCAGCGAGCGACCAGCCTCAGACGACTCCATCTCCCAGGGGTCCTCGCGGGCCTCATACGTCAGAGGACGGCGTCTCCCGGAACACACTGTGGACTCACAGTTCAGACTCCATCTCCCAGCAATCCCCAGGGGCCTCATACGTCAAAGGACCGCGCGGGCACACAGCTCGGACTCCATTTCCCAGGGATCTGGACGCACCCACGTCAGACGCCATCTCCCAGAGGCCCCAGGGTGTCCAGCTTCCTAGGACTCTGTGTCACGGTGGGCCCTGCTGGGCTGCCCTCTTTCAGAGAACCCTTGCTCCAAGAGCCTCCTCTGCAAGTCCCCTACAGAAGCCCATCTCTGAAAGCTAAGCGGACGCCCCCGGACTCAAACTACCAGAGCCCAGCGAGCGACCAGCCTCAGACGACTCCATCTCCCAGGGGTCCTCGCGGGCCTCATACGTCAGAGGACGGCGTCTCCCGGAACACACTGTGGACTCACAGTTCAGACTCCATCTCCCAGCAATCCCCAGGGGCCTCATACGTCAAAGGACCGCGCGGGCACACAGCTCGGACTCCATTTCCCAGGGATCTGGACGCACCCACGTCAGACGCCATCTCCCAGAGGCCCCAGGGTGTCCAGCTTCCTAGGACTCTGTGTCACGGTGGGCCCCTGCTGGGCTGCCCTCTTTCAGAGAACCCTGGCTCCAAGAGCCTCCTCTGCAAGTCCCCTACAGAAGCCCATCTCTGAAAGCTAAGCGGACGCCCCCTGACTCAAACTACCAGAGCCCAGCGAGCGACCAGCCTCGGACGACTCCATCTCCCAGGGGTCCTCGCGGGCCTCATACGTCAGAGGACGGCGTCTCCCGGAACACACTGTGGACTCAGGGTTCAGACTCCATCTCCCAGGAATCCCCAGGGGCCTCCTACGTCAAAGGACCGCGCGGGCACACAGCTCGGACTCCATTTCCCAGGGATCTGGACGCACCCACGTCAGACGCCATCTCCCAGAGGCCCCAGGGTGTCCAGCTTCCTAGGACTCTGTGTCACGGTGGGCCCCGCTGGGCTGCCCTCTTTCAGAGAACCCTTGCTCCAAGAGCCTCCTCTGCAAGTCCCCTACAGAAGCCCATCTCTGAAAGCTAAGCGGACGCCCCCTGACTCAAACTACCAGAGCCCAGCGAGCGACCAGCCTCAGACGACTCCATCTCCCAGGGGTCCTCGCGGGCCTCATACGTCAGAGGACGGCGTCTCCCGGAACACACTGTGGACTCAGGGTTCAGACTCCATCTCCCAGGAATCCCCAGGGGCCTCCTACGTCAAAGGACCGCGCGGGCACACAGCTCGGACTCCATTTCCCAGGGATCTGGACGCACCCACGTCAGACGCCATCTCCCAGAGGCCCCAGGGTGTCCAGCTTCCTAGGACTCTGTGTCACGGTGGGCCCCGCTGGGCTGCTCTCTTTCAGAGAACCCTTGCTCCAAGAGCCTCCTCTGCAAGTCCCCTACAGAAGCCCATCTCTGAAAGCTAAGCGGACGCCCCCTGACTCAAACTACCAGAACCCAGCGAGCGACAAGCCTCGGACGACTCCATCTCCCAGGGGTCCTCGCGGGCCTCATACGTCAGAGGACGGCGTCTCCCGGAACACACTGTGGACTCAGGGTTCAGACTCCATCTCCCAGGAATCCCCAGGGGCCTCATACGTCAAAGGACCGCGCGGGCACACAGCTCGGACTCCATTACCCAGGGATCTGGACGCACCCACGTCAGACGCCATCTCCCAGAGGCCCCAGGGTGTCCAGCTTCCTAGGACTCTGTGTCACGGTGGGCCCCGCTGGGCTGCCCACTTTCAGAGAACCCTTGCTCCAAGAGCCTCCTCTGCAAGTCCCCCACAGAAGCCCATCTCTGAAAGCTAAGCGGACGCCCCCTGACTCAAACTACCAGAGCCCAGCGAGCGACCAGCCTCGGACGACTCCATCTCCCAGGGGTCCTCGCGGGCCTCATACGTCAGAGGACGGCGTCTCCCGGAACACACTGTGGACTCAGGGTTCAGACTCCATCTCCCAGGAATCCCCAGGGGCCTCATACGTCAAAGGACCGCGCGGGCACACAGCTCGGACTCCATTTCCCAGGGATCTGGACGCACCCACGTCAGACGCCATCTCCCAGAGGCCCCAGGGTGTCCAGCTTCCTAGGACTCTGTGTCACGGTGGGCCCCGCTGGGCTGCCCTCTTTCAGAGAACCCTTGCTCCAAGAGCCTCCTCTGCAAGTCCCCTACAGAAGCCCATCTCTGAAAGCTAAGCGGACGCCCCCTGACTCAAACTACCAGAGCCCAGCGAGCGACCAGCCTCGGACGACTCCATCTCCCAGGGGTCCTCGCGGGCCTCATACGTCAGAGGACGGCGTCTCCCGGAACACACTGTGGACTCAGGGTTCAGACTCCATCTCCCAGGAATCCCCAGGGGCCTCATACGTCAAAGGACCGCGCGGGCACACAGCTCGGACTCCATTTCCCAGGGATCTGGACGCACCCACGTCAGACGCCATCTCCCAGAGGCCCCAGGGTGTCCAGCTTCCTAGGACTCTGTGTCACGGTGGGCCCCGCTGGGCTGCCCTCTTTCAGAGAACCCTTGCTCCAAGAGCCTCCTCTGCAAGTCCCCTACAGAAGCCCATCTCTGAAAGCTAAGCGGACGCCCCCTGACTCAAACTACCAGAGCCCAGCGAGCGACCAGCCTCGGACGACTCCATCTCCCAGGGGTCCTCGCGGGCCTCATACGTCAGAGGACGGCGTCTCCCGGAACACACTGTGGACTCAGGGTTCAGACTCCATCTCCCAGGAATCCCCAGGGGCCTCATACGTCAAAGGACCGCGCGGGCACACAGCTCGGACTCCATTTCCCAGGGATCTGGACGCACCCACGTCAGACGCCATCTCCCAGAGGCCCCAGGGTGTCCAGCTTCCTAGGACTCTGTGTCACGGTGGGCCCCGCTGGGCTGCTCTCTTTCAGAGAACCCTTGCTCCAAGAGCCTCCTCTGCAAGTCCCCTACAGAAGCCCATCTCTGAAAGCTAAGCGGACGCCCCCTGACTCAAACTACCAGAACCCAGCGAGCGACCAGCCTCGGACGACTCCATCTCCCAGGGGTCCTCGCGGGCCTCATACGTCAGAGGACGGCGTCTCCCGGAACACACTGTGGACTCAGGGTTCAGACTCCATCTCCCAGGAATCCCCAGGGGCCTCATACGTCAAAGGACCGCGCGGGCACACAGCTCGGACTCCATTTCCCAGGGATCTGGACGCACCCACGTCAGACGCCATCTCCCAGAGGCCCCAGGGTGTCCAGCTTCCTAGGACTCTGTGTCACGGTGGGCCCAGCTGGGCTGCCCTCTTTCAGAGAACCCTTGCTCCAAGAGCCTCCTCTGCAAGTCCCCTACAGAAGCCCATCTCTGAAAGCTAAGCGGACGCCCCCTGACTCAAACTACCAGAGCCCAGCGAGCGACCAGCCTCGGACGACTCCATCTCCCAGGGGTCCTCGCGGGCCTCATACGTCAGAGGACGGCGTCTCCCGGAACACACTGTGGACTCAGGGTTCAGACTCCATCTCCCAGGAATCCCCAGGGGCCTCCTACGTCAAAGGACCGCGCAGGCACACAGCTCGGACTCCATTTCCCAGGGATCTGGACGCACCCACGTCAGACGCCATCTCCCAGAGGCCCCAGGGTGTCCAGCTTCCTAGGACTCTGTGCCACGGTGGGACCCGCTGGGCTGCCCTCTTTCAGAGAACCCTTGCTCCAAGAGCCTCCTCTGCAAGTCCCCTACAGAAGCCCATCTCTGAAAGCTAAGCGGACGCCCCCTGACTCAAACTACCAGAGCCCAGCGAGCGACCAGCCTCGGACGACTCCATCTCCCAGGGGTCCTCGCGGGCCTCATACGTCAGAGGACGGCGTCTCCCGGAACACACTGTGGACTCAGGGTTCAGACTCCATCTCCCAGGAATCCCCAGGGGCCTCATACGTCAAAGGACCGCGCGGGCACACAGCTCGGACTCCATTTCCCAGGGATCTGGACGCACCCACGTCAGACGCCATCTCCCAGAGGCCCCAGGGTGTCCAGCTTCCTAGGACTCTGTGTCACGGTGGGCCCCGCTGGGCTGCTCTCTTTCAGAGAACCCTTGCTCCAAGAGCCTCCTCTGCAAGTCCCCTACAGAAGCCCATCTCTGAAAGCTAAGCGGACGCCCCCTGACTCAAACTACCAGAACCCAGCGAGCGACCAGCCTCGGACGACTCCATCTCCCAGGGGTCCTCGCGGGCCTCATACGTCAGAGGACGGCGTCTCCCGGAACACACTGTGGACTCAGGGTTCAGACTCCATCTCCCAGGAATCCCCAGGGGCCTCATACGTCAAAGGACCGCGCGGGCACACAGCTCGGACTCCATTTCCCAGGGATCTGGACGCACCCACGTCAGACGCCATCTCCCAGAGGCCCCAGGGTGTCCAGCTTCCTAGGACTCTGTGTCACGGTGGGCCCTGCTGGGCTGCCCTCTTTCAGAGAACCCTGGCTCCAAGAGCCTCCTCTGCAAGTCCCCTACAGAAGCCCATCTCTGAGAGCTAAGCGGACGCCCCCTGACTCAAACTACCAGAACCCAGCGAGCGACCAGCCTCGGACGACTCCATCTCCCAGGGGTCCTTCGGGCCTCATACGTCAGAGGACGGCGTCTCCCGGAACACACTGTGGACTCACAGTTCAGACTCCATCTCCCAGCAATCCCCAGGGGCCTCATACGTCAAAGGACCGCGCGGGCACACAGCTCGGACTCCATTTCCCAGGGATCTGGACGCACCCACGTCAGACGCCATCTCCCAGAGGCCCCAGGGTGTCCAGCTTCCTAGGACTCTGTGTCACGGTGGGCCCTGCTGGGCTGCCCTCTTTCAGAGAACCCTTGCTCCAAGAGCCTCCTCTGCAAGTCCCCTACAGAAGCCCATCTCTGAAAGCTAAGCGGACGCCCCCGGACTCAAACTACCAGAGCCCAGCGAGCGACCAGCCTCAGACGACTCCATCTCCCAGGGGTCCTCGCGGGCCTCATACGTCAGAGGACGGCGTCTCCCGGAACACACTGTGGACTCACAGTTCAGACTCCATCTCCCAGCAATCCCCAGGGGCCTCATACGTCAAAGGACCGCGCGGGCACACAGCTCGGACTCCATTTCCCAGGGATCTGGACGCACCCACGTCAGACGCCATCTCCCAGAGGCCCCAGGGTGTCCAGCTTCCTAGGACTCTGTGTCACGGTGGGCCCTGCTGGGCTGCCCTCTTTCAGAGAACCCTTGCTCCAAGAGCCTCCTCTGCAAGTCCCCTACAGAAGCCCATCTCTGAAAGCTAAGCGGACGCCCCCTGACTCAAACTACCAGAGCCCAGCGAGCGACCAGCCTCAGACGACTCCATCTCCCAGGGGTCCTCGCGGGCCTCATACGTCAGAGGACGGCGTCTCCCGGAACACACTGTGGACTCACAGTTCAGACTCCATCTCCCAGCAATCCCCAGGGGCCTCATACGTCAAAGGACCGCGCGGGCACACAGCTCGGACTCCATTTCCCAGGGATCTGGACGCACCCACGTCAGACGCCATCTCCCAGAGGCCCCAGGGTGTCCAGCTTCCTAGGACTCTGTGTCACGGTGGGCCCTGCTGGGCTGCCCTCTTTCAGAGAACCCTTGCTCCAAGAGCCTCCTCTGCAAGTCCCCTACAGAAGCCCATCTCTGAAAGCTAAGCGGACGCCCCCGGACTCAAACTACCAGAGCCCAGCGAGCGACCAGCCTCAGACGACTCCGTCTCCCAATGATCTTCACCGGCACCACTCGTCAGTGGACCCTGTTTGCATGAAGGCAGCGAGGCATTCATCCTCAGACTCCATCTCCCAGAGCTCCCCGTAGCACCATCCCCCCTCCCCCGTTATCCTCAGAATGTTGCAGCCCCAGCGTATGGAGTGCTGAGCAGGACAGATGCATGGACGCTCACGACGGGGGGTGGGAGCCGGCGCTTGTGTGGAATCCACATGAGCACTGCACCGTCCTTTCTCACAGGGCCAACAGAGGCTTTGGGCGTCAGGCGTTGCGGCACAGCGGCTTGAGTGGCTGCCTGCAATGCCGGCATTCCCTATGGACGCTGCTTACATCAAGGCTACTGCACTTCCAATCCGGTTCCCTGCTGATGTGCCTGGGAAAGCCTTGGGTGGTGGCCAGAGTCTTGCACTCCTGCCACGCACAGGAAAGACACAGAGGGAGTTCCAGGCTCCTGGTTTCAGCTTGGCCCCGCCCCACCATTGTCCCCATTTGGGGAGTGAACCAGCAGATGGAATATCTGTCTCTCCCTCTGTCACTGTAGCTCAAGAAAAACAGCCAGGGCGAGAGCGAGAGCGAGCAAGAGAGAGAGATATGGGACAGAGGGTGGGTAAGAAAAAGAAAGAAGGGGTGGGAAGGGGAGTGGAGGGGAGGGGTCTGAGGGAGTGTGTTTCCCCAACCTGCCATTCAAGGCCACAGCTGCAGACCCATCAGTGAAGAGCAGGTCTGCACCAGAAAGGTCTCCAGCACCTTCCACTCCGAATGTCTACTGTCCAGAACCGTGGGCAATAAATTCCTGTTGTGATCTCCTTCCCCAAAACCCATAAGCCTGCTCCCATTGTGAAAAATAGCAGAAAAGCAAACCTGACTGCATGAAGCCGGAGACCTAGAAGACACGGCCAATTGCCCAGTCAAAAGGCCTGTTCAGTGGGGCCAGTGTTGTGGTGCAGTGGGTTAAGCCACCACCTGGAGCAGCAGCATCCCACATGGGCACCAGTTCAAGTCCCGGCTGAGGCACTTTTGCTCCAGCTCCCTGCTGATGCACCTGGGCAAGCAGCGAAAGGTGGCCCAAGTGCCTGGTGCCCTGCACCCACATGGGAGACATGGAAAAGCCCCCTGCTCCTGGTGCTGGCCTGGCCCAGCCCCGCCCCAGCTTTGGGCACCACTTGGGGAGTCAATCCGGGGATGGAAGACCTCTCTCTGCCTTTCCCTTTCTCTCTGTGGAACTCTGCCTTTGAAATGCATACACTAAGTCTTTAAACAAAATGACTCACGGGGCTGGGATTGTGTCCTGGCAGGCAGAGCTCCAGACCGCTGGCTTCAGTGTGACCCGGCTCCAGCTGCTGAGGCCACTAGGGGCAGTGAAGCAGTGGATGGAAGACCGCTGTCTCTCTCTCTCTCTCTCTCTCTCTCGGCCTCCTCCTCTGGAACACTGCCTTTTAAATAAAGAGATACATACACAAGTCGATAAATAAAAAGAAAGAATGTAAATAAGTACAGAGATACTCCTCGGGCAGGAGCAGAAGAGCGATTCCTCTTAGCACACAACAGTCCCTTCTCATTTGACCTGCAGATTCAATGGAATCCCAATCACATTCCCAGCAAAGATGCCAACGGACAGTTGAGAATCCTAGATAGGTGACATAAGACTGAAGAAGAAGGGGGCCGGCACTGGGCCTTAGTGGGTCGAGTCCCAGCTAGCATCACCAGCATCCCATAGAGGAGACTGCTGGAGTCCCAGTTGCTCCACTTCCAGTCCAGCTCCCCGCTAACGGCCCGGGAAAAGCAGCAGAAGATGGCCCGAGTGCTTGGGCCCTGCTCCCATGGGGGAGACCACAAAGAAGCTCCTGGCTCCTGGCTCCTGGCTCTGCCCTGGCTGTCTTAGGCACTGGGAGTGAATCAGTGGATGGGAGAATGCGGTCTCTCTCTGTCTCTCCCCCTCTCTAAAACTGACTCTCAAATAAATAAATCGTAAAACCAAAGAACTTAGGACAGCACATGTCATGAGGGAAAAGCTAGTAGGAAAATAGGCTCTCCTTGCCTCTGCCTCTCTGTAGCTCTGACTTCCCAATAAATCTATAAATCTAAAAATCTTTAAAAAAAAAAAAAGTGGCAGAGAGGGCACCAGCAGTAGGTAAAGCCACCGCCTGCAGTGCCGGCATCCTATATGGGCACCAATTCGAGTCCTGGCTGCTCCATTTCTAATCCAGGTCTCTGCTATGGCCTGGGGGTACAATAAAAGATGGCCCAAGTCTTTGGGCCCCTGCACCCATGTGGGAGACCTGGAGGAAGCTCCTGCCTCCTGGGTGCAGATAGGCTCATGCACAGCCATTGTGGCCACCTGGAGAGTGAACCAGCACTCTCTCACTCTCTCATATCCATCTATCGATCGATCCATCGATCTATCAATCCATTGCTCTCTGTCTTTCAAATCAATACATAATTAACTCCTTCAAAACCAATAAAACAGGGATATGGGACACACATCTATTACAGAGGGGTCCTCACGGGCCTCATACGTCAGAGGACGGCGTCTCCCGGAACACACTGTGGACTCACAGTTCAGACTCCATCTCCCAGCAATCCCCAGGGGCCTCATACGTCAAAGGACCGCGCGGGCACACAGCTCGGACTCTATTTCCCAGGGATCTGGACGCACCCACGTCAGACGCCATCTCCCAGAGGCCCCAGGGTGTCCAGCTTCCTAGGACTCTGTGTCACGGTGGGCCCTGCTGGGCTGCCCTCTTTCAGAGAACCCTGGCTCCAAGAGCCTCCTCTGCAAGTCCCCTACAGAAGCCCATCTCTGAAAGCTAAGCGGACGCCCCCTGACTCAAACTACCAGAGCCCAGCGAGCGACCAGCCTCAGACGACTCCATCTCCCAGGGGTCCTCGCGGGCCTCATACGTCAGAGGACGGCGTCTCCCGGAACACACTGTGGACTCACAGTTCAGACTCCATCTCCCAGCAATCCCCAGGGGCCTCATACGTCAAAGGACCGCGCGGGCACACAGCTCGGACTCCATTTCCCAGGGATCTGGACGCACCCACGTCAGACGCCATCTCCCAGAGGCCCCAGGGTGTCCAGCTTCCTAGGACTCTGTGTCACGGTGGGCCCTGCTGGGCTGCCCTCTTTCAGAGAACCCTTGCTCCAAGAGCCTCCTCTGCAAGTCCCCTACAGAAGCCCATCTCTGAAAGCTAAGCGGACGCCCCCGGACTCAAACTACCAGAGCCCAGCGAGCGACCAGCCTCAGACGACTCCATCTCCCAGGGGTCCTCGCGGGCCTCATACGTCAGAGGACGGCGTCTCCCGGAACACACTGTGGACTCACAGTTCAGACTCCATCTCCCAGGAATCCCCAGGGGCCTCATACGTCAAAGGACCGCGCGGGCACACAGCTCGGACTCCATTTCCCAGGGATCTGGACGCACCCACGTCAGACGCCATCTCCCAGAGGCCCCAGGGTGTCCAGCTTCCTAGGACTCTGTGTCACGGTGGGCCCTGCTGGGCTGCCCTCTTTCAGAGAACCCTGGCTCCAAGAGCCTCCTCTGCAAGTCCCCTACAGAAGCCCATCTCTGAAAGCTAAGCGGACGCCCCCTGACTCAAACTACCAGAGCCCAGCGAGCGACCAGCCTCGGACGACTCCATCTCCCAGGGGTCCTCGCGGGCCTCATACGTCAGAGGACGGCGTCTCCCGGAACACACTGTGGACTCAGGGTTCAGACTCCATCTCCCAGGAATCCCCAGGGGCCTCCTACGTCAAAGGACCGCGCGGGCACACAGCTCGGACTCCATTTCCCAGGGATCTGGACGCACCCACGTCAGACGCCATCTCCCAGAGGCCCCAGGGTGTCCAGCTTCCTAGGACTCTGTGTCACGGTGGGCCCCGCTGGGCTGCCCTCTTTCAGAGAACCCTTGCTCCAAGAGCCTCCTCTGCAAGTCCCCTACAGAAGCCCATCTCTGAAAGCTAAGCGGACGCCCCCTGACTCAAACTACCAGAGCCCAGCGAGCGACCAGCCTCAGACGACTCCATCTCCCAGGGGTCCTCGCGGGCCTCATACGTCAGAGGACGGCGTCTCCCGGAACACACTGTGGACTCAGGGTTCAGACTCCATCTCCCAGGAATCCCCAGGGGCCTCCTACGTCAAAGGACCGCGCGGGCACACAGCTCGGACTCCATTTCCCAGGGATCTGGACGCACCCACGTCAGACGCCATCTCCCAGAGGCCCCAGGGTGTCCAGCTTCCTAGGACTCTGTGTCACGGTGGGCCCCGCTGGGCTGCTCTCTTTCAGAGAACCCTTGCTCCAAGAGCCTCCTCTGCAAGTCCCCTACAGAAGCCCATCTCTGAAAGCTAAGCGGACGCCCCCTGACTCAAACTACCAGAACCCAGCGAGCGACAAGCCTCGGACGACTCCATCTCCCAGGGGTCCTCGCGGGCCTCATACGTCAGAGGACGGCGTCTCCCGGAACACACTGTGGACTCAGGGTTCAGACTCCATCTCCCAGGAATCCCCAGGGGCCTCATACGTCAAAGGACCGCGCGGGCACACAGCTCGGACTCCATTACCCAGGGATCTGGACGCACCCACGTCAGACGCCATCTCCCAGAGGCCCCAGGGTGTCCAGCTTCCTAGGACTCTGTGTCACGGTGGGCCCCGCTGGGCTGCCCACTTTCAGAGAACCCTTGCTCCAAGAGCCTCCTCTGCAAGTCCCCCACAGAAGCCCATCTCTGAAAGCTAAGCGGACGCCCCCTGACTCAAACTACCAGAGCCCAGCGAGCGACCAGCCTCGGACGACTCCATCTCCCAGGGGTCCTCGCGGGCCTCATACGTCAGAGGACGGCGTCTCCCGGAACACACTGTGGACTCAGGGTTCAGACTCCATCTCCCAGGAATCCCCAGGGGCCTCATACGTCAAAGGACCGCGCGGGCACACAGCTCGGACTCCATTTCCCAGGGATCTGGACGCACCCACGTCAGACGCCATCTCCCAGAGGCCCCAGGGTGTCCAGCTTCCTAGGACTCTGTGTCACGGTGGGCCCCGCTGGGCTGCCCTCTTTCAGAGAACCCTTGCTCCAAGAGCCTCCTCTGCAAGTCCCCTACAGAAGCCCATCTCTGAAAGCTAAGCGGACGCCCCCTGACTCAAACTACCAGAGCCCAGCGAGCGACCAGCCTCGGACGACTCCATCTCCCAGGGGTCCTCGCGGGCCTCATACGTCAGAGGACGGCGTCTCCCGGAACACACTGTGGACTCAGGGTTCAGACTCCATCTCCCAGGAATCCCCAGGGGCCTCATACGTCAAAGGACCGCGCGGGCACACAGCTCGGACTCCATTTCCCAGGGATCTGGACGCACCCACGTCAGACGCCATCTCCCAGAGGCCCCAGGGTGTCCAGCTTCCTAGGACTCTGTGTCACGGTGGGCCCCGCTGGGCTGCCCTCTTTCAGAGAACCCTTGCTCCAAGAGCCTCCTCTGCAAGTCCCCTACAGAAGCCCATCTCTGAAAGCTAAGCGGACGCCCCCTGACTCAAACTACCAGAGCCCAGCGAGCGACCAGCCTCGGACGACTCCATCTCCCAGGGGTCCTCGCGGGCCTCATACGTCAGAGGACGGCGTCTCCCGGAACACACTGTGGACTCAGGGTTCAGACTCCATCTCCCAGGAATCCCCAGGGGCCTCATACGTCAAAGGACCGCGCGGGCACACAGCTCGGACTCCATTTCCCAGGGATCTGGACGCACCCACGTCAGACGCCATCTCCCAGAGGCCCCAGGGTGTCCAGCTTCCTAGGACTCTGTGTCACGGTGGGCCCCGCTGGGCTGCTCTCTTTCAGAGAACCCTTGCTCCAAGAGCCTCCTCTGCAAGTCCCCTACAGAAGCCCATCTCTGAAAGCTAAGCGGACGCCCCCTGACTCAAACTACCAGAACCCAGCGAGCGACCAGCCTCGGACGACTCCATCTCCCAGGGGTCCTCGCGGGCCTCATACGTCAGAGGACGGCGTCTCCCGGAACACACTGTGGACTCAGGGTTCAGACTCCATCTCCCAGGAATCCCCAGGGGCCTCATACGTCAAAGGACCGCGCGGGCACACAGCTCGGACTCCATTTCCCAGGGATCTGGACGCACCCACGTCAGACGCCATCTCCCAGAGGCCCCAGGGTGTCCAGCTTCCTAGGACTCTGTGTCACGGTGGGCCCAGCTGGGCTGCCCTCTTTCAGAGAACCCTTGCTCCAAGAGCCTCCTCTGCAAGTCCCCTACAGAAGCCCATCTCTGAAAGCTAAGCGGACGCCCCCTGACTCAAACTACCAGAGCCCAGCGAGCGACCAGCCTCGGACGACTCCATCTCCCAGGGGTCCTCGCGGGCCTCATACGTCAGAGGACGGCGTCTCCCGGAACACACTGTGGACTCAGGGTTCAGACTCCATCTCCCAGGAATCCCCAGGGGCCTCCTACGTCAAAGGACCGCGCAGGCACACAGCTCGGACTCCATTTCCCAGGGATCTGGACGCACCCACGTCAGACGCCATCTCCCAGAGGCCCCAGGGTGTCCAGCTTCCTAGGACTCTGTGCCACGGTGGGACCCGCTGGGCTGCCCTCTTTCAGAGAACCCTTGCTCCAAGAGCCTCCTCTGCAAGTCCCCTACAGAAGCCCATCTCTGAAAGCTAAGCGGACGCCCCCTGACTCAAACTACCAGAGCCCAGCGAGCGACCAGCCTCGGACGACTCCATCTCCCAGGGGTCCTCGCGGGCCTCATACGTCAGAGGACGGCGTCTCCCGGAACACACTGTGGACTCAGGGTTCAGACTCCATCTCCCAGGAATCCCCAGGGGCCTCATACGTCAAAGGACCGCGCGGGCACACAGCTCGGACTCCATTTCCCAGGGATCTGGACGCACCCACGTCAGACGCCATCTCCCAGAGGCCCCAGGGTGTCCAGCTTCCTAGGACTCTGTGTCACGGTGGGCCCCGCTGGGCTGCTCTCTTTCAGAGAACCCTTGCTCCAAGAGCCTCCTCTGCAAGTCCCCTACAGAAGCCCATCTCTGAAAGCTAAGCGGACGCCCCCTGACTCAAACTACCAGAACCCAGCGAGCGACCAGCCTCGGACGACTCCATCTCCCAGGGGTCCTCGCGGGCCTCATACGTCAGAGGACGGCGTCTCCCGGAACACACTGTGGACTCAGGGTTCAGACTCCATCTCCCAGGAATCCCCAGGGGCCTCATACGTCAAAGGACCGCGCGGGCACACAGCTCGGACTCCATTTGCCAGGGATCTGGACGCACCCACGTCAGACGCCATCTCCCAGAGGCCCCAGGGTGTCCAGCTTCCTAGGACTCTGTGTCACGGTGGGCCCCGCTGGGCTGCTCTCTTTCAGAGAACCCTTGCTCCAAGAGCCTCCTCTGCAAGTCCCCTACAGAAGCCCATCTCTGAAAGCTAAGCGGACGCCCCCTGACTCAAACTACCAGAGCCCAGCGAGCGACCAGCCTCGGACGACTCCATCTCCCAGGGGTCCTCGCGGGCCTCATACGTCAGAGGACGGCGTCTCCCGGAACACACTGTGGACTCAGGGTTCAGACTCCATCTCCCAGGAATCCCCAGGGGCCTCATACGTCAAAGGACCGCGCGGGCACACAGCTCGGACTCCATTTCCCAGGGATCTGGACGCACCCACGTCAGACGCCATCTCCCAGAGGCCCCAGGGTGTCCAGCTTCCTAGGACTCTGTGTCACGGTGGGCCCCGCTGGGCTGCCCTCTTTCAGAGAACCCTTGCTCCAAGAGCCTCCTCTGCAAGTCCCCTACAGAAGCCCATCTCTGAAAGCTAAGCGGACGCCCCCTGACTCAAACTACCAGAGCCCAGCGAGCGACCAGCCTCGGACGACTCCATCTCCCAGGGGTCCTCGCGGGCCTCATACGTCAGAGGACGGCGTCTCCAGGAACACACTGTGGACTCACAGTTCAGACTCCATCTCCCAGGAATCCCCAGGGGCCTCCTACGTCAAAGGACCGTGCGGGCACACAGCTCGGACTCCATTTCCCAGGGATCTGGACGCACCCACGTCAGACGCCATCTCCCAGAGGCCCCAGGGTGTCCAGCTTCCTAGGACTCTGTGTCACGGTGGGCCCCGCTGGGCTGCCCTCTTTCAGAGAACCCTTGCTCCAAGAGCCTCCTCTGCAAGTCCCCTACAGAAGCCCATCTCTGAAAGCTAAGCGGACGCCCCCTGACTCAAACTACCAGAGCCCAGCGAGCGACCAGCCTCGGACGACTCCATCTCCCAGGGGTCCTCGCGGGCCTCATACGTCAGAGGACGGCGTCTCCCGGAACACACTCTGGACTCAGGGTTCAGACTCCATCTCCCAGGAATCCCCAGGGGCCTCATACGTCAAAGGACCGCGCGGGCACACAGCTCGGACTCCATTTGCCAGGGATCTGGACGCACCCACGTCAGACGCCATCTCCCAGAGGCCCCAGGGTGTCCAGCTTCCTAGGACTCTGTGTCACGGTGGGCCCCGCTGGGCTGCTCTCTTTCAGAGAACCCTTGCTCCAAGAGCCTCCTCTGCAAGTCCCCTACAGAAGCCCATCTCTGAAAGCTAAGCGGACGCCCCCTGACTCAAACTACCAGAGCCCAGCGAGCGACCAGCCTCGGACGACTCCATCTCCCAGGGGTCCTCGCGGGCCTCATACGTCAGAGGACGGCGTCTCCCGGAACACACTGTGGACTCAGGGTTCAGACTCCATCTCCCAGGAATCCCCAGGGGCCTCATACGTCAAAGGACCGCGTGGGCACACAGCTCGGACTCCATTTCCCAGGGATCTGGACGCACCCACGTCAGACGCCATCTCCCAGAGGCCCCAGGGTGTCCAGCTTCCTAGGACTCTGTGCCACGGTGGGCCCCGCTGGGCTGCCCTCTTTCAGAGAACCCTTGCTCCAAGAGCCTCCTCTGCAAGTCCCCTACAGAAGCCCATCTCTGAAAGCTAAGCGGACGCCCCCTGACTCAAACTACCAGAGCCCAGCGAGCGACCAGCCTCGGACGACTCCATCTCCCAGGGGTCCTCGCGGGCCTCATACGTCAGAGGACGGCGTCTCCCGGAACACACTGTGGACTCAGGGTTCAGACTCCATCTCCCAGGAATCCCCAGGGGCCTCATACGTCAAAGGACCGCGCGGGCACACAGCTCGGACTCCATTTCCCAGGGATCTGGACGCACCCACGTCAGACGCCATCTCCCAGAGGCCCCAGGGTGTCCAGCTTCCTAGGACTCTGTCTCACGGTGGGCCCTGCTGGGCTGCCCTCTTTCAGAGAACCCTTGCTCCAAGAGCCTCCTCTGCAAGTCCCCTACAGAAGCCCATCTCTGAGAGCTAAGCGGATGCTCCCTGACTCAAACTACCAGAGCCCAGCGAGCGACCAGCCTCAGATGACTCCATCTCCCAGGGTACTCGCGGGCCTCATACGTCAGAGGACGGCGTCTCCCGGAACACACTCTGGACTCACAGTTCAGACTCCATCACCCAGCAATCCCCAGGGGCCTCATACGTCAAATGACCGCGCGGGCACACAGCTCGGACTCTATTTCCCAGGGATCTGGACGCACCCACGTCAGACGCCATCTCCCAGAGGCCCCAGGGTGTCCAGCTTCCTAGGACTCTGTGTCACGGTGGGCCCTGCTGGGCTGCTCTCTTTTAGAGAACCCATGCTCCAAGAGCCTCCTCTGCAAGTCCCCTTCAGAAGCTCATCTCTGAAAGCTAAGCGGACGCCCCCTGACTCAAACTACCAGAGCCCAGCGAGCGACCAGCCTCAGACGACTCCATCTCCCAATGATCTCCACCGGCACCGCTCGTCAGTGGACCCTGTTTGCATGAAGGCAGCGGGGCATTCATCCTCATACTCCATCTTCCTGAGCTCCCCGTAGCACCATCCCCCCTCCCCCGTTATCCTCAGAATGTTGCAGCCCCAGCGTATGGAGTGCTGAGCAGGACAGATGCATGGACGCTCACGACGGGGGGTGGGAGCCGGCGCTTGTGTGGAATCCACATGAGCACTGCACCGTCCTTTCTCACAGGGCCAACAGAGGCTTGGGGCGTCAGGCGTTGCGGCACAGCGGCTTGAGTGGCTGCCTGCAATGCTGGCATTCCCTATGGACGCTGCTTACATCAAGGCTACTGCACTTCCAATCCGGTTCCCTGCTGATGTGCCTGGGAAAGCCTTGGGTGGTGGCCAGAGTCTTGCACTCCTGCCACGCACAGGAAAGACACAGAGGGAGTTCCAGGCTCCTGGTTTCAGCTTGGCCCCGCCCCACCATTGTCCCCATTTGGGGAGTGAACCAGCAGATGGAATATCTGTCTCTCCCTCTGTCACTGTAGCTCAAGAAAAACGGCCAGGGCGAGAGCGAGAGCGAGCAAGAGAGAGAGATATGGGACAGAGGGTGGGTAAGAAAAAGAAAGAAGGGATGGGAAGGGGAGTGGAGGGGAGGGGTCTGAGGGAGTGTGTTTCCCCAACCTGCCATTCAAGGCCACAGCTGCAGACCCATCAGTGAAGAGCAGGTCTGCACCAGAAAGGTCTCCAGCACCTTCAACTCCGAATGTCTACTGTCCAGAACCGTGGGCAATAAATTCCTGTTGTGATCTCCTTCCCCAAAACCCATAAGCCTGCTCCCATTGTGAAAAATAGCAGAAAAGCAAACCTGACTGCATGAAGCCGGAGACCTAGAAGACACGGCCAATTGCCCAGTCAAAAGGCCTGTTCGGCGGGGCCAGTGTTGTGGTGCAGTGGGTTAAGCCACCACCTGGAGCAGCAGCATCCCACATGGGCACCAGTTCAAGTCCCGGCTGAGGCACTTTTGCTCCAGCTCCCTGCTGATGCACCTGGGCAAGCAGCGAAAGGTGGCCCAAGTGCCTGGTGCCCTGCACCCACATGGGAGACATGGAAAAGCCCCCTGCTCCTGGTGCTGGCCTGGCCCAGCCCCGCCCCAGCTTTGGGGACCACTTGGGGAGTGAATCCGGGGATGGAAGACCTCTCTCTGCCTTTCCCTTTCTCTCTGTGGAACTCTGCCTTTGAAATGCATACACTAAGTCTTTAAACAAAATGACTCACAGGGCTGGGATTGTGTCCTGGCAGGCAGAGCTCCAGACCGCTGGCTTCAGTGTGGCCCGGCTCCAGCTGCTGAGGCCACTAGGGGCAGTGAAGCAGTGGATGGAACACCGCTGTCCCTCTCTCTCTCTCTCGGCCTCCTCCTCTGGAACACTGCCTTTTAAATAAAGAGATACATACACAAGTCGATAAATAAAAAGAAAGAATGTAAATAAGTACAGAGATACTCCTCGGGCAGGAGCAGAAGAGCGATTCCTCTTAGCACACAACAGTCCCTTCTCATTTGACCTGCAGATTCAATGGAATCCCAATCACATTCCCAGCAAAGATGCCAATGGACAGTTGAGAATCCTAGATAGGTGACATAAGACTGAAGAAGAAGGGGGCCGGCACTGGGCCTTAGTGGGTCGAGTCCCAGCTAGCATCACCAGCATCCCATAGAGGAGACTGCTGGAGTCCCAGTTGCTCCACTTCCAGTCCAGCTCCCTGCTAACAGCCCGGGAAAAGCAGCAGAAGATGGCCCGAGTGCTTGGGCCCTGCTCCCATGGGGGAGACCACAAAGAAGCTCCTGGCTCCTGGCTCCTGGCTCCTGGCTCCTGGCTCTGCCCTGGCTGTCGTAGGCACTGGGAGTGAATCAGTGGATGGGAGAATGCGGTCTCTCTCTGTATCTCCCCCTCTCTAAAACTGACTCTCAAATAAATAAATCGTAAAACCAAAGAACTTAGGACAGCACATATCATGAGGGAAAAAGCTAGTAGGAAAATAGGCTCTCCTTGCCTCTGCCTCTCTGTAGCTCTGACTTCCCAATAAATCTATAAATCTAAAAATCTTTAAAAAAAAAAAGTGCCAGAGAGGGCACCAGCAGTAGGTAAAGCCACCGCCTGCAGTGCCGGCATCCTATATGGGCACCAATTCGAGTCCTGGCTGCTCCATTTCTAATCCAGGTCTCTGCTATGGCCTGGGGGTACAATAAAAGATGGCCCAAGTCTTTGGGCCCCTGCACCCATGTGGGAGACCTGGAGGAAGCTCCTGCCTCCTGGGTGCAGACAGGCTCATGCACAGCCATTGTGGCCATCTGGAGAGTGAACCAGCACTCTCTCACTCTCTCATATGCATCTATCGATCGATCCATCGATCTAACAATCCATTGCTCTCGGCTTTCAAATCAATACATAATTAACTCCTTCAAAACCAATAAAACAGGGATATGGGACACACATCTATTACAGAGGGGTACTCGCGGGCCTCATACGTCAGAGGACGGCGTCTCCCGGAACACACTGTGGACTCAGGGTTCAGACTCCATCTCCCAGGAATCCCCAGGGGCCTCATACGTCAAAGGACCGCGCGGGCACACAGCTCGGACTCCATTTCCCAGGGATCTGGACGCACCCACGTCAGACGCCATCTCCCAGAGGCCCCAGGGTGTCCAGCTTCCTAGGACTCTGTGTCACGGTGGGCCCCGCTGGGCTGCCCTCTTTCAGAGAACCCTTGCTCCAAGAGCCTCCTCTGCAAGTCCCCTACAGAAGCCCATCTCTGAAAGCTAAGCGGACGCCCCCTGACTCAAACTACCAGAGCCCAGCGAGCGACCAGCCTCGGACGACTCCATCTCCCAGGGGTCCTCGCGGGCCTCATACGTCAGAGGACGGCGTCTCCCGGAACACACTGTGGACTCAGGGTTCAGACTCCATCTCCCAGGAATCCCCAGGGGCCTCATACGTCAAAGGACCGCGCGGGCACACAGCTCGGACTCCATTTCCCAGGGATCTGGACGCACCCACATCAGACGCCATCTCCCAGAGGCCCCAGGGTGTCCAGCTTCCTAGGACTCTGTGTCACGGTGGGCCCCGCTGGGCTGCCCTCTTTCAGAGAACCCTTGCTCCAAGAGCCTCCTCTGCAAGTCCCCTACAGAAGCCCATCTCTGAAAGCTAAGCGGACGCCCCCTGACTCAAACTACCAGAGCCCAGCGAGCGACCAGCCTCGGACGACTCCATCTCCCAGGGGTCCTCGCGGGCCTCATACGTCAGAGGACGGCGTCTCCCGGAACACACTGTGGACTCAGGGTTCAGACTCCATCTCCCAGGAATCCCCAGGGGCCTCCTACGTCAAAGGACCGCGCGGGCACACAGCTCGGACTCCATTTCCCAGGGATCTGGACGCACCCACGTCAGACGCCATCTCCCAGAGGCCCCAGGGTGTCCAGCTTCCTAGGACTCTGTGTCACGGTGGGCCCCGCTGGGCTGCCCTCTTTCAGAGAACCCTTGCTCCAAGAGCCTCCTCTGCAAGTCCCCTACAGAAGCCCATCTCTGAAAGCTAAGCGGACGCCCCCTGACTCAAACTACCAGAGCCCAGCGAGCGACCAGCCTCGGACGACTCCATCTCCCAGGGGTCCTCGCGGGCCTCATACGTCAGAGGACGGCGTCTCCCGGAACACACTGTGGACTCAGGGTTCAGACTCCATCTCCCAGGAATCCCCAGGGGCCTCATACGTCAAAGGACCGCGCGGGCACACAGCTCGGACTCCATTTCCCAGGGATCTGGACGCACCCACGTCAGACGCCATCTCCCAGAGGCCCCAGGGTGTCCAGCTTCCTAGGACTCTGTGTCACGGTGGGCCCCGCTGGGCTGCCCTCTTTCAGAGAACCCTTGCTCCAAGAGCCTCCTCTGCAAGTCCCCTACAGAAGCCCATCTCTGAAAGCTAAGCGGACGCCCCCTGACTCAAACTACCAGAGCCCAGCGAGCGACCAGCCTCGGACGACTCCATCTCCCAGGGGTCCTCGCGGGCCTCATACGTCAGAGGACGGCGTCTCCCGGAACACACTGTGGACTCAGGGTTCAGACTCCATCTCCCAGGAATCCCCAGGGGCCTCATACGTCAAAGGACCGCGCGGGCACACAGCTCGGACTCCATTTCCCAGGGATCTGGACGCACCCACGTCAGACGCCATCTCCCAGAGGCCCCAGGGTGTCCAGCTTCCTAGGACTCTGTGTCACGGTGGGCCCCGCTGGGCTGCCCTCTTTCAGAGAACCCTTGCTCCAAGAGCCTCCTCTGCAAGTCCCCTACAGAAGCCCATCTCTGAAAGCTAAGCGGACGCCCCCTGACTCAAACTACCAGAGCCCAGCGAGCGACCAGCCTCGGACGACTCCATCTCCCAGGGGTCCTCGCGGGCCTCATACGTCAGAGGACGGCGTCTCCCGGAACACACTGTGGACTCACAGTTCAGACTCCATCTCCCAGGAATCCCCAGGGGCCTCCTACGTCAAAGGACCGTGCGGGCACACAGCTCGGACTCCATTTCCCAGGGATCTGGACGCACCCACGTCAGACGCCATCTCCCAGAGGCCCCAGGGTGTCCAGCTTCCTAGGACTCTGTGTCACGGTGGGCCCCGCTGGGCTGCCCTCTTTCAGAGAACCCTTGCTCCAAGAGCCTCCTCTGCAAGTCCCCTACAGAAGCCCATCTCTGAAAGCTAAGCGGACGCCCCCTGACTCAAACTACCAGAGCCCAGCGAGCGACCAGCCTCGGACGACTCCATCTCCCAGGGGTCCTCGCGGGCCTCATACGTCAGAGGACGGCGTCTCCCGGAACACACTGTGGACTCAGGGTTCAGACTCCATCTCCCAGGAATCCCCAGGGGCCTCATACGTCAAAGGACCGCGCGGGCACACAGCTCGGACTCCATTTCCCAGGGATCTGGACGCACCCACGTCAGACGCCATCTCCCAGAGGCCCCAGGGTGTCCAGCTTCCTAGGACTCTGTGTCACGGTGGGCCCCGCTGGGCTGCTCTCTTTCAGAGAACCCTTGCTCCAAGAGCCTCCTCTGCAAGTCCCCTACAGAAGCCCATCTCTGAAAGCTAAGCGGACGCCCCCTGACTCAAACTACCAGAGCCCAGCGAGCGACCAGCCTCGGACGACTCCATCTCCCAGGGGTCCTCGCGGGCCTCATACGTCAGAGGACGGCGTCTCCCGGAACACACTGTGGACTCAGGGTTCAGACTCCATCTCCCAGGAATCCCCAGGGGCCTCATACGTCAAAGGACCGCGCGGGCACACAGCTCGGACTCCATTTCCCAGGGATCTGGACGCACCCACGTCAGACGCCATCTCCCAGAGGCCCCAGGGTGTCCAGCTTCCTAGGACTCTGTGCCACGGTGGGCCCCGCTGGGCTGCCCTCTTTCAGAGAACCCTTGCTCCAAGAGCCTCCTCTGCAAGTCCCCTACAGAAGCCCATCTCTGAAAGCTAAGCGGACGCCCCCTGACTCAAACTACCAGAGCCCAGCGAGCGACCAGCCTCGGACGACTCCATCTCCCAGGGGTCCTCGCGGGCCTCATACGTCAGAGGACGGCGTCTCCCGGAACACACTGTGGACTCAGGGTTCAGACTCCATCTCCCAGGAATCCCCAGGGGCCTCATACGTCAAAGGACCGCGCGGGCACACAGCTCGGACTCCATTTCCCAGGGATCTGGACGCACCCACGTCAGACGCCATCTCCCAGAGGCCCCAGGGTGTCCAGCTTCCTAGGACTCTGTGTCACGGTGGGCCCTGCTGGGCTGCCCTCTTTCAGAGAACCCTTGCTCCAAGAGCCTCCTCTGCAAGTCCCCTACAGAAGCCCATCTCTGAGAGCTAAGCGGATGCTCCCTGACTCAAACTACCAGAGCCCAGCGAGCGACCAGCCTCAGATGACTCCATCTCCCAGGGTACTCGCGGGCCTCATACGTCAGAGGACGGCGTCTCCCGGAACACACTCTGGACTCACAGTTCAGACTCCATCTCCCAGCAATCCCCAGGGGCCTCATACGTCAAATGACCGCGCGGGCACACAGCTCGGACTCTATTTCCCAGGGATCTGGACGCACCCACGTCAGACGCCATCTCCCAGAGGCCCCAGGGTGTCCAGCTTCCTAGGACTCTGTGTCACGGTGGGCCCTGCTGGGCTGCTCTCTTTTAGAGAACCCATGCTCCAAGAGCCTCCTCTGCAAGTCCCCTTCAGAAGCTCATCTCTGAAAGCTAAGCGGACGCCCCCTGACTCAAACTACCAGAGCCCAGCGAGCGACCAGCCTCAGACGACTCCATCTCCCAATGATCTCCACCGGCACCGCTCGTCAGTGGACCCTGTTTGCATGAAGGCAGCGGGGCATTCATCCTCATACTCCATCTTCCTGAGCTCCCCGTAGCACCATCCCCCCTCCCCCGTTATCCTCAGAATGTTGCAGCCCCAGCGTATGGAGTGCTGAGCAGGACAGATGCATGGACGCTCACGACGGGGGGTGGGAGCCGGCGCTTGTGTGGAATCCACATGAGCACTGCACCGTCCTTTCTCACAGGGCCAACAGAGGCTTGGGGCGTCAGGCGTTGCGGCACAGCGGCTTGAGTGGCTGCCTGCAATGCTGGCATTCCCTATGGACGCTGCTTACATCAAGGCTACTGCACTTCCAATCCGGTTCCCTGCTGATGTGCCTGGGAAAGCCTTGGGTGGTGGCCAGAGTCTTGCACTCCTGCCACGCACAGGAAAGACACAGAGGGAGTTCCAGGCTCCTGGTTTCAGCTTGGCCCCGCCCCACCATTGTCCCCATTTGGGGAGTGAACCAGCAGATGGAATATCTGTCTCTCCCTCTGTCACTGTAGCTCAAGAAAAACGGCCAGGGCGAGAGCGAGAGCGAGCAAGAGAGAGAGATATGGGACAGAGGGTGGGTAAGAAAAAGAAAGAAGGGATGGGAAGGGGAGTGGAGGGGAGGGGTCTGAGGGAGTGTGTTTCCCCAACCTGCCATTCAAGGCCACAGCTGCAGACCCATCAGTGAAGAGCAGGTCTGCACCAGAAAGGTCTCCAGCACCTTCAACTTCGAATGTCTACTGTCCAGAACCGTGGGCAATAAATTCCTGTTGTGATCTCCTTCCCCAAAACCCATAAGCCTGCTCCCATTGTGAAAAATAGCAGAAAAGCAAACCTGACTGCATGAAGCCGGAGACCTAGAAGACACGGCCAATTGCCCAGTCAAAAGGCCTGTTCGGCGGGGCCAGTGTTGTGGTGCAGTGGGTTAAGCCACCACCTGGAGCAGCAGCATCCCACATGGGCACCAGTTCAAGTCCCGGCTGAGGCACTTTTGCTCCAGCTCCCTGCTGATGCACCTGGGCAAGCAGCGAAAGGTGGCCCAAGTGCCTGGTGCCCTGCACCCACATGGGAGACATGGAAAAGCCCCCTGCTCCTGGTGCTGGCCTGGCCCAGCCCCGCCCCAGCTTTGGGGACCACTTGGGGAGTGAATCCGGGGATGGAAGACCTCTCTCTGCCTTTCCCTTTCTCTCTGTGGAACTCTGCCTTTGAAATGCATACACTAAGTCTTTAAACAAAATG
Organism: Sylvilagus floridanus; assembly: GCA_949820135.1. NCBI lineage: Eukaryota > Metazoa > Chordata > Mammalia > Lagomorpha > Leporidae > Sylvilagus > Sylvilagus floridanus. The sequence goes on from OX463246.1 coordinate 27,306, forward strand.
ACTCACAGGGCTGGGATTGTGTCCTGGCAGGCAGAGCTCCAGACCGCTGGCTTCAGTGTGGCCCGGCTCCAGCTGCTGAGGCCACTAGGGGCAGTGAAGCAGTGGATGGAACACCGCTGTCCCTCTCTCTCTCTCTCGGCCTCCTCCTCTGGAACACTGCCTTTTAAATAAAGAGATACATACACAAGTCGATAAATAAAAAGAAAGAATGTAAATAAGTACAGAGATACTCCTCGGGCAGGAGCAGAAGAGCGATTCCTCTTAGCACACAACAGTCCCTTCTCATTTGACCTGCAGATTCAATGGAATCCCAATCACATTCCCAGCAAAGATGCCAATGGACAGTTGAGAATCCTAGATAGGTGACATAAGACTGAAGAAGAAGGGGGCCGGCACTGGGCCTTAGTGGGTCGAGTCCCAGCTAGCATCACCAGCATCCCATAGAGGAGACTGCTGGAGTCCCAGTTGCTCCACTTCCAGTCCAGCTCCCTGCTAACAGCCCGGGAAAAGCAGCAGAAGATGGCCCGAGTGCTTGGGCCCTGCTCCCATGGGGGAGACCACAAAGAAGCTCCTGGCTCCTGGCTCCTGGCTCCTGGCTCCTGGCTCCTGGCTCCTGGCTCTGCCCTGGCTGTCGTAGGCACTGGGAGTGAATCAGTGGATGGGAGAATGCGGTCTCTCTCTGTATCTCCCCCTCTCTAAAACTGACTCTCAAATAAATAAATCGTAAAACCAAAGAACTTAGGACAGCACATATCATGAGGGAAAAAGCTAGTAGGAAAATAGGCTCTCCTTGCCTCTGCCTCTCTGTAGCTCTGACTTCCCAATAAATCTATAAATCTAAAAATCTTTAAAAAAAAAAAGTGCCAGAGAGGGCACCAGCAGTAGGTAAAGCCACCGCCTGCAGTGCCGGCATCCTATATGGGCACCAATTCGAGTCCTGGCTGCTCCATTTCTAATCCAGGTCTCTGCTATGGCCTGGGGGTACAATAAAAGATGGCCCAAGTCTTTGGGCCCCTGCACCCATGTGGGAGACCTGGAGGAAGCTCCTGCCTCCTGGGTGCAGACAGGCTCATGCACAGCCATTGTGGCCATCTGGAGAGTGAACCAGCACTCTCTCACTCTCTCATATGCATCTATCGATCGATCCATCGATCTAACAATCCATTGCTCTCGGCTTTCAAATCAATACATAATTAACTCCTTCAAAACCAATAAAACAGGGATATGGGACACACATCTATTACAGAGGGGTACTCGCGGGCCTCATACGTCAGAGGACGGCGTCTCCCGGAACACACTGTGGACTCAGGGTTCAGACTCCATCTCCCAGGAATCCCCAGGGGCCTCATACGTCAAAGGACCGCGCGGGCACACAGCTCGGACTCCATTTCCCAGGGATCTGGACGCACCCACGTCAGACGCCATCTCCCAGAGGCCCCAGGGTGTCCAGCTTCCTAGGACTCTGTGTCACGGTGGGCCCCGCTGGGCTGCCCTCTTTCAGAGAACCCTTGCTCCAAGAGCCTCCTCTGCAAGTCCCCTACAGAAGCCCATCTCTGAAAGCTAAGCGGACGCCCCCTGACTCAAACTACCAGAGCCCAGCGAGCGACCAGCCTCGGACGACTCCATCTCCCAGGGGTCCTCGCGGGCCTCATACGTCAGAGGACGGCGTCTCCCGGAACACACTGTGGACTCAGGGTTCAGACTCCATCTCCCAGGAATCCCCAGGGGCCTCCTACGTCAAAGGACCGCGCGGGCACACAGCTCGGACTCCATTTCCCAGGGATCTGGACGCACCCACGTCAGACGCCATCTCCCAGAGGCCCCAGGGTGTCCAGCTTCCTAGGACTCTGTGTCACGGTGGGCCCCGCTGGGCTGCCCTCTTTCAGAGAACCCTTGCTCCAAGAGCCTCCTCTGCAAGTCCCCTACAGAAGCCCATCTCTGAAAGCTAAGCGGACGCCCCCTGACTCAAACTACCAGAGCCCAGCGAGCGACCAGCCTCGGACGACTCCATCTCCCAGGGGTCCTCGCGGGCCTCATACGTCAGAGGACGGCGTCTCCCGGAACACACTGTGGACTCAGGGTTCAGACTCCATCTCCCAGGAATCCCCAGGGGCCTCATACGTCAAAGGACCGCGCGGGCACACAGCTCGGACTCCATTTCCCAGGGATCTGGACGCACCCACGTCAGACGCCATCTCCCAGAGGCCCCAGGGTGTCCAGCTTCCTAGGACTCTGTGTCACGGTGGGCCCCGCTGGGCTGCTCTCTTTCAGAGAACCCTTGCTCCAAGAGCCTCCTCTGCAAGTCCCCTACAGAAGCCCATCTCTGAAAGCTAAGCGGACGCCCCCTGACTCAAACTACCAGAGCCCAGCGAGCGACCAGCCTCAGACGACTCCATCTCCCAGGGGTCCTCGCGGGCCTCATACGTCAGAGGACGGCGTCTCCCGGAACACACTGTGGACTCAGGGTTCAGACTCCATCTCCCAGGAATCCCCAGGGGCCTCATACGTCAAAGGACCGCGCGGGCACACAGCTCGGACTCCATTTCCCAGGGATCTGGACGCACCCACGTCAGACGCCATCTCCCAGAGGCCCCAGGGTGTCCAGCTTCCTAGGACTCTGTGTCACGGTGGGCCCCGCTGGGCTGCCCTCTTTCAGAGAACCCTTGCTCCAAGAGCCTCCTCTGCAAGTCCCCTACAGAAGCCCATCTCTGAAAGCTAAGCGGACGCCCCCTGACTCAAACTACCAGAGCCCAGCGAGCGACCAGCCTCGGACGACTCCATCTCCCAGGGGTCCTCGCGGGCCTCATACGTCAGAGGACGGCGTCTCCCGGAACACACTGTGGACTCACAGTTCAGACTCCATCTCCCAGGAATCCCCAGGGGCCTCCTACGTCAAAGGACCGTGCGGGCACACAGCTCGGACTCCATTTCCCAGGGATCTGGACGCACCCACGTCAGACGCCATCTCCCAGAGGCCCCAGGGTGTCCAGCTTCCTAGGACTCTGTGTCACGGTGGGCCCCGCTGGGCTGCCCTCTTTCAGAGAACCCTTGCTCCAAGAGCCTCCTCTGCAAGTCCCCTACAGAAGCCCATCTCTGAAAGCTAAGCGGACGCCCCCTGACTCAAACTACCAGAGCCCAGCGAGCGACCAGCCTCGGACGACTCCATCTCCCAGGGGTCCTCGCGGGCCTCATACGTCAGAGGACGGCGTCTCCCGGAACACACTCTGGACTCAGGGTTCAGACTCCATCTCCCAGGAATCCCCAGGGGCCTCATACGTCAAAGGACCGCGCGGGCACACAGCTCGGACTCCATTTCCCAGGGATCTGGACGCACCCACGTCAGACGCCATCTCCCAGAGGCCCCAGGGTGTCCAGCTTCCTAGGACTCTGTGTCACGGTGGGCCCCGCTGGGCTGCTCTCTTTCAGAGAACCCTTGCTCCAAGAGCCTCCTCTGCAAGTCCCCTACAGAAGCCCATCTCTGAAAGCTAAGCGGACGCCCCCTGACTCAAACTACCAGAGCCCAGCGAGCGACCAGCCTCGGACGACTCCATCTCCCAGGGGTCCTCGCGGGCCTCATACGTCAGAGGACGGCGTCTCCCGGAACACACTGTGGACTCAGGGTTCAGACTCCATCTCCCAGGAATCCCCAGGGGCCTCATACGTCAAAGGACCGCGCGGGCACACAGCTCGGACTCCATTTCCCAGGGATCTGGACGCACCCACGTCAGACGCCATCTCCCAGAGGCCCCAGGGTGTCCAGCTTCCTAGGACTCTGTGCCACGGTGGGCCCCGCTGGGCTGCCCTCTTTCAGAGAACCCTTGCTCCAAGAGCCTCCTCTGCCAGTCCCCTACAGAAGCCCATCTCTGAAAGCTAAGCGGACGCCCCCTGACTCAAACTACCAGAGCCCAGCGAGCGACCAGCCTCGGACGACTCCATCTCCCAGGGGTCCTCGCGGGCCTCATACGTCAGAGGACGGCGTCTCCCGGAACACACTGTGGACTCAGGGTTCAGACTCCATCTCCCAGGAATCCCCAGGGGCCTCATACGTCAAAGGACCGCGCGGGCACACAGCTCGGACTCCATTTCCCAGGGATCTGGACGCACCCACGTCAGACGCCATCTCCCAGAGGCCCCAGGGTGTCCAGCTTCCTAGGACTCTGTGTCACGGTGGGCCCTGCTGGGCTGCCCTCTTTCAGAGAACCCTTGCTCCAAGAGCCTCCTCTGCAAGTCCCCTACAGAAGCCCATCTCTGAGAGCTAAGCGGATGCTCCCTGACTCAAACTACCAGAGCCCAGCGAGCGACCAGCCTCAGATGACTCCATCTCCCAGGGTACTCGCGGGCCTCATACGTCAGAGGACGGCGTCTCCCGGAACACACTCTGGACTCACAGTTCAGACTCCATCTCCCAGCAATCCCCAGGGGCCTCATACGTCAAATGACCGCGCGGGCACACAGCTCGGACTCTATTTCCCAGGGATCTGGACGCACCCACGTCAGACGCCATCTCCCAGAGGCCCCAGGGTGTCCAGCTTCCTAGGACTCTGTGTCACGGTGGGCCCTGCTGGGCTGCTCTCTTTTAGAGAACCCATGCTCCAAGAGCCTCCTCTGCAAGTCCCCTTCAGAAGCTCATCTCTGAAAGCTAAGCGGACGCCCCCTGACTCAAACTACCAGAGCCCAGCGAGCGACCAGCCTCAGACGACTCCATCTCCCAATGATCTCCACCGGCACCGCTCGTCAGTGGACCCTGTTTGCATGAAGGCAGCGGGGCATTCATCCTCATACTCCATCTTCCTGAGCTCCCCGTAGCACCATCCCCCCTCCCCCGTTATCCTCAGAATGTTGCAGCCCCAGCGTATGGAGTGCTGAGCAGGACAGATGCATGGACGCTCACGACGGGGGGTGGGAGCCGGCGCTTGTGTGGAATCCACATGAGCACTGCACCGTCCTTTCTCACAGGGCCAACAGAGGCTTGGGGCGTCAGGCGTTGCGGCACAGCGGCTTGAGTGGCTGCCTGCAATGCTGGCATTCCCTATGGACGCTGCTTACATCAAGGCTACTGCACTTCCAATCCGGTTCCCTGCTGATGTGCCTGGGAAAGCCTTGGGTGGTGGCCAGAGTCTTGCACTCCTGCCACGCACAGGAAAGACACAGAGGGAGTTCCAGGCTCCTGGTTTCAGCTTGGCCCCGCCCCACCATTGTCCCCATTTGGGGAGTGAACCAGCAGATGGAATATCTGTCTCTCCCTCTGTCACTGTAGCTCAAGAAAAACGGCCAGGGCGAGAGCGAGAGCGAGCAAGAGAGAGAGATATGGGACAGAGGGTGGGTAAGAAAAAGAAAGAAGGGATGGGAAGGGGAGTGGAGGGGAGGGGTCTGAGGGAGTGTGTTTCCCCAACCTGCCATTCAAGGCCACAGCTGCAGACCCATCAGTGAAGAGCAGGTCTGCACCAGAAAGGTCTCCAGCACCTTCAACTCCGAATGTCTACTGTCCAGAACCGTGGGCAATAAATTCCTGTTGTGATCTCCTTCCCCAAAACCCATAAGCCTGCTCCCATTGTGAAAAATAGCAGAAAAGCAAACCTGACTGCATGAAGCCGGAGACCTAGAAGACACGGCCAATTGCCCAGTCAAAAGGCCTGTTCAGTGGGGCCAGTGTTGTGGTGCAGTGGGTTAAGCCACCACCTGGAGCAGCAGCATCCCACATGGGCACCAGTTCAAGTCCCGGCTGAGGCACTTTTGCTCCAGCTCCCTGCTGATGCACCTGGGCAAGCAGCGAAAGGTGGCCCAAGTGCCTGGTGCCCTGCACCCACATGGGAGACATGGAAAAGCCCCCTGCTCCTGGTGCTGGCCTGGCCCAGCCCCGCCCCAGCTTTGGGGACCACTTGGGGAGTGAATCCGGGGATGGAAGACCTCTCTCTGCCTTTCCCTTTCTCTCTGTGGAACTCTGCCTTTGAAATGCATACACTAAGTCTTTAAACAAAATGACTCACAGGGCTGGGATTGTGTCCTGGCAGGCAGAGCTCCAGACCGCTGGCTTCAGTGTGGCCCGGCTCCAGCTGCTGAGGCCACTAGGGGCAGTGAAGCAGTGGATGGAACACCGCTGTCCCTCTCTCTCTCTCTCGGCCTCCTCCTCTGGAACACTGCCTTTTAAATAAAGAGATACATACACAAGTCGATAAATAAAAAGAAAGAATGTAAATAAGTACAGAGATACTCCTCGGGCAGGAGCAGAAGAGCGATTCCTCTTAGCACACAACAGTCCCTTCTCATTTGACCTGCAGATTCAATGGAATCCCAATCACATTCCCAGCAAAGATGCCAATGGACAGTTGAGAATCCTAGATAGGTGACATAAGACTGAAGAAGAAGGGGGCCGGCACTGGGCCTTAGTGGGTCGAGTCCCAGCTAGCATCACCAGCATCCCATAGAGGAGACTGCTGGAGTCCCAGTTGCTCCACTTCCAGTCCAGCTCCCTGCTAACAGCCCGGGAAAAGCAGCAGAAGATGGCCCGAGTGCTTGGGCCCTGCTCCCATGGGGGAGACCACAAAGAAGCTCCTGGCTCCTGGCTCCTGGCTCCTGGCTCCTGGCTCTGCCCTGGCTGTCGTAGGCACTGGGAGTGAATCAGTGGATGGGAGAATGCGGTCTCTCTCTGTATCTCCCCCTCTCTAAAACTGACTCTCAAATAAATAAATCGTAAAACCAAAGAACTTAGGACAGCACATATCATGAGGGAAAAAGCTAGTAGGAAAATAGGCTCTCCTTGCCTCTGCCTCTCTGTAGCTCTGACTTCCCAATAAATCTATAAATCTAAAAATCTTTAAAAAAAAAAAAGTGCCAGAGAGGGCACCAGCAGTAGGTAAAGCCACCGCCTGCAGTGCCGGCATCCTATATGGGCACCAATTCGAGTCCTGGCTGCTCCATTTCTAATCCAGGTCTCTGCTATGGCCTGGGGGTACAATAAAAGATGGCCCAAGTCTTTGGGCCCCTGCACCCATGTGGGAGACCTGGAGGAAGCTCCTGCCTCCTGGGTGCAGACAGGCTCATGCACAGCCATTGTGGCCATCTGGAGAGTGAACCAGCACTCTCTCACTCTCTCATATGCATCTATCGATCGATCCATCAATCTAACAATCCATTGCTCTCGGCTTTCAAATCAATACATAATTAACTCCTTCAAAACCAATAAAACAGGGATATGGGACACACATCTATTACAGAGGGGTACTCGCGGGCCTCATACGTCAGAGGACGGCGTCTCCCGGAACACACTGTGGATTCACAGTTCAGACTCCATCTCCCAGCAATCCCCAGGGGCCTCATACATCAAAGGACCGCGCGAGCACACAGCTAGGACTCCATTTCCCAGGGATCTGGACGCACCCACGTCAGACGCCATCTCCCAGAGGCCCCAGGGTGTCCAGCTTCCTAGGACTCTGTGTCACGGTGGGCCCTGCTGGGCTGCCCTCTTTCAGAGAACCCTTGCTCCAAGAGCCTCCTCTGCAAGTCCCCTACAGAAGCCCATCTCTGAAAGCTAAGCGGACGCCCCCTGACTCAAACTACCAGAGCCCAGCGAGCGACCAGCCTCAGACGACTCCATCTCCCAGGGGTCCTCGCGGGCCTCATACGTCAGAGGACGGCGTCTCCCGGAACACACTGTGGACTCACAGTTCAGACTCCATCTCCCAGCAATCCCCAGGGGCCTCATACGTCAAAGGACCGCGCGGGCACACAGCTCGGACTCCATTTCCCAGGGATCTGGACGCAGCCACGTCAGACGCCATCTCCCAGAGGCCCCAGGGTGTCCAGCTTCCTAGGACTCTGTGTCACGGTGGGCCCTGCTGGGCTGCCCTCTTGCAGAGAACCCTTGCTCCAAGAGCCTCCTCTGCAAGTCCCCTACAGAAGCCCATCTCTGAAAGCTAAGCGGACGCCCCCTGACTCAAACTACCAGAGCCCAGAGAGTACCAGCCTCAGACGACTCCATCTCCCAGGGGTACTCGCGGGCCTCATACGTCAGAGGACGGCGTCTCCCGGAACACACTGTGGACTCACAGTTCAGACTCCATCTCCCAGCAATCCCCAGGGGCCTCATACGTCAAAGGACCGCGCGGGCACACAGCTCGGACTCCATTTCCCAGGGATCTGGACGCAGCCACGTCAGACGCCATCTCCCAGAGGCCCCAGGGTGTCCAGCTTCCTAGGACTCTGTGTCACGGTGGGCCCTGCTGGGCTGCCCTCTTTCAGAGAACCCTTGCTCCAAGAGCCTCCTCTGCAAGTCCCCTACAGAAGCCCATCTCTGAAAGCTAAGCGGACACCCCCTGACTCAAACTACCAGAGCCCAGCGAGCGACCAGCCTCAGACGACTCCATCTCCCAGGGGTCCTCGCGGGCCTCATACGTCAGAGGACGGCGTCTCCCGGAACACACTCTGGACTCACAGTTCAGACTCCATCTCCCAGCAATCCCCAGGGGCCTCATACGTCAAAGGACCGCGCGGGCACACAGCTCGGACTCTATTTCCCAGGGATCTGGACGCAGCCACGTCAGACGCCATCTCCCAGAGGCCCCAGGGTGTCCAGCTTCCTAGGACTCTGTGTCACGGTGGGCCCTGCTGGGCTGCCCTCTTTCAGAGAACCCTTGCTCCAAGAGCCTCCTCTGCAAGTCCCCTACAGAAGCCCATCTCTGAAAGCTAAGCGGACGCCCCCTGACTCAATCTACCAGAGCCCAGCGAGCGACCAGCCTCAGACGACTCCATCTCCCAATGATCTCCACCGGCACCGCTCGTCAGTGGACCCTGTTTGCATGAAGGCAGCGGGGCATTCATCCTCATACTCCATCTTCCTGAGCTCCCCGTAGCACCATCCCCCCTCCCCCGTTATCCTCAGAATGTTGCAGCCCCAGCGTATGGAGTGCTGAGCAGGACAGATGCATGGACGCTCACGACGGGGGGTGGGAGCCGGCGCTTGTGTGGAATCCACATGAGCACTGCACCGTCCTTTCTCACAGGGCCAACAGAGGCTTGGGGCGTCAGGCGTTGCGGCACAGCGGCTTGAGTGGCTGCCTGCAATGCTGGCATTCCCTATGGACGCTGCTTACATCAAGGCTACTGCACTTCCAATCCGGTTCCCTGCTGATGTGCCTGGGAAAGCCTTGGGTGGTGGCCAGAGTCTTGCACTCCTGCCACGCACAGGAAAGACACAGAGGGAGTTCCAGGCTCCTGGTTTCAGCTTGGCCCCGCCCCACCATTGTCCCCATTTGGGGAGTGAACCAGCAGATGGAATATCTGTCTCTCCCTCTGTCACTGTAGCTCAAGAAAAACGGCCAGGGCGAGAGCGAGAGCGAGCAAGAGAGAGAGATATGGGACAGAGGGTGGGTAAGAAAAAGAAAGAAGGGATGGGAAGGGGAGTGGAGGGGAGGGGTCTGAGGGAGTGTGTTTCCCCAACCTGCCATTCAAGGCCACAGCTGCAGACCCATCAGTGAAGAGCAGGTCTGCACCAGAAAGGTCTCCAGCACCTTCAACTCCGAATGTCTACTGTCCAGAACCGTGGGCAATAAATTCCTGTTGTGATCTCCTTCCCCAAAACCCATAAGCCTGCTCCCATTGTGAAAAATAGCAGAAAAGCAAACCTGACTGCATGAAGCCGGAGACCTAGAAGACACGGCCAATTGCCCAGTCAAAAGGCCTGTTCAGTGGGGCCAGTGTTGTGGTGCAGTGGGTTAAGCCACCACCTGGAGCAGCAGCATCCCACATGGGCACCAGTTCAAGTCCCGGCTGAGGCACTTTTGCTCCAGCTCCCTGCTGATGCACCTGGGCAAGCAGCGAAAGGTGGCCCAAGTGCCTGGTGCCCTGCACCCACATGGGAGACATGGAAAAGCCCCCTGCTCCTGGTGCTGGCCTGGCCCAGCCCCGCCCCAGCTTTGGGGACCACTTGGGGAGTGAATCCGGGGATGGAAGACCTCTCTCTGCCTTTCCCTTTCTCTCTGTGGAACTCTGCCTTTGAAATGCATACACTAAGTCTTTAAACAAAATGACTCACAGGGCTGGGATTGTGTCCTGGCAGGCAGAGCTCCAGACCGCTGGCTTCAGTGTGGCCCGGCTCCAGCTGCTGAGGCCACTAGGGGCAGTGAAGCAGTGGATGGAACACCGCTGTCCCTCTCTCTCTCTCTCGGCCTCCTCCTCTGGAACACTGCCTTTTAAATAAAGAGATACATACACAAGTCGATAAATAAAAAGAAAGAATGTAAATAAGTACAGAGATACTCCTCGGGCAGGAGCAGAAGAGCGATTCCTCTTAGCACACAACAGTCCCTTCTCATTTGACCTGCAGATTCAATGGAATCCCAATCACATTCCCAGCAAAGATGCCAATGGACAGTTGAGAATCCTAGATAGGTGACATAAGACTGAAGAAGAAGGGGGCCGGCACTGGGCCTTAGTGGGTCGAGTCCCAGCTAGCATCACCAGCATCCCATAGAGGAGACTGCTGGAGTCCCAGTTGCTCCACTTCCAGTCCAGCTCCCTGCTAACAGCCCGGGAAAAGCAGCAGAAGATGGCCCGAGTGCTTGGGCCCTGCTCCCATGGGGGAGACCACAAAGAAGCTCCTGGCTCCTGGCTCCTGGCTCCTGGCTCCTGGCTCTGCCCTGGCTGTCGTAGGCACTGGGAGTGAATCAGTGGATGGGAGAATGCGGTCTCTCTCTGTATCTCCCCCTCTCTAAAACTGACTCTCAAATAAATAAATCGTAAAACCAAAGAACTTAGGACAGCACATATCATGAGGGAAAAAGCTAGTAGGAAAATAGGCTCTCCTTGCCTCTGCCTCTCTGTAGCTCTGACTTCCCAATAAATCTATAAATCTAAAAATCTTTAAAAAAAAAAAAGTGCCAGAGAGGGCACCAGCAGTAGGTAAAGCCACCGCCTGCAGTGCCGGCATCCTATATGGGCACCAATTCGAGTCCTGGCTGCTCCATTTCTAATCCAGGTCTCTGCTATGGCCTGGGGGTACAATAAAAGATGGCCCAAGTCTTTGGGCCCCTGCACCCATGTGGGAGACCTGGAGGAAGCTCCTGCCTCCTGGGTGCAGACAGGCTCATGCACAGCCATTGTGGCCATCTGGAGAGTGAACCAGCACTCTCTCACTCTCTCATATGCATCTATCGATCGATCCATCAATCTAACAATCCATTGCTCTCGGCTTTCAAATCAATACATAATTAACTCCTTCAAAACCAATAAAACAGGGATATGGGACACACATCTATTACAGAGGGGTACTCGCGGGCCTCATACGTCAGAGGACGGCGTCTCCCGGAACACACTGTGGATTCACAGTTCAGACTCCATCTCCCAGCAATCCCCAGGGGCCTCATACATCAAAGGACCGCGCGAGCACACAGCTAGGACTCCATTTCCCAGGGATCTGGACGCACCCACGTCAGACGCCATCTCCCAGAGGCCCCAGGGTGTCCAGCTTCCTAGGACTCTGTGTCACGGTGGGCCCTGCTGGGCTGCCCTCTTTCAGAGAACCCTTGCTCCAAGAGCCTCCTCTGCAAGTCCCCTACAGAAGCCCATCTCTGAAAGCTAAGCGGACGCCCCCTGACTCAAACTACCAGAGCCCAGCGAGCGACCAGCCTCAGACGACTCCATCTCCCAGGGGTCCTCGCGGGCCTCATACGTCAGAGGACGGCGTCTCCCGGAACACACTGTGGACTCACAGTTCAGACTCCATCTCCCAGCAATCCCCAGGGGCCTCATACGTCAAAGGACCGCGCGGGCACACAGCTCGGACTCCATTTCCCAGGGATCTGGACGCAGCCACGTCAGACGCCATCTCCCAGAGGCCCCAGGGTGTCCAGCTTCCTAGGACTCTGTGTCACGGTGGGCCCTGCTGGGCTGCCCTCTTGCAGAGAACCCTTGCTCCAAGAGCCTCCTCTGCAAGTCCCCTACAGAAGCCCATCTCTGAAAGCTAAGCGGACGCCCCCTGACTCAAACTACCAGAGCCCAGAGAGTACCAGCCTCAGACGACTCCATCTCCCAGGGGTACTCGCGGGCCTCATACGTCAGAGGACGGCGTCTCCCGGAACACACTGTGGACTCACAGTTCAGACTCCATCTCCCAGCAACCCCCAGGGGCCTCATACGTCAAAGGACCGCGCGGGCACACAGCTCGGACTCCATTTCCCAGGGATCTGGACGCAGCCACGTCAGACGCCATCTCCCAGAGGCCCCAGGGTGTCCAGCTTCCTAGGACTCTGTGTCCCGGTGGGCCCTGCTGGGCTGCCCTCTTTCAGAGAACCCTTGCTCCAAGAGCCTCCTCTGCAAGTCCCCTACAGAAGCCCATCTCTGAAAGCTAAGCGGACACCCCCTGACTCAAACTACCAGAGCCCAGCGAGCGACCAGCCTCAGACGACTCCATCTCCCAGGGGTCCTCGCGGGCCTCATACGTCAGAGGACGGCGTCTCCCGGAACACACTCTGGACTCACAGTTCAGACTCCATCTCCCAGCAATCCCCAGGGGCCTCATACATCAAAGGACCGCGCGGGCACACAGCTCGGACTCTATTTCCCAGGGATCTGGACGCAGCCACGTCAGACGCCATCTCCCAGAGGCCCCAGGGTGTCCAGCTTCCTAGGACTCTGTGTCACGGTGGGCCCTGCTGGGCTGCCCTCTTTCAGAGAACCCTTGCTCCAAGAGCCTCCTCTGCAAGTCCCCTACAGAAGCCCATCTCTGAAAGCTAAGCGGACGCCCCCTGACTCAAACTACCAGAGCCCAGCGAGCGACCAGCCTCAGACGACTCCATCTCCCAGGGGTACTCGCGGGCCTCATACGTCAGAGGACGGCGTCTCCCGGAACACACTGTGGACTCACAGTTCAGACTCCATCTCCCAGCAATCCCCAGGGGCCTCATACGTCAAAGGACCGCGCGGGCACACAGCTCGGACTCTATTTCCCAGGGATCTGGACGCACCCACGTCAGACGCCATCTCCCAGAGGCCCCAGGGTGTCCAGCTTCCTAGGACTCTGTGTCACGGTGGGCCCTGCTGGGCTGCCCTCTTTCAGAGAACCCTTGCTCCAAGAGCCTCCTCTGCAAGTCCCCTACAGAAGCCCATCTCTGAAAGCTAAGCGGACGCCCCCTGACTCAAACTACCAGAGCCCAGCGAGCGACCAGCCTCAGACGACTCCATCTCCCAGGGGTACTCGCGGGCCTCATACGTCAGAGGACGGCGTCTCCCGGAACACACTGTGGACTCACAGTTCAGACTCCATCTCCCAGCAATCCCCAGGGGCCTCATACGTCAAAGGACCGCGCGGGCACACAGCTCGGACTCCATTTCCCAGGGATCTGGACGCTGCCACTTCAGACGCCATCTCCCAGAGGCCCCAGGGTGTCCAGCTTCCTAGGACTGTGTGTCACGGTGGGCCCTGCTGGGCTGCCCTCTTTCAGAGAACCCTTGCTCCAAGAGCCTCCTCTGCAAGTCCCCTACAGAAGCCCATCTCTGAAAGCTAAGCGGACGCCCCCTGACTCAAACTACCAGAGCCCAGCGAGCGACCAGCCTCAGACGACTCCATCTCCCAGGGGTACTCGCGGGCCTCATACGTCAGAGGACGGCGTCTCCCGGAACACACTCTGGACTCACAGTTCAGACTCCATCTCCCAGCAATCCCCAGGGGCCTCATACGTCAAAGGACCGCGCGAGCACACAGCTCGGACTCTATTTCCCAGGGATCTGGACGCAGCCACGTCAGACGCCATCTCCCAGAGGCCCCAGGGTGTCCAGCTTCCTAGGACTCTGTGTCCCGGTGGGCCCTGCTGGGCTGCCCTCTTTCAGAGAACCCTTGCTCCAAGAGCCTCCTCTGCAAGTCCCCTACAGAAGCCCATCTCTGAAAGCTAAGCGGACGCCCCCTGACTCAAACTACCAGAGCCCAGCGAGCGACCAGCCTCAGACGACTCCATCTCCCAGGGGTACTCGCGGGCTTCATACGTCAGAGGACGGCGTCTCCCGGAACACACTGTGGACTCACAGTTCAGACTCCATCTCCCAGCAATCCCCAGGGGCCTCATATGTCAAAGGACCGCGCGGGCACACAGCTCGGACTCCATTTCCCAGGGATCTGGACGCAGCCACGTCAGACGCCATCTCCCAGAGGCCCCAGGGTGTCCAGCTTCCTAGGACTCTGTGTCACGGTGGGCCCTGCTGGGCTGCCCTCTTTCAGAGAACCCTTGCTCCAAGAGCCTCCTCTGCAAGTCCCCTACAGAAGCCCATCTCTGAAAGCTAAGCGGACGCCCCCGGACTCAAACTACCAGAGCCCAGCGAGCGACCAGCCTCAGACGACTCCATCTCCCAGGGGTACTCGCGGGCCTCATACGTCAGAGGACGGCGTCTCCCGGAACACACTCTGGACTCACAGTTCAGACTCCATCTCCCAGCAATCCCCAGGGGCCTCATACGTCAAAGGACGGCGCGGGCACACAGCTTGGACTCTATTTCCCAGGGATCTGGACGCACCCACGTCAGACGCCATCTCCCAGAGGCCCCAGGGTGTCCAGCTTCCTAGGACTCTGTGTCCCGGTGGGCCCTGCTGGGCTGCCCTCTTTCAGAGAACCCTTGCTCCAAGAGCCTCCTCTGCAAGTCCCCTACAGAAGCCCATCTCTGAAAGCTAAGCGGACGCCCCCTGACTCAAACTACCAGAGCCCAGCGAGTGACCAGCCTCAGAGGACTCCATCTCCCAGGGGTACTCGCGGGCCTCATACGTCAGAGGACGGCGTCTCCCGGAACACACTGTGGACTCAGGGTTCAGACTCCATCTCCCAGGAATCCCCAGGGGCCTCATACGTCAAAGGACCGCGCGGGCACACAGCTCGGACTCCATTTCCCAGGGATCTGGACGCACCCACGTCAGACGCCATCTCCCAGAGGCCCCAGGGTGTCCAGCTTCCTAGGACTCTGTGTCCCGGTGGGCCCTGCTGGGCTGCCCTCTTGCAGAGAACCCTTGCTCCAAGAGCCTCCTCTGCCAGTCCCCTACAGAAGCCCATCTCTGAAAGCTAAGCGGACGCCCCCTGACTCAAACTACCAGAGCCCAGAGAGTACCAGCCTCAGACGACTCCATCTCCCAGGGGTACTCGCGGGCCTCATATTTCAGAGGACGGCGTCTCCCGGAACACACTGTGGACTCACAGTTCAGACTCCATCTCCCAGCAATCCCCAGGGGCCTCATACGTCAAAGGACCGCGCGGGCACACAGCTCGGACTCCATTTCCCAGGGATCTGGACGCAGCCACGTCAGACGCCATCTCCCAGAGGCCCCAGGGTGTCCAGCTTCCTAGGACTCTGTGTCCCGGTGGGCCCTGCTGGGCTGCCCTCTTTCAGAGAACCCTTGCTCCAAGAGCCTCCTCTGCAAGTCCCCTACAGAAGCCCATCTCTGAAAGCTAAGCGGACGCCCCCTGACTCAAACTACCAGAGCCCAGCGAGCGACCAGCCTCAGACGACTCCATCTCCCAGGGGTACTCGCGGGCCTCATACGTCAGAGGACGGCGTCTCCCGGAACACACTGTGGACTCACAGTTCAGACTCCATCTCCCAGCAATCCCCAGGGGCCTCATACGTCAAAGGACCGCGCGGGCACACAGCTCGGACTCTATTTCCCAGGGATCTGGACGCACCCACGTCAGACGCCATCTCCCAGAGGCCCCAGGGTGTCCAGCTTCCTAGGACTCTGTGTCCCGGTGGGCCCTGCTGGGCTGCCCTCTTTCAGAGAACCCTTGCTCCAAGAGCCTCCTCTGCAAGTCCCCTACAGAAGCCCATCTCTGAAAGCTAAGCGGACGCCCCCTGACTCAAACTACCAGAGCCCAGCGAGCGACCAACCTCAGACGACTCCATCTCCCAGGGGTACTCGCGGGCCTCATACGTCAGAGGACGGCGTCTCCCGGAACACACTGTGGACTCACAGTTCAGACTCCATCTCCCAGCAATCCCCAGGGGCCTCATACGTCAAAGGACCGCGCGGGCACACAGCTCGGACTCTATTTCCCAGGGATCTGGACGCACACACGTCAGACGCCATCTCCCAGAGGCCCCAGGGTGACCAGCTTCCTAGGACTCTGTGTCATGGTGGGCCCTGCTGGGCTGCCCTCTTTCAGAGAACCCTTGCTCCAAGAGCCTCCTCTGCAAGTCCCCTACAGAAGCCCATCTCTGAAAGCTAAGCGGACGCCCCCTGACCCAAACTACCAGAGCCCAGCGAGCGACCAGCCTCAGACGACTCCATCTCCCAGGGGTACTCGCGGGCCTCATACGTCAGAGGACGGCGTCTCCCGGAACGCACTGTGGACTCACAGTTCAGACTCCATCTCCCAGCAATCCCCAGGGGCCTCATACGTCAAAGGACCGCGCGGGCACACAGCTCGGACTCCATTTCTCAGGGATCTGGACGCAGCCACATCAGACGCCATCTCCCAGAGGCCCCAGGGTGTCCAGCTTCCTAGGACTCTGTGTCACGGTGGGCCCTGCTGGGCTGCCCTCTTTCAGAGAACCCTTGCTCCAAGAGCCTCCTCTGCAAGTCCCCTACAGAAGCCCATCTCTGAAAGCTAAGCGGACGCCCCCTGACTCAAACTACCAGAGCCCAGCGAGCGACCAGCCTCAGAGGACTCCATCTCCCAGGGGTACTCGCGGGCGTCATACGTCAGAGGACGGCGTCTCCCGGAACACACTGTGGACTCACAGTTCAGACTCCATCTCCCAGCAATCCCCAGGGGCCTCATACGTCAAAGGACCGCGCGGGCACACAGCTCGGACTCTATTTCCCAGGGATCTGGACGCACCCACGTCAGACACCATCTCCCAGAGGCCCCAGGGTGTCCAGCTTCCTAGGACTGTGTGTCACGGTGGGCCCTGCTGGTCTGCCCTCTTTCAGAGAACCCTTGCTCCAAGAGCCTCCTCTGCAAGTCCCCTACAGAAGCCCATCTCTGAAAGCTAAGCGGACGCCCCTTGACTCAAACTACCAGAGCCCAGCGAGCGACCAGCCTCAGACGACTCCATCTCCCAGGGGTACTCGCGGGCCTCATACGTCAGAGGACGGCGTCTCCCGGAACACACTCTGGACTCACAGTTCAGACTCCATCTCCCAGCAATCCCCAGGGGCCTCATATGTCAAAGGACCGCGCGGGCACACCGCTTGGACTCCATTTCCCAGGGATCTGGACGCAGCCACGTCAGACGCCATCTCCCAGAGGCCCCAGGGTGTCCAGCTTCCTAGGACTCTGTGTCACGGTGGGCCCTGCTGGGCTGCCCTCTTTCAGAGAACCCTTGCTCCAAGAGCCTCCTCTGCAAGTCCCCTACAGAAGCCCATCTCTGAAAGCTAAGCGGAAGCCCCCTGACTCAAACTACCAGAGCCCAGCGAGCGACCAGCCTCGGACGACTCCATCTCCCAGGGGTACTCGCGGGCCTCATACGTCAGAGGACGGCGTCTCCCGGAACACACTGTGGACTCACAGTTCAGACTCCATCTCCCAGCAATCCCCAGGGGCCTCATACGTCAAAGGACCGCGCGGGCACACAGCTCGGACTCTATTTCCCAGGGATCTGGACGCACCCACGTCAGACGCCATCTCCCAGAGGCCCCAGGGTGTCCAGCTTCCTAGGACTCTGTGTCCCGGTGGGCCCTGCTGGACTGCCCTCTTTCAGAGAACCCTTGCTCCAAGAGCCTCCTCTGCAAGTCCCCTACAGAAGCCCATCTCTGAAAGCTAAGCGGACGCCCCCTGACTCAAACTACCAGAGCCCAGCGAGCGACCAGCCTCAGAGGACTCCATCTCCCAGGGGTACTCGCGGGCCTCATACGTCAGAGGACGGCGTCTCCCGGAACACACTCTGGACTCACAGTTCAGACTCCATCTCCCAGCAATCCCCAGGGGCCTCATACGTCAAAGGACCGCGCGGGCACACAGCTCGGACTCTATTTCCCAGGGATCTGGACGCACCCACGTCAGACGCCATCTCCCAGAGGCCCCAGGGTGTCCAGCTTCCTAGGACTCTGTGTCCCGGTGGGCCCTGCTGGGCTGCCCTCTTTCAGAGAACCCTTGCTCCAAGAGCCTCCTCTGCAAGTCCCCTACAGAAGCCCATCTCTGAAAGCTAAGCGGACGCCCCCTGACTCAAACTACCAGAGCCAAGCGAGCGACCAGCCTCAGACGACTCCATCTCCCAGGGGTACTCGCGGGCCTCATACGTCAGAGGACGGCGTCTCCCGGAACACACTCTGGACTCACAGTTCAGACTCCATCTCCCAGCAATCCCCAGGGGCCTCATACGTCAAAGGACCGCGCGGGCACACAGCTTGGACTCCATTTCCCAGGGATCTGGACGCAGCCACGTCAGACGCCATCTCCCAGAGGCCCCAGGGTGTCCAGCTTCCTAGGACTCTGTGTCACGGTGGGCCCTGCTGGGCTTCCCTCTTTCAGAGAACCCTTGCTCCAAGAGCCTCCTCTGCAAGTCCCCTACAGAAGCCCATCTCTGAAAGCTAAGCGGACGCCCCCTGACTCAAACTACCAGAGCCCAGCGAGCGACCAGCCTCAGACGACTCCATCTCCCAGGGGTACTCGCGGGCCTCATACGTCAGAGGACGGCGTCTCCCGGAACACACTCTGGACTCACAGTTCAGACTCCATCTCCCAGCAATCCCCAGGGGCCTCATACGTCAAAGGACGGCGCGGGCACACAGCTCGGATTCTATTTCCCAGGGATCTGGACGCACCCACGTCAGACGCCATCTCCCAGAGGCCCCAGGGTGTCCAGCTTCCTAGGACTCTGTGTCACGGTGGGCCCTGCTGGGCTGCCCTCTTTCAGAGAACCCTTGCTCCAAGAGCCTCCTCTGCAAGTCCCCTACAGAAGCCCATCTCTGAAAGCTAAGCGGACGCCCCCTGACTCAAACTACCAGAGCCCAGCGAGCGACCAGCCTCAGACGACTCCATCTCCCAGGGGTACTCGCGGGCCTCATACGTCAGAGGACGGCGTCTCCCGGAACACACTCTGGACTCACAGTTCAGACTCCATCTCCCAGCAATCCCCAGGGGCCTCATACGTCAAAGGACGGCGCGGGCACACAGCTCGGACTCTATTTCCCAGGGATCTGGACGCACCCACGTCAGACGCCATCTCCCAGAGGCCCCAGGGTGTCCAGCTTCCTAGGACTCTGTGTCCCGGTGGGCCCTGCTGGGCTGCCCTCTTTCAGAGAACCCTTGCTCCAAGAGCCTCCTCTGCCAGTCCCCTACAGAAGCCCATCTCTGAAAGCTAAGCGGACGCCCCCTGACTCAAACTACCAGAGCCCAGAGAGTACCAGCCTCAGACGACTCCATCTCCCAGGGGTACTCGCGGGCCTCATATTTCAGAGGACGGCGTCTCCCGGAACACACTGTGGACTCACAGTTCAGACTCCATCTCCCAGCAATCCCCAGGGGCCTCATACGTCAAAGGACCGCGCGGGCACACAGCTCGGACTCCATTTCCCAGGGATCTGGACGCAGCCACGTCAGACGCCATCTCCCAGAGGCCCCAGGGTGTCCAGCTTCCTAGGACTCTGTGTCACGGTGGGCCCTGCTGGGCTGCCCTCTTTCAGAGAACCCTTGCTCCAAGAGCCTCCTCTGCAAGTCCCCTACAGAAGCCCATCTCTGAAAGCTAAGCGGACGCCCCCTGACTCAAACTACCAGAGCCCAGCGAGCGACCAGCCTCAGACGACTCCATCTCCCAGGGGTACTCGCGGGCCTCATACGTCAGAGGACGGCGTCTCCCGGAACACACTCTGGACTCACAGTTCAGACTCCATCTCCCAGCAATCCCCAGGGGCCTCATACGTCAAAGGACCGCGCGGGCACACAGCTCGGACTCTATTTCCCAGGGATCTGGACGCACCCACGTCAGACGCCATCTCCCAGAGGCCCCAGGGTGTCCAGCTTCCTAGGACTCTGTGTCCCGGTGGGCCCTGCTGGGCTGCCCTCTTTCAGAGAACCCTTGCTCCAAGAGCCTCCTCTGCAAGTCCCCTACAGAAGCCCATCTCTGAAAGCTAAGCGGACGCCCCCTGACTCAAACTACCAGAGCCCAGCGAGCGACCAGCCTCAGACGACTCCATCTCCCAGGGGTACTCGCGGGCCTCATACGTCAGAGGACGGCGTCTCCCGGAACACACTCTGGACTCACAGTTCAGACTCCATCTCCCAGCAATCCCCAGGGGCCTCATACATCAAAGGACCGCGCGGGCACACAGCTTGGACTCCATTTCCCAGGGATCTGGACGCAGCCACGTCAGACGCCATCTCCCAGAGGCCCCAGGGTGTCCATCTTCCTAGGACTCTGTGTCACGGTGGGCCCTGCTGGGCTGCCCTCTTTCAGAGAACCCTTGCTCCAAGAGCCTCCTCTGCAAGTCCCCTACAGAAGCCCATCTCTGAAAGCTAAGCGGACGCCCCCTGACTCAAACTACCAGAGCCCAGCGAGCGACCAGCCTCAGACGACTCCATCTCCCAGGGGTCCTCGCGGGCCTCATACGTCAGAGGACGGCGTCTCCCGGAACACACTGTGGACTCACAGTTCAGACTCCATCTCCCAGCAATCCCCAGGGGCCTCATACGTCAAAGGACGGCGCGGGCACACAGCTCGGACTCTATTTCCCAGGGATCTGGACGCAGCCACGTCAGACGCCATCTCCCAGAGGCCCCAGGGTGTCCAGCTTCCTAGGACTCTGTGTCCCGGTGGGCCCTGCTGGGCTGCCCTCTTTCAGAGAACCCTTGCTCCAAGAGCCTCCTCTGCAAGTCCCCTACAGAAGCCCATCTCTGAAAGCTAAGCGGACGCCCCCTGACTCAAACTACCAGAGCCCAGAGAGCGACCAGCCTCAGACGACTCCATCTCCCAGGGGTACTCGCGGGCCTCATACGTCAGAGGACGGCGTCTCCCGGAACACACTCTGGACTCACAGTTCAGACTCCATCTCCCAGGGGTACTCGCGGGCCTCATACGTCAGAGGACGGCGTCTCCCGGAACGCACTGTGGACTCACAGTTCAGACTCCATCTCCCAGCAATCCCCAGGGGCCTCATACGTCAAAGGACCGCGCGGGCACACAGCTCGGACTCCATTTCTCAGGGATCTGGACGCAGCCACGTCAGACGCCATCTCCCAGAGGCCCCAGGGTGTCCAGCTTCCTAGGACTCTGTGTCACGGTGGGCCCTGCTGGTCTGCCCTCTTTCAGAGAACCCTTGCTCCAAGAGCCTCCTCTGCAAGTCCCCTACAGAAGCCCATCTCTGAAAGCTAAGCGGACGCCCCCTGACTCAAACTACCAGAGCCCAGCGAGCGACCAGCCTCAGACGACTCCATCTCCCAGGGGTACTCGCGGGCCTCATACGTCAGAGGACGGCGTCTCCCGGAACACACTCTGGACTCACAGTTCAGACTCCATCTCCCAGTAATCCCCAGGGGCCTCATACGTCAAAGGACCGCGCGGGCACACAGCTCGGACTCCATTTCCCAGGGATCTGGACGCAGCCACGTCAGACGCCATCTCCCAGAGGCCCCAGGGTGTCCAGCTTCCTAGGACTCTGTGTCACGGGGGGCCCTGCTGGGCTGCCCTCTTTCAGAGAACCCTTGCTCCAAGAGCCTCCTCTGCAAGTCCCCTACAGAAGCCCATCTCTGAAAGCTAAGCGGAAGCCCCCTGACTCAAACTACCAGAGCCCAGCGAGCGACCAGCCTCAGATGACTCCATCTCCCAGGGGTACTCGCGGGCCTCATACGTCAGAAGACGGCGTCTCCCGGAACACACTGTGGACTCACAGTTCAGACTCCATCTCCCAGCAATCCCCAGGGGCCTCATACGTCAAAGGACCGCGCGGGCACACAGCTCGGACTCTATTTCCCAGGGATCTGGACGCACCCACGTCAGATGCCATCTCCCAGAGGCCCCAGGGTGTCCAGCTTCCTAGGACTCTGTGTCCCGGTGGGCCCTGCTGGGCTGCCCTCTTTCAGAGAACCCTTGCTCCAAGAGCCTCCTCTGCAAGTCCCCTACAGAAGCCCATCTCTGAAAGCTAAGCGGACGCCCCCTGACTCAAACTACCAGAGCCCAGCGAGCGACCAGCCTCAGACGACTCCATCTCCCAGGGGTCCTCGCGGGCCTCATACGTCAGAGGACGGCGTCTCCCGGAACACACTGTGGACTCACAGTTCAGACTCCATCTCCCAGCAATCCCCAGGGGCCTCATACGTCAAAGGACGGCGCGGGCACACAGCTCGGACTCTATTTCCCAGGGATCTGGACGCACCCACGTCAGACGCCATCTCCCAGAGGCCCCAGGGTGTCCAGCTTCCTAGGACTCTGTGTCACGGTGGGCCCTGCTGGGCTGCCCTCTTTCAGAGAACCCTTGCTCCAAGAGCCTCCTCTGCAAGTCCCCTACAGAAGCCCATCTCTGAAAGCTAAGCGGACGCCCCCTGACTCAAACTACCAGAGCCCAGCGAGCGACCAGCCTCAGACGACTCCATCTCCCAGGGGTACTCGCGGGCCTCATACGTCAGAGGACGGCGTCTCCCGGAACACACTGTGGACTCACAGTTCAGACTCCATCTCCCAGCAATCCCCAGGGGCCTCATACGTCAAAGGACCGCGCGTGCACACATTCGGACTCCATTTCCCAGGGATCTGGACGCACCCACGTCAGACGCCATCTCCCAGAGGCCCCAGGGTGTCCGGCTTCCTAGGACTCTATGTCACGGTAGGCCCTGCTGGGCTGCCCTCTTTCAGAGAACCCTTGCTCCAAGAGCCTCCTCTGCAAGTCCCCTACAGAAGCCCATCTCTGAAAGCTAAGCGGACGCCCCCTGACTCAAACTACCAGAGCCCAGCGAGCGACCAGCCTCAGACGACTCCATCTCCCAGGGGTACTCGCGGGCCTCATACGTCAGAGGACGGCGTCTCCCGGAACACACTGTGGACTCACAGTTCAGACTCCATCTCCCAGCAATCCCCAGGGGCCTCATACGTCAAAGGACCGCGCGGGCACACAGCTCGGACTCCATTTCCCAGGGATCTGGACGCAGCCACGTCAGACGCCATCTCCCAGAGGCCCCAGGGTGTCCAGCTTCCTAGGACTCTGTGTCACGGTGGGCCCTGCTGGGCTGCCCTCTTTCAGAGAACCCTTGCTCCAAGAGCCTCCTCTGCAAGTCCCCTACAGAAGCCCATCTCTGAAAGCTAAGCGGACGCCCCCTGACTCAAACTACCAGAGCCCAGCGAGCGACCAGCCTCAGACGACTCCATCTCCCAGGGGTACTCGCGGGCCTCATACGTCAGAGGACGGCGTCTCCCGGAACACACTGTGGACTCACAGTTCAGACTCCATCTCCCAGCAATCCCCAGGGGCCTCATACGTCAAAGGTCCGCGCGGGCACACAGCTCGGACTCTATTTCCCAGGGATCTGGACGCAGCCACGTCAGACGCCATCTCCCAGAGGCCCCAGGGTGTCCAGCTTCCTAGGACTCTGTGTCACGGGGGGCCCTGCTGGGCTGCCCTCTTTCAGAGAACCCTTGCTCCAAGAGCCTCCTCTGCAAGTCCCCTACAGAAGCCCATCTCTGAAAGCTAAGCGGACGCCCCCTGACTCAAACTACCAGAGCCCAGCGAGCGACCAGCCTCAGAGGACTCCATCTCCCAGGGGTACTCGCGGGCGTCATACGTCAGAGGACGGCGTCTCCCGGAACACACTGTGGACTCACAGTTCAGACTCCATCTCCCAGCAATCCCCAGGGGCCTCATACGTCAAAGTACCGCGTGGGCACACAGCTCGGACTCTATTTCCCAGGGATCTGGACGCACCCACGTCAGACACCATCTCCCAGAGGCCCCAGGGTGTCCAGCTTCCTAGGACTGTGTGTCACGGTGGGCCCTGCTGGGCTGCCCTCTTTCAGAGAACCCTTGCTCCAAGAGCCTCCTCTGCAAGTCCCCTACAGAAGCCCATCTCTGAAAGCTAAGCGGACGCCCCCTGACTCAAACTACCAGAGCCCAGCGAGCGACCAGCCTCAGACGACTCCATCTCCCATGGGTACTCGCGGGCCTCATACGTCAGAGGACGGCGTCTCCCGGAACACACTGTGGACTCACAGTTCAGACTCCATCTCCCAGCAATCCCCAGGGGCCTCATACGTCAAAGGACGGCGCGGGCACACAGCTCGGACTCTATTTCCCAGGGATCTGGACGCAGCCACGTCAGACGCCATCTCCCAGAGGCCCCAGGGTGTCCAGCTTCCTAGGACTCTGTGTCACGGGGGGCCCTGCTGGGCTGCCCTCTTTCAGAGAACCCTTGCTCCAAGAGCCTCCTCTGCCAGTCCCCTACAGAAGCCCATCTCTGAAAGCTAAGCGGACGCCCCCTGACTCAAACTACCAGAGCCCAGCGAGCGACCAGCCTCAGACGACTCCTACTCCCAGGGGTCCTCGCGGGCCTCATATGTCAGAGGACGGCGTCTCCCGGAACACACTGTGGACTCACAGTTCAGACTCCATCTCCCAGCAATCCCCAGGGGCCTCATACGTCAAAGGACCGCGCGGGCACACAGCTCGGACTCCATTTCCCAGGGATCTGGACGCAGCCACATCAGACGCCATCTCCCAGAGGCCCCAGGGTGTCCAGCTTCCTAGGACTCTGTGTCACGGTGGGCCCTGCTGGGCTGCCCTCTTTCAGAGAACCCTTGCTCCAAGAGCCTCCTCTGCAAGTCCCCTACAGAAGCCCATCTCTGAAAGCTAAGCGGACGCCCCCTGACTCAAACTACCAGAGCCCAGCGAGCGACCAGCCTCAGACGACTCCATCTCCCAGGGGTCCTCGCGGGCCTCATACGTCAGAGGACGGCGTCTCCCGGAACACACTGTGGACTCACAGTTCAGACTCCATCTCCCAGCAATCCCCAGGGGCCTCATACGTCAAAGGACCGCGCGGGCACACAGCTCGGACTCCATTTCCCAGGGATCTGGACGCAGCCACGTCAGACGCCATCTCCCAGAGGCCCCAGGGTGTCCAGCTTCCTAGGACTCTGTGTCACGGTGGGCCCTGCTGGGCTGCCCTCTTGCAGAGAACCCTTGCTCCAAGAGCCTCCTCTGCAAGTCCCCTACAGAAGCCCATCTCTGAAAGCTAAGCGGACGCCCCCTGACTCAAACTACCAGAGCCCAGAGAGTACCAGCCTCAGACGACTCCATCTCCCAGGGGTCCTCGCGGGCCTCATACGTCAGAGGACGGCGTCTCCCGGAACACACTCTGGACTCACAGTTCAGACTCCATCTCCCAGCAATCCCCAGGGGCCTCATACGTCAAAGGACCGCGCGGGCACACAGCTCGGACTCTATTTCCCAGGGATCTGGACGCACCCACGTCAGACGCCATCTCCCAGAGGCCCCAGGGTGTCCAGCTTCCTAGGACTCTGTGTCACGGTGGGCCCTGCTGGGCTGCCCTCTTTCAGAGAACCCTTGCTCCAAGAGCCTCCTCTGCAAGTCCCCTACAGAAGCCCATCTCTGAAAGCTAAGCGGACGCCCCCTGACTCAAACTACCAGAGCCCAGCGAGCGACCAGCCTCAGACGACTCCATCTCCCAGGGGTACTCGCGGGCCTCATACGTCAGAGGACGGCGTCTCCCGGAACACACTGTGGACTCACAGTTCAGACTCCATCTCCCAGCAATCCCCAGGGGCCTCATACGTCAAAGGACCGCGCGGGCACACAGCTCGGACTCTATTTCCCAGGGATCTGGACGCAGCCACGTCAGACGCCATCTCCCAGAGGCCCCAGGGTGTCCAGCTTCCTAGGACTCTGTGTCACGGGGGGCCCTGCTGGGCTGCCCTCTTTCAGAGAACCCTTGCTCCAAGAGCCTCCTCTGCCAGTCCCCTACAGAAGCCCATCTCTGAAAGCTAAGCGGACGCCCCCTGACTCAAACTACCAGAGCCCAGCGAGCGACCAGCCTCAGACGACTCCTACTCCCAGGGGTCCTCGCGGGCCTCATATGTCAGAGGACGGCGTCTCCCGGAACACACTGTGGACTCACAGTTCAGACTCCATCTCCCAGCAATCCCCAGGGGCCTCATACGTCAAAGGACCGCGCGGGCACACAGCTCGGACTCCATTTCCCAGGGATCTGGACGCAGCCACGTCAGACGCCATCTCCCAGAGGCCCCAGGGTGTCCAGCTTCCTAGGACTCTGTGTCACGGTGGGCCCTGCTGGGCTGCCCTCTTTCAGAGAACCCTTGCTCCAAGAGCCTCCTCTGCAAGTCCCCTACAGAAGCCCATCTCTGAAAGCTAAGCGGACGCCCCCTGACTCAAACTACCAGAGCCCAGCGAGCGACCAGCCTCAGACGACTCCATCTCCCAGGGGTCCTCGCGGGCCTCATACGTCAGAGGACGGCGTCTCCCGGAACACACTGTGGACTCACAGTTCAGACTCCATCTCCCAGCAATCCCCAGGGGCCTCATACGTCAAAGGACCGCGCGGGCACACAGCTCGGACTCCATTTCCCAGGGATCTGGACGCAGCCACGTCAGACGCCATCTCCCAGAGGCCCCAGGGTGTCCAGCTTCCTAGGACTCTGTGTCACGGTGGGCCCTGCTGGGCTGCCCTCTTGCAGAGAACCCTTGCTCCAAGAGCCTCCTCTGCAAGTCCCCTACAGAAGCCCATCTCTGAAAGCTAAGCGGACGCCCCCTGACTCAAACTACCAGAGCCCAGAGAGTACCAGCCTCAGACGACTCCATCTCCCAGGGGTCCTCGCGGGCCTCATACGTCAGAGGACGGCGTCTCCCGGAACACACTCTGGACTCACAGTTCAGACTCCATCTCCCAGCAATCCCCAGGGGCCTCATACGTCAAAGGACCGCGCGGGCACACAGCTCGGACTCTATTTCCCAGGGATCTGGACGCACCCACGTCAGACGCCATCTCCCAGAGGCCCCAGGGTGTCCAGCTTCCTAGGACTCTGTGTCACGGTGGGCCCTGCTGGGCTGCCCTCTTTCAGAGAACCCTTGCTCCAAGAGCCTCCTCTGCAAGTCCCCTACAGAAGCCCATCTCTGAAAGCTAAGCGGACGCCCCCTGACTCAAACTACCAGAGCCCAGCGAGCGACCAGCCTCAGACGACTCCATCTCCCAGGGGTACTCGCGGGCCTCATACGTCAGAGGACGGCGTCTCCCGGAACACACTGTGGACTCACAGTTCAGACTCCATCTCCCAGCAATCCCCAGGGGCCTCATACGTCAAAGGACCGCGCGGGCACACAGCTCGGACTCTATTTCCCAGGGATCTGGACGCACCCACGTCAGACGCCATCTCCCAGAGGCCCCAGGGTGTCCAGCTTCCTAGGACTCTGTGTCACGGTGGGCCCTGCTGGGCTGCCCTCTTTCAGAGAACCCTTGCTCCAAGAGCCTCCTCTGCAAGTCCCCTACAGAAGCCCATCTCTGAAAGCTAAGCGGACGCCCCCTGACTCAAACTACCAGAGCCCAGCGAGCGACCAGCCTCAGACGACTCCATCTCCCAGGGGTACTCGCGGGCCTCATACGTCAGAGGACGGCGTCTCCCGGAACACACTGTGGACTCACAGTTCAGACTCCATCTCCCAGCAATCCCCAGGGGCCTCATACGTCAAAGGACCGCGCGGGCACACAGCTCGGACTCCATTTCCCAGGGATCTGGACGCTGCCACGTCAGACGCCATCTCCCAGAGGCCCCAGGGTGTCCAGCTTCCTAGGACTGTGTGTCACGGTGGGCCCTGCTGGGCTGCCCTCTTTCAGAGAACCCTTGCTCCAAGAGCCTCCTCTGCAAGTCCCCTACAGAAGCCCATCTCTGAAAGCTAAGCGGACGCCCCCTGACTCAAACTACCAGAGCCCAGCGAGCGACCAGCCTCAGACGACTCCATCTCCCAGGGGTACTCGCGGGCCTCATACGTCAGAGGACGGCGTCTCCCGGAACACACTCTGGACTCACAGTTCAGACTCCATCTCCCAGCAATCCCCAGGGGCCTCATACGTCAAAGGACCGCGCGAGCACACAGCTCGGACTCTATTTCCCAGGGATCTGGACGCAGCCACGTCAGACGCCATCTCCCAGAGGCCCCAGGGTGTCCAGCTTCCTAGGACTCTGTGTCCCGGTGGGCCCTGCTGGGCTGCCCTCTTTCAGAGAACCCTTGCTCCAAGAGCCTCCTCTGCAAGTCCCCTACAGAAGCCCATCTCTGAAAGCTAAGCGGACGCCCCCTGACTCAAACTACCAGAGCCCAGCGAGCGACCAGCCTCAGACGACTCCATCTCCCAGGGGTACTCGCGGGCTTCATACGTCAGAGGACGGCGTCTCCCGGAACACACTGTGGACTCACAGTTCAGACTCCATCTCCCAGCAATCCCCAGGGGCCTCATATGTCAAAGGACCGCGCGGGCACACAGCTCGGACTCCATTTCCCAGGGATCTGGACGCAGCCACGTCAGACGCCATCTCCCAGAGGCCCCAGGGTGTCCAGCTTCCTAGGACTCTGTGTCACGGTGGGCCCTGCTGGGCTGCCCTCTTTCAGAGAACCCTTGCTCCAAGAGCCTCCTCTGCAAGTCCCCTACAGAAGCCCATCTCTGAAAGCTAAGCGGACGCCCCCGGACTCAAACTACCAGAGCCCAGCGAGCGACCAGCCTCAGACGACTCCATCTCCCAGGGGTTCTCGCGGGCCTCATACGTCAGAGGACGGCGTCTCCCGGAACACACTCTGGACTCACAGTTCAGACTCCATCTCCCAGCAATCCCCAGGGGCCTCATACGTCAAAGGACGGCGCGGGCACACAGCTTGGACTCTATTTCCCAGGGATCTGGACGCACCCACGTCAGACGCCATCTCCCAGAGGCCCCAGGGTGTCCAGCTTCCTAGGACTCTGTGTCCCGGTGGGCCCTGCTGGGCTGCCCTCTTTCAGAGAACCCTTGCTCCAAGAGCCTCCTCTGCAAGTCCCCTACAGAAGCCCATCTCTGAAAGCTAAGCGGACGCCCCCTGACTCAAACTACCAGAGCCCAGCGAGTGACCAGCCTCAGAGGACTCCATCTCCCAGGGGTACTCGCGGGCCTCATACGTCAGAGGACGGCGTCTCCCGGAACACACTGTGGACTCAGGGTTCAGACTCCATCTCCCAGGAATCCCCAGGGGCCTCATACGTCAAAGGACCGCGCGGGCACACAGCTCGGACTCCATTTCCCAGGGATCTGGACGCACCCACGTCAGACGCCATCTCCCAGAGGCCCCAGGGTGTCCAGCTTCCTAGGACTCTGTGTCCCGGTGGGCCCTGCTGGGCTGCCCTCTTGCAGAGAACCCTTGCTCCAAGAGCCTCCTCTGCCAGTCCCCTACAGAAGCCCATCTCTGAAAGCTAAGCGGACGCCCCCTGACTCAAACTACCAGAGCCCAGCGAGCGACCAGCCTCAGACGACTCCATCTCCCAGGGGTACTCGCGGGCCTCATACGTCAGAGGACGGCGTCTCCCGGAACACACTGTGGACTCACAGTTCAGACTCCATCTCCCAGCAATCCCCAGGGGCCTCATACGTCAAAGGACCGCGCGGGCACACAGCTCGGACTCTATTTCCCAGGGATCTGGACGCACACACGTCAGACGCCATCTCCCAGAGGCCCCAGGGTGACCAGCTTCCTAGGACTCTGTGTCATGGTGGGCCCTGCTGGGCTGCCCTCTTTCAGAGAACCCTTGCTCCAAGAGCCTCCTCTGCAAGTCCCCTACAGAAGCCCATCTCTGAAAGCTAAGCGGACGCCCCCTGACCCAAACTACCAGAGCCCAGCGAGCGACCAGCCTCAGACGACTCCATCTCCCAGGGGTACTCGCGGGCCTCATACGTCAGAGGACGGCGTCTCCCGGAACGCACTGTGGACTCACAGTTCAGACTCCATCTCCCAGCAATCCCCAGGGGCCTCATACGTCAAAGGACCGCGCGGGCACACAGCTCGGACTCTATTTCCCAGGGATCTGGACGCACCCACGTCAGACACCATCTCCCAGAGGCCCCAGGGTGTCCAGCTTCCTAGGACTGTGTGTCACGGTGGGCCCTGCTGGGCTGCCCTCTTTCAGAGAACCCTTGCTCCAAGAGCCTCCTCTGCAAGTCCCCTACAGAAGCCCATCTCTGAAAGCTAAGCGGACGCCCCCTGACTCAAACTACCAGAGCCCAGCGAGCGACCAGCCTCAGACGACTCCATCTCCCAGGGGTACTCGCGGGCCTCATACGTCAGAGGACGGCGTCTCCCGGAACACACTCTGGACTCACAGTTCAGACTCCATCTCCCAGCAATCCCCAGGGGCCTCATATGTCAAAGGACCGCGCGGGCACACCGCTTGGACTCCATTTCCCAGGGATCTGGACGCAGCCACGTCAGACGCCATCTCCCAGAGGCCCCAGGGTGTCCAGCTTCCTAGGACTCTGTGTCACGGTGGGCCCTGCTGGGCTGCCCTCTTTCAGAGAACCCTTGCTCCAAGAGCCTCCTCTGCAAGTCCCCTACAGAAGCCCATCTCTGAAAGCTAAGCGGAAGCCCCCTGACTCAAACTACCAGAGCCCAGCGAGCGACCAGCCTCAGACGACTCCATCTCCCAGGGGTACTCGCGGGCCTCATACGTCAGAGGACGGCGTCTCCCGGAACACACTGTGGACTCACAGTTCAGACTCCATCTCCCAGCAATCCCCAGGGGCCTCATACGTCAAAGGACCGCGCGGGCACACAGCTCGGACTCTATTTCCCAGGGATCTGGACGCACCCACGTCAGACGCCATCTCCCAGAGGCCCCAGGGTGTCCAGCTTCCTAGGACTCTGTGTCCCGGTGGGCCCTGCTGGACTGCCCTCTTTCAGAGAACCCTTGCTCCAAGAGCCTCCTCTGCAAGTCCCCTACAGAAGCCCATCTCTGAAAGCTAAGCGGACGCCCCCTGACTCAAACTACCAGAGCCCAGCGAGCGACCAGCCTCAGACGACTCCATCTCCCAGGGGTACTCGCGGGCCTCATACGTCAGAGGACGGCGTCTCCCGGAACACACTCTGGACTCACAGTTCAGACTCCATCTCCCAGCAATCCCCAGGGGCCTCATACGTCAAAGGACGGCGCGGGCACACAGCTCGGACTCTATTTCCCAGGGATCTGGTCGCACCCACGTCAGACGCCATCTCCCAGAGGCCCCAGGGTGTCCAGCTTCCTAGGACTCTGTGTCCCGGTGGGCCCTGCTGGGCTGCCCTCTTTCAGAGAACCCTTGCTCCAAGAGCCTCCTCTGCCAGTCCCCTACAGAAGCCCATCTCTGAAAGCTAAGCGGACGCCCCCTGACTCAAACTACCAGAGCCCAGAGAGTACCAGCCTCAGACGACTCCATCTCCCAGGGGTACTCGCGGGCCTCATACGTCAGAGGACGGCGTCTCCCGGAACACACTGTGGACTCACAGTTCAGACTCCATCTCCCAGCAATCCCCAGGGGCCTCATACGTCAAAGGACCGCGCGGGCACACAGCTCGGACTCCATTTCCCAGGGATCTGGACGCAGCCACGTCAGACGCCATCTCCCAGAGGCCCCAGGGTGTCCAGCTTCCTAGGACTCTGTGTCCCGGTGGGCCCTGCTGGGCTGCCCTCTTTCAGAGAACCCTTGCTCCAAGAGCCTCCTCTGCAAGTCCCCTACAGAAGCCCATCTCTGAAAGCTAAGCGGACGCCCCCTGACTCAAACTACCAGAGCCCAGCGAGCGACCAGCCTCAGACGACTCCATCTCCCAGGGGTACTCGCGGGCCTCATACGTCAGAGGACGGCGTCTCCCGGAACACACTCTGGACTCACAGTTCAGACTCCATCTCCCAGCAATCCCCAGGGGCCTCATACGTCAAAGGACCGCGCGGGCACACAGCTCGGACTCTATTTCCCAGGGATCTGGACGCACCCACGTCAGACGCCATCTCCCAGAGGCCCCAGGGTGTCCAGCTTCCTAGGACTCTGTGTCCCGGTGGGCCCTGCTGGGCTGCCCTCTTTCAGAGAACCCTTGCTCCAAGAGCCTCCTCTGCAACTCCCCTACAGAAGCCCATCTCTGAAAGCTAAGCGGACGCCCCCTGACTCAAACTACCAGAGCCCAGCGAGCGACCAGCCTCAGACGACTCCATCTCCCAGGGGTACTCGCGGGCCTCATACGTCAGAGGACGGCGTCTCCCGGAACACACTCTGGACTCACAGTTCAGACTCCATCTCCCAGCAATCCCCAGGGGCCTCATACGTCAAAGGACCGCGCGGGCACACAGCTTGGACTCCATTTCCCAGGGATCTGGACGCAGCCACGTCAGACGCCATCTCCCAGAGGCCCCAGGGTGTCCAGCTTCCTAGGACTCTGTGTCACGGTGGGCCCTGCTGGGCTTCCCTCTTTCAGAGAACCCTTGCTCCAAGAGCCTCCTCTGCAAGTCCCCTACAGAAGCCCATCTCTGAAAGCTAAGCGGACGCCCCCTGACTCAAACTACCAGAGCCCAGCGAGCGACCAGCCTCAGACGACTCCATCTCCCAGGGGTACTCGCGGGCCTCATACGTCAGAGGACGGCGTCTCCCGGAACACACTCTGGACTCACAGTTCAGACTCCATCTCCCAGCAATCCCCAGGGGCCTCATACGTCAAAGGACGGCGCGGGCACACAGCTCGGACTCTATTTCCCAGGGATCTGGACGCACCCACGTCAGACGCCATCTCCCAGAGGCCCCAGGGTGTCCAGCTTCCTAGGACTCTGTGTCACGGTGGGCCCTGCTGGGCTGCCCTCTTTCAGAGAACCCTTGCTCCAAGAGCCTCCTCTGCAAGTCCCCTACAGAAGCCCATCTCTGAAAGCTAAGCGGACGCCCCCTGACTCAAACTACCAGAGCCCAGCGAGCGACCAGCCTCAGACGACTCCATCTCCCAGGGGTACTCGCGGGCCTCATACGTCAGAGGACGGCGTCTCCCGGAACACACTCTGGACTCACAGTTCAGACTCCATCTCCCAGCAATCCCCAGGGGCCTCATACGTCAAAGGACGGCGCGGGCACACAGCTCGGACTCTATTTCCCAGGGATCTGGACGCACCCACGTCAGACGCCATCTCCCAGAGGCCCCAGGGTGTCCAGCTTCCTAGGACTCTGTGTCCCGGTGGGCCCTGCTGGGCTGCCCTCTTTCAGAGAACCCTTGCTCCAAGAGCCTCCTCTGCCAGTCCCCTACAGAAGCCCATCTCTGAAAGCTAAGCGGACGCCCCCTGACTCAAACTACCAGAGCCCAGAGAGTACCAGCCTCAGACGACTCCATCTCCCAGGGGTACTCGCGGGCCTCATATTTCAGAGGACGGCGTCTCCCGGAACACACTGTGGACTCACAGTTCAGACTCCATCTCCCAGCAATCCCCAGGGGCCTCATACGTCAAAGGACCGCGCGGGCACACAGCTCGGACTCCATTTCCCAGGGATCTGGACGCAGCCACGTCAGACGCCATCTCCCAGAGGCCCCAGGGTGTCCAGCTTCCTAGGACTCTGTGTCCCGGTGGGCCCTGCTGGGCTGCCCTCTTTCAGAGAACCCTTGCTCCAAGAGCCTCCTCTGCAAGTCCCCTACAGAAGCCCATCTCTGAAAGCTAAGCGGACGCCCCCTGACTCAAACTACCAGAGCCCAGCGAGCGACCAGCCTCAGACGACTCCATCTCCCAGGGGTACTCGCGGGCCTCATACGTCAGAGGACGGCGTCTCCCGGAACACACTCTGGACTCACAGTTCAGACTCCATCTCCCAGCAATCCCCAGGGGCCTCATACGTCAAAGGACCGCGCGGGCACACAGCTCGGACTCTATTTCCCAGGGATCTGGACGCACCCACGTCAGACGCCATCTCCCAGAGGCCCCAGGGTGTCCAGCTTCCTAGGACTCTGTGTCCCGGTGGGCCCTGCTGGGCTGCCCTCTTTCAGAGAACCCTTGCTCCAAGAGCCTCCTCTGCAAGTCCCCTACAGAAGCCCATCTCTGAAAGCTAAGCGGACGCCCCCTGACTCAAACTACCAGAGCCCAGCGAGCGACCAGCCTCAGACGACTCCAGCTCCCAGGGGTACTCGCGGGCCTCATACGTCAGAGGACGGCGTCTCCCGGAACACACTCTGGACTCACAGTTCAGACTCCATCTCCCAGCAATCCCCAGGGGCCTCATACATCAAAGAACCGCGCGGGCACACAGCTTGGACTCCATTTCCCAGGGATCTGGACGCAGCCACGTCAGACGCCATCTCCCAGAGGCCCCAGGGTGTCCATCTTCCTAGGACTCTGTGTCACGGTGGGCCCTGCTGGGC
The DNA here is from genome assembly GCA_949820135.1 of Sylvilagus floridanus. Taxonomy (NCBI): domain Eukaryota; kingdom Metazoa; phylum Chordata; class Mammalia; order Lagomorpha; family Leporidae; genus Sylvilagus; species Sylvilagus floridanus. The sequence goes on from OX463246.1 coordinate 61,594, forward strand.
TGCCCTCTTTCAGAGAACCCTTGCTCCAAGAGCCTCCTCTGCAAGTCCCCTACAGAAGCCCATCTCTGAAAGCTAAGCGGACGCCCCCTGACTCAAACTACCAGAGCCCAGCGAGCGACCAGCCTCAGACGACTCCATCTCCCAGGGGTCCTCGCGGGCCTCATACGTCAGAGGACGGCGTCTCCCGGAACACACTGTGGACTCACAGTTCAGACTCCATCTCCCAGCAATCCCCAGGGGCCTCATACGTCAAAGGACGGCGCGGGCACACAGCTCGGACTCTATTTCCCAGGGATCTGGACGCAGCCACGTCAGACGCCATCTCCCAGAGGCCCCAGGGTGTCCAGCTTCCTAGGACTCTGTGTCCCGGTGGGCCCTGCTGGGCTGCCCTCTTTCAGAGAACCCTTGCTCCAAGAGCCTCCTCTGCAAGTCCCCTACAGAAGCCCATCTCTGAAAGCTAAGCGGACGCCCCCTGACTCAAACTACCAGAGCCCAGAGAGCGACCAGCCTCAGACGACTCCATCTCCCAGGGGTACTCGCGGGCCTCATACGTCAGAGGACGGCGTCTCCCGGAACACACTCTGGACTCACAGTTCAGACTCCATCTCCCAGCAATCCCCAGGGGCCTCATACGTCAAAGGACCGCGCGGGCACACAGCTTGGACTCCATTTCCCAGGGATCTGGACGCAGCCACGTCAGACGCCATCTCCCAGAGGCCCCAGGGTGTCCAGCTTCCTAGGACTCTGTGTCACGGTGGGCCCTGCTGGGCTGCCCTCTTTCAGAGAACCCTTGCTCCAAGAGCCTCCTCTGCAAGTCCCCTACAGAAGCCCATCTCTGAAAGCTAAGCGGACGCCCCCTGACTCAAACTACCAGAGCCCAGCGAGCGACCAGCCTCAGACGACTCCATCTCCCAGGGGTACTCGCGGGCCTCATACGTCAGAGGACGGCGTCTCCCGGAACACACTCTGGACTCACAGTTCAGACTCCATCTCCCAGCAATCCCCAGGGGCCTCATACGTCAAAGGACCGCGCGGGCACACAGCTTGGACTCCATTTCCCAGGGATCTGGACGCAGCCACGTCAGACGCCATCTCCCAGAGGCCCCAGGGTGTCCAGCTTCCTAGGACTCTGTGTCACGGTGGGCCCTGCTGGGCTGCCCTCTTTCAGAGAACCCTTGCTCCAAGAGCCTCCTCTGCAAGTCCCCTACAGAAGCCCATCTCTGAAAGCTAAGCGGACGCCCCCTGACTCAAACTACCAGAGCCCAGCGAGCGACCAGCCTCAGACGACTCCATCTCCCAGGGGTACTCGCGGGCCTCATACGTCAGAGGACGGCGTCTCCCGGAACACACTCTGGACTCACAGTTCAGACTCCATCTCCCAGCAATCCCCAGGGGCCTCATACGTCAAAGGACGGCGCGGGCACACAGCTCGGACTCTATTTCCCAGGGATCTGGACGCACCCACGTCAGACGCCATCTCCCAGAGGCCCCAGGGTGTCCAGCTTCCTAGGACTCTGTGTCCCGGTGGGCCCTGCTGGGCTGCCCTCTTTCAGAGAACCCTTGCTCCAAGAGCCTCCTCTGCCAGTCCCCTACAGAAGCCCATCTCTGAAAGCTAAGCGGACGCCCCCTGACTCAAACTACCAGAGCCCAGAGAGTACCAGCCTCAGACGACTCCATCTCCCAGGGGTACTCGCGGGCCTCATATTTCAGAGGACGGCGTCTCCCGGAACACACTGTGGACTCACAGTTCAGACTCCATCTCCCAGGAATCCCCAGGGGCCTCATACGTCAAAGGACCGCGCGGGCACACAGCTCGGACTCCATTTCCCAGGGATCTGGACGCAGCCACGTCAGACGCCATCTCCCAGAGGCCCCAGGGTGTCCAGCTTCCTAGGACTCTGTGTCCCGGTGGGCCCTGCTGGGCTGCCCTCTTTCAGAGAACCCTTGCTCCAAGAGCCTCCTCTGCAAGTCCCCTACAGAAGCCCATCTCTGAAAGCTAAGCGGACGCCCCCTGACTCAAACTACCAGAGCCCAGCGAGCGACCAGCCTCAGACGACTCCATCTCCCAGGGGTACTCGCGGGCCTCATACGTCAGAGGACGGCGTCTCCCGGAACACACTCTGGACTCACAGTTCAGACTCCATCTCCCAGCAATCCCCAGGGGCCTCATACGTCAAAGGACCGCGCGGGCACACAGCTCGGACTCTATTTCCCAGGGATCTGGACGCACCCACGTCAGACGCCATCTCCCAGAGGCCCCAGGGTGTCCAGCTTCCTAGGACTCTGTGTCCCGGTGGGCCCTGCTGGGCTGCCCTCTTTCAGAGAACCCTTGCTCCAAGAGCCTCCTCTGCAAGTCCCCTACAGAAGCCCATCTCTGAAAGCTAAGCGGACGCCCCCTGACTCAAACTACCAGAGCCCAGCGAGCGACCAGCCTCAGACGACTCCATCTCCCAGGGGTACTCGCGGGCCTCATACGTCAGAGGACGGCGTCTCCCGGAACACACTCTGGACTCACAGTTCAGACTCCATCTCCCAGCAATCCCCAGGGGCCTCATACATCAAAGGACCGCGCGGGCACACAGCTTGGACTCCATTTCCCAGGGATCTGGACGCAGCCACGTCAGACGCCATCTCCCAGAGGCCCCAGGGTGTCCATCTTCCTAGGACTCTGTGTCACGGTGGGCCCTGCTGGGCTGCCCTCTTTCAGAGAACCCTTGCTCCAAGAGCCTCCTCTGCAAGTCCCCTACAGAAGCCCATCTCTGAAAGCTAAGCGGACGCCCCCTGACTCAAACTACCAGAGCCCAGCGAGCGACCAGCCTCAGACGACTCCATCTCCCAGGGGTCCTCGCGGGCCTCATACGTCAGAGGACGGCGTCTCCCGGAACACACTGTGGACTCACAGTTCAGACTCCATCTCCCAGCAATCCCCAGGGGCCTCATACGTCAAAGGACGGCGCAGGCACACAGCTCGGACTCTATTTCCCAGGGATCTGGACGCAGCCACGTCAGACGCCATCTCCCAGAGGCCCCAGGGTGTCCAGCTTCCTAGGACTCTGTGTCCCGGTGGGCCCTGCTGGGCTGCCCTCTTTCAGAGAACCCTTGCTCCAAGAGCCTCCTCTGCAAGTCCCCTACAGAAGCCCATCTCTGAAAGCTAAGCGGACGCCCCCTGACTCAAACTACCAGAGCCCAGAGAGCGACCAGCCTCAGACGACTCCATCTCCCAGGGGTACTCGCGGGCCTCATACGTCAGAGGACGGCGTCTCCCGGAACACACTCTGGACTCACAGTTCAGACTCCATCTCCCAGGGGTACTCGCGGGCCTCATACGTCAGAGGACGGCGTCTACCGGAACGCACTGTGGACTCACAGTTCAGACTCCATCTCCCAGCAATCCCCAGGGGCCTCATACGTCAAAGGACCGCGCGGGCACACAGCTCGGACTCCATTTCTCAGGGATCTGGACGCAGCCACGTCAGACGCCATCTCCCAGAGGCCCCAGGGTGTCCAGCTTCCTAGGACTCTGTGTCACGGTGGGCCCTGCTGGTCTGCCCTCTTTCAGAGAACCCTTGCTCCAAGAGCCTCCTCTGCAAGTCCCCTACAGAAGCCCATCTCTGAAAGCTAAGCGGACGCCCCCTGACTCAAACTACCAGAGCCCAGCGAGCGACCAGCCTCAGACGACTCCATCTCCCAGGGGTACTCGCGGGACTCATACGTCAGAGGACGGCGTCTCCCGGAACACACTCTGGACTCACAGTTCAGACTCCATCTCCCAGCAATCCCCAGGGGCCTCATACGTCAAAGGACCGCGCGGGCACACAGCTCGGACTCCATTTCCCAGGGATCTGGACGCAGCCACGTCAGACGCCATCTCCCAGAGGCCCCAGGGTGTCCAGCTTCCTAGGACTCTGTGTCCCGGTGGGCCCTGCTGGGCTGCCCTCTTTCAGAGAACCCTTGCTCCAAGAGCCTCCTCTGCAAGTCCCCTACAGAAGCCCATCTCTGAAAGCTAAGCGGAAGCCCCCTGACTCAAACTACCAGAGCCCAGCGAGCGACCAGCCTCAGACGACTCCATCTCCCAGGGGTACTCACGGGCCTCATACGTCAGAGGACGGCGTCTCCCGGAACACACTGTGGACTCACAGTTCAGACTCCATCTCCCAGCAATCCCCAGGGGCCTCATACGTCAAAGGACCGCGCGGGCACACAGCTCGGACTCTATTTCCCAGGGATCTGGACGCACCCACGTCAGACGCCATCTCCCAGAGGCCCCAGGGTGTCCAGCTTCCTAGGACTCTGTGTCACGGTGGGCCCTGCTGGGCTGCCCTCTTTCAGAGAACCCTTGCTCCAAGAGCCTCCTCTGCCAGTCCCCTACAGAAGCCCATCTCTGAAAGCTAAGCGGACGCCCCCTGACTCAAACTACCAGAGCCCAGAGAGTACCAGCCTCAGACGACTCCATCTCCCAGGGGTACTCGCGGGCCTCATATTTCAGAGGACGGCGTCTCCCGGAACACACTGTGGACTCACAGTTCAGACTCCATCTCCCAGCAATCCCCAGGGGCCTCATACGTCAAAGGACCGCGCGGGCACACAGCTCGGACTCCATTTCCCAGGGATCTGGACGCAGCCACGTCAGACGCCATCTCCCAGAGGCCCCAGGGTGTCCAGCTTCCTAGGACTCTGTGTCCCGGTGGGCCCTGCTGGGCTGCCCTCTTTCAGAGAACCCTTGCTCCAAGAGCCTCCTCTGCAAGTCCCCTACAGAAGCCCATCTCTGAAAGCTAAGCGGACGCCCCCTGACTCAAACTACCAGAGCCCAGCGAGCGACCAGCCTCAGACGACTCCATCTCCCAGGGGTACTCGCGGGCCTCATACGTCAGAGGACGGCGTCTCCCGGAACACACTGTGGACTCACAGTTCAGACTCCATCTCCCAGCAATCCCCAGGGGCCTCATACGTCAAAGGACCGCGCGGGCACACAGCTCGGACTCTATTTCCCAGGGATCTGGACGCACCCACGTCAGACGCCATCTCCCAGAGGCCCCAGGGTGTCCAGCTTCCTAGGACTCTGTGTCCCGGTGGGCCCTGCTGGGCTGCCCTCTTTCAGAGAACCCTTGCTCCAAGAGCCTCCTCTGCAAGTCCCCTACAGAAGCCCATCTCTGAAAGCTAAGCGGACGCCCCCTGACTCAAACTACCAGAGCCCAGCGAGCGACCAGCCTCAGACGACTCCATCTCCCAGGGGTACTCGCGGGCCTCATACGTCAGAGGACGGCGTCTCCCGGAACACACTCTGGACTCACAGTTCAGACTCCATCTCCCAGCAATCCCCAGGGGCCTCATACATCAAAGGACCGCGCGGGCACACAGCTTGGACTCCATTTCCCAGGGATCTGGACGCAGCCACGTCAGACGCCATCTCCCAGAGGCCCCAGGGTGTCCATCTTCCTAGGACTCTGTGTCACGGTGGGCCCTGCTGGGCTGCCCTCTTTCAGAGAACCCTTGCTCCAAGAGCCTCCTCTGCAAGTCCCCTACAGAAGCCCATCTCTGAAAGCTAAGCGGACGCCCCCTGACTCAAACTACCAGAGCCCAGCGAGCGACCAGCCTCAGACGACTCCATCTCCCAGGGGTCCTCGCGGGCCTCATACGTCAGAGGACGGCGTCTCCCGGAACACACTGTGGACTCACAGTTCAGACTCCATCTCCCAGCAATCCCCAGGGGCCTCATACGTCAAAGGACGGCGCGGGCACACAGCTCGGACTCTATTTCCCAGGGATCTGGACGCAGCCACGTCAGACGCCATCTCCCAGAGGCCCCAGGGTGTCCAGCTTCCTAGGACTCTGTGTCCCGGTGGGCCCTGCTGGGCTGCCCTCTTTCAGAGAACCCTTGCTCCAAGAGCCTCCTCTGCAAGTCCCCTACAGAAGCCCATCTCTGAAAGCTAAGCGGACGCCCCCTGACTCAAACTACCAGAGCCCAGAGAGCGACCAGCCTCAGACGACTCCATCTCCCAGGGGTACTCGCGGGCCTCATACGTCAGAGGACGGCGTCTCCCGGAACACACTCTGGACTCACAGTTCAGACTCCATCTCCCAGGGGTACTCGCGGGCCTCATACGTCAGAGGACGGCGTCTACCGGAACGCACTGTGGACTCACAGTTCAGACTCCATCTCCCAGCAATCCCCAGGGGCCTCATACGTCAAAGGACCGCGCGGGCACACAGCTCGGACTCCATTTCTCAGGGATCTGGACGCAGCCACGTCAGACGCCATCTCCCAGAGGCCCCAGGGTGTCCAGCTTCCTAGGACTCTGTGTCACGGTGGGCCCTGCTGGTCTGCCCTCTTTCAGAGAACCCTTGCTCCAAGAGCCTCCTCTGCAAGTCCCCTACAGAAGCCCATCTCTGAAAGCTAAGCGGACGCCCCCTGACTCAAACTACCAGAGCCCAGCGAGCGACCAGCCTCAGACGACTCCATCTCCCAGGGGTACTCGCGGGACTCATACGTCAGAGGACGGCGTCTCCCGGAACACACTCTGGACTCACAGTTCAGACTCCATCTCCCAGCAATCCCCAGGGGCCTCATACGTCAAAGGACCGCGCGGGCACACAGCTCGGACTCCATTTCCCAGGGATCTGGACGCAGCCACGTCAGACGCCATCTCCCAGAGGCCCCAGGGTGTCCAGCTTCCTAGGACTCTGTGTCACGGTGGGCCCTGCTGGGCTGCCCTCTTTCAGAGAACCCTTGCTCCAAGAGCCTCCTCTGCAAGTCCCCTACAGAAGCCCATCTCTGAAAGCTAAGCGGAAGCCCCCTGACTCAAACTACCAGAGCCCAGCGAGCGACCAGCCTCAGACGACTCCATCTCCCAGGGGTACTCACGGGCCTCATACGTCAGAGGACGGCGTCTCCCGGAACACACTGTGGACTCACAGTTCAGACTCCATCTCCCAGCAATCCCCAGGGGCCTCATACGTCAAAGGACCGCGCGGGCACACAGCTCGGACTCTATTTCCCAGGGATCTGGACGCACCCACGTCAGATGCCATCTCCCAGAGGCCCCAGGGTGTCCAGCTTCCTAGGACTCTGTGTCCCGGTGGGCCCTGCTGGGCTGCCCTCTTTCAGAGAACCCTTGCTCCAAGAGCCTCCTCTGCAAGTCCCCTACAGAAGCCCATCTCTGAAAGCTAAGCGGACGCCCCCTGACTCAAACTACCAGAGCCCAGCGAGCGACCAGCCTCAGACGACTCCATCTCCCAGGGGTACTCGCGGGCCTCATACGTCAGAGGACGGCGTCTCCCGGAACACACTGTGGACTCACAGTTCAGACTCCATCTCCCAGCAATCCCCAGGGGCCTCATACGTCAAAGGACGGCGCGGGCACACAGCTCGGACTCTATTTCCCAGGGATCTGGACGCACCCACGTCAGACGCCATCTCCCAGAGGCCCCAGGGTGTCCAGCTTCCTAGGACTCTGTGTCACGGTGGGCCCTGCTGGGCTGCCCTCTTTCAGAGAACCCTTGCTCCAAGAGCCTCCTCTGCAAGTCCCCTACAGAAGCCCATCTCTGAAAGCTAAGCGGACGCCCCCTGACTCAAACTACCAGAGCCCAGCGAGCGACCAGCCTCAGACCACTCCATCTCCCAGGGGTACTCGCGGGCCTCATACGTCAGAGGACGGCGTCTCCCGGAACACACTGTGGACTCACAGTTCAGACTCCATCTCCCAGCAATCCCCAGGGGCCTCATACGTCAAAGGACCGCGCGGGCACACAGCTCGGACTCCATTTCCCAGGGATCTGGACGCAGCCACGTCAGACGCCATCTCCCAGAGGCCCCAGGGTGTCCAGCTTCCTAGGACTCTGTGTCACGGTGGGCCCTGCTGGGCTGCCCTCTTTCAGAGAACCCTTGCTCCAAGAGCCTCCTCTGCAAGTCCCCTACAGAAGCCCATCTCTGAAAGCTAAGCGGACGCCCCCTGACTCAAACTACCAGAGCCCAGCGAGCGACCAGCCTCAGACGACTCCATCTCCCAGGGGTACTCGCGGGCCTCATACGTCAGAGGACGGCGTCTCCCGGAACACACTGTGGACTCACAGTTCAGACTCCATCTCCCAGCAATCCCCAGGGGCCTCATACGTCAAAGGTCCGCGCGGGCACACAGCTCGGACTCTATTTCCCAGGGATCTGGACGCAGCCACGTCAGACGCCATCTCCCAGAGGCCCCAGGGTGTCCAGCTTCCTAGGACTCTGTGTCACGGGGGGCCCTGCTGGGCTGCCCTCTTTCAGAGAACCCTTGCTCCAAGAGCCTCCTCTGCAAGTCCCCTACAGAAGCCCATCTCTGAAAGCTAAGCGGACGCCCCCTGACTCAAACTACCAGAGCCCAGCGAGCGACCAGCCTCAGAGGACTCCATCTCCCAGGGGTACTCGCGGGCGTCATACGTCAGAGGACGGCGTCTCCCGGAACACACTGTGGACTCACAGTTCAGACTCCATCTCCCAGCAATCCCCAGGGGCCTCATACGTCAAAGGACGGCGCGGGCACACAGCTCGGACTCTATTTCCCAGGGATCTGGACGCAGCCACGTCAGACGCCATCTCCCAGAGGCCCCAGGGTGTCCAGCTTCCTAGGACTCTGTGTCACGGGGGGCCCTGCTGGGCTGCCCTCTTTCAGAGAACCCTTGCTCCAAGAGCCTCCTCTGCCAGTCCCCTACAGAAGCCCATCTCTGAAAGCTAAGCGGACGCCCCCTGACTCAAACTACCAGAGCCCAGCGAGCGACCAGCCTCAGACGACTCCTACTCCCAGGGGTCCTCGCGGGCCTCATATGTCAGAGGACGGCGTCTCCCGGAACACACTGTGGACTCACAGTTCAGACTCCATCTCCCAGCAATCCCCAGGGGCCTCATACGTCAAAGGACCGCGCGGGCACACAGCTCGGACTCCATTTCCCAGGGATCTGGACGCAGCCACGTCAGACGCCATCTCCCAGAGGCCCCAGGGTGTCCAGCTTCCTAGGACTCTGTGTCACGGTGGGCCCTGCTGGGCTGCCCTCTTTCAGAGAACCCTTGCTCCAAGAGCCTCCTCTGCAAGTCCCCTACAGAAGCCCATCTCTGAAAGCTAAGCGGACGCCCCCTGACTCAAACTACCAGAGCCCAGCGAGCGACCAGCCTCAGACGACTCCATCTCCCAGGGGTACTCGCGGGCCTCATACGTCAGAGGACGGCGTCTCCCGGAACACACTGTGGACTCACAGTTCAGACTCCATCTCCCAGCAATCCCCAGGGGCCTCATACGTCAAAGGACCGCGCGGGCACACAGCTCGGACTCTATTTCCCAGGGATCTGGACGCAGCCACGTCAGACGCCATCTCCCAGAGGCCCCAGGGTGTCCAGCTTCCTAGGACTCTGTGTCACGGGGGGCCCTGCTGGGCTGCCCTCTTTCAGAGAACCCTTGCTCCAAGAGCCTCCTCTGCAAGTCCCCTACAGAAGCCCATCTCTGAAAGCTAAGCGGACGCCCCCTGACTCAAACTACCAGAGCCCAGCGAGCGACCAGCCTCAGAGGACTCCATCTCCCAGGGGTACTCGCGGGCGTCATACGTCAGAGGACGGCGTCTCCCGGAACACACTGTGGACTCACAGTTCAGACTCCATCTCCCAGCAATCCCCAGGGGCCTCATACGTCAAAGGACCGCGTGGGCACACAGCTCGGACTCTATTTCCCAGGGATCTGGACGCAGCCACGTCAGACGCCATCTCCCAGAGGCCCCAGGGTGTCCAGCTTCCTAGGACTGTGTGTCACGGTGGGCCCTGCTGGGCTGCCCTCTTTCAGAGAACCCTTGCTCCAAGAGCCTCCTCTGCAAGTCCCCTACAGAAGCCCATCTCTGAAAGCTAAGCGGACGCCCCCTGACTCAAACTACCAGAGCCCAGCGAGCGACCAGCCTCAGACGACTCCATCTCCCAGGGGTACTCGCGGGCCTCATACGTCAGAGGACGGCGTCTCCCGGAACACACTCTGGACTCACAGTTCAGACTCCATCTCCCAGCAATCCCCAGGGGCCTCATACGTCAAAGGACGGCGCGGGCACACAGCTCGGACTCTATTTCCCAGGGATCTGGACGCACCCACGTCAGACGCCATCTCCCAGAGGCCCCAGGGTGTCCAGCTTCCTAGGACTCTGTGTCACGGTGGGCCCTGCTGGGCTGCCCTCTTTCAGAGAACCCTTGCTCCAAGAGCCTCCTCTGCAAGTCCCCTACAGAAGCCCATCTCTGAAAGCTAAGCGGACGCCCCCTGACTCAAACTACCAGAGCCCAGCGAGCGACCAGCCTCAGACGACTCCATCTCCCAGGGGTACTCGCGGGCCTCATACGTCAGAGGACGGCGTCTCCCGGAACACACTCTGGACTCACAGTTCAGACTCCATCTCCCAGGGGTACTCGCGGGCCTCATACGTCAGAGGACGGCGTCTCCCGGAACGCACTGTGGACTCACAGTTCAGACTCCATCTCCCAGCAATCCCCAGGGGCCTCATACGTCAAAGGACCGCGCGGGCACACAGCTCGGACTCCATTTCTCAGGGATCTGGACGCAGCCACGTCAGACGCCATCTCCCAGAGGCCCCAGGGTGTCCAGCTTCCTAGGACTCTGTGTCACGGTGGGCCCTGCTGGTCTGCCCTCTTTCAGAGAACCCTTGCTCCAAGAGCCTCCTCTGCAAGTCCCCTACAGAAGCCCATCTCTGAAAGCTAAGCGGACGCCCCCTGACTCAAACTACCAGAGCCCAGCGAGCGACCAGCCTCAGACGACTCCATCTCCCAGGGGTACTCGCGGGCCTCATACGTCAGAGGACGGCGTCTCCCGGAACACACTCTGGACTCACAGTTCAGACTCCATCTCCCAGCAATCCCCAGGGGCCTCATACGTCAAAGGACCGCGCGGGCACACAGCTCGGACTCCATTTCCCAGGGATCTGGACGCAGCCACGTCAGACGCCATCTCCCAGAGGCCCCAGGGTGTCCAGCTTCCTAGGACTCTGTGTCACGGTGGGCCCTGCTGGGCTGCCCTCTTTCAGAGAACCCTTGCTCCAAGAGCCTCCTCTGCAAGTCCCCTACAGAAGCCCATCTCTGAAAGCTAAGCGGAAGCCCCCTGACTCAAACTACCAGAGCCCAGCGAGCGACCAGCCTCAGACGACTCCATCTCCCAGGGGTACTCGCGGGCCTCATACGTCAGAGGACGGCGTCTCCCGGAACACACTGTGGACTCACAGTTCAGACTCCATCTCCCAGCAATCCCCAGGGGCCTCATACGTCAAAGGACCGCGCGGGCACACAGCTCGGACTCTATTTCCCAGGGATCTGGACGCACCCACGTCAGATGCCATCTCCCAGAGGCCCCAGGGTGTCCAGCTTCCTAGGACTCTGTGTCCCGGTGGGCCCTGCTGGGCTGCCCTCTTTCAGAGAACCCTTGCTCCAAGAGCCTCCTCTGCAAGTCCCCTACAGAAGCCCATCTCTGAAAGCTAAGCGGACGCCCCCTGACTCAAACTACCAGAGCCCAGCGAGCGACCAGCCTCAGACGACTCCATCTCCCAGGGGTCCTCGCGGGCCTCATACGTCAGAGGACGGCGTCTCCCGGAACACACTGTGGACTCACAGTTCAGACTCCATCTCCCAGCAATCCCCAGGGGCCTCATACGTCAAAGGACGGCGCGGGCACACAGCTCGGACTCTATTTCCCAGGGATCTGGACGCACCCACGTCAGACGCCATCTCCCAGAGGCCCCAGGGTGTCCAGCTTCCTAGGACTCTGTGTCACGGTGGGCCCTGCTGGGCTGCCCTCTTTCAGAGAACCCTTGCTCCAAGAGCCTCCTCTGCAAGTCCCCTACAGAAGCCCATCTCTGAAAGCTAAGCGGACGCCCCCTGACTCAAACTACCAGAGCCCAGCGAGCGACCAGCCTCAGACGACTCCATCTCCCAGGGGTACTCGCGGGCCTCATACGTCAGAGGACGGCGTCTCCCGGAACACACTGTGGACTCACAGTTCAGACTCCATCTCCCAGCAATCCCCAGGGGCCTCATACGTCAAAGGTCCGCGCGGGCACACAGCTCGGACTCCATTTCCCAGGGATCTGGACGCACCCACGTCAGACGCCATCTCCCAGAGGCCCCAGGGTGTCCGGCTTCCTAGGACTCTATGTCACGGTAGGCCCTGCTGGGCTGCCCTCTTTCAGAGAACCCTTGCTCCAAGAGCCTCCTCTGCAAGTCCCCTACAGAAGCCCATCTCTGAAAGCTAAGCGGACGCCCCCTGACTCAAACTACCAGAGCCCAGCGAGCGACCAGCCTCAGACGACTCCATCTCCCAGGGGTACTCGCGGGCCTCATACGTCAGAGGACGGCGTCTCCCGGAACACACTGTGGACTCACAGTTCAGACTCCATCTCCCAGCAATCCCCAGGGGCCTCATACGTCAAAGGACCGCGCGGGCACACAGCTCGGACTCCATTTCCCAGGGATCTGGACGCAGCCACGTCAGACGCCATCTCCCAGAGGCCCCAGGGTGTCCAGCTTCCTAGGACTCTGTGTCACGGTGGGCCCTGCTGGGCTGCCCTCTTTCAGAGAACCCTTGCTCCAAGAGCCTCCTCTGCAAGTCCCCTACAGAAGCCCATCTCTGAAAGCTAAGCGGACGCCCCCTGACTCAAACTACCAGAGCCCAGCGAGCGACCAGCCTCAGACGACTCCATCTCCCAGGGGTACTCGCGGGCCTCATACGTCAGAGGACGGCGTCTCCCGGAACACACTGTGGACTCACAGTTCAGACTCCATCTCCCAGCAATCCCCAGGGGCCTCATACGTCAAAGGTCCGCGCGGGCACACAGCTCGGACTCTATTTCCCAGGGATCTGGACGCAGCCACGTCAGACGCCATCTCCCAGAGGCCCCAGGGTGTCCAGCTTCCTAGGACTCTGTGTCACGGGGGGCCCTGCTGGGCTGCCCTCTTTCAGAGAACCCTTGCTCCAAGAGCCTCCTCTGCAAGTCCCCTACAGAAGCCCATCTCTGAAAGCTAAGCGGACGCCCCCTGACTCAAACTACCAGAGCCCAGCGAGCGACCAGCCTCAGAGGACTCCATCTCCCAGGGGTACTCGCGGGCGTCATACGTCAGAGGACGGCGTCTCCCGGAACACACTGTGGACTCACAGTTCAGACTCCATCTCCCAGCAATCCCCAGGGGCCTCATACGTCAAAGTACCGCGTGGGCACACAGCTCGGACTCTATTTCCCAGGGATCTGGACGCACCCACGTCAGACACCATCTCCCAGAGGCCCCAGGGTGTCCAGCTTCCTAGGACTGTGTGTCACGGTGGGCCCTGCTGGGCTGCCCTCTTTCAGAGAACCCTTGCTCCAAGAGCCTCCTCTGCAAGTCCCCTACAGAAGCCCATCTCTGAAAGCTAAGCGGACGCCCCCTGACTCAAACTACCAGAGCCCAGCGAGCGACCAGCCTCAGACGACTCCATCTCCCATGGGTACTCGCGGGCCTCATACGTCAGAGGACGGCGTCTCCCGGAACACACTGTGGACTCACAGTTCAGACTCCATCTCCCAGCAATCCCCAGGGGCCTCATATGTCAAAGGACGGCGCGGGCACACAGCTCGGACTCTATTTCCCAGGGATCTGGACGCAGCCACGTCAGACGCCATCTCCCAGAGGCCCCAGGGTGTCCAGCTTCCTAGGACTCTGTGTCACGGGGGGCCCTGCTGGGCTGCCCTCTTTCAGAGAACCCTTGCTCCAAGAGCCTCCTCTGCCAGTCCCCTACAGAAGCCCATCTCTGAAAGCTAAGCGGACGCCCCCTGACTCAAACTACCAGAGCCCAGCGAGCGACCAGCCTCAGACGACTCCTACTCCCAGGGGTCCTCGCGGGCCTCATATGTCAGAGGACGGCGTCTCCCGGAACACACTGTGGACTCACAGTTCAGACTCCATCTCCCAGCAATCCCCAGGGGCCTCATACGTCAAAGGACCGCGCGGGCACACAGCTCGGACTCCATTTCCCAGGGATCTGGACGCAGCCACGTCAGACGCCATCTCCCAGAGGCCCCAGGGTGTCCAGCTTCCTAGGACTCTGTGTCACGGTGGGCCCTGCTGGGCTGCCCTCTTTCAGAGAACCCTTGCTCCAAGAGCCTCCTCTGCAAGTCCCCTACAGAAGCCCATCTCTGAAAGCTAAGCGGACGCCCCCTGACTCAAACTACCAGAGCCCAGCGAGCGACCAGCCTCAGACCACTCCATCTCCCAGGGGTACTCGCGGGCCTCATACGTCAGAGGACGGCGTCTCCCGGAACACACTGTGGACTCACAGTTCAGACTCCATCTCCCAGCAATCCCCAGGGGCCTCATACGTCAAAGGACGGCGCGGGCACACAGCTCGGACTCTATTTCCCAGGGATCTGGACGCACCCACGTCAGACGCCATCTCCCAGAGGCCCCAGGGTGTCCAGCTTCCTAGGACTCTGTGTCCCGGTGGGCCCTGCTGGGCTGCCCTCTTTCAGAGAACCCTTGCTCCAAGAGCCTCCTCTGCCAGTCCCCTACAGAAGCCCATCTCTGAAAGCTAAGCGGACGCCCCCTGACTCAAACTACCAGAGCCCAGAGAGTACCAGCCTCAGACGACTCCATCTCCCAGGGGTACTCGCGGGCCTCATATTTCAGAGGACGGCGTCTCCCGGAACACACTGTGGACTCACAGTTCAGACTCCATCTCCCAGCAATCCCCAGGGGCCTCATACGTCAAAGGACCGCGCGGGCACACAGCTCGGACTCCATTTCCCAGGGATCTGGACGCAGCCACGTCAGACGCCATCTCCCAGAGGCCCCAGGGTGTCCAGCTTCCTAGGACTCTGTGTCACGGTGGGCCCTGCTGGGCTGCCCTCTTTCAGAGAACCCTTGCTCCAAGAGCCTCCTCTGCAAGTCCCCTACAGAAGCCCATCTCTGAAAGCTAAGCGGACGCCCCCTGACTCAAACTACCAGAGCCCAGCGAGCGACCAGCCTCAGACGACTCCATCTCCAAGGGGTACTCGCGGGCCTCATACGTCAGAGGACGGCGTCTCCCGGAACACACTCTGGACTCACAGTTCAGACTCCATCTCCCAGCAATCCCCAGGGGCCTCATACGTCAAAGGACCGCGCGGGCACACAGCTCGGACTCTATTTCCCAGGGATCTGGACGCACCCACGTCAGACGCCATCTCCCAGAGGCCCCAGGGTGTCCAGCTTCCTAGGACTCTGTGTCCCGGTGGGCCCTGCTGGGCTGCCCTCTTTCAGAGAACCCTTGCTCCAAGAGCCTCCTCTGCAAGTCCCCTACAGAAGCCCATCTCTGAAAGCTAAGCGGACGCCCCCTGACTCAAACTACCAGAGCCCAGCGAGCGACCAGCCTCAGACGACTCCATCTCCCAGGGGTACTCGCGGGCCTCATACGTCAGAGGACGGCGTCTCCCGGAACACACTCTGGACTCACAGTTCAGACTCCATCTCCCAGCAATCCCCAGGGGCCTCATACATCAAAGGACCGCGCGGGCACACAGCTTGGACTCCATTTCCCAGGGATCTGGACGCAGCCACGTCAGACGCCATCTCCCAGAGGCCCCAGGGTGTCCATCTTCCTAGGACTCTGTGTCACGGTGGGCCCTGCTGGGCTGCCCTCTTTCAGAGAACCCTTGCTCCAAGAGCCTCCTCTGCAAGTCCCCTACAGAAGCGCATCTCTGAAAGCTAAGCGGACGCCCCCTGACTCAAACTACCAGAGCCCAGCGAGCGACCAGCCTCAGACGACTCCATCTCCCAGGGGTCCTCGCGGGCCTCATACGTCAGAGGACGGCGTCTCCCGGAACACACTGTGGACTCACAGTTCAGACTCCATCTCCCAGCAATCCCCAGGGGCCTCATACGTCAAAGGACGGCGCGGGCACACAGCTCGGACTCTATTTCCCAGGGATCTGGACGCAGCCACGTCAGACGCCATCTCCCAGAGGCCCCAGGGTGTCCAGCTTCCTAGGACTCTGTGTCCCGGTGGGCCCTGCTGGGCTGCCCTCTTTCAGAGAACCCTTGCTCCAAGAGCCTCCTCTGCAAGTCCCCTACAGAAGCCCATCTCTGAAAGCTAAGCGGACGCCCCCTGACTCAAACTACCAGAGCCCAGAGAGCGACCAGCCTCAGACGACTCCATCTCCCAGGGGTACTCGCGGGCCTCATACGTCAGAGGACGGCGTCTCCCGGAACACACTCTGGACTCACAGTTCAGACTCCATCTCCCAGGGGTACTCGCGGGCCTCATACGTCAGAGGACGGCGTCTCCCGGAACGCACTGTGGACTCACAGTTCAGACTCCATCTCCCAGCAATCCCCAGGGGCCTCATACGTCAAAGGACCGCGCGGGCACACAGCTCGGACTCCATTTCTCAGGGATCTGGACGCAGCCACGTCAGACGCCATCTCCCAGAGGCCCCAGGGTGTCCAGCTTCCTAGGACTCTGTGTCACGGTGGGCCCTGCTGGTCTGCCCTCTTTCAGAGAACCCTTGCTCCAAGAGCCTCCTCTGCAAGTCCCCTACAGAAGCCCATCTCTGAAAGCTAAGCGGACGCCCCCTGACTCAAACTACCAGAGCCCAGCGAGCGACCAGCCTCAGACGACTCCATCTCCCAGGGGTACACGCGGGCCTCATACGTCAGAGGACGGCGTCTCCCGGAACACACTCTGGACTCACAGTTCAGACTCCATCTCCCAGCAATCCCCAGGGGCCTCATACGTCAAAGGACCGCGCGGGCACACAGCTCGGACTCCATTTCCCAGGGATCTGGACGCAGCCACGTCAGACGCCATCTCCCAGAGGCCCCAGGGTGTCCAGCTTCCTAGGACTCTGTGTCACGGTGGGCCCTGCTGGGCTGCCCTCTTTCAGAGAACCCTTGCTCCAAGAGCCTCCTCTGCAAGTCCCCTACAGAAGCCCATCTCTGAAAGCTAAGCGGAAGCCCCCTGACTCAAACTACCAGAGCCCAGCGAGCGACCAGCCTCAGACGACTCCATCTCCCAGGGGTACTCGCGGGCCTCATACGTCAGAGGACGGCGTCTCCCGGAACACACTGTGGACTCACAGTTCAGACTCCATCTCCCAGCAATCCCCAGGGGCCTCATACGTCAAAGGACCGCGCGGGCACACAGCTCGGACTCTATTTCCCAGGGATCTGGACGCACCCACGTCAGACGCCATCTCCCAGAGGCCCCAGGGTGTCCAGCTTCCTAGGACTCTGTGTCCCGGTGGGCCCTGCTGGACTGCCCTCTTTCAGAGAATCCTTGCTCCAAGAGCCTCCTCTGCAAGTCCCCTACAGAAGCCCATCTCTGAAAGCTAAGCGGACGCCCCCTGACTCAAACTACCAGAGCCCAGCGAGCGACCAGCCTCAGACGACTCCATCTCCCAGGGGTACTCGCGGGCCTCATACGTCAGAGGACGGCGTCTCCCGGAACACACTCTGGACTCACAGTTCAGACTCCATCTCCCAGCAATCCCCAGGGGCCTCATACGTCAAAGGACGGCGCGGGCACACAGCTCGGACTCTATTTCCCAGGGATCTGGTCGCACCCACGTCAGACGCCATCTCCCAGAGGCCCCAGGGTGTCCAGCTTCCTAGGACTCTGTGTCCCGGTGGGCCCTGCTGGGCTGCCCTCTTTCAGAGAACCCTTGCTCCAAGAGCCTCCTCTGCCAGTCCCCTACAGAAGCCCATCTCTGAAAGCTAAGCGGACGCCCCCTGACTCAAACTACCAGAGCCCAGAGAGTACCAGCCTCAGACGACTCCATCTCCCAGGGGTACTCGCGGGCCTCATACGTCAGAGGACGGCGTCTCCCGGAACACACTGTGGACTCACAGTTCAGACTCCATCTCCCAGCAATCCCCAGGGGCCTCATACGTCAAAGGACCGCGCGGGCACACAGCTCGGACTCCATTTCCCAGGGATCTGGACGCAGCCACGTCAGACGCCATCTCCCAGAGGCCCCAGGGTGTCCAGCTTCCTAGGACTCTGTGTCCCGGTGGGCCCTGCTGGGCTGCCCTCTTTCAGAGAACCCTTGCTCCAAGAGCCTCCTCTGCAAGTCCCCTACAGAAGCCCATCTCTGAAAGCTAAGCGGACGCCCCCTGACTCAAACTACCAGAGCCCAGCGAGCGACCAGCCTCAGACGACTCCATCTCCCAGGGGTACTCGCGGGCCTCATACGTCAGAGGACGGCGTCTCCCGGAACACACTCTGGACTCACAGTTCAGACTCCATCTCCCAGCAATCCCCAGGGGCCTCATATGTCAAAGGACCGCGCGGGCACACAGCTCGGACTCTATTTCCCAGGGATCTGGACGCACCCACGTCAGACGCCATCTCCCAGAGGCCCCAGGGTGTCCAGCTTCCTAGGACTCTGTGTCCCGGTGGGCCCTGCTGGGCTGCCCTCTTTCAGAGAACCCTTGCTCCAAGAGCCTCCTCTGCAAGTCCCCTACAGAAGCCCATCTCTGAAAGCTAAGCGGACGCCCCCTGACTCAAACTACCAGAGCCCAGCGAGCGACCAGCCTCAGACGACTCCATCTCCCAGGGGTACTCGCGGGCCTCATACGTCAGAGGACGGCGTCTCCCGGAACACACTCTGGACTCACAGTTCAGACTCCATCTCCCAGCAATCCCCAGGGGCCTCATACGTCAAAGGACCGCGCGGGCACACAGCTTGGACTCCATTTCCCAGGGATCTGGACGCAGCCACGTCAGACGCCATCTCCCAGAGGCCCCAGGGTGTCCAGCTTCCTAGGACTCTGTGTCACGGTGGGCCCTGCTGGGCTTCCCTCTTTCAGAGAACCCTTGCTCCAAGAGCCTCCTCTGCAAGTCCCCTACAGAAGCCCATCTCTGAAAGCTAAGCGGACGCCCCCTGACTCAAACTACCAGAGCCCAGCGAGCGACCAGCCTCAGACGACTCCATCTCCCAGGGGTACTCGCGGGCCTCATACGTCAGAGGACGGCGTCTCCCGGAACACACTGTGGACTCACAGTTCAGACTCCATCTCCCAGCAATCCCCAGGGGCCTCATACGTCAAAGGACCGCGCGTGCACACAGCTCGGACTCCATTTCCCAGGGATCTGGACGCACCCACGTCAGACGCCATCTCCCAGAGGCCCCAGGGTGTCCGGCTTCCTAGGACTCTATGTCACGGTAGGCCCTGCTGGGCTGCCCTCTTTCAGAGAACCCTTGCTCCAAGAGCCTCCTCTGCAAGTCCCCTACAGAAGCCCATCTCTGAAAGCTAAGCGGACGCCCCCTGACTCAAACTACCAGAGCCCAGCGAGCGACCAGCCTCAGACGACTCCATCTCCCAGGGGTACTCGCGGGCCTCATACGTCAGAGGACGGCGTCTCCCGGAACACACTGTGGACTCACAGTTCAGACTCCATCTCCCAGGGGTACTCGCGGGCCTCATACGTCAGAGGACGGCGTCTACCGGAACGCACTGTGGACTCACAGTTCAGACTCCATCTCCCAGCAATCCCCAGGGGCCTCATACGTCAAAGGACCGCGCGGGCACACAGCTCGGACTCCATTTCTCAGGGATCTGGACGCAGCCACGTCAGACGCCATCTCCCAGAGGCCCCAGGGTGTCCAGCTTCCTAGGACTCTGTGTCACGGTGGGCCCTGCTGGTCTGCCCTCTTTCAGAGAACCCTTGCTCCAAGAGCCTCCTCTGCAAGTCCCCTACAGAAGCCCATCTCTGAAAGCTAAGCGGACGCCCCCTGACTCAAACTACCAGAGCCCAGCGAGCGACCAGCCTCAGACGACTCCATCTCCCAGGGGTACTCGCGGGACTCATACGTCAGAGGACGGCGTCTCCCGGAACACACTCTGGACTCACAGTTCAGACTCCATCTCCCAGCAATCCCCAGGGGCCTCATACGTCAAAGGACCGCGCGGGCACACAGCTCGGACTCCATTTCCCAGGGATCTGGACGCAGCCACGTCAGACGCCATCTCCCAGAGGCCCCAGGGTGTCCAGCTTCCTAGGACTCTGTGTCACGGTGGGCCCTGCTGGGCTGCCCTCTTTCAGAGAACCCTTGCTCCAAGAGCCTCCTCTGCAAGTCCCCTACAGAAGCCCATCTCTGAAAGCTAAGCGGAAGCCCCCTGACTCAAACTACCAGAGCCCAGCGAGCGACCAGCCTCAGACGACTCCATCTCCCAGGGGTACTCACGGGCCTCATACGTCAGAGGACGGCGTCTCCCGGAACACACTGTGGACTCACAGTTCAGACTCCATCTCCCAGCAATCCCCAGGGGCCTCATACGTCAAAGGACCGCGCGGGCACACAGCTCGGACTCTATTTCCCAGGGATCTGGACGCACCCACGTCAGATGCCATCTCCCAGAGGCCCCAGGGTGTCCAGCTTCCTAGGACTCTGTGTCCCGGTGGGCCCTGCTGGGCTGCCCTCTTTCAGAGAACCCTTGCTCCAAGAGCCTCCTCTGCAAGTCCCCTACAGAAGCCCATCTCTGAAAGCTAAGCGGACGCCCCCTGACTCAAACTACCAGAGCCCAGCGAGCGACCAGCCTCAGACGACTCCATCTCCCAGGGGTACTCGCGGGCCTCATACGTCAGAGGACGGCGTCTCCCGGAACACACTGTGGACTCACAGTTCAGACTCCATCTCCCAGCAATCCCCAGGGGCCTCATACGTCAAAGGACGGCGCGGGCACACAGCTCGGACTCTATTTCCCAGGGATCTGGACGCACCCACGTCAGACGCCATCTCCCAGAGGCCCCAGGGTGTCCAGCTTCCTAGGACTCTGTGTCACGGTGGGCCCTGCTGGGGCTGCCCTCTTTCAGAGAACCCTTGCTCCAAGAGCCTCCTCTGCAAGTCCCCTACAGAAGCCCATCTCTGAAAGCTAAGCGGACGCCCCCTGACTCAAACTACCAGAGCCCAGCGAGCGCGACCCAGCCTCAGACGACTCATCTCCCAAGGGGGTACTCGCGGGCCTCATACGTCAGAGGACGGCGTCTCCCGGAACACACTCTGGACTCACAGTTCAGACTCCATCTCCCAGCCAATCCCCAGGGGCCTCATACGTCAAAAGGACGGCGCGGGCACACAGCTCGGACTCTATTTCCCAGGGATCTGGACGCACCCACGTCAGACGCCATCTCCCAGAGGCCCCAGGGTGTCCAGCTTCCTAGGACTCTGTGTCCCGGTGGGCCCTGCTGGGCTGCCCTCTTTCAGAGAACCCTTGCTCCAAGAGCCTCCTCTGCCAGTCCCCTACAGAAGCCCATCTCTGAAAGCTAAGCGGACGCCCCCTGACTCAAACTACCAGAGCCCAGAGAGTACCAGCCTCAGACGACTCCATCTCCCAGGGTACTCGCGGGCCTCATATTTCAGAGGACGGCGTCTCCCGGAACACACTGTGGACTCACAGTTCAGACTCCATCTCCCAGCAATCCCCAGGGGCCTCATACGTCAAAGGACCGCGCGGGCACACAGCTCGGACTCCATTTCCCAGGGATCTGGACGCAGCCACGTCAGACGCCATCTCCCAGAGGCCCCAGGGTGTCCAGCTTCCTAGGACTCTGTGTCCCGGTGGGCCCTGCTGGGCTGCCCTCTTTCAGAGAACCCTTGCTCCAAGAGCCTCCTCTGCAAGTCCCCTACAGAAGCCCATCTCTGAAAGCTAAGCGGACGCCCCCTGACTCAAACTACCAGAGCCCAGCGAGCGACCAGCCTCAGACGACTCCATCTCCCAGGGGTACTCGCGGGCCTCATACGTCAGAGGACGGCGTCTCCCGGAACACACTCTGGACTCACAGTTCAGACTCCATCTCCCAGCAATCCCCAGGGGCCTCATACGTCAAAGGACCGCGCGGGCACACAGCTCGGACTCTATTTCCCAGGGATCTGGACGCACCCACGTCAGACGCCATCTCCCAGAGGCCCCAGGGTGTCCAGCTTCCTAGGACTCTGTGTCCCGGTGGGCCCTGCTGGGCTGCCCTCTTTCAGAGAACCCTTGCTCCAAGAGCCTCCTCTGCAAGTCCCCTACAGAAGCCCATCTCTGAAAGCTAAGCGGACGCCCCCTGACTCAAACTACCAGAGCCCAGCGAGCGACCAGCCTCAGACGACTCCATCTCCCAGGGGTACTCGCGGGCCTCATACGTCAGAGGACGGCGTCTCCCGGAACACACTCTGGACTCACAGTTCAGACTCCATCTCCCAGCAATCCCCAGGGGCCTCATACATCAAAGGACCGCGCGGGCACACAGCTTGGACTCCATTTCCCAGGGATCTGGACGCAGCCACGTCAGACGCCATCTCCCAGAGGCCCCAGGGTGTCCATCTTCCTAGGACTCTGTGTCACGGTGGGCCCTGCTGGGCTGCCCTCTTTCAGAGAACCCTTGCTCCAAGAGCCTCCTCTGCAAGTCCCCTACAGAAGCCCATCTCTGAAAGCTAAGCGGACGCCCCCTGACTCAAACTACCAGAGCCCAGCGAGCGACCAGCCTCAGACGACTCCATCTCCCAGGGGTCCTCGCGGGCCTCATACGTCAGAGGACGGCGTCTCCCGGAACACACTCTGGACTCACAGTTCAGACTCCATCTCCCAGGGGTACTCGCGGGCCTCATACGTCAGAGGACGGCGTCTCCCGGAACGCACTGTGGACTCACAGTTCAGACTCCATCTCCCAGCAATCCCCAGGGGCCTCATACGTCAAAGGACCGCGCGGGCACACAGCTCGGACTCCATTTCTCAGGGATCTGGACGCAGCCACGTCAGACGCCATCTCCCAGAGGCCCCAGGGTGTCCAGCTTCCTAGGACTCTGTGTCACGGTGGGCCCTGCTGCTCTGCCCTCTTTCAGAGAACCCTTGCTCCAAGAGCCTCCTCTGCAAGTCCCCTACAGAAGCCCATCTCTGAAAGCTAAGCGGACGCCCCCTGACTCAAACTACCAGAGCCCAGCGAGCGACCAGCCTCAGACGACTCCATCTCCCAGGGGTACTCGCGGGCCTCATACGTCAGAGGACGGCGTCTCCCGGAACACACTCTGGACTCACAGTTCAGACTCCATCTCCCAGCAATCCCCAGGGGCCTCATACGTCAAAGGACCGCGCGGGCACACAGCTCGGACTCCATTTCCCAGGGATCTGGACGCAGCCACGTCAGACGCCATCTCCCAGAGGCCCCAGGGTGTCCAGCTTCCTAGGACTCTGTGTCACGGTGGGCCCTGCTGGGCTGCCCTCTTTCAGAGAACCCTTGCTCCAAGAGCCTCCTCTGCAAGTCCCCTACAGAAGCCCATCTCTGAAAGCTAAGCGGAAGCCCCCTGACTCAAACTACCAGAGCCCAGCGAGCGACCAGCCTCAGACGACTCCATCTCCCAGGGGTACTCGCGGGCCTCATACGTCAGAGGACGGCGTCTCCCGGAACACACTGTGGACTCACAGTTCAGACTCCATCTCCCAGCAATCCCCAGGGGCCTCATACGTCAAAGGACCGCGCGGGCACACAGCTCGGACTCTATTTCCCAGGGATCTGGACGCACCCACGTCAGATGCCATCTCCCAGAGGCCCCAGGGTGTCCAGCTTCCTAGGACTCTGTGTCCCGGTGGGCCCTGCTGGGCTGCCCTCTTTCAGAGAACCCTTGCTCCAAGAGCCTCCTCTGCAAGTCCCCTACAGAAGCCCATCTCTGAAAGCTAAGCGGACGCCCCCTGACTCAAACTACCAGAGCCCAGCGAGCGACCAGCCTCAGACGACTCCATCTCCCAGGGGTACTCGCGGGCCTCATACGTCAGAGGACGGCGTCTCCCGGAACACACTGTGGACTCACAGTTCAGACTCCATCTCCCAGCAATCCCCAGGGGCCTCATACGTCAAAGGACGGCGCGGGCACACAGCTCGGACTCTATTTCCCAGGGATCTGGACGCACCCACGTCAGACGCCATCTCCCAGAGGCCCCAGGGTGTCCAGCTTCCTAGGACTCTGTGTCACGGTGGGCCCTGCTGGGCTGCCCTCTTTCAGAGAACCCTTGCTCCAAGAGCCTCCTCTGCAAGTCCCCTACAGAAGCCCATCTCTGAAAGCTAAGCGGACGCCCCCTGACTCAAACTACCAGAGCCCAGCGAGCGACCAGCCTCAGACCACTCCATCTCCCAGGGGTACTCGCGGGCCTCATACGTCAGAGGACGGCGTCTCCCGGAACACACTGTGGACTCACAGTTCAGACTCCATCTCCCAGCAATCCCCAGGGGCCTCATACGTCAAAGGACCGCGCGTGCACACAGCTCGGACTCCATTTCCCAGGGATCTGGACGCACCCACGTCAGACGCCATCTCCCAGAGGCCCCAGGGTGTCCGGCTTCCTAGGACTCTATGTCACGGTAGGCCCTGCTGGGCTGCCCTCTTTCAGAGAACCCTTGCTCCAAGAGCCTCCTCTGCAAGTCCCCTACAGAAGCCCATCTCTGAAAGCTAAGCGGACGCCCCCTGACTCAAACTACCAGAGCCCAGCGAGCGACCAGCCTCAGACGACTCCATCTCCCAGGGGTACTCGCGGGCCTCATACGTCAGAGGACGGCGTCTCCCGGAACACACTGTGGACTCACAGTTCAGACTCCATCTCCCAGCAATCCCCAGGGGCCTCATACGTCAAAGGACCGCGCGGGCACACAGCTCGGACTCTATTTCCCAGGGATCTGGACGCAGCCACGTCAGACGCCATCTCCCAGAGGCCCCAGGGTGTCCAGCTTCCTAGGACTCTGTGTCACGGGGGGCCCTGCTGGGCTGCCCTCTTTCAGAGAACCCTTGCTCCAAGAGCCTCCTCTGCCAGTCCCCTACAGAAGCCCATCTCTGAAAGCTAAGCGGACGCCCCCTGACTCAAACTACCAGAGCCCAGCGAGCGACCAGCCTCAGACGACTCCTACTCCCAGGGGTCCTCGCGGGCCTCATATGTCAGAGGACGGCGTCTCCCGGAACACACTGTGGACTCACAGTTCAGACTCCATCTCCCAGCAATCCCCAGGGGCCTCATACGTCAAAGGACCGCGCGGGCACACAGCTCGGACTCCATTTCCCAGGGATCTGGACGCAGCCACGTCAGACGCCATCTCCCAGAGGCCCCAGGGTGTCCAGCTTCCTAGGACTCTGTGTCACGGTGGGCCCTGCTGGGCTGCCCTCTTTCAGAGAACCCTTGCTCCAAGAGCCTCCTCTGCAAGTCCCCTACAGAAGCCCATCTCTGAAAGCTAAGCGGACGCCCCCTGACTCAAACTACCAGAGCCCAGCGAGCGACCAGCCTCAGACGACTCCATCTCCCAGGGGTACTCGCGGGCCTCATACGTCAGAGGACGGCGTCTCCCGGAACACACTGTGGACTCACAGTTCAGACTCCATCTCCCAGCAATCCCCAGGGGCCTCATACGTCAAAGGACCGCGCGGGCACACAGCTCGGACTCTATTTCCCAGGGATCTGGACGCAGCCACGTCAGACGCCATCTCCCAGAGGCCCCAGGGTGTCCAGCTTCCTAGGACTCTGTGTCACGGGGGGCCCTGCTGGGCTGCCCTCTTTCAGAGAACCCTTGCTCCAAGAGCCTCCTCTGCAAGTCCCCTACAGAAGCCCATCTCTGAAAGCTAAGCGGACGCCCCCTGACTCAAACTACCAGAGCCCAGCGAGCGACCAGCCTCAGAGGACTCCATCTCCCAGGGGTACTCGCGGGCGTCATACGTCAGAGGACGGCGTCTCCCGGAACACACTGTGGACTCACAGTTCAGACTCCATCTCCCAGCAATCCCCAGGGGCCTCATACGTCAAAGGACCGCGTGGGCACACAGCTCGGACTCTATTTCCCAGGGATCTGGACGCAGCCACGTCAGACGCCATCTCCCAGAGGCCCCAGGGTGTCCAGCTTCCTAGGACTGTGTGTCACGGTAGGCCCTGCTGGGCTGCCCTCTTTCAGAGAACCCTTGCTCCAAGAGCCTCCTCTGCAAGTCCCCTACAGAAGCCCATCTCTGAAAGCTAAGCGGACGCCCCCTGACTCAAACTACCAGAGCCCAGCGAGCGACCAGCCTCAGACGACTCCATCTCCCAGGGGTACTCGCGGGCCTCATACGTCAGAGGACGGCGTCTCCTGGAACACACTGTGGACTCACAGTTCAGACTCCATCTCCCAGCAATCCCCAGGGGCCTCATACGTCAAAGGACCGCGCGTGCACACAGCTCGGACTCCATTTCCCAGGGATCTGGACGCACCCACGTCAGACGCCATCTCCCAGAGGCCCCAGGGTGTCCAGCTTCCTAGGACTCTGTGTCACGGGGGGCCCTGCTGGGCTGCCCTCTTTCAGAGAACCCTTGCTCCAAGAGCCTCCTCTGCCAGTCCCCTACAGAAGCCCATCTCTGAAAGCTAAGCGGACGCCCCCTGACTCAAACTACCAGAGCCCAGCGAGCGACCAGCCTCAGACGACTCCTACTCCCAGGGGTCCTCGCGGGCCTCATATGTCAGAGGACGGCGTCTCCCGGAACACACTGTGGACTCACAGTTCAGACTCCATCTCCCAGCAATCCCCAGGGGCCTCATACGTCAAAGGACCGCGCGGGCACACAGCTCGGACTCCATTTCCCAGGGATCTGGACGCAGCCACGTCAGACGCCATCTCCCAGAGGCCCCAGGGTGTCCAGCTTCCTAGGACTCTGTGTCCCGGTGGGCCCTGCTGGGCTGCCCTCTTTCAGAGAACCCTTGCTCCAAGAGCCTCCTCTGCAAGTCCCCTACAGAAGCCCATCTCTGAAAGCTAAGCGGACGCCCCCTGACTCAAACTACCAGAGCCCAGCGAGCGACCAGCCTCAGACGACTCCATCTCCCAGGGGTACTCGCGGGCCTCATACGTCAGAGGACGGCGTCTCCCGGAACACACTGTGGACTCACAGTTCAGA
The DNA here is from genome assembly GCA_949820135.1 of Sylvilagus floridanus. Taxonomy (NCBI): domain Eukaryota; kingdom Metazoa; phylum Chordata; class Mammalia; order Lagomorpha; family Leporidae; genus Sylvilagus; species Sylvilagus floridanus. The sequence goes on from OX463246.1 coordinate 88,481, forward strand.
CTCCATCTCCCAGCAATCCCCAGGGGCCTCATACGTCAAAGGACCGCGCGGGCACACAGCTCGGACTCTATTTCCCAGGGATCTGGACGCAGCCACGTCAGACGCCATCTCCCAGAGGCCCCAGGGTGTCCAGCTTCCTAGGACTCTGTGTCACGGGGGGCCCTGCTGGGCTGCCCTCTTTCAGAGAACCCTTGCTCCAAGAGCCTCCTCTGCAAGTCCCCTACAGAAGCCCATCTCTGAAAGCTAAGCGGACGCCCCCTGACTCAAACTACCAGAGCCCAGCGAGCGACCAGCCTCAGACGACTCCATCTCCCAGGGGTACTCGCGGGCCTCATACGTCAGAGGACGGCGTCTCCCGGAACACACTCTGGACTCACAGTTCAGACTCCATCTCCCAGCAATCCCCAGGGGCCTCATACGTCAAAGGACCGCGCGGGCACACAGCTCGGACTCTATTTCCCAGGGATCTGGACGCACCCACGACAGACGCCATCTCCCAGAGGCCCCAGGGTGTCCAGCTTCCTAGGACTCTGTGTCCCGGTGGGCCCTGCTGGGCTGCCCTCTTTCAGAGAACCCTTGCTCCAAGAGCCTCCTCTGCAAGTCCCCTACAGAAGCCCATCTCTGAAAGCTAAGCGGACGCCCCCTGACTCAAACTACCAGAGCCCAGCGAGCGACCAGCCTCAGACGACTCCATCTCCCAGGGGTACTCGCGGGCCTCATACGTCAGAGGACGGCGTCTCCCGGAACACACTCTGGACTCACAGTTCAGACTCCATCTCCCAGCAATCCCCAGGGGCCTCATACGTCAAAGGACCGCGCGGGCACACAGCTTGGACTCCATTTCCCAGGGATCTGGACGCAGCCACGTCAGACGCCATCTCCCAGAGGCCCCAGGGTGTCCATCTTCCTAGGACTCTGTGTCACGGTGGGCCCTGCTGGGCTGCCCTCTTTCAGAGAACCCTTGCTCCAAGAGCCTCCTCTGCAAGTCCCCTACAGAAGCCCATCTCTGAAAGCTAAGCGGAAGCCCCCTGACTCAAACTACCAGAGCCCAGCGAGCGACCAGCCTCAGACGACTCCATCTCCCAGGGGTACTCGCGGGCCTCATACGTCAGAGGACGGCGTCTCCCGGAACACACTGTGGACTCACAGTTCAGACTCCATCTCCCAGCAATCCCCAGGGGCCTCATACGTCAAAGGACCGCGCGGGCACACAGCTCGGACTCTATTTCCCAGGGATCTGGACGCAGCCACGTCAGACGCCATCTCCCAGAGGCCCCAGGGTGTCCAGCTTCCTAGGACTCTGTGTCACGGGGGGCCCTGCTGGGCTGCCCTCTTTCAGAGAACCCTTGCTCCAAGAGCCTCCTCTGCAAGTCCCCTACAGAAGCCCATCTCTGAAAGCTAAGCGGACGCCCCCTGACTCAAACTACCAGAGCCCAGCGAGCGACCAGCCTCAGACGACTCCATCTCCCAGGGGTACTCGCGGGCCTCATACGTCAGAGGACGGCGTCTCCCGGAACACACTCTGGACTCACAGTTCAGACTCCATCTCCCAGCAATCCCCAGGGGCCTCATACGTCAAAGGACGGCGCGGGCACACAGCTCGGACTCTATTTCCCAGGGATCTGGACGCACCCACGTCAGACGCCATCTCCCAGAGGCCCCAGGGTGTCCAGCTTCCTAGGACTCTGTGTCACGGTGGGCCCTGCTGGGCTGCCCTCTTTCAGAGAACCCTTGCTCCAAGAGCCTCCTCTGCAAGTCCCCTACAGAAGCCCATCTCTGAAAGCTAAGCGGACGCCCCCTGACTCAAACTACCAGAGCCCAGCGAGCGACCAGCCTCAGACGACTCCATCTCCCAGGGGTACTCGCGGGCCTCATACGTCAGAGGACGGCGTCTCCCGGAACACACTGTGGACTCACAGTTCAGACTCCATCTCCCAGCAATCCCCAGGGGCCTCATACGTCAAAGGACCGCGCGTGCACACAGCTCGGACTCCATTTCCCAGGGATCTGGACGCACCCACGTCAGACGCCATCTCCCAGAGGCCCCAGGGTGTCCGGCTTCCTAGGACTCTATGTCACGGTAGGCCCTGCTGGGCTGCCCTCTTTCAGAGAACCCTTGCTCCAAGAGCCTCCTCTGCAAGTCCCCTACAGAAGCCCATCTCTGAAAGCTAAGCGGACGCCCCCTGACTCAAACTACCAGAGCCCAGCGAGCGACCAGCCTCAGACGACTCCATCTCCCAGGGGTACTCGCGGGCCTCATACGTCAGAGGACGGCGTCTCCCGGAACACACTGTGGACTCACAGTTCAGACTCCATCTCCCAGCAATCCCCAGGGGCCTCATACGTCAAAGGACCGCGCGGGCACACAGCTCGGACTCCATTTCCCAGGGATCTGGATGCAGCCACGTCAGACGCCATCTCCCAGAGGCCCCAGGGTGTCCAGCTTCCTAGGACTCTGTGTCCCGGTGGGCCCTGCTGGGCTGCCCTCTTTCAGAGAACCCTTGCTCCAAGAGCCTCCTCTGCAAGTCCCCTACAGAAGCCCATCTCTGAAAGCTAAGCGGACGCCCCCTGACTCAAACTACCAGAGCCCAGCGAGCGACCAGCCTCAGACGACTCCATCTCCCAGGGGTACTCGCGGGCCTCATACGTCAGAGGACGGCGTCTCCCGGAACACACTGTGGACTCACAGTTCAGACTCCATCTCCCAGCAATCCCCAGGGGCCTCATACGTCAAAGGACCGCGCGGGCACACAGCTCGGACTCTATTTCCCAGGGATCTGGACGCAGCCACGTCAGACGCCATCTCCCAGAGGCCCCAGGGTGTCCAGCTTCCTAGGACTCTGTGTCACGGGGGGCCCTGCTGGGCTGCCCTCTTTCAGAGAACCCTTGCTCCAAGAGCCTCCTCTGCAAGTCCCCTACAGAAGCCCATCTCTGAAAGCTAAGCGGACGCCCCCTGACTCAAACTACCAGAGCCCAGCGAGCGACCAGCCTCAGACGACTCCATCTCCCAGGGGTACTCGCGGGCCTCATACGTCAGAGGACGGCGTCTCCCGGAACACACTGTGGACTCACAGTTCAGACTCCATCTCCCAGCAATCCCCAGGGGCCTCATACGTCAAAGGACCGCGCGTGCACACAGCTCGGACTCCATTTCCCAGGGATCTGGACGCACCCACGTCAGACGCCATCTCCCAGAGGCCCCAGGGTGTCCGGCTTCCTAGGACTCTATGTCACGGTAGGCCCTGCTGGGCTGCCCTCTTTCAGAGAACCCTTGCTCCAAGAGCCTCCTCTGCAAGTCCCCTACAGAAGCCCATCTCTGAAAGCTAAGCGGACGCCCCCTGACTCAAACTACCAGAGCCCAGCGAGCGACCAGCCTCAGACGACTCCATCTCCCAGGGGTACTCCCGGGCCTCATACGTCAGAGGACGGCGTCTCCCGGAACACACTGTGGACTCACAGTTCAGACTCCATCTCCCAGCAATCCCCAGGGGCCTCATACGTCAAAGGACCGCGCGGGCACACAGCTCGGACTCCATTTCCCAGGGATCTGGATGCAGCCACGTCAGACGCCATCTCCCAGAGGCCCCAGGGTGTCCAGCTTCCTAGGACTCTGTGTCCCGGTGGGCCCTGCTGGGCTGCCCTCTTTCAGAGAACCCTTGCTCCAAGAGCCTCCTCTGCAAGTCCCCTACAGAAGCCCATCTCTGAAAGCTAAGCGGACGCCCCCTGACTCAAACTACCAGAGCCCAGCGAGCGACCAGCCTCAGACGACTCCATCTCCCAGGGGTACTCGCGGGCCTCATACGTCAGAGGACGGCGTCTCCCGGAACACACTGTGGACTCACAGTTCAGACTCCATCTCCCAGCAATCCCCAGGGGCCTCATACGTCAAAGGACCGCGCGGGCACACAGCTCGGACTCTATTTCCCAGGGATCTGGACGCAGCCACGTCAGACGCCATCTCCCAGAGGCCCCAGGGTGTCCAGCTTCCTAGGACTCTGTGTCACGGGGGGCCCTGCTGGGCTGCCCTCTTTCAGAGAACCCTTGCTCCAAGAGCCTCCTCTGCAAGTCCCCTACAGAAGCCCATCTCTGAAAGCTAAGCGGACGCCCCCTGACTCAAACTACCAGAGCCCAGCGAGCGACCAGCCTCAGACGACTCCATCTCCCATGGGTACTCGCGGGCCTCATACGTCAGAGGACGGCGTCTCCCGGAACACACTGTGGACTCACAGTTCAGACTCCATCTCCCAGCAATCCCCAGGGGCCTCATACGTCAAAGGACCGCGCGGGCACACAGCTCGGACTCTATTTCCCAGGGATCTGGACGCAGCCACGTCAGACGCCATCTCCCAGAGGCCCCAGGGTGTCCAGCTTCCTAGGACTCTGTGTCACGGGGGGCCCTGCTGGGCTGCCCTCTTTCAGAGAACCCTTGCTCCAAGAGCCTCCTCTGCCAGTCCCCTACAGAAGCCCATCTCTGAAAGCTAAGCGGACGCCCCCTGACTCAAACTACCAGAGCCCAGCGAGCGACCAGCCTCAGACGACTCCTACTCCCAGGGGTCCTCGCGGGCCTCATATGTCAGAGGACGGCGTCTCCCGGAACACACTGTGGACTCACAGTTCAGACTCCATCTCCCAGCAATCCCCAGGGGCCTCATACGTCAAAGGACCGCGCGGGCACACAGCTCGGACTCCATTTCCCAGGGATCTGGACGCAGCCACGTCAGACGCCATCTCCCAGAGGCCCCAGGGTGTCCAGCTTCCTAGGACTCTGTGTCACGGTGGGCCCTGCTGGGCTGCCCTCTTTCAGAGAACCCTTGCTCCAAGAGCCTCCTCTGCAAGTCCCCTACAGAAGCCCATCTCTGAAAGCTAAGCGGACGCCCCCTGACTCAAACTACCAGAGCCCAGCGAGCGACCAGCCTCAGACGACTCCATCTCCCAGGGGTACTCGCGGGCCTCATACGTCAGAGGACGGCGTCTCCCGGAACACACTCTGGACTCACAGTTCAGACTCCATCTCCCAGCAATCCCCAGGGGCCTCATACGTCAAAGGACCGCGCAGGCACACAGCTCGGACTCCATTTCCCAGGGATCTGGACGCACCCACGTCAGACGTCATCTCCCAGAGGCCCCAGGGTGTCCAGCTTCCTAGACTCTGCCACGGTGGGCCTTGCTGGGCTGCCCTCTTTCAGAGAACCCTTGCTCCAAGAGCCTCCTCTGCCAGTCCCCTACAGAAGCCCATCTCTGAAAGCTAAGCGGAATCTCCCTGACTCAAACTACCAGAGCCCAGCGAGCGACCAGCCTCAGACGACTCCATCTCCCAGGGGTACTCGCGGGCCTCATACGTCAGAGGACGGCGTCTCCCGGAACACAAGTGGACTCACAGTTCAGACTCCATCTCCCAGCAATCCCCAGGGGCCTCATACGTCAAAGGACTGCGCGGGCACACAGCTCGGACTCTATTTCCCAGGGATCTGGACGCAGCCACGTCAGACGCCATCTCCCAGAGGCCCCAGGGTGTCCAGCTTCCTAGGACTCTGTGTCACGGTGGGCCCTGCTGGGCTGCCCTCTTTCAGAGAACCCTTGCTCCAAGAGCCTCCTCTGCAAGTCCCCTACAGAAGCCCATCTCTGAAAGCTAAGCGGACGCCCCCTGACTCAAACTACCAGAGCCCAGCGAGCGACCAGCCTCAGACGACTCCATCTCCCAGGGGTACTCGCGGGCCTCATACGTCAGAGGACGGCGTCTCCCGGAACACACTGTGGACTCACAGTTCAGACTCCATCTCCCAGCAATCCCCAGGGGCCTCATACGTCAAAGGACCGCGCGGGCACACAGCTCGGACTCTATTTCCCAGGGATCTGGACGCAGCCACGTCAGACGCCATCTCCCAGAGGCCCCAGGGTGTCCAGCTTCCTCGGACTCTGTGTCACGGGGGGCCCTGCTGGGCTGCCCTCTTTCAGAGAACCCTTGCTCCAAGAGCCTCCTCTGCAAGTCCCCTACAGAAGCCCATCTCTGAAAGCTAAGCGGACGCCCCCTGACTCAAACTACCAGAGCCCAGCGAGCGACCAGCCTCAGAGGACTCCATCTCCCAGGGGTACTCGCGGGCGTCATACGTCAGAGGACGGCGTCTCCCGGAACACACTGTGGACTCACAGTTCAGACTCCATCTCCCAGCAATCCCCAGGGGCCTCATACGTCAAAGGACCGCGTGGGCACACAGCTCGGACTCTATTTCCCAGGGATCTGGACGCACCCACGTCAGACACCATCTCCCAGAGGCCCCAGGGTGTCCAGCTTCCTAGGACTGTGTGTCACGGTGGGCCCTGCTGGGCTGCCCTCTTTCAGAGAACCCTTGCTCCAAGAGCCTCCTCTGCAAGTCCCCTACAGAAGCCCATCTCTGAAAGCTAAGCGGAATCTCCCTGACTCAAACTACCAGAGCCCAGCGAGCGACCAGCCTCAGATGACTCCATCTCCCAGGGGTACTCGCGGGCCTCATACGTCAGAGGACGGCGTCTCCCGGAACACACTGTGGACTCACAGTTCAGACTCCATCTCCCAGCAATCCCCAGGGGCCTCATACGTCAAAGGACCGCGCGGGCACACAGCTCGGACTCTATTTCCCAGGGATCTGGACGCAGCCACGTCAGACGCCATCTCCCAGAGGCCCCAGGGTGTCCAGCTTCCTAGGACTCTGTGTCACGGGGGGCCCTGCTGGGCTGCCCTCTTTCAGAGAACCCTTGCTCCAAGAGCCTCCTCTGCCAGTCCCCTACAGAAGCCCATCTCTGAAAGCTAAGCGGACGCCCCCTGACTCAAACTACCAGAGCCCAGCGAGCGACCAGCCTCAGACGACTCCTACTCCCAGGGGTCCTCGCGGGCCTCATATGTCAGAGGACGGCGTCTCCCGGAACACACTGTGGACTCACAGTTCAGACTCCATCTCCCAGGAATCCCCAGGGGCCTCATACGTCAAAGGACCGCGCGGGCACACAGCTCGGACTCCATTTCCCAGGGATCTGGACGCAGCCACGTCAGACGCCATCTCCCAGAGGCCCCAGGGTGTCCAGCTTCCTAGGACTCTGTGTCACGGTGGGCCCTGCTGGGCTGCCCTCTTTCAGAGAACCCTTGCTCCAAGAGCCTCCCCTGCAAGTCCCCTACAGAAGCCCATCTCTGAAAGCTAAGCGGACGCCCCCTGACTCAAACTACCAGAGCCCAGCGAGCGACCAGCCTCAGACGACTCCATCTCCCAGGGGTACTCGCGGGCCTCATACGTCAGAGGACGGCGTCTCCCGGAACACACTCTGGACTCACAGTTCAGACTCCATCTCCCAGCAATCCCCAGGGGCCTCATACGTCAAAGGACCGCGCAGGCACACAGCTCGGACTCCATTTCCCAGGGATCTGGACGCACCCACGTCAGACGTCATCTCCCAGAGGCCCCAGGGTGTCCAGCTTCCTAGACTCTGCCACGGTGGGCCTTGCTGGGCTGCCCTCTTTCAGAGAACCCTTGCTCCAAGAGCCTCCTCTGCAAGTCCCCTACAGAAGCCCATCTCTGAAAGCTAAGCGGAATCTCCCTGACTCAAACTACCAGAGCCCAGCGAGCGACCAGCCTCAGACGACTCCATCTCCCAGGGGTACTCGCGGGCCTCATACGTCAGAGGACGGCGTCTCCCGGAACACACTGTGGACTCACAGTTCAGACTCCATCTCCCAGCAATCCCCAGGGGCCTCATACGTCAAAGGACTGCGCGGGCACACAGCTCGGACTCTATTTCCCAGGGATCTGGACGCAGCCACGTCAGACGCCATCTCCCAGAGGCCCCAGGGTGTCCAGCTTCCTAGGACTCTGTGTCACGGTGGGCCCTGCTGGGCTGCCCTCTTTCAGAGAACCCTTGCTCCAAGAGCCTCCTCTGCAAGTCCCCTACAGAAGCCCATCTCTGAAAGCTAAGCGGACGCCCCCTGACTCAAACTACCAGAGCCCAGCGAGCGACCAGCCTCAGATGACTCCATCTCCCAGGGGTACTCGCGGGCCTCATACGTCAGAGGACGGCGTCTCCCGGAACACACTGTGGACTCACAGTTCAGACTCCATCTCCCAGCAATCCCCAGGGGCCTCATACGTCAAACGACTGCGCGGGCACACAGCTCGGACTCTATTTCCCAGGGATCTGGACGCACCCACGTCAGACGCCATCTCCCAGAGGCCCCAGGGTGTCCAGCTTCCTAGGACTCTGGGTCACGGTGGGCCCTGCTGGGCTTCCCTCTTTCAGAGAACCCTTGCTCCAAGAGCCTCCTCTGCAAGTCCCCTACAGAAGCCTATCTCTGAAAGCTAAGCGGACGCCCCCTGACTCAAACTACCAGAGCCCAGCGAGCGACTAGCCTCAGACGACTCCATCTCCCAGGGGTACTCGCGGGCCTCATACGTCAGAGGACGGCGTCTCCCGGAACACACTGTGGACTCACAGTTCAGACTCCATCTCCCAGCAATCCCCAGGGGCCTCATACGTCAAAGGACCGCGCGGGCACACAGCTCGGACTCTATTTCCCAGGGATCTGGACGCACCCACGTCAGACGCCATCTCCCAGAGGCCCCAGGGTGTCCATCTTCCTAGGACTCTGTGTCACGGTGGGCCCTGCTGGGCTGCCCTCTTTCAGAGAACCCTTGCTCCAAGAGCCTCCTCTGCAAGTCCCCTACAGAAGCCCATCTCTGAAAGCTAAGCGGACGCCCCCTGACTCAAACTACCAGAGCCCAGCGAGCGACCAGCCTCAGACGACTCCATCTCCCAGGGGTACTCGCGGGCCTCATACGTCAGAGGACGGCGTCTCCCGGAACACACTGTGGACTCACAGTTCAGACTCCATCTCCCAGCAATCCCCAGGGGCCTCATACGTCAAAGGACCGCGCGGGCACACAGCTCGGACTCTATTTCCCAGGGATCTGGACGCACCCACGTCAGACGCCATCTCCCAGAGGCCCCAGGGTGTCCATCTTCCTAGGACTCTGTGTCACGGTGGGCCCTGCTGGGCTGCCCTCTTTCAGAGAACCCTTGCTCCAAGAGCCTCCTCTGCAAGTCCCCTACAGAAGCCCATCTCTGAAAGCTAAGCGGACGCCCCCTGACTCAAACTACCAGAGCCCAGCGAGCGACCAGCCTCAGACGACTCCATCTCCCAATGATCTCCACCGGCACCGCTCGTCAGTGGACCCTGTTTGCATGAAGGCAGCGGGGCATTCATCCTCAGACTCCATCTCCCAGAGCTCCCCGTAGCACCATCCCCCCTCCCCCGTTATCCTCAGAATGTTGCAGCCCCAGCGTATGGAGTGCTGAGCAGGACAGATGCATGGATGCTCACGACGGGGGGTGGGAGCCGGCGCTTGTGTGGAATCCACATGAGCACTGCACCGTCCTTTCTCACAGGGCCAACAGAGGCTTGGGGCGTCAGGCGTTGCGGCACAGCGGCTTGAGTGGCTGCCTGCAATGCTGGCATTCCCTATGGACGCTGCTTACATCAAGGCTACTGCACTTCCAATCCGGTTCCCTGCTGATGTGCCTGGGAAAGCCTTGGGTGGTGGGTGGCCAGAGTCTTGCACTCCTGCCACGCACAGGAAAGACACAGAGGGAGTTCCAGGCTCCTGGTTTCAGCTTGGCCCCGCCCCACCATTGTCCCCATTTGGGGAGTGAACCAGCAGATGGAATATCTGTCTCTCCCTCTGTCACTGTAGCTCAAGAAAAACAGCCAGGGCGAGAGCGAGAGCGAGCAAGAGAGAGAGATATGGGACAGAGGGTGGGTAAGAAAAAGAAAGAAGGGATGGGAAGGGGAGTGGAGGGGAGGGGTCTGAGGGAGTGTGTTTCCCCAACCTGCCATTCAAGGCCACAGCTGCAGACCCATCAGTGAAGAGCAGGTCTGCACCAGAAAGGTCTCCAGCACCTTCAACTCCGAATGTCTACTGTCCAGAACCGTGGGCAATAAATTCCTGTTGTGATCTCCTTCCCCAAAACCCATAAGCCTGCTCCCATTGTGAAAAATAGCAGAAAAGCAAACCTGACTGCATGAAGCCAGAGACCTAGAAGACACGGCCAATTGCCCAGTCAAAAGGCCTGTTCAGTGGGGCCAGTGTTGTGGTGCAGTGGGTTAAGCCACCACCTGGAGCAGCAGCATCCCACATGGGCACCAGTTCAAGTCCCGGCTGAGGCACTTTTGCTCCAGCTCCCTGCTGATGCACCTGGGCAAGCAGCGAAAGGTGGCCCAAGTGCCTGGTGCCCTGCACCCACATGGGAGACATGGAAAAGCCCCCTGCTCCTGGTGCTGGCCTGGCCCCGCCCCGCCCCAGCTTTGGGCACCACTTGGGGAGTGAATCCGGGGATGGAAGACCTCTCTCTGCCTTTCCCTTTCTCTCTGTGGAATCTGCCTTTGAAATGCATACACTAAGTCTTTAAACAAAATGACTCACGGGGCTGGGATTGTGTCCTGGCAGGCAGAGCTCCAGACCGCTGGCTTCAGGGTGGCCCGGCTCCAGCTGCTGAGGCCACTAGGGGCAGTGAAGCAGTGGATGGAAGACCGCTGTCCCTCTCTCTCTCTCTCGGCCTCCTCCTCTGGAACACTGCCTTTTAAATAAAGAGATACATACACAAGTCGATAAATAAAAAGAAAGAATGTAAATAAGTACAGAGATACTCCTCGGGCAGGAGCAGAAGAGCGATTCCTCTTAGCACACAACAGTCCCTTCTCCTTTGACCTGCAGATTCAATGGAATCCCAATCACATTCCCAGCAAAGATGCCAATGGACAGTTGAGAATCCTAGATAGGTGACATAAGACTGAAGAAGAAGGGGGCCGGCACTGGGCCTTAGTGGGTCGAGTCCCAGCTAGCATCACCAGCATCCCATAGAGGAGACTGCTGGAGTCCCAGTTGCTCCACTTCCAGTCCAGCTCCCTGCTAACAGCCCGGGAAAAGCAGCAGAAGATGGCCCGAGTGCTTGGGCCCTGCTCCCATGGGGGAGACCACAAAGAAGCTCCTGACTCCTGGCTCCTGGCTCCTGGCTCCTGGCTCTTCCCTGGCTGTCTTAGGCACTGGGAGTGAATCAGTGGATGGGAGAATGCGGTCTCTCTCTGTCTCTCCCCCTCTCTCAAACTGACTCTCAAATAAATAAATCGTAAAACCAAAGAACTTAGGACAGCACATGTCATGAGGGAAAAAGCTAGTAGGAAAATAGGCTCTCCTTGCCTCTGCCTCTCTGTAGCTCTGACTTCCCAATAAATCTATAAATCTAAAAATCTTTAAAAAAAAAAAAAGTGCCAGAGAGGGCACCAGCAGTAGGTAAAGCCACCGCCTGCAGTGCCGGCATCCTATTTGGGCACCAATTTGAGTCCTGGCTGCTCCATTTCTAATCCAGGTCTCTGCTATAGCCAGGGGTACAATAAAAGATGGCGCAAGTCTTTGGGCCCCTGCACACATGTGGGAGACCTGGAGGAAGCTCCTGCCTCCTGGGTGCAGACAGGCTCATGCACAGCCATTGTGGCCATCTGGAGAGTGAACCAGCACTCTCTCACTCTCTCATATCCATCTATCGATCGATCCATCGATCTATCAATCCATTGCTCTCTGCCTTTCAAATCAATACATAATTAACTCCTTCAAAACCAATAAAACAGGGATATGGGACACACATCTATTACACAGGGGTACTCGCGGGCCTCATACGTCAGAGGACGGCGTCTCCCGGAACACACTGTGGACTCACAGTTCAGACTCCATCTCCCAGCAATCCCCAGGGGCCTCATACATCAAAGGACCGCGCGGGCACACAGCTCGGACTCTATTTCCCAGGGATCTGGACGCACCCACGTCAGACGCCATCTCCCAGAGGCCCCAGGGTGTCCAGCTTCCTAGGACTCTGTGTCACGGTGGGCCCTGCTGGGCTGCTCTCTTACAGAGAACCCTTGCTCCAAGAGCCTCCTCTGCAAGTCCCCTTCAGAAGCCCATCTCTGAAAGCTAAGCGGATGCCCCCTGACTCAAACTACCCGAGCCCAGCGAGCGACCAGCCTCAGACGACTCCATCTCCCAGGGGTCCTCGCGGGCCTCATACGTCAGAGGACGGCGTCTCCCGGAACACACTGTGGACTCAGGGTTCAGACTCCATCTCCCAGGAATCCCCAGGGGCCTCATACGTCAAAGGACCGCGCGGGCACACAGCTCGGACTCCATTTCCCAGGCATCTGGACGCACCCACGTCAGACGCCATCTCCCAGAGGCCCCAGGGTGTCCAGCTTCCTAGGACTCTGTGTCATGGTGGGCCCTGCTGGGCTGCTCTCTTACAGAGAACCCTTGCTCCAAGAGCCTCCTCTGCAAGTCCCCTTCAGAAGCCCATCTCTGAAAGCTAAGCGGATGCCCCCTGACTCAAACTACCCGAGCCCAGCGAGCGACCAGCCTCAGACGACTCCATCTCCCAGGGGTACTCGCGGGCCTCATACGTCAGAGGACGGCGTCTCCCGGAACACACTGTGGACTCACAGTTCAGACTCCATCTCCCAGCAATCCCCAGGGGCCTCATACGTCAAAGGACCGCGCGAGCACACAGCTCGGACTCCATTTCCCAGGGATCTGGACGCAGCCACGTCAGACGCCATCTCCCAGAGGCCCCAGGGTGTCCAGCTTCCTAGGACTCTGTGTAATGGTGGGCCCTGCTGGGCTGCTCTCTTACAGAGAACCCTTGCTCCAAGAGCCTCCTCTGCAAGTCCCCTTCAGAAGCCCATCTCTGAAAGCTAAGCGGATGCCCCCTGACTCAAACTACCCGAGCCCAGCGAGCGACCAGCCTCAGACGACTCCATCTCCCAGGGGTACTCGCGGGCCTCATACGTCAGAGGACGGCGTCTCCCGGAACACACTGTGGACTCACAGTTCAGAATCCATCTCCCAGCAATCCCCAGGGGCCTCATACGTCAAAGGACCGCGCGGGCACACAGCTCGGACTCCATTTCCCTGGGATCTGGACGCACCCACGTCAGACGCCATCTCCCAGAGGCCCCAGGGTGTCCAGCTTCCTAGGACTCTGTGTCACGGTGGGCCCTGCTGGGCTGCCCTCTTTCAGAGAACCCTTGCTCCAAGAGCCTCCTCTGCAAGTCCCCTACAGAAGCCCATCTCTGAAAGCTAAGCGGACGCCCCCTGACTCAAACTACCAGAGCCCAGCGAGCGACCAGCCTCAGACGACTCCATCTCCCAGGGGTACTCGCGGGCCTCATACGTTAGAGGACGGCGTCTCCCAGAACACACTGTGGGCTCACAGTTCAGACTCCATCTCCCAGCAATCCCCAGGGGCCTCATACGTCAAAGGACCGCGCGGGCACACAGCTCGGACTCCATTTCCCAGGGATCTGGACGCACCCACGTCAGACGCCATCTCCCAGAGGCCCCAGGGTGTCCATCTTCCTAGGACTCTGTGTCATGGTGGGCCCTGCTGGGCTGCCCTCTTTCAGAGAACCCTTGCTCCAAGAGCCTCCTCTGCCAGTCCCCTACAGAAGGCAATCTCTGAAAGCTAAGCGGACGCCCCCTGACTCAAACTACCAGAGCCCAGCGAGCGACTAGCCTCAGACGACTCCATCTCCCAGGGGTACTCGCGGGCCTCATACGTCAGAGGACAGCGTCTCCCGGAACACACTGTGGACTCACAGTTCAGACTCCATCTCCCAGCAATCCCCAGGGGCCTCATACGTCAAAGGACCGCGCGGGCACACAGCTCGGACTCCATTTCCCAGGGATCTGGACGCAGCCACGTCAGACGCCATCTGCCAGAGGCCCCAGGGTGTCCAGCTTCCTAGGACTCTGTGTCACGGTGGGCCCTGCTGGGCTGCCCTCTTTCAGAGAACCCTTGCTCCAAGAGCCTCCTCTGCAAGTCCCCTACAGAAGCCCATCTCTGAAAGCTAAGCGGACGCCCCCTGACTCAAACTACCAGAGCCCAGCAAGCGACCAGCCTCAGACGACTCCATCTCCCAGGGGTACTCGCGGGCCTCATACGTCAGAGGACGGCGTCTCCCGGAACACACTGTGGATTCACAGTTCAGACTCCATCTCCCAGCAATCCCCAGGGGCCTCATACGTCAAAGGACCATGCGGGCACACAGCTCGGACTCTATTTCCCAGGGATCTGGACGCACCCCCGTCAGACGCCATCTCCCAGAGGCCCCAGGGTGTCCAGCTTCCTAGGACTGTGTTTCACGGTGGGCCCTGCTGGGCTGCCCTCTTTCAGAGAACCCTAGCTCCAAGAGCCTCCTCTGCAAGACCCCTACAGAAGCCCATCACTGAAAGCTAAGCGGATGCTCCCTGACTCAAACTACCAGAGCCCAGCGAGCGACCAGCCTCAGATGACTCCATCTCCCAGGGTACTCGCGGGCCTCATACGTCAGAGGACGGCGTCTCCCGGAACACACTGTGGACTCACAGTTCAGACTCCATCTCCCAGGAATCCCCAGGGGCCTCATACATCAAAGGACCGCGCGGGCACACAGCTCAGACTCTATTTCCCAGGGATCTGGACGCACCCACGTCAGACGCCATCTGCCAGAGGCCCCAGGGTGTCCAGCTTCCTAGGACTCTGTGTCACGGTGGGCCCTGCTGGGCTGCCCTCTTTCAGAGAACCCTTGCTCCAAGAGCCTCCTCTGCCAGTCCCCTACAGAAGCCCATCTCTGAAAGCTAAGCGGACGCCCCCTGACTCAAACTACCAGAGCCCAGCGAGCGACCAGCCTCAGATGACTCCATCTCCCAGGGGTACTCGCGGGCCTCATATGTCAGAGGACGGCGTCTCCCGGAACACACTGTGGACTCACAGTTCAGACTCCATCTCCCAGCAATCCCCAGGGGCCTTATACGTCAAAGGACCGCGCGGGCACACAGCTCGGACTCTATTTCCCAGGGATCTGGACGCACCCACGTCAGACGCCATCTCCCAGAAGCCCCAGGGTGTCCAGCTTCCTAGGACTCTGTGTCACGGTGGGCCCTGCTGGGCTGCCCTCTTTCAGAGAACCCTTGCTCCAAGAGCCTCCTCTGCAAGTCCCCTACAGAAGCCCATCTCTGAAAGCTAAGCGGACGCCCCCTGACTCAAACTACCAGAGCCCAGCGAGCGACCAGCCTCAGACGACTCCATCTCCCAATGATCTCCACCGGCACCGCTCGTCAGTGGACCCTGTTTGCATGAAGGCAGCGGGGCATTCATCCTCAGACTCCATCTCCCAGAGCTCCCCGTAGCACCATCCCCCTCCCCCGTTATCCTCAGAATGTTGCAGCCCCAGCGTATGGAGTGCTGAGCAGGACAGATGCATGGACGCTCACGACGGGGGGTGGGAGCCGGCGCTTGTGTGGAATCCACATGAGCACTGCACCGTCCTTTCTCACAGGGCCAACAGAGGCTTGGGGCGTCAGGCGTTGCGGCACAGCGGCTTGAGTGGCTGCCTGCAATGCTGGCATTCCCTATGGACGCTGCTTACATCAAGGCTACTGCACTTCCAATCCGGTTCCCTGCTGATGTGCCTGGGAAAGCCTTGGGTGGTGGCCAGAGTCTTGCACTCCTGCCACGCACAGGAAAGACACAGAGGGAGTTCCAGGCTCCTGGTTTCAGCTTGGCCCCGCCCCACCATTGTCCCCATTTGGGGAGTGAACCAGCAGATGGAATATCTGTCTCTCCCTCTGTCACTGTAGCTCAAGAAAAACGGCCAGGGCGAGAGCGAGAGCGAGCAAGAGAGAGAGATATGGGACAGAGGGTGGGTAAGAAAAAGAAAGAAGGGGTGGGAAGGGGAGTGGAGGGGAGGGGTCTGAGGGAGTGTGTTTCCCCAACCTGCCACTCAAGGCCACAGCTGCAGACCCATCAGTGAAGAGCAGGTCTGCACCAGAAAGGTCTCCAGCACCTTCAACTCCGAATGTCTACTGTCCAGAACCGTGGGCAATAAATTCCTGTTGTGATCTCCTTCCCCAAAACCCATAAGCCTGCTCCCATTGTGAAAAATAGCAGAAAAGCAAACCTGACTGCATGAAGCCGGAGACCTAGAAGACACGGCCAATTGCCCAGTCAAAAGGCCTGTTCAGTGGGGCCAGTGTTGTGGTGCAGTGGGTTAAGCCACCACCTGGAGCAGCAGCATCCCACATGGGCACCAGTTCAAGTCCCGGCTGAGGCACTTTTGCTCCAGCTCCCTGCTGATGCACCTGGGCAAGCAGCGAAAGGTGGCCCAAGTGCCTGGTGCCCTGCACCCACATGGGAGACATGGAAAAGCCCCCTGCTCCTGGTGCTGGCCTGGCCCCGCCCCGCCCCAGCTTTGGGCACCACTTGGGGAGTGAATCCGGGGATGGAAGACCTCTCTCTGCCTTTCCCTTTCTCTCTGTGGAATCTGCCTTTGAAATGCATACACTAAGTCTTTAAACAAAATGACTCACGGGGCTGGGATTGTGTCCTGGCAGGCAGAGCTCCAGACCGCTGGCTTCAGGGTGGCCCGGCTCCAGCTGCTGAGGCCACTAGGGGCAGTGAAGCAGTGGATGGAAGACCGCTGTCCCTCTCTCTCTCTCTCGGCCTCCTCCTCTGGAACACTGCCTTTTAAATAAAGAGATACATACACAAGTCGATAAATAAAAAGAAAGAATGTAAATAAGTACAGAGATACTCCTCGGGCAGGAGCAGAAGAGCGATTCCTCTTAGCACACAACAGTCCCTTCTCATTTGACCTGCAGATTCAATGGAATCCCAATCACATTCCCAGCAAAGATGCCAATGGACAGTTGAGAATCCTAGATAGGTGACATAAGACTGAAGAAGAAGGGGGCCGGCACTGGGCCTTAGTGGGTCGAGTCCCAGCTAGCATCACCAGCATCCCATAGAGGAGACTGCTGGAGTCCCAGTTGCTCCACTTCCAGTCCAGCTCCCTGCTAACAGCCCGGGAAAAGCAGCAGAAGATGGCCCGAGTGCTTGGGCCCTGCTCCCATGGGGGAGACCACAAAGAAGCTCCTGACTCCTGGCTCCTGGCTCTTCCCTGGCTGTCTTAGGCACTGGGAGTGAATCAGTGGATGGGAGAATGCGGTCTCTCTCTGTCTCTCCCCCTCTCTCAAACTGACTCTCAAATAAATAAATCGTAAAACCAAAGAACTTAGGACAGCACATGTCATGAGGGAAAAAGCTAGTAGGAAAATAGGCTCTCCTTGCCTCTGCCTCTCTGTAGCTCTGACTTCCCAATAAATCTATAAATCTAAAAATCTTTAAAAAAAAAAAAAGTGCCAGAGAGGGCACCAGCAGTAGGTAAAGCCACCGCCTGCAGTGCCGGCATCCTATTTGGGCACCAATTCGAGTCCTGGCTGCTCCATTTCTAATCCAGGTCTCTGCTATAGCCTGGGGGTACAATAAAAGATGGCCCAAGTCTTTGGGCCCCTGCACCCATGTGGGAGACCTGGAGGAAGCTCCTGCCTCCTGGGTGCATGCAGACAGGCTCATGCACAGCCATTGTGGCCATCTGGAGAGTGAACCAGCACTCTCTCACTCTCTCATATCCATCTATCGATCGATCTATCGATCTATCAATCCATTGCTCTCTGCCTTTCAAATCAATACATAATTAACTCCTTCAAAACCAATAAAACAGGGATATGGGACACACATCTATTACACAGGGGTACTCGCGGGCCTCATACGTCAGAGGACGGCGTCTCCCGGAACACACTGTGGACTCACAGTTCAGACTCCATCTCCCAGCAATCCCCAGGGGCCTCATACGTCAAAGGACCGCGCGGGAACACAGCTCGCACTCTATTTCCCAGGGATCTGGACGCACCCACGTCAGACGCCATCTCCCAGAGGCCCCAGGGTGTCCAGCTTCCTAGGACTCTGTGTCATGGTGGGCCCTGCTGGGCTGCTCTCTTACAGAGAACCCTTGCTCCAAGAGCCTCCTCTGCAAGTCCCCTACAGAAGCCCATCTCTGAAAGCTAAGCGGATGCCCCCGGACTCAAACTACCCGAGCCCAGCGAGCGACCAGCCTCAGACGACTCCATCTCCCAGGGGTACTCGCGGGCCTCATACGTCAGAGGACGGCGTCTCCCGGAACACACTGTGGACTCACAGTTCAGAATCCATCTCCCAGCAATCCCCAGGGGCCTCATACGTCAAAGGACCGCGCGGGCACACAGCTCGGACTCCATTTCCCAGGGATCTGGACGCACCCACGTCAGACGCCATCTCCCAGAGGCCCCAGGGTGTCCAGCTTCCTAGGACTCTGTGTCACGGTGGGCCCTGCTGGGCTGCCCTCTTTCAGAGAACCCTTGCTCCAAGAGCCTCCTCTGCAAGTCCCCTACAGAAGCCCATCTCTGAAAGCTAAGCGGACGCCCCCTGACTCAAACTACCAGAGCCCAGCGAGCGACCAGCCTCAGACGACTCCATCTCCCAGGGGTACTCGCGGGCCTCATACGTTAGAGGACGGCGTCTCCCAGAACACACTGTGGGCTCACAGTTCAGACTCCATCTCCCAGCAATCCCCAGGGGCCTCATATGTCAAAGGACCGCGCGGGCACACAGCTCGGACTCCATTTCCCAGGGATCTGGACGCACCCACGTCAGACGCCATCTCCCAGAGGCCCCAGGGTGTCCAGCTTCCTAGGACTCTGTGTCACGGTGGGCCCTGCTGGGCTGCCCTCTTTCAGAGAACCCTTGCTCCAAGAGCCTCCTCTGCCAGTCCCCTACAGAAGGCAATCTCTGAAAGCTAAGCGGACGCCCCCGGACTCAAACTACCAGAGCCCAGCGAGCGACTAGCCTCAGACGACTCCATCTCCCAGGGGTACTCGCGGGCCTCATACGTCAGAGGACAGCGTCTCCCGGAACACACTGTGGATTCACAGTTCAGACTCCATCTCCCAGCAATCCCCAGGGGCCTCATACGTCAAAGGACCGCGCGGGCACACAGCTCGGACTCCATTTCCCAGGGATCTGGACGCAGCCACGTCAGACGCCATCTGCCAGAGGCCCCAGGGTGTCCAGCTTCCTAGGACTCTGTGTCACGGTGGGCCCTGCTGGGCTGCCCTCTTTCAGAGAACCCTTGCTCCAAGAGCCTCCTCTGCCAGTCCCCTACAGAAGCCCATCTCTGAAAGCTAAGCGGACGCCCCCTGACTCAAACTACCAGAGCCCAGCGAGCGACCAGCCTCGGATGACTCCATCTCCCAGGGGTACTCGCGGGCCTCATATGTCAGAGGACGGCGTCTTCCGGAACACACTCTGGACTCACAGTTCAGACTCCATCTCCCAGCAATCCCCAGGGGCCTTATACGTCAAAGGACCGCGCGGGCACACAGCTCGGACTCTATTTCCCAGGGATCTGGACGCACCCACGTCAGACGCCATCTCCCAGAGGCCCCAGGGTGTCCAGCTTCCTAGGACTCTGTGTCACGGTGGGCCCTGCTGGGCTGCCCTCTTTCAGAGAACCCTTGCTCCAAGAGCCTCCTCTGCAAGTCCCCTACAGAAGCCCATCTCTGAAAGCTAAGCGGACGCCCCCTGACTCAAACTACCAGAGCCCAGCGAGCGACCAGCCTCAGACGACTCCATCTCCCAATGATCTCCACCGGCACCGCTCGTCAGTGGACCCTGTTTGCATGAAGGCAGCGGGGCATTCATCCTCAGACTCCATCTCCCAGAGCTCCCCGTAGCACCATCCCCCACCCCCGTTATCCTCAGAATGTTGCAGCCCCAGCATATGGAGTGCTGAGCAGGACAGATGCATGGACGCTCACGACGGGGGGTGGGAGCCGGCGCTTGTGTGGAATCCACATGAGCACTGCACCGTCCTTTCTCACAGGGCCAACAGAGGCTTGGGGCGTCAGGCGTTGCGGCACAGCGGCTTGAGTGGCTGCCTGCAATGCTGGCATTCCCTATGGACGCTGCTTACATCAAGGCTACTGCACTTCCAATCCGGTTCCCTGCTGATGTGCCTGGGAAAGCCTTGGGTGGTGGGTGGCCAGAGTCTTGCACTCCTGCCACGCACAGGAAAGACACAGAGGGAGTTCCAGGCTCCTGGTTTCAGCTTGGCCCCGCCCCACCATTGTCCCCATTTGGGGAGTGAACCAGCAGATGGAATATCTGTCTCTCCCTCTGTCACTGTAGCTCAAGAAAAACGGCCAGGGCGAGAGCGAGAGCGAGCAAGAGAGAGAGATATGGGACAGAGGGTGGGTAAGAAAAAGAAAGAAGGGGTGGGAAGGGGAGTGGAGGGGAGGGGTCTGAGGGAGTGTGTTTCCCCAACCTGCCACTCAAGGCCACAGCTGCAGACCCATCAGTGAAGAGCAGGTCTGCACCAGAAAGGTCTCCAGCACCTTCAACTCCGAATGTCTACTGTCCAGAACCGTGGGCAATAAATTCCTGTTGTGATCTCCTTCCCCAAAACCCATAAGCCTGCTCCCATTGTGAAAAATAGCAGAAAAGCAAACCTGACTGCATGAAGCCGGAGACCTAGAAGACACGGCCAATTGCCCAGTCAAAAGGCCTGTTCAGTGGGGCCAGTGTTGTGGTGCAGTGGGTTAAGCCACCACCTGGAGCAGCAGCATCCCACATGGGCACCAGTTCAAGTCCCGGCTGAGGCACTTTTGCTCCAGCTCCCTGCTGATGCACCTGGGCAAGCAGCGAACGGTGGCCCAAGTGCCTGGTGCACTGCACCCACATGGGAGACATGGAAAAGCCCCCTGCTCCTGGTGCTGGCCTGGCCCCGCCCCGCCCCAGCTTTGGGGACCACTTGGGGAGTGAATCCAGGGATGGAAGACCTCTCTCTGCCTTTCCCTTTCTCTCTGTGGAACTGTGCCTTTGAAATGCATACACTAAGTCTTTAAACAAAATGACTCACGGGGCTGGGATTGTGTCCTGGCAGGCAGAGCTCCAGACCGCTGGCTTCAGGGTGGCCCGGCTCCAGCTGCTGAGGCCACTAGGGGCAGTGAAGCAGTGGATGGAAGACCGCTGTCCCTCTCTCTCTCTCTCGGCCTCCTCCTCTGGAACACTGCCTTTTAAATAAAGAGATACATACACAAGTCGATAAATAAAAAGAAAGAATGTAAATAAGTACAGAGATACTCCTCGGGCAGGAGCAGAAGAGCGATTCCTCTTAGCACACAACAGTCCCTTCTCATTTGACCTGCAGATTCAATGGAATCCCAATCACATTCCCAGCAAAGATGCCAATGGACAGTTGAGAATCCTAGATAGGTGACATAAGACTGAAGAAGAAGGGGGCCGGCACTGGGCCTTAGTGGGTCGAGTCCCAGCTAGCATCACCAGCATCCCATAGAGGAGACTGCTGGAGTCCCAGTTGCTCCACTTCCAGTCCAGCTCCCTGCTAACGGCCCGGGAAAAGCAACAGAAGATGGCCCGAGTGCTTGGGCCCTGCTCCCATGGGGGAGACCACAAAGAAGCTCCTGACTCCTGGCTCCTGGCTCTTCCCTGGCTGTCTTAGGCACTGGGAGTGAATCAGTAGATGGGAGAATGCGGTCTCTCTCTGTCTCTCCCCCTCTCTCAAACTGACTCTCAAATAAATAAATCGTAAAACCAAAGAACTTAGGACAGCACATGTCATGAGGGAAAAAGCTAGTAGGAAAATAGGCTCTCCTTGCCTCTGCCTCTCTGTAGCTCTGACTTCCCAATAAATCTATAAATCTAAAAATCTTTAAAAAAAAAAAAAAGTGCCAGAGAGGGCACCAGCAGTAGGTAAAGCCACCGCCTGCAGTGCCGGCATCCTATTTGGGCACCAATTCGAGTCCTGGCTGCTCCATTTCTAATCCAGGTCTCTGCTATAGCCTGGGGGTACAATAAAAGATGGCCCAAGTCTTTGGGCCCCTGCACCCATGTGGGAGACCTGGAGGAAGCTCCTGCCTCCTGGGTGCATGCAGACAGGCTCATGCACAGCCATTGTGGCCATCTGGAGAGTGAACCAGCACTCTCTCACTCTCTCATATCCATCTATCGATCGATCCATCGATCTATCAATCCATTGCTCTCTGCCTTTCAAATCAATACATAATTAACTCCTTCAAAACCAATAAAACAGGGATATGGGACACACATCTATTACACAGGGGTACTCGCGGGCCTCATACGTCAGAGGACGGCGTCTCCCGGAACACACTGTGGACTCACAGTTCAGACTCCATCTCCCAGCAATCCCCAGGGGCCTCATACGTCAAAGGACCGCGCGGGAACACAGCTCGCACTCTATTTCCCAGGGATCTGGACGCACCCACGTCAGACGCCATCTCCCAGAGGCCCCAGGGTGTCCAGCTTCCTAGGACTCTGTGTCATGGTGGGCCCTGCTGGGCTGCACTCTTACAGAGAACCCTTGCTCCAAGAGCCTCCTCTGCAAGTCCCCTACAGAAGCCCATCTCTGAAAGCTAAGCGGATGCCCCCTGACTCAAACTACCCGAGCCCAGCGAGCGACTAGCCTCAGACGACTCCATCTCCCAGGGGTACTCGCGGGCCTCATACGTCAGAGGACGGCGTCTCCCGGAACACACTGTGGACTCACAGTTCAGAATCCATCTCCCAGCAATCCGCAGGGGCCTCATACGTCAAAGGACCGCGCGGGCACACAGCTCGGACTCCATTTCCCAGGGATCTGGACGCACCCACGTCAGACGCCATCTCCCAGAGGCCCCAGGGTGTCCAGCTTCCTAGGACTCTGTGTCACGGTGGGCCCTGCTGGGCTGCCCTCTTTCAGAGAACCCTTGCTCCAAGAGCCTCCTCTGCAAGTCCCCTACAGAAGCCCATCTCTGAAAGCTAGGCGGACGCCCCCTAACTCAAACTACCAGAGCCCAGCGAGCGACCAGCCTCAGACGACTCCATCTCCCAGGGGTACTCGCGGGCCTCATACGTTAGAGGACGGCGTCTCCCAGAACACACTGTGGGCTCACAGTTCAGACTCCATCTCCCAGCAATCCCCAGGGGCCTCATACGTCAAAGGACCGCGCGGGCACACAGCTCGGACTCCATTTCCCAGGGACCTGGACGCACCCACGTCAGACGCCATCTCCCAGAGGCCCCAGGGTGTCCATCTTCCTAGGACTCTGTGTCACGGTGGGCCCTGCTGGGCTGCCCTCTTTCAGAGAACCCTTGCTCCAAGAGCCTCCTCTGCCAGTCCCCTACAGAAGGCAATCTCTGAAAGCTAAGCGGACGCCCCCTGACTCAAACTACCAGAGCCCAGCGAGCGACTAGCCTCAGACGACTCCATCTCCCAGGGGTACTCGCGGGCCTCATACGTCAGAGGACAGCGTCTCCCGGAACACACTGTGGAATCACGGTTCAGACTCCATCTCCCAGCAATCCCCAGGGGCCTCATAGTCAAAGGACCGCGCAGGCACACAGCTCGGACTCCATTTCCCAGGGATCTGGACGCAGCCACGTCAGACGCCATCTCCCAGAGGCCCCAGGGTGTCCAGCTTCCTAGGACTCTGTGTCACGGTGGGCCCTGCTGGGCTGCCCTCTTTCAGAGAACCCTTGCTCCAAGAGCCTCCTCTGCCAGTCCCCTACAGAAGGCAATCTCTGAAAGCTAAGCGGACGCCCCCTGACTCAAACTACCAGAGCCCAGCGAGCGACCAGCCTCAGACGACTCCATCTCCCAGGGGTACTCGCGGGCCTCATACGTCAGAGGACGGCGTCTCCCGGAACGCACTGTGGATTCACAGTTCAGACTCCATCTCCCAGCAATCCCCAGGGGCCTCATACGTCAAAGGACCGCGCGGGCACACAGCTCGGACTCTATTTCCCAGGGATCTGGACGCACCCACGTCAGACGCCATCTCCCAGAGGACCCAGGGTGTCCAGCTTCCTAGGACTCTGTGTCACGGTGGGCCCTGCTGGGCTGCCCTCTTTCAGAGAACCCTTGCTCCAAGAGCCTCCTCTGCCAGTCCCCTACAGAAGCCCATCTCTGAAAGCTAAGCGGACGCCCCCTGACTCAAACTACCAGAGCCCAGCGAGCGACCAGCCTCGGATGACTCCATCTCCCAGGGGTACTCGCGGGCCTCATATGTCAGAGGACGGCGTCTCCCGGAACACACTGTGGACTCACAGTTCAGACTCCATCTCCCAGCAATCCCCAGGGTCCTTATACGTCAAAGGACCGCGCGGGCACACAGCTCGGACTCTATTTCCCAGGGATCTGGACGCACCCACGTCAGACGCCATCTCCCAGAGGCCCCAGGGTGTCCAGCTTCCTAGGACTCTGTGTCACGGTGGGCCCTGCTGGGCTGCCCTCTTTCAGAGAACCCTTGCTCCAAGAGCCTCCTCTGCAAGTCCCCTACAGAAGCCCATCTCTGAAAGCTAAGCGGACGCCCCCTGACTCAAACTACCAGAGCCCAGCGAGCGACCAGCCTCAGACGACTCCATCTCCCAATGATCTCCACCGGCACCGCTCGTCAGTGGACCCTGTTTGCATGAAGGCAGCGAGGCATTCATCCTCATACTCCATCTTCCTGAGCTCCCCGTAGCACCATCCCCCCTCCCCCGTTATCCTCAGAGTGTTGTAGCCCCAGAGTATGGAGTGCTGAGCAGGACAGATGCATGGACGCTCACGACGGGGGGTGGGAGCCGGCGCTTGTGTGGAATCCACATGAGCACTGCACCGTCCTTTCTCACAGGGCCAACAGAGGCTTGGGGCGTCAGGCGTTGCGGCACAGCGGCTTGAGTGGCTGCCTGCAATGCTGGCATTCCCTATGGACGCTGCTTACATCAAGGCTACTGCACTTCCAATCCGGTTCCCTGCTGATGTGCCTGGGAAAGCCTTGGGTGGTGGCCAGAGTCTTGCACTCCTGCCACGCACAGGAAAGACACAGAGGGAGTTCCAGGCTCCTGGTTTCAGCTTGGCCCCGCCCCACCATTGTCCCCATTTGGGGAGTGAACCAGCAGATGGAATATCTGTCTCTCCCTCTGTCACTGTAGCTCAAGAAAAACGGCCAGGGCGAGAGCGAGAGCGAGCAAGAGAGAGAGATATGGGACAGAGGGTGGGTAAGAAAAAGAAAGAAGGGGTGGGAAGGGGAGTGGAGGGGAGGGGTCTGAGGGAGTGTGTTTCCCCAACCTGCCACTCAAGGCCACAGCTGCAGACCCATCAGTGAAGAGCAGGTCTGCACCAGAAAGGTCTCCAGCACCTTCAACTCCGAATGTCTACTGTCCAGAACCGTGGGCAATAAATTCCTGTTGTGATCTCCTTCCCCAAAACCCATAAGCCTGCTCCCATTGTGAAAAATAGCAGAAAAGCAAACCTGACTGCATGAAGCCGGAGACCTAGAAGACACGGCCAATTGCCCAGTCAAAAGGCCTGTTCAGTGGGGCCAGTGTTGTGGTGCAGTGGGTTAAGCCACCACCTGGAGCAGCAGCATCCCACATGGGCACCAGTTCAAGTCCCGGCTGAGGCACTTTTGCTCCAGCTCCCTGCTGATGCACCTGGGCAAGCAGCGAAAGGTGGCCCAAGTGCCTGGTGCACTGCACCCACATGGGAGACATGGAAAAGCCCCCTGCTCCTGGTGCTGGCCTGGCCCCGCCCCGCCCCAGCTTTGGGGACCACTTGGGGAGTGAATCCAGGGATGGAAGACCTCTCTCTGCCTTTCCCTTTCTCTCTGTGGAACTCTGCCTTTGAAATGCATACACTAAGTCTTTAAACAAAATGACTCACGGGGCTGGGATTGTGTCCTGGCAGGCAGAGCTCCAGACCGCTGGCTTCAGGGTGGCCCGGCTCCAGCTGCTGAGGCCACTAGGGGCAGTGAAGCAGTGGATGGAAGACCGCTGTCCCTCTCTCTCTCTCTCGGCCTCCTCCTCTGGAACACTGCCTTTTAAATAAAGAGATACATACACAAGTCGATAAATAAAAAGAAAGAATGTAAATAAGTACAGAGATACTCCTCGGGCAGGAGCAGAAGAGCGATTCCTCTTAGCACACAACAGTCCCTTCTCATTTGACCTGCAGATTCAATGGAATCCCAATCACATTCCCAGCAAAGATGCCAATGGACAGTTGAGAATCCTAGATAGGTGACATAAGACTGAAGAAGAAGGGGGCCGGCACTGGGCCTTAGTGGGTCGAGTCCCAGCTAGCATCACCAGCATCCCATAGAGGAGACTGCTGGAGTCCCAGTTGCTCCACTTCCAGTCCAGCTCCCTGCTAATGGCCCGGGAAAAGCAACAGAAGATGGCCCGAGTGCTTGGGCCCTGCTCCCATGGGGGAGACCACAAAGAAGCTCCTGACTCCTGGCTCCTGGCTCCTGGCTCTTCCCTGGCTGTCTTAGGCACTGGGAGTGAATCAGTGGATGGGAGAATGCGGTCTCTCTCTGTCTCTCCCCCTCTCTCAAACTGACTCTCAAATAAATAAATCGTAAAACCAAAGAACTTAGGACAGCACATGTCATGAGGGAAAAAGCTAGTAGGAAAATAGGCTCTCCTTGCCTCTGCCTCTCTGTAGCTCTGACTTCCCAATAAATCTATAAATCTAAAAATCTTTAAAAAAAAAAAAAGTGCCAGAGAGGGCACCAGCAGTAGGTAAAGCCACCGCCTGCAGTGCCGGCATCCTATTTGGGCACCAATTCGAGTCCTGGCTGCTCCATTTCTAATCCAGGTCTCTGCTATAGCCTGGGGGTACAATAAAAGATGGCCCAAGTCTTTGGGCCCCTGCACCCATGTGGGAGACCTGGAGGAA
Organism: Sylvilagus floridanus; assembly: GCA_949820135.1. Lineage (NCBI taxonomy): Eukaryota > Metazoa > Chordata > Mammalia > Lagomorpha > Leporidae > Sylvilagus > Sylvilagus floridanus. Next base: position 115,137 of record OX463246.1, read on the forward strand.
GCTCCTGCCTCCTGGGTGCATGCAGACAGGCTCATGCACAGCCATTGTGGCCATCTGGAGAGTGAACCAGCACTCTCTCACTCTCTCATATCCATCTATCGATCGATCCATCGATCTATCAATCCATTGCTCTCTGCCTTTCAAATCAATACATAATTAACTCCTTCAAAACCAATAAAACAGGGATATGGGACACACATCTATTACACAGGGGTCCTCGCGGGCCTCATACGTCAGAGGACGGCGTCTCCCGGAACACACTGTGGACTCAGGGTTCAGACTCCATCTCCCAGGAATCCCCAGGGGCCTCATACGTCAAAGGACCGCGCGGGCACACAGCTCGCACTCTATTTCCCAGGGATCTGGACGCACCCACGTCAGACGCCATCTCCCAGAGGCCCCAGGGTGTCCAGCTTCCTAGGACTCTGTGTCATGGTGGGCCCTGCTGGGCTGCCCTCTTTCAGAGAACCCTTGCTCCAAGAGCCTCCTCTGCAAGTCCCCTACAGAAGCCCATCTCTGAAAGCTAAGCGGACGCCCCCTGACTCAAACTACCAGAGCCCAGCGAGCGACCAGCCTCAGACGACTCCATCTCCCAGGGGTACTCGCGGGCCTCATACGTCAGAGGACGGCGTCTCCCGGAACACACTGTGGACTCAGGGTTCAGACTCCATCTCCCAGCAATCCCCAGGGGCCTCATACGTCAAAGGACCGCGCGGGAACACAGCTCGGACTCTATTTCCCAGGGGTCTGGACGCACCCACGTCAGACTCAATCTCCCAGGGGCCCCAGGGTGTCCAGCTTCCTAGGACTCTGTGTCACGGTGGGCCCTGCTGGGCTGCTCTCTTTCAGAGAACCCTTGCTCCAAGAGCCTCCTCTGCAAGTCCCCTTCAGAAGCCCATCTCTGAAAGCTAAGCGGACGCCCCCTGACTCAAACTACCAGAGCCCAGCGATCGACCAGCCTCAGACGACTCCATCTCCCAATGATCTCCACCGGCACCGCTCGTCAGTGGACCCTGTTTGCATGAGGGCAGCGGGGCATTCATCCTCAGACTCCATCTCCCAGAGCTCCCCGTAGCACCATCCCCCCTTCCCCGTTATCCTCAGAATGTTGCAGCCCCAGCATATGGAGTGCTGAGCAGGACAGATGCATGGACGCTCACGACGGGGGGTGGGAGCCGGCGCTTGTGTGGAATCCACATGAGCACTGTACCGTCCTTTCTCACAGGGCCAACAGAGGCTTTGGGCGTCAGGCGTTGCGGCAAGGGGCTTGAGTGGCTGCCTGCAATGCCGGCATTCCCTATGGACGCTGCTTACATCAAGGCTACTGCACTTCCAATCCGGTTCCCTGCTGATGTGCCTGGGAAAGCCTTGGGTGGTGGGTGGCCAGAGTCTTGCACTCCTGCCACGCACAGGAAAGACACAGAGGGAGTTCCAGGCTCCTGGTTTCAGCTTGGCCCCACCCCACTATTGTCCCCATTTGGGGAGTGAACCAGCAGATGGAATATCTGTCTCTCCCTCTGTCACTGTAGCTCAAGAAAAACGGCCAGGGCGAGAGCGAGAGCGAGCAAGAGAGAGAGATATGGGACAGAGGGTGGGTAAGAAAAAGAAAGAAGGGGTGGGAAGGGGAGTGGAGGGGAGGGGTCTGAGGGAGTGTGTTTCCCCAACCTGCCACTCAAGGCCACAGCTGCAGACCCATCAGTGAAGAGCAGGTCTGCACCAGAAAGGTCTCCAGCACCTTCAACTCCGAATGTCTACTGTCCAGAACCGTGGGCAATAAATTCCTGTTGTGATCTCCTTCCCCAAAACCCATAAGCCTGCTCCCATTGTGAAAAATAGCAGAAAAGCAAACCTGACTGCATGAAGCCGGAGACCTAGAAGACACGGCCAATTGCCCAGTCAAAAGGCCTGTTCAGTGGGGCCAGTGTTGTGGTGCAGTGGGTTAAGCCACCACCTGGAGCAGCAGCATCCCACATGGGCACCAGTTCAAGTCCCGGCTGAGGCACTTTTGCTCCAGCTCCCTGCTGATGCACCTGGGCAAGCAGCGAAAGGTGGCCCAAGTGCCTGGTGCACTGCACCCACATGGGAGACATGGAAGAGCCCCCTGCTCTGGTGCTGGCCTGGCCCCGCCCCGCCCCAGCTTTGGGGACCACTTGGGGAGTGAATCCAGGGATGGAAGACCTCTCTCTGCCTTTCCCTTTCTCTCTGTGGAACTCTGCCTTTGAAATGCATACACTAAGTCTTTAAACAAAATGACTCACGGGGCTGGGATTGTGCCCTGGCAGGCAGAGCTCCAGACCACTGGCTTCAGTGTGGCCCGGCTCCAGCTGCTGAGGCCACTAGGGGCAGTGAAGCAGTGGATGGAAGACCGCTGTCCCTCTCTCTCTCTCTCAGCCTCCTCCTCTGGAACACTACCTTTTAAATAAAGAGATACATACACAAGTCGATAAATAAAAAGAAAGAATGTAAATAAGTACAGAGATACTCCTCGGGCAGGAGCAGAAGAGCGATTCCTCTTAGCACACAACAGTCCCTTCTCATTTGACCTGCAGATTCAATGGAATCCCAATCACATTCCCAGCAAAGATGCCAATGGACAGTTGAGAATCCTAGATAGGTGACATAAGACTGAAGAAGAAGGGGGCCGGCACTGGGCCTTAGTGGGTCGAGTCCCAGCTAGCATCACCAGCATCCCATAGAGGAGACTGCTGGAGTCCCAGTTGCTCCACTTCCAGTCCAGCTCCCTGCTAACGGCCCGGGAAAAGCAACAGAAGATGGCCCGAGTGCTTGGGCCCTGCTCCCATGGGGGAGACCACAAAGAAGCTCCTGACTCCTGGCTCCTGGCTCTGCCCTGGCTGTCGTAGGCACTGGGAGTGAATCAGTGGATGGGAGAATGCGGTCTCTCTCTGTCTCTCCCCCTCTCTCAAACTGACTCTCAAATAAATAAATCGTAAAACCAAAGAACTTAGGACAGCACATGTCATGAGGGAAAAAGCTAGTAGGAAAATAGGCTCTCCTTGCCTCTGCCTCTCTGTAGCTCTGACTTCCCAATAAATCTATAAATCTAAAAATCTTTAAAAAAAAAAAAGTGCCAGAGAGGGCACCAGCAGTAGGTAAAGCCACCGCCTGCAGTGCCGGCATCCTATATGGGCACCAATTCCAGTCCAGGCTGCTCCATTTCTAATCCAGGTCTCTGCTATAGCCTGGGGGTACAATAAAAGATGGCCCAAGTCTTTGGGCCCCTGCACCCATGTGGGAGACCTGGAGGAAGCTCCTGCCTCCTGGGTGCAGACAGGCTCATGCACAGCCATTGTGGCCATCTGGAGAGTGAACCAGCACTCTCTCACTCTCTCATATCCATCTATCGATCGATCCATCGATCTATCAATCCATTGCTCTCTGCCTTTCAAATCAATACATAATTAACTCCTTCAAAACCAATAAAACAGGGATATGGGACACACATCCATTACACAGGGGTACTCGCGGGCCTCATACGTCAGAGGACGGCGTCTCCCGGAACACACTGTGGACTCACAGTTCAGACTCCATCTCCCAGGAATCCCCAGGGGCCTCATACGTCAAAGGACCGCGCGGGCACACAGCTCGCACTCTATTTCCCAGGGATCTGGACGCACCCACGTCAGACGCCATCTCCCAGAGGCCCCAGGGTGTCCAGCTTCCTAGGACTCTGTGTCACGGTGGGCCCTGCTGGGCTGCTCTCTTACAGAGAACCCTTGCTCCAAGAGCCTCCTCTGCAAGTCCCCTACAGAAGCCCATCTCTGAAAGCTAAGCGGACGCCCCCTGACTCAAACTACCAGAGCCCAGCGAGCGACCAGCCTCAGACGACTCCATCTCCCAATGATCTCCACCGGCACCGCTTGTCAGTGGACCCTGTTTGCATGAAGGCAGCTGGGCATTCATCCTCAGACTCCATCTCCCAGAGCTCCCCGTAGCACCATTCCCCCCTCCCCCGTTATCCTCAGAGTGTTGTAGCCCCAGAGTATGGAGTGCTGAGCAGGACAGATGCATGGACGCTCATGACGGGGCGTGGGATCCGGCGCTTGTGTGGAATCCACATGAGCACTGCACCGTCCTTTCTCACAGGGCCAACAGAGGCTTTGGGCGTCAGGCGTTGCGGCACAGCGGCTTGAGTGGCTGCCTGCAATGCCGCCATTCCCTATGGACGCTGCTTACATCAAGGCTACTGCACTTCCAATCCGGTTCCCTGCTGATGTGCCTGGGAAAGCCTTGGGTGGTGGCCAGAGTCTTGCACTCCTGCCACGCACAGGAAAGACACAGAGGGAGTTCCAGGCTCCTGGTTTCAGCTTGGCCCCGCCCCACCATTGTCCCCATTTGGGGAGTGAACCAGCAGATGGAATATCTGTCTCTCCCTCTGTCACTGTAGCTCAAGAAAAACGGCCAGGGCGAGAGCGAGAGCGAGCAAGAGAGAGAGATATGGGACAGAGGGTGGGTAAGAAAAAGAAAGAAGGGGTGGGAAGGGGAGTGGAGGGGAGGGGTCTGAGGGAGTGTGTTTCCCCAACCTGCCACTCAAGGCCACAGCTGCAGACCCATCAGTGAAGAGCAGGTCTGCACCAGAAAGGTCTCCAGCACCTTCAACTCCGAATGTCTACTGTCCAGAACCGTGGGCAATAAATTCCTGTTGTGATCTCCTTCCCCAAAACCCATAAGCCTGCTCCCATTGTGAAAAATAGCAGAAAAGCAAACCTGACTGCATGAAGCCGGAGACCTAGAAGACACGGCCAATTGCCCAGTCAAAAGGCCTGTTCAGTGGGGCCAGTGTTGTGGTGCAGTGGGTTAAGCCACCACCTGGAGCAGCAGCATCCCACATGGGCACCAGTTCAAGTCCCGGCTGAGGCACTTTTGCTCCAGCTCCCTGCTGATGCACCTGGGCAAGCAGCGAAAGGTGGCCCAAGTGCCTGGTGCCCTGCACCCACATGGGAGACATGGAAAAGCCCCCTGCTCCTGGTGCTGGCCTGGCCCCGCCCCGCCCCAGCTTTGGGGACCACTTGGGGAGTGAATCCAGGGATGGAAGACCTCTCTCTGCCTTTCCCTTTCTCTCTGTGGAACTCTGCCTTTGAAATGCATACACTAAGTCTTTAAACAAAATGACTCACGGGGCTGGGATTGTGTCCTGGCAGGCAGAGCTCCAGACCTCTGGCTTCAGTGTGGCCCGGCTCCAGCTGCTGAGGCCACTAGGGGCAGTGAAGCAGTGGATGGAAGACCGCTGTCTCTCTCTGTCTCTCTCTCTCTCTCTCGGCCTCCTCCTCTGGAACACTGCCTTTTAAATAAAGAGATACATACACAAGTCGATAAATAAAAAGAAAGAATGTAAATAAGTACAGAGATACTCCTCGGGCAGGAGCAGAAGAGCGATTCCTCTTAGCACACAACAGTCCCTTCTCCTTTGACCTGCAGATTCAATGGAATCCCAATCACATTCCCAGCAAAGATGCCAATGGACAGTTGAGAATCCTAGATAGGTGACATAAGACTGAAGAAGAAGGGGGCCGGCACTGGGCCTTAGTGGGTCGAGTCCCAGCTAGCATCACCAGCATCCCATAGAGGAGACTGCTGGAGTCCCAGTTGCTCCACTTCCAGTCCAGCTCCCTGCTAATGGCCCGGGAAAAGCAGCGGAAGATGGCCTGAGTGCTTGGGCCCTGCTCCCATGGGGGAGACCACAAAGAAGCTCCTGGCTCCTGGCTCCTGGCTCCTGGCTCCTGGCTCTGCCCTGGCTGTCGTAGGCACTGGGAGTGAATCAGTGGATGGGAGAATGCGGTCTCTCTCTGTCTCTCCCCCTCTCTCAAACTGACTCTCAAATAAATAAATCGTAAAACCAAAGAACTTAGGACAGCACATGTCATGAGGGAAAAAGCTAGTAGGAAAATAGGCTCTCCTTGCCTCTGTCTCTCTGTAGCTCTGACTTCCCAATAAATCTATAAATCTAAAAATCTTTAAAAAAAAAAAAAGTGCCAGAGAGGGCACCAGCAGTAGGTAAAGCCACCGCCTGCAGTGCCGGCATCCTATATGGGCACCAATTCGAGTCCTGGCTGCTCCATCTAACCCAGGTCTCTGCTATGGCCTGGGGGTACAAAAAAAGATGGGGTACTCGCGGGCCTCATACGTCAAAGGACGGCTTCTCCCGTAACACACTGTGGACTCACAGTTCAGACTCCATCTCCCAGGAATCACCGGGGGCCTCATTCATCACAGGACCTCGCAGGCACACGTCTCAGCCTCTACTTCCCAGGGACCTGTACAAACCCACATCAGACTCCATCTCCCAGAGTCCCCAGGGTGTCCAGCTTCCTAGGACTCTGTGTCACGGAGGGCCCTGCTTGGCTGCTATCTTTCAGAGAACCCTTGCTCCAAGAGCTTCCTCTGCAAGTTCCCTTCAGAAGCCCATCTCTGAAAGCCAAGTGGACGCCCCCTGGCTCCCACTACCAGAGCCCAGCGAGCGACCAGCCTCAGACGACTCCATCTCCCAGGGGTCCTCGCGGGCCTCATATATCAGATTACGGCGTCTCCCGGAACACACTGTGGACTCACAGTTCAGACTCCATCTCCCAGCAATCCCCAGGGGCCTCATACGTCACAGGACCGCGCGGGCCCACATCTCATCTGCTATTTCCCAGGGAGCTGTACGCACCCACATCAGACTCCATCTGCCAGAGGCCCCAGGGTGTCCAGCTTCCTAGGACTCTGTGTCACGGTGGGCCCTGCTGGGCTGCTCTCTTACAGAGAACCCTTGCTCCAAGAGCCTCCTCTGCAAGTTCCCTTCAGAAGCCCATCTCTGAAAGCTAAGCGGACGCCCCCTGACTCAAACTACCAGAGCCCAGCGAGCGACCAGCCTCAGACGACTCCATCTCCCAATGATCTCCGCCAGCACCGCTCATCAGTGGACCCTGTTTCCATTAAGGCACCGGGGCATTCATCCTCAGACTCCATCTCCCAGAGCTCCCCGCTGGCACCACCCCCCCCTCCCCCATTATCCTCAGGTTGCAGCCCCAGAGTATGGAGTGCTGAGTACGACAGATGCATGGACACTCACTACTGGGTTGGGAGACGGCGCTTGTGTTGTATCCACATGAGCACTGCACCGTCCTTTCTCACAGGGCCAACAGAGGCTTCGGGCGTCAGGCGTTGTGGCACAGCGGCTTGAGTGGCTGCCTGCAATGCCGGCATTCCCTATGGACACTGCTTACATCAAGGCTACTGCACTTCCAATCCAGTTCCCTGCTGATGTGCCTGGGAAAGCCTTGGGTGGTGGCCAGAGTCTTGCACTCCTGCCACGCACAGGAAAGACACAGAGGGAGTTCCAGGCTCCTGGTTTCAGCTTGGCCCCGCCCCACCATTGTCCCCATTTGGGGAGTGAACCAGCAGATGGAATATCTGTCTCTCCCTCTGTCACTGTAGCTCAAGAAAAAAGGCGAGGGCGAGAGCGAGAGCGAGAGAGCGAGAAAGAGAGAGAGAGAGAAGGGAAAGAGGGTGGGTAAGGAAAAGAAAGAAGGCAAGGGGAGTGGAGGGGAGGGGCCTGATGGATTGTGTTTCCCCAACCTGCCATTCAAGGCCACAGCTGCAGACCCATCAGTGAAGAGCAGGTCTGCACCAGAAATGTCTCCACAGTCCTCATCTTTGACTGTCTACTGTCTAGAACTGTGTGCAGTAAATTACTGTTGTGCTCTACTTCCCCAAAATCCACAAACCCAGTCCCACTGTGAGAAAAGTGAGAAAAGAAAACTCATTGCATACAGCTGGAGACCTAGAGCACCTGAGCAATGTCATAGAAAAAACACATATTAATTGGGGCCAGTGTTGTAGTGTAGTGCGTTGAGCCTCATACAGGCACCAGTTCAAGTCCCAGCTCATGCACTTTTGATCCATCTCCCTGCTAATGTGCCTGGGAAAGCAGCAAGGATGGTCCAATTGCTTGGTGCCCTGCATCCACAGGGGAGACATGGAAAAGCTCCCTGCTCCTTGCATTGGCTTGACCCAACCCCATCTGTTGAGAACATCTGGGGAGTGAACCAGTGAATGGAAGACCTCTCTCTGCCTTTCCCTTTATCTCTCTGGAACTCTGGCTTTGAAATAAATACACTAAGGCCGGCGCCGTGGCTCAACAGGCTAATCCTCCACCTTGCGGCGCCGGCACACCGGCTTCTAGTCCCGGTCGGGGCACCGGATTCTGTCCCGGTTGCCCCTCTTCCAGGCCAGCCCTCTGCTGTGGCCCAGGAGTGCAGTGGAGGATGGCCCAGGTGCTTGGGCCCTGCACCCCATGGGGAGACCAGGAAAAGCACCTGGCTCCTGGCTCCTGCCATCGGACGAGCGCGGTGCGCCGGCCGCAGCGCGCCAACCGCGGCGGCCATTGGAGGGTGAACCAACGGCAAAGGAAGACCTTTCTCTCTGTCTCTCTCTCTCACTGTCCACTCTGCCTGTAAAAAAAAAAAAAAAAAAAAAAAAAAAAAAAAAAAAAAAAGAAAACGCTGAAATAAATACACTAAATCTTTAAGAAATAATCACTCACAAGCGCTGGCATTGTGTTCTGGCAGGTAAAGCTCTGGGCTGATGGCTTCAGTTTGTCCCAGCTCCAGCATTGAGGCCCCTGGATGCAGTGAAGAAGTCGACAGAAGACCCCTTTCTCTCTCCCTGCCTTCTCCTCTGTAACTCTGCCTTTTAAACAAATAAGCAAAGAAATAAACAAATAAATAAATAAAACAAACATGGTTGGAGGAAACTCAGAAAGAATATAAATAAATACAGATTTCTTCCTCGTGCAGGAACAGAACAGTGATTATTGTTAAGTCACAACAATCCCTTCTAATTTGTCAATTAGACAAATCCCTGTCAATTCAGTGGAACCCCAATCAAATGCCCAGTAGAGATGCCAACAAACTCTTTAAAATCCTAGAATAGATGACATAAGACTGAAGAAGAGGGAGCCAGCATTGTGCTTTTGTGGGTCAAGTCACAGATAGCATCACCAGCATCCCATAGAGGCACCTACTGGAGTCCCAGTTGCTCCATTTCCAGTCCAGCTCCCTGCTAATGGCCCAGGTAAAGCATCAGAAGATGGCCTGAGTACTTGGGCTCTGCACCCACATGGGAGACCAGACAGAAAGAAGCTTCTGGCTCCTGGTTCAGTCCTGGCTGTTGCAGCTACTGGGAGTGAATCAGTGGATGAAAGAACTCTTTCTCTTTCTCTCTTTCTCTCTCCCTCTCTCCCTCTCCCCCTCTCCTCCTCTCCCCCCTTCTCTTTCTCTTTCCTAGATATGAAACTCTGCCTCAAATAAATACATCTTAAAAAAAAAGAAGGGGCCAGCACCATGGCTCACTTGGTTAGTCCTCTGACTGCGGTGCCAGCATCACATATGGGTGCCGGTTCTGGTCCCGGTTGCTCCTCTTCCAGTCCAGCTCTCTACTGTGACCCAGGAAGGCAGTGGAGGATGGCCCAAGTGCTTGGGCCCCTGCATGGGAAGACCAGGAGGAGGTGGCTGTCTCCTGGCTTCAGATCAGTGTGGCGCTGGCTGTGGTGGCCATTTTCGGGGTGAGCCAATGGAAGGAAGACCTTTCTCAATGTCTCTCTCAGTGTCTATAACTCTACCTCTCAAATAAATAAATACAATCTTTTTTTTAAGTATTCAAAATTAGAGAAACATAGAGGGCAGTACATACTTTCTGGGAACTATGTTTTATGGGAATTGACATTTAGAGATCATCAAGAATTTCTGGAAGTCCAAGCTGAACCTGTAATTACATGGTCACCATGGTTAATCATGACACTAATGTTAATAAAAGGATCTGCAGGGAAGGCATTGGACCTGGTGGTTAAGATGCCCACATCCCATATCAGAGCCCTTGGGTTCAGTATCCGGCTCTGGCTCCTTACTCCAACTTCCTCCTAATGTGCACCCTGGGAGGTAACAGTGATGGCTCAACTTACTGGGTTTCTGCAATGTACATGGAAGACCTGGATTGAGTTCCCGCCTCCTGGCTTTGGTCCATCCCAGTTCCAGATGCTGCAGGCATCTGGGGAGTGAAACATAAGATGGGAAACTTATCTATCTCTCTCTCACTCAAATAAATGATTTTTTCAAAAGTTATCTGTGCTTTATTTTGTGTAATAAAATAGAAAATTAATTTTTAATGCTCACAGAATATATTAGACTTAAAATGCAAATAAATCAAAATACTCTTCCTACACTGGATTATGAAGCCATCAGGAGTCGATGTGCCATATCATAAAGTGCATTCACATAAACTACACTGTCATAACAATAGAAGCAAGTTTTATTGACTCTCTTGAAAATTAAGAAAAATGAATATAATACCTTAGAAAATTATTAATAAATTGGAAACATGTGATACTGACATAAAACACTCCTGGCCAGACACACAGCAGGTAGAAGCCATCATGTCTCTTTATCAAAATGATTGTGTGCACTTTGTTCAGTTCACAATCTCTATATGGCAAATTTCTGCTTCCATTAATTCAAATATAATAACATTTTAATACATGGTTAAAGTATACGTACTTATAAATGGTTGTAGGCAACAAGCAATATTAATTGTTGGCGTTAAAAATACCATCATCCTGCTTCCAGCTTTTAAAACTGATTCAAAGGGGCTGGTGCTTTGGTGTAGCAGGGAAAGGTGCTGTCTGTAGAGTTGGCATCCCATATGGGTGCTGATTCATGTCCTGGATGCTCCTTTCCCGATCTGGATCTCTGCTATGGCCTAGGAAAGCTGTAGAAGATGGCCCAAGTCCTTGGGCTCCTGCACCCACATGGGAGAGCTGGAAGAAGCTCCTGGCTCCTAGCCTCTGATAGGCCTAGCTTGTGGCCACTGTGGCCATTTTGGGGAGTGAATCAGCAGATGGAAGACCTTTCTCTCTGTCTCTCCCTCTTTAACTCTACCCTCAAATAAGTAAAACCAATATCTTTAAAAAAATGATTCAAGGAACCAGCACTGTAGGTAATAGGTAAAGCCCATATGGGCACTGAGTCAAGTCCCAGCTGCCTCTGCCTCTCTGTAACTCTGCCTTTCAAATAAATAGATAAATAAATGAAAATGATTCAGAAATTTTTCTTGGAACAATATCATCCAAATTTGGAAGAGGTCCTGCTGTGTATGTTTGTATGTCTGTGTGCAAATATATAAGTAGATAATTTCTAATAGCATCAATGACAACTGAGTCCTACCAAAGGCATCTTATTAACTAACTCATTGAAAAGTGTTAATTATGGCCGGCGCCGTGGCTCAACAGGCTAATCCTCCGCCTTGCGGCGCCGGCACACCGGGTTCTAGTCCCGGTCGGGGCACTGGATTCTGTCCCGGTTGCCCCTCTTCCAGGCCAGCCCTCTGCTGTGGCCCAGGAGTGCAGTGGAGGATGGCCCAGGTGCTTGGGCCCCGCACCCCATGGGGAGACCAGGAAAAGCACCTGGCTCCTGGCTCCTGCCATCGGATGAGCGCGGTGCGCCGGCCGCAGTGCGCCGACCGCGGCGGCCATTGGAGGGTGAACCAATGGCAAAAGGAAGACCTTTCTCTCTGTCTCTCTCTCTCACTGTCCACTCTGCCTGTAAAAAAAAAAAAAAAGTGTTAATTATGACAATTCCCTCAATGAAAACCAAGATAAGCTAAGACATATACTTTTTTTTTTTTGACAGGCAGAGTTAGACACTGAGAGACAGAGAGAAAGATCTTCCTTTCCGTTGGTTCACCCCCCAAATGGCCACTATGGCTGGCATGCTGTGCCAATCTGAAGCCAGGAGGCAGGTGCTTCCTCCTGGTCACCAATGTGGGTGCAGGGGCCAAGTACTTGGGGCATCCTCCACTGCCTTCCTGGGCCACAGCAGAGAGCTGGACTGGAAAAGGAGCAACTGGGACAGAACCAGCACCCCAACCAAGACTAGAACCCGGAGTACCGGTGCTGCAGGTGGAGGATTAGCCTAGTGAGTAGCAGCACTGGCCTAAGACATATACTTTTAAGATACTATTGATGGGGCTGTGGTGTAGCAGGTAAAGCTGTGGTGTAGCAGATAAAGCTGACCAGCTGCTCCACTTCCAATCCAGCTCCCTATTAATGTGCCTGGGAAAGCAGTGAAAGATGGTCCAAGTCCTTGGGTCCCTCACCCATGTGGGAGACCTGGAAGAAGTTCCTGGCTCCTGGCTTCAGATCAGCCCACTGCAGCCATCTGGGGAGAGAACTAGCAGATGGAAGATCTCTCTCTCTCTCTCTCTCTGCCTTTAACTCTGACTTTCAAATAAATAAACAAATCTTTAAAAAAGATACTGTTGGTGAAAAATTAGTAAAAGTAAATAGGATTAATGATTTATTTAAAAATGGAAGAAATTAGGCCGGTGCCGTGGCTCAACAGGCTAATCCTCCACCTTGCGGCGCCGGCACACTGGGTTCTAGTCCCAGTCGGGGCGCTGGATTCTGTCCCGGTTGCCCCTCTTCCAGGCCAGCCCTCTGCTGTGGCCCAGGAGTGCAGTGGAGGATGGCCCAAGTGCTTGGGCCCTGCACCCCATGGGAGAACAGGAAAAAGCACCTAGCGCCTGGCTCCTGCCATCGGAGGAGCGCGGTGCGCCGGCCGCAGCGCACCATCCGCGGCAGCCATTGGAGGGTGAACCAACGGCAAAGGAAGACCTTTCTCTCTGTCTCTCTCTCTCACTGTCCACTCTGCCTGCCACAAAAAAAAAAAAAATGGAAGAAATTAAACATCAAATGACAGAAACCTACAGCATTAAACTGGAAATCTAGAGAAATACGCAATTTACCAGTAAAAATACACATAAGCAAAATGAACTCTTTTTTTTTTCTTTCTTTTTTTTTTTTTTGACCACTCCTGGGCCACAGCAGAGGGCTGGCCTGGAAGAGGGGCGACCGGGACTAGAACCCGGTGTGCCGGCGCCGCAAGGCGGAGGATTAGCCTGTTGAGCCACAGCGCCGGCCAGCAAAATGAACTCTTAAAATAGAAAGAGGGGCCATGTGTCTCAGAGGGTTAAGCCACCCACTGCATTCCATGGGGGTGCTGGTTCGGGTCCAGTGGCTCCACTTCCAACCCATATCCCTGCTTAGGCCCTTGGAAAGTGGCAGAGGGTGGCCCAAGTGCTGGGGCCCCTGCACCCACGTGGGAGACCTGGGAGAAGTCCTGGATCCCGGCTGCAGCCTGGCACAGCCATGGCCACTGTGGCCATTCGGGAAGTGAACCAGTGATGGAAGACCCCTCTCTATGTAACTCTTTCAAAAAATATTTTTATTAAAAAAAAGAAGAAGAAGAAGAAGCGCTAGCATAGAAAAGCTTGAGTGATGCTTGGAGTGCCGGCGGGCAAAGACCCCAGGACCACAGGGACTCCTGGGGGGGGGGGGGGTGCAGTGGCCTTCCACAAACTGAACTTTGCTTTTCAAAAGTCAAGGCACAGAAAAGAGGGCGACTTCCTGCAGGGGACTTCACGGCATAATCCCGAAGGCGGACACAGGGGAGGCCTGTCACCGGCAGGCTGACCACAGACACGGCCCGGCCGGCACCAGCAGGAGCCGCTCCAGCCACGCGGGACCTCACAGGACTCGCGAAGCTCGTCGGGCGTAAACAAGTTTTACATATCGACTTTTCCTGGGGTTTTGCACCTCTAAGGATTTTTTGTTGTTGTTTATTTGAAAGAAAAAGCGACAGAGAGAGAGAAAGAGAGAGAGAGACCTTCCTTCCGCTGCTTCACTCCCCAGATGCCCTCGATGGCCAGCGCCGGCCAGGCCGGGGCCAGAGCCCAGGAGCCGCATCCGGGTCTCCCAGGCCGGGGTCAGGGCCCGGGAGCCGCATCCGGGTCTCCCAGGCCGGGGTCAGGGCCCGGGAGCTGCATCCGCGTCTCCCAGGCTGGGGCCAGAGCCCGGGAGCTGCATCCGCGTCTCCCAGGCCGGGGTCAGGGCCCGGGAGCCGCATCTGGGTCTCCCAGGCCGGGGTCAGAGCCCGGGAGCCGCATCCGGGTCTCCCAGGCTGAGGCCAGCACGGGCCTGTGCCCGTGCTCGGCAGGGGCGCCAGGGGAGCGTCGGGCGCTCAGCCCCTCAGACACCACTCGTCAGGGTCCGGGTGGGCACGACGACTCCGCCTGTGAGGAGACCCCAGGACCCGGGCCGGCGCCCCAAGGACAGCGCAGACCCGCTGCCGCCTCACCTTTTCCTCAGGCCGTCCGAAGGCCGTGGCGCGGTCCCCCCACAGCGAGAAGACAAAGTGCCCCTCAGCGTCCCGACCACGCACAGCAGCGGCCCCGCACGCCCCCTGCCGGCTGCAGGGCCGCACAGCACGCTGGGCGCGGTGCGGTCACGGGATAGTGCGCCCCCTCCCGGCGAGCCCGGACATTCACACTGGAACGGACCCACCATCGCGAGCCTTGTTAGGGATGCCGGGGCCATGGCTGCAGCGTTTGCCGCCCAGGCTCCATGTGCTGGAAACGTAGTCCCCAAAGCCGTGTGCAGGTACGCAGAGGGGGCGCCTCCTGAGGGCGTCGGGGTGGCTCACGGCGGTCGCAAGGCAGAGACCCTCGCTGGGACCCTGGCCCCCTGGCCCCCTGCCTCAGACGCTGCAGAGTCCCCAGACGTCACCCCTGGACCTTGGGCCTCCCAGCCTCCAGGTAGTCAGTTACAGCAACAGATCACAGACCAAAACAGAGGGAGATAACAAGAAGCAAAGTAGATAACCAACAGACAAAAGTCAGTTGATTTCCTATGTAACAGCACCAGAGGAAAGGCTGCACTTTGAAATAAACAACAGCACTTACACTAGCACCCTAACATTGGGGTCCTTAAGAATAAATTCTAACACTAACCCTAACTTATTTTTAAAAGATTTATTAATTCGAACACAGGCAATGAGAGAGAGAAGTCTTCCATCCGCTGGTTCACTCCCCAAATGACCTCAACAGCCAGAGCTGGGTTGATCCGAAGCCAGGAGCCAGGAGCTTCTTCCAGGTCTCCCACTTGGGTACAGGGTCCAAGCATTTGATTCCAGTGCTTTCCCAGGCCAGAGCAGAGAGCTCGATCAGAAGTGGAGAAGCTGGGCCGGCGCCGTGGCTCAACAGGCTAATCCTCCACCTTGCGGTGCTGGCACAATGGGTTCTAGTCCCGGTTGGGGCGCCAGGTCCTGTCCTGGTTGCCCCTCTTCCAGGCCAGCTCTCTGCTGTGGCCCGGGAGTGCAGTGGAGGATGGCCCAGGTGCTTGGGCCCTGCACCCCATGGGAGACCAGGAAAAGCACCTGGCACCTGGCTCCTGCCATCAGATGAGCACGGTGCGCCGGCCGCGGCGGCCATTGGAGGGTGAACCAACGGCAAAGGAAGACCTTTCTCTCTGTCTCTCTCTCTCTCACTGTCCACTCTGCCTGTCAAAAAAAAAAAAAGTGGAGAAGCTGGGACTCAAACAGGCCAACCCATTGGGATGCTGGAACTGTAGGTGGCAGCTTTACCTGCTACACTACAGCACTGGCCCCTAAGCCTGATTAGTTTTATACAACTTTGAAATGCACAAGTATTTGTAACAAAATTGTTGGAGAAAATAGGTACTCTTAGATACAAGACTGTAAAGTTTCCAGAGATTTCAAATGAAGGCCAGTATATTTTACAAAAATACAACATTTTTGGTCTTCTAGTCTGTTTGCATGGTAGTGACTTTGCTCGTCCTGACTGGTTAGCTCTTCTGCGATTGATCCATGAAGCATCAAGTGAACAGGGCAGCAAGGGCTTGTGAGTTGGACACAAGTGGCCCAAACCCTGCGCAGGCCAACAAATCACTAGGTGAACATGTGCTCCTGACCCATTATCAGTGAAACAGGGCAAGCATCTGGACTCACCCTATCCTGCCTTCTTCTCAGTTTCCGCTTTCATGATGCTTGCCATTCTGATGTGAATGATTTGGTATCTCACTGTGCTTGGATTTTCAATTATCTAAGGACTGAACAATGTTGAGCAGCTTTTCATGTATTTAGCAGCACTAGATTTTGAAAGGATTTTTTTTGGGGGGGGGGGGATGACATCCAAAGCACCAGAAACAAAATGAAAAAGAGATAAACTGGAGTTCATCAAAATTACAAACTTTGGGGCCTGCATTGTATAACAGGAGGTAAAGCTGCTGCCTACAATGCTGGCATCCCATTTGGGAGTGCTTGTTCAAATCCCAGCTGCTCCAAGTCCAACCCAACTTCCTGCTAGTGAGCCTGGGGAGGGAACAAACAGTGGTCCAAATGCTCGGGCTACTGCCACCCAAATGGGAGACCTGAATGGAGTTCAGGTTCCTGGTTCTGCCTTGGCCCAGACCTGGCTGCTGCAGCCATGTATGGGTGGAAGATTCTCTCTCTCTCTCTCTCTCTCTCTCTCTCTCTCACTCACTCTCTCTCTCTCCCTGTCTCTTGCTCAGTCTTTTTGTTTTCTGTTTTTCAAATAAATAAATAAAGCTTTTATGAATTTCATATAAAATGTTTTGTGGGGCAAGCATTGTGGCATAGTGGGTGAAGCCACCATTTGGGATACCTTATATTCTATATCAGAGGGTGCGGCTCAGGTTCCAGCTACTTTGCATTTCCAATCCAGCTTCCTGATAATGTGCCTTGGAGGCAGCAGATCTTGGCCAAAGTTCTAGGCTTGGCCTGGCCCAGCCCTACGCTGTTGTAGGCATTTGGGGAGTGAATCAGCAGATAGAAGATCTGGATCTCTTTCTCTCTTTGTCCCCTCTCACTGCCTTTCAAGTGAATAAATAAATCTTTATTAAAACATACTTTTTCACATCAAAGGGCAATGTCAAGGGTCCAGCATTGTGGTGTATTGGGGTAAGCCGCAGCCTGAAATACTGACATTCCATGTGAGCACAGCCTCCAGCTCTGGCTGCTCCATTTCTGAGTCAGCTCCATGGTAATGCATCAAGAAAGGCAGCAGAGGATGGCCTAAGTATTCGGACTCCTGCCACCCATACAGGAGCCCTGGGTGGAGTTCCAGCATCTGGCTTTTGGCCTGATCAACCCCAGCTGTTGAGGCCATTTAGGGATTGAACCAGTGAATGGAAGATTTCTTTTTCTCTCTCCCCCTGCAGCTCTCTCTAACTCTCCTTTCAAACCAATAAAATACAATACCAAGAAAGTGAAAAGAAAATCAACAGAATGGAAGAAAATATTTGCAAATCAAATATTTAATAAGGGTCTAATACCAGAATATACTAAGAAACACTTACAACCCAACAATAAAAAGATAATGCAATTTAAAGTGGGGCAGAAGACTTACAGACTGTTCTCAAAAAAAGATGCACAAACGTGCTCAAGATCACTAGCTCTTAGGAAAAGGTAACCACAGCAAGGGGACGCACCTTCGGCCTGGATGTTAAGATGCCACATGGGACACCGTAACCCCTGTGGGTGTCTGGCTTCGAGTCTCAGCTCTGCTCCCAATTCCACCTTCGTACTAATGCACATCCTGGGATGGAACACCACTAATGGAAATGTAAGATGGTGCAGTCACTGTGGACGAGAGTTTGGGAGTTGTAGGAAAAGCTAAACAGAATTACCACAATCTCACTCCAAAACATACAAAAAAGAACTGAAAACCAGCAGAAACTTGTACACAAATGTTCACATCAGCATAATTCTCAATAACAGAAAGGTGGAAAAAACACAAATGGCCCTCAACAGACACATGGACAAATGAGTCGTGCTGAATGCATCCCCTGGAATAACATCCATGCAATGGAAAAATCAGGACTGACGTGCTGACACGTGATGTAGGGTGCAGGAGACATGGGAGAAAGGTGGCCACAAGAGTCACACATTGCCCAGATCCATCCACACAAAATACCCAGAAACCCAGAGACAGAAAGCTGACTGGGGAGCGGGTCAGAGGGAGGGGAGAATGAGGAGTGACTGCTTAATGGTTGGGGTCTCCTTTGGGGTGATGAAAATGCTTTGGAACTAAGCAGATGGCTGCACAACATTGTGCATGTACTAAAGTATCACTGAGCTAAACCAATTTTATATCATATGACTTTTTTCCTCAAAAAACCTATAGTCCCCAGGGTTCACTCATCAGAGTAAGTCCTCCTCCCACAGTGTTCCCTTAGCCTGGCATTCTTGTCCATCCACATCCAGTCCTGCCCAGAACTGTCCAGCTTGCTCTGGACATCTGTGTTCCATCCACACTGCCCACTCATCTCCCAAGCCTTGTGGCCACTTTTTTCTTTTAATATTTATTTACTTATTTATTTGAAAAGCAGGGGCCCCAAGACTTGGGCCATCCCCTATTGCTTTCCCAGGTGCATTAGCAGGGAGCTGGATTGAAAGTGGAGCAGCCGGGACTCCAACTAGCACTCTTGTGGGGTACTGGTGTAACAGGTGGCAGTGTAACCCACTGTGCCAGCACCCAGTGGCCACTTCATATTCAAGATCAAGGTCAGGTCCAGCATTGTGGCATAGTGTGTAAAGCCACCCACCTGCAGTGCCATCATCCCATATGTGTGCTGGTTCAAGTCCGGGCTGCTCCACTTCCGGTCCAGCTCTCAGCTATGGCGTGGGGAAGCAGTAGAGATGGCAGAAGTCCTTGGGCCCTTGCACCCACATGGAAGACCTGGAAGAAGCTCCAAGCTCCTGGTTTTGAATAGGCCCAGCTCCAGCTGCTGAGACCATTTTGGGAGTGAACCAGTGGATGGAAGACCCCTGTCTATCTTTCTCTCTCTCTCTCTCTCTCTCTCTCTCTCTGCCTCTCTGTAACCTTGCCTTTCAAATAAGTAAATAAATCTTAAAAAAAAAACAAGGTCACCATCTCTCTGAGGCCCTCACAGATGTCCAGCGACCAACGAGGCCTCCTTGCAGTTTACAGGGTCTTTTGTTAGAGTCCAAAAACATCCACCGCCCCAAGAACGACTTCAAGAGACACTCTCATGCCATCAGCAAAAGGGTTTATTCATTCTAGCATGCTGGGGCTGTCTGAATACGCAGGAACAGAGCAGCCCCGAGAGAAAGAAGGCCAGGGTTTTTATAGGGTTTTTAGAGACATTCTATACATCATGGTACCATTTAGCAAATCATCTCATCCCGTGGGAAATTCAAAGGACATCTGCTAGAATTGATTAGTGCATCCAGTGGCGGGAACGGACCTACTAACGGTGGTTGGATGGCTTTGGGGTTGATGCCTTTTGAATTGATTGGCCGAAGCATAGGGTCCGAGCTGTGGGGTGTACGTGCCGAACTGCAGGGTCTCAGGAAGCTATCAATCACCTGAGAAGACACCAGAAACACTAGGTAGTTCTCTGTTATCTGTTAATTGGCTGTTGCTAGGAGAGTTTATCGCAAGGGGAGTTCATGTATTTACTTTTAGGAGCTTCTGGCTCAGAGTTCAGGGCCTGGTCAGGCCCAAGTTACAAGATGGAGGCCTAATTAAAATAGTTACACCTGGATCCAGGCTCAGGTCTCACACTTTGACTCTAGCCCTGCTGTAACCCAGACACTGGCACAGGGTTTCTAAGGGTTGCCCCATCCAGGTAAGGGGAAATCAGCACTTCTGGAGCACTGCCATATGTAGGTGTTTTGTTCAAGTGAACTCACAGCTGCTCTGCCAGGTGTGGCTTAGTCACATGTACAGACAGGAAGGTGACGGTGCACATTCAGGCTCCAGCCCAGAGCCACATACTCAGGTGCTCAGGGGAAATGAACATATGTTCAGGCCTCACAGGAGAGGTGTCCTGGCTGTGGGGTCATTTGTCTGATCATGGAGGTGGCCCGGGTCCCATGTGAAGCTGCACAAACGTTTACAGATACACTAGCCCTGGGCTGCCCAGAGGCCAGCTCCAGGAAGTGGATTGATGCTGGTATTGTTATACTTGGCTAGAGCTAAGGGTGCCTACACCTCACTTCTGCCCACAGCCCTCCAACTCTCTGGGGCCTCCCACATCCCCACTGTCCAGGATCCTGCTCCACTGAGACTCACCACAAAATCTCAGGGGCTTTGCAGACATGTAGAGCAGGAGGGATGCTGACCTGAGCTAGATGGGGCTCTGGCCTCTAGGGGCCAGGGGCTGTAAGCAATCCCATCCCAGGCCACAGGGAATGTGCTCTGCCTGGGGCACCCAGGAAGGATCAAAGCTCCTGGGGCCATCGGGGAGGTGGAGTCACAGGCAAAGGCAGGGGCGCTGTCCTGCATTGAATGGTGTCCTCACAATTCATAGGGTGAAGTCCTCACCCCCAGTACCTGTGAGGGTGACCTCATCCTCAGATGGAAATAGGGTCTTTGCAGATGACTGAGCTAAGATGAGGTCATGAGGGTCAGCCTTAACCCACTGGTATTCTGTCCTTAGAAAAAGAGGAACCAGGAAGATGCCTTGTGATGCTTGTGTCTGCTGTCACAGCCACGCAACAAGCTGGTGACTAGGACAGTGCTTGCCCAGCACCTTCAGAGGGAGCCCAGCACTGCCAACAGCTGCCCTCCACATTCCCCTGCTGCACAGCTGTGCGATGACAGCTCTGTGCTCTGAGATCCCAGTTTGTGGTACTTGACAATGGTAGCACTAGGAAAATAAATGTATGCTCCTCCATCTGCCACTCTCCCAGACCATTTCCTGGAGTGGCCACCTCCCAGACCACGGCTGCTGCCAGGTGGGGACCTGCAGCTCTGACAGCCCAGGAGCACTGGCACAGGGACAGCAGGAGCACCTTTGGGGTGTTGTGCTCCCTGTTTTCTTTGGGAGGCCGTGGGTCAGCCCTGAAAGTTATGGAGTCCAGACTGCCAGCTGCATCCTGTCTCAGTGTTGTGAGGGGTTGACTTCCCTGGGGGCTGGTCACTGAGGCTCCATCCTGCTGTTGTCAGAGCCCAGGAAATCAGGGCCAGCCCCTCCCAGCCATCAGAGCAGCCACAATGCCCCTTACAGTCTTGGCAGGAAAGGTGCTTCAGGAAGGCAGAGAGAAGCAGCTCCACCTGTCGGGGCATCTCACTGATTTCACAGAGTCCAGGCTGGCCCACCCAGGGGTGAGGACAGAACAGGCAGGGGGGGCACACCTGTCTTATCAGAGAGGCCAGGTGCAAGGCCAGAAGGGAGGGAGGGCGGTTGTCAAGATGCTGAGGGGGGAGGCCCTCCCCACAGGAGCTGGGCAGAGGGGTGAGGAGCAGCTCCTGCCTCCATCCAGACAGGGCCTCTGACACAGCACAGGTGCCCTCCTCAGGAGATCCAGTGCTGATCAGGGGTCAGCTCCAGAGACCTAAGCCATTTCCATCAACAAAGGCAGGATGCAGCTGGCAGTCCAGACTCCATAACTTTCAGGGCTGACCCACGGCCTCCCAAAGAAAGCAGGGAGCACAATGCCTCAAAGGTTCTCTTGCTGTCCCTGTGCCCTGGTCTTGCCCCTCATTCTGAACAACTGCCATACAGGTATCTCCTAGCTGGGGATCTGAACACCAGGGGTCACAGGAAAGGCCACGGGCCACAGCTGGAACAGGCTCAGAAACTCTGTGTGTTTCCTGGGAGGGCTATGGGATAGCAACCCCAGAGCAGCCCAAAACGCAGTACTTGCTTCTGCCCTCTGGCTCTGGGGCAGCCAGCCCAGTGGGGGCCATGGGGGCCGAGGCTTCCTGTGACCGATACACAGGTGGCTATGCCTTCTACTCCACACACCCTGCTGGTGGCACCTCTGAGCCTGGGGCCCCTGGGAGGTCCGTGCCAGTGCCTTCCTTCCTCTGCAAGCCCACTTATGAATGGAGTGATGGTCTTCCAGTCACTGGACTCAGAGGCTCCTTGTAGCGTGTGGACACTGACCTGGCTTAGCTGCCGGCCTGGTCTGTGGGTCCCTGTCCAGGTCTGGAGCAGAACACAGGAGAAGGAAAGGGCTCTGGGACACATTCAACTGGGAGCAGGGGCCTCCTGCTCAGCAGGCCCAGCCTCCCTCCCCCTGCAAGCTCTCCTGACAGCCACACCCAATCAGGGCCTGTGCTGGAACATTCTGTCTTCCCTATGGGACCTGAGTCATTTCAAGCCCCTCACTGCTCCCCCAGCTAGGGCCTGATGCTCACAGGATCCAGAGGCAGAGTACAAATCATGGCCTGTGCCAAGGACAGAGCAAACCCTACCAGCACATACAGACACTAGTCATCCCCACCCCAAACCCTACAGTCAGCACAGATACCTGTCAAAGGACTGGGCCAAGGCCAGCAGCCCTGACACTTCTGAGAGGCTACAGATGGCCCCAACCCTGAAAGGAGGCTGGTTGCTCAGTGGGGCCAGGAGCCTCCACCAGACGCTCCCAGTACCCCACCCCTCCTCACTGCACTGCTCCTGGGAAAGCCGGTCCACAGCAGGCCAGCCCTGAAGGTCTGAATGAGCCCTGGCAAGTGCCACAGCTCTGTAGAGAAGACCAGGTTACTGCAGCTGAGTGACATAGGCTAGAGGCCGCTCACAGTCCTGCCCTGCTCAGCCTTGGCTCAGCTGCCCTGCACTATGGACCAATCCTCAGTTTTAAGCTCCACGTTGCCTTTTTTGGACAAAGTCTTGAAACCTAGGCTTCCCATTAAGAGAGACAAGGATTTTCTGGAAATACAGTGGACTGATGACTCTATGTGGCCTGTGGGAGTCCAAAAGGCCCTGCACAGGGGGAAATGCAGAGTCCACTCATGGGCCTTGATGCCAGAGAATTACCTCGGGGGGCCAGAAGGAACCAAAGGCCATGCAGTGGCCATGACAGCGGGCGCATGGGGGCCAGCCAGAGCCCCAAGGACAGCACAACCCAGAGGCCCTTCTCATAGATGCATTTGTAGGATGACAGGGAGAAGGTAAGGGACAAGGGGTGGGCACTGTGGTGTAGCAGGTAAAGCCACCGCCTGCAGTGTCAGCATGCCATATGGACACCAGTTCAATTCCCAGCTGCTCCACTTCTGATCCAGCTCTCTGCTATGGCCTGGGAAAGCAGAAGATGGCCCAAGTGCTTGGGTCCCTGAACCTGTGTGGGAGACCTAAAAGACACTCCTGGCTCCTGGCTTCGGATTGGTACAGCTCCAGCCATTGTGGCCAACTGGCGAGTGAACCAGTGGATGGAAGACCTCTCTCTCTCTGTCTCTGCCTCTCTGTAACTCTGACTTTCAAATAAATAAATAAACCTTTAAGAAAAAAAGGGAGGGAGAGGGGAAGAGGAAGGAGGGACAAGACCATCCCCAGTGTTTGCATCTTGCAGCAAGCACTTATCTGTAGGGAAAAGCAGAACAATGAAGAGTCATGAAAATAACAATGGGACTAAGGACAGAAGAACAAGAAAGAAATCAGCAAGGGAAAAATGAAGCTAATTTTCTTTGCTCAGTTGAGACAGTGTGTAAAATCTAAAGCCACTATTAATATAAATATGTAATCATATATAAATGCTCAAAGCTCTGAAAAAGGCTCCCATGCTTGCCCCTAGCCCTCCCCAAAGTGTGCATCCTGGGCAGGCCAGACCTCTGAGCCATACCTGCAATGCACACCTGCAGTGGGGCCCAACATAACTAAAAGTTCCCGTTATGCACACTGTAGAGGGGCTGGAAGAACACAGCCAGGTGGGCACACCCTGATGGAAGCGTCTCTTTACCCTGAGGCCAGAGGGAGGCAGAACCAATGGGGACCCAAGTAGGGGCTACTCCCCAAAGAAATGCTCCCAGGGTTCTCCTTGGCTCCCAGGCCTGGCCCCACCAAGCACCCCTTCTCCCACACCCTCTCCCTATCTGCCCACTGCCTGTTGTGCTCTGTTACACTCAACCCTGGCCAGTCTTCTCCAGGACCCACTCAGGACATGGGCCCTGTGCCCCTGGTAACTTGACACACACTCATGAGACTTGATGGCTTACCCAAGGAGGACTCTTGTCTCATTCTCTGAGGCATATATTAGGGCTGTGCATATTAGAACCCAAAACTGCATTTTCACAGAACATGTGAACAAATGAGCAAGCCGGCCAGTTCCCCAGACAGGATACTGAGTCACAATTCAGCTGGGCAGGGCCAATCCAATGCCATCTTTGGGACTTGCCACAGACCCACTTTCCCTCTCTTCTCCGGTGATGTGGGAACTCCTCACCACTGGCCCAGGATAGAGACTTGAAAATCCCACCTAATCCAGGATCAGCCAGTGAGAGGTGGGGAGGAGTGACCCTTGATGCCCAACTTACCACACACACACACACACACACACATGCACACACACACACAACACACGAGCACACATACACACACTACCTACCAATCTGAGTGACAGCTTTAACAGAAGGTAGATGAGGCCACTCAGCAGAATAAAGACGGACACAGCAACAAGAGTGCTGTCCAGCTGCCCCCAGGGTGAGATCAGGGAACCTGTGGGCAGAAGGGCTCAGGGCTGTGAGCAGCCTCCTTGCCAGGTGCAGCCTCCTTGACAGGATGTTCTCCCAAAACCCCCACAGCAAGAGTCCCTGTTACTGCACTGGGCTACAATGGAAAGTTTGTGGCTTGCCTGCTGGGATACCTGGGGTGAGTCCCCAGGCCTCCCTCTCCTTATCTGCCATTCAGCCAGAGGTAAGCACTGCTATGGGCAAGGATCAGTCCAGCCCCACCCAGGTGACTGAGGTCATGTCTGGCCTCCAAGCAACCCTGGAGCACACACCCTCTAAACAAAGGCCCTCAGGAAACCAAGGACATCCCCTTCCTCTGCGCACATCTCTGACTTCCAGGTGAAGGGGTCAGTGGGGAGTGGCTGCCCCAGGGAGGGGGTTGGCAGGGTGCAGGGGTAGGACCAGCAGAGAGGGGGCCTGGCCCAGCCCCTGGAGGACAGCACCCACCCCATCTCTGGGAGGGTGGAAGCACACTGGCTGGCTCCACTCACTCGACTGGCCCTCGTTGTGCTCTTCCTCCATAGCATCCTCCAGCGTGGCCATCTGCACCCACAGCCTTGCGGCAGGCTCTCCGCAGCTTGCCTTGACGGAGGAGGGGAAGTGCGCCACCCGCCACTCAGCCTTCCCCAAACCCGGGGCACAATCAGGCGCCATGTGGAGCCCAGTCAAAGCAGGGCCTCACTTAATTGTAAAAGGGAGGTGTATATAGAGCTGAGGTACTGAGCAGATGCGGGCCGGATGTGGGCAAGGGGTGGGGTGTTGTGATGCAAAAGGGTCCTAGCCACTCCTATTATACCACCTTAATGATCCTTAGGCAGAAGCGCCCTGGGGCTGGGGTGTTTGCTACCAGGGATTTGAAACTTACAGACAGGTTTTCAAACTTGAGGCAGGCTCAGGAAGTTTCCTCTAGGCCTCTCCGGATTCAGCCTCTCCCACACAGCCTGGTCTCATAGGCAGAGCCAGGGTCCAAGCCCATGGCTCCAAGGGTGATCCTGGTCACCCCAACAATGTGGCCCTTCTGCTGGGCCTACTGTGGGTGGGAGGCAGTTAGCAGTTGCTGAGGGTGGGACTAGGCCCAGCAGCCCTTGAGGCCAAACACACATGCACACACAGACACACTCACATGCATTTGTCCACACCTTCACAGATGGACACTGCATTCACATTCTCACACACACAGCCACACTCACTATACTCACATACTCACACATATATAAGCACAAGGCACACTCGTACATACCCACAGAAGCATTCTGTGTGCATACACATATGAGTGTACACATGCACAACCACACTCACATGCACACACAGACACAACCACCCTCACCTCAGTCACACACTCACACATATAAGCATAAGACACACTCACACATACTCATGGACACATTCTGTGTGCACATTCAAATGTACACTGCACAATCACACTCATGGATACAGGCACACTCACACTAGTCTCACATACACACATGTAAGGAGCAGAAATTAAACAGCTTCACCATAATAACAAGAAATAAGCAAGAGATAAGCTGACTGCAGATCTGCGTGGACTGGATAAGAACCACCCATGGCCAGCACACACCCTCCTCGGGACCTTATCAGCCCTACACTGACCACTAGAAGTATATAAAACTGCAGACAGAAGGGGCCCAGAGAGACTCTGAGCAGACTCTCCTGAGAGCAGCAGAACCCACCACACTCATACCTTCCCTCAAGAGAATTCTCTCAGCCAGCCCTGCAGCTGCCCCACACTGAGGCCCTGAGCTCACCCAATACCGAGGCCTGCTTGCCTGATGCTGAGGCTCTGAGCTCATCTGACATTGAAGGCCTGCTCATTTGCAACCAAGACTCTACTCACTCTTCAAGACTTGTGTTCTTTGGCTCAGGAGCACATGTGGATGCTGTGAGAATCCACCTTCCGTGGCTAAGACACTTTGTGAGGACTATCAGAGGTACTTTGGGAACCTTGGGTGGTCAGTTTGCCCACTGTGTTGTGTGAATTAGAGTGTCTGACTTCCCCCACTCCATAACAAAATCTTTATTGGAACCAACACAGCCTCAGTGCCATTACTATGCTCATGACAACTAATAATGTATTTATGTATAAATTTATCATTGAAGCAAGACTCACACTCCCCAAACTACAAAACATTAGTGATGGAAATGAAATAAATACAAAATAAATATAAGGACATGTCATGCTAATGTACTAAAAGACTTAAATCTTTAAAGACTGCAATACTACCCAAAGCAATCTATAGAGTCAATGTGATTCATATCACAATCACATGGACCTTGGGGCATGTATATTAGAACACCTACTCTAACATTGTTATGGAATTTCAAAGAAACATGAATGGCCAAAGCTGAACTGAAAAACAAACACAAATGTAGCAGATTCATATTTCTCAATTTAAAATCTTAACAAAAAACAATGGTAATTTTAAAAACCTTAAATATGAGATCAAAGTATAAACTGTACAATAAAACATACAGATAAATCTGCATAACTTTAGATTTCACATTTCTTAGATCTGACACCAAAAGCACAAGCAACTAATAGAAAAACCAGACACATTGAATTTCTTCAAAACTAAAAATATTGTCCATCAGAAAACATTACCAAGAAAACTGTTAGACAAGAAAAAAAAAACAAATTTTTCCTGCTACTATTGACTCAGGGGTCAACACAGAACACCTCGTGATGAGATGGGGGTTGATTTAGAGTCCTGTAGTCCAGTCCAATTCCAGTACTATCTGCCTGGAGACAGCATCAGATACACAGATTGACAGTTCAGTGATAAAAGACTGCCTGCCCACGCCTCCAGGGGGACCCTAAGTTCAGAAGACCCCGGGAACTGTTCCCTGAGGAGGGAGGGTCCTATCACCTCAGAGTGCTGTGGTGGAGCCTGACCTCAGCATCCACGTGGGACCCTGGGGTTCGGCACACTGGGAACTGTTCCCTGAGGTTGGTGGGTCCTAACACTTCAGCGTGCCTAGCTTGAACCGCCCACGCATTCATGGGGGATCCTGGTGATGGGAAGACTCTGGGAACTGTTCCCTGAGGAGGAAGGGTCCTAACACTTCAGAGTGCTGTGGCGGAGCCTGAACTCAACATCCACGGGGGAACCTGGGGTGGGCAGACCCTGGGAACTGTTCCCTCAGGAAGGAGGGTGCTAGTACCTAGGTGCCCTGTGTTGGAGCCCACCCATGCCTCCACAGGGAGCCTTGGGTGGGCAGACCTGGGGAACTGTTCCCTGAGGTGGGAGGGTCTTAACACCTCAGAGTGCTGTGGTGGAGCCTGGACTCAGCAACCACGGGGAACACTGGGGTTTGGCACTCTGGGATCTGTTCCCTGAGGAGGAAGGGTCCTAACACCTCAGAGTGCTATGGCGGAGCCCAGCCCATGCCTGCACAGGGACCCTGGGTTCCGCAGACTCTGGGAACTGTTCCCTGAGGAGGGAGGGTCCTAATACATCAGTGCGCTGTAGCAGAGCCTGACCTTAGCATCCATGGGGGACCCTGGGGTTTGGCACTCCGGGAACAGTTCCCTGAGGAGAGAGGGTCCTTAGACTTCAAAGTGTTGAGGCGGAGCCCGACCTCAGCATTCTTGAGGGACCCTGGGGTTCAGCACTCTTGGAACTGTTCCCTGAGGAGGGAGGGTCCTAATACATTAGTGCGCTGTGGCAGAGCCTGACCTTAGCATCCATGGGTGACCCTGGGTCCTCAGACCTTGGGAACTGTTCCCTGAGGAGGGAGGGTCCTAACACCTCAGAGTGCTGTGCTGGAGCCTGGCCCACGCCTCCACAGGGACCCTGGGGTTCGCAGATTCTGGGAACTGTTCCCTGAAGAGGGAGGGTCCTAACACCTCAGCTCACCTAGCTTGAACCACCCACACCTCCACGGGGACCCTGGGAATTGGCAGACCTAGGAACTATTTTCTGAGGAGGGAGGGCATTATGGGTAAGTGCAGTCTGGGAGAGGTTCGCTTTGGATCAGAAGGCATCATGGGCGAGGGCATCTGGGTGAGGACGGCATCACAGGGTGAGGTCATCTCTGTGCAGGGGCCATTGGCAAGGGCATCACTGGTCAAGGGTCACTTCTGGGCCAGGGACATCTGGGTGAGGGTCATCTCTGGTGGTTGCTTCACTGGGTAAGGGTCACTTCCAGCCCAGGGCATCATGCATTAGGGTCATTTCAAGGCCAGGGGAATTTTCAGGCAAGGTCATTTTCAGGAAAGGGCATCTGGGTGAGGGTCATTGCTAGAGGGGGCTTCCAGGCAAGGGCATCTTTGGACAAGGGTCACTTCTTCGGGCGAGGTCAATTTCAAGGATGGCATCTGGGTGAGGGGCATTGCTAGGTGGGGGCACCTGGGCAAGGGCAACTTGAGCAAGAGTCACTTGCAGACGGGCACTGCAAAAGGCAGCAGGGCCTGCCAGCAGTGGACAGCCGTCTGCGCTGTGCTGAGCACTCAGTGGGGTGAAGAGGCCTCTTCCAGGCTGGTCTCCTTACACTGCGACTCCAGGGACACTGCCACATGTGTGTGTGTGCGTGCCCCCGTGGATGTGTGTGTGTGTGTGTGTGTGTGTATATATATATATATAAAATATGAGTTTTTATAGATATTTATAGAACAGGGCAGGAGCAAGACCGCAGAGGGACACAAATTTTCACCAAGGTCACACCAGGAGGTGTGAGCTCACCACACAACAGAAAGTCACAGATGAAGGGGAGGCTTTGGGGCTGAGGGGCCACTGTCAAGTCACAGAACAACTCTCTGCACAGACTGGCAAAGGAGGTCTCCGAGGAAGAGGAGGGATCTGGTTAGAGGTCAAAGGGGGGCCTGGGTCTCTCAGGACAGGATGGCCTTGCCTGACCCAATCAGCTGGCAGTGGGAGAGAAAGCAGAGAGAACAGCAGAGAGAGAGGAGGGAGACAGGTGGTAAGGCAAGAGCAGCCAGGCCACGGCACTGGTGGGCAGGGCGGGGACGGGAAGCAGCAGCAGGCGGGCACGTGGCTGAGCTTTCTGGAAAAGGCCATGGACAGGAAGGGGAAGGAAGATGGGAGGAGGAGCTGGAGTGGTGACCAGAGCTTCCGGGAGTTGGAGTGGAGGCTGAAGAGGGTCTCCCCTGCCACTCACGCCACCTCTCACACAGCACCTGGGCAGCACAGCCACAGTCTTGACACTGCCTGGCCCTCTCGGGCTTCCCTCCTCCCTGATGGCCCTGCCTTTGGACCCACTGGCCAGGGCCAGCACTAGCCTGGGAGGCCCACGTGGCAGCCAGCAGGCCTGATGGAGAAAGACAGGAGGAAGAACCCTGCTTGAACCAGGAGTGCACAGCTAAAACAGATGGCTGGAGGGGGCGCCGGAGGCCCCTCTGGGTGCTCAAAAAGCACAGCGTCCTCAGAGGGGACCCTGGGGAGGCAGGGCGGGCAGACGGCCAGATGGCAGTGGACACAGACTCATAAATCTAAGAGAGGAGCCTTGGCTGGTCGGGGGCTACAGGTCATGTAGGGGAGGCAGGTCCCTTCCTGCTGGGGAAAAGCAGAAGAGGGAGAGTCAGAGGCCAGCAAAGAGTGGCAGGTGGGGCCCTGGGCCAACGCTGCGGCCCGGCCGGGGAGGTGTAGCTACGAGGCTACGAGGCTTCATCTGGGACTGAGGACCCCACTTTCAGCCAGTAGCAGGTGACAATGCCCAGGGGGGAGGCAGGAGGCTGCGCGTCCCTGCCTCGCCTAGGCTGATGGGTGCAGAGGATTCTCAGGCTTTGAGGTCATCAAGCAACTGAAGGCTTCCCTGGCCCAGCCACTGCTCAACTGCACACCCAAGGGATAAGGTGACCCCCGGCCTGTCACCCTGGCCTGTGCTGGGGCTCCCAGGCCAGGGGGCTGAATACCCCCCTGCCTCTTGCCCCCAGCAGCACAGCTCCGATTGGGGCAGGTGTGGCACGCCCAGGAGGAAGTTCAAAGGCCTCTGGTTGTTCCACAACAACACTCCCCAAATTCCCAGCCCCTACACCATCCACCACAAGCTCCCTGGCCTCTCTGACAGCTCCAGAGGGCACCCACATCTGCCAGTGGTGTAACTCCTGTCCCAAGAACCCCCAGGCTCAGCCACAGAGGCCCTGGGCAGTGGCACTGAGTCCCAAAGGCTGCCTGGGAAGGGAGAGGAAAGAGCCAGCTGGTGCAAGGACAGAAACAGGAAAGGGAGTCTGGAGCTGCAGTAGGGAGAGGGAGTGGCCTGGCCCTGAAGTCCCAGGGGTGCCCCCCAGTGTGCGGCTGGTGCAGTGGGCCAGACGTGATCCTGAGGCAGGCAGAGTGGCAGGTACCTACCTTGGCTCCTAAGGGGGCACTGAGAGGTATCTGAAAGACAGCTCGGGAGACTCCCGGAGTTTTGTCTGCCCAGGAAGACTGAAGAAGGCCCACCTGTCGGCTGTGTTTGGGGCAGTGGGGGCTGGGGGTAACTGTGACTGCCACTGTGTGGGGGGGCACATAGACAACCTCCCCCCATTGGGTGGGCTCTGAAATCCTCATGGGAGATGGAGGGCGTTGGCACCACAGGGGTTGGCAGGCACTGGCAACCTCATGGGTTGGGAGACAGAGGCACCCTCACAGGTCAGGGGGCATGGGCACCCTCATGGGTTCAGTGGCCACAGCCACCCTCACCAGGTCAGGTGGCAGCCATCCTCACAGGGTCAGGGGCAGCAAGCACCCTCATGGGGTTGGTGGTTCAGGCACACTCATGGGGCTGGGTATGCTGGTACCCTCATGGCTCAGGGGGCACTGGCACCCTCATGGGTCGGGGGGCACTGGCACCACATGTCGGGGCCCCTGCACCCTCATGGGATCATGTGGTATAATGAGAAGGCCATGTCAAGATGGCTGCTGGCAAGCCAGCATCAGTTACTCAGGAATTGCTTCAGAAACTACTTGGGAAACCACCTGGCAACAGAGCCTGCCTGGCAACAGCTGTGATTGGTTAGGGCATAAACCACCCCTTGACCACATTGGCTGCCTTGGATATATAAGCTGCTGCACCAACTGAAATAGACGAGTCTGCAGGCTGTTTCTTCAGGCCTGCTTTCACCCAGCTCCTGGCATCTGTGTGGTGACTCTGCGCCTCTTGCCCCCACCACACTCCTCCTCTCAGAATGAATCCACAGCAACATCTGGCACCAACGTGACTGAGAGAGACAACGTGTCGGACTTGGTGAGGTCCCCCCTTGATTTTGGCAAGTAGGCCCCTTGGTGTTTTGTGTGCTGTTCGGTTCTGTGAGGGTGAGCACAGAACCCCTTCCTACACACCTTTCCTTGTCCTTGTCCTCGGTCTAAGTGACTGCAGGTTAGGCACACACCATCCAGAAGCATACACCGCTTCTCAGCTCCTCCTTTTACTTTCAGTTCACCTGGCGAATTCACAAAAGGGACTGATCATCCCAGAATTTGGAACCAAATCATCTATCCTCCCTCGAGAGAGTTGATGCTCTGGAGACACCGTGTGGGCATACAGCCTTGACCCAATGAGTCAAGGAAGTCCCCCACTAAGCACAGGACAAACATATGACCTGATACACCACTGTCTGTCCATGTAACATA
The DNA here is from genome assembly GCA_949820135.1 of Sylvilagus floridanus. Taxonomy (NCBI): domain Eukaryota; kingdom Metazoa; phylum Chordata; class Mammalia; order Lagomorpha; family Leporidae; genus Sylvilagus; species Sylvilagus floridanus. The sequence goes on from OX463246.1 coordinate 147,074, forward strand.
GGGAACCCCTGCATAATGCCATCAACCACTGAGGTGCTAGAAATTTGTTTTGTTATGGCAGCAGTGCTGTGCATGTCCTTTGGCTAGAGTTGGCGTGCCATGCCGCTCTTAAGCGCTCAAACATGGGAAAGATACCCCCTCTCAGAAACATACACAGAGTACCAAACATAATGAATCTGTGAGTGATAAGAGCCTTTCACTCCATGTCCCTGTCTCACAGACATCAGTTGATGACTTAGGGAGAGAGAGCTCTAATAGTGAAAATGACATGACAGCAGACAACGTAGCAATGCTTAGTCAGACACCCCCCAAATACCCATGGAATGAACTTGGACAACCTCGAGGCAATAACCCATGTGAGGTCATCCCATCCACACCCAGTGAGAACCCCCATGTTTGTGGCAGTCCCCAGGAACCCTAGGCTCTCAGGGCAGCTGCTAGACCCCTTCCCACCTGCATGTTTGCCGGAAATGTAGGAGCAAATGTGGAATTCAGGCCCTGGATTCCAACACCCATAGAAAGGCTTCTGCTGACCAAGGGCCAAGGATATGCTTGTGTCTATCCAGAGAATTTGGGACAGCCCATTTGGGTACCAGCCAGAAACATCAAGCCTGCAACTGACAGTCAACCAGAACCAGCTGAACAAGACTGAGAGCCCGCCTTGTTAGCCGACGCACCTGCTACCAATTGTCAAGCTGCTGCCCTGTCATCTGATCCTGAGGAACTGCCCATAGCCATATTTGCTACTGTTTTATACCCCACTAGCTCTGGTCAGTCACTCAAATGGCCCACAGCCTGCATGCGGTTACCATTGTTCCTCATTCCTACCCCCATCTGAGCAAGCACTCCTGTGGTCTCCCATTCTCAGGGCTGATTAGTCAATGATGGATAAGATCCCCTGGGGGACAACCTAAGACAGGCACAGCCATGAACAGAGACCACATGGAAACGGGGTCAACAATGGTATGGCCAAGAATCATGCTTCCCGTTGCTCAAAAATAAACGAAAAGGGGGAAATGTGGTGGAACGAGACGGCCATGCCAAGATGGCCGCTGGCAATGGAGCCTGCCTGGCAATAGACTGTGATTGGATGGCTTTGGAAACCATCTGGCAACAGAGCCTACCTGGCAATGGGCTATGATTTGTTAGGGCATAAACGGCCCCTTGACCAGATTGGCTGCCTCAGCTATATAAGCTGCTGTACCAGCTGAAATAGACAAGTCTGCAGGCTGCTCCCCTCAGGCCTGATTTCACCCAACTCCCAGGGTCTGTGTGGTGACTCTGTGTCTCTTGCCCCCACTGTGCTCCTCCTCTCAGAACTAATCCACAGCAACAATTAAGTTTCGGGAATGGGGGGGTGCAGGGGCTGCCTCAGAATGTGTATTAAAACTTGAGATTTGCACTCTGGCCCAGGGATGCCTCTTTGAGGACAGCCAGGCCTGGATGCAGCTCCAGGAGCCCTGCAGGAACACACCTGCCAGAGAGAAGCTGCAGGGTAGCTCCTGTTAGTTACCTGATAACCCATCTTTCATTAGCTTGAAGGATCTTACCCTGCTACTTCATTCCCCCAATCCAAGTTTTTATCTTCTCTCCTTTATTCAAATAGAACTGCATTCTGCACCTGGATATTGTTAACCAAGGATTCATACTCAGCTTCCAGTCCAAGCGGGGTCTCCAGGTGCCACCTAGGGGATGCCTGACAAATGAACAGGTATCCACACCACATAGAAGAGATGTTCCAGTTACTGGTGTTACTTCTCTGATGATGAGGTGGTTTGGGCCCCATGTGAATATTCATGAGCTTTGCACACACCAATACATAGACCAGCCTGGAGCTCCCCAAGGCCTGGATCCAGGAAGAGGATTCTCTCTAGCGCTTTTTACTTTGCTAGAGATGAGGATGCCTGCACTCATTTCTGCCCACTCACACAACCCCCACACCCTGGGTGCCTAAGATCCATTCTCAGGCCTGCCTCACCACTATTGATCTGCATCAGAATATTCTGAGACTCCCCTCAAAAACTCTGGAGGCTCTGAAAGTACACAGGGAGGGCAGGATGACTGAGCCAGAAGAGACTTTTGCCTATGGGGGCCTGAGGCTGCAGGAAATTGGTTTTTCTCCCCCAGGCTATGGAATAATTGAATCTGGGAGTAGAGATGCCCCTTGCAGTTCAGTGACTAGAGAACAACCTCTCTTTTATCCTTTCAAAAGGTCAGCACCTTCAACACCAGAATGGGCTCATCCTGGTACCCACTTCACATCTCAGTGACAGCTCCAAGGCCAGCAGTCAAGCCTCTTGTAACCTGTCTGGGGCATGTAGGAAAAGAAGGGGCCTCTTGGGAGAGAACATGATGCCTTGGGCCACCTGGCCAGGTTTTCGGTGATATCCCCAGGACAATGGCAATCTCAAAAGCAAAAATAATCAGATTTTGCAAAGAATGATATTCATTTGGGAATGGTAGAGCAATGCAATGGTTGAACATGTGTCTTAATAGACTATGAGTACACTCAAAGGATCTGAGGGAGGGGGAGTTTTTAAAGGAAAACATAAGGAATGCTATACCAAATACTTTGAAACAACAATATTGTATCACAATGGATAATACCTAGGCAGAGTCCTTTACGATAGTTACTATTAGGCAACCAAGAGTTTAGCATCAGCTCCAGGGGTGCAGGAGGTTGGACACCATAGGAACTGAGATGGCTCTACGGGACTCATGGTTGTTAATGACCATACAAAAAAGTAGCCCTAGAACAGTGGCAAATATCCAATTAGGGTGAGCCCAAGAAAGAATGGCAGAAGCATGGATAAGAGTATACACACGAGTCCATGCTTCCTGCTGAAAAGAGAGTCGAGTGTTCACAAAAACATGTGATGTGGAGGTTTTGTCTCACAGATGAACATTGCATACGATGCTCAGACCATGCAAAGAGATTGATGTGAGACACTGGTAGAAAATCAACATACAAGGGACTTCAGAGTGCACTTACTTTAGAAATGAAAAATATCAACAATTTCTCTTTGGTTTGTGCTTTGATGAGGGAATATTGCCTTTCATCTGAGAGCCATTTTTCATTGTGTGGTATGCTGCAATCGCACCAAATTAAAATATTTTTTCTAGTTGTTTTCTTTTCCAAAAATTTCCATCTTAAGGATGTATTTACAATAAGATTGCATTTTGGGGCTGGTACTGTAGTGCTGTGGGTTAAACCACTGCTTGAGGTGCTAGCATCACATACAGGTGCAAGTTTGAGTCCTGGCAGCTCCACTTCCAATTCAGCTCCCTGCTAATGCACCTGGGGTAGTGGCAGAAGTGCTTGGGCACCTGCACCAATGTGGGAGACCTGGAAGAAGCTCCCAGCTCCTGGCTTTGGTCTGGCCCAACCTTGGCCATTGCAGCCATCTGGGGAGTGAATTAGATAGAAGATACCCCCCTTTCTCTCTCTCTCTCTCTCTCTCTCTCTCTCTCTCTCTCTTCTCTTTATCTTTCTCTATCTTGCAAATAAAGTAAATAAATAATCTTAAAAGATATTGCATGTTATATACCTTATTACCATCAGATAGCTGAATAATTATGGGGCTCCTAAGCTTACTGGGGATGCATTAAAGACCTGAATTTAAGGCCTATGACTAAATTTGCTGGGAGAAAATATAGGGGAAACACTTCAAGACATTGGTGTAGATGGTGACTTCTTGGTTAAGGTCTGCAAGGCGTAGACAACAAAGCAAAACTAGACAAATGGTATTATATCAAAACTCAGAAGCTTTTGCATGTCAAAGGAAAAGATAGAGTGAAGAGACATCCAACAGAAAGTAAAAAAATACTTGTGAGCTACTTATCTGATAAGGGATTAACATCCAGATTATATCAGCAACATAAAAAACTCAACAACAAATAACCAATCGAGTTAAGAAATGGGGAAAGGACCTCAGAAGACAGTTCTCTAAAGAAGAAATGCAAATGGCTAACAAATATAGTGAGGGAATTCTTAGGGGATAATAATTTAAACCAATCTAAGCATTTGGTATATGATTGTCCTAGAATTCAGAACATGGCAATCAGGAGGTAATTAGTTCTGACCAAATGATACTACATTATTGGTTTTGTAGTAATTGTCAAATACCATCAGTTTCTTATAGTGGATTCCAAAACATTTGGAGAGGCTTATTATTTTACAGACATGTGGGAAAGGAAGGAGAGACTGATCAGTGATCAGAAAGGTGTTCTTTAAAACCACCACAAGAGAGCAGTAAGGCACAGGCTTTAATATCTGCACCCCTGTTTCTCAGAGGCTTGGGAATGTGTTTATTCCACCTTTCTTGTGTTAATGTCTCCTTTTCTTCATTTTAAAATTCTCAAACTCTTAATAGAGATAAATTTACTTTCTCTGGAACCTTCTGATTGTGCATCTGTGTCTGTATCTGTGTGCACATGTGCATGAGTATATGTTAGTATTCACATGCATGCATTGTGATGTGTGTGCTTATCTAACATATGTATACATCTCTGTTAGTGTTGTCATTGTATATCCACATGTGTACCTTCATTTGTGTGCACTATGTAAGTGTGTGAGGGTTAAGTTTATGAGTGTGTGTACCTTTATGAAATATATGTTTGTGTATACCCACTCGCATCAAATACTATGCACATGTATGTGTTTGTGTGTGAGATGTGCACTGTGGTATGTCCATTTGTGTGGCTCAGGCCTATTCAAGTGTGGGCTAGGGTATGTGACATATGTGTGCCTTTGTTCATGTTTGTGGGATTTTGTTGGATGGGCAGGGAGATTTCAAATAGCATTTATATGTGTATGTGTAATGACAAGGAACTAAACAAACCGTCCTCTTTTTAAAAGATTTATTTATTTATTTATTTGAAAGTCAGAGTTACACAGGGAGAGGAGAGGCAGAGAGAGAGGGAGAGAGGTCTTCCATCTGATGGCTCACTCCCCAGTTGGCCACAACAGCCAGAGCTATGCCGATCCTCCATGACTCCCATGTGGGTGCAGGGGCCCAAGGACTTGGGCCATATTCCACTGCTTTCCCAGGCCACAGCAGAGAGCTGGATCAGAAGTGGAGCAGCCAGGTCTCGAACCAGCACCCATATGGGATGCCAGAACTTCAGGCCAGGGTGTTAACCCGCTGTGCCACAGCACCAGCCCCACAAACTGTAGAACTTTCTTCCCAATTGAACACCTCACTCTGGCAGTATTCTGTCTGCACTCTCTGGAAAGCTCAGAGGAAACCCTTTGAACTCCCATGTTGAGACCACTACTCTGTCTGTGTTTCTCTGTCCTGCACAACAGTTATATTCACTGGATTGTGTGAGGGCCATCGTAAGCCCCCAGACCCACTGTTAACTATTTGTTCTGTGTAGAAGCTCTGAGTCTAAAGAGCACTTTAGTATTTATTTCTATCACCACACAGTCTTGCTTCTCTGATATTTGACCATTTCATCTCTAATGATTGACTTTCTTAGAAAAATACAGGTGTCAACTATCCTCTGAAATAATCTGTTTTATAATATGACCATTTTCTTGGCTTCAGCAGATTCTTTTGAAGTAAAACTTGTCAGCTTATCTTCCTAAAGCTTATTTATGCCCTGCCTTTATTTTAAACTCTGTATTCCTTTGCAAAAATGCCAGAGGAACCTTCACAAGCTCTGTTTTCTTAGAAAGAGTTGATTACTTGCTTTAGAGGTTTGTCTTGAAATGGTGTTCTCTGATCTTAGTGCCTGATATGTAGTCATTTTTCATGTTTTCCCACCTAGCATTTTCTTTTTATTTATTTATTTATTTTTTGAAAATAACACAGAGAGAGAAGGAGAGGCAGAGGTCTTCCATCCACTGGTTCATTCCCCAATTGGCTGCAATGGCTGGAGCTGCATTGATCCGAAGCCAGGAGCCAGGAGCTTCTTCTGAGTCTCCCACATGGGTACAGGGCCCCAAAGACTTGGACCATCTTCTACTGCTTTCCAAAGCCATAGCAAAGAGCTGGATTGGAAGTGGAGCAGCCTGGACTCAAACCATCACCCATATGGGATGCCAGCACTGCTGGCAGCGACTTTGCCTGCTACACCACAATGCCAGCACCCCCACCTAGAATTTTCTAACTTCATAGCATTCTGAAAGAGCAATGACTTTCAGGCAAGGTAGCCCAAGATCAAACCAGGGGCCAAGCCAAATCACCTGGCCTTTACAGTAGTGGCTTTGGCTTTTTGTTTTTGGTTATAGCCTGCTCACTAAGTTATATAGTATGTTACCCATAAACTCCTACTAATTTTCATTTAAATTTTGTGAAGGAAATGTTTTAAAAACAGTTTCTCAGACAGACAAATTATTGTTGAAAGATGTTAATGTATGGTGGAATGAGAAGGCCATGCCAAGATGGCCGCTGGTAAGTGAGCGTCAGTTACTCAGGAGTGGCTTCAGAAACTCCCTGGGAAACCCCCTGGCAACAGAGCATGACTGGCAACAGGCTGTGATTGTATGGCTTTGGATACTTCCTGGCAACAAGCTGTGATTGGTTAGGGCATAAACCACCCCTTAAACAGATAGGCTTTCTTGGCTATTTAAGCTGCTGTAGCAACTGAAATAGACAAGTCTGTGGGCTGCTCGCCTCTGGCCTGCTTTCACCCCACTCCTGGGGTCTGTGTGGTGACTCCACGCCTCTTACCCCCACCATGCTCCTCCTCTCAGAATGAATCCACAGCAACAAATGTAGATTTTCTGCATAAGAATCAGAAAATATTAATTCTACATTATTCAAAATGGAGAACCTTATGCTTCAAAAGAACTCTAAAGCTACTGACTTAAAAAATATGAGGGGGTCTTCAAAAATTCATAGAAAGTGCATATTTTGAAAAAACTATGCATGGAGTTGAAACATTTTTGCATCAAAATAAACATATCTTAATTCTATTTTTCCACAATTTTTGAAGCCCCCTTGTATACAGACTCTATAAATATTTCTATCATCATTTTGTATACTACATAATGTTCAGTACTTGTTGACATCACAAGAAACAAGATTTGGGTGAGAAGACATTGCTCAAATAATGGAATCTTCAAAAAATTCCAAAGATTTTCAAATTATATCACTCCAAAGAAGAATAGACATTTAAGCTATTTTGTAATTACATTCAATAAAAACACAAGCTATTGCTTTGGAAGATTATGTTTATCAGGTGACACTATCAAAACAGAGTCAGTGTAAGCATTTGGTTCAGTGGCTACGCTGCCTCTTAGGACACCTGCATTGAATACCAGAGCATACTGGCCTGGGAAAGCACTGGAGGATGGCCCAAGTCCTTGGGCCCCTGTACTCACATGGGAGATCCAGAATAAGCTTCTGGCTCCTGGCTTCAGATCAGTGGAGCCCCAGCCCTTGTGGCCAACTGGGGAGTGAACCAGTGGATGGAAGACCTCTCTCTCTCTCTCTCTCTCTCTCTCTCTCTGTGTGTGTGTGTGTGTGTGTGTGTGTGTGTGTAATTCTGCCTTTCAAATAAATAAATAAATCTCTTTTAAAAAAGGGGGGTGGGGTGGCCAGCAATGTGCTATAGCAGGAAAAGCCACCACCTGCAGTGCTGGCATCCCATATGGGTGCCCATTCGAGTCTTGGATGCTCCACTTTTGATCCAGTTCTCTGTTATGGCCTGGGGAAGCAGTAGAAGATAACCCAAGTCCTTGGGCCCTCACACTCATGTGGGAGACATGGAGGAAGCTCCTGGCTCCTGGCTTCAGATAGGCTCAGCTGCAGCCATTGTAGCCACCTGGAGAGTGAACCAGCAGATTGAAAACTCTCTCTCTCTCTCTGCCTTTCTATAGCTCTGCCTTTCAAATAAATAAATAAATAAATCTTTTAAAAACAGGGATATCAGAACATGCATCTATAAACAGCTAAAATCTTTTTTTAAGATTTATTTATTTATTTAAAAGAGTTACACAGAGAGGCAAGGAGGCAGAGACAGAGAGGTCTTCCATCCGCATCTTCTACTGCTTTCGTAGGCTGTAGCAGAGAGCTGGACTGCAGTGCAGCAGCCAGGTCTTTAAATGGCACCTATATGGGATGTTGGCACTACAGGCAATGCTTTTACCCACTATGCCATTGCACCTCGCCCATTGCTAAAATCTTTTAAAAGAAACAGTAGCAATTGCAATAAGAACTTTCATTCATCGCTGTCCCACCCTCCCTGTAGATTTGAGAAGGAAATTGCTTTTGAAAACAATCATGTCAACACCATGCAAGAGAAAAAGAGCACATCCAACTGTATTTAACACAGTAAGCCCACCAAGTTCAGTGCAGCCACCTGCCAAACCAATCAACCTTGTCACTATGTCACAATCATGTCACTATGCAGACATGATAGAGTAATACTGGAAGCCACACAGGGAACATCAAGTTAGTTTCAGAGATCAGATATCACACCAATATTACAGGTCATCATGTGGACCTAAAAATCAGTATTACAGGTCACTGTCCAGGCCTCATACTAGTGTCAGTGGCCACTGTGTGGATATCTTTTTCTTTTTTTTTTTGACAGGCAGAGTTAGACAGTGAGAGAGAGAGAGACAGAGAGAAAGGTCTTCCTTCTGTTGGTTCACCTCCCAAATGGCCGCTACCACCAGCGCTGCACCTATCCGAAGCCAGGAGCCAGGCACTTCCTCCTGGTCTCCCATGCAGGTGCAGAGCCCAAGCACTTGGGCCATCCTCCACTACCTTCCCAGGCCACAGCAGAGAGCTGGACTGGAAGAGGAACAACTGGGACTAGTGCCCAGCGCCCCAACCAGGACTAGAACCCGGAGTGCCGGTGCCACAGGTGGAGGATTAGCCTAGTGAGCCATGGCACTGGCCATGGATATCTTATTGGTAGATATCTTGTGCTTTAGGTGGATTTTCTTCCCCCATCCCTCCAGACCTTTCTGTGTCCAGCACTCTTAAGACCTGTCAGCCAGAGATTGGAAGCATTTTACAGAGTGCAGATCTGAGATTTCATCCTTCCTGGGAACCTGGCGCACTTCTCACACCCTTGATGGCTACAGTCAGAAAAGGCAGGTTCGCAGCCCTCTGGTGGCTTCTAGGACTAGGCACACGACTTGTGGCCTTTCACCACAGACTACATCTCCCAGTGGTCCCCATGGGCATCTTGCATCAGAGGATCACATATCCCAGAACACCTCACGGGCTCTGGACTCAGACTCCATTTCCCAGGGTCCCGTGGGCCCCCACCTCAGACTCCATCTCCCAGAATCCAAGGACAGCCAACTTCCGAGGCCTCCATCTAATGGAAGACCCTTCGGGGGTGCCCTCTTTGAGGAGCCTGTATTCCAGAGCACTCTGTGCAAATCCCTAAGACCCCATCTCCAAGAGTTCCATGGGCAACTCAGACTCAAACTCCCAGAGCCAGTGAGCGACAAGCCTCAAAGGACTTCATCTCCCAGTGGTCCCCGTGGGTGTCACGCATCAGAGGACCACGTCTCCCAGAACACCTCATGGGTGTTCACCTCAGACTCCATTTCCCAGGGTCCTGTCAGTGCCCGCCTCATACTCCATCTCCCAGAACCCCATGGGCACCCGCCTCAGACTCCATCTCCCAGAGCCCCGTGGGTGTCCAGCTTCGTAGGACTCTGTCTCATGAAGGGCCCTGTGGGGGTGCCATATTTGATGACCCCCTATCTCAGCACCTCCTAGGCATGCCCTTCAGGCCTTGTCTCTCAGAGGACTGCGGGCGCCCACATCTGACTTTCCCAGCGCCCAGCAACCGACAAGCTTCAAAGGACTCCATCTCCCAGTGGTCCCAGTGGGCATCACATGTCAGAGGACTGCATCTCCCAGAACACACCGCGTGTGCTTGCCCAGACTCTCACACCATAATGACTGCTGTCAGAAAAGGTGAGAGCATGCCCTCTCGTGGCTTCTAGGACTCCGTGCAAGATTCATGGATGCCCGCCGCAGACTCCATTATCCCAGAGCCCCAGACTCCATCTCCCAGAGGCCCGTGGGTGTCCATCTTCCTAGGACTCTGTCTCACGGAGGGCCCTGATGGGGTGCCCTCTTTGAGGACCCCAGCTTCCAGAGCCCCCTGAGCATGCTTCCCTCAGAAAGCCATCTGCGAAAGCCCCGCAGGTGCCCCCCTGACTCCAGCTACCAGAGCCCAGCCAGCGACAAGCCTCAGAGGACTCCATCTCCCAGGGATCCCCGTGGGCATCATACGTCAGAGGACCATGTCTCCCAGAATGCACTGTGGTCTCGCTTCAGACTCCATCTCCTAGAGGTCCCCATGTGCACTGTGCGTCAGAGGACCACATCTCCCAGAACTCCGCGCGGGCATCCCCCCCCCATCTCCCAGAGCCCAGCAAGTGACAAGCCTCAGAGGACTCCATCTCCCAGGGGTCCCCGGGGGCATCATATGTCAGAGGACTGCGTCTCCAGATCACACTGTGGTCTCCTGCTTCAGACTCCATCTCCCAGAGGTCCCCGCGTGCACTGAGCATCAGAGGGACACGTCTCCCAGAACACCTTGCGGGAGCTCATCTCAGACTGATTTTCCAGGGTCCTGTGAGTGCCTGCCTCAGACTCCATCTCCCTGAGGTCCTAGCGGGATGCTTACATCAGAGGACCGCTTCTCCCAGAACACCTTGCAGGCGCTCGCCTCAGACTCCATCTCCAGCAGCAAGCTTCAAAGGACTCCATCTCCCAGTGATCTCTGCTGGCACCGCACGTCAGAAGACCGCGTTTCCATGAAGGCACTGGGGCATCCATCCTCAGACCCCACATCCCAGAGCTCCCCGTGGGCACACGCACCCCCCCCCCCATCCTCAGAACACTGGAGCCCTTAGAGTGTGGAGTGCAGAGCACGACAGGGCATCTCACAGATGCATGGACACTCATGACAGGGGGTGGGAGACGGCGCTTGTGTGGAATCCACAGGCCAACATGAAAGTGGAATCCACATGAGCACTGCACCGTCCTTTCTCACAGGGTCAACAGAGGCTTCAGGCGTCAGGCGTTGTGGCACAGCGGCTTGAGTGGCTGCCTGCAATGCCGCCATTCCCTATGGACGCTGGTTAGATCAAGGCTACTGCGCTCCCAATCCAGTTCCCTGCTGATGTGCCTGGGAAAGCCTCGGGTGGTGGTCAGAGTCTTGCACTCCTGCCACGCACATGAAAGACACAGAGGGAGTTCCAGGTTCCTGGTTTCAGCTTGGCCCCGCCCCACCATTGTCCCCATTTGGGGAGTGAACCAGCAGATGGAATATCTGTCTCTCCCTCTGTCACTGTAGCTCAAGAAAGAGAGAGAAAGAGAGAGAGAGAGAGAGAGAAGGAAGGAAGGAAGGAAGGAAGGAAGGAAGGAAGGAAGGAAGGAAGGAGGGAGGGAGGGAGGGAAGGAGGGGGGGAGGGAGGGAAGGAAGAGAAAAAAAAGAAATGAAAAAGGAAAAGGAGTCTTAGGGAGCCTGTTTCACTATCCTGCCATTCAAGGCCACAGCTGCAGACCCATCAGTGAAGAGCAGGTCTGCACCAGAGAAGTCTCCAGAGCTTTAATCTTTGTCTACCGTCCAGGACTGTGGGCAATAAATTACTGTTGTGATCTACTTCCTGAAAACCCATCACCCCAGTCCCATTGTGAGGAAAGTCAGAAAAGAGAAACTCATGGCATAAAGCTGGAGACCTAGAAGCCATGAGCGATTTTTTAGTAAAAATACATAAAAGTTAGGGCTAGTGTTGTGGTGTAGTGGGTTAAAGCACAACCTGTAGTAGCAGCATCCCATATGGGCACCAGGTAAGTCTCTCCCTGGTACTCTGACCCCATCAGAAGCACATGTCCTGCCTCTCCAGTCTACGCATATCCTGGAGACTGTGAAGTGGCACAGACCTTAAATGCCTCCCTTCCATTTTATCTTCACTCATTCTCCAGGGTGCAAGCTTTTCCCTGAGGGCATGGATTTCAGGGGACACAGTGCACATCTGCTCTGGGAGATACGTCGGAAGTGAGAGAAGCCTGGAAGGGGATTCCCTGAGTCTGAGATCCCCAGAGGTGATCCCCAGCTCTGCCCTCCACTGCCTTCCATTATAGTGGAGACTCCCTGGGTTCCTACAGCCCACGGAACAGATGTGGTGAGTCCTCCCCTTTGTGGTGCATCCTGCAGAGCAGTGCAGTCATGTGCATTTATGTCCTTTATGTCTCAGCAAAGCTGAGTTCCCATCTCCATAGAGAACATTAGGAAAGGTCATGTTGGGTGAGCTCCTGTTTCAATGTCAGCTTTGCAACATTGAATGTAAAAATGGTCACTGAAAAACCCAGGAAGCTTGCTTATTGTGAGAGTTGAAGGATCAAATTCCACTGTATATTAACTGTAAATTTCAAGATTTAGAGGTGACTTTTTCTTTTTTTAGTTTTCTTAAAGATTTCAAAATTTATATGAAAGAGTTACAGAGAAAGAGAGAGAGGTCTTAGATCTACTGACCCAGTCCCCAAAAGGCTACAATGGCCCAGACTGGTCCAGGCCAAAGCCAGGAGCCCAGAGATCTTTCCAGGTCTCCTGCATGTGTGCAGGGGACCAAGCACTTGAGTCGTCTGCCACTGCTTTTCCAGGAAAATTGGCCAAGAACTGGACTGAAATGAAACTGCCAGGTCTTGGACTTGTGCCCATACTGGATGCCAGCATCACAGACAGCAGCTTAACCTGCTATACCACAATGTCAGCCTGAAATATTTTTATTTTTACACATTGCCTTTGTTAATGAATTAATAAATCTATTCATCCTTGATTTTTCCAGTCATTTCTTTATTCTCTGTGAATTTGCATCTGCATTATTGACTGCAAACACTACATGAGGTTTCCTCTGTCATTCATGAAGGGGTGAAAACATAAACTCATTTTAATGTGAACCTAAGGAGATCATTTTAACATTAAAGACAGATGATCTTGAGGTAGTTTCCTTTTTCCCGTCATTTGCTCAATTTTATTTATTTTCCCACCTCTCAGGTGTAAGCATGATTTTAACATCACATGTTTCCAATATTTTTGTTTCCAGAGTGGTTATAAGAAGCCGCTCAGAGGCTGGCGCCGTGGCTCAACAGGCTAATCCTCCGCCTTGCGGCGCCAGCACACCGGGTTCTAGTCCTGGTCGGGGCGCCGGATTCTGTCCCAGTTGCCCCTCTTCCAGGCCAGCCCTCTGCTGTGGCCCGGGAGTGCAGTGGAGGATGGCCCAGGTGCTTGGGCCCTGCACCCCATGGGAGACCAGGAAAAAGCACCTAGCACCTGGCTCCTGCCATCGGATGAGCGCGGTGCGCCGGCCGCAGCACGCCATCCGCGGCAGCCATTGGAGGGTGAACCAACGGCAAAGGAAGACCTTTCTCTCTGTCTCTCTCTCTCTCACTGTCCACTCTGCCTGTCACAAAAAAAAAAAAAAAAAAAAGCCGCTCAGATGTAGTCAGCTGATGCATAGTAATAGTTCCACAGTATAAAGCATAAGCATATCAGAGCACTGTGTTGGTTTCTGATTTTCATACTGCTTTTTCCTTTGCTTTTTATAAGCATCACAATTTGAATTGAAATATCTCAGTCCATTGCTGTGGATAGAAATTAAAATAGGGTGTGGAGGGAGAGTTTCTGGGTGATGTTCCATCTCTGTCTGGCTTCTTGGTGATTTGGACCCGGGTCAGTGATAAATTCATGCTTCTCTCTTGTCTGCTTTGCCTTCTAGGAATCCAACTGTATATTATTCTAGCTATTGGTTTCTCCAGGTTATTGCTTTGCAGGTTCCTTTGAATGTCTGTTATAATTCAGACCTATTTTTGGTTAGGAACAGCAGCAGTGGAGATGAATGTATGTGTTACTGTTGTCCCACTAAGCAGCCTGGAGTAGAGCTGATGGGTTAACTTGACAGTATGAACTTCCCTTCATGTTCCTGGAAGCAGCCTCACCCCACAAGGCAGCAGGACAGTGGCACAGCAAACAATGCCATGGAAATTTACTGTTGCAAGGACCTAGGCTATGCTGCACTGGCTTCTGCATTGGCAGTGCTTAGCCTCGCCAGCAGGACCATCTACTGGGGCTGCCTCCTTCATATGGTCAGCCCCTCTTTCTTTAGTGACTGTGGCTCCTGTGACAGCAAAGCTAAAGGTTTGGGTGGTGGAAACCATCGAGGAGTCAATAATGTGGAGCAGTTTGAGTATATTTCTTTGGTGCTTGAATGATCCTGGCCCACACATACAGCTTCTGAGTCTAACATCACTGCCTTCTGCTGCGTATGGCTCTGCACTATCATGTGTCAGAGACCTTTGGGTGGCATTTTCATTTGTAGAGCATGAGCCTAGAAATGTCACTTCCCTAGTGTTTTTTTTTTTTTTTTGACAGTCGGAGTGGACAGTGAGAGAGACAGAGAGAAAGGTCTTCCTTTGCCGTTGGTTCACCCTACAATGGCTGCCGCGGTCAGCGCACTGTGGCCAGTGCACTGCACTGACCTGAAGGCAGGAGCCAGGTGCTTATCCTGGTCTCCCAGGGGGTGCAGGGCCCAAGCACTTTGGGCCATCCTCCACTGCACTCCCGGGCCATAGCAGAGAGCTGGCCTGGAGGAGGGGCAACAGGGACAGAATCCAAAATGCCCTCTCTGGTACTAGAACCCCAGGGTGCCGGCACCGCAGGCAGAGGATTAGCCAAGTGAGCCGCAGCGCCAGCCTAGAACCTTATGTCTTAAACATTACTTGGCTGTTTCTGCTCTGAGAGCCCTTGGCAATTTTGACAAATTATCTCAACCATAATTGTTTCCATACTTCTCAGCATGTCCTAGGAAAATAATTTGTTTGAAATCACAATTAAGAATTACAGAATCAAATTGTTGCAGGAGTTTGAGTCAGTTTTTTATTTCAGGCTGGATAATGAGTGTGAGAAAAAGGAGAAGTAAAGTTTTACTGAGGAGGGGATCCAAGGGAGTATTCCAGTAAGGTTGTGGACAACACAGCTTATTTAGAAATTGCCTGTTGATTGATCAATCACCTATGTTGGGGCCTGCTTTGTTGTTTTGTTTCATGTTTACATATGTTTTCTTCAGGGGTCTGGTTTCTGGTGAATTGAAAAATGGCTTCCTTACATACATTTCAGGAAGTGATCATTGTCTCTGACCAGGTTATCCCTCTATTGAGGTCTGATCTGGCTTCCAATATCTGGAACATTCTATACATCTGGGAAGTGGTCCTGGTCTCTGATGAGCTGAGAATGTCATCTTTCTGAGTAGAAAGAGTTGAAAGACGTTATCTCACTGATCACTATAGAAATGCCATAGTTGGAAACTGTTGCTGACAGGTTCAAAATGTGGTGGTCTGCTCCTGAAGGGTTAAAGGTTTGAAAGTAAAGCCATTCCAGTGTAGCCCTGGTGATAAGGAACCAAACTATCTCTGTTAAAACATGTGTTCCCACTTGTCTGTGAAACTGTCCCCATCTGTCTGAGAAATAGCCTTGGGAAACTGCTTTGTGTCTCACGCAATAACGCTTGCATGTGCCCAGAAAGAGCTTCAATAAGTCCGTTTGTTTGTTGCACTGTATAAAAACCTTAGTCTTCTTTCTCTCGGGGCTGCTCTGTTCTTGCACATTCAGACAGCCCCAGTATGCTGGAAAAAATAAACCCTTTGCTGATTGCATGAGAGTGTCTCTTGGAGTCATTCCTTGGCGGTAGACATCCCTTGACCCTTGCACTCTGATACCATAACCTGGTATCTTGTAGTTATTTAAGAAAAAAGGACACTTCTATATCCCAGAACCCATTATTTTCCTATCTTTCTGCTGGTATTTCACTTACTGCATTCTCACAAGATAGTTACTCAAGGAGCACCACCCTGCTACACTTACAATGCTATAGTTGATCTGTTGACTGATGTGAGATGAGAAGGCCATAGATATCCAACTGCAGCACCAGCAAAAATAAGCACAAAGAAACACATAGGAACATCTGACTACAGAATTGCCCACTTTTGACAACTGAGGTTTATTTTCAGATATTGAAACTGGAGTTAGAGAAGTATTTAACTTCATAATAGTAAATGAGAAATGGGCATATCTTTCCTAATCATAAGATTCTTTTTTCAGTTGCTGATTGAGTGTGTGGCTGCAGCTGACCAATTCTACAATAGCTTCTCTGTGCTGAGAACTACAGGTTGCACTGGGAGGCCAAGATACAGCCCCTCTCCTACCAACACCTCTTTTTCTGTTCTATCCTCCATGGCAGGAAGGTTTGTTTGCTTCTACAACACAAAACTCAGAGATCACAACCAGTTAAATTTGTGTTTTAACTCTGGTACACTACACATAAAACGTGAATGCCCTGGCATTGTTCTCAACCATCATTTTAAAAAATTTTTTTATTTAGTAAATATAAATTTCCAAAGTACAGTTTATGCATTACAATGGCTCCCCCCCCATAATTTCCCTCCCATCTCCCGCTCCCTCTCCCATTCCATTCACATCAAGATTCATTTTCAATTCTCTTTATATACAGAAGATCAATTTAGTATATATTAAGTAAAGATTTCATCAGTTTGCACCCACACAGAAACACAAAGTGTAAAATACTGTTTCAGTACTAGTTATAGCATTAAATCACATTGGACAACACATTAAGGATAGAGATCCCACATGAGGAGTAAGTACACAGTGACTCCTGTTGTTGACTTAACAATTTGACACTCTTGTTTATGGCGTCAGTAATCTCCCTAGGCTCTAGTCATGAGTTGCCAAGGCTATGGAAGCCTTTTGAGTTCGCCGACTTTGATCTTATTCCGACAGGGTCATAGTCAAAGTGGAAGTTCTCTCCTCCCTTCAGAGAAAGGTACCTCCTTCTTTGATGGCCTGTTCTTTCCACTGGGATCTCACTCACAGAGATCTTTCATTTAGGTCTTCTTTTTTTTTCCAGAGTGTCTTGGCTTTCCATGCCTAAAATACTCTCATGGGCTCTTCAGCCAGATCCGACTGCCTTAAGGGCTGATTCTGAGGCCAGAGTGCTATTTAGGACATCTGCCATTCTATGAGTCTGCTGTGTATCCTGCTTCTCATGATGGATTGTTCTCTCCCTTTTTGATTCTATCATTTAGTATTAGTAGACACTAGTCTTGTTTGTGTGATCCCTTTGACTCTTAGACCTATCAGTGTGATCGATTGTGAACTGAAGTCGATCACTTGGACTAGTGAGATGACATTGGTACGTGCCACCTTGATGGGATCGTATTGGAATCCCCTGGCACATTTCTAACTCCACCATTTGGGGCAAGTCTGATGGAGCATGTCCCAAATTGTACATCTCCTCCCTCTCTTATTCCCACTCTTATATTTAAGAGGGATCACTTTTCAGTTAAAATTTAAACACCTAAGAATAATTGTGTGTTAATTACAGAGTTCAACCAATAGTACTAGAACAAAACAAAACAAAAAATACTAAAATGGATAAGGTATTACATTGTACATCAACAGTCAGGACAAGAGCTGATCAAGTCACTGTTTCTCATAGTGTCCATTTCATTTCAACAGGATTCCCCTTTGGTGCTCGGTTAGTTATCACCAATCAGGGAGAACATAGGATATTTGTCCCTTTGGGACTGGCTTAAACGCTCAGCATAATGTTTTCCAGATTCCTCCATCTGGTTGCAAATGACCGGATTTCATTGTTTTTGACTGCTATATAGTATTCTATAGAGTACATGTCCCATAATTTTTTTATTCAGTCTACTGTTGATGGGCATTTGGGTTTTTCCATGTCTTAGCTATTGTGAATTGAGCTGCAATAAACATTAATGTGCAGGCGGCTTTTTGTTCGCCAGTTTAATTTCTTTTGGGTAAATTCCAAGGGGTGGGATGGCTGGCTTGTATGGTAGGGTTATATTCAGGTTTCTGAGGAATCTCCAGACTGACTTCCATAGTGGCTTTACCAGTTTGCATTCCCACCAACAGTGGGTTAGTGTCCCTTTTCCCCCACATCCTCGCCAGCATCTGTTGTTGGTAGATTTCTGTATGTGAACCATTCTCACCGGGGTGAGGTAAAACCTCATTGTGGTTTTCATTTGCATTTCCCTGATGGCTAGTGATCTTGAACATTTTTTCCTGTGCCTGTTGGCCATTTGGATTTCCTCTTTGGAAAAATGTCTATTGAGGTCCTTGGCCCATCTCTTAAGTGGGTTGTTTGTTTTGATGTTGTGGAGTTTCTTTATCTCTAGTAAATTCTGGTTATCAACCCTTTATCTGTTGCATAGTTTGCAAATATTTTTCCCATTCTGTCAGTTGCCTCTTCACTTTCCTGACTGTTTCTTTTGCAGTACAGAAACTTCTCAATTTGATGCAATCCCAAATGTTAATTTTGGCTTTGACTGCCTGCACCTCCAGGGTCTTTTCTAGGAAGTCTTTGCTGGTACCTATATTTTGCAGGGTTTCTCCAATGCTCTCTAATAATTTGATAGTGTCGGGTCATAGATTAAGTCTTTAATCCATGTTGAGTGGATTTTTGTGTAAGGTGAAAGGTAGGGGTCTTGCTTCATGATTCTGCATGTGGAAATCCAATTTTCCCAGCACCATTTATTGAATAGACTCTCCTTGCTCCAGAGATTGGTTTTGGATCCTTGACCAAATATAAGTTGGCTGTAGATGTTTGGATTGATTTCTGGTGTTTCTATTCTGTTCCTTGGTCTATCCATCTGTTTATGTACCAGAACCATGTTGTTTTGATTACAACTGCCCTGTAGTATGTCCTGAAATCTGGTATTGTGATGCCTCCAGCTTTGTTTTTGTTGTACAAGATTGCTTTAGCTATTCGAGGTCTCCTGTGTCTCCATATGAATTTCAGCATCACTTTTTCCAGAGCTGAGAAGAATGTCTTGGGTATTTTGATTGGTATTGTATTGAAACTGTAAATTGCTTTTGGGAGAATGGACATTTTGATGATGTTGATTCTTCCAATCCATGATCATGGAAGATTTTTCCATTTTTTGGTATCCTCTTCTATTTCTTTCTCTAAGGTTTTGTAATTTTCATCGTAGAGATCTTTAACGTCCTCGGTTAAGTTTATTCCAAGGTATTTGATTGTTTTTGTAGCTATTGTGAATGGGATTGATCTTAGAAGTTCTTCCTCAGCTGTGGCATTGCCTGTGTATACAAAGGCTGTTGATTTTTGTGCATTGATTTTATATCCTGCTACTTTGCCAAACTCTTCTATGAGTTCCAATAGTCTCTTAGTAGAGTTCTTTGGATCCCCTGAAGAAAGAAGCATATCATCTGCAAAGAGGGATAGTTTGAGTTTTTCCTTCCCAATTTGTATCCCTTTAATTTCTTCTTCTTGCCTAATAGCTCTGGCTAAGACTTCCAGAACTATATTGAATAGCAGTGGTGAGAGTGGGCATCCCTGTCTGGTACCAGATCTCACTGGAAATGCTTCCAACTTTTCCCTATTCAATAGGATATTGGCCGTGGGTTTTTCATAAATTGCTTTGATTGTATTGAGAAATTCAACCATCATTTTTGTACTATGTCTATGATGATTAAAAATTATTGTGTAAAGATTTTTGATGGTGTTCATGTTTGCAGGGAATTTATCCCTATATTAATTATCTGGTTGTTTGGACTTCCTTCTGCATAGACTTCTCTTATAATTCTGTTTCTGTGAATTCATTGGTAACAGTCTACGTTTCAGTTTTGAGTTAAGATTCTGAGTCTCTCCTTTTTAATCCAAGTGTTTGTAATATGTGTTCATTTGTCAAACAATCAAGTTTTATTTTGGTGATTTTTAAAAAGATGTACTTATTTAAAGGCAAAGATGGAAGTGTGGTAGGGAGGGAAAGAGAGAGGTATCTTTGACTTTCTGATTTAATCACCAAATCAGCACAGTAGCCTGGGCATAATCAGGCCAAAGCCAAGAGTGTAGAACTCAATCAGGGTCTTCAAGATGGTGGCAAAAACCCAGGTATTTTAACAAACATCTTCTGCTTCCTATTTGCATAGCAGTGAGCTGGATGAGGAGGAAAGCAATGTGATTGTTTACTTCTCACATACTCAATACAGTCAGGTCCAGGCTTGCCGAAAGCCAGAAGCTTGAAACTCTATAGCTATATCCCACATTGGTGGCCAGGACCCAGGTTCCTGTGCCCTCACATGCTGCTCTCTGTGATCTACATTAGCAGAACAGGTACCAGTAGCCATAACTGTGACTGGAAACCAAGTATATGCATATGGCACGTAAGCATCCTAACTGGTTGGTATCTTAACCAATAGGCCAAATGCCTATTCCATATTGTATGTTCTTTTTAAAAACATTTTATTTATTTTATTTGAGAGGTAGTTACAGACAGTGAGAAGGAGAATCAGGAAAGAAAGGTCTTCCCTCCATTGGTTCACTTCCCAAATAGCTGCAATGGTCAGAGCTGCGCCAATCTAAAGCCAGGAGCCGGGAGCTTCCTCCAGGTCTCCCATGTGGGTGCAGGTGGGCCATCTTCCAGTGCTTTCCCAGGCCTGAGCAATGAGCTGGATTGGTGGTGGAGTAGCCAGGGCCAGAACCGGCAACCAGATGGGATGCTAGTGCTGCAGGTGGAAAGATTAACCCACTGCGCCACGGCACTGGCCCCTCCATATTATATGTTCTTAACACAGTAATTTGTATCAATATATAATGTCCTTTTTGTCTCATGCACTAATTTTTGTCTCTCATATAATTGTCTGATGGTAGTATAACCACACCAGTTGGATTTTTACCTATGATACAATCCTACATATCCTTGTCTGTCCATTACTTTGAACCTCCTTTCTATTGAATATACAGTGATTTTATGTAGACAGTATATGGTTGGATTTAGTTTTAAAGCATTCTGATATCTGCTTTTTCATTACAGTGTTGACACTATTTATATTGGAATAATTATGACATTACTTCTGAAATTTTACATTTGCTTTTTTGTTCTCTCTTAGACTATTTTTATGTCATTTCAACCCACACAGCATTTTCTTCATTTCCTTGAATTTTGTAGTGAACACTTTTGATTCCCTTCTCATTTTCCTATTTGTACATGTTTAGGATACTTTTGTTCTTATTACCAATACTTACCTTGGCAAGATTAATATAGCAGACACAGAAGAACATTATCTTGAGGAAAATTACTGGGTCAAGAAGACATAATATGGGGCTGGAATTGGGCCTGTTAGTTAATGCACCAGTAAGGATGCATGCCCCAAATATGTAAAAAAAAACCTCAAATGTGTATTATATATAACATTCTAAATACATAGCCACTTAGCCTGAGTTGATGCCACCTGCAAAAGCACACAAAGACAATGCTCCTATATGCCTCAGTCCAACCCTTTCTTTTTCTTGGTCAAAGATAACATTATTATAACTTGTGCACATGAACATGCTTATTTCTAATTATGTTTATGTATTTCTCTTTTAATTGTAATAAGAAATAAAAGGAAAGGATGGACAACTATAAAACCATCCTCGATTCACCATCCCCTCAAATAGAGCATGAGCTGAGGAGGGTTGTGGTGTAGTTGGTTTTCATAGTGGATTAAACTTTGTTCCCTCTCTACATTCAGGAAACACCTTCAGAGCAATAGGTATTTCCCAGAGTTACCTTGATCTTTTGTCTTTGTTCACAGTGCTCTGGATTCTCCAACTTTCCTTCTAACAATAGACACATGGCCACTATGCTTGAATGTGCACTGGTCCTGGGGTTCTTCATACATCACACTTTTTAAAAATGCTTTGGGAGGTAGCTAGAGTGCCAATTTCAGGGGTTGCCAATGGCTAGCCTGAATCCCTTCCTCATGCAGAACAATGTTTCATTACAAGCTTCTTCTGAAACTTTTTCTCTGGAACAATGAACAGTCAAGGTAAATCCAGATCATGTACCTGCTTCATGCAACACTTGAGGGAACTACAGGTCAGGGTGGTGAAAGCTATGGCCACAAGTGACACAGCTGGCAGGCATGGTGTTCTCCAGATGGTAAGATCCTCACACCATTTTGTTTCTCATCTTATAAAATGTGAACCATTGTCTTCTGTCCTCCTTCACCAAAAGTCCATCACACCAGAGTCAGTTGGCATATACACTGGGATGATAAATGATCCCAAGAAAGGACGTGTTTCATATTTGCACATGAGCTGCTGGATAGCCTGAACCCCAGGGGCTCGGGTTTTAGGAAACTGCCCTCTCACTCTAGAGTTTTACACTTTCTGCTTGACCCTATGGGACTGTTTCGTCTTTGGCTATTTACCTTTCCAGCCTCATCATTTTCCTGCTCCCTAGTAAAACCCTCCCCTCGGCTCCCTTGTGAACCTGTTCTCCCCTTCCTAACCCTTCTTCCTCCTCCTGCCTGCCTTTGCTTATCTAGGGTTATGGCTATGAATGCCAAAATCTTGCCTTAATCTTGGAGTTTTATTTTCTGTGTGCTCCTAGTATGAGCGTTAATTTTATATAATAACTGGCCTGAACCACCAACCACCCATACATTTGGCCCAGCCTCATTCTCAATGTGTCTATGTGGGAATTTCTGGGTAGGTTTAACATCTGAACAGCTAGAGTTTGTAAAGGCAATTGCTCTTCCTGGTGAGCCTTGAATAGAGCAACAAGACTGAACAATCTGATCAAGAGGGCACCCCCCTCCCTTCATAGAACATGTGAGGGAACTTAGGGCTAGAGTAGTGAAAGACCTCACCCCAGTTGACACAGCTGACAGCCATTGCATTTTCCTGGTGATGGTTCCTCTCACCATTCTGGGTATGAATGTCACAACATTTGAGCATAACAACCATTATCTGCTTGCCTTCTTCAACAAAGGTTCATTGTAAAGGGCTGGTTGGTATATAACTTAGGGATAACAAATGATTCCAAGAAGCCCTGTTTTACATTTGCACATGAGCCATATGATGTCCTGAACCATGAATGCTTCTGAAAGAGATACTAGGGATCTCTGAATACGGAGAAAGGAGGGAAAATGTCCCAGATGCTCCTGAGGAAGTAGGAGCATTGGATTCCCCCTGCTGGGTGTTTCCTTGGTGCGGAAGCCATTGCAGGTGCATGTTTGACATTTTGTTTTTGTTTTGTTTTGTTTCGGATGAATAATTCCAATTTGTATTGATCTGGAACCCAAGAGAGAAACGAGCACAGCCAGTATGGGCTATTGGAAGCAGGCATGAGGTGAGTGTTTTCCATCATCATCCACACAGCCCCTCACTCCATCCTCAGATCACCCCCAAGGTGCAGGCATCATTATCTTCACTCTGTGGGTGAGAAGACTGAGGCTCAAAGAGGTTAAGGAACTTGTTTTAGCAAAGAAGGACTCAAAACCAGGGACAAAAAATAGCCAACTTGGACTTCATATAGAAAATTTGTAATGCACATCTACACCATCCTTTTAGGTTTTTCAACCAGGGAATAATTTGATGAAAACACATGGAAGATCTGACTCGTAGCATTTATAAAGGATTTACAGAGGTAGGAAGAAACTGGAGCATAGAGAAATGGCATAGAAGGCTGTGACTGCAATACAGACACTGGAGATGGAGCAAACAGAGTTTGGAACTAGCAAGCCTTGGTCCAGGACAGGCCTACTGGTTAACACACTGGTTGGGATGCCCATATTCCATATTGGAATGTCTGGGTTCAATCCAGGCACAGCTTCAGATTCTAGCTTCCTGCTAGTGTGCACCCTTGGAGGCAGCAGGTCATGGGTCAAGTAGTTAGGTTCCTGCTACCCACAGGCAAGACCTGGATGGAGTTCTTGGCTCTCAGTTTCAGCCTGGCCCAGACCTGGTAATTTCTGGCATTTGAGGAGTTGGATTAGCAGACAGGAGCTTGTTTTCTCTGCCTCTCAAAAAAAATACCCAATACACTCACAAAACCTTGTTCTAGCCTTGTCCCTGCCATGCTTCCATTAGTGCTGGGGAATGCTGAGCAAGTCACAGCCATTTCTGAAGCTTTGTTATTCATCCCTAAGATGCTGATGAACTGATAATAGAAAACCCTGAGGTTCTTTCAAACTCTAAAATTCTGCCTGAGATTTATAAATTTTAATGCATTCTGAATACCATCTTGAATCCAGAAGGGAATATAGATGTAATAATTCTTAACATAATCTTTTCAAAGTACAAAGGAATTGTACTTGATTGTAAGAATGCTTTTTAAACCAGATTACATCACAACAAGTCCATCATTCAGCATCTTTCTATTATCCTTGTTTATGAATATGATTTGGGCACTGCTGCTATAGCAGTGGTTGACATTAAAGTCAAATAAGAATATTATGTTTGAAACGGATGAGAGGATTTACACTTATCTTTTTTTTTTTTTTTTTGGCAGGCAGAGTGGACAGTGAGAGAGAGAGACAGAGAGAAAGGTCTTCCTTTTGCCATTGGTTCACCCTACAATGGCCACCGAAGCCGCTGTGACAGGTGCACCGCACTGATCCGAAGGCAGGAGCCAGGTGCTTATCCTGGTCTCCCAGGGGGTGCAGGGCCCAAGCACTTGGGCCATCCTCCACTGCACTCCCGGGCCATACCAGAGAGCTGGCCTGGAAGAAGGGCAACAGGGACAGAATCTGGCGCCCCGACTGGGACTAGAACCCAGTGTGCCGGCACCACAAGGTGGAGGATTAGCCTATTGAGCCACGGCACCGGCCAACCTTATCTTTCTAAGAAATTAATGAAAATACTCGGCAGGCAGAAAATTCATTGTCATCAAATTAGTTTTCTAAGCTCAAATTTAATTAAAATGAGACACTTCTACAACCAGTTCAATCAACAGAGTGTAAAGAGATTTTGGAGGGGCTGGCACTGTGATGCAGTGGGTTAATGTCCTGGCCTGAAGCACCAGCATCCCTTAAGGGCACGAGTTCGAGACCTGGCTGCTCCACTTCTGATCCAGCTCTCTGCTATGGCCTGGAAAAGCAGTAGAAGATGGCCCAAGGCCTTGGGCCCCTGCACCCATGTGGGAGACCAGGAAGAAGCTCCTGGCTCCTGGCTTTGGATCAGTGCAGCTCCAGCCATTGCGGCCAACTGGGGAATGAACTAGTGGATGGAAGACCCCCCTCCCTCTTTCTCCCTCTCTCGCCCTTTCCTCCCTCTATGTAACTCTGAATTTCAAATAAATAAGTAAATCTTTTAAAAGATAGATTTTTAATAGAGCACACAGGAAATAAATATAGTACCGCTCGAGCAAATAACCAACACAGTAGTTGTCTGTCTGCTGTTGCTGGTGATGCTTCTCAAATATCTTTAACAACTCTGGATGAATTGGCTTCTGCTGGTGTGAAGCAGGCTCGTCACGCCTGGCTCACACTTGCAAACCTCTCTCCTCCTCACACCTGACCACAAGTCTGTCTCCAAGATCCATTCAGTGCTTGGTGTCTGGTTTTTCTCAGAAGGGATGCTTCCTCACCTTTATAGACGTCTGGGTGGCTGCAATGGCCTTACCCCATTTAGCTGGGATAAAGCTTTCACTTTGCTGTTTCTGGTGTCAGAGCCCTCAGGGATCCCACGGCTTGCAGGATGAAATCTACAGCAGCTGAGAGTGCCGCTGTTTCAGCTGGGCCAATGAATTAGGTTTCTTTACAGATCTCTGCACCTCTGAGAGTTTGCATCTTGGAATGATTTGCTCTTCCTCTGCCAACTCAAGGCCTTTTCCTCCTTCCATTCTATCTTGAAATTCACTTCCGGCCGGCGCCATGGTTCAACAGGCTAATCCTCCGCCTTGCGGCGCTGGCACACCAGGTTCTAGTCCCGGTTGGGGCGCTGGATTCTGTCCCGGTTGCCCCTCTTCCAGGCCAGCCCTCTGCTGTGGCCCGGGAGTGCAGTGGAGGATGGCCCAAGTGCTTGGGCCCTGCACCCCATGGGAGACCAGGAAAAAGCACCTAGCACCTGGCTCCTGCCATCGGATGAGCGTGGTGCGCCGGCCGCAGCGCGCCAACCGCAGCAGTCATTGGAGGGTGAACCAACGGCAAAGGAAGACCTTTCTCTCTGTCTCTCTCTCTCACTGTCCACTCTGCCTGTCAAAAAAAAAATAAAATAAAATAAATTAAAAAAAGAAATTCACTTCCTTCAGGATGTTTTCCTCATTTAGTAGCTACTCAGCAAGTAAACAACTCTCCTTTTTTGAGCTTTTAATTGCATTAAGTGCTTTTAAGATGAATTATCCAAGTCTAGGGATAAGCAAGCCAGAGATTTTCATTCCTTACAATGTTTGACATTTTGAAATTTGAGAACCCAGTGGGGAAAGTTCCTTATTTCACATGCAGGTCTGTGTGTTGGCTCTCTGGCTTGGAGAATCTAGTTACTGCCCCAGTGACTCTGACTAGAGTGACATTCTGAGTGCCTTGCAGGAGGATTCCTGGGCCCTTGAACATGCTTTCCCTGCTTCTGTAGGGACTGTTATTATCTGAAGTCAGCTGAGAAACATGAATTCTTCATTTCCCCAGCCTTTCTATTTGTTGTGCTGCACTTTCTATGGCTATAAGCTGTTTCAGCTGAGACTGGATAATTGATACAGATGTTTATTGGGAATCATGGCTCTGGAAGCCAGGAGTTCCAAGATCTGGCAGTTACAGCTGGGAGGCTCTGAGGCTGCTGCATGTTATGGCAGAAAGCAGATGATCAGTGGAAGGAAAAGAAGGAGCAAGTCAGAGGAAGCAGTCTGGCTTTATCCCAAGTTACTCTTGTGATAGCAAATTTAGTTCTGGGAGAACAAGAGCGCCCTCTTGGGGAAAAGACCTTAACCCATTTATCGAGGCTCCAGATCTATAACTGACACACTTTCTACTAGGTGCCATGTCCAAAAACTGACCCATTGAATAATGAAAGTTCTAAACAATGAACTTTTAATGGACACTTTGAAACTGCAGTGCTATTTAAACCCTATCAGGTTTTTTTTTTTTTTTGGTAGAAAAGTTTCCTGGTTGACTTTTGTGATACCTCTGAACAGAGGGATAGGAGAAGTGTATACAATTAATACTTTCCCACACATTGATTGTATGCTGGAGATAATATAAAGGGCTGATGTCAGATGCTGAGCATTCAGTCACAAACATCAAGTGGATTCATGGGGTGATTAACTGGGGAATGTTGACGTAGGCCCATGAGAATGTCACGTAAATAAGTTAGTTGACCCTCACAGCCTGGCAGATGATGATGAACAATTAACAATGCATCTGGTTACATGAAATGTGTGAGGTCTGGAAAACCTTGGGGATATCAAAGTCACATAAACAACATAACCTGGTATGACTTGCATGATCCAGGCAGGGGCTAGTCATAAATGTGAAAAGCACCAACATATCTCCCAGAGTTTGTAGCTTCCCATCCTTATTAATCCTACGAGAAAGCATATTCTCACACTGGTGATTTTACCATACAGTTGTGTATGTTGGGGACCTCTTGACCAAAGGAATAAGATGCTCCTCTGAGAGTTCTTTACAACAAAGCGAAATTAATAGGAGAGATACATGAGGAAGCAATATTGCTTTAGGTTTGGGGTATATTGACTGCATAGTCAGATACTCATGATTCACTTAAGGTGCATTCCTGCCCATGTTTGGCTTCGTCTCCATTCTGTAGCTTATGCTAACAGTTATGGCAAGAAGGCTCTGCATTGCTTTGCTTGGAAGGTCAGGTGGACACACAAGAAGGGCTTGCAATCCGTTCTCACTGTATTTCTTCTGAGCAGAAGCCAGGTGAATTGGGTTGAAGTGATAGGTCTTTTCCCTTAGCAGAAATTCCCACTTGGGTCTGTTCTTCTGGGAAGGGCTCAACGCCAATTTCATGACACCAAGCACCTCCCTGCAGCTGAGGACATTGGGTTCTAGTCACAGCTATGGCTACAGATTGCTTTTCATGCTGATGTAGCTCACAGACAGCAGCATGTGAGGGCTGAAGAACTATGTGGTATCTCCCACATAATTCTCAACTTCTGGCTTTGGATTGGCCTGGAGCTGACTCTTTTGAGCATTTGAGATTAAAACATTCAGATTGCTCTGCTCCTGATTCAGCTTGCCACTATGCAACTAGGATGCAGCAGATGATGGTTCAAATACTGAGTACTTGCCACCATTTGCAGTACCCAGATTGAGTTCTGGGCTCCTGACATTAGACTGATTCTGCCCAGGCTACAGTGCTGATCTAGGGAGTAAATCAGCAGGCCAAAGACACATTCTCTCCCCAAATTGTGTGGCTTTGCCTTTCAAATACATATATCTTTTTTAACAAATCACTGACATCAAACTTGATTGACTTTTTGAAGTAAGACTGCTAGGTCATATGCACCTGAAAGCTTTTAGGCAAACTATTTTAGTGGCACAAACAGATGAAGCAAATGCCAGGAAGATTGTGACCCCAGCCAATTGTAACTAAGGTAATGAAGATTCTAACTCAAAGACTGTAACTCAGCCAATGAGGAACCAGGGGAGGGATCTGCATGCTAGGTACTAAATAGGTTGCACTAAACTTCTCCTTGCATGCTGGCCTATCAGGCTTGAAGTTTTGAAGATTGATAATCCAGTCTCGGTTTTGGTGCACTTCCAGATTCCATCGCTTACTGGATGGTTGAGGCTGTTTCTCACACAGAGGCGTCTTAAAAATCAACAGTCGACAAAGGCAGGGCCATCCGTGCGAAGTGTGTGTGCATTCCTGAGTAAGTAGGAGTATTGCCTTCCCCCTTCTTGGCATTTTCTTGGTGGAGATGCCATTGTTGCTCTTGTTTAAGATTTTGAAATTTGAGACCCATGCCTGGAAAGTAACTTATTCTGCATGCAGGGCTGTGTTCATTGGCTCTCTGGGATGGAGGGTCTGATTACTCCCCCAGTAATTTTCACTAGAATGAGGTTCCAGGCCTCATGTAGGAGGACTCCTGAGCCATTGGGCATGGTTTCAGGGCTCATTTAGGGACTATCATTATCTGAAGTCAGCTGATAAATGTGAATTCTTTGTTTCTCCAGCCTTTTGACTTGTTGTGAGCCAGATACCAGACTAGATAATCTACACAATGGCTTATTCTGGTTCGTGGTTCTGGAAGCCAGGATTTCTGAGATCTGGTGTTAGAGCTGGTGAGACTCTGAAGCTGTCTCATCTTGTGGCAGAGTCAGTGGAGGGTAGTGAAGGGAACAACACAGAGGGGGAGTCCTTGATTTATTCCTACTCACTTTTGTGATGATAAATCTGATTTTGGAAGAGAAAAAACTCACTCCTGGGAGAAAAACATAAATTCATTTATCCAGGGTCTACTCAGATGGCTGACTCAATTCCCACTATCTACCACTCCTAAATCCTCCCCATTGAGTAATTAAGGTTCTAACCTGTGCACTTGTAGCAGACACTTTGAACCCATACTGTTACTTAACCATGATAAGATTTTTGTAGAGAAGTTTCATGGTTGACTTTTGTGACACCTCTGAATCAAGGGATAGGGGAATTTCATGTGAATGATGACTTTGCACACATTGCTTCTACTCTGAACTTAATATGAAGGTCTGAGGCAGACACTTAGCATTCAGAGAAACAACATGTGCATTCCATGTGTAAATAAATTGGAGAACATGGACATAGGCCGATGAGAATGTCACTTCTGTAACTTAGTTGACCCTTGCAGATTAACAAAATGCATCTGGTTGCATGCAATGTGAGGTCTGGAAAGCCTAGGAGATTCCAAAGTTGCATTAGCAAACATTGCTTTGATCAGATTTGCATGATCCAGGCAGGGGCTAGTCATAAATGTGAAAAGCACCAACATATCTCCCAGAGTTTGTAGCTTCCCATCCATGCTTATCCTAGAACAGCATATTCCCACTCAGGCAGTTCTATCATACAGGTCTGCATGTTGGGGGCCTAGTGACCTAAGGAGGAATAGTATCCTCTCAAAGAGTTCTCTATAGCAAAGCCTTGTTAATAGGAGAGATACATGAGGAAGCAATATTGCTTTAGGTTTGGGGTATATTGACTGCATAGTCAGATACTCATGATTCATTTAAGGTGCATTCCTGCCCATGTTTGGCTTCGTCTCCATTCTGTAGCTTATGCTAACAGTTATGGCAAGAAGGCTCTGCATTGCTTTGCTTGGAAGGTCAGGTGGACACACAAGAAGGGCTTGCAATCCGTTCTCACTGTATTTCTTCTGAGCAGAAGCCAGGTGAATTGGGTTGAAGTGATAGGTCTTTTCCCTTAGCAGAAATTCCCACTTGGGTCTGTTCTTCTGGGAAGGGCTCAACGCCAATTTCATGACACCAAGCACCTCCCTGCAGCTGAGGGCATTGGGTTCTAGTCACAGCTATGGCTACAGATTGCTTTTCATGCTGATGTAGCTCACAGACAGCAGCATGTGAGGGCTGAAGAACCTGAGTCCCTGCTACAAAGTGGGAGATGTCCACCTGGTTCTAAACTATGGCCTGGCCGGGACCTGACTCTTGAATATTTGAGATGTGAACACTTCATTTGCTGTGCTCTCAATTCAGCTTGCTGCTGTGCAACCAGGATGCAGCAGATGGTGGCAAATACAAATACTGGGTATTTTCTACTGTTTGTAGGACCCAGAAGGACTTCTGAGCTCCTGGCTTTAGCCTCATTCTGCCCAGGCTACTGAAATAAAACTTGATGTATGTTGTAAAGTAAGACTGCTAGGTTACAAGCACCTGAAAGCTTTTAGGCAAACAAGATAAACAGGAGTATAGTGGCAAGAACAGGTGAAGAGAATGCAGGACAGCTTGTAACCCCAGCGTTTCAGCCTGTGAGGAAGCAGGGGAGGGGTCTCCATGCTAGGAAATCAATAGTTGGCTCTAGCCACCCCAGGTTGCTGCCCTACCAAGATGGAACTCTTGCAGGATTGTTAACCAAGTTTTGATGTTGGTGCATGCACTTCCTGAACCCATCGCTTGACTGGATGAGTGAGGTTGTTCATCACACAGACGAGTCTATGAAGCATCAGTCAACAAATGCAGGGCCATCCACGGTGAGTATGTGTCCCTAGAGAGACAAACACACATGTGTTGGCCTTCATTACTTGGCTGTGGTTTCCTATACTAAACTGAATTCCAAAGACACCCAGAAATGAGGACAGGCAGGA
Organism: Sylvilagus floridanus; assembly: GCA_949820135.1. Lineage (NCBI taxonomy): Eukaryota > Metazoa > Chordata > Mammalia > Lagomorpha > Leporidae > Sylvilagus > Sylvilagus floridanus. Next base: position 178,141 of record OX463246.1, read on the forward strand.
GCCCCCATTTCGCTGCTGTGGGTCCTGAGGAGCTGCCTGTGGATGAACCCTTTGTGCGAGTGAGAGAGTTGTTTGGAGATGGCTGCCATGTCTTCTGATACCTTCTTCCTGTATTTGGGAAAATGGACCCTGGCTGGCCCAGTGATATTTTTGGTCATCATGGGGTGAGGGAGGAGGGATTGAGGTAAGCTTGGGAGCTCAGGCTTCAGATACAGCCCTCACTCTAGAGTTTTGCTCCTTCTGCTCACCCCTCAGGAACTGTTTTCTCTGTGGTCATTTGCCTTTTCAGTCTTATCATTTTCCTGCCCTCTAGTATACCCCTTCTCTTGGCTCCCTTTTTTTACCTCTTCTCCCTTCCCAGCCCTCTTCCTTCCTGCCTGACTATGCATATCAAGGATTATGGCTATGAGTGCAAAAACCCTGCCTTAATCTTGTTTTTATTTTTTTATTTCCTGTGTGGTCATAGTATGACAGTTAATTTTATATAGTGACTGGATTGGGCCACTGAGTGCCCATACATTTGGCCTAGCCTCATTCTTTCTGTGTCTATGTAGGTATTTCTGGCTTGGTTTAACATCTGAACAGCTAGAATATGCAAGGAAAATGGCCCTTCCTGGTGAGGCTTGACTAGAACAAAAGGACAGAGCAGTCTGTAATCAAGAGGTCACACTCCTGCCTTTACTATGTTAGCTAATTGACATCAGAATATTCTGGATAGTGTTCTAGAATTTGATGAATGACTCTCCTGGGTATCCAGATTGGGAAATGGGCACACACGAAGGTTTCTGCACTAATGTTTGATCTTTCCTTCATAGGACCTCTGCCTCCACCTCTATTTGAATATGCACTAGTCTTGGGTGTCTTCGACATACCACATTTGTTTCAATGCCTTTGGGAGGTGGCTCAGGTGCCAGTTTCAGGGGTTTTCAATGTCAGCCTCTGTCCCTCCCACATGCACACCAGCTGTGACATTGCAGACTTTTTCTGAAACTTTCATCTGGAAAAATGACGAACAGTCTAGATGCATGCAGATTATGTACTTTCTTCATAGAACATTTGAGGGAACGAAGGGCAAGGGATAAAGTTTGTTACTTTCAGAGCATCTTTCTAGTATAACCCTCGGGGAAAAGTGTCCATTCCTTTCCTTCATACTCACAACCTAGCAGAGATATTTTCCAGGCCAATCTTACTAGTCTAGCACCATGCACCAGAATATTTGTTTTTGAAGGATCCCATATCTTGGAAAATTTAAAATCATTTTTATAATGATTGGCTGGCAGCAGGAATCCCATCCTGCTTTGCCAGTTTCACTATAGTCTCACAAAGTGTCTCAGTATGGATTTTAACTTTTTCATGTGAAGTGTAGATGCTGGCGAAATCTTTCCATTCTTTCCATATTCTCCATATCCTTTATTTCCAAACACTTAGAAAGTCATTCACAATGGTCAGTAGCATGTCTTGATTAGGATCAGTGCAGTCTGAGATCTTGTCCAAGTTAAGATATTGAGGAAGCAGTTTCTGCTGATTAGCTGGAAGTGATCAAAACTCTCCTTCTATTCAATGTGACACCTCTTACATTCTGGGGGCACAGTGGCTGAGAGCATTCATGACCTTCCAGAAGTGCTAGTGCTCCAGCCTCTGCTTTTCCTCCTCCATGCTTCTCAAGGCTGCAGAGGACATCGCCGTGGCTGAGCCCCAGTGCAGGTGGAGACAGTGATTCCACTGCACCACTTCCAGCACAGCTGCCGCTGTTTTCTGGCCAGCAGCCTTTGGCAGCTGAGTGGTGGGAAACTGTGCTGGACTCCCCTGCTGCATCCCTGCCACCATCCTTGGCTTGGTGGCAGCTGCTCCATCCTCCTCTTGATGGTGCCAACATGGACCTGCTGCAGACTCAGTGCACCTTTCACTTCCTGCTTCCCTCAGTGCTGCCTCCATGCTGGAATCCCTGGAGGTGCTGAGGGATCCTTGGCATTCCCCACAGGGTTAAAGGGCTGTGCATGGCTTTATTTAGAGTTGGCCCAAGGCAGAGTGACAGGATTTGTTCACGTACTACCATAAAATATTTCCAAGGTCCTGTCCTCTGAGGTGTCATGGGCACAATTCCTGGGGCTCATGGCAATGGAGATCTTCCCATGGCTGCAGGGGCTCTTGTATGCCACTCCAAGGCTCCCCAAGATATGGCTTGGACACTGGCATAAGCCTGGCAGATCATCTCTGGGCATCAAGCTCAGCAAAGCAGAGCTGCTTCCGTTCATACTCTCCCATTGGTCCCTGGATCAAAGCAGATGGGTCTAAGGAAGACGGGACAGGGCTGGGCCCAGGCACCTGCAGCCATCCTTTCTAGTTTTTGTGACCTGACTGGAGCTTAGCTGTCTGACCCTGCCCACCCCCTTCACTTTTGCTTTCTTGTCTGCCAGTTGCAAACTCTATTCCTGCCTTTACAGGAAAGAGAAGCTGTGGTCTAGCTTCTCCTGCAAGTAGGTGCATGACCCTGCGGTGGGCCTCAGTGAAATGCATGTGCCTGACCTCCTGTGAGCACACTTGTCATCAGACAAACATCCTGTCATCCAGTGTTCCCAAACATGAGTATTTCCTTCTCCCTGCTTGCCTTCTTCTGGCTTTGATCCATTACCTTCCTGCCCTTGAGTTCTCATTTTGTTCTAAAACAATGCCCTGGTCCCCTTTACCTCATTCCACCTCTGACTATGTAGACATGTCTCAGCACTCCAGACTTAATGGGATTAGAATTCACTTGCTCTATCAAGCATTTAACACAATCATAGCTAGGGTGCTGTGTTGTGGAGCAGCAGGCTGAGCAGTTGCTTGCAAAGTCAGCACCCATAAGATCATGAATTTTAGTACCTGTAACACCACTTCCTATCTAGCTCCCTTGGATAATGCCTGGCAAGACAGCAGAAAATTGTCCCATTCCTTGGGTGCATGCCTCCCATGTAGGAGACCCAGATGGAGTTCCATGTCCCGGCCGTGGCCCAGCCCAACCACTGCTGGGGTGGCCACTTGGACAATGAACCAGAGGATAGAAGATGTCTCTCTCTCAAGCTCTCTCCCTGTCTTCTCTCCATTACTTTGCCTTTCAAATACTAACAAAAATGTACATCTCTAAAGTTAATCACCACTAGCCTAAGCTCATGCAAAAGAGGAGCCCTGTTTTATTAACCACAGCATCTGTAGTGCCAGGGACATCTATGTCCTTTCAAAAACAGGTACAAATGAGAGACATTGTTCTTTTAAATATTTATTTGTCTGAAAGAGTTACACAGAGAGGAGAGGAGGGAGAGGGGGAGGGAGGTCTTCCATCCGCTGGTTCACTCTCTAGTTGGCTGCAATGGCTGGAGCTGGGCCAATCCGAAGCCAAGAACCAGGAGCTTCTTCCAGGTCTCCCATGTGGGTGCAGGGGCCCAAGAACTTGGGCCATCTTCTGCTTTCCCAGGCCATAGCAGAGAGCTGGGTCAGAAGAGGAACAGCTGGCACTCAAACCAGTGCCCCTATGGGATACTGGCACTGCAGGGGTTGCCTTTACTCACCATGCCACAGCACTGGTCCTGAGACACGTTGTTTGTAAACCTGGGCCATTGTCTGTCCCAGATTGCAGAAAATGTGGTGAGCAATAAGGACTGTGTCATACACATACCTGATGGGATGCATTCAGCCTGCCAGCCCGCATTTGTGGTCTACCTTGTCAGGCTGTCCTTAGTATGCATCACCTGATAATCCCATCAGATTCTCAAGTCCAGTGTATTGCGTTTACAGAGTCTAGATTGTGCCTACTCTTTCTGAGCCTCTTTCTGGAAGGGGGGGTATGAACTAGAGTATGCATGAGGAAATAAAATTATAGCTTATTCTTACACCTTCATACTCTGAGGCCTATATTTTGTTTGTTACTATCTTCCCTCTCCAGTCTCTGGAGAAGCTCAATGCAGGTGACAGAAGTCACCTGCACTCTGAATGACTCTGAATGAGAGGCAGATTTGAACTTGAGCATGGTCTAATCAAGTGAGCAACGTGAAACCTTCAGACCGAAAAGAAAAACAAGGCATCTGGTACAGGCATTCTCACAAAATGTGTATAAACTACACTTATTATTTTTTCATGTTGATTCATATATATGTGTCCATTTAAATGAAGCAGGTAGCCCATGTTACCAGATTGCCCTCCAGTCTCTCCTCACCTGAGAAGAGATCAACGGTGGGGATCATGAGAGCAGTTGTGTCCAGCAAACCATTATCACTGACCCAATATTGCACCCCCCCTTCTCATGTGCAGGGAAACTGGGAAACTTGTCTTTTATTCCCTGGAGGTCTGTCCAGCTTGAAGTCACCTTCTTATAAAATCTCAGGATGAGCTGTGGAGGGCATGCCAAGGCAGCAATGCAGATCTGTCTCCCAGCGAATCTACTCATGGGGGTTGGGCCTGAGAAGCTTCTGTTTGCATGGTTTGGGATGGTACCAAGATCTGCGGATGGAGACATTTGAGCAGCGGTCTCGTGCTGTCTCTGGTTGACTTGAGCAGAGGGAAGTAGAGGTTGGGGAGAGAAGTAGAAGGTGTAGAATATTGCATGACATGTTTAAGCTGTTCTGAATTGAGAGCCATCCTCCAAGATTCTGGGCCCCCAGGCACCTCATCTCCGTATCTTGCTTCAGTCTCCTCATGGCTCTGGGATGGACAGGAGATAAACAACTCACTTTGCTCTTAGCAGATGACCCTCTTCATGAACTAGCTATGCACTGCAAAAGGAGAGGGGGATGAAGAAAATGGATTAAAATATTTTGACACAAATGGATCCATGGTATCACATCATGATACCAAGAACAACATCCCACATTGTCTGCTTCCACTGATTATTTTTTTAAAGATTTATTAATGTAAAAGTGACCATGACAGAGACAAAGGAACACACACACACACACACACACACACACACACGAAGTGGGGGGTGTAAAGGGAGGGAGGGGGGAGAGGGAGAGAGAGTAAGGGAAGGCATGAGGGAAGTCTTCAAACCACAGGTTCAACCAGCGCTGGACAGGTAGAATCCAGAATACAGAAACTCCATGAGGGTCTTCCAGGTGGAAGCCAGAGACTCAAGTCCTTGAACCATGTCTGCTGCCTCCTAGGGATGTTAACATGGAGGTGGCTTGGAAACAGAGCATCTGGGACTTGGTCTGCCATTCTGATGTCAGCTGAGCAGCAGAAGCCTAACTTGATGTGCCACAACACCCACTCTGATTTTTTTTGAAAGTTTTATTTGAAAGAGAGAGATTGATTCAGAGACAGAGAAGATCTTCCATCTGTTGGTGCCCTCCCCAAATGACTGCAGTGATTGGAGCTAGGCCAATCTGATGACAGGAGATTCTTGTGTGACTCCCACAAGGGTGCAAGGACCTAAATACTTGAGCATTCTCTGACTTTCCCCGGTGCATTGTGGAGCTGGATTGGAAGTGGAGCAGCTGGAGCTTGAACTGCCCAAGTGGCAACATTACATCTACGCTACAGCACCAATCCCATCAATTTCTTTTTTGCCCAAAGAAGACTTTCATTTAGGGAATACAAACTTCATGCGTTTCATAAGTACAGCTTTAGGATTATAGTGATTGTTCCCATCATACCCACCCTCCTACCACTCTCTCATCCCACCTCCTGCTCCTTGACCCATTGCCAGTCTGATTTTCCACTAAGGTCATTTTCAATTAACTTTTTTTCTTTTAACTTTTATTTAATGAATATAAATTTCCAAAGTACAGCTTATGGATTACAATGCCTCCCCCCCCCATAACTTCCCTCCCACCCACAACCCTCTCCTTTCCCACTCCCTCTCCCCTTCCATTCACATGGATTCATTTTCAATTCTCTTTATATACAGAAGATGAATTTAGTATAAAGTAAAGATTTCAACAGTTTGCACTCACACAGAAACACAAAGTGAAATACTGTTTGAGTACTAGTTATAGCATTAAATCACAATGTACAGTGTATTAAGGACAGAAATCCTACATGAGGAGTAAGTGCACTGTGACTCCTGTTGTTGACTGAACAAATTGACACTCTTGTTTAGGGCATCAGTAATCACCCTAGGCCCTAGTCATGAGTTGCCAAGGCTATGGAGGCCTTTTGAGTTAACTTTATACACAGAAGACCAACTCTTGACTAAGCAAAGAGTTCCACAGTTTGCACCAAAAACTGTTCATCAACAATTGAGACAAGGACTGTTCAAAGTCCTTTCATCTTGAAGTTAATTGCACTTCATTTTTTAAGAAAATTAAAGAAGCACTGAATAATGATACATCTTTCTGTGAGCACCTAGACATAATTAGAATACAACTCTTAGAGGTACTTCATGAGAAGTTAGTGCACAGCTACTCCTGTGTTAACAGTTAAAACTCTTGGCCAGCGCCTCAGCTCACTTGACTAATCCTCCGCCTGCAGCGCCGGTACCCAGGGTTCTAGTCCCGGTTGCTCCTCTTCCAGTCCCGCTCTCTGCTGCATCCCGGAAAGGCAATGGAGGATGGCCCAAGTCCTTGGGCCCTATACTAGCATGGGAGACCAGGAGGAAGCTCCTGGCTTCAGATCAGTGCAGCATGCAGGCCGTGGCGGCCATCTGGGGGGTGCACCAATGGAAGGAAGACTTTTCTCTAACTCTGCCTGTCAAAAAAAAAAAAAAAAAACCAGGAACAGCACTCATGTATAATGTCAATGACCACCCAAGGCCCTTGGCATGAGCTCACTAGGCTATGGAAGCCTTTTTGAATCCACAAACTCCATCAGTATTTAGACAAGGCCATAAGCACAGTGGAAGTCCTCTCTTGCCTTCAGAGAAAAGTACCTCCTTCTTTGACCACTTCTTTCCACTGAGGTCTCACCCACAAAGGTCCTTCTTGTTGGACATTTTTTGCCACAGTGTCTAGCTTTCCATGCCTGAAATGCTCTCATGGACTTTTCAGACAGACCAGGAAGACTTAAAGGGCTGATTCTGAGGTCAGAGTATTACTTAAAGGGATTGTCTATCAGAACCTACTTGGATTCTGAGTCTGCTGTGTGGACTGTTAATCATGTTGGAACATCCATTCCTTTTTAATTCTATTACCAGACCCCTAATCCTACCCATATGATCAATTTAACATTTAAGATATATTTACCACCAGTTTAATGGTATTTGAGGTCCCATGGCAAGTATTTAAACTGTAAGTAAGTCCATAGGAAAGTATGCAGAATTATACAGCTTTAAAGTTACAAACTTTACATGTTTCATAGTTACAACTTTAGAAACATGGTGATTCTCCCCACTGTGCCCACCCTGATGCCCATACTCCCACCCCTCTTCCTCCTCTTCCTCTTATTCCTACTCTTACTTTTTACTGAGATCGATTTTTAATTGACTACATACACATATGTTAAACTCTGTTAAGAGTTTGACAAATAGTATAAAAAAAAAAAAAAAACCCGTTCGTCAACAATAAGACAAGGGCTGTTAGAGTTATTGCCTCTCTTCAGATTTCCTTTTAGGTGCTCTATTAGTTATCACAGATCAGGGGGAATATATGGAGTTGTCCCTTTGGGACTGGCTTTTTTCAGTGAGTATGATGTGTTCCACATTCATTTTGTTGCAAATGATCAGATTTCATTTTTATAACCAGTGTGTAGTATTCCTTGGTGTACATGTCCCATGATTTCTTTATCCAGTCTTCAGTTGATGGGCATTTGAGTTGCTTCCACGACTTAGCTAGTGTAAACTGAGCTGCAATAAACATGGGGGGGGGGTGCAGACAACTCTTTCATATGCTGATTTCATTTCCCTTGGGTAAATCCCCAGGAATGGGATAGCTGGGACATATGTTACATCTATATTCAGGTTTGTGAGCTATCTCCATACTGTCTTCCATAGTGGTTTCAGCAGTTTACATTCTCACCAACAGTGGATTAGGGTACCTTTATCCTCACATCCTCCCCAGCATTTGTTGATTTCTGTATGGAAGCCATTCTTAGTGGGGTGAGGTGAAACCTCATTGTGGTTTTGATTTGCATTTCTCCGATGGCTAGTGATCCTGAGCCTTTTATTCTGTTGGCCATTTGGATTTCCTCTTTTGAAAAATTTCTGTTCAGTCCTTTGCCCATTTCTTCACTGAGTTGTTTGCTTTGTTGTTGTGGAGCTTCTTGATCTTTTCTATATTCTGGTTATTAAACCTTTTTCGGTTGTATAGTTTGCAGATAACTTCTCCCATGTAGTCATTTGCCTCTTCAAATAGCTGAATGTTTCTTTTGCACTGCATAAGTTCCCAATTTGATATAATCCCAGTTGTTAATTTGGCTTTGATTGCTTGTCTTTTCCAAGAATGGTTTGCCTGTGCCAAAGTCTTGCAGGGTTTCCCCAATGTTCTCTAATAATTTGATGGTATCGGGTCACAGATTTAAGTCCTTAATCTATTTGAGTGGATGTTTAAGATGTAAGGTAGGGGTCCTGCTTCATACTTCTGAATGTGGAAATCCAATTTTCCTAACACCATTTGTTGAAGAGACTTGTCCTTGCTCCAGGGATTGGTTTTAGATCCTAGGTCAGATAGAAGTTGGTTGCAGATGCTTGGAATGAATTCTGGCAATTCTACTCTGTTCCATTGGTCTATCCATCTGTTTTTGTACCAGAACCAGGCTATTTTGCTTACAACTGCCTTGTAGTATGTCTTGAAATCTGGGTATTGTGATGCCTTCAGCTTGGTTTTTGTTGTATAAGATTGCTTTAGGTATTTGAGGTCTCCAGTGTTTCCATATGAAGTTCAGCATAATTTTTTATCCTTGGTATTTGATTGGAATTGCATGGAATCTGTAAATTGCTTTTGGAAGAATGGACATTTTGATACTGATGCTTCAAATCCATGAACATGGCAGATTTTTCCTTTTTTTGGTATCCTCTATTTGTTTTTTTAATGACTTATAATTCTCATCATGAAGATCCTTGACATCCTTGGTTAAATTTATTCCGAGGTATTTGATTTTTTTTTGCAGCTATTATGAATGGACTTGATCTTAAAAGTTCTTTCTCAGCCATGGCTTTGTATATTCAAAGGCTGTTGATTTTTCTGAATTGACTTTATATCCTGCTACTTTACCAAACTTACCTATGAGCTCCAATAGTATTTTAGTGGAGTCTTTTGGATTCTCTAAATAGAATCATGTCATTTGCAAATAGGAAAAATTTGACTTCCCCCTTCCCATTTTGTATCCCTTTGACTTATTTTTCTTGCCTAATGTCTCTGGCTAAAACTTCGAGGAATGTTTGAAATAGAAATGTTGAGAGTGGGCATTCTTGTCTGGTTCCATATCTCAATGGGAATGGTTCCAACTTTTCCTCATTCAATAGGATGCTGGCTGTGGGTTTGTCATAAATTGCATTGATTTTATTGAGGGATGTTGATCCTTTACCCAATTTTCTTAGAGTATTCATCATGAAAGGGTGTTGTATTTTATCCAATGGCTTCACTGCAGCTATTGAGATAATCACATGTTTTTTGTTCTTCAGGTTGGTAATGTGATGTTTGGCATTGTTTGCTTTGTGAATGTTGACCTATTCCTGCATACCAGGCATAAATCCCACTTGGTCCAGCTGAATGATCTTTCTGATGTGTTGTTGGATTCAATTGGCTAAAATTTGTTTGAGGATTTTTGTGTCTATGTTCATCAGGGAAATTGATCTGTAGTTCTTTTTCTGTTGCATCTTTTTCAGGTTTATGAATTAAGGTGATGCTGGCTTCATAGAATGAATTCAGGAGGATCCCCCCCCCTTTCAATTGTTTTTGAATAGCTTGAGAAGGATTGGACCTTCTTCAAATTCCTGTTAGAATTCAGTAAAGCCATCCAGTCATGGGCTATTCTTTGCTGGAAGGGTCTTTATTACTGATTCAGTATCTGTCTTGGTAATGATTTCTTAATGTTATTTTACTGTGCAGCGCTTTATGTGTCTCTACTTTTGTTTTTTCTGCTAGTTTTTGTTGGATTTAGGTTCTTCTTTTTTTGCTTGCTCTTAAATATGTTCAAAGAATTGCTTGATTTCAGATATTTGTTTTTTATTGTCGTTGGTTGTAGGTATAAATTTTCTTCTAGGCCCTGATTTCACTGCATCCATGAGGTGATTGTATTTTGTTTTCATTGCAATTAAAATGCTACGTGTTTTGCAATCTCTTTTATGACATCTTTGTTAACCTACTCTGTGTATGTGTGTGTATGCACTTCCATACCTGTGGCAAGCAAGATGTATTTATGTCAGGATGCTCTTTCCACAGAGATCAGAAGGGGCCTCCAAGAGAGGAAAAAATTCTGGAAATGACAGACGGGGTCTGTCATTGAAGTACAATTGAGTAGAGGTACAGGATTTCAGGTAACAGATGGTAAGGGCCCAACTCAACAGGAGCCTGGAAATGCAGTCACCTATAGACTGCTCATGATAAAATACAAAAGCCTTCAGAAGTGTGGGAGAGTAAACTTATTTATATCTCATGATAAAGCTCGAGACCCAGAAGCATGGAATTGGCACTTTTGTCTTGCTAACGGCAGCTTCTAGGCAGAATAATGCATCTTGTTCATGCTTAAAGGGACATCCTCTTTCCCCATTTCAGTGGGGAACTGACCTAACTGCCTGTTTTTCTTTCAAATACCTCCTCACATTGCCAGCCTCCCCCCCAGAAGAATGGCCCCTAACTGCAGTTAGGGATGTAGGGACTGCTACCATACTGATGGCTTCATGCTAAAATGGGACATCCTTAAGGGACAGAAGGGCATCCTTCTGAGTGTTGATCTAAGGTCCCCACTAGAAGGCAGATTGCCTCAGGGGTGTCATCTGGAGTACTTCCTACTGTTTGATTCTGGTTGTTTAGTCCTGGATAAAACAAAGCATGTAAGGGAATTACTATCTCTCCCCTACTGCACATTGAAGTTTTCAATTGCTCCCAAATGAGAATGTCAACATTTGTGAATTCCAGGAATCTACCTAGAAGTATCAAGGTCAAAGACTAAGTATTAGAGCTGAAGACATACTCTGATGTGTGTGCTCATTGGCATCTTATGGAGATGGGCAGATATGTTTCCCAAATTTTTTTTTGACAATTTGAGTGCAAAATATCTCAATTTGGGCCAGCGCCATGGCTCAATACGCTAATCCTCTGCCTGCGGCACCGGCACCCTGGGTTCTAGTCCCAGTCAGGGCGCCGGATTCTGTCCTGGTTGCTCCTCTTCCAGTCCAGCTCTCTGCTGTGGCCTGGGAGTGCAGTGGAGGATGGCCCAAGTGCTTGGGCCCTGCACTTGCATAGGAGACCAGGAGAAGCTCCTGGCTTTGGATCAGCACTGTGCGCTGGCCAAAGCAGCCATTTGGAAGTGAACCAATGGAAAAGGAAGACCATTCTCTCTCTCACTGTCCACTCTGTCAAAAAAAAAATCTCAATTTGGATGTCTTTCAGGTTTATTCTGCCATGGATTTGTTGTGCGTCTTCGAGGTGTAGGCTCAAGCTTTTCCTCCATCTGTAATTTTTCAGATAGTGTTTGTCATTGTTTCTGTTTCTTAAAGTCTCCTTTTCTTATGCAGCTTATCTTGTACAAGACATGATACATTTGATACAATTTCACTGCTGTTTTTTTTTAACAGGCAGAGTGGACAGTGAGAGAGACAGAGAGAAAGGTCTTCCTTTTTGCCATTGGTTCACCCTCCTCCAGTGCACCACGCTGATCCGATGGCAGGAGCCAGGTGTTTATCCTGGTCTTCTATGGGGTGCAGGGCCCAAGCACTTGGGCCATCCTCCACTGCACTCCCTGGCCACAGCAGAGAGCTGGCCTGGAAGAGGGGCAACTGGGAGAGAATCCGGTGCCCTGACCGGGACTAGGACCCAGTGTGCCAGTGCCACAAGATGGAGGATTAGCCTATTGAGCCATGGCGCCGGCAGTTTCACTGCTTTTAAACTCTGTTCTTTGATTATTTTTCCTCTGTGTTCCTTGCACTGGGACATCTCATTTATCTGGCATTCAGGCTCACTATTCTTCATCACACTCAAATCTACTTTTAAGCATTTGTTGTGATTTTTTTCATTTCAGCTCTAGAATTTGCTTGCTTCCTGTTTAACATTTATGGTTCTTTGAAGACATTCTCATTTTGTTCATGTGTGGTTTTCCAAATTTGCTCTAGATCTTTATGGTTTGATTTTTTTTTTTTGCACAAAATAAAATTGATTTGTTTTTTTCCTTGTAGAATATTTCTATGTTTTCATTTTCTTCTTGTAAAGAGACTTGCTTTCATGTTTCTTTGCATGGCACACAATTTCTTATCCAAGACGTATAGCTCTCGTCATCTCTGCCCCAACCCCAATTCAGGTTCATTGTTACCATTTTTTGTGTGGCCTATGTGTTCATTTTCTTTTATCATCTCTTTTTGAAATGTCTGTCTTACGTTTCCTGTGTCTGCTGAAGTGTTCAGAGTTTCTGCTCCTAAAATTCCTTAAGTCAAAGGAAACGGAGGAAAAGGAAATCCTTGTTCAGTCCTGCAGATTGACTCCATGTTATTCCACTCTTTCAGTGCTTGTCAGGAACTTGTCCTCTGTGCCACACTCTTCAGCACCTCCTGTGTGCACCCTGCACATCAGCAGAGCTGAAATCTTGGGACACTTCTCTCATCTCCTGTGCACGCAGCCCACCTCGCGGATGTGTGGTGTCTGTGATGACAAGGTTATACACAAGAAGTTTAAATGCCCTGCTATCTCAAGGAGCTCCTGACCCGTCCCCTCACTTACCCCTCTTCAGAGTATCTGTGGCTCATCCCATCTGATTTCTGGTCCCTCGGCCTTCTGGGGCAATGCTTGTGCCTTTACGGACTTTCTGCAAATGTCGCCTGAGAAGCTATCACATCCTTGGAAAGGCTTCAACTGGGCACACCAGAGGCAAGCAGCCTCCATGCCACACGTCAGAGACCTTCACACAGTCCAATGGAGAAGCGTGGTCTTTGAGACTGATGTCGGCACTGCCCCTTCTGGTCTGAGCAGCTTGCTTTAGGAGTTTGTATTGCTGCCACTAGCCTTGTTGCTCACCTGAGACTGGAACATGAGGCAGGGATTTCAACTGCAGCTTTCTGTATTAACCCTTCCCCTTACTGCTGTAAGGTGGTAAATCCATCCCAGGTTCTGGAAACGTGATTCCTATGGATTTTCTAGGTTTTGTTGCTGCTGTGGCACAATGGCTCACTAGATTTCTTTACTTGGGAATTTTTAGTGATGTTACCATGAATGTACTTTTTTTTTTTAACCAGGCACAGTTAGACAGAGAGAAAGGTCTTCCATTGGTTCACCCCCCCAATTGGCTGCTACGGCCAGCGCGCAGCACCAATCCGGAGCCAGGAGCCAGGTGCTTCTCCTGGTCTCCCAAGCCAGGTGCTTCTCCTGGTCTCTCCAAGCACTGGGGCCATCCTCCACTGCCTTCCTGGGCCACAGCAGAGAGCTGGACTGGAAGAGGAGCAACCAGGACAGAATCTGGTGCTCCAACTGGGACTAGAACCCAGGGTGCCAGTGCTGCAGGTGGAGGATTAGCCTAGTGAGCCACAGCGCCAGCCACCATGATTATTACTTTTGATTATGAAAATGGGTCTAAACACATGTAGCTGAGGTCATTCAAATGAGTACAATCTGAGGTCTGGTTTCACCCAGAGACTCCTTAATCCCTAGAAATGCATCATTAGTAAAAGATTGGCGTTCTGCAATGAAAATGCTTAGCCAGGTGACCCAGAAGCTCTGTGGCTATTGGGCAAAACATTTTTGTTTAGGAAACAGACTATTTTGAGCAGATCAGCCTGTCAGATGAATTCAGGCCTGCCATTCCAAAAATTCTATCACTCTATTTCCTAAGTCTTCTTGGAATTTCCAAAGCATGTTAAACTGAGTTGCATTTCTCCCCAGACACAAATTCATGTTGAAGCTCAACTACCCAGTATTTCTTTTTTTTTTTCTTTTTTTTTTTTTTCTACTCCTCTCTTATACTTTTTTACAAACCCTTGTGTCGAGGGCTGACTTTCAATAGATCACAGCGAGGGAGCTGCTCTGCTACGTAGGAAACCCCAACCCAGAAGCAGGTCGTCTACCAATGGTTTAGCGCCAGGTTCCCCACGAACGTGCGGTGCGTGACGGGCGAGAGGGCGGCCCCCTTTCCGGCCGCGCCCCGTTTCCCGGGACGAAGGGCTCTCCGCACCGGACCCCGGTCCCGACGCGCGGCGGGGGGGCGCGCCGCACGCCCCCGAGGCGGACGCGGCGGGGTACTACCCAGTATTTCAAATGTAAGGATATTTATTAGGCATTATCAGAGCTGTTGAATTAAAGTGAGATCATTCAGGTGAGCCATAATCCAGCTGGTGTGTTCATTGAAGAAGGGAATATTAGGACATACACACAGAATCAGCAGGGAGCTTTGTGCTCTGACGGCAAGCCAGATGAGGACAATGTGAGGAGGTCGCCTTCTGCAAACAAGGAGAGGCCCAGAAGACATGATAGCAGCCCTTAGTTTGCTCTTTGCAATCCTTCCTCCAGAACTGTGAGGAATAACCTCTTTTAGTTCGTTATCTGTGGAATTCTGTGAGTTCCCTAGAAAATTCATGAGGGCATTTCCTCTATCAAAACACATTTCCCGTTTGGTCTAAGAAACAGTCACAATGTGCCCCTCATCTCACTATGATGATTTTGGTTCTTAAACATGTGTTTTGATTTATTTGAAAGGCAGGATCCCACAGATTTTCTGTTAGCCAGTTCACTCCCCAGATGGCTCCAATAGCCCAGGCTGGCTCAGACTGAGGGACTGAAGCCCAGAGTCAGGGGCTTCATTCAGGCCTCCCACGTGGATTTCATTCAGAAATCAAGATTCTAGCTGGGGTGAGGTGAAACTTCATTGTGGTTTTGATTTGCATTTCCCTCATGGCTAGTGATCTTGAGCATTTTTTCATGAGTCTGTCGGCCATTTGGATTTCCTCTTTTGAAAAAATATTGAAGTCCAATTTCTTTTTTTTTTTTTTTGACAGGCAGAGTGGACAGTGAGAGAGAGAGACAGAGAGAAAGGTCTTCCTTTGCCGTTGGTTCACCCTCCAATGGCTGCCACGGATAGCGCACTGCGGCCGGCGCACCGCGCTCATCCGATGGCAGGAGCCAGGTGCTATGTGCTTATCCTGGTCTCCCATGGGGTGCAGGGCCCAAGCACTTGGGCCATCCTCCTCTGCACTCCTGGGCCACAGCAGAGGGCTGGCCTGGAAGAGGGGCAACCAGGACAGAATCTGGCGCCCCGACCGGGACTAGAACCCGGTGTGCCGGCGCCGCAAGGCGGAGGATTAGCCTGTTGAGCCACGGTGCCGGCCAGAAGTCCAATTTCTTAACTGGGTTGTTTTGTTGTGGGGTTTCTAAATCTCTTTATATGTCCTGGTTATTCTTCTAGTTTCACAGGCCCACTATCCCCCACAGGACTCCAAGCCTGGTTCTCTCTAGGCTTTCCCTGCAGCTTTATCGCCAGTGTCTTGGCCTGCGGTAGTCTGGTCTTGCCTCACTCTCCAATGCTGGTGCATAACTCCCAGCTGTTGGGGTCCTGAGGTGTGGGCATCTCTGCCCTCCACATAGGTCCCCTGTGTCCCTCTAATTTGTGTAGAGATTTCTCTGCCATTTTCTCCCTAACTCTTCCCTGAAACTGCACTGTGTCCACTTTTTAAAAACTATCTCTGCTAGACGAGAGCAGTGAGCTCCCTCCCTGCTCCACCATCTTGGAAGCCTCCCTCCAAGGGCAACCCAGGTCACAGATGAGTGTCAGGGGTTTGGGAGCTTCCAAAGTTCAGAGGGTATTTTTCTTTCACACACTATTTGATTCCTTGTGATGATTTCACTTTTATTTATGAAGTTTATAAATCCATCAATTTGTTAACCTTCAACACTTGCTAGTAATATTTCCCTGGAAAAACCACACAGATTTTTTCAGCATGTTCTTTTTCTCATTCTGTAACACTGA
The DNA here is from genome assembly GCA_949820135.1 of Sylvilagus floridanus. NCBI lineage: Eukaryota > Metazoa > Chordata > Mammalia > Lagomorpha > Leporidae > Sylvilagus > Sylvilagus floridanus. The sequence goes on from OX463246.1 coordinate 194,149, forward strand.
GTCATTTTACTGCAGGTCGAAATGAAACTTTAAAACAAGACAAAACAAAAACCCATGTTTCCATATATTGCCTGAAAGTCACTTCCTTTGCAAATATTTGATATATGTGCTTATTAATTTTAATGTGTAGTACTTTATTAATCTGAATTGACATATTAATGAACACCTTAATCATTTGCTTAATGATATAATATTTTAAGACTTTTTTAAAAATGTAATTATGTTTTACATAATGGATGTCAGTGACTCAAGTTGATTAAACTGATACTACACTTGATCTTAGCCAAAAGACTGAGAATCGATCAAGTTGATTAAACTGAAATGGGACTTTTCAGAATTTTACACATCTTATGCATATTTAATATTTGGTTGACTAAAATATTTTTTGGATTTTGTAGGATGTATCCAGTGCTTTTTATAATTAACAATAATAATTTTCATAGCCATTTCCATCACTAGTTCTTCCAAAGCTGATTTGTGAAAGACTTCCCTGAATTGCATGACCAATAATTTTTCCAACATTTTTTTCATTTTTATAAGTCATTTTTGTTCTACAGGGCATGCATTGAATTTTCAGTTTGTTTTTAAAGATGTGTTTCTTTGAGGATTTTTTTTCTGATTCATTTATTTGTTTGAAAGAAAGATTGACAGAGGAAAGACAAAGAGAGGGATCTTGCATTTGCTGATTTACTCCCCAAATGGTTGCAACGTCTGACCAGCGCCATGCCAAAGCCAACAGTAAAGAGCTTTAGCAAGGTCTCCCACACAGGTGCTCAGAACATCTGCTGCTTTCCCAGGTGAATTAGCATGGAGCTGGGCCAGAAGTGAAGCAGTTGGGATTCCAGCTGCTGCCCATATGCAAAGCTTGTGCCACAGGTGGCGACATATACCTCTACACCAGAGTACTGAGCCCCTTCTAATATTTTGTCTTTAATATAATTTTTTATTTGTAAGAGAATTACAAATAAATTTTCTTTAAGGGTTTTTATAAATTAATGTGGCAATAATTTTATCCTTTTTAAAAATTTTGTCATGTAAGTTTCATATATTTGATATATACATATTTAGGAACACAGTGACACATCCCACTCTAGCCTTCTTTTTGCCCATGCTCCAACCCTTCTATCTCCTCCCTGTACCATCCCTACTGTTAATTTTTACAATGATCTACTTTCAGTTTAAATAATCATAAAATGTATGCTATACTAAGTAAAAGTTCAACAAATAGTATAAAGAAAAAAAATGTTGCTCAGCAGAACAGACAAGGGCTGTAAGCAATCATTGACTTTCAATGTCCATTTCACTCTAATACATTACCTCTTAGGCAATAATTTTATAGGTTAGGAAAATCTCACATTTACGAATATACTTCAGAAACAATGAAAGTACAAAATCAAGCTGTAGGTTAATTTTGGTGCAGAAAATTGATCCATTGCTAGTTGTTTCATGGTATGCATTTCAAAGAACTTTTTTAAAAAGATTTTTTATTTATTTGAAAGAGTTAGAGAGGTGGAGACAGAGAGATCTTCCATCCGCTTGTTCACTCCCCAGATGGCCACAATGGCCAGAGCTGCGCCAAATGGCTTTGAGGCTGGAACTGGGCCAGTCTGAAGCCAGGAGCCAAGAGATTATTCTGGGGTTCCCATGTGGGCACAGGGACCCAATGATTTGGAACATCTTCCACTGATTTCCCAGGTACATTAAGAGGGAGCTGGATTGGAATTTGAACAACCGGGACTTGAACTGGCACCATATGGGATGATGATGCTTCAAGCTTGGGCTTTAACTGGCTAAGCCATTGCACTAGCCCCCTATTTCTAAATATTTTGCACAAGAATGAACTTAGCTAATCGTTGCCTTGTCTGAACTTTAGAAGTTCCTTAAACATAAGTACCTGTGTGTCCAGATGCACGAACAAACATAGAAGCTGTCACAAATAGACATCTCAGGGCTTCACCTTAAATTTCAGACATGAGTCAAGGATAAGCAAAGAAAAGTGTAACTCCCAGTTTACATAAAACAGGGGCTCTTGTGTTTGTCCTGTGCATGTTTTGGTCAAGAGAGTGTTTCTGGCAGATAAAACACATTGTGATTCCTGGCCCAATTCAGGGGTGAAGCTTCCCACCCGTATCTGGTGAGGAGACGGTTAAGAGTTCCTTTCTCCTGAAATGATGTGTGAACTCACCAGGGCTGTGGACAAAATTTTGGTGAGGGTTCAAGTGAACTCCATGGAGCTCTGGGAATGACTCTGACGTTCATGTCCATAGAAGAGAAATCTGTTTTGTTTCCAGTGAACTTTTTCAGCCCCATGTGGTTGATTTTTGCAATATCTGAGTCCTTTGGGATCTCATAATCAGGCCTATGGCCTAATGCTACACGAATTTGAGGGGCTGGAGTGGGAATGGAGTATTCTGCAGGGTCTGAGTCCACCCGTACAAGGATGGACTGGGTCCGAGGAAAGGTGAGTGCGCCGCTCGCCCGTTCCCCAGCCTCCCGATCCCGGAGACAGACGCAGCGGGGAGCCAAGTCTAGCGAGGACTCATTTATTCCATGTGAAACCAAACCTTTTATAGCACAAAACTGCAGTCATTGGGGCAGGGCTAAGAACCAACCAATCGCTTTAAAGGTCACATTACGGGGGGATTTCTATAGGACTAGCCATATGTCTATACTAGTCTTGTTACCTCCCCTGATGTTGCGTAGCCAATTAGCTTGAGTCCCGCCCATCTTACTTCCTCTGGGCGCCATCTTCTTTGCCCCTCCTTGGCGCCGCCCAGTCCGGGGGGCCATGTGCACGCACGCCGGGCCCCTCCCTGCGCTGCTATCCCCGGGACACCTGCCGGCTGGCTCTGCAGGCCCTGGCTCGGGTTGGTTCACAGGCTCGGCTCCACGTGGCTCCATCCCACGCAGCTTGGGCGAGGGTGCCCAGGCATGCGGAGCCCCCGGACCTGGCCTGGCCTGGCAGCACCATGGCTGTACTCATGCCCCGCAGTATTCCACCTGGGAAGTATACGAGGATAGAAGGAGTAGAAACATTGAAAGGTGTTGCATAGATCCCTTTTAATAGAAGTGAATGGAAGGCTGAAGATGCTAACGGTAGGAGGAGGGGCATGGTGATGAGAATGGTAAAGGCTCAAGTGAGCCAATTGTGTACAATCTCGAATTTCCCACTGAATTCCCAAGTCATCCTTTGGTAAATACTGTCAGTTTTGGAGACAAAGTAATGTTGAAGTGCAAGTGTGGAAGAGCATGTACTTAAATGAGTGAAAGAATAGGAGGCACTCAGGAGAACAACTGTTACCCACAGGATGGGAAGGATGAAGTACAACTGGCAGCTGGAGTGCACGAGTCACTACCAAGCTCAGACCTTGTCTGGCACTGAGAGGATCTCAGACACAGACTCTGTTGGAGAGCTGAAGGATGTTATGTGGAACCTAGATGTGTGTCTGGAAAAAGATAGAATTGTTCCAATTGGGCATAACATAGGATGTATCCTGGGTATTACACTCTGCGTGTCTGAGAAAGATGTGTATTCTGCGTTGCTGAGTGAAATGTGCTGCAGCTCTGTTAGGTCCATTTGGTCTAAAGAGTACTCCGAGTCCACTATCTTAGTGCTTTATTGTCTTGAACATGTGCCCTGTGTTCAATGTGATCTATGAGAACCCACTATTACCAGTATATTACTGTCTCTAACTCTGTTCTCTTGATATTTGCCTCATATGCTCAAGAACATGTACTTAAAATTTTTATATCCTGTTGATGAATTGCATCTTTATCATGGTTCAATAACATTCTAAGTAACTTTACTATTTTTTTATTAAAATTACAATCATGATTTTCTATTTTGTTAGATAAAACCACCTGTGTCTGGACTTATGACATATAAAGGTAGCTTTTTTCCTTCCCTTCACAATGAGTCTATGTAAGTTTTTCTAACTTTGTCTTTTGGCAAGCAAGGTGAAAATTGATCATTCGTGTAATCCGATCAGCCCCTTCATGTATTTTCTTTCAAGAGACTCGGTAGTATTCTTTATTTTTTTTAGTTTTTATTAACAAAATATCAGATTTCATGTGTTTGTAGGGGCAGTTCTGATAACCGTAGTTCATCCCCCAACTCTCCTCCCACAACCCTCCTCTTTCATTTTTTTTCCTTTAATTTTTATAAAAACAGAATTTCAGTATGTAATCACGGGCTTAGTACACCACGAACCATAATAGTCAACAAGTAAAAAGCAGAAAGACCACAGGTCCACAGCAGTACAAACAAGGGCTAAAAACAGCAGTGCAATCACAAGAAGACCATGTCATTTCAATAGACTTTTGTACTCTAACTTACTACATATAAAAGAAAACCTATGATATTTGTGTTTCAGGAACTGGATTATTTCCATATACATAATGGTTTCCAGTTGCATTAACTTTTTTAGAAAAGACAAGATGTCACCCCTTTTTTCTATCTGTAGTGCTCTGTAGTGTATATATGCCACATCCGCTCTATGCAGTCGTCATCTGATGGACATCTGAACTGATTCCATAGCTTAGCTATTGTGAATTGAGCTATAATAAACAAGGTAGTAGAAATAGGTGTTTCATGTACCAGTTTCATTTCATTTGGTCAATTACCAGGAGTGGAATGGCTGGGTAATACATTTGATATATTTTCATATTTCCAAGGAATTTTCATACTGTGTTCAATAATAATTATGAGTTTACATTCCCACCAATAGTGTATTAGGGTGCCTATTCCCCCCACATCCTCACCAGCATTACTTTTTTAAATTATTTTTGGATTGTACACATTTTAACTGGGGTGATGTGAACCTCATTGTGATTGTTATTTGCATTTTCCTGTTGGCTGGCGATCCTGAGGAATTGTTCATGTGTCTATTGATCATTTGTATTTCATGCTTTGAAAACTGCCTGTTCATGTCATGTCAGATTTCTTCACTGTATTGTTTGTTTTATTGTTTCAGAGTTTCTTAAGCTCTTTACAGATCTTGGTTTTTAATCACTTATCAGTTGCATAATTTGCAAACATTTTCTGGCAATCTGTTGGTTGCCTTTTTGTTGTTTCCATTGTGAAGATGTTTCACATTCTTATATTTTATAAGATACTTAAAATCTTTCTGGAGCTATTGCTAACAAAAAAAATACTAAAAGGGATAAAGTATTAAGTTGTTCATCAACAGTCATTGCAAGGTCTGATCAAGTCACTGTTTCTCATAGTGTCCATTTCACTTCAACAGGTTTCCCCCTTGGTGCTCGGTTAGTTGTCACTGATCAGGGAGAACATAGGATATTTGTCCCTTTGGGACTGGCTTAATTGGCTCAGCATGATGTGTTCCAGATTCCTCCATCTGGTTGCAAATGACCAGATTTCATTGTTTTTTTACTGCTGTATAGTATTCTATACAGTACATATCCCATAATTTCTTTAGTCTACTGTCGATGGGCATTTGGGTTGATTCCAGGTTTAGCTATTGTGAATTGAGCTGCAATAAACCTTGAGGTGCAGACAGCTCTTTTATGTGCCAGTTTAATTTCTTTTGGGTAAATTCCAAGGGGTGGGATGGCTGGCTTGTATGGTAGGGTTATATTCAGGTTTCTGAGGAATCTCCAGACTGACTTCCATAGTGGCTTTACTAGTTTTCATTCCCACCAACAGTGGGTTAGTGCCCCTTTTCCCCCACATCCTCGCCAGCATCTGTTGTTGGCAGATTTCTGAATGTGAGGCATTCTAACCGGAGTGAGGTAAAACTTCATTGTGGTTTTGATTTGCATTTCCCTGATGGCTAGTGATCTTGAACATTTTTTCCTGTGCCTGTTGGCCATTTGGATTTCCTCTTTGGAAAAATGTCTATTGAGGTCCTTGGCCCATCTCTTAAGTGGGTTGTTTGTTTTGATGTTGTGGAGTTTCTTTATCTCTAGTAAATTCTGGTTATCAACCCTTTATCTGTTGCATAGTTTGCAAATATTTTTCCCATTCTGTCAGTTGCCTCTTCACTTTCCTGACTGTTTCTTTTGCAGTACAGAAACTTCTCAATTTGATGCAATCCCAAATGTTAATTTTGGCTTTGACTGCCTGCGCCTCCAGGGTCTTTTCTAGGAAGTCTTTGCTGGTACCTATATTTTGCAGGGTTTCTTTAATGTTATCTAATAATTTGATGGTGTCAGGTCATAGATTAAGTCTTTAATCCATGTTGAGTGGATTTTTGTGTAAGGTGAAAGGTAGGGGTCTTGCTTCATGCTTCTGCACATGGAAATCCAGTTTTCCCAACACCATTTGTTGAATAGACTATCCTTGCTCCAGGAAATGGTTATAGATCGTTGATCAAATATAAGTTAGCTGTAGATGTTTGGATTGATTTCTGGTGTTTCTATTCTGTTCCTTGGTCTATCCATCTGTTTATGTACCAGAACCATGTTGTTTTGATTACAACTGCCCTGTAGTATGTCCTGAAATCTGGTATTGTGATGCCTCCAGCTTTGTTTTTGTTGTACAAGATTGCTTTAGCTATTCGAGGTCTCCTGTGTCTCCATATGAATTTCAGCATCACTTTTTCCAGAGCTGAGAAGAATGTCTTTGGTATCTTCATTGGTATTGCATTGAATCTATAAATTGCTTTTGAGCGAATGGACCTTTTGATGATGTTGATTCTTCCAATCTATGATCATGGAAGATTTTTCCATTTTTTTGGTATCCTCTTCTATTTCTTTAAGATTTTGTAACTCTCATTGTAGAGATCTTTAACGTCCTCGGTTAAGTTTATTCCAAGGTATTTGTTTTTGTAACTACTGTAAATGAGATCATTCTTTTCAGTTCTTTCTCAGCTGTGGCATTGCCTATGTATACAAAGGTTGTTGATTTTTGTGCATTGATTTTATATCCTGCTACTTTGCCAAACTCTTCTATGAATTCCAATATTCTCTTAGTAGAACTCTTTGGGTCCCCTAAATTAAGAATCCTATCATCTGCAAAGAGGGATAGTTTGAGTTTTTCCTTCCCAATTTGTATCCCTTTAATTTCTTCTTCTTACTTAATGGCTCTGGCTAAAACTTTCAGAACTATATTGAATAGCAGTGGTGAGAGTGGGCATCCCTTTCTGGTACCAGATCTCACTGGAAATGCTTCCAACTTTTCCCTATTCAATAGGATATTGGCCATGGGTTTTTCATAAATTGCTTTGATTGTATTGAGGAATGTTCCTTCTATACTCAATTTGCTTAGAGTTTTCATATTGAAAAGGTGTTGAATTTTATCAAATGCTTTCTCTGTGTCTAGTGAGATAATCATATGGTTTTTCTTCTGCAGTCTGTTAATGTGGTGTATCACATTGATTTTGTGAACATTGAACCATCCCTGCATACCAGGGATAAATTCCACTTGGTCTATGTTGATGATTTCTCTGATGTATTGTTGTCTTCTATTGGCCAGAACTTTATTGAGGATTTTTGCATCTATGTGCATCAGGGAAATTGGTCTGTGATTTTCTTTCAATGCTTCATCTTTTTCAGGCTTAGGGATTAAGGTGATCCTGGCTTCATAGAATTTGGGAGGATTCTTGCTTTTTCAATTGTTTCAAATAGTTTAAAAAGAATTGGAGTTAGTTCTTCTTTAAATGTCTGGTAGAATTCAGCAATGAATCCATCTGGTCCTGGGCTTTTCTTTGTTGGGAGGGACTTTATTACTGATTCAATATCGGTCTCAGTTATGGGTCTGTTTAGGTTTTCTATGGTTCAATTTAGGTAGATTGTATGTGTCCAGGAACCTGTCCATTTCTGGTAGACTTCCCTGTTTGCTGGCATATAACTCTTTGTAGTAATTTCTGATGACTCTTTTTATTTCAGTGGTATCTGTTGTTACATTCCCTTTTTCATCTCTGATTTTATTGATTTGGGTCTTTTCTTTTTTTAGTTAGTTGGGCCAATGGTGTGTCAATTTTGTATACTTTTTTTAAAAACCAGCTCTTCATTTGGTTGATCTTTTGTAATGATTTTTGGATTCAATTCTGTTTTTTTTTTTTTTGACAGCTAGAGTTAGACAGTGAGAGAGATAGACAGAGGGAAAGGTCTTCCTTTTTCTGTTGGTTCACCCCCAAAATGGACACCATGGCTGGTGCGCCGGGCCAATCCAAAGCCAGGAGCCAGGTGCTACCTTCTGGTCTCCTATGTGGGTGCTTTCCCCAAGGACCTGGGCCATCCTCCATTGCACTCCCAGGCCACAGCAGAGAGCTGAGCTAGAAGTGGAGCAACCAGGACAGAATCTGGTGCCCCAACCGGAACTAGAACCCAGTGTGCCAGCACTGCAGGAAGAGGATTAGCCTAGTGAGCCATGGTGCTGGCTGAATTCTATTGATTTCTTCTCTGATTTTAATTATTTCTCTTCTCCTACTAGATTTGGGTCTGGTTTGCTGCAGTTTTTCTAGATCCTTGAGATGCATTGAAAGCTCATTTATTTGGTACATTTCCAATTTCTTGATGTAGGCTCCTATTGCTATAAACTTTCCTCTTAACACTACTTTTGCTGTATCCCATAAGTTTTGTATGTTATGGTGTTATCTTCACTTACTTCCAGAATGTTTTTGATTTCTCTTTCTTCTATGACCCAGTGTTCATTCAGGAGTACGTTGCTCAGTCTCCATGTGTTTGCATATGCTCTAGGGATTCCTGAGTTGCTAATTTCCAGCTTCATTCCACTGTGGGCTGAGAAAGCTGCATGGTATGATTCCAATTTTTTTTTTTAATTTGCTGAGACTTGCTTTATGGCCTAGTATGTGGTCAATCTTAGAGTAGGTTCCATGCACTGCTGAGAAGAATGTAAATTCTTCAAGTGTAGGATGAAAAGTTCTGTAGATATCTGTTAGATCCATTTGGGCTATAGTGTCAATTAAATCTTCTATTTCCTTATTGACCTTCTTTTATTATTTTTTATTTATTTTTGACAGGCAGAGTGGACAGTGAGAGAGAGAGAGAGAGAAAGGTCTTCCTTTACCGTTGATTCACCCCCCAGTGGCTGCTGTGGCTGGCACACTTGCTCTTATCTGAAGCCAGGAGCCAGGTGCTTCTCCTGGCCTCCCATGAGGGTGCAGGGCCCAAGCACTTGGGCCATCCTCCACTGCACTCCAGGTCCATAGCAGAGAGCTGGACTGGAAGAGGAACAACTGGGACAGAATCTGGGGCCCCGACTGGGACTAGAACCCAGGGTGCCAGTGCTGCAGGCAGAGGATTAGCCTATTGAGCTGCAGCACCAGCCCCTTGTTGACCTTCTGTCCGGTTGATCTATTTCTGAGAGTGGAGTATTGAAGTCCCCCAGTACTATTGTGTTGGAGTCCAAGTCTCCCTTTAAGTCCATTAACAAATCTTTTAAATAAACCAGTGGCCTATAATTAGGTGCATATACATTTATAATAGTTACATCTTCCTGTTTAATTGATCCCTGAATTATTATATAGTGCCCCTCTTTGTCTCTCTTAATTTTAGTGTTAAATTTTATTTTTTCTGATATTAAGATGGCTATGCCAGCTCTAGTTTGGTTTCTGTTGGTATGGAATATCTTTTTCCAACCTTTCACTTTCAGTCTGCACACATCTTTGTTGGAAAGATATGTTTCTTGTAAGCAGCAAATAGATGGGTTTCATTCCTTAATCCATTCAGCCAATCTGTGTTTTAACTGGAGAGTTGAGGCCATTTACACTCAATGTGACTATTGATAAGTAGTGACTTTGCCCTGCCATTTTTCCAAAGATATTTCTAATATATGCTTTGAACTTCCTGTGATCTTTTACTGGGAGATTTTCTTCCTTTACCCTCTTTCATATTGATGGCCATGTTTCTGTGTTTCTGTGTGTAACACATCTTTAAGCATCTTTTGCAGGGCTGGACGAGTGGTGACAAATTCTTTCAATTTCTGTTTTCTATGAAAGGTCTTTATTTCACCTTCATTCACAAATGAGAGCTTTGAAGGATATAATATTCTGGGCTGGCAGTTTTTTTCTCTTAGTACTTGGGGTATATCTCACCATTCCCTCCCAGCCTGTAGGGTTTCTGATGAGAAGTCTGTTGTGAGTCTAATTGGAGATCCTCTGAGAGTAATCTGCCATTTCTCTCTTGCACATTTTAGAATCTTTCCTTTATGTTTCACTGTGGTGAGTTTAATTACAATGTGTCATGGTGAGGATCTCTTTTGGTCATGTTCATTGAGGGTTATATGAGCTTCCTGTACTAGGATGTCTCTGTCCTTCTCCAAACCTGGGAATTTTTCTGCTAGTATCTCACTAAACAGGCCTTCTAATCCTTTCTCTCTCTCCATGCCTTCAGGAATTCCTAGAATTTGAATGTTGGGTTTTTTAAATAGTGTCCTGTAGATTCCCAACCATGTTTTTTAGATTTCTAATTCCCTCTTCTTTGGTTTGATTGTATGCTTTCCTGTGCTCTGTCTTCTAAGTCTAATATTCTCTCTTCTACCTCATTGCTTCTGTTTTTAAGGCTATCAAATGCATTTTTCATTTGTTCTATTGAATTCTTCATTTCATTTTGATTTCTCTTCAGGTTCACAATTTCATGTTCTACTACACTCCTCATTTCATTTTGATTGCTCCTTAAGATTCCATTTTCGGCCAGTGCCACAGCTCAATAGGCTAATCCTCCACCTTGTGGCGCCGGCACACTGGGTTCTAGTCCTGGCCGGGGCGCTGGATTCTGTCCCAGTTGCCCCTCTTCCAGGCCAGCTCTCTGCTGTGTCCAGGGAGTACAGTGGAGGATGGCCCAGGTGCTTGGGTCCTGCACCCGCATGGGAGGCCAGGATAAGCACCTGACTCCTGCTTTCGGATCAGCGCGGTGCGCCAGCCACAGCACACCGTCCATGGCGGCCATTGGAGGGTGAACCAACGGCAAAAGGAAGACCTTTCTCTCTGTCTCTCTCTCTCTCACTGTCCACTCTGCCTGTCAAAAAAAAAAAAGATTCCATTTTCACAAGAGATATTTTCTGTCCTGTGCAGTATGAATTTCTGTAGTTCATGAATTTGTTTTTGATAACTTCTAAATGTTCTTATCTTACATTTTTTGAAATCCGTATCCTGCATTTCTTCTATCTCATCATCCTCATAATCTTGTATTGGAGTGTCATGTTCATTTGGGGGCATCATAATGTCTTCCTTGTTCTTGTTTCCTCAGTTTCTGCATTTTTTGCTTGGCGTTGTGGAGATATTCTTTGGTTTCTTTTTTTTCCTTGCTGTGGTAGCTTTTCTCATTATACTATGACTCTAGATTAATGGACTGTCTGCTTTTGGTAACTCTCTAGAGGCTTGGGGTAGGTGTGGCCAGAGAGCTCTGTTCAGTTCTTCAGGGTTAAGGGTGTGCCAAAGGTGACACACCCAGGTTTGGCATGGTAAATCTTCTCTTTTTATTTATAAGGGAAGTGATTCTGCTCAGCTGAGCTCTTCCCCTGATGGCAATAAGTGCCTGAGCACTAGCCCCAGTGGGTATAATATTTGCTTTGTCCCAAGGACCACTGAAAGGATCTGTGCAGTCCTCAGTGTAAGCTCAGATTCCCCTGCAGTGTCTCTCACCAGGTAGCCAAAGCCACCTGAATTTGTGGGGTCTCCCACTGAGACTACTCACGTCTCAGCCACACCATGAATTCTCCCACACACTCTTAGTTTTTTTTTTTTCACAGTCCCTCCACACATTCACTAGGTATTAATCTCCTGTTATTTCTCCCCACCAGAGTCAGGTTTTTTTGCTTGGTTGAGGGTGGGAGCAGCCCTGAGCTGGCACAGCTGTTATGTATGTCCAAAATGGTGCCTGCTCTATTGTCTTCCCCACCTTAGTAAGGTGAATGGAGAAAGAATCGTGTCCATACTGGTCCCTTTTATTTTTTTTTTCTTTTCTCTAGTTAGGCTGGTGTACTTTCCCCCATGGGGATTCAAGCCTCTTTCCCTCTAGGCTCTTCCTGCCACTTTTCCACCAATATCTTGGTGGTTTTGCCTCACCTCCCTTTACAGCGCTGGTGCGTAGACTCAGTAGCTGGGGTCTGGAGCCATGGGCTCCCATGCCCTCCACGTAAGTCCACCATGTCCCACTAACTGCTGAAGAGTTTCCTCTGCAGTTTTTTTCCTAACTCCTCCCTGAGACTACAGTATCTCCACTTTTGTTAAGCTATCTTTTCCCAGACTATCAGTGAGCTCCCTCCCTATTCCACCATCTTGGAGCCCTCCCCTCTGGAGCTGGATCATAGTACTTCTTTTTTTAGAAAAATATATTTATGGCCGGCGCCGTGGCTCAACAGGCTAATCCTCCGCCTTGTGGCGCCGGCACACCGGGTTCTAGTCCCGGTCGGGGCACCGGATTCTGTCCCGGTTGCCCCTCTTCCAGGCCAGCCCTCTGCTGTGGCCCGGGAGTGCAGTGGAGGATGGCCCAGGTGCTTGGGCCCTGCACCCCATAGGGAGACCAGGAAAAGCACCTGGCTCCTGGCTCCTGCCATCGGACGAGCGTGGTGCGCCGGCTGCAGTGCGCCGACCGCGGCGGCCATTGGAGGGTGAACCAACGGCAAAAGGAAGACCTTTCTGTCTGTCTGTCTCTCTCTCTCTCTCTCTCACTGTCCACTCTGCCTGTCAAAAAAAAAAAAAAGAAAAATATATTTATTTGAAAGTCAGCGTTACACAGAGAGGAGGAGGAGAGGCAGAGAGAGAGGGAGAGGTCTCCATCTGCTGGTTCACTCCCCAGTTGTCTGCAATGGCCAGAGCTGTGCCAATCTGAAGCCAGGAGCCAAGCACATGGGTGCAGGGACCCAAGGACTTGTGCCATCTTGTACTGCTTTCCCAGGCCATAACCTATAGCTGGATCGGAAGTGGAGCAGCCAGGTCTCGAACCAGTGCCAATATGGGATGCCCCACTGCAGGTCAGGGCGTTAACCTGCTGTGCCACAGCGCCGGCCCCTCACAGTACTTCTCACTGTGTCAGCTTTCTATCCCCTTCTCCCACTGTCATGGGAGCTGTTCCCAGGCATGTAAGTATGACATCCACGTTTCTCCTTCATAACCCAACTGCACTTTGAGTTTTCCCAGGAATTCTCTGTAAAGAGTTGTGGGACTCAACAACTTTGAGTTCATGACCAGTCTTTCTCATACCTACTCCTATTTCCTCTGCTCCCTCTATTGTTTTGAGATAAACTCCAAACATCTATAAATATATTTTAGAGCTGCTCCACTTCTGATCCAGCTCTCTGCTATAGCCTGGAAAACCAGTAAAAGATGGCCTAAGTCCTTGGGCCCTGCACCCACATGGGAGACCTGGAAGAATCTCCTGGCTCCAGGCTTTGGATTGGCTCAACTCCAGCCTTTGTGGTCACTTGGGGAGTAAATCAGCAGATGGAAGACCTGTGTGTGTGTGTGTGTGTGTCTGTCTCTCTTGTCTCTGCTACTCTAACTCTGCCTTTTAAACAAATCTTGTTAAAAGATGTTTTACTATGTATCTCAGCAAAAACATTATACTGATTTTACACTGTTGTGACATTGAGTAAGCATTCAAACTTTCAGTGGCTTTATTAACAATTTATATTTTGCTGGACTGTAGGATCCAATAAGATCTAAAAATTGCTTTTTAAGTCTCTGTTAATAGATAAGCTCCCCTCCATCTTGCTTTCTCAGTTCATCGTAACTTAACTGAAGATACCTGATTAGTTGTCCTGTAGTTTTCCCACTGTCTGGATTTTTTTTTTTTTATTTTTTATTTTTTATTTTTTACAGGCAGAGTGGACAGTGAGAGAGAGAGACAGAGAGAAAGGTCTTCCTTTGCCGTTGGTTCACCCTCCAATGGCCGCCGCGGTCGGCGCGCTGCGGCCGGCGCACCGCGCTCATCCGATGGCAGAAGCCAGGAGCCAGGTGCTTTTCCTGGTCTCCCCATGGGGTGCAGGGCCCAAGCACCTGGGCCATCCTCCACTGCACTCCTGGGCCACAGCAGAGGGCTGGCCTGGAAGAGGGGCAACCGGGACAGAATCCGGTGCCCCGACCGGGACTAGAACCCGGTGTGCCGGCGCCACAAGGCGGAGGATTAGCCTGTTGAGCCACGGCGCCGGCCCCCACTGTCTGGATTTTATTGACTGTATCAACGTAGCTTCCTTTAATGTTGCCATGGGATTTACTCTTTTCACTTCTGAGATTTGATGGCATTTACTTAACTGTTTGACTAGACCCTAATATGCTTCAATGAATCTTCGTATTGTTTCCTTCTCTCTTTACATGATTTCAAGTTACTTGAAGCCTCTTTACTAGAAGAAGTTAAAAGAAATAAAGAGTGTGAGGAGTGGGTCTAGTGGTGCTGCAGATTCAGTTCCTTGTTGGGTGCCTGGTTCAAGTCCTGGCTGTTCTGCTTCCTGATTACACACCTGGGAAGGCAGCAGATGCTGGCCCAAGTGCTTGTGTGCCTGCCACCCCTGTGGATGGGGTTCCTGGCTCCTGACTTCAGCCTAGTTCAGCCTAACTTTCACTGGCATTTGGGGATTTGGGGAGTGAACCACTGCATGGATGTGCTCTTCCTCTCTGTCATTCTGCCTTTCGAATAAATAAATCAGACACACACACACACACACACACACACACACACAGAGAGACACTTTGGACATGTTTAACTTAGTGTGATTGAGTTGTCAATGGCCTTGCAATTGGCAAGGCAGGTACATGGCACCTTTCCTGGGCAACGTGGTACTTAAACTCCCTGGCCAACATGATGTGTACTGTTTTGCAAAAAGTCCCCTCTGGAGAATTCCCAATGACTCCTGAAATCTGAACACACTTTACGTTAAAATGAGAAGAACTGTTTATTTTTAAATTTTCGATAATTATTCACTCCCTAAAGGAGGGCCTTAGCTTACTCAGTGTGGGACTGGAGCCTCATATTTGTGGCCATATAAAATCTTCCATCAGATACGTAGAATTTCTCTTGGATACTCACATAGAAGGCAGTTACATTAGCACTGCAGCTGTCAGTAGTGGACTGTGGGAGGGACATTGTTCTCTCATAAGGACTGTGTCATTTTCACACTGCTTGACTTCTGGGAAGGTATTTGATGGAGTCCTTTCTTGGCTCCTTGCCTGAGCATTTTTCTTGGGTGACATATAGGGCTATACATAAACATATCATGTATATTACATATTTTTTGACAGGCAGAGTGGACAGTGAGAGACAGAGAAAGGTCTTTCTTGGCCGTTGGTTCACCCTCCAATGGCCACCGCGGCCGGCGCGCAGTGCTGATCCGAAGGCAGGAGCCAGGTGCTTCTCCTGGTCTCCCATGCAGGTGCAGGGCCCAAGCACTTGGGCCATCCTTCACTGCACTCCCAGGCCATAGCAGAGAGCTGGCCTGGAAGAGGGGCAACCGGGACAGAATCTGGTACCCCAACCAGGACTAGAACCTGGTGTGCCGGTGCTGCAGGTGGAGGGTTAGCCTATTGAGCCACAGCACTGGCCTATATTGCATATTATTTTAATACATTTTAATTTAGAGTTTTTCATCCTAGCTGAGTTTTTTGGATTTATAATTTTTAAAAATTGTCTTTGCTAGAATTAAATTTGAAAGAATTGGAAGCTTCTGTATAAAATCTCAAGCTAGGAATTTCCTTTTTAATGTAATCTTATTCCCCCTCTCTTGTTTTAGGAGCTGGGAATCTCAAATTCAAAACTGCAGTTGTTCTGGGAAGAACAAAATCTGCTTCTATATCCAGGTGATGAAATGATTATGACAGGGAAAGCTATGTAGGAATTAAGTCAACCTTTATCAATTTCATTTATTTGATATCCAGTGTTTGGTCTCAGTAATCACAATATTATAAAAAGTAGCATGAGACCGGCACCGCAGCTCAATAGGCTAATCCTCCACCTTGCGGCACCGGCATACTGGGTCCTAGCCATGGTCGGGCGCCAGATTCTGTCCTGGTTACCCCTCTTGCAGGCCAGCTCTCTGCTGTGTCCAGGGAGTGCAGTGGAGGATGGCCCAAGTGCTTGGGCCCTGGACCCCATGGGAGACCAGGAGAAGCACCTGGCTCCTGCCTTCGGATCAGCGCAGTGTGCCAGCTGCGGCGCGCCAGCCGCGGCGGCCATTGGAGGGTGAACCAATGGCAAAAGGAAGACCTTTCTCTCTGTCTCTCTCTCTCACTGTGCATTCTGCCTGTCAAAAAATTAAAAAAAAAAGAAATTAGCATGAGATCAAATGCCCCATGTTGTGGTGCAGGAGTATTTTCCTGAAAAATACATTTAGAAAACATTCTGGGGCACGTGTGCTGCTGTATGCTCTCCATTGAGGCCTTCCACCATGAGAAAGTGTTGCTGAGTCATCAAGTCCCTTTGGATCTGAGGATGAAGTAAGATTTTTCAGTGTGCTGTGTAATTCCCAAGGGAATAGGTATCTAGATTTCAGGCAACGGTCTTGGAATGTCTCATGCTGCTTATCAGGTCCCATTTACCATTGTGGAAAATGGAAAACAGCTTTGACCTCTTTCCAAATCATTGTTTGTCCCAGATCAAGCCTAGCTCAGACTGTGCCAGGTGCATGTCAGCTAAGCAGTTCCCACACTAGCCAGGTGTGCGTATGTGATTGCATAACAAACTCAGTAATAAAAAGACAATTTTGAATCTTCAGAACGTGTATATTTTCATTCCCTACTAATGATGCTTTATTTTGACTAGGAACAGACAACACAGCAAGATTCTCATTCCTATGGACACACTGGAACACAAATCATCAAGCCTGGGAATACTTCGCTACATGGTAAGACTCAATAAACAGGTCTCTGCAGTAGAATGCACTTGAAGGGACTTGGTAGCATGTGATGCATGAAAAGTGTTCCAGACATTGCTGTGGCCCTGGCCACTGTCTGATATGGATGCAAAAAACAGCATGTGAGTGGATGAGATGTGTTCTAGACATTCCTGTGGCCCTGACCACTGTCTGATACGGATGGAGTATGAGAGCACATGAGATGTGTACTACAAAATTCCTGTGGCCCTGAACACTGTCTGATGTGGATGCAGGATACAGAATGTGAGTGGATGAGATGTGTTCTAGACATTCCTGTGGCCCTGACCACCATCTGATGTGGATCCAGATGGAGCATGTTAGTGAATGAGATGTGTTATAGCCATTCCTGTGGCCCTGAACACTGTCTGCCATGGATGCAGAACACAGCATGTGAGTGATGAGATGTGTTCTAGACATTCCTGTGGCACTGACCGCTGTCTAATGTGGATGCATGACAGAGCATGTGCATGTTCATGAAGGAGAGGTGTTCTAGACATTCCTGTGGCCCTACCCCAGTCTGCCATTAATGCATAACACAGCATGTGAGTGGATGAGATGTGTTCTAGACATTCCTGTGGCCATGACCACTGTCTGACATGGATGGAGCATGTACATGGATGAGATGTATTCTAGACAATCCTGTGACCCTGACCACTATCTCCCATGGATGCAGGACGCAGCATGTGAGTGGATGAGATGCGTTCTAGACATTCCTGTGTCCCTGAAATCTGATGGATATTGATGCATGATGGAGCATTTGAGTACATGAGATGTGTACTAGACATTCCTATGACCCTGACCACTGTCAGACATGGATGGATCATGTGAGTGGATGAGATGTGTTCTAGACATTATGGTGGCCCTAACCAGTATTTGATGTGCTCAGGATGGAGCATGTGAGTTATGAGATGTGTTCTAGACATTCCTGTGGCCCTGACCACTGCCTGCTATGGATGGAATATGAGAGTGGATGAGATGAGTCTAGAAAAGACCTGTAGCCCTGAACACTCTCTGATGTTGATGCAGGATACAGAATGTGAGTGGATGAGATGTGGTCTAGACATTCCTATGGCCCTGAACACTGTCTGACATGCATGCAGGATGGAGCATGTGAGTGATTGAGATGTGTTCTAGACTTTACTGTGGCCCTGAACTCTGTCTCACGTGGATGCAGAATGGAGTATGTAAGTGAATGACAAGTGTTCTAGGCATTCCTGTGGCTTGAGCTCTATAAGATGTATATGAAGGACACAGCATGTGAGGAGATGAGATGATTTCTAGACATTGCTGTTTCCATGACCACCGCCTGACATGGATACAAGATGGAGCATGTGAGTGATTGAGATGTGTTCTCTACATTCCTGTGACCGTGAACTTTGTCTGAAATCGATGCAGGATTCAGAATGTGAGCGGGTGAGATGTGCTCTAGACATTCCTGTGGCCCAGACCACTGTGTGACGTGGATGCAGGATGCAACATGTAAGTGGAGGAGATGTGTTCTACACAATCCTGTGGCCTGACCACTGTCTCACATGGATGCAGGACACAGCATGTGATTGGATGAGATGTGTTCTAGACATTCCTGTAGCCCTGTCCACTGTCTGATATGGATGGAGCATGTGAGTGGATGAAATGCCTTCTAGACATTCCTGTGGCCCTGACCAGTCTACCATGGACACAGAATGCATCATGTGAGTGATGAGATGTGCTCTAGACATCCCTGTGGCCCTAACAACTGTGTTATGGTTGGAGCATGTGAGTGCATTAGATGTGTTCTAGACATTCCTGTGTCCCTGACCAACATCTGATGTGGGTCCGGATGGAGCATATTAGTGAATGAGATGTATTCTAGCCACCCCTGTGGCACTGAACACTGTCTGACATGGATGCAGAGTGCAGCATGTCAGTGGATGAGATGTTTTCTAGACATTCCTGTGGCCCTGACCACTGTCTGATGTGGAGGCAGGACACAGCATCTTAGTGGATGAGATGTGTTCTATTCATTCCTGTGGCTTGAACGTAGTCTGCCATGGATGCAGAATGCAGCTTGTGAGTGGATGATATGTGCCCTGACATTCCTGTGGCCCTGACTAATCTGTTATGGATGGAGCATATGAGTGGATGAGATGTGTTCTAGACATTCCTGTGACCCTGACCAACGTCTGATGTGGATCAGGATGGAGCTTGTGAGTGGATGAGATGTGTTCCAGATATTCCTGTGGCACAGACCACTGTTTCATGTGGATGCAATGCAATGTGTTAGTGCATGAGATGTGTTCTAGGCCTTCCTGTCCATGACCACTTTCTGTCAGGGATGCAGAACACAGCATGTGAGTGAATAATATGTGTTCTAGACATTCCTGTGGCCCTAACCACTGTCTGACCTGGGTGCACAATGCAACATGTGAGTATATGAGATGTGTTCTAGACATTCCTGTGGTCCTGACCACTGCTGTCTGATGTGAATGCAAAACTCAGCATCTGAGTGATGGGATATATTCTACACATTCCTGTGGCCGGACCACTGTCTGACTGGATGCACGACACAGCATGTGGGTGAAGGAGAGGTGTTCTAGACTTTCCTGTGGCCCTGACCACAGTCTGCCATGGATGCAGAGCACAGCAGGTGAGTGATGAGGTGTATTCTAGACATTCCTATAGCCCTGACCACTGTCTGATGTGGATGCAGGACACATTATGTTAGTGGATGAGATGTGTTCTAGACATTCATGTGGCCCTGACCCCAGTCTGCCATTAATGCATAACACAGCATGTGAGTGGATGAGATGTGTTCTAGACATTCCTGTGGCCCTGACCTCTGTCTGACATGGATGGAGCATGTGCATGATGAGATGTGTTCTAGACATTTCTGTGTCCCTGAAATCTGACAGATATTGATGCATGATGGAGCATTTGAGTGCATGAGATGTGTACTAGACATTCCTATCGCTCTGACCACTGTCTGACATGGATGGATCATGTGAGTGGATGAGCTGTTTTTTTGACATTCCTGTGGCCTGATCACAGTCTGATATGGATGGATCATGTAAGTTATGAGATGTGTTCTAGACATTCCTGTGGCCCAAACCACTTGTGACGTGGATGCATGACAGAGCATGTGAGAGGATGAGATGTCTTCTAGACATCATGTGCCCTGAACTCTTTATGACATCGCTGCAGGAAAATCAATGTTAGTGGATAAGATGTGTTCTAGAAAAGTCCTGTGGCCCTGAGCACTCTCTGATGTTGCTGCAGGATACAGAATGTAGTAAATGAGATGTGGTCTAGACATTGCTATGGCCCTGCCTTCTGTTGGACATGGAGGCAGGATGGAGAATGTGAGTGAATGACATGTGTTCTAGACATTGCTGTGGCCCTGAACTCTGTCTGATAAGGATGCAAGATGCAGCATGTGAGAGGTTGAGATGCGTTCTAGACATTCCTGTAGCCCTGACCACTGTCTGACATGGATACAGGATAGAGCATGTGAGTGATTGAGATGTGTTCTAGACTTTACTGTGCCTTGAACTCTGTCTGAAGTGGATGCAGGATGGAGCATGTAAGTGAATGACATGTGTTCTAGACATTCCTGTGGCTTGAGCTCTGTAAGATGTATATGAAGGACACAGCATGTGAGGAGATGAGATGTGTTCTAGACATTGCTGTGACCCTGACCACTGCCTGACATGGATGCAAGATGGAGCATATGAGTGGATGAGATGTGTGCTCAACATTCCTGTGACCATGAACTTTGTCTGAAATCGATGCAGGATTCAGAATGTGAGTGGGTGAGATGTGTTCTAGACATTGCTGTGGCAATGACCACTGTCTGATGTAGATGCAGGATGCAACATGAGAGTGCATAAGATGTGTTCTAGACATTCCTGTGGCACTGACTACTGTCTGATGTGGATGCAGGACACATCATGTTAGTGGATGAGATGTATTCTAGACATTCCTGTGGCCCTGACCACTGTCTGATGTAGATACAGCATTCAACATGAGTGGATGAGGTTTGTTCTAGACATTCCTCTGGCCCAGACCACTGTGTGACATGGATGCATGACAGAGCATGTGAGTGGATGAGATGTGGTCTAGACATTCCTGTGTCCCTAACCACTGTTTGATTCAGATCAGGATGGAACATGTGAGTGGATGAAATGTTTTCTAGACATTCCTGTGGCCCTGACCACTGTCTGACATGGATGTAGGACACACCATATCAGTGGATGAGATGTGTTCTAGACATTCCTTTGGCCCTGACAACTGTCTGCCGTGGATGCAGAACACAGCTTGTGAGTGGATGAGATGTGTTCTAGACATTCTTGTGGCCCTGACCACTGTCTGATGTGGATGCAAAACACAGCATGTGAGTGAGGTTGATGAGTTCTATACATGGCTCTTCCCCTACCACTGTCTGACATGGATGCAGGACACAGTATATGAGTGGATGAGATGTGTTCTAGACATTCCTGTGGCCTTACCACTGTCTGCCATGGATGCAGAACGTAGCTTGTGAGTGGATGAGATGTGTTCTAGACATTCCTGTGGCCCTGAACACTGACATGGATGGAATACGAAGCATGTGAGTGATGACATGTGTTCTAGACATTCCTGTGGCCCTGACTGCTGTTTGATGTGAATGCAAAACTCAGCAGGTGAGTGATGAGATGTATTCTACACATTCCTGTGGCTTGACCACTGTCTGACATGGATGCAGGACACAGCATATGGGTGAATGATAGTTGTTCTACACATTCCTGTGGCCCTGACCACTGTCTGATGTGGATCAGCATGGAGCATGTGAGTGGATGAGATGTGTTTTTAGACATTCCTGTGGCCTGACCACTGTCTTACATGGATGCAGGAGGCAGTATATGAGTTGATGAGATGAGTCAAGACATTCCTGTGGCCCTGAGCTCTGTCTGACATGCATGCAGGACATAGCATTTGACTGAATGACATGTGTTCTAGACATTCCTGTGTCCCTGACCAATGTCTGTTATGGTTGGAGGATGTGAGTGGATGAGATGTGTTCTAGACATTCCTATGTCCCTGACCTACAACTGATATGGATCCAGATGGAGCATGTGAGTGAATGAGATGTGTTCTAGCCATTCCTTTGGCACTGACCACTGACTTAAATGGATGTAATACACAGTATGTGAGTGAGGAGATGTGTTCTAGCCATTCCTGTGGCCCTGACCACAGTCTTCCACGAATGCCAAATGCAACATGTGAGTGGATGTGATATGTTGTAGATTGCTGTGGCCCTGACCAATGTCTGATGTAGATGCAGGATGTAACATGTTAGTGGATAAGATGGGTTTTAACATTCCTGTGGCCCTGACCACTGTTTCACATGGATGCAGAGTGCAGCATGTGAGTGGATGAGAGGTATTGTTGGCATTCCTGTGGCCCTGACCACTGTCTGACATGGAGGGAGCATGTGTCTGGATGAGATGTATTCTAGATATTCCAGTGGCCCTGACCACTATCTCACATGGACTGAGGATGCAGCATGTGAGTTGATGAGATGCATTCTAGACATTCCTGTGTCCCTCAAATCTGACAGATATTGATGCATGTTGGAGTATTTGAGTGTGTGAGATATATACTAGACATTCCTATGGCCCTGACAATTGTCTGATGTGGATGGATCATGTGAGTGGATGAGATGTGTTCTAGACATTTTGTGGCCCTGACCACTGTCTGATGTGGATGCAGGAAACAGAATGAGAGTTTATGAGATGTTTTATAGTCATTCCTATGGCTCTCCCCACTGTCTGATGTTGATGCAAAATGCAACATATGAGTTGATGAGATTTGTTCTAGATATTCATGTGCCCTTCCACTGTCTGACATGGATGAAGGACGCAGCATGTGAGTGGTTGAAATATGTTCTAGACATTCCTGTAGCCCTGTCCACTGTCTGATATGGATGGAGCATGTGAGTGGTTGAGATGTGTTCTGGACTTTCCTGTGTCCCTAACCACTCTCTGATGTGGATCAGGATTGAGCATATGAGTTGGTGAGATGTGTTTTACAAATTCCTGTGGCCATGACCAGTTTCTGAACTGTATGCAGAACTCATTTGTGAATGGATTAAATGTGCTCTAGACATTCTGTGGCCCTGACCACTGTCTGATTATTGATGAACGATGCACAATATGATAGATTAAATGTGTTCTAGACATTCCTGTGGCCCTGAACACTTTCGGATGTGGATGCATGACTAGCATGTGAGTGAATGAGATGTGTTCTTGACATTCCTGTGGCCGTGAACTTTGTGTGAAATCAAGCAGGATACAGAAAGTGAGTTGCTGAGATATGTTCTACACATTCCTGAGTCCCTGAGCACTGTCTGATGTGTATGCACGATACAGAATGAGAGTGGATGAGTTGTGTTCTAGACATTCCTGTGGCCCTGACCACTGTCTGATGTGGATGCAAAATGCAACATATGAGTGGATGAGATTTCTTCTAGACATTCCTGTGGCTTGACCACTGTCTGTCATGGAAGAGGACACAGCATGTGAGTGAATGAAATATTTTCTAGATTCCTGTAGCCCTGTCGACTGTCTGATATGGATGGAGCATGAGAGTACACGAAATGTGTTATAGACATTCCTGTGGCCCATACCACTGTCTCAGATTGATGCAGGAAACAACATGTGAGTGGATGATATATGTTCTAGATATTCCTGTGGCCCTGACCACTGTCTGACATGGATGAAGGATGCACCATATGAGTGGATGAGATGTGTTCTAGAGATTCCTTTGGCTTGACCACTGTCTGACATGGATACAGGATGGAGCATGTGAGTGAGTGAGATGTGTTCTAGACATTCCTGTGGCCCTGACCACTGTCTGATGTGGGTGTAAAACTCAGCATGTGAGTGAAGTTGATGAGTCTGTACATGGCTCTGCCCCTGACCACTGTCTCTCATGGATGCAGGACACAGCATGTGAGTGGATGAGATGTGTTCTACACATTACTGTGGCACAGTCCACTGATTCATGTGGATGGAGGATGAAGCATGTGAGTGCATGAGAGTGTTCTAGACATTCCTGTGGCCCAGACCACTGTCTGATGTGGGTCAGAACACAGCATATGAGTGGATGAGATGTGTTCTAGACATTCCGGTGGCCCTGACTACTCCCTGAAATGGATGCAGGATGCAAAATGTGAGTGGGTGAGAGGTGTTCTAGTCATTCCTGTAGCCATGTCCACAGTCTGATATAGATGGATCATGTGAGTAGATGAGATGTGTTCCAGACTTTCCTGTGTCCCTGACTAACGTCTGATATTGATCAGCATGGAGCATTTGAGTGAATGAAATGTGTTCTAGCCATTCATGTGGCCCTGCACAATGTCTTTTAAGGTGGAGCATGTGAGGGAATGAGATGTGTTCTAGACAATCCTGTGACACTGACCACAGTCTTACATGGATGCGATACTCAGCAAGTGAGTGAGATGTGTTCTAGACATTCCTGTGTCCCTGACAACTGTCTGCCATGGATGGAGCATGTGAGTGTATGAGATGTGTTCTAGACATTCCTGTGGCACTGAGCACTATCTTACATGGATGCTGGATGGAGAATATGAATGGATGAGATGAGTTCTAGACATTCCTTTGGCTTGGTCCACTGTTTTTGTGGATGCAGAACACAGCATGTGAGTGCATGAGATGTGTTCTAGCAATTCCTGTGGCCCTGACCACTATCAGGTATGGATCAGAATGGAGCATGTGAGTGGAAGAGATGTGTTCTAGACATCCCTGTGGCCCTGACCACTGTCTGACGTGAATGTAGGAGGCAGCATATGAGTGGATGAGATGAGTCAAGACATTTCTGTGGCCCAGAGCTCTGTCTGACACGCATGCAGGACGTAGCATGTGATTGAATGAGAGGTGTTCTGGACATTTCTTTGGCCCTGACCACTGTCTGTTATAGTTGGAGGTTGTGGGTGGATGAGATGTGTTCTAGACATTCCTTTGTCCCTGACCAACATCTGATGTGGATCTGGATGGAACATATGAGTGAGAGATATATGTTCAAGCCATTCTTGTGGCACTGACCACTGACTTACATGGATGCAATATGCAGCATGTGAGTGACGAGATGTGTTCTAGACATTCCTTTGTCCCTGACCAACATCTGATGTGGATCTGGATGGAACATATGAGTGAGAGATATATGTTCTAGCCATTCTTGTGGCACTGACCACTGACTTACTTGGATGCAATATGCAGCATGTGAGTGATGAGATGTGTTTTAGACATTCCTGTGGCCCTGACCACGATCTGAGATGAATGTAGGACTTAGCACATGAATGAATTGTAGGTGTTCTAGACATTCCTGTGGCTCCGAATTCTGTCTGAAATGGATGCCTGATGGAGCATGTGAGTGGATGAGATATGTTCCATAAATTCCTGTAGCCCTGACCACTGTCGGATGTGGATCAGAATGGAGCATGTGAATTGATGAGATGTGTTCTAGACATTCCTGTGGCCCTGACCACTGTGTGATGTGGATGCAAATCTCAGCTTGTGAGTGAAGTTGATGAGTTCTGTACCTTTTTCTGCCCCTGATCGCAGTCTGACATGGATGCATGACAGAGCATGTGCATGAAGGAGAGGTGTACTACACATTCCTGTGGCCCTGCCACAGTATGCCATGGATGCAGAACACAGCATGTGAGTGGATGAGATGTGTTCTAGAAATCCTGTGGTACTGACCACTGTCTGATGTGGATGCAGGACATGTCATGTTAGTGGATGAGATTTGTTCTAGACAATCCTGTAACCCTAACCATGACAGAGCTTGTGCATGAAGGAGCGGTGTACTAGACATTGCTGTGGCCCTGACCACTGACTCACATGGATGCAGGATGCAGCCTGTGAGTATATAGATGCATTCTACATATTCCTCTGTCCCTGAAATGTGTTGGACATGGAAGCATAATGGAGCATGTGAGTGAATGACATGTGTACTAGACATTTCTATGGCCCTAACCACTGTCTGATGGTGATGCAGAATGCAGCATGTGAGGGCCATGGGATGTGTTTAGACATTCTTGTGACCTGACCAACGTCTGATTGGATCAGGATGGATCCTGTCAGTGAATGGGATGTGTATTAGCAATTCCTGTGACCCTGACCAATTTTGGATGTGGATCAGAATGGAGCATGTGAGTCGATAGATGAGTTCTAGACATTCCTCTGGCCCTGACCACTGTCTGACGTGGATGCAGGACACAGCATGTGAGTGGATGAGATGTGTCCTAGACATTCCTGTGGCCTTGACCACTGTCTGATGTGGATCAGGATGGAACATGTGAGTTGATGAGATGTGTTCTAGACATTGCTATGGCCATGACTAGTGTCTCAAATAGATGCAGGATACAGCATATGAGTGGATGAGATGCGTTCTAGACAGTCCTGTGTCCTGACCACTGTCTACTATGGATGCAGGCTGGAGCATATGAGTAGATGAGATTTGCTGTAAACGTTTCTGTTGCCCTGACCACTGTCTGAAATTAATGCATATCAGAGCATGTGCATGAGGAGAGTGCCACTCCAGTGGCACTGACAACTGTGTGATGTGGATTCAGAACACAGCATGTGAGTGGATGAGATGTGTACTGGACATTCTTATGGCAGTGACCACTATTTGACATGGATGCAGAACACGGCATGTGAGTGAATGAGATGTGTTCTAGACATTCCTGTGGCATGGTAAACTGTCTGATGTGGATGCAGGACACATCATGTTAGTGGATGAGATGCAGCATGCAGCATATAATCGGATGAGAGGTGTTCGACATTCCTGTGGCCCTGACCACTGTCTGATGTGGATGCAGGATGGAGCATGTGAGTGATTGAGATGTGTTCTAGACATTTCTGTGGCTCTGAACTCTGTCTGCCATGGATGCAGAGTGCAACATGTGAGTGGATGAGAGGTGGTCGAGGCAGTCCTGTGGCCCTGAACTCTGTCTGACATGCATTCAGGATGTAGCATGTGATTGAATGACATGTGTTCTAGACATTCCTGTGGCCCTGACCACTGTCTGATGTGGATGCATATCTCAATATGTGAGTGAAGTTGATGAGTTCTATACCTCATTCTGGCCCTGACAACTGTCTGACATGGATGTGTGACAGAGCATGTGCATGAAGGAGAGGTGTTCTAGACATTCCTGTGGCCCTGACCACAGTCTGCCATGGATGCAGACCATGGCATGTGAGTTAATGAGATGTGTTCTAGACATTCCTGAGGCACAGTCCACTGTCTGATGTGGATGCAGGGCACATCATGTCAGTGGATGAGATGATCTACACATTCCTGTGTCCCTGACCACTGTCTGATGTGGATCAAGATGGCGCATGTGATTGTTTGAGATGTATTCAAGACATTCCTGTGGTACTGATGACTGTCCTACATGGATGCTGGATAGAGAATATGTGTGGATGAGATGAGTTCTACACATTCCTGTAGCATGGTCCACTGTTTCATGTGGATGCAGGATGTAACATGTGAGTGCTTGAGATGTGTTCTAGACCTTCCTCTGGCCCTGACCACTGTCTGCCATGGATGGAGCATGTGAGTGGATGAGATGTGTTGTAGCCATTCCTGTTGCACTGACCACTATCTGACATGGATGCTTGATGGAGCATGTGAGTGGATGAGATGTGTTCTACACATTCCTGTGGCCCTGACCACTGTGTGACATGGATACAGAACGCAGCATGTGAGTGGATGAGATGTGTTATAAACATGGCTGTGGCACTGATCTCTGACAAGGATATAGGATGCAGCATCTGAGTGGATGAGATGTGTTCTAGACCTTCCTATAGCCCTCACCACTGTCTGAAATGGATGCAGGAGATAGCATATGAGTGGATGAGATGTGTTCTAGACATTCCTGTGGCCCTGACCACTGCTTTTCTTAGATGCAGGATGCAGCATGTGAGTGGATGAGATGTGTTATAAACATTGCTGTGGCACTGATCTCTGTCTGACAAGGATATAGGATGCAGCATATGAGTGGATGAGATGCATTCTAGACATTCATTTGGCACTATCCACTATATGATGTGGATCTAGGATGCAACATGTGAGTTGATGAGATTGTCGTAGACATTGCTGTGGCCTGGCCACTGTCTTCCATGGATGCAGAGTGCAGCATATGAGTGGATTAGAGGTGTTCTAGACATTCCTATAGCCATGTCCACTGTCTGATATGGATGGAGAATGTGAGTAGATGAGATGTGTTCTAGATATTCCTGTGACTCTGACCGCTGTCTGATGTGGGTCAAGATGGAGCATGTGAGTGGATGAGATGCATTCTAGACATTGCGAATGCCCTGAGCACTCTCTGACATGGATGCATGATGGAGCATGTGAGTGGATGAGCTGTGTTCTACACATTCCTTAGAACTGTCAACTGTCTGACAAGGATTCAGGATGCAGCATATGAGTGGATGAGATGTGTACTAGACATTCTTCTGGCTTGAGCACTGGTGGACGTGGATGCAGGATGCAGCATGTGACTGAATGAATTCTACACATTCCTGAGCCCTTAGCACTGTCTGACATGGATGCAGGATGCAGCATGTGAGTGGATGTGATGTGTTCTAGACCTGCCTATGGCCATGACCACTGTCTCAAATAGATGAAGCATATATCATATGAGTGGATAAGATGAGTTCTAGACCTTCCTTTGGCCCTGACCCCTGTCTTACATGGATGCAGGATGGAGCATGTGAGTTGATGAGATGTGTTCTAGACATTCCTCTGGCTAGAGCAATGGCGGACATGGATGCAGGATGCTGCATGTGACTGAATGAATTCTACACATTCCTGAGCAATTAGCATGTCTGACTTGAATGCAGGACTCATCATATGAGTGGATGAGATGTATTCTAGACATTCCTGTGGCCAGACCACTGTCTGCCATGGATGCAGAACACAGCATGTGAGTGAATGGAATGTGTTCTACCCATATCTGTGGCCCTGGCTACTGTCCGACATGGATGCAGGTTGGAGCATGTGAGTGGATGAAATGTGTTTCGCACATTCCTGTGTCACTGACCAACGTCTGACATGGCTGGAGAATGTAACATGTGAGTGAATGAGATGTGTTCTAGAGATTCTTGTGACCTGACTACTGTCTGCCATGGATGCAGAACGCAGCATGTGAGTGGATGAGAGGTGTTCTAGGCATTCCTGTGGCCTGACCCTGTCTGACATGAATGCAGAACACAGCATGTGAGTGGATGGGATGTGTACTGGCCATTCATGTGGCCCTGACCACTGTCTGACATTGGTTACAGGTTGGAGCATGTGAGTGGATTAGATGAGTTCTACACATTCCTGTGGCCCTGACTACTCTCTGACATGGATGCATGACGCATCATGTGAGTGGATGTGAGGTCTTCTAGACATTTCTGTTGCTATTTCCACTGTCTGATATGGATGGAGCAAGTAAGTGGATGGGCTGTGTTCTAGACATTCCTTTGTCCCTTACCACTGTCTGACATGGATGCAGGTTGGAGCATGTGAGTGGATAAGATGTGTTCTACACATTCCTGTGGAGCTGACCACTGTCTGATGTGGATGCAGGACACTTCATGTGAGTTATGAGATGTGTTCTAGACATTCCTGTGGCCCTGACTACTGTCTCAAATGGATGCAGAACACAGCTGTGAGTGGATGTGAGGTCTTCTAGACATTTCTGTAGCCATGTCCACAGTCTGATATGGATGGAGCATGTGAGTGGATGTGTTCTGGATTTCCTGTTTCCCTGACCAACGTCTGATATGGATCAGAATGGAGCATGTGAGTGCATGGGATGTGTTCTAGCCATTCCTGTGGCCCAGAGCACTGTTAGACATGGAAGCAGGACACAGCATGTGAATGGATGAGAGGTGTTCTAGACCTTCCTGTGGCCCTGACCACTGCTTCACTTAGATGCAGGACGCAGCATGTGAGTGAATGAAATTGTTCTATACATTGCTGTGGCACTGAACACTGTCTGACATGGATGCATGATGGAGCATGTGAGTGGATGAGCTGTGTTCTAGACATTCCTTAGAACTGCCAACTGTCTGACAAGGATTCAGGATGCAGCATATGAGTGGATGAGATGTGTACTAGACATTCCTCTGGCTTGAGCACTGGCGGACATGGATGGAGGATGCAGTTGTGACTGAATGAATTCTACACATTCCTGAGTCCTTAGTACCATCTGACATGGATGCAGGATGCAGCATGTGAATGGATGAGAATTGTTCTAGACGTTCTTCTGGCCCTGACCACTGTCTACAATGGACATGTGCGATGGAGCATGTGAGTAGATGAGATGTGTTCTAGACCTTCCTATCGCACTCACCACTGTCTGAAATGGATGCAGGACATGGAATATGAGTGGATGAGATGTATTCTAGACCTTCTGTGGCCCTGACCACTGTCTCACATGAATGCAGGATGGAGCATGTGAGTGGATGAAATGTGTTCTGGACATTCCTGTGGCCCTGACCACAGTCTGCCTTGGATGCAGAACACAGCATGTGAGTATATGAGATGTGTTCTAGACATTCCTTTTGCCCTGACCACTGACTAGTGTGGATGCAGGACACAGCATGTGAGTGGATGAATTGTGTTCTAGTCATCCTGTAGCACTGACCACAGTCTTACATGGATGAAATACCCAGCATGTGAGTGAAGAGAAGTGATCTAGACATTCCTGTGGCCCTGACTGCAGTCTGACTTCGTTGAGGATGCAGCATATTAGTGCATGAGTCAAGACATTCCTGTGACCCTGAACTCGGTCTGACATGCATGCAGGACGTAGCATGAGATTGAAGGAAATGTGTTCTAACATTCCTGTGTCCCTGACCACTGTCTGTTAAGGTTGGAGCATGTGAGAGAATGAGATTTGTTTTAGACATTCCTGTGACACTGACCACAGTCTTACATGGATGAAATATGCAGCAAGTGAGTGTTGAAGTGTGTTTTAGGCATTCCTGTGGCCCTTACCACTGTCTATCATGGATGCTGAATGTAGCATGTGAGTGAATGAGAATGTGTTCTAGAAATTTCTGTACCCTGACCACTGTCTGATGTGTATCAGGATGGAGCATGTGAGTGGATGAGCTGTGTTCTACACATTCCTTGGAACTGTCAACTGTCTGAAAAGGATGCAGGATGCAGCATATGAGTGGATGAGATGTGTACTAGACATTCTTCTGGCTTGAGCACTGGCAGACATGGATGCAGGATGCAGCATGTAATTGAATGAATTCTATACATTACTGAACCCTTAGCACTGTCTGACATGGATATAGGATGCAGCATGTCATTCCTTTGGCCCTGACAACTGTCAGATGTGGATCAGAACACAGCATGTGAAGGATGTATTCTAGACGTTCCAGTGGCCCTGACCACTGTCTAAAATGGATTCAGGATGGAGCATGTCCCTAGATGAGATGTTTTCTAGACCACCTATGGACATTACCACTGTCTCAAATGGATGCAGGACACAGCATGTGAGTTATGAGATGTGTGCTAGACATTCCTGTGCCCATGACCACTGTCGGATGTGGATCATAATGGAGCATGTGAGTGGATGACATTGTTCTAGACATTCCTATGGCCCTGAACACTGTCTGACATGGATGTAGGAGGCAGCATATGAGTGGATGAGATGAGTCAAGACATTCCTGTGGCCCTGAGCTCTGTCTGACATGCATGCAGCACATAGCATTTATTGAATGACATGTGTTACAGACTTTCCTGTAGCACTGACCTCTGCCTGTTTTGTTGGAGAATGTGAGTGGATGAGATGTGTTCTAGACATTCCTATGTCCCTGACCTACAACTGATATGGATCCAGATGGAGCATGTGAGTGGATGAGATATATTGTAGCCATTCCTTTGGCACTGACCACTGTCTGACATGGATGCTATATGCAGCATGTGAGTTATGAGATATGTTCTAGACATTCTTGTGACCCTGACAATAGTCTTCCATGGATATAGAATGCAGCATGTGATTGGATGAGATGTATTCTAGACATTCCTATGGCCATCACCACTGTCTGCCATGGATGGAGCCTGTGAGTGGATGAGATATTTTCTAGAGATTCCTGTAACCCTGAACAATGTCTGATGTAGATCAGGATGGAGAATGAGTGGATGAGATTAGTTCTGCACATTCCTGTGGCAGGGTCCACTGTTTTATGTGGATGCAGGATGCAGCATGTGAGTGAATCAGATGTGTTCTAGACATTCCTGTGAGCCGGCGCCGTGGCTCAACAGGCTAATCCTCCGCCTTGCGGCGCTGGCACCCCAGGTTCTAGTCCCGGTTGGGGCGCTGGATTCTGTCCCGGTTGCCCCTCTTCCAGGCCAGCTCTCTGCTGTGGCCCAGGAGTGCAGTGGAGGATGGCCCAAGTTCTTGGGCCCTGCACCCCATGGGAGACCAGGAAAAGCACCTGGCACCTGGCTCCTGCCATCAGATGAGCGCGGTGCACCGGCCACAGCGCGCCGTCCACGGCAGCCATTGGAGGGTGAACCAACGGCAAAGGAAGACCTTTCTCTCTGTCTCTCTCTCTCACTGTCCACTCTGCCTGTCAAAAAAAAAAAAACAAAAAAGACATTCCTGTGCCCCTGACCACTGACTTACATGGATGGAGCATGTGAGTGGATGAGATGTATTCTAGACATTCCTGTGGCCCTGACCACTGCCTCACATGGATGCAGGATGCATCATGTGAGTGGATGAGAGGTGTTCTAGACATTTCTGTAGCCATGTCTACTGTCAGTTATGGATGGAGTAAGTGAGTGGATAGGATGTGTTCTTGACATTCCTGTGGCCCTGACCACTGTCTGACAAGGATGCACATTGGAGCATATGAGTGGATGAGAGGTGTTCTAGACATTCCTGTGGCCCTGACCACTGTCTGACATGGATACAGAATGCAGCATGTGTGGATGAGATGTATTCTAGTCATTCCTGTGGCCCTGACCACTGTCGGATGTGGATCAGAACACAGCATGTGAGTGGATAAGAAGTGTTCTAGACATTCCTGTGCCCCTGACCACTGTTTGATTCAGATCAGGATGGAGCATATGAATGAATGATTTCCAAACATTCCTGTGGCCTGGACCACTGTTGGATGTGGATGCAGGAAACAACATGTGAGGGCATGAGATGTGTTCTAGACATTCCTGTGGCCTTACTACTGTCTGCCAAGGATGCAGAATGCAGCTTGTGAGTAGATGAGATGTGTTCTAGACGTTCCTGTGGCCCTGACAACTCTCTGACAGGGATGAAATACACAGCATGTGAGTAATAAGATGTGTTCTAGACATTCTTGTGGCCCTGACCACTGTCTGAAATGGATGCAAAACACAGCATTTGAGTGAAGTTAATGAGTTCTATAGATGGCTCTGCCCCTACCACTGTCTGACATGGATGCAGGACACAGCATATGAGTGGATGAGATGTGTTCTAGACATTCCTGTGGCCCTGATCACCGCTGTCTGATGTGAATGCAAAACTCAGCATCTGAGTGATGGGATGTATTCCACACATTCCTGTGGCCTGGCCACTGTCTAACATGGATGCAGGTTGGAGCATGTGAGTGGATGAGATGTGTTCTAGACATGCCTGTGGCCATGACTACTGTATGACATGGATTGAGGATGCAGCATGTGAGTGGATGAGATGCATTCTAGACATTCCTGTGTCCCTGAAATCTGATGGATACTGATGCATGATGCAGCAGTTGAGTGCATGAGATGTGTACTAGACATTTCTATGGCCCTGACCACTGTCTGACATGGATGGAATACACAGCATATGAGTAATGAGATGTGTTCTAGACATTCCAGTGGCTCTGACTGCTGTCTGATGTGAATGCAAAACTGAGCATGTGAGTAATAGGATGATTTCTACACATTCCTGTGTCCTGATCACTGTCTGACATGGATGCAGGTCACAGCATGTGGGTGAAGGAGAGGTGTTCTAGACTTTCCTGTGGCCCTGACCACAGTCTGCCATGGATGCAGAACATAGCAGGTGAGTGATGAGATGTATTCTAGACATTCTTGTGGCTCTGGCCACTGTCTGATGTGGATGCAGGACACATCATTTTAGTGGATGAGATGTGTTCTAGACATTCCTGTGGCCCTGACCACTGTCTGACATGGATGGAGCATGTGCGTGGATGAGATGTATTCTAGACATTCCTGTGACTCTGACCACTATCTCACATGGATGCAGGATGCAGCATGTGAGTGGATGAGATGTGTTCTAGACATTCCTGTGTCCCTGAAATCTGATGGATATTGATGCATGATGTTCTAGACATTCCTGTGGCCAAATCACAGTCTGATATGGATCAGAAAGGAACATGTGAGTGGATGAGAGGTTTTCTACACATTAATGTGGCCAGGACACTGTTTGACATGGATGCAGGTTGGATCATGTGAGTGGATGAAATGTGTTCTAGACATGCCTGTGGCCCAGACCACTGTGTGTTGTGCATGCATGACAGAGCATGTGAGTGGATGTGATGTGTTCTAGACATTACTGTGGCCCTGACCACTGTCTGACAAGGTTGCAGGTTGGAGCATGTTAGTAGATGAGATCAGTTCTATGCATTCTTGTGGCACTGACCACTGTCTGATGTGGAAGCAGGATGCAACATGTCAGTGGATGAGATGTGTTCTAGACATTCCTCTGGCCCTAACCACTATTGCATGTGGATCAGAATGGAGCATGTGAGAGGATGAGATGTGTTCTAGACATTCCTGTGGCCCTGAACACTGTCTTATGTTGATGCAAACATGGCATGTTAGTGATGAGATGTGTTCTAGACATTCCTGTGTCCCTGATCAACGTCTGATGTAGATGCAGGATGTAACATGTTAGTGTATAGGATGTGTTATAGACATTCCTGTGGCAGGACCACTGTCTGCCAGGGATGCAGAGCACAGCATGTGAGTAGATGAGAGGTGTTCTAGGCAATCCTGTGGCCCTGACAACTGTCTAACATGGAGGGAGCATGTGTCTGGATGAGATGTATTCTAGATATTCCAGTGGCCCTGACCACTATCTCACATGGACTGAGGATGCAGCATGTGAGTTGATGAGATGCATTCTAGACATTCCTGTGTCCCTCAAATCTGACAGATATTGATGCATGTTGGAGTATTTGAGTGTGTGAGATATATACTAGACATTCCTATGGCCCTGACAATTGTCTGATGTGGATGGATCATGTGAGTGGATGAGATGTGTTCTAGACATTTTGTGGCCCTGACCACTGTCTGATGTGGATGCAGGAAACAGAATGAGAGTTTATGAGATGTTTTATAGTCATTCCTATGGCTCTCCCCACTGTCTGATGTTGATGCAAAATGCAACATATGAGTTGATGAGATTTGTTCTAGATATTCATGTGCCCTTCCACTGTCTGACATGGATGAAGGACGCAGCATGTGAGTGGTTGAAATATGTTCTAGACATTCCTGTAGCCCTGTCCACTGTCTGATATGGATGGAGCATGTGAGTGGTTGAGATGTGTTCTGGACTTTCCTGTGTCCCTAACCACTCTCTGATGTGGATCAGGATTGAGCATATGAGTTGGTGAGATGTGTTTTACAAATTCCTGTGGCCATGACCAGTTTCTGAACTGTATGCAGAACTCATTTGTGAATGGATTAAATGTGCTCTAGACATTCTGTGGCCCTGACCACTGTCTGATTATTGATGAACGATGCACAATATGATAGATTAAATGTGTTCTAGACATTCCTGTGGCCCTGAACACTTTCGGATGTGGATGCATGACTAGCATGTGAGTGAATGAGATGTGTTCTTGACATTCCTGTGGCCGTGAACTTTGTGTGAAATCAAGCAGGATACAGAAAGTGAGTTGCTGAGATATGTTCTACACATTCCTGAGTCCCTGAGCACTGTCTGATGTGTATGCACGATACAGAATGAGAGTGGATGAGTTGTGTTCTAGACATTCCTGTGGCCCTGACCACTGTCTGATGTGGATGCAAAATGCAACATATGAGTGGATGAGATTTCTTCTAGACATTCCTGTGGCTTGACCACTGTCTGTCATGGAAGAGGACACAGCATGTGAGTGAATGAAATATTTTCTAGATTCCTGTAGCCCTGTCGACTGTCTGATATGGATGGAGCATGAGAGTACACGAAATGTGTTATAGACATTCCTGTGGCCCATACCACTGTCTCAGATTGATGCAGGAAACAACATGTGAGTGGATGATATATGTTCTAGATATTCCTGTGGCCCTGACCACTGTCTGACATGGATGAAGGATGCACCATATGAGTGGATGAGATGTGTTCTAGAGATTCCTTTGGCTTGACCACTGTCTGACATGGATACAGGATGGAGCATGTGAGTGAGTGAGATGTGTTCTAGACATTCCTGTGGCCCTGACCACTGTCTGATGTGGGTGTAAAACTCAGCATGTGAGTGAAGTTGATGAGTCTGTACATGGCTCTGCCCCTGACCACTGTCTCTCATGGATGCAGGACACAGCATGTGAGTGGATGAGATGTGTTCTACACATTACTGTGGCACAGTCCACTGATTCATGTGGATGGAGGATGAAGCATGTGAGTGCATGAGAGTGTTCTAGACATTCCTGTGGCCCAGACCACTGTCTGATGTGGGTCAGAACACAGCATATGAGTGGATGAGATGTGTTCTAGACATTCCGGTGGCCCTGACTACTCCCTGAAATGGATGCAGGATGCAAAATGTGAGTGGGTGAGAGGTGTTCTAGTCATTCCTGTAGCCATGTCCACAGTCTGATATAGATGGATCATGTGAGTAGATGAGATGTGTTCCAGACTTTCCTGTGTCCCTGACTAACGTCTGATATTGATCAGCATGGAGCATTTGAGTGAATGAAATGTGTTCTAGCCATTCATGTGGCCCTGCACAATGTCTTTTAAGGTGGAGCATGTGAGGGAATGAGATGTGTTCTAGACAATCCTGTGACACTGACCACAGTCTTACATGGATGCGATACTCAGCAAGTGAGTGAGATGTGTTCTAGACATTCCTGTGTCCCTGACAACTGTCTGCCATGGATGGAGCATGTGAGTGTATGAGATGTGTTCTAGACATTCCTGTGGCACTGAGCACTATCTTACATGGATGCTGGATGGAGAATATGAATGGATGAGATGAGTTCTAGACATTCCTTTGGCTTGGTCCACTGTTTTTGTGGATGCAGAACACAGCATGTGAGTGCATGAGATGTGTTCTAGCAATTCCTGTGGCCCTGACCACTATCAGGTATGGATCAGAATGGAGCATGTGAGTGGAAGAGATGTGTTCTAGACATCCCTGTGGCCCTGACCACTGTCTGACGTGAATGTAGGAGGCAGCATATGAGTGGATGAGATGAGTCAAGACATTTCTGTGGCCCAGAGCTCTGTCTGACACGCATGCAGGACGTAGCATGTGATTGAATGAGAGGTGTTCTGGACATTTCTTTGGCCCTGACCACTGTCTGTTATAGTTGGAGGTTGTGGGTGGATGAGATGTGTTCTAGACATTCCTTTGTCCCTGACCAACATCTGATGTGGATCTGGATGGAACATATGAGTGAGAGATATATGTTCAAGCCATTCTTGTGGCACTGACCACTGACTTACATGGATGCAATATGCAGCATGTGAGTGACGAGATGTGTTCTAGACATTCCTTTGTCCCTGACCAACATCTGATGTGGATCTGGATGGAACATATGAGTGAGAGATATATGTTCTAGCCATTCTTGTGGCACTGACCACTGACTTACTTGGATGCAATATGCAGCATGTGAGTGATGAGATGTGTTTTAGACATTCCTGTGGCCCTGACCACGATCTGAGATGAATGTAGGACTTAGCACATGAATGAATTGTAGGTGTTCTAGACATTCCTGTGGCTCCGAATTCTGTCTGAAATGGATGCCTGATGGAGCATGTGAGTGGATGAGATATGTTCCATAAATTCCTGTAGCCCTGACCACTGTCGGATGTGGATCAGAATGGAGCATGTGAATTGATGAGATGTGTTCTAGACATTCCTGTGGCCCTGACCACTGTGTGATGTGGATGCAAATCTCAGCTTGTGAGTGAAGTTGATGAGTTCTGTACCTTTTTCTGCCCCTGATCGCAGTCTGACATGGATGCATGACAGAGCATGTGCATGAAGGAGAGGTGTACTACACATTCCTGTGGCCCTGCCACAGTATGCCATGGATGCAGAACACAGCATGTGAGTGGATGAGATGTGTTCTAGAAATCCTGTGGTACTGACCACTGTCTGATGTGGATGCAGGACATGTCATGTTAGTGGATGAGATTTGTTCTAGACAATCCTGTAACCCTAACCATGACAGAGCTTGTGCATGAAGGAGCGGTGTACTAGACATTGCTGTGGCCCTGACCACTGACTCACATGGATGCAGGATGCAGCCTGTGAGTATATAGATGCATTCTACATATTCCTCTGTCCCTGAAATGTGTTGGACATGGAAGCATAATGGAGCATGTGAGTGAATGACATGTGTACTAGACATTTCTATGGCCCTAACCACTGTCTGATGGTGATGCAGAATGCAGCATGTGAGGGCCATGGGATGTGTTTAGACATTCTTGTGACCTGACCAACGTCTGATTGGATCAGGATGGATCCTGTCAGTGAATGGGATGTGTATTAGCAATTCCTGTGACCCTGACCAATTTTGGATGTGGATCAGAATGGAGCATGTGAGTCGATAGATGAGTTCTAGACATTCCTCTGGCCCTGACCACTGTCTGACGTGGATGCAGGACACAGCATGTGAGTGGATGAGATGTGTCCTAGACATTCCTGTGGCCTTGACCACTGTCTGATGTGGATCAGGATGGAACATGTGAGTTGATGAGATGTGTTCTAGACATTGCTATGGCCATGACTAGTGTCTCAAATAGATGCAGGATACAGCATATGAGTGGATGAGATGCGTTCTAGACAGTCCTGTGTCCTGACCACTGTCTACTATGGATGCAGGCTGGAGCATATGAGTAGATGAGATTTGCTGTAAACGTTTCTGTTGCCCTGACCACTGTCTGAAATTAATGCATATCAGAGCATGTGCATGAGGAGAGTGCCACTCCAGTGGCACTGACAACTGTGTGATGTGGATTCAGAACACAGCATGTGAGTGGATGAGATGTGTACTGGACATTCTTATGGCAGTGACCACTATTTGACATGGATGCAGAACACGGCATGTGAGTGAATGAGATGTGTTCTAGACATTCCTGTGGCATGGTAAACTGTCTGATGTGGATGCAGGACACATCATGTTAGTGGATGAGATGCAGCATGCAGCATATAATCGGACGAGAGGTGTTCGACATTCCTGTGGCCCTGACCACTGTCTGATGTGGATGCAGGATGGAGCATGTGAGTGATTGAGATGTGTTCTAGACATTTCTGTGGCTCTGAACTCTGTCTGCCATGGATGCAGAGTGCAACATGTGAGTGGATGAGAGGTGGTCGAGGCAGTCCTGTGGCCCTGAACTCTGTCTGACATGCATTCAGGATGTAGCATGTGATTGAATGACATGTGTTCTAGACATTCCTGTGGCCCTGACCACTGTCTGATGTGGATGCATATCTCAATATGTGAGTGAAGTTGATGAGTTCTATACCTCATTCTGGCCCTGACAACTGTCTGACATGGATGTGTGACAGAGCATGTGCATGAAGGAGAGGTGTTCTAGACATTCCTGTGGCCCTGACCACAGTCTGCCATGGATGCAGACCATGGCATGTGAGTTAATGAGATGTGTTCTAGACATTCCTGAGGCACAGTCCACTGTCTGATGTGGATGCAGGGCACATCATGTCAGTGGATGAGATGATCTACACATTCCTGTGTCCCTGACCACTGTCTGATGTGGATCAAGATGGCGCATGTGATTGTTTGAGATGTATTCAAGACATTCCTGTGGTACTGATGACTGTCCTACATGGATGCTGGATAGAGAATATGTGTGGATGAGATGAGTTCTACACATTCCTGTAGCATGGTCCACTGTTTCATGTGGATGCAGGATGTAACATGTGAGTGCTTGAGATGTGTTCTAGACCTTCCTCTGGCCCTGACCACTGTCTGCCATGGATGGAGCATGTGAGTGGATGAGATGTGTTGTAGCCATTCCTGTTGCACTGACCACTATCTGACATGGATGCTTGATGGAGCATGTGAGTGGATGAGATGTGTTCTACACATTCCTGTGGCCCTGACCACTGTGTGACATGGATACAGAACGCAGCATGTGAGTGGATGAGATGTGTTATAAACATGGCTGTGGCACTGATCTCTGACAAGGATATAGGATGCAGCATCTGAGTGGATGAGATGTGTTCTAGACCTTCCTATAGCCCTCACCACTGTCTGAAATGGATGCAGGAGATAGCATATGAGTGGATGAGATGTGTTCTAGACATTCCTGTGGCCCTGACCACTGCTTTTCTTAGATGCAGGATGCAGCATGTGAGTGGATGAGATGTGTTATAAACATTGCTGTGGCACTGATCTCTGTCTGACAAGGATATAGGATGCAGCATATGAGTGGATGAGATGCATTCTAGACATTCATTTGGCACTATCCACTATATGATGTGGATCTAGGATGCAACATGTGAGTTGATGAGATTGTCGTAGACATTGCTGTGGCCTGGCCACTGTCTTCCATGGATGCAGAGTGCAGCATATGAGTGGATTAGAGGTGTTCTAGACATTCCTATAGCCATGTCCACTGTCTGATATGGATGGAGAATGTGAGTAGATGAGATGTGTTCTAGATATTCCTGTGACTCTGACCGCTGTCTGATGTGGGTCAAGATGGAGCATGTGAGTGGATGAGATGCATTCTAGACATTGCGAATGCCCTGAGCACTCTCTGACATGGATGCATGATGGAGCATGTGAGTGGATGAGCTGTGTTCTACACATTCCTTAGAACTGTCAACTGTCTGACAAGGATTCAGGATGCAGCATATGAGTGGATGAGATGTGTACTAGACATTCTTCTGGCTTGAGCACTGGTGGACGTGGATGCAGGATGCAGCATGTGACTGAATGAATTCTACACATTCCTGAGCCCTTAGCACTGTCTGACATGGATGCAGGATGCAGCATGTGAGTGGATGTGATGTGTTCTAGACCTGCCTATGGCCATGACCACTGTCTCAAATAGATGAAGCATATATCATATGAGTGGATAAGATGAGTTCTAGACCTTCCTTTGGCCCTGACCCCTGTCTTACATGGATGCAGGATGGAGCATGTGAGTTGATGAGATGTGTTCTAGACATTCCTCTGGCTAGAGCAATGGCGGACATGGATGCAGGATGCTGCATGTGACTGAATGAATTCTACACATTCCTGAGCAATTAGCATGTCTGACTTGAATGCAGGACTCATCATATGAGTGGATGAGATGTATTCTAGACATTCCTGTGGCCAGACCACTGTCTGCCATGGATGCAGAACACAGCATGTGAGTGAATGGAATGTGTTCTACCCATATCTGTGGCCCTGGCTACTGTCCGACATGGATGCAGGTTGGAGCATGTGAGTGGATGAAATGTGTTTCGCACATTCCTGTGTCACTGACCAACGTCTGACATGGCTGGAGAATGTAACATGTGAGTGAATGAGATGTGTTCTAGAGATTCTTGTGACCTGACTACTGTCTGCCATGGATGCAGAACGCAGCATGTGAGTGGATGAGAGGTGTTCTAGGCATTCCTGTGGCCTGACCCTGTCTGACATGAATGCAGAACACAGCATGTGAGTGGATGGGATGTGTACTGGCCATTCATGTGGCCCTGACCACTGTCTGACATTGGTTACAGGTTGGAGCATGTGAGTGGATTAGATGAGTTCTACACATTCCTGTGGCCCTGACTACTCTCTGACATGGATGCATGACGCATCATGTGAGTGGATGTGAGGTCTTCTAGACATTTCTGTTGCTATTTCCACTGTCTGATATGGATGGAGCAAGTAAGTGGATGGGCTGTGTTCTAGACATTCCTTTGTCCCTTACCACTGTCTGACATGGATGCAGGTTGGAGCATGTGAGTGGATAAGATGTGTTCTACACATTCCTGTGGAGCTGACCACTGTCTGATGTGGATGCAGGACACTTCATGTGAGTTATGAGATGTGTTCTAGACATTCCTGTGGCCCTGACTACTGTCTCAAATGGATGCAGAACACAGCTGTGAGTGGATGTGAGGTCTTCTAGACATTTCTGTAGCCATGTCCACAGTCTGATATGGATGGAGCATGTGAGTGGATGTGTTCTGGATTTCCTGTTTCCCTGACCAACGTCTGATATGGATCAGAATGGAGCATGTGAGTGCATGGGATGTGTTCTAGCCATTCCTGTGGCCCAGAGCACTGTTAGACATGGAAGCAGGACACAGCATGTGAATGGATGAGAGGTGTTCTAGACCTTCCTGTGGCCCTGACCACTGCTTCACTTAGATGCAGGACGCAGCATGTGAGTGAATGAAATTGTTCTATACATTGCTGTGGCACTGAACACTGTCTGACATGGATGCATGATGGAGCATGTGAGTGGATGAGCTGTGTTCTAGACATTCCTTAGAACTGCCAACTGTCTGACAAGGATTCAGGATGCAGCATATGAGTGGATGAGATGTGTACTAGACATTCCTCTGGCTTGAGCACTGGCGGACATGGATGGAGGATGCAGTTGTGACTGAATGAATTCTACACATTCCTGAGTCCTTAGTACCATCTGACATGGATGCAGGATGCAGCATGTGAATGGATGAGAATTGTTCTAGACGTTCTTCTGGCCCTGACCACTGTCTACAATGGACATGTGCGATGGAGCATGTGAGTAGATGAGATGTGTTCTAGACCTTCCTATCGCACTCACCACTGTCTGAAATGGATGCAGGACATGGAATATGAGTGGATGAGATGTATTCTAGACCTTCTGTGGCCCTGACCACTGTCTCACATGAATGCAGGATGGAGCATGTGAGTGGATGAAATGTGTTCTGGACATTCCTGTGGCCCTGACCACAGTCTGCCTTGGATGCAGAACACAGCATGTGAGTATATGAGATGTGTTCTAGACATTCCTTTTGCCCTGACCACTGACTAGTGTGGATGCAGGACACAGCATGTGAGTGGATGAATTGTGTTCTAGTCATCCTGTAGCACTGACCACAGTCTTACATGGATGAAATACCCAGCATGTGAGTGAAGAGAAGTGATCTAGACATTCCTGTGGCCCTGACTGCAGTCTGACTTCGTTGAGGATGCAGCATATTAGTGCATGAGTCAAGACATTCCTGTGACCCTGAACTCGGTCTGACATGCATGCAGGACGTAGCATGAGATTGAAGGAAATGTGTTCTAACATTCCTGTGTCCCTGACCACTGTCTGTTAAGGTTGGAGCATGTGAGAGAATGAGATTTGTTTTAGACATTCCTGTGACACTGACCACAGTCTTACATGGATGAAATATGCAGCAAGTGAGTGTTGAAGTGTGTTTTAGGCATTCCTGTGGCCCTTACCACTGTCTATCATGGATGCTGAATGTAGCATGTGAGTGAATGAGAATGTGTTCTAGAAATTTCTGTACCCTGACCACTGTCTGATGTGTATCAGGATGGAGCATGTGAGTGGATGAGCTGTGTTCTACACATTCCTTGGAACTGTCAACTGTCTGAAAAGGATGCAGGATGCAGCATATGAGTGGATGAGATGTGTACTAGACATTCTTCTGGCTTGAGCACTGGCAGACATGGATGCAGGATGCAGCATGTAATTGAATGAATTCTATACATTACTGAACCCTTAGCACTGTCTGACATGGATATAGGATGCAGCATGTCATTCCTTTGGCCCTGACAACTGTCAGATGTGGATCAGAACACAGCATGTGAAGGATGTATTCTAGACGTTCCAGTGGCCCTGACCACTGTCTAAAATGGATTCAGGATGGAGCATGTCCCTAGATGAGATGTTTTCTAGACCACCTATGGACATTACCACTGTCTCAAATGGATGCAGGACACAGCATGTGAGTTATGAGATGTGTGCTAGACATTCCTGTGCCCATGACCACTGTCGGATGTGGATCATAATGGAGCATGTGAGTGGATGACATTGTTCTAGACATTCCTATGGCCCTGAACACTGTCTGACATGGATGTAGGAGGCAGCATATGAGTGGATGAGATGAGTCAAGACATTCCTGTGGCCCTGAGCTCTGTCTGACATGCATGCAGCACATAGCATTTATTGAATGACATGTGTTACAGACTTTCCTGTAGCACTGACCTCTGCCTGTTTTGTTGGAGAATGTGAGTGGATGAGATGTGTTCTAGACATTCCTATGTCCCTGACCTACAACTGATATGGATCCAGATGGAGCATGTGAGTGGATGAGATATATTGTAGCCATTCCTTTGGCACTGACCACTGTCTGACATGGATGCTATATGCAGCATGTGAGTTATGAGATATGTTCTAGACATTCTTGTGACCCTGACAATAGTCTTCCATGGATATAGAATGCAGCATGTGATTGGATGAGATGTATTCTAGACATTCCTATGGCCATCACCACTGTCTGCCATGGATGGAGCCTGTGAGTGGATGAGATATTTTCTAGAGATTCCTGTAACCCTGAACAATGTCTGATGTAGATCAGGATG
The DNA here is from genome assembly GCA_949820135.1 of Sylvilagus floridanus. NCBI lineage: Eukaryota > Metazoa > Chordata > Mammalia > Lagomorpha > Leporidae > Sylvilagus > Sylvilagus floridanus. The sequence goes on from OX463246.1 coordinate 238,754, forward strand.
GAGAATGAGTGGATGAGATTAGTTCTGCACATTCCTGTGGCAGGGTCCACTGTTTTATGTGGATGCAGGATGCAGCATGTGAGTGAATCAGATGTGTTCTAGACATTCCTGTGAGCCGGCGCCGTGGCTCAACAGGCTAATCCTCCGCCTTGCGGCGCTGGCACCCCAGGTTCTAGTCCCGGTTGGGGCGCTGGATTCTGTCCCGGTTGCCCCTCTTCCAGGCCAGCTCTCTGCTGTGGCCCAGGAGTGCAGTGGAGGATGGCCCAAGTTCTTGGGCCCTGCACCCCATGGGAGACCAGGAAAAGCACCTGGCACCTGGCTCCTGCCATCAGATGAGCGCGGTGCACCGGCCACAGCGCGCCGTCCACGGCAGCCATTGGAGGGTGAACCAACGGCAAAGGAAGACCTTTCTCTCTGTCTCTCTCTCTCACTGTCCACTCTGCCTGTCAAAAAAAAAAAAACAAAAAAGACATTCCTGTGCCCCTGACCACTGACTTACATGGATGGAGCATGTGAGTGGATGAGATGTATTCTAGACATTCCTGTGGCCCTGACCACTGCCTCACATGGATGCAGGATGCATCATGTGAGTGGATGAGAGGTGTTCTAGACATTTCTGTAGCCATGTCTACTGTCAGTTATGGATGGAGTAAGTGAGTGGATAGGATGTGTTCTTGACATTCCTGTGGCCCTGACCACTGTCTGACAAGGATGCACATTGGAGCATATGAGTGGATGAGAGGTGTTCTAGACATTCCTGTGGCCCTGACCACTGTCTGACATGGATACAGAATGCAGCATGTGTGGATGAGATGTATTCTAGTCATTCCTGTGGCCCTGACCACTGTCGGATGTGGATCAGAACACAGCATGTGAGTGGATAAGAAGTGTTCTAGACATTCCTGTGCCCCTGACCACTGTTTGATTCAGATCAGGATGGAGCATATGAATGAATGATTTCCAAACATTCCTGTGGCCTGGACCACTGTTGGATGTGGATGCAGGAAACAACATGTGAGGGCATGAGATGTGTTCTAGACATTCCTGTGGCCTTACTACTGTCTGCCAAGGATGCAGAATGCAGCTTGTGAGTAGATGAGATGTGTTCTAGACGTTCCTGTGGCCCTGACAACTCTCTGACAGGGATGAAATACACAGCATGTGAGTAATAAGATGTGTTCTAGACATTCTTGTGGCCCTGACCACTGTCTGAAATGGATGCAAAACACAGCATTTGAGTGAAGTTAATGAGTTCTATAGATGGCTCTGCCCCTACCACTGTCTGACATGGATGCAGGACACAGCATATGAGTGGATGAGATGTGTTCTAGACATTCCTGTGGCCCTGATCACCGCTGTCTGATGTGAATGCAAAACTCAGCATCTGAGTGATGGGATGTATTCCACACATTCCTGTGGCCTGGCCACTGTCTAACATGGATGCAGGTTGGAGCATGTGAGTGGATGAGATGTGTTCTAGACATGCCTGTGGCCATGACTACTGTATGACATGGATTGAGGATGCAGCATGTGAGTGGATGAGATGCATTCTAGACATTCCTGTGTCCCTGAAATCTGATGGATACTGATGCACGATGCAGCAGTTGAGTGCATGAGATGTGTACTAGACATTTCTATGGCCCTGACCACTGTCTGACATGGATGGAATACACAGCATATGAGTAATGAGATGTGTTCTAGACATTCCAGTGGCTCTGACTGCTGTCTGATGTGAATGCAAAACTGAGCATGTGAGTAATAGGATGATTTCTACACATTCCTGTGTCCTGATCACTGTCTGACATGGATGCAGGTCACAGCATGTGGGTGAAGGAGAGGTGTTCTAGACTTTCCTGTGGCCCTGACCACAGTCTGCCATGGATGCAGAACATAGCAGGTGAGTGATGAGATGTATTCTAGACATTCTTGTGGCTCTGGCCACTGTCTGATGTGGATGCAGGACACATCATTTTAGTGGATGAGATGTGTTCTAGACATTCCTGTGGCCCTGACCACTGTCTGACATGGATGGAGCATGTGCGTGGATGAGATGTATTCTAGACATTCCTGTGACTCTGACCACTATCTCACATGGATGCAGGATGCAGCATGTGAGTGGATGAGATGTGTTCTAGACATTCCTGTGTCCCTGAAATCTGATGGATATTGATGCATGATGTTCTAGACATTCCTGTGGCCAAATCACAGTCTGATATGGATCAGAAAGGAACATGTGAGTGGATGAGAGGTTTTCTACACATTAATGTGGCCAGGACACTGTTTGACATGGATGCAGGTTGGATCATGTGAGTGGATGAAATGTGTTCTAGACATGCCTGTGGCCCAGACCACTGTGTGTTGTGCATGCATGACAGAGCATGTGAGTGGATGTGATGTGTTCTAGACATTACTGTGGCCCTGACCACTGTCTGACAAGGTTGCAGGTTGGAGCATGTTAGTAGATGAGATCAGTTCTATGCATTCTTGTGGCACTGACCACTGTCTGATGTGGAAGCAGGATGCAACATGTCAGTGGATGAGATGTGTTCTAGACATTCCTCTGGCCCTAACCACTATTGCATGTGGATCAGAATGGAGCATGTGAGAGGATGAGATGTGTTCTAGACATTCCTGTGGCCCTGAACACTGTCTTATGTTGATGCAAACATGGCATGTTAGTGATGAGATGTGTTCTAGACATTCCTGTGTCCCTGATCAACGTCTGATGTAGATGCAGGATGTAACATGTTAGTGTATAGGATGTGTTATAGACATTCCTGTGGCAGGACCACTGTCTGCCAGGGATGCAGAGCACAGCATGTGAGTAGATGAGAGGTGTTCTAGGCAATCCTGTGGCCCTGACAACTGTCTAACATGGAGGGAGCATGTGCGTGGATGAGATGTATTGTAGGCATTACTGTGGCCATGACTACTGTATGACATGGATTGAGGATGCAGCATGTGAGTGGATGAGATGCATTCTAGACATTCCCGTGTCCCTGAAATCTGATGGATATTGATGCTTATGGAGTTTTTGAGTTCATGAGATGTGTACTAGACATTCCTATGGCCCTGACCACTGTCTGATCTGGATGGATCATGTGAGTGGATGAGATGTGTTCTAGACATTTTGTTTCCCTGACTGTTGTCTGATGTGGATCAGCATGCAGCATGTGAGTGGATGAGATGTGTTTTAGACATTTTTGTGGCCCTGACAACTGTCTGTTATGTTTGGAGTATATGAGTGGATGAGATGTGTTCTAGACATTTCTGTGGCCATGACCACTGTCTGACATGGATGCAGGGCGCAGCATCTGTGTGGATGAGATGACTTCTACACATTGCTGTGGCCCTAACCACTGTCCTCCATGGATGCAGTACGCAGCAAGTGAGTGGATGGGAGGTGTTCTATCCATTTCTGTGGCCCTGACCACTGTTGACATGGATGCTGGTTGGAGCATGTGAGTGGATGGGATGTGTTCTACACATTCCTCTTGCAGTGAGCACTATCTGCTGTGTATCAAGGATGCAATGTGTGAGTGGATGAGATGTGTTCTAGACTTTGCGGTGGCAATGACCACAGTCTGACATGGTTGCAGTGCGTAGCATGTTAGCGGGTGAGATGTGTTCCAGAAATTCCTGTGGCACTGACCAATGTATGACATGGATGCAGGGTGGAGAATATGAATGGATGAGATGAGTTCTACACATTCTTGTGACATGTTACACTGTTTCATGTGAATGAAGGATGCAGCTTGTGAGTGCATGAGATGTGTTCTAGACTTTCCTGTGGCCATGACCACTGTCTGTTATGGTTGGAGCATGTGAGTGGATGAGATGTATTCTAGACATTCCTGTGTCCCTGAACAACATCTGATGTGGTTCTGGATGGATCATGTGAGTTAATGAGATGTGTTCTAGCCATTCCTGTGGCACTGACCAGTGTCTTACATGGATGCAGTATGCAGCATGGGAATGTTTTGTAGACATTCCTGTGGCCCTGAACACTCTTTGATGTGGATCAGGGTAGAACAGGCAAGTGGATGAAATGTGTTCTAGACATTCCTGTGGCCCTGACTGCTGTCTGACATGGATGCAGAATGCATCATGTGAGCAGATGAGTGTGTTCTAGACATTTCTGTAGCCATGTCCACTGTCTGATATGGATGGAGCATGTGAGTGGATGAGATGTGTTCTAGACATTCCTGTGTTCCTGACCAATGTCTAATGTAAATCAAGATGGAGCATGTAAGTGAATGAGATGTGTTCTAGCTATTCCTATGGCCCTGACCACTGTCTGACATGGGTACAGGATGCTGCACCTTAGTGCATGAGAAGAGTTCTACACATTACTATGGCCCTAACCACTGTCCTCGATGGATGCCGAATGCAGCAAGTGCATGGATGAGATGTGTTCTACACATTGATGTGGCACAGACCACTATCTAATTTGGATCAAGAAAGCAACATGTGAGTGGATGAGATGTGTTCTAGACATTCCTGTGGCCCTGAACACTGTCTTATGTTGATGCAAACACGGCATGTTAGTGATGAGATGTGTTCTAGACATTCCTGTGTCCCTGACCAACGTCAGATGTGGATGCTGGATGTATCATGTGTGTGGATAAAATGTGTTGTAGACATACCTATGGCAGGACCACTGTCTGCCATGGATGCAGAGCGCAGCATGTGAGTGGATGAGAGGTGTTCTAGGCATTCCGGTGTCCATGAGCACTGTCTGACATGGATGCGGGACTCATCATATGAGTGAATGAGATGTGTTCTAGACATTCCTTTCACCTGACCATTGACTGCCATGGATACAGAACACAGCACATGAGTGGTTAAGATGTGTTCTAGTCATTCCTGTGGCCCTGACCACTGTCTGATGTGGATCAGGATGGAGCATGTGAGTGCTTGAGATGAGTTCTACACATTCCTGTGGCACTGACCGTCATATGACTCATCATATGAGTGGAGGAGATTTGTTCCAGACAGTCCTGTGCTCTTGACCACTGTATGACATGGATGCAGGATGGAAATGTGAGTGAATAAGATGTATTCTAGCCATCCCTGTGGCCCTGACCACTGTCTGACATGGATGCAGGACTCTACATGTCAGTGGAGAGATGTGTTCTAGACATTCCTGTGGCCTTGATCACTGTCTGATGTGAATCACGATGGAGCATGTGAGTGAAAGAGATGTGTGCTAGACATTCCTGTGGCCCTGACCACTGTCTGACATGGATCCAGGATGGAGCATGTGAGTGAATGAGATGTTTCTAGCCATTCCTGTGGCCCTGAGCACTGTTAGACATGGAAGCAGGACGCAGCATGTGAGTGCATGTGATGTGTGCTAGACATTCCTGTGGCCCAAAACACTGCTTCACTTAGAAGGACACTGCATGTGAGTGAATGAGATGTGTTCTACACATTCCTCTGGCTTGAGCAATGGTGGACAGTGATGCAGGACGCAACATGTGACTGAATGAATTCTATACATTCCTGAGCCGATACAACTGTCTGTCATGGATGCAGGATGCAGCATGTATGTAAATGAGATGTGTTCAATATGTTCCTGTGGCCCTGACCACTTTTTACCATGGATGCAGGATGGAGCATCTGAGTAGATGAGATGTGTTCTAGGCATTCCAATGGTCCTCAACACTGTATGACATGGATGCAGGACATAGAATACGAATGGCTGAGATGTATGAGAGATGTTCCTGTGGCCCTGACCACTGTCTGACATGGATGCATGATGGAGCATGTGAGTGGATGAGATGTATTCTAGACATTCCTAGGTCCCTACCCACCGTCTGACATGGTTGCTGGATGCAGCATATGGGTGGGTGAGATGACTCAAGACATTCCTGTGGCCCTGAACTTTGTCTGATATTCATGCAGACGTAGCATGTTATTAAATGACATGTGTTCTAGACATTCCTGTGGCCCTGACCACTGTCTGTTACGGCTGGAACATGTGAGTGGATGAGATGTGTTCTACACATTCCTGTGGCCTGACCACTGTCTGACATGGATACAGAATGCAACATGTGAGTGGATAGGATGTGTTCTAGACATTCCTGTGGCCCTGACCACTGTCTGATGTGGATCAGGATGGAGCATGTGAGTGGATGAGATGTGTTCTAGACATTTTGTGGCCCTGACTGCTGTCTAACATGAATGCATCATGTGAGTGGATGAGAGGAGTTCTAGACATTTCTGTAGCCATGTCCACTGTCTGATATGGATGGAGCTTGTGAGTGGATAAGATGTGTTCTAGACATTCCTGTTTCCCTGACCAACGTCTGATGTGGATCATGATGGAGCATGTGAGTGAATGAGATGTGTCATTCCTGTGGCCCTGACCACTGTCTGCAATGGATGCAGAGTGCAGTATGTGAGCAGATGAGAGGTGTTCTAGAAATTCCTGTGTCCATCTACTGTCGATGTAGAGGCAGGATGAAACATCTGAGTGGATGAGTTGTGCTCTAGACATTGCTGTGGTCCTGACCTCTGTCTGATGTGGATTCAGGACACAGCATCTGATTGGATGAGATGTATTCTAGACATTCCTGTGGCCCTAACCACTGTCATTCATGGATGCAGAACACAGCAAGTGGGTGGATGGGGTGCATTCTAGCCACTGCTTTGGCACTGTCCACTGTCTGACATGGATGCAGGTTGGAGCATGTGAGTGGGTGAGATGTGTTCTACACATTCCTGTGGCACTGACCACTGTCAGCCATGGATGTAGAATGCAGATGTGAGTGGATGAGTGGTGTTCTAGACATTCCTTGGCCATGTCCACTGTCTGATATGGATGGAACATGTGAGTGAATGAGATGTGTTCTAGACTTTCCTGTGGCCCTGACCACTGTCTGATGTGGATGCAGGATGCAACATGTGAGTGCAAGAGGTGTTCTAGAAATTCATTTGCCTAACCATGATCTGCCATAGATGTTGAACGAAGCATGTGAGTGAATGAGATGTGTTCTAAACATTCCTGTGGCCCTGACCACTGTCTGACATGGATGCAGAACGCAGCATGTGAGTGGATGAGATGTGTTCAAGACATTCCTGTGGTCCTGACCACTGTCGGATATAAATCAGAATGGAGCATGTGAGTGATTGAGATGTCCTCTAGACATTCCTGTGGCCCTGACCACTGTCTGTTATGGTTGGAGGATGTGAGTTGATGAGATGTGTTCTAGACATTGTTGTGTCCCTGACGAACATCTGATGTGGATCTGGAAGGAGCATGTGAGTGAAAAAGATGTGTTGTATCCACTCTTATGGCCCTGACCACTGACTTACATGGATGCAATACGCAGCCTGTAAGTACATGAGATGTGTTCTAGACATTCCTGTGGCCCTGTCCACTGTCAGATGTGGATCCGAATGGAGCATGTGAGTAGATTAGATGTGTTCTAGACATTCCTGTGTCCCTGATGAGCATCTGATGTGGATCTGGATGGAGCATGTTAGTGAAAGAGATGTGTTCTCGCCATTCTGTGGCCCTGACTACAGTCTTCCATGGATGCAGAATGCAGCCTTTGAGTGGATGAGATGTGTTCTAGACATTCCTGTGGCCCTGCCCACTGTTGGATGTGGATCAGAATGGAGCATATGAGTGGATGAGATGTGTTCTAGACATTCCTGTGGCAGGACCACTGTCTGCCTTGGATGCAGAGTGCAGCCTGTGAGTTGATGAGAGGTGTTCTAGGCATTCTTGTGGCAATGACCAGTGTATGATGTTTATTCAGGATGCAACATGTTACTGGAAGAGATGTGTTCTAGACATTCCTGTGGATATGACTACTGTCAGACGTGGATGCAGAACACAGCATGTGTGTGGATATGATGTATTCTAGACATTTCTGTGGCCCTGAACACTGTCTCATATGGATGCCGCATGCAGCCTTGAGTGGATGAGATGCATTCTACACATTCCTGTGTCCCTGAAATGTGTCGGACATTGAAGCATGATGGAACATGTGAGTGGATGACATTTTTACTAGATAATCCTACGGCCCTAACCACTGTCTTATGTTGATGCAGAATGTAGCATGTGAGTGCATGAGATGTGTTTAGACATTCCTGTGTCCCAGACTAATGTCTGATGTGGATCAGGGTGGATCATGTGAGTGGATGAGATGCATTCTAGCAAGTCCTGTGGCCCTAACAACATCTGACATGGATGCAGGGCACAGCATGTGAGTGGATTAGATGTGTTCTAGACATTCCTATGTCCCTGACCAACGTCTGATGTGTATCAGGATGGATCAAGTGAGTGAATGAGATGTGTTCTAGACATTCCTGTGGCCTGACCACTGTCTGCCATGGATGCTGCATGCGGGAAGTGAGTGGATGAGATGTTTTCTAGCCATTCCTGTAGCCCTGACCTCTGTCAGACATGGATGCCAGTTGGAGCATGTGAGTGAATGAGATGAGTTCTACACATTCCTGTGGCACGGACCGCTGTCTGAGGTGGAGGGCAGGATGCAACATGTGACTGAATGAGATGTGTTCTAGACATTCCTGTGGTCATGACCATCATATGACATGGATGCAGGATGGAACATGTGAGTGAATAAGATGTGCTCTAGACATTCCTGTGGCCCTGACCGCTGTCTGACATGAATGTTAGAAGCAGCACGTGAGTATATGAGATTTGTTCTGGACATTCCAGTGGCCGAGAACACTCTGATATTGATGGAGCATGTGAGTGGATGAGTTGTGTTCTAGACATTCCTGTGGCACTGATCACTATCTGATGTGGATCAAGAATGCAACATGTGAGTGGATGAGATGTTTTGTAGACATTGCTGTGGCCTTATAGCTGTCTGCCATGAATGCAGAGTGCAGCATGTGAGTGGATGAGAAGTGTTCTAGACATTTCTGTATCTTGTCCACTTTCTGTTATGGATGGAGCATTTGAGTGGATGAGATGTGTTCTAGACTTTCCTTGGCCCTGACCACTGTATGATGTTGACGCAGGATACAACATGTAAGTGTATGAGCTGTGTTCTAGACATTCCTGTTGCCTAACCAAGGTCTGCCATTATGTTGAACAAAACATGTGAGTGGATGAGATGTGTTCTAGACATTCCTGTGTCCCTGACCAACGTCTGATGTGTATCAGGATGGATCAAGTGAGTGAATGAGATGTGTTCTAGCAATTCCTGTGGCCCTGACTGCTGACTGATGTGGATCAAAATGGAGCATGTGAGTGGATGAGATGTGATCTAGACATTGCGATGGCCATGAGCACTGTCTGACATGGATCCAGGGTGGAGCATGTGAGTGAATGAGATGTGTTCTAGCTATTCCTTTGGCCTGAGCACTGTCTGACCTGGAAGCAGGAAGCAGCATGTGAGTGGATGAGAGGTGTTCTAGACCTTCCTGTGGCCCTGACCATGGCTTCACTTGGATGCAGGACGCAGCATGTGAGTGAATGAGATGTATTCTAAACATTGCTGTGGCACTGAACTCTGTCTCACATGGATGCATGATGGAGCATGTGAGTGTATGAGATGTGTTCTAGACATTCCTTGGAATTGTCAACAGTCTGAAAAGGATGCAGGATGCACCATATGATTGGCTGAGATGTGTTCTACACATTCCTCTGGATTGAGCACTGGTGGTTATGGATGCAGGATGTAGCATGTGACTGAATGAATTCCTTACATTCCTGAGCCCTTCGCACTGTCTGACATGGAAGCAGGATGCAGCATGTGAGTGGATGAGATGAGTTCTAGACATTCCTGTGGCCAAGACCACTGTCTCAAATGGATGCAGCACGCTTCATATGAGTGGATGAAATGTGTTATAGACATTCATTGGCCCTACCACTGTATGACATGGATGCAGGACTTAGCATGTAAATGAATAAGAGGTGTCCTAGACATTCCTGTGGCCCTAACCACAGTCTGCCTTGGATGCAGAACATAGCATGTGACTAGATGAGATGTGTTCTAGACATTCCTTGGGTGATGACAACTGACTGATGTGGACACAGGACAAAGCATCTGAGTGGATGAGATGTGTTCCAGTCATTCCTGTAGCACTGACCACTGTCTTACATGGATGGAATACGCAGCATGTGAATGAAGAGATGTGTTCTAGACATTCCTGTGGCCCTGACCACTGTCTCACATGGATGCAGGATGCAGCTTGTGAGTGGATGAGATGCGTTCTACACATACCTGTGTCCCTGAAATGTGTCAGACTTGGAAGCATGATGGATCATGTGAGTGGATGACATGTGTACAGGAAGTCCTATGGCCCTAACCACTACCTGATATTGATGCAGAATACAGCATGGGAGTGCATGGGATGTGTTTAGACATTCTTGTGTCCCTGTCCAATGTCCGATGTGGACCTGGATGCATCATGTGAGTGAATGAGATGTGTTTATACATTCTTGTAGCCCTGACCACTGTTGGATATGGATCAGAATGGAGCATGTGAGTGGATGAGATGTGTTCTAGACATTCCTGTGGCCCTGACCAGGGTCTGACATGGATGTAGGAGGCAGCATATGAGTGGATGAGATGAGTTAAAACATTCCTGTGACCCTAAGCTCTGTCTGACATGCATGCAGGACGTAGCATTTGATTGAATGGCATGTGTTCTAGACATTCCTGTGGCCCTGACCATTGTCTGACATGGATGCAGATTGCAGCATGTGAGTAAATGAGATGTGTTCTAGACATACCTGCAGCCCTGACCACTGTCTGATTTGAATGCAATTTGGAGTATGTGAGCAAATGATGTGAGTTCTGCACATTCATGTGGCCCTCACCACTATCTGATCTGGATTAAGGATGCAACATGTGAGTGGATGAGAGGTGTTCTAGATTTCCTGTGGCCCTGACCACTGTCTGATGTGGATCAGGATTGAGCATGTGAGTAGATGAGATGTGTTCTAGACATTCTGGTGGCACTGACTACTGTCTGACATGGATGCAGGACGCATCATGTGAGTGGATGAGAGGTATTCTAGACATTTCTGTAGCCATGGCCACTGTCGGATATGGATGGAGCAAGTGAGTGGTGGGCTGTGTTCTAGACATTCCTGTGGTCCTAACCACTGTCTGCCATGGATGCAGGATGAAGCATCGAGTGGATGAGATGTGTTATACACATTCCTGTGGCCCTGATCACTGTCTGATGTGGATCAGGATGGAGCATGTGAGTGGATAAGATGGGTTCTAGACGTTCCTTTTGCCCTGCCCACTGTCTGACATGGATGCAGGACGAAGGATGTGAGTGGATGAGATGTGTTCTAGACATTCATGTGTTCTTGATCAATGTCTGCTGTGGATGCAGGATGTAACATGTGAGTGGATGAGATGGGTTCTAGACATTCCTGTGGCAGGACCACTGTCTGACGTGGAAGCATGATGCAACATGTGAGTGGATGAGAGGTGCTCTAGACATTCCTATGTCCCTGACCACTGTTGGATGTGGATCAGATTGGAGCATGTCAGTGGATACAATGTGTTCTAGACATTCCTGTGTCCCTGCCCAACATCTGATGTGGAACCACATGTAACATGTGAGTGAATGAGATGTGTTCTAGCCATTCTTGTGGCACTAAGCACTGTCTTACACGGATGCAATATGCAGTATGTGAGTGATGTGATGTGTTCTAGCATTATTGTGGCCCTGGTCACAGTCGGCAACAGATGCAGAATGCAGCATGTGAGTGGATGCTATGTGTTCTAGACAGTCCTGTGGCCCTGACCACTATCTGATATGGATGGAGCATGTGAGTGGATGAGATGTGTTCTAGACATTCCTGTAGCCCTGACCACGGTCTGACGTGGATGCAGGATGCAGCATATAAGTGGTTGAGACATTCCTATGGCACTGACCACTGTTTGATGTGGTTCACGATGGAGCATGTGAGTGGATGAGATGTGTTCTAGACATTCCTGTGGCCCTGACTACTGTCTGACGTGGATGCAGTACGCATCATGTGAGTGGATGAGATTTTTCCTAGTCATTCCTATGGCCCTGACCACGGTCTGATATGGATGGAGCAAGTAAGTGGATGGTTGTGTTCTAGCCATTCCTGTGGCCCTGAGCATGGTCTGCCATGGATGCAGGTTGGAAAAGTTGAGTGGATGATATATGTTCTACACATTCCTGTGGCCCTGACCACTGTCTGACATGGATACAGAACGCAACATGTGAGCGGATGAGATGTGTTCAAGACACATCTGTAGCCCTGACCACTATCGGATGTGGATGCAAATCTCAGCATGTGACTGAAGTTGATGAGTTCTTTACCTGGCTATGCTTCGGACCACTGTCTTATATGGATGCAGGACGCAGCATGTGCATGAAGGAGAGGTGTTCTAGACGTTCCTGCGGCCCTGACCACAGTCTGCCATGGATGTAGAACACAGCATTTGAGTGGATGAGATGTGTACTAGACATTCCTATGGCCCTGACCACTGCTTGATGTGGATGCAGGACACATCATGTTAGTGGATGAGATGTGTTCTAGACATTCCTGTGTCCCTGACCACTGTCTGGCATGGATGGAGATGGGCGTGGATGAGATGTATTCTAGACATTGCTGTGGCCCTGACCACTGTCTCACATGGATGAAGGACGCAGCATGTGATTGGACGAGATGCGTTCTACACATTCCTGTGTCCATGAAATGTGTCACACATGGAAGCATGATGGAGCATGTGAGTGGATGAGTTGTGTTCTAGACTTTCCTCTGGCCCTAATCACTGTCTGATGTTGATGCACAATGCAGCAAGTGAGTGCATGAGGTGTGTTTAGACATCCTGTGTTCCTGACCTATGTCTGATGTGCATCAGGATGGATACTGTGAGTGAATGAGATGTGTTCTAGACATTCCTGTGGCCCTGACCACTGTCTGACATGGATGCTGCATGCGGGAAGTGAGTGGATGAGATGTGTTCTAGACTTTCCTTGGCCCTGACCACTGTCTGATGTTGACGCAGGATACAACATGTAAGTGTATGAGCTGTGTTCTAGACATTCCTGTTGCCTAACCAAGGTCTGCCATGGATGTTGAACAAAACATGTGAGTGGATGAGATGTGTTCTAGACATTCTTGTGTCCCTGACCAACGTATGATGGGGATCAGGATGTAGCATGTGAGTGGATGAGATGTGTTCTAGACATTCCTGTGGCCCTGAATACTGTCTGACGTAGATGCAGTACGCATCATGTGAGTGGATGAGATTTGTCCTAGTCATTCCTATGTCCCTGACCACGGTCTGACATGGAAGCAGGAGGTAATATATGAGCGGATGAGATGAGTCAAGACATCCTGTGGCCCTGAACTTGGTCTGGTATGCATGAAAGACATGGCATTTGATTGAATAGCATGTATTCCAGACATTCCTGTATCCTGACCACTGTATGACATGTTGCAGGACTTAGCACGTAAATAAATAAGAGGTGACCTAGACATTCCTGTGGCCCTGACCACAGTCTGCCTTGGATGCAGAACACAGTATGTGACTAGATGAGATGTGTTCTAGACATTCCTTGGGCCCTGACAACTGTCTGATGTGGACACAGGACACAGCATCTGAGTGGATGAGATGTGTTCTAGTCCTGTAGCACTGACCACTGTCTTACATGGATGGAATACGCAGCATGTGAATGAAGAGATGTGTTCTAGATATTCCTGTAGCCCTTACCTGAGTCTGCCAAGAATGAGAACAGAGCATGTGAGTGGATGTGATGTGTTTTAGCCACTCCTGTGGCCCTGACCACTGTCCGACCTGGATGGAGCATGTTAGTGGATGAGATGTGTTCTAGATATTTCTGTGGCCCTGACTACTCTCGGATGTGGATCAGAATGGAGCATGATAATAGATGAGATGTGTTCTAGACATTCCTGTGGCCCTGACTCCTGTCTGATATGGATGCAAATCTCAGCATGTGAGTGATTTTGATGAGTTCTATACCTGGCTCTGCCCCTGAGCACTGTCTGACATGAATACAGGATGCAGCTTATGCGTGGATAGGTGTTCTAGACATTCCTGTGGCCCTGACCACAGTCTGCCATGGATGTAGAACACAACATGTGAGTGCATGAGATGTGTTCTAGACATTTCTGTAGCCATGTCCACTATCTGTTGTGGATCAGGATGGAGCATGTGAGTCAATGGGATGTGTTCTAGACATTTCTGTGGCCATGACAGGTGTCTCAAATGGATGCCTGACACAGCATGTGAGTAGATGAGATGCATTCTAGACATTGCCATGGCCCCCAAACTGTCTACCATGGATGCAGGATGGAGTGTATAAGTAGATGAAATTTGCTCTAGACATTCCTGTGGCCCTGACCACAGTCTGCCTTGGATGCAGAACACAGCATGTGAGTGGATGAGATGTGTTCTAGACATTCCTTGGGCCCTGACCACTGTCTGATGTGGATGCAGGACACAGCATGTGAGCAGATGAGATGTGTTCTAGTCATTCCTGTGGCCCTGAACACTGTCTGTTAAGGTTGGAGCATGTGAGTGAATGAAATTTGTTCTAGACATTCCTGTGACACTGACCAGTCTTACATGGATGCAATACACAGCATGTGAGTGATGAGATGTGTTCTAGACATTCCTATGGCCCTGACCACTGTCTGACATGGAGGGAGCATGTGAGTGGATGAGATGTGTTCTAGACAATCCTGTGTCCCTGAGCCACGTCTGATGTGTATCAGGTTGGAGCATGTCAGTGGATGAGATGTGTTGTAGACCTTTCTGTGTCCCTGATCACTGTCTGACATGGATGCAGAATGCAGCATGTGAGTGTATGAGAGGTCTTTTAGACATTTCTGTAGCCATGTGCACTTTCTGATATGGATGGAGCATGTGAGGGGATGTGTTCTAGACTTTCCTGTGTCCCTGACCAACGTCTGATGTGGATCATGATGGAGCATGTGAGTGAATGAGATGTGTTCTAGCCATTCATGTGGCCCTGACCACTGTCTGACGTATATGCAGTACGCAGCATCTGAGTGCCTGAGATGAGTTCTACACATGACCTTGGACCTAACCACTGTCCTCCATGGATGCAGAATGCAGCAAGTGAGTGGATGGGATGTGTTCTAGACATTCCTATAGCCCTCACCACTGTATGACATGGATGCAGGACAGCATATGAGTGGATGAGATGTGTTCTAGACATTCCCGTGGCCTTGACCACTGTCTGACGTCGATCAGGATGTAGCATGTGAGTTGATGAGATCTTTTCTAGACATTACTTGGCCATGCCACTGTCTCAATAAGATGCAGGACACAGCATGTGAGTAGATGAGATGCATTCTAGATATTGCCATGGCCCTCACCATGTCTAGCATGGATGGTTTGGAGCATATGAGGAGATGAGATTTGCTCTAGACATTCCTGTGGCCCTGACCACTCTCTGACATGGTTGCAGGACTTAGTATGTGAGTGGATGAGATGTTTTCTATACATTCCTGTGGTGCTGACCACTGTCGGATGTGGATCAGAATGGGGCATGTGAGTAAATGAGATGTATTCTAGACAATCCTGTGGTCCAGATGACTGTGTATGTGAATCTGAATGCAGCACATGAGTGGATGAGATGTGTTCTAGACATTCCTGTGGCCCTGACCACGGTCTGACATGGATGCAGGACGCAGCATATGAGTGCATGAGATGAGTCAAGCCATTCCTGTGGCCCTGAGCTCGGTCTGACATGCATGCAGGACATAGCATGTGATTGATGACATTTGTTCTAGATATTCCTGTGGCACTGACCACTGTCAGATGTGGATGCAGAACTCAGCATGTGAGTGAAGTTGATGAGTTCTATACATGTCTCTGCCCCGACCACTGTGTGACATGGATGCATGTCAGAGCATGTGCGTGAAGGAGAGGTGTTCTAGACATTCTTGTGGCCCTGATCACAGTCTGCCATGGATGCAGAACACAGCATATGTGTGATGAGATGTGTTCTAGACATTCCTGTGGCCCTACCCCAGTCTGCCATTAATGCATAACACACCATGTGAGTATATGAGATGTGTTCTAGATGTTCCTGTGGTACTGACCTCTATCCGATGTGGATCCTGGATACAACATATGAGTGGATGATATGTGTTCTAGACATTCCTGTGGCATGACAACTTTCTGCCACAGTTGCAGAGCACAGCATGTGAGCAGATGAGAGTTGTTCTAGACATTCCTGTGGCCATGACCAACGTCTGATGTGGATGTAGGACACAGCATGTGAGTGGATGAGATGAGTTCTACACATTCCTGTGGCCCTGACCACTGTCTGATGTGGATGCAGAATGGAGCATGTTAGTGATTGAGATGTGTTCTAGACATTTCTGTGGCTCTGAACTCTGTCTGCCATGGATGCAGAGCACAGCATTTGAATGGATGAGAGGTGTTCGAGGCACTCCTGTGGCCATGAACACTGTCGACATGAATGCAGGACTCATCATATGAGTTGATGAGATGTGTTCTAGACTTTCCTGTGGTCTGAGCATTGTCTGCCATGGATGCAGAACACAGCATGTGATTGGATGGGATGTGTTCTAACCATTCCTGTGGCAGGACCACTGTCTGAATTGGATGCAGGTTGGAGCACGTGAGTGGATGAAATGAGTTCATCACATTCTCTGGCAATGACCACTGTCTGATGTGGAAGCAGGATGCAACATGTGAGAGGATGAGATGTGTTCTAGAAATTCCTGTGGTCATGACAGCTATGACATGGATGGTGGATGGAACATGTGAATGAATAAGATGTTCTCTCTAATTCCTGTGGCCTTGACCACTGTCTGACGTGGACGCAGGACTTCACATGTGAGTGGATGAGAGGTGTTCTATACATTCCTGTGGCCCTGAGACTCTCTGATATGGATGGAGCATGTGAGTGGATGAGATGTGTTCTAGACATTCCTGTGACCTTGACTGCTGTCTGACGTGGATCAAGATAGAACATGTGAGTGGATGAGATGTGTTCTAGACATGCGATGGCCCTGAGCACTGTCTGACATGGATCCAGGATGGAGCATGTGAGTGAATGAGATGTGTTCTAGCCATTCCTGTGGCCCTTACCACTGCTTCAATTAGAAGCAGGACTCAGCATGTGAGTTAAATAGATGTGTTCCAGACATTGCAGTGTCACAGAACGCTGTCTGACATGGATTCATGATGGAGCATGTGAGTGGATGAGATATGTTCTAGAAATTCCTGTGGCACTGTCAGCTGTCTCACAAGGATTCAGGATGCAGCATATGAGTGAATGAGATGTGTTCTAGACATTCCTCTGGCTTGAGCACTGGCAGACTTGGATGAAGGATGCAGCATGTGAATGAATGAATTCTATACATTCCTGAGCCCTTAGCACTGACATGTATGCAGGATGCAGCATTTGCGTGCATGAGATATGTTCTAGACGTTCCTGTGGCCCTGACCACTGTCTAACATGATTGCAGGATCGAGCATGTGAGTAGATGAGATGTGTTCTAGACATTCCAAGGCCCTCAACTCTGTCTGACAGGAATGCATGACATAGAATATCAGTGGATGAGATGTGATCCAGATGTTCTTGTGGCCCTATTCACTGTCTGAGATTGATGCAGGACATAGCATGTGAGTGTATGAAATGTGTTCTAGACATTCCTGTGGCCATGACCACTGTCTCAAATGGATGCAGGACGCAGCATGTAAGTTATGTGTTCTAGACATTCCTCTGGCCCTGACCACTGTCAGATATGGATCAGAATGGAGCATGTGAGTGGATGAGATGTGTTCTAGACATTTCTGTGGCCCTGAACACGGTTTGACATGGATGCAGGACTTCACACGTGAATGAGAGGTTTTCTAGACATTCCGGTGGCCTTGAGCTCTGTCTAATATTGATGCATGATGGAGCATGTGAGTGGATGAGATGTGTTCTATAAATTCCTGTGACACTGACCACTGTCTGACATGGATACAGCACGCAGCATGTTAGTGGATGAGATGTGTTCTAGACATTCCTGTGGCCCTGACCATGGTTGACATGGATGCAGGACACAGCATATGGGTGGATGAGAGGAGTCAAGACATTCCTGTGGCCCTGACCTGTGTCTGACATGCATGCAGGATGTAGCATGTGATTGAATGACATGTGTTCTAGACATTCCTGTGGCCCTGATCACTGTCAGATGTGGATCAGAATGGAGCATGTGAGTGGATGTGATCAGTTCTAGACATTCCTGTGGCCCTGAGCAATGTGTGATGTGGAGGCAGTAAGCAGCATATAAGTGGATGAGATGAGTAAAGACATGCCTGCTGCCCTGAACTCTGTCTGACATGCATGCAGAATGCAGGATGTGATTGAATGACATGTGTTCTAGACATTCCTGTGGCCCTGAGCACTGTCTGATGAGGATCAGAATGGAGCATGTGAGTGGATGACATGTGTTCTAGACATACCTGTGGCCATGACCACTGTATGACATGGATGCAGGTTGGAGCATATGAGTGGATGAGATATGTTCTACACATTGCTGTGGCACTGACCTCTATCTGATATGGATCAAGGATGCAACATGTGAGTGGATGACATATGTTCTAGACATTCCTGTGTCCTGACCACTATCTTCCATGGATGCAGAGCCAAGCATGTGAGTGGATTAGAGGTGTTCTAGACATTCCTGTAGCCATGTCCACTGTCTGATATGGATGAAGCATGTGAGTGGAGGAGATCTGTTCTAGACTTTCCTCTGCCCTGACCACTGTCTAATGTGAATGCAGGATGCAACACGTGAGTGCATGAGCTGTGTTCTAGACATTACTGTGGCCTAACGACTGTCTTATGTTGATGCAGCATGTGAGTACATGAGAAGTGCTCTAGACATTCCTGTGTCCTTAACCAAAGTCTGATGTGGATCATCATGGAGCATGTGAGTGAATGAGATGTGTTCTAGCCATTTCTATGGCCCTGACCACTGTCTCACATGGATGCAGGATGGACATGTGAATGCGTGAGATGAGTTCTACACATTCCTGTGGCCCTGACCACTGTCTGATGTGGATCAGGATGGAGCATGTGAGTGGATGAGATGTGTTCCACGCATTCCTCTGGCCATGAGTACTGTCTGACATGAATGCACGACTCATCATATGAGTGGATGAGATGTATTCTAGACATTCCTGTGGCCAGACCACTGTCTGCCATAGATGAGGTACACAACATGTGAGTGGATGGGATGTGTTCTAGCCATTCCTGTGGCCCTGACTACTGTCTGACATGGATGCAGTTTACAGCATGTGAGTGGATAAAATGTGCTCTACACATTCCTGTGTCCCTGACTAACGTCTGACGTGGATGCACCATGCATCATGTGAGTGGATGAGATGTGTTCTAGACTTTCCTTTGGCCCTTACCACTGTCTGATATGAATGAGGCATGTGAGTGGATGAGATGTGTTCTAGCCTTTTTCTGTGGCCCAGACCACTGTCTGACCTGGATGCAGGATGGATCATGTGAGTGCGTGAGATGAGTTCTAGACATCCCTGTGGCCTTGACCACTGTCTGGCATGTATGGAGCATGTGAGTGGATGAGATGTGTTCTAGACATGCCTGTGTCTCTGACCAATGTCTGAGGTGGATCTGGATGTAGCATGTGAGTTAATAATATGTGTTCTAGCCATTCGTATTGCACTGACCACTGTCTGACATTGATGCAGAACACAGCATGTGAGTGAATGAGATGTGTTCTAGATATTCCTGTGGCCCGGACCACCATCTGATGTGGATCATGATGGAGCATGTGAGTGCATGACATGTGTTCTAGACATTCCTGTGGCCCTGACTACTGTCTGACATGGATGCAGCACATTGCATGTGAGTGGGTGAGGTTTTCTGGACATTGCTGTAGCCATGTCCACTGTCTGATATGGATGGAACATGTGAGTAAATGAGATGTGTTCTAAACATTCTTTTTTTTTTTTTTTTTTGACAGGCAGAGTGGACAGTGAGAGAGAGAGAGACAGACAGAAAGGTCTTCCTTTTGCCGTTGGTTCACCCTCCAATGGCCGTCGCGGCCGGCGCGCTGCGGCCGGCGCACCGCGCTCCTCCGATGGCAGGAGCCAGGAGCCAGGTGCTTTTCCTGGTCTCCCCATGGGGTGCAGGGCCCAAGCACCTGGGCCATCCTCCACTGCACTCCCGGGCCACAGCAGAGGGCTGGCCTGGAAGAGGGGCAACCGGGACAGAATCCGGCACCCCGACCGGGACTAGAACCTGGTGTGCCGGCGCCGCAAGGCGGAGGATTAGCCTGTTGAGCCACGGCGCCGGCCTCTAAACATTCTTGTGGCCCTGACCACTGTGTTGTGGATGCAGGACGTAGCATATGAGTGGGTAAGATGTGCTCTAGACATTCCTGTGGCTGTGAGCCTCTATAATGTGGATGCAGCACACAGGGGATGAGTGGATGAGATGTGTTCTAGACATTCCCATGGCCCTGATCACTGTCTGATATGTATGGAGCATGTGAGTGGATGAGATGTGTTCAAGACATTCCTGTGGCCCTGAACACTGTCTGATGTGGATGCAGGATACAGAATGTGAGTGGATGAGATGTGTTCCGGACATTTCTGTGGCCCTGACCACTGTCTGAATTGGATACAGGAATCAGCATGTGAGTGGATGATATGTGTTCTAGACATTCAGGTGGCCATGACCACTGTCTGAGATGGATGCAGCATGGAGGATGTGAGTGAATAAGATGTGTTCTAGCCATTCCTGTGGCCCTGATCACAGTCTGACATGGATGCAGCATACAAATGCAAGTGAATGAGATGTGTTCTGGACATTCCTGTGTCCCTGAACACTGTCTGACATGGTTGCAGGAGGCAGCATTTGAGTGGATGAGTGCTTTCTAGACATTCCTGTTGCCCTGATCATTGTCTGATTTGGATTGAGCATGTGAGTGAATGAGATGTGTTCTAGACATTCCTGTGGCCATGACCACTGTGTGTCATCAATGCAGGATGCAGTATGTGAGTGGATGATATGTGTTCTAGACATTCCTGTGGCCCTGACCACTGTCTGATATGGATTCAGGACGTAGCATGTGAGTGTATGAGTTGTGTTCTAGACATTCTTTTGGCCGTGACCACTGTCTGACATGGATGCAGGACAAAGCAATTGAGCGGATGTATTCTAGGTATTCCTGTGGCCTTAAGCACTGTCTGACATGGATGCACACACAGCATGTGAGTGGATGTGATGTATTCTATACATTCCAGTGGCCCTGACCACTGTTTGATTTGCATGCATGATGCAGCTTGTGAGTGAATGAGATGTGTTATACATATTCCTGTGTTTTGACCACTGACAGGAATGCAGGATGGAGCATGTGTGTCGGTGAGATGTGTTATAGACAGTCGTGTTGTCCTGACCAATGTCTGCGTGGATCAGCACGTAGCATGTGACAGGATGTGATGTGTTTTATACATTCCTGTGGCCCTGACCACTGTTTGATGTGGATGCAGGACATAGCATGTGAGTGGATTCGATGTGTTCTAGACCTTCATGTGGCCTTGACCACTCTCTGATGTGGATGCATGTCACAGCCTGTGAGTTGATGAGATGTGTTCTAGACATTCCTGTGGCCCTGACCATTGTCTGATATGAATGGAGCATTTGAGTGCTTGAGATGTGTTCTAGACATTTCCTTGGCCCTGACCACTGTCTGATATGGATGGAGCATTTGAGTGGATGAGATGTGTTCTAGACATTTCCTTGGCCCTGACCATTGTCTGATATGGATGGAGCATTTGAGTGGATGAGATGTGTTCTAGACATTCCTGTGACCCTGAGCACTGTCTGATATGAATGGAGCATTTGAGTGCTTGAGATGTGTTCTAGACATTTCCTTGGCCCTGACCCTTGTCTGATATGGATGGAGCATGTGAGTGCTTGAGATGTGTTCTAGACATTCCTGTGGCCCTGACCACTGTCTGATATTGTTGCAGAATGGAGCGGTCAGCAGCAGTGCAGCTCTCTGCCCTGTGCTTTCACCATGGGGAAAGAGCAGAATGCATTCTGGGAACAGCTGTGCTTTTTGCCTCCTTTGCTGTCCATGAGAATGGATTAATGACAAGGTCCATATGAATGTGGA
The DNA here is from genome assembly GCA_949820135.1 of Sylvilagus floridanus. Classification (NCBI taxonomy): domain Eukaryota; kingdom Metazoa; phylum Chordata; class Mammalia; order Lagomorpha; family Leporidae; genus Sylvilagus; species Sylvilagus floridanus. The sequence continues at coordinate 260,913 of OX463246.1, forward strand.
AATCCACAGCCAAATTCATTTTTATTTCTAAGTTTAGATTTCTTTTCCTTTTTTAAAATGTTATGTAAGATATACAAATTTCATGTATTTCATGTATAGTGATTTAGGAACACAGTGATACTTGCCATCCTACCCTCCCTCCTGCCTACACTCCCACTTCCTCCTCCTCCTCCTATTCTCTCTCCTAGTTTTTTACAATTATCTACTTTAAGTTTTTTTTTAAAAGAATTACTCATTTATTTGAAAGCTAGAGTTACAGAAAGGCAGAGAGAGACAGAGACAGACAGACAGACAAAATGAGGTCTTCAATCCACTGGTTCACTCCCCAGATGACCACAATGGGGAGTGCTACACCAATTTGAAGCCAGGAGCTTCTTCTGGGTCTCCCACATGTGTACAGGGTCCTAAGGACTTGGGACATAGATTTCCCAGGTCATAGCAGAGAGCTGGATCAGAAGTTGAGCAGCTGGGACTCAAACCGGTGCTGATAGATGTTGGCACTGCAGGTGGTGGCTTTACCTTCTAAGCCACAATGCTGGCCCCATCAGTTTACTTTATATTCATAAGATTAACCTGACACTAAAGTTCAACAAATACTTCAACAAAGAAGAGTAAGGAAAAAAAAAACTTCCTCTATACTAGAGACAAGAACTATAAACGATCACTGAAGCTCAGGTTTCCTACTCTAGCTACAAGAGTTGCTAATAAGCAGTATGCTTTTCATCTATCTGAGTGCAGGACTTGCCCCCCCCCCCATAACCCTTGGCTGGAGCTTCTAAGAACCAAAACGACATTTGTCCTCTTTGTCCATGCTACTGAGTTCATCACTCAGGAAATATCTGTTGAGCACTGAGTGCCATGTCAGGTGCTGGGACCACATGAACACAGTAGACTGAGATCCTTGCCCTCACAGCACTTTCACAGTGCTGGGGGGAGACAGGCAGTGACTACAGACATGCAACTAAGTCAGCTGCATGTGTGCTGGCAAGACATGCTATGAAAAGGCTGATGGAACTTCAGGTTCTGTGGTGACTCGGGCTTTCTGTCAATGAGCATGACTAATGAATACATGCCATTAATAGCAATAAGACTCGCAGCTTTGTAGGAGGCTTAAAAGCAACACCTTCTGTAAGCTACAGTTGTAGAATGCACCCATAGGTTAGGCATGGTACCAATGGGACCAACAAACCCACTGGAGTAAGTGACACATGGGGGTGCTATTGGGTTGCAGAGTTACAGCCTGAACACAGAAGGGTTAGTAATCCGGGTTGGGTGTCTACATAGTCCACTGAAGAGCCTCCATTTGAATTTTCAGTATGCAAAATTGACCAGCACCTCTCCCACTCCCTATGTCCTAGGCTGAAAGAAACTGTGGTGAGAAGTCAATTAGAAACATCTGCTCTGAGAAGAGCTGCAGAGTTAGCATGAGGTCATCTCTAGAATTTTGCAGGGGGAGGTGGAGGCAGACTTGAGCATGCCTGTGTTCCCAGTCCCAGGGATGGGCATGCCAGCGTTTTCGAGAGGCAGAGGGACAGTGGGACAAGTGTGGACTGGGAGGAATTGCACCTGAAGGTTCAACCTCAGAGCCCCCTCCCACACAGAGCCTGTGCTGTTCCCTGAGCTGACCCCTGGCATCTTCAGACATGGCTTTCCACAGAGATAAAAGATGAAGTTTGAGTTCCATCGCTCACTGTTAAGTTTTGAAGCATTCTGTTTTCCCTCCCTAAGCAAGAGTCTCTGGAATTCTTTTACTTTTCGAAGCAATCTTCCTCTCCCAAGAAAAATGTTCTATGGAATCCCATATACAAAAATATAAGGAAAATGCAATTACAAAACAATGGTAAAACAGTCTTGTGTAGCAATGGAAGCCAGTCTTTTCCATAGCTCTAAGATTTCAGGGATGAAATGGAACCTCTGGATCAAATGGACCCTCCAATCTCTGACATGCTTGGTGGCTCTCTCTTTGGGGCTGACTTCTCCCTGGGATGCCCATGACAATCAGGGCTTTGAAATCCTACTTTGAGTAATTCAACTTGAGTAGGTTGATGTGTGTGATGCTGTTTTTGGTCAACTCATCTTGTTCTTTCAAATATTTTTTCTACTTCATAGATAACTTACACAGAGGATCCATCTCAATTAAGTTCAAGTTCCAACCTCCAGTGTAATCCTAGGTGAGATCAATTTTGAAAACTCCTTCTCTGTCTTGTTTATTAACATTTTCAGGTTTAAATCTGAAACATCTGAGTGTACTTTGAGTTACTTTCTCCTTTATTTGCTTCACTTATCAAGGAAAACTATTGCATATTGTGGAATTTTTTTACACAGAATAATTATTTAAGTGGTTGAAGTGGTCTTATTATCACATTGACTGAAAACATGGCTAAATGAGAAGAATATTCAACTCAAAGCGAGACGTTTTTCCTCAATCATCATCTGTGGTCCTCTATTGTGTTAAGACAACCTCAGTGCTGCCTGGAATGAAGTCTTTTCCTCGTCTACCTTTCAGAAACATAAACAACTTTGAATAGCATGGACCTGGAATGACTCCATCCTTTTGCTCATTGAAATCTGACCCGACATTCAAATAACAGCTCTGCCCCCTTTCAGAAATGTCTCTCTCCACACCCACCCAGTGAGCCCCTGACCCTGCAGCCCTCAGGTTAGGACCTGGGACAGAGATCCCCTCTCCTCTGCCTGCCTTTGTCCCTCTCCATAGCCCTGATCCTGTCCCCCTCTTCTGGATGCTAAACTCATGCAGGGACTGTGTCTTAGCCACCTTCACAACTGCTGCCACTCTAATAAAGTAGCTGCTGCACAGTAAGTATTCCGGAGCCATTTCTACAGTCTGAAATTTTTTATGATGATGATTTTAAAGATGCACATGTCAGAATTCCTAGCAATGCACAGTGAGCCTTATAGTGGCAGTGATTTTCCCTTTCCCCTCACTGCAATGCCATTTTTTAGAAAGCTTTCATTTAAAAAGTAAAAATTTAGTAAGTACAGCTTCTGGATTATAGCGGTTCTCCCCCCCCCCCATACCCACCCTCCCACACCACTCCCTCCCATCCCATTCTTCATGAAGATTCATACTTAATTGTCTTTATATACAGAAGACCAACTCTATACTAAGTAAAGTTCAACAGTTTGAACCCACACAGACACACAGAGTATAAAGTACTGTTTGAAGACAAGATTTACCATTAATTCTCATAGTACAACTCTAAGGACAGAGGCCCTACACGGGGAATAGGTGCACAGTGACTCCTGTTGTTAATTTACCAATTGATAGTCTTATTTATGTCAGTGATCACTGGTGGCTCTTGAAGCCTTTTGAGTCCACATACTCCATCAGTATTTATACAGGGCCATAACCAAAGTGGAAATTCTCTCCTCCCTTCAGAGGAAAGTACCACCTTCTCGGGTGGTCGCTTTTTCCACTGGGATCTCACAGACATCCTTCATGTAGAGCATCTTTTCCCACAGTGTCTTGGCTTTCCATGCCTGTGAAACTCTTGGGCATTATAGCCAGATCCAAATGCCTTAAGGGCTGATTCTGAGGTCAGAGTGCTGTTTAGGGAATTTGTCGTTCTATCATTCTGCTGTGTGGCTAGCTTCCCATGTTGGATCACTCTTTATTTCTATCTATTGTTATTACCAGACCCTTGGTCTTATTTATGTGGTCACTTGGACACTTATTCCTCTATGTGATCAGTTACACACTTAAAATGGTCATTTTAGCATGTAAGATAGCATTAGTTTCATTCAGCTTAATGGGATTTGGAGTTCCATGGAAAGTTTTAAATTTACCCATAGGGGTAAGTCCGTGGGAACATGTGCCAAACTGTGCATCTCTTCCTCTGTTGTTGCCACTTTTACTTTTTCCTGGAATCTATTTTCAATTGGATTTACACACCTATGAATAACTATGCTAAGTAAATAGTTAAACCAACAGTATTACGTTGAAAAAGAAAACCATTAAAGAAGAAATAAACTCTTCCTCGACAGTTAAGACAAGGGTTGGTGAAGTCACTGCTTCTCATAGTGTCAGTTTTACTTCTACAGGTTTCCTTTTATGTGCTTTTTTAGTTGTCACAGATCAGGGAGAAAATATGGTATTTGTCCCATTGGGACTGACGATGCCATTCTTACTGAAGACAGTGCATCATTTCCCCAGGAGTTCTGTAAATAAGGAATGCCCTGGGCCACGTTCCCATTCTCCTTTCTTTTCCCAGGTGAAGGCAGGGAATTTGAAACTTGCCAAGACTGCCCAAGACCCGGCAGAATCCACCACTGTAGAAAAACAGCAGGTGTGGTAGAGCGTGCTCTGCAGATCGTGTGTGAATGGCAACACAAAGCAGAGCCTTCAAGAACAAACTCTACAAACAGGTAAGGGTGATTACTTATTTGTATCTATCCTAGTCCAGTTACAAAATGTTACTGGGCTGGGCATTTGTCACAGCAAGTAAGTTGCCATTTGCTTGGGACACCCTTATCCCACATAGGAGGACCTGGTTTGAGCCTTGGCTATTCCACTCTGGTCCAGTTTTTGCTAATGCAGGCAGCAGGGGATGTTTCCAGTTGTGGGGTTCCTGTCTTTCAAGTAGGAGACCCAGATTAAGCTCTAGACCCCTGTGCCTGCTGCCTGGCCCAGCCCTGGCTTTTGTGGACATTCAGATAATGGACAAGCAATGGAAGTGTGCTCACTCGCTCGATCGCTCTCGCTCGCTCTCTCTCTCTCTGTGCTTGTCAAATAAAGGGAAAGTTGATTAATTTAAAAAAATTACTTGGGGGAGCAGTTTCCTCTACGTGAATAATGTGATTTTATTCTACACCTGATCTCAGCCAGAAGGCCAAGAAGCGATAGGGTGATTTTATTCTGTACTTAACGGCTTCATTTAAATGTGGTCTGAAGGGAGGTCTTTATCTTTGTGAAAGATTAAGTAGCTGGCGGGCGCCGTGGCTCAACAGGCTAATCCTCCGCCTTGCGGCGCCGGCACAGTGGGTTCTAGTCCCGGTCGGGGCGCCGGATTCTGTCCCGGTTGCCCCTCTTCCAGGCCAGCCCTCTGCTGTGGCCCGGGAGTGCAGTGGAGGATGGCCCAAGTGCTTGGGCCCTGCACCCCATGGGAGACCAGGAAAAAGCACCTAGCACCTGGCTCCTGCCATCGGAGGAGCGCGGTGCGCCGGCCGCAGCGCACCAGCCGTGGCAGCCATTGGAGGGTGAACCAATGGCAAAGGAAGACCTTTCTCTCTGTCTCTCTCTCTCTCACTGTCCACTCTGCCTGTCAAAAAAAAAAAAAAAAAAAAAAAAGATTAAGTAGCTCCCAAAGTACTCAGCACACAAAGCACACACAGTTCCATCAACATTCTAGATTCTGTTCTTACAACTGGCAGCATTTGAGCTCCTCATGAGCATGAAGAACAGCAAGAAGAGGCTGTCCTGATTAAGGGGACTGGTCATGTCCTTTGGTTTTCTGGAAGGAGTTAGGACAGAGCCATGTAAAGACACAGGAGAAGAGTTCAAATCTCAGAGGAGGAATATTCCAACAGCCCTTCTAAGATGGAATGGACTGCTTTGGGGAGAAGGGGGTCCCTGTCACTGAAGACATAGGACCAGCATTTAGAGGGATGTGATGATTCTTTGAATCTTCATCTAGAAATTTTACTCTTGAGCTTGTTTACAAGGCACCATAAATTTAGTTCCATGTGAGTACTGTCGCATATGGGGGTGTTGGTTTGAGTCCCAACTATTCCACTTCTGATCCAGCTTCCTGCTAATAGGCCTGAGAAGGCAGTGGCTGATGGCCCAAATCCTTCCAGATGGAGTTCCTGGCTCCTAGCTTGGGCCTGGCCCAGCCCTGGCTGTAGTGGGCATTTGTGGAGTAGACCAGCAGATGGAAGATCTCTCTCTCTGCCTCTCCTTGCCAATCTATCTTTTGAATATATAAATACTTCTTTGTTTTTAAAGATGTATTTATTTATTTGAAAGAATTACAGGGGAAAGGGGAGGGAGGGAGACTGACTTCCATCTGCTGGGTCACTTCCCAAATGGCCAAAACAACCAGGGCTTGACTAAGCAAAGCCAGGATGTAGGAGCTTCATCTGGGTCCCCAAGTGGGAGCAAGGGGCCCCGACACTCAGACCAGCTTCTGCTGCTTTCCTAGGCAAATTACCACGAAGCTGGATTGTACATGGAGCCGCCAGGACTCGAACCAATGCTCATTTGGGATGCCAGCACTGCAGATGGTGGCTCAACCCACTATGTCAAAGTGCCAGATCCAATAAATACACCATTGTAAAAAATGGAAATATGTATTCAGAGGGAAAAGGTATTATTTTAGACTTACTTGGAAAAAAATTTATAGAGAAATGGGATTACTGAATTATCCCCCCCCCTCAAATTTCTTCTAATGTTTGAGAGGCAGAGTTACAGGCAGAGAGGGGGAAACTGAGAAAGGGCTTCCATCTGCTGTTTCATTCTGCAAATGGCTGCAATGGTCAGAGTTGATCCAAAGCCAGGAGCTTCCTCCCAGACTCCTACATGGGTGCAGGGGCCCAGGCACTTGGGCCATCTTCTACTGCGTTCCCAGGCCATATAGCAGAGAGCTGGCTCCTAAGAGTTGCAGCCAGGATACAAACTGGTGCCATATGGGATGCTGGCGCTGCAGACAGAGGCTTAGCTCACTACACCACAGCGCTGCCCCCCGCCTTCTAATTTTTAAGAGAACAAGAAAAGTAATTATTTCTTAGCATTTTCTGTTAAGGTGTTAGTGTAGGTAAATCTCCAACAGAATTGTGTTTGTTGCTCACTGTGTTTATTTCTGTACGTCAGCACCCTGTGAAATTACATCTGTGACCATCTTAGAAAAGTCTGCAGGTCCTTTCTGCCTCGTTAGAGGCTATATTTCCTTGCATGTGAATTATTCTGTACTCAATGGTAGCAATAGTTAGTGCTATTATTTTAGTCAAATAGTATAAGCTCAGTCAGCATATATGTTGTATATAATGGACTTGCAATAGTATTGAGAAAAGCTACATTCTGCTTTGACACCACACCTGGGACTACATTGTGGGCACTCCTGTAGTCTAGGGCCAGGGTTCAGGTGTTGAGGGGGCACTGAGGAGGTGGTAAGAAAGGTGACTGGAGAGACCTAGATACAGCCCTTGTTGGGGAATAGGGACGAACACATCGCTCATGTGGTTTCCTCTCTGAGTTCAGATTGGGCACTTTCAGTTGTCCAGTCAGCCATTTTATTAACTTTTTCTTTGTCCCCTCTAGTCTAAGGCTCGAGGGAAGGAAGTTGGAGAAATAATAACAATCATTTTGATTTTAAAATGTTATTTATTTATATACATACTTACTTGAAAGGCAGAGTTACACAGAGGGGGAGACAGAGATCCTCATTTGTTGGTTCCATTCCCAAATGGCCACAATAGCTGGGTCTGGGCCATGCTGAACCTAGGAGCCTGGAACTCCATTTGGGTCTCCCGCTGCCTTCCTAGGGGCATTAACAAAGAGCAGAAAAATGAGCGAAAAGCGTGAAAAGACACAGCACCAAAGAAAAATCAGATGGTAAGTGAGCCACCTTGGAAAGCTGTTTGACAGCTGCTTGGATACTGGGGTGCAGCCCTATGATGGACTAGAGTTGGCAGGAACAGGAATCTACAGTCAATTCCCAGAAGAATTTGGATAAAACTCAAAGGCCCTATGCTGAGTGAAAAAAGCCAGTCTCCAAAGAGTAGATGCTGTATGATCCCTTTTCTAGGACATTCTAGAAAAAGTCAAAAGTATCATGATGGACAACCTTCCAGCAGTTGACAACGGTGTAGAGGCTGGGGGAGTGTGTGCCTACAAGACGGCAGTACCGGTAAGTTGTGTGTGGAGATGGAACTGTTCTCCTAAGTGTGGTTACACCAATATATATGTCTATAAAAATCCCAGAAAAAGTTAAGAACAGCAACCAAACAGAGGGCTGCTGGGCAGTGCCGACCCTGGACTTCCGGGAAGGATCCAGTGTGTCTACAAGCAGTTCCACCTCCACCCCTTTAACCACGTTTCAGTGAGAGCTTGTGATCCACACTCAGTAGGGCTGGAAAAGAGTAGTGTGGCACTTACAAAGTGACTCATTCCACCATCTTGATTTTAAACATGAAAATATCCAAAAGAATGCATTTTGCAAAATAGAATTTCTTTCTGAAATGTTCCACCTCTGGGGCATTCCAGAGGTATGTGGCTGGGCTAGTGCATATCAAGCAAACTTGCTCCTCCATTTAAAATACATAGAGTGGCCAGTGGCGCCGGCACACCGGGTTCTAGTCCCAGTCGGGGCACCGGATTCTGTCCCGGTTGCCCCTCTTCCAGGCCAGCTCTCTGCTGTGGCCAGGGAGTGCAGTGGAGGATGGCCCAAGTCCTTGGGCCCTGCACCCCATGGGAGACCAGGAGAAGCACCTGCCATCGGATGAGCGCGGTGTCGCGGCGGCCATTGGAGGGTGAACCAACAGCAAAGGAAGACCTTTCTCATATCTCTCTGTCTGTCTATCTCTCACTGTCCACTCTGCCTGTCATAAAAAGAAAAAAAAAAATACATAGAGCAAGACTCACCCTCAACACTGTTTGTACCTGACCTGGAGGCCGTGTTGTTTCCCGCAGACCTCCGACACCAGCTCAGCTCCTCCCTCCTGGTGCCACCTTCTGCTCCCCAGCAGGAGATGGTGGCTCAGTGGATTGTTGAAAGCCACAATGGCATCCAGGAGATCTGCCTGTTGACCCTGAAAGCTGTGTGGACACGATAGGCAGCGCTGGAGCTGGGAAGGAGGTGAGGTGCCCCGACCACCAACGGCAGAGCTGGGCATTTCAGGTCTCAGGGCACCTGGATGGCACTCGGAATAGTGGGAGGCCCCAAGGCATCGGGTTGAAAGCTCCTACGTGGTGGCCACTGGCCAGGTTTCCTTTCATTGGGCTGTTTTGGGGAATCATTTTCAGTCCATCTCCAGCTTTCTGGAGATGCAGCAAGAAGGAATGGAGTTATCCTAGGCTTTGAGAGACCTGGGATTCTTGGACCTACTTTGCCACTTTTTTTACAAGCCCTGTGGCCAAGGCCAAAGTATCTCACCCTTCTGCCTTTGGCCTGCATTTCCTGTGGAGAGTGATGGAGATGGTGTGCACAGAATGTGCCATGCAGCCATAGTAAATGTCATGTAAGGTACCTCTCGTCCCCAGCCTTCTTGTGTCTCTGGTTTCTATGGAAAGAAATACAATCACTTACATTGCTAGGAGAAAACTGATAGTGCAGCAAAGCCACTTGAACCTTTTGTAGTTTCTGAAGTGATGAGTTTGAGTTATCAGCCAGCTGAAATCTCTCTGGCACCAAGGCAACTAAAAAGTCAATGTCGTTGACTGGGACAATGTATCTTTCCAGGTCTATATTGAGTGCACAGCAGCAAATCTCTTTGCTGGCTTCCTGTGCTGGGGGGAAAGGTTCTTTGTGTCACTTCACAAGAACGTGCCCAAGAAAGGAGCGTCTTGTGTGTATCCTGCAGATGGCAATGATCAAAGTGGCCACTCCAGGGGCCTCGGCAGAGTCCCTGACCTGACGGGGCCATGCAGGTGGGTGGAGCTACAGGTGGCTCCCACGCTTATCCTCTGGCTAACAAGTGAGGAGGTTTCATTGAAGAGCTTCTGCATTTGATTTGAAACCCTCCAGCCACCTTGACAACACTACATGTTAAGAAATAAGAGCTACTAACTTGCTTCAAAGTGTAAGTGAAGTGATGGGGTTCTTTGATGCTCAGCACCCACACATCGCCTCTTCTGTGATACAATCAGCACCCAGCTCCACTGTGTTACCCTGAAAGACAAAATTATTTAAAAGGCAAATGAGGGAGGTTTGACGGATGGAGAGAGAGATCTTCTGCTGGCTCATACCCAAAATCCTCAAAGCAGCCAGGGTTAGGCCAGGTTTAGCCAGGAGCTTGGAATGTCATATGGGTGGCAGGGACTCTTACGTGAGCCATCAACTCCTGCCTAGCAGGATCAATGTTAGCAGCAAATGACAACCAGAACACAGCCAGGACTGGAACCCAGGCATTCTGCCAAGGGATGCATGCGTCCCGATCAGTAGCATAACTGCTGTGCCAAAGGCTCACCCTGACTGTGCTAACAGTAAGTGTACCCACCACAGGTCTGCAACCCACACAGGGAGGCAGCAGCTGAATCTGCAGCAGTCCATGGCAGTGAGCATCCATTACACAGATTCTGATTCCCTGGAGATGAGAAAGAACCTCCCCCATGCCCCAAACATCCCTCTCCATATGTTCTCACAGTGCCACCTCCTCTATCACACTGGAGAGAATTTCCTGCCCATCAGTTTTTAACCTTAAGAACTGAAGATAGTTTCCCATCATCACTGCCTGTGGCTTGCATCAGGTCTCTTAATCCTAACTACCTTGAGGAACCTCCAGCAAACCACGCATGAGGTGAACCCCGCTGTGCTTTGCCATTTAAGAGTCTGCTCTCCAAGCTGGGAGCTTGAGAACAGCATTTCAGAAGCCCTGGGGCTACTCTCCATGATTTCCCTGAGTTCTTTTCCTCCTCTGCCCTGGCAGGATGAATGTGCTCTGGATCGGTGTTGACGTGCCCTGTTCCTCTTGAGTAACGGCCACCGTCCCTGCTCCGGCTGCCTCCAGCTATGCCTTCATAAGAACCTTGCGCTTGGTGGATGGATGTGATGGAGTTCACCTCTCGCCAATCCCCAAATGGGAGCTTCGAGACCAGGCCACAGGGTTGGCAGCCGAGAGGTAGGGAGAGCACAAAGCCTGCTTTGTACACCATGTGATCAGCTCCACACCTCCTACTTCTGCAGCAGGCGATTTTACAAAGGTCAATGACAAAGGCATTTGAGAAATTCTGTAGCTGTTATTCAGTCTAATCTGCAAATGGGTTAGCGTCTTGTTTTTAAAGGTAACTGATCAAAGTACACTGCAGAGCTAAAGCATAGCAGTAGCGACAGTCTCACTTTTTGGTTTTCAGCAGTTGTTCCACGTGAGACACTAACTCCAGGAATAGTTCATTATTGCTCAGAAAATCAAAGGAATTCTCCGCTATTTTTTTTCATTTACACTTTAGGGGTTGAACACTAAAACACTTGGGCACTTGAATCATGGCTAGTGCAACTGGGAAACAGACTTTTACATCTTTAAACATTTCACCATCCTTTCTCAGTATCGTACTCCAGGGATGCTTGGAGTGACTTGGCTAAGTGAATCTACTCCCTCAATTACAAATCTTATGAAAACTTAACCACTACAAAAGAACAAAACTTAGTATACTCCTTGCCTTTGAAACTCAACTGGGTCTCACACCCTGTTGCCCTCCTAAAATATAAAAAGGCCTGGCCCCTGGGGTCGGGGCCTTCTGCCATGTGTTCCATCATGGGCAGTTGGCCACCCATCTCTATGGATTTATTTTCTCTGAATAATTTTGGTCTGGTTGTAAATTCATATGCTGCCTCCTCTCTATTCTGTGCCTCTTTTCCTGACATTTTTGTGCCCCAGGTGAGGAGGGGAGCGAGGGATCAGCATCTTGCCCAAACCAGCCACTCCTGCATTCTCTGGATAAGAGCTGTGATCCCTCACCCTTCCTCCAAACTTTCTTCTCTTTTCTGAACTCCTTCCACTTTTTACTGTCTCTTCATCCCATACCTCACCTTCTCTCTCTCTTTTTTTTTTATTTGACAGAGACACAGAGAGAAAGGCCTACCTTCCATTGGTTCACCCCCCCCAATGGCCGCCATGGCCAGAGCCAGGAGCCAGGTGATTCCTCCTGGTCTCCCACGCGGGTGCAGGGGCCCAAGCACTTGGGCCATCCTCCACTGTGGCCTTCCTGGGCCACAGCAGAGAGCTGGCCTGGAAGAGGAACAACCAGAACTAGAAGATACTGGTGCAACAGGTAGGCGCCAGCCCCTACCTTCTCTTTCGTACAATTTCCTTTCGTCCTTCTGACCCGAGCAGCCCTGAGAGACATCTCTCTGGAACACATTCTCACTCCTGCTTGCACTTCTCATTTCCCAATGAACATACAGCAAGAGCCCTTTGCCGGATCTCATTCTTGACCCATCGGACTGGTAAGAGGGGCCTTTGTGCCTCAAGTGCACTGGGGCACTGCTCCTGACCTGTTCACTGCCCCCTTCGTAGGGGCCTGGGGTGCTCAGTTTCCCTCACTTAGAACTGGGATGCTTGTCTAAGCTCAGGGTTTTCACTCTCTCCTCTTAGGAGGACACAGAACCTCGGTTCTCGGGTGGGCTAATCCTCTCCCAGGAGACGTCCTGTGAAAAGGACCCCCTTCCCTCAGGCTGCACGTGCCTGATCCATGGGTTCCAAAACTTCTCAGATCTCACCTGACTCCCCTTTGGCCTCCCTCTTAACAAGCTTGTGCAAGCTGGGCCTAAAGGGAGAGAGAAGATGGAAGCAATTAAGTTCTGTACCAAAATTTGGCCTCAATATGAATTGGACAATGGCTCAAAGTGGCCAGAATTCAGCACTTTGGATCTCCAAGTTCTCTGCAACCTTGATCGCTTTACACAGAGAAACAGTAAGTGGTCAGAGGTCTCTCTTTCTTCCTCCTTTCTCTCTCCCCACCAGCAGCAGCAGGGGCGGACGCTGCCATTCCACCCTCTTCTACCCGGCTCTCCCCAAAGGAGAGAAGACTCGGTGTATGCCTTCTGCCCCATCGTCGTTCCCTCTGTCTTCTCATCCACTCTGTGACCCTGATACTGATGATCCCCCACCCCTACCAACCCCCCTAATCCTCCATCAGATCCCACTCTGTCTCCTCCTCCTCCTCTCACTTGGTCACAAACCATGAAACCCCTCCTCCCCTTAAGGGAGGTGGCCGGAGTGGAAGGTCTGGTTAGGATCTATGTGCCCTTCTCTGTATCAGACCTTAGCCAGACTGAGGACCGTCTAGACTCATCCTCAGAGAATTCCTCCAAATAGCATAAGAGATGTTACCTGACTCAGTCCTCTACTTCACTTGGAGTGATCTGTTTGGTTCTGCCCTCTGCCCTAACTCCAGACAAATTTGAAAGCCGAGCAGCACGCAGATGAAATGCACCACCAGGCCCCAGACAGACACCCAGAGGCAGCTAGAGCCGTCCCCAGAGCCAACCCTAACCCGCATTAGATTTACCAACCTGGGGACCCGGGCCTACAGGCCCAAGACCACATGATCTCATGCCTGCTGGCGGCTATGGATAAGAACAGCCATAGACAGGTTAACTATGAGAAGATCAGAGAGGTTACCCGGGAACCCAGTGAAAACCCTGCTCTATTTATGTCCTGCCTTACAGAGGCAATGATAAAGTCAATACAGCCGTCCCTCTGGGGAATTGGGACTGGTGTTGGTATAAATACCCACTTTAGGTCCCAGTCAGCTCAAGATATCCGTCACAAACTCCACAAATTACAAGATGGTCCATAGACCCCACAGAGGGACCTCACCGATGTGGCTTTTCATGCTTTTAACAATAGAGATGAAGAATTCTGGACTCAAAAGGAAATAGAAAACTACAGTTTCATATGCTTGCCTCTGTAACCCACCATGACCCACCCCAATTGCCGGCTAAGTCCCCCTCAGGGGCCCGGTTATGGATGCGGCCATGCGGGCACTGGGCCCAGACCTGCTCCAAGTCAAAGCCCACCTTGGTTAAAGGCTCTGGCCCTCCTGGAGCCTATAGTAAGTGTTTCAATAGAATACATTGGGCCAGGAGCTGCCCACACTTGAGGCCTCCCCCGCCTCAGACAGTGGGGTCACTGGAAGATAGACTGCCCCCAGGGAGGGAAACCCCCCCTTTCTGGGACAGCCCTCTGCTCAGCAGAGTGAGGAGGCCCGGGTTCCACTGCAGCCCCCACTGCAGATGAGTCCAGGGACCTACCCAGGGGTGATAGCGACAGTGTCTGGCAAGCGAGCTGCTTTCGTGGTGGACACGGGCTGATCTATCTGTTGTAAATGAGCACTGTAGCCTGTTGCTTCCTCCCTCAGTCTCTGTTATTGGCATGAAAGGTTTAAGCGAAAGGCCTGACGAGACCCCTCTCTGACATTGCTCCTTCAGATGTACCTCTCCCTCACTCCTTTCTCATCCTTCCTAACGGTCCCACCCCCCTCTCAGGCAGGGACCTTCTGCACCGCATGGGGGCATCTCTCTCCATTTCCACCGGGAATAAAACACTAACTTTTACACTTCACATCACAGACCTGCCTCTCTCCTTCCCTTGGTTAATCCAGTAGTGTGGGATACCACCCACCATACCCCCACTCATTGCTACCTAATAGACCCTACAGAAACTGTTATCATTCCGCACTATCCTTTAATCCCAGAAGGTGACTGAGGTCTAAAATCTATTGGAGACCGCCTCCCCCAAGCTAACACACTCATTCCCACTCACTCCCTCCAGGAGACGTCTTCCCTAGAGACCCGTTCCAAACCCTACAGAAGGCTCTTTTACCAGGACCCACCTGGACCTTCCTAACCCACTTCAACCGTTCCTCCTCTATATTCATAGCTCTAAGGGGCAAGCACCCGGTCTCTTGGCCAAAAAGGCAGACGACTCTTCAACCCCATCTAATTGTTAGGAGAAATAGGCATGGGGGCCAGCCTTGAGAAACCTGTGGCCTAAGGGTGCTGGCCACGGCAGCCCTTCTCCTATATGAGGGCCAGCAGCTAATGCTCCCTCAACCCTTCTCTTGGGTGCAAGGCCTCCTCAGCCACCAGGCTTTTCAATCTGCATCACCATCCCGTTCCCAGTTCTTCACCTTCTCCAGCCACTGCTCTTCTCTCAGCCCAGCTGCTCTCCTCCCCACCACTGTCCAGGATCCCCTCACACCCCACTCCTGTCCTGACTTCCTATTTCATCCCCTCACAGACACTCCTGTTCCCAAAGCCCTGGAGTGGTTCACTGATGGCAGTGCTTCCAAAACTCCCCCTTTTCCCGTGGGATGTGCAAGAACTGAGGGGCATCGTGATGACACCTCCTCCTCTCCCCCTGCAGAGGGTCAGAGAGGCCGGGCCCCTCCCAACAGGCCCAATTGTTAGCCTGGATTTGAGCCTTCACCTTAGCCAAAGGAAAGACAGTCAATACATACAGATTCCCGCTGTGCCTAGAACATCCATTCCAATGCCCAGATGTGGCAAGAAAGGGGCTTTCTGACAGCCCAAGGGACCCCTATAGTAAATGACAAGCTGCTTAAAGCTGCGCTTGATGCTGCCCAGCTGCTGACAAAAGCCACTGTCATTCACTGCACAGGACACCAGAAGGGTGAACAATGCCTATCTGAGGCCAGCAGCAAGGCTGATCTGACAGCTACAGCAGCGTCTCAGGGGAGGCGACCCCATCTTCTCTAACTCAGCTCCTGTGTACTCAGTTCCAGGGGCATCTAGAAAGGACTCAGGGCGGTCTCTAGATGAAGAAGGTGGTCCCTTCTCTACATCACTCCAACTCGCTTCTCCACGTCCTGAGGTCACATGTACACCTAACTCCTGTCCTAAGAGAAACTGCATAACATAGCTCAGACGTGTAGCATCTGTCAAGCTGCTAACCCTAACTCCAATATCAGGCCACCCCCTTCCCCACTCACCAGGCCCGTGGATCACTCCCAGGAGAGGACTGACTGACTCAACCCATACGCCACCAGTTAAGTGAACACGTTACCTTCTGGTGATGGTGGATACCTTCTCGGGGTGGGTAGGAGCTTCCCCCACTACTAACAAGAGCTTCCACTATTTCTATTATTAACTGATAGATGTTATCCTAAGATTTGGATTACCTGGCTCCATTCAGACAATGGACCCGAGTTTACCTCTCAAATGACTCAAGTAGTTTCTGGCTCTCTCCACATCTCATGGCATTTTCCAATTCCCTATCGTCCCCCCTCTTCAGGTAAAGTGGAACGGATGAATGCAATTTTAAAACAGGCTCTAACTAAACTCTCTGCCCAGGTCCAATTAGACTGCGTAAAACTCCTCCCTTTAGCTCTGTCAAGAATCAGATCTCTTCCCCGGAAGCCCTTACCCATCTGAATTTCTCTACGGCAGCCTCTCCTCTCCCCTACCTCCCCTCCCCTCCCCTACAGAACGCGGCAGCTCCTCCTCCTCGTGCTTTACCTCTTCTTCCTGAAACCTGCTCTCACTCACAGGCTATACAGACCCCCACCTCCTCACACCACACCTGCCTCCTGACTGTGTTTATCTAAAACAAAATGAGGCTGCTCTAAAGCCAAAGTGGAGCAGGCCCTACCAGCTGATATTGACTACCCCCACCACAGCCAGACTCCAAGGGCACCCCACTGGGGTGCATTTTACTTCATTCAAACTAGGAACATCACCCCCAGATAAGTCTACCCCCCACGGGACCCACCTCTCTGATGCACTAACGAGGTGTCTTTACAAGGTCACTGCCTCTTTGTGGCCACTGTCTCTGGTGTCTCCTTTGTTCTCATAATCACAGTGCTCCTATTTCTGCCATGCAGAATTCACTTACTCCAAAGGTTCTTGCAGGAATGAATAACTCCTATATCCCAAGCCATCTTGCAAGAGCAACTCTAGACTGCTCTTCAACCTGGAGTAGAAACCACCGCTCAAGTCCTGGCTCCACGTCTATGCCCCACATCAGCAGGAAGTAGCCAGAGAGAAATCAGCACCCCTTCTCCTTTTCTATACTCAGAGTCAGCACTGATGGAACAATGACATAAGCCTCAGTCATTTTCTCTCACTGCCCAGGAGAGAAACTCAACTGGGTCTCACACCCTATTGCCTCCATACCCCACCCCTTACAGCCACCTGGAAGACCAGTTCCAGGAATTCCCCTCTGCCTGCTGCGCCCTACCCCAAGTCCTCCTAAAATATTAAGAGGCCCAGCCCCTGGGGTCGGGGCCTTCTGCCCCGTGTTCCATCATGGGCACACAGGCAGTTGGTCACACACCTCTACGGATTTACTTTCTCTGAATAAATGTGGTCTGGCTGTGAACTCCTACACTGCCTCCTCTCTATGTGGTGCCTCATGGAAGGAGGCACCCATCTGCAACTCTTCCTAACACTTAGTTTGCACTTTTTATACTATCTCATTAGTACTTTTTAGTCTCATCAAAATAGTTATCTTCAATACATTAAGTCAAAGGATTAAGATTCATTTCCCTTATTACCTCTTGCTTCCTCCCGTTTTCCTTCCTGCCGGATAGAGTAGATAAATCCTGTTCCAAAGCCACCTCATCCAAGGGTCCTCCCTTGACCGTTGCTCTGAGCAGCAGCGTGGCTTTGTCATTCTGTCTCCTCTGCCCGCCTTTCTCACAGGACTTACCTGATGCATGCCAGGGCTCTTCATACGGCCTGTCTCCTCACTGAAGGTGAAGCTCACTTTGCCCGCTATGTTCCCTTCCCTTTGAGTGTGCTTCTGTCTCCTGGGTCCGTAGAACCCTGACTTGCAGCAGGCACTCAAAGATGACCAATGAATGAACAAGTGTGGATGGGCACTCAGCAGTCAGGAGACGGCAAAGCATCCATGTACAGATCTGAAATCAGAGCAGAGTCAAGGCCTGAGCCCCACCCATGAACACAGGCACTGGGCAGCAGACCCAGGGTGAGTGAGGTGGCTGCAGAGAAGCTAGGCCTGAGAAGGGGTGTGGGTACGCCCAGCAGTGGCATGCACAGAAGTAGAGCGGATGCAGGAGGAGCATCATGAATACCTACCAGCCCAGGGCAGATGCATTTTTCTCTCCTGGTGTCTAATGCAGTGGAATCGGCCAGAAGGCTGTGATCAGCTCAGGTACAGAAGGAAGAGGGGATCCTGAGAGAAAAACCGGACACTGGAGATTGTTAGAAGTGTGCTTAATTCCTGGCAGAGGTCATGTAGGCTTTGTGGCTCTGCTCTCTCCCAGCACCTCTCTCTCACTGGGGCGCTCTGCTCACTGCATGCTGGTGTGCAGAAGTTCCCGTAAGCTCTGTGAAACAAAGCTTGCCCCTGCCAATCTTCATACACACTGTGAGAACAAATGGGGTGAGGATGGCTCCTGGAGCAGGACCCCCTGTGGGTGCTGGTCAGATGGGGACGGCCCCCTCCTGGAGCAGGACCCCCTGTGGGTGCTGGTCAGATGGGGACGGCCCCCTCCTGGAGCAGGACCCCCTGTGGGTGCTGGTCAGATGGGGACAGCCCCACAGCCAGGGTCTCCTGCAGGCCTTAATGCAGCCCCCTTCCCCTGTCTGACTTCAATTTCTATTGCTCTTCTTCCTCCTCAGTAGCCACACATATTCCTACCTCGGGGTCTTTATCCTGTATCTCTTTTTGCCCAAAAAGCTCTTTCCCCCACATCCTGTCCTTAAGGCTGGTCCATTCCTGCAAGGGCAACCTTCCAGAGACTCCTGGACAGCCCCACGTAGATGTCTAGCCCTCCCAACACACACGTGCCCCTAGCCCTCTCTGCTCAGGTCTTTTCATCAAGCAACACACTCCCTCACTATCCTGTCCTCTCCTCCGGCTAATGAGGACGCTTCGGCAGATCTTGGTCTGTGCTCACGGTCACATCCCTAGCAGCTGAACAGTACCTGGAATGCACGCACGGGTGAGTGCAGGTTGAACGCATGCTGGCTGCAGGAGGGGTCCAAGATCTTGATTCCCACCAGGGGGTGGAGCTCAGGTCCACATTTGCTCCCTGGCTGCCACGTGGACACTGGAGACCCAGCCGCGGGCCCCGTGCTGGCTTAGCATTGGAACCCCAGTGCCTGCTGCTGTGACTTCAGCGGTAACAAGACTCGCCAGGGATTTTGAAGGAGAAAAGGTCAAGGGTGGGGCTGTCCTTCCTGACAAGTCTCCATGAACCTGTTAGGGTGCAGGGCTGGAAACCCCAGCAAGAGACAGGCTCAGGTGAGAAGGAATCTGGAGGGTGGGCAGGAGAGGGAAGGCGAAGGAAGCCTGCAGGCTCTCGTGCAGGCATAGGCGGGACCGAGGCCTCCGCCGCTGGGACAGACCCCTGAGCAGGCCAGCAGGAGGGCTGCCTGCCAGGGGCCCCAGCTGACCTGGCCTTCCAGTTCTCTTGGCCCTGGCTGGCCTTGCTCAGGCTCTGAGGATTTTGGGGGTGGCCAAGCCCAGGTGCCAAGGCCGCCCCGAGCTGTCCAGGAGGAGGGAAGTCCTTCAGTGCTGCTCAGAGAAATCTAACACAAGGCTCATTCATAAAGGGAAATGAACTGTGAACTTTGTTTTATTTAATCTAATACAAGAATATCTTGTAAAATTTATAGTTAAACTACACTCACATACCCAAGTTGTCCTAAACATATTTAAATGTTTTGACAAAACTAAATTATCCGTTTTTAAATGTTCATTAAGGGGCCAGCCTTGTGATGCAGAGGGTAAAGCCACTGCCTGCAGTGCAGGCATCTGATAGGGGCAACAGTTCATCTCCTGACTGCTCCACTTCCAATCCAGCCCCCTGCTAAGGTGCCTGGGAAAGCAGACAATGGCCAAGTGCATGGGCCTCTGCACCTACGTAAAAGACCTGGATGAAGCTCCTGGCTTCTGCAGGCCATAGTGCTGGCTATTCCGGCCACCTGGAGAGTGAACCAGCAGAGGGAAGACCCCTCTGTCTCTCCCACTCTGACTTTGTAAGTCTTTTAAAAATCATTAAAATTAACTACAAAATTTAATGTATTGTACTGTGTGTATATATAATGTATTTATATGTTTACACATATTAAAGATCTGTGTCACTCACATGTTAAGCAATTCTCACTGGTGCCCCCTTTGCAACAGTTCATACGATCATTAGCATTTTTAGCAATAAAACATGTTCAAGGTCATATGCATTTTCCATAGTGGTATTGTACACTTAATACTAACTACAAGTATATATACTAGGAAATCAAAAATGTCCTGTAACTCAGTTTCTTGCATATTAAACTTCCTGCGGTGGTCTGAAACCAAGCCCACAGCACCTTGGGGCTTGCCTCTATCGTCACATATTATCATTTCAACAGGTAACCCTACATAAACATTTAGCAGCAACACATTATGTATGTTTAATCCAGTATATTTTACAGTGCATCTCAACTTGGAAGCTAAATTTTCTGTGGAAGTACTTAAGCTGTAAAAAGCTAACTGTATGCAGACTTTGTAATATTTAAAGTTCAAAAAGTAGGCTCACATACCCAAGGTATTCTAAACACTTAAGTTTGCACAAAATGAAATTAGCAGTTTTTAAATAAGTCAATTAAAAATTGTGTCTCAGTCATCTTAGCCACAGTTCAAGTGCTCAACACTCATGGAGGTGGTGGCTGCTGCACTGGACGCTCACCTCTAGCCCCCTGGCTCCTTCAGCTACCAGAATCACTATAAAGAACCTGCTTACCACTTGGAACAGCAACCAGACAGACAAGACACAGAGATCAGCTCAGTAGAGGTCTAGTTCTTCACGGTCAGGATTCTGGTCTCAGACACTCATGACATCTTGGTTGTTGATATTTGGAGCTTTGATCCCAGAACTGGAACACACAGAATCAGAGAAATTGCATTCTGGGACAGGGGCTAGAGAGCAATGCAGGTATCGGGGCAGAAACTTTCACGAGGATAAGCGGTACAGGAGAGCGGCAGGCTACTCTAATTGCATTTATATTCTTATTTTCCAGAGAATGAGTTGTTTCAAATACCTTTTCTGGAAGTTTATCAATTGGAAGCCTCAGCATCCATCTGTTCTATGAACCTTCCTTAGCTGGCCAGCACAAGTTTTTATTTAATTGTACATAGTTTTGGAGTACACCATGATAATTCAACCTGTATATGATATGCAATCATCAAATCAGGGCAATTTGAATTTTCCATCTCCATAAACCTAACAGCAGACTTTTTGATCCAAATATATTTTAGTCATTTTTCAACAATTAAAGAACTAGAGAATTCAAACACTTTGATTTAGGTCAATCTTGAAAAAATGAAAAACTTGGCATTTCTGGCCCAACATTATGGGACACCAGCACTGACATGGAGCTGACATTCTGTCCTTGGGAAGATCGGATCCTCCCCACGTGGCCACGGCCCCACACTGCCTGGTGTTCTCATTCGTCTCCCCTGCCAGCCTTGTCAGCATCTGAATTCCCAACCCTGAGGATTGCAATCTGTGATTACAGAAAATGTCAGAGAAAAGCAGGGGATATCATAACATAAACCTATGTATGCATTATCCTGTTTCAGCAATTATTCATAGACAACCGTGTCTCACAAATACCCTAACCAATCTTCTGACACACTTGCTTCCCCCCAGGATGTCTCTGATGCAAATTTGGACAGTGCATCTGTTCCTTACTAACTCCTCAGTGAGTCATTCCTGAAGAACCCCAGGAGTGGTTCCTCATCAAGTCTCATTCTGCTATAGCTATGTGCCACAGTTTATAGTGTGGTCATAGGACACATTATGGGGAAACAGTAGCTAATACAGCAGAGGACTTCTGCCTGGTGTAAAGTATTGCGCTAGATATTTAGGGAGATGATATCATGTACCCTCTCATCAATTCTCTACAAATACAGTGCTTTCATTCCCAAGTCCTTAATATATCCGAGTATGTATTTCTACACACAAATACAAATATGTGCACAACATATATGCATTTATATAATATACAGCATAATATATTACACGTCTATTTTTCATTTACTCTTAATTGTACACAGTAGCTAACTTTCATAATTTGGTTCTATGTTCTTCTATTTATACAAAGCTATTTAGGGTGCAGTGCTGTAGTTGTAGCGGGTAAAGCCGCAGCCTGCAGTGCCGGCATCCCTTTTGGGCGGCGGCTCAAGTCCCAGCTGCTCTACTTCCAATCTAGCTCTCTGCTATGGCCTAGGCAAGTGGTAGAAGGTGTTTCAAGTCCTTGGGTCCCTGCACCCACATGGGAGACCTGGAAGAAGCTCCTGGCTTCAGATCAGCACAGTTCTGGCCATCGCAACCATGTGGGGAGTGAACCAGTGGATGGAAGACCTCTCTCTCCTCTGCCTCTCTTCTGACTTTCAAATAAATAAATAAATCTTTCAAAAAAATTTACACTCTACTAGTGGCAAATTTCCATAAGCTAGATCTGTCTTTTCCGATTTCCATCCACAAACATTTCAGAATTCACAACCAATTCCTGAGGGGACAAAGACAACACAATCTCAAGACTCAGAACACGAAGCACCCAGGAGTGCAAGTCCTGAAGCAGGTTGCAAAGCGGCTGCCCCGCCAGACGCCTGCCTCACCCACAGTGACCGGCATGGCGGCCTCGGTCACGCTGGTACAACTTGCTCTTCCGTCTTGAGCAAGCAAAACCACAGACGTTCTGCGTTTGGTGGTATGAATGAGATTGAGTACGTCACGTTCACTTCACGCCTGTCCCCTAACACCTCTCTCCCACTCAGACTGCACCATGGCCAGATGTAGGCCCTCCTCAGGGCTGGTTTTGCCTCCACATTTCAGGAGGCTTCCAAACCCTCACCATTGCAGATCAACAGCACTGCCTGAATTACTTTAAAAAATGAAATTAGGCCAGTGCCGCGGCTCACTTGGCTAACCCTTCACCTGCGGCGCTGGCACCCCAGGTTCTAGTCCCGGTCGGAGCACCGGATTCTCTCCCGGTTGCTCCTCTGCCAGTCCAGCTCTCTGCTGTGGCCCAGGAAGGCAGTGGAGGATGGCTCAAGTGCCTGGGCACTGCACCCGCATGGGAGACCAGGAGGAAGCACCTGGCTCCTGGCTTCGGATCGGCGCAGCCACAATGTGCTGGCCTTAGTGGCCATTTGGGGAATGAACCAACAGAAAAAGGAAGACCTTTCTCTCTCTCTCACTGTAACTCTGTCAAAAAATGAAATTAATTACTATAAACAGATTTTCAACAACTTCTATAAGGAGAATGCAGCCTCCACCTGCACTGCGTGCCTTCCTCCACTCACCCTCCACATGGGCCCTGGTTCCAGTCAAACCCTAGTTACACAGACCTAGGGGAAGTCCACAGTTGCTCCACTTGGTTCATTCAAACACAGTGTAGAAATACTGCCTCCGTGCCCGGAGCATTCCTGGTGCCCTAGGGGCCAGAGGAAGCCAGGTTCCACCTGCCTTGAAACCACAAGGTGGCCTTTGGTTCAAGAAGGACCCAGCATGGCTCCCTGAGAAGTGCATTCCTTCTGAGCCTGCCACTCAGTGAACAAATGCACCTGGGGTTGCAACAGGCATTGGGTCCTGAACTTGCATCGGGTTACATGGGAGGTTGAGGGCTCCTGGCCACTAGCACATTTGCGGAGACTCTCTGTCCATGGGGCAAGGAGGCCCTGCACCCGCACTGCCTTCTGCTGACTCACTTGTGGCTGATGCTCTGAGGTAACTTTGGGTAGTATTTTGACCTTTGTATCTATTCTCAACAAAATCACCAAGATCATGGGAGGGGTTTTACCTGGAAAATATGGCTGAGAAAGGTCAGACACTTGAAACCTGGGGGTATGGACCACAAAGGTCAGGGCCTGGAACCCACAAAAGGAGAGAAAACAGTCCTTAGCAGTCCTGGGGCAATGTGGTTCTGTGAAGGTCACTGTAAAGCCTGTCCCAGTCCAACCCTGGCCAATAAGTCCCTCCTGGTCCTCGCTGACTCTTGAGCTCAACAGGGAATCTGCTCAAAGCTCAGCTCCCAACACTCTACTCGGTGGGGTGCTAACAAGAAAAGGGGCTTCACTGAATTCTGCAGGTCTCCCGTGTTTCATTGGTCCCTAACACTGGGCCATCCCTCACTGTTTTCCATGGTGCATTAGCCATGAGCTGGATCAGAAGTGGAGCAGCAGGGCTTGACCCAGTTCCTCACAGGATGCTGGCATCCCAGGTGGCAGCTTTACCTGCCGGGCCACAACACTTGTTCATGGAGGTATTTCTCTTAACTGAATGTTTACACATGTTAAAACCCAACCTCAGGGTTCCGGGTGGTGTCACATCCAGAAGGCAGCACTGGGTATCGCAATGTCTGGGGTCCAATCCTGGCTAGCCCATGTTTCTGACCCAGCTCCCTGCTAAAGTGGCCGGGAGGCAGCTGGTGATGGCTCCAGGTCCAGGGTCCCTACCACCCGCAGGAGACCAGGACAGAGGCCCAGGTTTCTTGCTGTGGCCTGGCACAGCTCTGCAATTGCAGCAAGTGGGGGAGTGAATCAGCAGTTGAACATCTGCGTTTCTCCTTCCCCCTCTCTGTCACTCTGCCCTCCAAAAAAATAATCTTTTTAAAAATAAAGAAAAAATAGAGGCCAGTGCTGTGGCATACTAGGTAAGCCTCCACCTGCAGTGCCAGCATCCCATGTGGGCTCCAGATTGAGTCCTGGCTGCTCCACTTCTGATCCAGCTTCCTGATAATGCACTGGAAAAGCAGTGGAAGATGGCCCAAGTGCTTGGGCCCCTGCATCCATGTGGGAGACCCGGAGGAAGCTCCTGGCTCCTGATCTGCCAAGCTCTGGCCATTGTGGCCATCTGGGGAGTGAACCAGTGGATGGAAGTCTCTGTCTTTCCATCTCTGTCTATAACTCTGCCTCTCAAATAAATAAATCTTTAAAAATAAAACCACCAGGGGCCAGCGCTGTGGCACAGTGGGTTACCGCCCTGGCCTGAAGCGCTGGCATCCCATATGGGCACCGGTTCGAGACCCAGCTGCTCTTCTTCTGATCCAGCTCTCTGCTATGGCTCTCTGGGAAAGCAGTGGAGGATGGCCCAAGTCCTTGGGCTCCTGTGCCTGTGTGGGAGACCTGGAGGAAGCTCCTGGATCCTGGCTTTGGATCGGCACAGCTCCAGCCATTGCAGCCAGTTGGGGAGTGAACCTTTGGATGGAAGACCTCTCGCTCTCTGCTTCTCCTCTCTCTGTGCAACTGACTTTTAAATAAAAAATAAATAAATCTTAAAAATATATAAAAATAAAACCACCTCAGATGATCACAAAATCCCACAGCCATTGTTGGAGTCCCCAGGGACCTCCAAGGAGCCACCCAGGAAATGGGGCAGAGATGGCTGGGCCCTGGCAGGCAGATTCTTTCCCCGGCTTAATGCCAGAGATGCACATGGACAGCACTGTACAGGGCCGGTGCTCAGGTTCCTGCTGGCTTTGCACACCATGCGTAAGCCTCTGGCTCCAAGAGACTTTATTTTGCCCACAGTCCTCTTTGCACAGATCTGTGTTCACACTTAAAATGGTGTGTAGAGTTATGCACAATACATTTTCCCATATTTAACACCATAAGAAGTGCAAGCCTCTAAAATGCCACTGAGAGCCGGCACTATGGATCCTGCTCTGCCTCGGGGCCACCCTCACTTTCTGGGACCCCCAAGAAGGTGGCTCCATGCTTCTCATTCCCATTTCTCTGTGCATGGAATTCCAGCAGACAGACCTAGGCCACACACACACAGTGTGCTGTGACCCCTGCGCTGTCACGTGAGGAGGGGAGAGCATAGCAGGGCGGAGCAGCTCCGTCTCCTGCCTTCTGCC
Source organism: Sylvilagus floridanus (assembly GCA_949820135.1). Taxonomy (NCBI): domain Eukaryota; kingdom Metazoa; phylum Chordata; class Mammalia; order Lagomorpha; family Leporidae; genus Sylvilagus; species Sylvilagus floridanus. The sequence continues at coordinate 286,421 of OX463246.1, forward strand.
GCTTCCCCTCACCTTTTCCTTGCCTTCACCTCATCGTTTCCGAACCCCGCACACAGGAGCAATGAATCTGCCTCCCTGCCCAGGCCTGAGGATGAAACTCCTGACGGTGTCAAAATGGTCATTGCTTTACAATACACATCTCTTAAGATGGATGAACTCTTTCTTTTTTAAACATCACAACTGCTGTGAAGGATGTAGAACAGGATTTCTCACTCATTGCTGGCGGATGCATGAGAGCTCACTAGTCTGGTGAGCAGTCTGGCCGTTTTCCAAAATTACACACGATCTCACCAGACATTCCCACACTCACGATCCTAAGAATTGAGACCACAGCCTTGAAGAGGGTGTCCAAGTCACAGCACGCCAGTAGGCACAGCAGTTCTACTCACGCTGGGAGCTATCAGTGGGCCCTCCTACACAGGGACAGAGAAAACTGTGTCCACACAGGCATCTGAGGACAGGATGAGGGGCGAGTGCCCTCTGTGTCTGACCTCTGCTACCCAAACAAATTTTGAACACACACACCCCAGCCTCCCCGCCAAGGCTGAGCAGGCGGCGAGTCTGGCATTGTTCAAACGGATGGAAAAGCAGCAGGGGAACAGTCACCCTTTGGGAAGCCTCACTGCACAGAACGCACGAGATCGACTCCCTGACCCATCCCTGCCTGAGTGGACAGACAATCTCTGACCCCATGAGCATTTCCTGAATGGCTCCCTCCAGTCAGGGCACTCGCAACCACATGGTTCAAACATTTATTGGACGGCAAGAGCTCCGCGGCAAGAGCAGAAGGGTCTCTGTTCTTGAATTAGGGTAAAGCTCTGTAACTCACTGTGCTGGAGAACAAAGCAACCCCTGCTCGTCCCTCCTGAGGGGGACAGGCTCACAAAGGGCAGCTCTGCCCAGGCTGCCCCATACAGCACAAGGAGGGGCCTGGCTCTGCAGAGGCCTGGGCATCAGGCCCTGGGTGTGACACCAGGTGACAAGACCACCCACCTTCCACCAGCACAGCAGGAGATGCTCCAGGGGCTGACGCTGATCACGAACACCCTTCCCGACGGGGCCCTCACAGGCACAGAGTTAGGAGGGACCAGTATTAGACATGGACCCAGGTCACTCACTGGGTCAAAGAGGCCAAGAGGAAGGGCTCGTGGATTTGGAGCCGGGGAGCAGAGTGAGGGGAGGGGAAATGGGAAGGAAGGGGTCCTGTGCAGTGAGTGGGAGCAGAAGCCATCAGAGCGAAGGGGATCAGAAGGGACAGTAGGAACCGCAGCTTGGCACAACGTTACTGGTCTCCAAGCAGGGCCAACACATGACCAATGCATGACTGACTCCTGGGTGTGCCTAACAAGATATGAGGGCAGGTGTGCAGACTACATGCACAGGAATATTCATAGCAGCTGCATCCGTAATAACCCCAAATAAGAACAACCAAATGCATTCCCACAGGGGACTGGATAAGCAAACAGGAGTTATCCACACTCGAGTATGGCTGAAGAATACCTAGGATTGAAGCATCAACAACAAAGGTGAAAGAAAGTAGTACTTCTCCCATGGGCAGCGGTGGACAGTGAGAAGTGTCATAATAATAAGCTCAGCCCAATCCTCCGCCTAGCGGCGCCGGCACACCGGGTTCTAGTCCCGGTCAGGGCACCGGATTCTGTCCTGGTTATCCCTCTTCCAGTCCAGCTCTCTGCTGTGCCTAGGAGTGCAGTGGAGGATGGCCCAAGTGCTTGGGCCCTGCACCCCATGGGAGACCAGGAGAAGCACCTGGCCCCTGCCTACGGATCGGCGCGGTGTGCTGGCTGCAGTGGCCATTGGAGGGTGAACCAACGGCAAGGGAAGACCTTTCTCTGTCTCTCTCTCTCACTGTCCACTCTGCCTGTTAATAAAAAAAAAAAAACCTCAGCCCTTCTCTGCTGCATGAAGTGCTCCGGGTAAGTTTCTCAGACTCTGGAGTGGGGAATGCAATGCTGTTTCCTCTCATTTTGTCTTCTTGCAGTCTTATTTATGGTCTTTTATTTCTCTTTTTTTAGCCTATTCTTTTTTGGCAAATCAAATTAAGAAATCTTCTAGGATTTTTATGGGAAGAACTGCTGCTCCAGCTGCCCTGCTTCTGAGTAGACCCAAGCAGCATGGATTCGAGCAGGTGTGCTTCCACTGGCAAAGCCACTGGGCAAGATCCCATGGGTTTCCTGCCTGGTTACATCACCACCAAACAATACACTGATCGATATTTTAATTATCCTCACATAGAAGGATATCCAGGATGGCCGGATAGCGTATAGCCATGCTGACTTCTGACTTCAGCTACCCAAGGTATGAAGAGAACAAAAAAGTGCCATGTTCCTTAAAAGACACATGGATATCCAGTTACAAAAAGCTCAAAGGATCCCCAACCAGATTCGACTCAGAGATGATTTTAAGGCCGGCGCCGGCACACCGGGTTCTAGTCCCGGTCGGGGCACCGGATTCTGTCCCGGTTGCCCCTCTTCCAGGCCAGCCCTCTGCTGTGGCCCGGGAGTGCAGTGGAGGATGACCCAGGTGCTTGGGCCCTGCACCCCATGGGAGACCAGGAAAAAGCACCTAGCACCTGGCTCCTGCCATCGGATGAGCGTGGTGCGCCGGCCGCAGCGCGCCATCCGCGGCAGCCATTGGAGGGTGAACCAACGGCAAAGGAAGACCTTTCTCTCTGTCTCTCTCTCTCTCACTGTCCACTCTGCCTGTCAAAAAAAAAAAAAAAAAGATTTTATCCAAGGCACTTTATAGTCACATTCTAAAAATCAGGACAAGGAGAGAATCCTAAAGATACTAAGAGAAAAGTAACAAATCACCCACTGAAAAAAATCAATAAAGACACATCAGGGACTAGTGCTGTGCAATAGTGAGTAAAGCTGCTGCCTGCAGTGCCAGCATCCCGAAAGGGCACTGGTTTGAATCCTGGTTGCTCCAGTTCCAATCAAGCTCCCACTATGGCCTGGGAAAGCAGTAGAAAATGGCCTAAGTCCTTGGGCCCCTGCATCCTTGTGGGAGACCCAGAAGAAACTACTGGCTCCTGGATTCAGATCTGTCCAGCTCCAGCCATTGTGGCCATTTGGGAAGTGTACCAGCAGATGGAAACCCCACACACACACACCTCTGTAACTCTGACTTTCAAATAATAAAGAAATCTTTTTTACAAAGATACATTGGAGTTGAAGCATGGTACTGATATCTTCTTGGTCTTTGGCTAAGATCCAGTGAAACACAGTGTTGAGCAAATGGACTGAACAGACATTTGGAGGACATTTCACTCAACAGCTGCAGAATACCCATTCTTGTCATCAGCAAAGAATGTTTTCTAGGATGGACCATATATTAGGCCACAAATCAAGTCTCAGTAAATTCTAGAAAATTGAAATCATACCACAGGGGGATCACCATGGCACAGTGTGCTAAATCTCTGGCTGTGGTGCAGACATCCCATATGGGCACCGGTTCAAGTCCTAGCCACTCCTCTTCTGGTACAGCTCTCTGCTATGGCCTGCGAAAGCAGTGGAGGATGGCCCAAGTCCTTGGGCCCCTGCACCCACATGGGAGATTCAAAAGAAATTCCTGGCTGCTGGCTTTGGATCAGCCCAGCTGAAGCCATTGTAGCCATTTGGGGAGTGAACCAATGGATGGAAGACTTGTTGTTTTTCCCTCTCCCTGTCTATAACTCTGCCTCTCAAATAAATGAAATCATACCATGTATGTTCTCAGACCACAAGAGAATAAAAGTAGAAGTCAGCAATATGAACAACATGGAAATTTGTAAATACATGAAAATTACACATGCTTCTGAAATATCAATGGGTCACTGAAGAAATGAATCATGAAATGAAAAACTTTCTTGAAATTTATGAGAATCAAGACACAACATATGAAACCCTATGGGATATAGCAAAGTTGTTATGGAAACATGAGACCCCAAACAGCTAAAGCAATCTAAGCATTCTTAAAAAATTAAAATAAAGCTTAAGGCATTACAATACCAGGTTTCGAGACATATTACAGGGCGGTTACAAGAAAAACACCCCATTACTGTCAGAAAAATAGACATGTGGATGAATGTAACACATTAGAACCCCACAAATTAATCCACACATCCACAACCAACTTATCTTTGGCAAACAAGATAAAAACCACTCCCTGGAAAAGGACAGATTCTTCAACAAATTATGTTGGTAACATTGGATCTCTGCATGCAGAAGTGTGAAACAAGACCCACACCTCACATCCTGTACAAAACCAACCACAATGGATCCATTATCTAAACCTAACACCTGGAACTAGCAAATTATTAGCAGAAAACATAGGAGAAACATAGCAAGGCATTGGCATAGACAGGGCTTCTTGGATAAGACTCCAGAAGCACTGGAAATAAAAATCAAATATAGACAAACAGGGTTACATCAAGCTAAGCAGCTTCATGAAGCATAGCAATGACTCACTGAACAAAGTCAAGAAGCAACCAGCACAATCAGAGAAAATATCGCAAACTATACCTGTGATAGAGGATGAATTCCAGAATATGTAATGAGCTCAGGAACTCAACAAAAACGAGTAATTCCAGTTAAGAAATAGGCTGAGGATATAGGCAGGCATTTTTTGAAGGATGAAGCACAAACAGCCAACAGACACAAGGAAAGATGCCCAGGTTCACTAAGCATCAGGGAAACAGAATTAAAAGCCACTGTGTGGTTTCACCTCATCTCAGGCAAACTGGCCATCATCCCACAACCAAAACATAACAAATGCTGGTGAGGATGTGGAGAAAAACATATCCCAACACACTGGTAGATGGAATGTTATGTGTCTCAACCATTATGATATACAGTAAAGTGATTCCTCACAATTTTTTTTAAAGTTCTTAAACTTTTATTCAGTGGGAGAAATGCATAGGAGAGTGAGACCCCTATTTAAAAAAGAGAAATCCGGGTTCATACCTTCCTCACAATTTTTAAAACTGAACAACCAGGGCTGGCACCATGGCTCACTTGATTAATCCTCTGCCTGTGGCACTGGCATCCCATATGGACACCGGGTTCTAATCCCGGTTGCTTCTCTTCCAGTCTGACTCTCTGCTGTGGCCCAAGAAGGCAGTGGAGGATTCCCCAAGTGCTTAAGTGCCTGCACCCGCATGGGAAACCAAGAAGAGGCACATAGCTCCTGGCTTCGGATTGGTGTAGCTCTGGCCGTAGCGGCCACTTGGGGGGTGAACCAACGGAAGAAAGACCTCTCTGTCTAACTCTGTTAAAAAAAAAAAAAAAAAAAACTGAACAACCACATGGCTCAAGTAACTCCATTAATGGAAAGTTACACAAAGGATAAGATATTCGCACATAAAAAAGTTTCTGTACCCCCAACGTTTCTAGCAGCTCAATTCACAATAGCTAACATATGGAAGCAATCCAGATTCCCATCATCTGATGATTGGACAAAGAAAATAAAATGTGAGATTTATGTATGTAGGTGTGTGTGTGTGTGTGTGTGTGTGTATACATATATATATATATATATATATAGAATGTTATACATAATATATGTAATAGAATACTGCTCAGCCATAAAAAAGAATGAAACCTTGTCTTAAGCAACAAAATGGATACAACTGGCAACCATTATTAGTGAAACAATCCAGTCACAAAAGGCAACTTTGTATGTTTTCTCTGATTTGTGATAGTTGTATATAGAATAGAAAAATTTAATGTATATGGGTGAAACCAACATCTGAAAATCATTACTGTTTACAGAGCTTGTACATACACTTAAGGAACAGTGGTCTTACTACTTCTTCTATCATTAAAATTTCTACACTATCAAAACCAATCTACAGATTCAATATAACCCCTAACAAAATACCAAACCCATTCTTCACAGAATTAGAAAAAATATCCTAAAATCCATATGGAATCACTAAATAACCAAAATAACCAAACTGACCCTTAGCAAAAAAAAACAAAAATCAATCTGGAGGTATCACAGTATCTGATTTCAAGGCATACTACAAAATTAGAGAAATTAAAAGATAGGATATTGGCATAAAAACTGATGCAGAATAGAGATCCCAGAAATTAATCCACATTCGTGCAGCCAAAAGAGCTCATATTAATTACAGGTGGTGATGCAAAACTGGATGTAACAGAATGAAGTTAGACACAAACAAACCTCTGATCATATACAACAATAGAGTGAAGATGGCGCAGAGACCAAATCTTACACCTGAAACAAGCACAGGCAATTAGAACAACACTGAACACATGGAATCACATCAAACTCAGAAGGTTTGCACAGCAAAGAAATGATACAGTGTAGAGTCAGCCAACAGAGTGGGGAAAATGTTTGGGTGCTGCCTGACAAAATATCCAGCATATATCAAATTTAAAAACTCAACAAAAATTAGCCTGCCAGTGAAGAAATGGACAAAAGACCTCAATAGAGTTCAACAGAAAACAAATGGCCAACACATACATGAAAAAAAAAAAAAACTGGACATCAGGTAAATGCAAATCCAAAGTACAATCAGATATCACGTCACCCCTATCAGAATGACTAATATCCAAAAGACCCAGAGTAACAAATGCCGGGGAGGATGTTGATCGATGCAAACATTTATACACTGCTGGCATGAGTGTTAAGTAAGTGCAGCCACTGTGTAAAATAGCATGGAAACATCTTTTAAAAGTAGAAAGAGAATTTCCATATGAGCCAGCAGTCTCTCTTTTGATGATGTTGTATTAAAAAGATACCAGCACCACCGTGTTTATAGCAGCACTGCTCACAATAGCAAAACCTGAAATCAACTGTGTCAACATCATCAGATGAGTGAAGAAAGAAAATGCATTCTGCATGCACAATGTGATTACTCAGTGACATAAAAATGAAGTTCTAACATCTGCATCAGAATGGATGCAACTGCAGAACGTCATGTTGAGTAAGCTGGACATAGAATGATAAATACCACATTTGCTCCCTTACCGATGGGGGTTTACATTTAAAAAGACAAAAAGTACGATTCCAAAATAAGAAAATGTCAATGTATATTACTATTTCTGTAAATACTATGGGGCTGTGCTGTGGTGCAGGGGATAAAGTCACCTCCTGCAGTGCTGGCATCTCATCCAGGTACTGGTTCAAGTCCTGGATGTTCCACTTCTGATCTAGATCTCTGCTGTGGAAAGCAATGGAAGACGGCCCAAGTAATTGGGACCCTGCACACACATGGAAGACTCAGAAGAAGCTCTTGGCTTTGGATCAGCCCAGGTCCAGCCATTGTACACATTTGAGGAGTGAACCAGCGGTGGGAAGACCTTCCCACCTCTCTCTCTCCCCCTCTGCCTCTCTATAACTTTGCCTTTCAAATAATGATACATCTTTTAAAATGTTATACTATTATGGTTTTAATCATCTGATGTTCATTTTAAATATTTATTTATTTGAAATACACAGTTACAGGGAGAGGGAAGGGGGTGGGAGAAGGAGGGAGATGGAGCTCAAGAGACAGACAGATGGAGAGACAGACAGACAGATGGGGAGAGAGAGGGAGAGAGGATCTACCGGTTAATTCCCAAAAGGCCGTCTGCGAGCTGGGCCAGACAGATGCAAAGAGCTTCTCCGTGGTCTCCCACGTTGCTTCAGGGACAGTCACATGGAATCTTTCGCTGCTCTCCCGGGTGCTTTAGCAGAGAGCAGTGTCTGGGTAGAGCAGCAGTGACTCCAACCAATGCCCACATTGATGCCGGCAACTCAGGTGGCAGCTTTCTCCACTATTTCACAACTCTGCCACAACGTGTGATGATTTTAAAATTTATAGTATATGGGAGAAATAATTCATCTTTCCATTTGATTACTGTTTATAGCACTTCTGTATGCTGTGGCTGAACTAGGGTCTTTAACATTTACTTCTTGACCTCCTTATTTTGTGGAGCACCAAACCCTTAACTGTATCACTAATTAAAAACATTACTCCTGGCCGGCGCCGTGGCTCAACAGGCTAATCCTCCGCCTTGCGGCGCCGGCACACCAGGTTCTAGTCCCGGTCAGGGTGCCGGATTCTGTCCCGGTTGCCCCTCTTCCAGGCCAGCCCTCTGCTGTGGCCCAGGAGTGCAGTGGAGGATGGCCTAAGTGCTTGGGCCCTGCACCCCATGGGAGACCAGGAAAAGCACCTGGCACCTGGCTCCTGCCATCAGATGAGCGCGGTGCGCCGGCCGCAGCGCGCTGGCTGCGGCAGCCATTGGAGGGTGAACCAACGGCAAAGGAAGACCTTTCTCTCTGTCTCTCTCTCTCACTGTCCACTCTGCCTGTCAAAAATTAAAAAAAAAAAAAAGTAAAAAAATAAAAAATAAATAAAAAAAACATTACTCCTAAAACTCAAAGAAAAAAGAAAAAGATAAAGAGCAGCAAGGGGGCAGGATATGAAGGAGGAAGGAAACATTATATTCTTATAATTATAGCTTTGAACTATGGTCTGCTTTCTTTGTATTAATACTATATTACCATGAAAAATAAAGTTCAGAAAAGTAATAGCAATGCATTTGTCTTGACAATATAATGTCCACTTTGCACTTCATTGTCTGTGGGTAGATTTCCCTCCTTTACCTCTCTTGCTATATGCCATATTTTAGGAATGAAGCTTATGAATCGTAAGGTAGACTTTACACATAATTTTGGTAGATATTCCACTGTTTAAACAAGGCTGATTCCACCAATAACCACCAAACAATACCTGAAAGTTTGTTGTTGCACAAACCTGGCCAACACTCTCTAATGTTAATCCTTTAGCAGAGTATGGTGATCTGTTCTAGGCTTTAATTGCATGTACTTTACATGTAATGATTCTGTGTGCTTACTGGTTATTAGGATATCTTTTGTGAATCATTTCAACCACTTTTTTTTTTAATTGGAGGGTTTCATTGTGGTTCCTAATCATTAATGTGTATTCATCTACATATATATACAAAAAAATAGACTGCCATGGAATTTGTATACATACTTTCATATGTAAATAATAACTTGTACAGTATATATACAGATAAAATTTCCTAGTCCTGGCGCTGTGACACAGTGGGTTAAAGCCCGAGTCTACAGTGCCGGCATCCCATGTGGGTGCCAGTTTGAGTTCTGGCTGCTCCACTTCTGATCTAGCTCTCTGCTATGGCCTGGCAAAGCAGTAGATGACGGCTCAAGTCCCTGGATCCCTGCACTCACATGGGAGACCTGAAGGAAGCTCTGTGCTCCTGGCTTCAGATCGCCACAGCTCCAGACATTGTGGCCATCTGGGGAGTGAACCAGTGGATGGAAGACCTCTGTCTCTGCTTCTCTTTAACTCTGCCTTTCAAATAAATAAATACCTCTCTTAAAAGAATTTGCTAGTCCTTGAGCAGGTTGCTGTACTTGTGATCATGGATCTGACCTGCAGTAAGAAACCAACAAGACAGTTGAGAATACAGCTTGGCCACAACATTTCAGCTATATGCAAGGCATTTTACAAGAAGGCAGTCTACTTGTGACCAACCCCACAGGTTCAAGGAGGGCTGAAATGTACTGTGAAATCCTGTGTCTCATGTCTTTTACCCAACTTCTTGCCTTACATAGCACTCACGGTCCATGGTTATTGGTTTTGGAGGATCCTACTCAGCTTGGGAATGGATCTGGAATCCTGACACATCCTCCTCAGGACCAAGGCAGTACTTCTATTACTGAAGCAGCCTCATCTGGCCACACTGACTTATTACTCCGCAACCAAATTTAAAGTTTCCCCCTTGGCCGGCACCGTGGCTCAACAGGCTAATCCTCCGCCTTGCGGCGCCGGCACACTGGGTTCTAGTCCCGGTCAGGGCGCAGGATTCTGTCCCGGTTGCCCCTCTTCCAGGCCAGCTCTCTGCTGTGGCCCAGGAGTGCAGTGGAGGATGGCCCAATTGCTTGGGCCCTGCATCCCATGGGAGACCAGGAAAAGCACCTGGCACCTGGCTCCTGCCATCGGATGAGCGCGGTGCGCCGGCCACAGCACGCTGGCCACGGCGGCCATTGGAGGGTGAAGAGGGTGAACCAATGGCAAAGGAAGACCTTTCTCTCTGTCTCTCTCTCACTGTCCACTCTGCCTGTCAAAAATAAAAATAAATAAATAAATAATAAAGTTTCCCCCTTTTGATTTTAGAAGCATTTCTCTTTCTTCTTCTTCAATTTGTTTTCCTTTTTTATTTGAGGATGCTTTGTCTTCTGCACATTTAGGGTATAATCTTGTGTTACTTAGGGTTTAAGATATATTTATTTACTTATTTATTTAAAAGTCAGAGTTACACACAGAGACAATGAAAGGCGGGGGGGGGGGGGGAGTCTTCGATCCTCTAGTTCACTCCCCAGTTGGCTGCATGGCTGGAGTTGCACCCATCCGAAGCCAGCAGCCAGGAGCTTCCTCCATGTCTTCCCACATGGGTGCAATGGCCCAAGGACTTGGCCCATCTTCCACTGCTTTCCCAGGCCACAGCAGACAGCTGGATTATATGGAGCAGTTGAAACTCAAACTGCCACCCGTATGGGATGCCTGCACTGCAGGCGGTGGCTTTACCCACTATGCCACAGTGCTGGCCCTTACTCAGTTTTCATAGCCCACAGTGCCTGACACATGAGTGCTATGACTCTGTGCTGGCTAAGTAAGCAAATCAGAGTGTTCCACACTGTTAGAACTCATGCAATGCAAAAATACATATGTATCCGTCCTTACGGATGTCCCTGCCCTAATAAACCTTGCTATTTTACCTCCCACTAAAAAAAAAAAAAAATGCATACGTATCTATCACCTGAGTACCTACCTACATAAATGTTTGCTTTTCTACAGATTGATTTTACAGGTACTGAATCCCTTGAGTGAGCTTAATGGGAGCTTACAGTTATCAAAATTGCATCAGCAAGATGGAGACAAAAGATAACCAATGCTAATATTGTTGAGAGGAAGGTCAGCACTTTGCTTCTCTTTAGATCTTCAAATGACTCAAGAGCTTAGGCCTTCAACAAAATAAGGACAATCCACTGTACTTTGTCTACCTATTCACATGTCAGCCTCTTCCAGAAATATACACCGAAAAAACTACAAAAAATGTCTGACCAAATATCTGGGTACCCAGTGGCTGAGTCAAGTTGCTAATAACTATCGAGTCATATTGAAAAACAAGATTGTCAGGAATTGGACAAGGTTTCAGCACTGATAGCTGTAAGATGTTATAGTACATAGAAGAAAACAAAGAGGGGGCTGGAATGTGGAGTGGGGAAGGAAGGAAGATAGGAGAGGGGTGTTGGGGTGGGAAGAACGGTGACATGAGAAAAAAAAAAAAAAAAAAACTAGGAGAACCAGAGTGGCGAAGTGTACTGAATGAAAACAATTCAAGAATGAGGTTGCAGTGGCCTGAAGACGCTGTCTCAAACCTTAGCTGAATCCTTGTCCTTTACTTCTTGGTGACAAATACTACCCGGCAGGTCCTTAAGCCAATTTTAATGAATTGAGGCAGAAAGTGACAGAGTAGAGATTTTCAGGTGTCTCTAAAGAAATTTGTCTCAAATACACACAACATTCTTCACACACAGTTGTCACAGGAGGGGAAACGGAGGTGTCTTCCTCTCGGCTGGAGCCCACTGAGTTCAGGGTAACAAAGGCAGAGCAGACAGAGGTCTACATGTTTGTCTCTCAGCATGTGCACACACACTCCCCACGGAGGGGCCTGCTTTCATGGACGGATGCTTCCTGAAGCTTGTTCTCAGATGGTGGAGAGAAGTTCTTGGCCAACACACTGCACATAGCTTCAGGTTTGGGAAAACAAAGGCTTGGCTGGAGAAGAGAGTTTTTTGACTCTCACAAAGTTATACTCCAGCAACGAAAGACAGCTGATGATCACTAAGAAATATCTCAAAATTCTCCCTCACCTGAAAGAACTCCATACGGAAGTGTTCTATCTTAAACTGCCTGTGTGGTTCCACCTTCTGTAACATTGAGAATTCCCCACATATGTCCCTCAGAGGTCAGAGCCTAGTACTTTGCCCCACTGGTGATAGTCTCCAAGAAAAGATTCTCAGTTTTTGCATCCAAAAGCTTGACAAGAAGGAATTCATACCTGCGTCTATACATTTCAATGTTACCTACTATGGATCTGTGTGTTTCAATTCCTCATCCCATAAAAAGCATAGTTCCCCATACTCTGTCCCTGTACGCATGCACACAAGGAACTCGGGTTGCAGGCTGCACTTTAGTTCCTGGTCAGACTCTGGAGCCGGCTGACTGATATGACCAGAAGGATATATCAGTGCATCAGTGAATATGACTGAAGCCAATCACCATCATCAGTAGTGCTCAGTCTGCAGCCCACGTGCTGCACAATGCTGGCTGTTAGCAACATGGTGCAGTATTATCTATGGCGTGATCTATACCCTGATCTACATCCTAGACCCTAGCCCCCACCGCCATTGCTGAAAGCCAGGTAGCCACATGGCCCAACCACTGGTGTCAAGCTCCACCCCCAACCTAATGGGATTCCCTCTCCCTACTTCCCTGCCTGCCCCCTGCAAAAGGGTTATTAGACCCACTTCCCGGACACGCACTCTCCTTTTTCCTTCCTCACCCCTTCCCTCCGGTCTGCTGGGTTTTCCCCAATAAACCCTTTCCCTCACTCTGGTGTCTGGTGTGTTTTGTGCCAGCCTTACACTGACGCCCTCCCAACCAGCCCTCATACTGCTTGGTACCTAAACACAGGCCTCTCCTAGGAATGTCTCAGGAGAGCAGTGGACTCTTTTTGATTGCCCTACCTATTTTCTCCCCTGTTCAGCGTGGTCCAGTCCCAACACTTAACAATATTTGGAGAGTGAATCAATGGATGATACGTGTTCATCTTTCCATCACTGTCTCTGATAGCTCTGCCTTTTAAATTTATATAAATATATATACATATGTGTGTGTGTGTGTGTGTGTGTGTATATATATATATATATATAGAGAGAGAGAGAGAGAGAGAGGTCAGAGATTCACTTATAAAAAAAATAACACTGTGAATTAGATGCATTCAAAGGCAGGAGTGGAGAATAGAGAACAAGAATATATTGGATGGCCGGCGCCGTGGCTCAACAGGCCAATCCTCCGCCTTGCGGCGCCGGCACACCGGGTTCTAGTCCCGGTCGGGGCGCCGGATTCTGTCCCGGTTGCCCCTCTTCCAGGCCAGCCCTCTGCTGTGGCCCAGGAGTGCAGTGGAGGATGGCCCAGGTGCTTGGGCCCTGCACCCCATGGGAGACCAGGATAAGCACCTAGCACTTGGCTCCTACCATCGGATGAGCGCGGTGCGCCGGCCGCAGCGCGCCGTCTGCGGCAGCCATTGGAGGGTGACCCAACGGCAAAGGAAGACCTTTCTCTCTGTCTCTCTCTCTCACTGTCCACTCTGCCTGTCAAAAAAAAAAAAAAAAAAAAAGAATATATTGGATCAAGACTTACAAGAAACTGTCAGAATCATGATTTCCAGGATTGTCAGCTTTGGAAGAGCTTTACATCACCACTCCAGAGTCGAAGCCTAAAGTTACTATGACAAAAGCTGTTGTAAAGTCACAGCTACTTGCTCAATCTGACCTGTTGTACATGGCCAAATCACACTTTGATTAAGCCTGTGAATTGGGAGGTAACTATGAAAGAAAGGTATTTCCCATGAAACTCTTTCTATTCAAAAAATGTTTAAGAGGCATTCAGATGTGCCTTTTATTTCCCTTTACATCAATTCCAGCACTATAAAATTATAAATACACTCGTGTACTTTAAGAATGGATTCCTGTGTGGGCACACACGGATTGCACAGGAGGTGGTACTCATGTCTAGACCGGTTGTTTTTCACTCATTCATTGTAAGTGCATCTTAGCCTCTGTTGTTCCCAACACTGGTACAGTAACACCTCAGTCTTCCTTTTTCAGCTCAGCTGTAGATGTTGATACTAATGGCCACACAGGCAGCTCTGGCCATTTGCTGAGCCCCAGTTCTGCATGTGCATGGCGCGGTGCACTCCACACACACCGATTCTTTCACTCCCCCCTGAAAAGGTGTGGGGCACATGCTGCTGCTCCTTCACTTCTGTGGTGTGGTCTGCTGAGTGGCCCTGGAATGCAGGACAAGAGTCTTACCTCTTGTAGCATCAGTTTCCCTAAAGGAAATGTCACTGTGCCTTCCTCCGTGATTCTGTGAACATGCTGGTGTATCTGTGAGGTACTTAGAGCAAAGCCTGGCACATAATGAGAACTTTATGCTTGGTGACACCACCAATGTGGAAGAGATCTTTGTGCCCAGACATTCCCAAGGTTCAGCTTCCAAGATAAAACCCATGTTAGTGAGCTAAAAGTTCCCTAGACCCAAAGGGACATTTATTTTGATGGAGGACATTCCCTTGTGAATTTTTGAAGGAACGCCATCATAAAATTCCAAGACGGGGTAGTGACAGTCAGAGAAAGTTATCTCTTCCGGGTTCTGGAGGCTGAAGTCGCGCAGCAAAGTCCTGACCCATTTGGTTCCTTCTGGGCCTCTGTGCTTGCCACGCAGATGCCTTCTCACCGTGTCCACACCTGGCTCTTCACCACTACATCCCTGACGTGGAAGCCCTAGTCCTCTGCTTCTTTGTAAAGCACTCCAGCTGGATCAGGACCCACTCTAGAGGCCTCATTTGAGTTCTACTACTTTTTAAAGCCCTAGTAGACAAATACAGTCACATCTGAACTAGTGGAGATTGGGGCTTCAGGATCAATTTATAGGGCTTGGAGAATCCAACTCATTTCAGATCAATTCTCAACCTGCCTAAAATATCTATGGAAACAGAATGACAGCATTGTGGGATGGCAGGCCAGCATGAATCTGACAGGCTGACATGGCCAACAGAGCTTCTACAGATGTGGACAGTGGTGCTGAGAAACCTAAGTGCTTTGTCCAACAGCCACAACACCTGTGGGTTACATGTCTAGGCCTCCAACTGAAGAGTGCCAATTTTTAACAAAGAAACTTTATGAGACATTTAAACAAAAAGAGGAATCCAAAAGGTAAAAATAAGCAGGGTTCAGAATCTGCTCACCTGAATGCCTTTAGCTAAGCAACTGAGATCTGCCTTCATAACCGAAATCACATTCATGATACTACCACAGGAAACTAAAGAATAGGGAAGTCTAGGGCTTGAATCTTCAAGAAGAGCAACTGAAAAGCTGGAAAATCACATGGGAATCTAATGTGAAGAACTCTGTGCTGGATTTAACCATTTACAACCATCAAGGGAATGTTTAGTAAGAAAACTGTGGCTCTGAGTTAACAACATGCTGTTCCAGTTTATTTTTTAAGGTAAGAATATATTTGAATCACATAAACAAGCAAGACGGTATTACCTAAGAAAAAAGATATACTTGATCAGCCCTTGTCCTGACTGTTGATGTACAATTTAATACTTTATCCCTTTTAGTATTGTTTTGTTCTAGTTAATACTATTGGTTGAACTCTGTAATTAACACACAATTATTCTTAGGTGTTTAAATTTAACTGAAAAGTAATCTCTGTTAAACGTAAGAGTGGGAATAAGAGAGAGAGAGAGAGATGTACAATTGGGGACATGCTCAATCGACTTGCCCCAAATGGTGGAGTTAGAAACGTGCCAGGGGATTCCAATACAACCCCATCAAGGTGGCACGTACCAATGCCATCTTACTAGTCCAAGTGATCAGTCAGTTTTCAATTGATCACACTGATAGGTCTAAGAGTCAAAGGGATCACACAAACAAGACTAGTGTCTGCTAATACTAACTGATAGAATCAAAAAGGGAGAGAACGATCCAACATGGGAAGTGGGACACACAGCAGACTCATAGAACAGCAGATGTCCCAAACAGTGCTCTGGCCTCAGAATCAGCCCTTAAGGCATTCAGATCTGGCTCAAGAGCCCATGAGAGTATTTTAGGCATGGAAAGCCAAGACACTCTGGGGGAAAAAAAAAAAAAGGACCTCAATGAAAGATCTCTGTGAGTGAGATCCCAGTGGAAAGAACAGGCCATCAAAGAAGGAGGTACCTTTCTCTGAAGGGAGGAGAGAACTTTCACTTTGACTATGACCCTGTCGGAATAAGATTAGAGTCAGCGAACTCAAAAAGTTTCCATAGCCTTGGCAACTCATGACAAGAGCCTAGGGAGATTACTGATGCCATAAACAAGAGTGTCAAATTGTTAAGTCAACAACAGGAGTCACTGTGCACTTACTCCTCATGTGGGATCTCTGTCCTTAATGTGTCGTGCAATGTGATTTAATGCTATAACTAGTACTGAAACAGTATTTTACACTTTGTTTCTGTGTGGATGCAAACTGATGAAATCTTTACTTAATATATACTAAATCAACCTTCTGTATATAAAGAGAATTGAAAATGAATCTTGATGTGAATGGAATGGGAGAGGGAGCGGGAGATGGGAGGGTTGCGGGTGGGAGGCAAGTTATGGGGGGGGGGAAGCCATTGTAATCTATAAGCTGTACTTTGGAAATTTATATTTACTAAATAAAAGTTTAAAAAAAAGAAGATAGCAATTTATGTAAGTACCTAACATGAGCATGCTCTTATATCTGAAACAAAAAATGGTTACATTGGTGTGTGTGTGTGTATAATATATATATATATATATATACACATATATCTGTATAATATATCTGTATAATATATATGTATAATATAACATATATATTATATGTATATATGTATATAACATGTATATATACATATATATGTATATAACATGTATATATGTATAACAATATATATGTATAATATATATATATATAATGTATTAAAGAAATCTCTAATATAAAACATCTAAAATGTGGGGAATACTTTAAAATACAGAAAACAATTATTAAGACAGGCACACCCACAACTTATAAAAACACGTCTGCAAAGATAAAATGCAACTGAGTACTCCTCAGATGCACAAAAGCTACAAAATTGTTAATTACTGGATATTGCCTCTCACTTGTGCAATGTTTGGGCTACAACACTGATTGATATGAATTCTGAATTACTGTTTTTTTTTTCAGTCTTCCTGTCATGAATGCATCTATTTAATTTGAATGCTTAAAACAGTAACATTATCTGTATCAAAGTCACTTCCCTATGTTCATTTTTTCTTATTTAAAAAAGGCACTCAATTTTACACAGTTGTTATTACTACAAATAGTGCTCTGAAAGACCTGAAACTCCAAATCAATGGATTCCATCAGCTACAAGTATTATCAAGAAGCCCTAACTAATAAGAACACAAATGTGTTCTTCTGGTAAGATTAAAGATATAAAATTGCTTTATTGTAAAAGCGATTCAAGAATACCCAGTTAAAATTTTATTACAATACTTCCTAATACAACCAAGAAGCAGTTAAACACTTTCAAGAAAGACCACATCAAGGCTGGAATCAAACTAAAAAAGAGAAAGGACTCTTAGGTCTCATTAGGTCAGCACAGAAGGTGGTAACATCAAGGCACGGTGTCAGGTACCACGGTGTTGCTGCAACACTGAGGTAGTAACTGGGAAAACTGAAGTTAAGGGGGAATGAAAAGCTATGTATTCTTGTTGGTGCGTATACTTAAGTGGACAGAAATGTCAGAAAATGTCCTCAATGATAACAAGATACAAGAAAAGTCTGTATTAAAGAGAAAGAAGTTTATAAAGTTCTCTATCAAGGTCCCACTAAATCTTCACAACCCACTCTCACCCTCCCTCTGAGCTCAAGTTATCTGCTGATACATAACACAGGATCTTATTTTGTGGCTTACTGGCAAACTTTAGGCACTCCTTCAAAGTAGCTTAGAACAACATGCTTTGGCATGGAAAGAGAGGATGGATTAGAAGGTCTTAGTGAAATAACAAAGCTTCTCTAATTTGGAGAAAGAAAGGGATATCCACATACAGGAAGCACAGAGAACTCTTAATAGACATGGCCAGAAGAGATCTTCACTGCAACACATTGTAGTCAAACTCTCCACAGTAAAACATAAAGAAAATATTCCAAAATGTGCACAAGAGGAACACAAGATTACTTTCAGAATCGTATGTATATAAAGTTAATTGAAAATAGATCTTAGTAAAATTTAGGGAGAAGGAAGGAGGGTGGGAGTATGGGTGGGAGAGTGGGCACGGTGGGAAGAATCACCATGTTCCTAAAGTTGTATTTATGACATGTATGAAGTTTATAACTGTAAAGCTGTATAGTTCTGCCATATATTCCTACAGACTGACTTCACTTCTAAGGGTACAATTTTAAAACTTGCCATGGGACCCCAAATCCCCTTAAGCTGGGTGGCAAAACATGTTAAGTGTTAAAGTGATCATATAGATAGAATTAAGCATTTGGTGATTATAATAGAGTTATAAAGGAGAGAATGCTCCAACATGGGAAGCAGTCCACACAGCAGACTCATTGAATGACAGTCGCTTTAAGTAGCACTCTGGCCTCAGACTCAGCCCATAAGGCATTCTAGTCTGGCTGAAAAGCCCAACAGAGCATTTCAGGCATGGAAAGCCAAGACACTGTGGCAAAAAACATCCTACATGAAGGATCTTGGTGGGTGAGACCCCAGTGGAAAGAAGTGGTCATCAAAGAGGAATGTACTTTTGTCTGAAGGGAGGAGAGAACTTCCACTTTGCTCATGGCGTTGTTGAAATACTGCTGGAGTCTGTGGATTCAAAAGGCTTCCATAGCCTAGGCAGCTCATGTCAGGAGCCTCAGTTGATTACTGACATCATACAGGAGAGTATTAATTGTTAAATTAACAACAGGAGTCATGGTGCACTAACTTCCCATGCAGGACCCTCTATCCTCAAAGAGTTGTATTATGAGAGTTAACAGTAAAACTTGTTCCCAAAGATTTATTTCATTTTAGTGTATTAAGTGGAAGATATTCTTCTAAGTAATGATACAAAAGATGTATCATTCTTGGGAGTCTCTTTAAAGTGTAAAGTTTCTAAAGAATGAAATTCGAGATGCAGTGACTTTAAACAGCCCTTGTCTCAACTGTTGAAGAACTTTTTTTTTTTCATACAAATTACCAATTGTTTTACTTAGTATAGAGTTAATATTTTGTGTGTAAAATTGAGGGGCCGGTGCTATGGTGTAGTGGGTAAAGCTGCACTGCCGGCATTCCATATGGGTGCTAGCTGCTCCAGTTCCGATCCAGCTCTCTGCTATGGCCTGGGAAAGCAGTAGAAGATGACCACATCCTTGGGCCCCTGCACCTGCATGAGAAGACCCGGAGGAAGCTCCTGTCGCCAGGCTTCATATCTGCACAGCTCCAGCTGTTGTGGCCAACAGGGGAGTGAACCAGCGGATAGAAGATCTCTCTCTCTCTCTGCCTCTCCTTTTCTCTCTGTTTAATTCTCAAATAAATACATCTTTAAAAAAAAAAAAAAGAACAACATGCTTTATCATTCATATACTCAATTTCACATTCTAGGTAGAATTTAATCATTGCTCTAAAACTCAATGCATCTGTACAGTGGCCATTTCCTCCCAGACTTATGCGAGATATAATCTTTTTTTTTTGACAGGCAGAGTTAGTGAGAGAGAGAGAGACAGAGAGAAAGGTCTTCCTTTCATTGGTTCACCCCACAAATGGCCGCTACGGCCGGCGCGCTGCACTGATCCGAAGCCAGAAGCCAGGTGCTTCCTCCTAGTCTCCCATGCGAGTGCAGGGCCCAAGCACTTGGGCCATCCTCCACTGCCTTCCCGGGCCACAGCAGAGAGCTGGACTGGAAGAGGAGCAACCAGGACAGAATCCGGCACCCCAACCGGGACTAGAACCCAAGGTACTGGCACCACAGGCAGAGGATTAGCCTAGTGAGCCGCACTGGCTGCAAGATATAATCATTCTACTGTTTACTTAATAAAAGCCTTAGAATCAATTTTGTGAATGATCAACCTATGAACCATTATATACAACACAGTGATTACATTTTTTTCAGTACTGAAAGTACTAAAATAAAATTTCTTACTTCCATTTTTATAAAAATATTTTTATTTATTTATTCAACAGGAAGAGTTACAGTGAGAGAGAGACAGAGAGAAAGGTCTTTCTTCCATTGGTTCACTCCCCAGATGGCTGCAACAGCCGGAGCTATGCCTATCCGAAGCCAGAAGCCAGGTGCCTCCTCCTGGTCTCCCTTGCGGGTGCAGGAGTCCAAAGACTTGGGCCACCCTCACTGCCCTCCCAGGCCACAGCAGAGAGCTGGACTGAAAGAGGAGCAACCAGGACTAGAACCCGGTGCCCATATGGGATGCCGGCGCCATAGGCAGAGGATTAACCTAGTGCATCATGGCGCCGGCCCCCTTACTTCCATTTTTCTACTCCTCCAAATCAAAGGGCAAAAATATTTAGATATAATAATTGAAAAAAAAGATATATCCTCCTAAGCTGAGGCTTTTCATAGCAGCGTTAGACAGGAAATGGGATTTTGCCTCTAGAAAGCAAAGGACCCTTAAATCACAGGGGTGTTAGCTGGTGCAACTACAATTCATAACCAACTATTACTTCACAGCTTATACTGGAGTTAACTCACGCTCATTTTGTTCCTTTAAAAAATATTCTTTGGAAACCATTATTACTGCTGTAGACACATACTCTAAGTATATCTCTTCCTGTAAAAATAAAGGTATAATCATGATTATCTGTTTCTTTGCTAATTTCAACTACAAATGTACGTTTTTCAGTCTGATCACCTTACCAGCTGACTCACAGCCTTATGGTCTTCTAGACACTATCCAGGGTCAATTTTCAGCATATGGCAGTAGGAGCAAGTCTTCTAATACAATTTTGCAGGTAATATTTCAATTTAATCTTTAACGTGTTCCTCACAAGTGAAACCAAAGTACTAGAACTGACTTTCAAGACTAACGTGAAAGTGAACTTCCAAACGTAAAGGCAGCAAACCATTATAAAGCTTACTTCTGTCATGTACATGATAAACCTACTCAGTGATTTCCCATCAAGACTCAAAATCAGTCCAGGGAAGTTCCAGGGGGAAAATAAGTCATTCTTGTTTGCTCCTTTCTAATCTATCAGAAACGACTCACTGTGTGTTCAGAGGGCATACAGTACTCCTCTAGGCACTATCCATGTTAATACCCCTCTCTAGAATACTAAACGACCTCAAACATCTGCAGGTTGCCCAAATCAAGTTTAGACCACCTGTGAAATATACACTATGAGCCATGTGCTCTAACATTCAAAGCTACCATTTAAAAATAAACTGGAAAGTAGAGACACCTAAAACCAAAGATATATTCTGCTATCACACTATTTTAAATATTTCAGCATGTGTGTTTGTGCGTAAAAACAGAGTGAATAATCAAGATTTACATAAGATGGCAAAAAACTAAGAATTGTAGATTTCATCAAAAGAACTACAAAACTGCTCCAAGCTACAAATATAAACAGACTAATATGGTAATATGTCTAGGTTCCAACAAAAACAAAAACAAAAAAGGCATAAAAAATCCACCAAAATCTATACTAGAGTATATGGCAATAATTAATATATTTCAGGGCCAGTGCTGTGGCATAGTGGGTAAAGCTGCCACCTACAGTGCCAGCAACCCATATGGGTTCCAGTTCAAGTCTCGGCTGCTCCACTTCCAATCCTGCTCTCTGTTATGGCCTGGGAAAGCAGTAGAAAATAGCCCGAATCCTTGGGCCCCTGCACCCACATGGGAGACCCAGAAGCTCTTGGCTCCTGGCTTTGGATCAGTGCAGCTCCCGCCATTGCAGCCACTGGGGAAGTGAATCAGCAGATGGAAGATTCTCTCTCTCTGTCTCTCTCTCTCTGTGTCTGTGTCTGTCTCCGTCTCCATCTCCATCTCCATCTGTCTGTCTCCATCTCCATCTCCATCTGTCTGTCTCCATCTCCATCTCCATCTGTCTGTCTCTATCTCTGTCTCTGTCTGTCTCTGTCTCTATCTCTCTGTCTCCGTCTCTCTGTCTCCGTCTCTCTGTCTCTCCATCTCTCTCTGTCTCTCCGTCTCTCTCTGTCTCTCCGTCTCTCTCTGTCTCTCCGTCTCTCTCTCTCTCTCTCTGTCTCTCTCTCTGTCTCTCTCTCTGTCTCTCTCTCTGTCTCTCTCTCTGTCTCTCTCTCTGTCTCTCTCTGTCTCTCTCTCTGTCTCTCTCTCTGTCTCTGTCTGTCTCTCTCTCTGTCTCTGTCTCTCTCTCTCCCTGTCTCTCTCAGTCTCTCTCACTCTCAACCATGGACAGATCAACTAGATAGAAAATCAACAGGGGTTGGCGCTGTGGCACAGCAGGTTAAAGCACTGGCCTGAAGCGCCGGCATCCCATATGAGCACCAGTTCTAGTCCCAACTGCTCCTCTTTCCATCCAGCTCTCTGCTATGGCCTGGGAAAGCAGCAGAAGATGGCCCAAGTCCTTGGGCCCCTGCACCCACGTGGGAGACCCAGAAGAGGCTCCTGGATCCTGGCTTCGGATCCGTGCAACTCTGAGTGTTACAGCCATCTGGGGAGTGAACCAGAAGATGGAAGATCTCTCTGTGTCTCTACCTCTCTAACTCTCTAACTCTGTCTTTCAAGTAAATAAAATAAATCTAAAAAAAAAAAAAGGCAGAAAATCAATGCAGAAACAACAGAGCTGATCTGTACTCTGGACCAAAAGGACCTAATTGATATCTACAGCATGGTTTTATCTCACAGTTGCAGAACACATATAGCTTTCATCAGTGAATAAAACTTTCTCTAGGATAGACCATATACTAGGTGAAGCCTCAACAAATTTTAAAAACTTGAATTCATACCGTCTATCTTTTCTGACCACAATGGAATGAAGCTAGAAATTAACATAAGAAATACTAGAAAATATGCAAACACAAGGAGAATGAACAATATGCTCCTGAGTGAACTGTGGGTCATAGAGGAAATTAAAAAGCAAATTCAAAAATTCCTGGAAATAAATGAGGATGACAACACAACATTTTAAATTTTATGAGATATAGCAAAAACAATGTTAAAAAGGAAGTTTACAGCAGTGGTGTCTACATTAGGAAATTGAAAAGGCATAAAATAATCTATTAAGGCAAGTCAAAGTCCTAAAATACAAAAAAACCTCAAAATTAGGAGAAAAGAAAGAATTTTTAAAAAAACTCAAAATTAGTAGGAGACAGGAAAGAATTAAAAAGAGAATAAAAATCTAACTAAAAACAATACACCATTGCCCCAACTTAAAGAAAGAAATATGAGAAGACCCAAATCAATAAAATCAAAGAAAGGGGATGTAACAAACGATACTACAGAAATAAAAAGAATCATCAGAAATTACAGCCAATAGCTACCTGGCTACAAATTGGAAAATCTAGAGGAAACAGAAAGGTGATTGGACATAACTTACCAAAATTGAGGTGTGAAGAACAGAAAACCTAAACAGATCAATGAAGAAGATGGAGACTAAATCAGTAATAAAGACCCTCACAACAAGTAAAGCACATGGCCAGATGGCTTCACTGCTTTATCCCACCAAACTTTTAAAGAATAACTAATTTGGGTCAGTGCTGTGGCATGGCTGGTAAAGCCACCGCCTGCAGTGCCAGAATTCCATGTGGGTGGCGGTTCAAGTCCTAGCTGCTCCACTTCTGATCCAACTCTCTGCTGTGGCCTGGGGGAGCTGTGGAGAATGACCCAAGTCATTGGGCCCCTGAATCAGCATGGGTAGACTGGAGGAGTTTCCTGGCTTTGGATCAGCACAGCTAGAGCCATTGTGGCCAACTGGGGAGTGAACCAGTGGATGGAAGACCTCTCTCTCTCCCTGTCTCTCCTTCTCTGTGTGGCTCTAACTTTCAAATAAATAAATCTTTAAAAAAAAAACTAATTTCCAATTCTTTTCAAACTCTCCCAAACAAAGGATCCTCCCCAGCTCTTCCTGTCAGGCAGGCATCACCTTGATTCCAAAACCAGAAAATGATACAACAAAGAAAGGAACTTATAGAACAATATCCCTAATGAACACAGCTGCAAGAATCTTCACACACACAAAAAAAAACCTATCTAATCAAACCCAACAACACATTAGAAAGCTCATTCACACAGACCAAGTGGGATTTATCCCTGGTATGCAAGGTTGTTTCAACATATACAAATAAATACATTTGATACATCACATGAACAAATTGAAAATTAAAAACCATATGATTATCTCAATAGGTATAGAGAAATCATTTGA
The DNA here is from genome assembly GCA_949820135.1 of Sylvilagus floridanus. Lineage (NCBI taxonomy): Eukaryota > Metazoa > Chordata > Mammalia > Lagomorpha > Leporidae > Sylvilagus > Sylvilagus floridanus. The sequence goes on from OX463246.1 coordinate 310,675, forward strand.
TGAACTAAAACATCCTTTCATGATAAAAATCAAGAAATTTAGGAATATAAGGAACATTCATCAACTCAATCAAGGCAATATATGATAAACACACAACCATCATCATGCTGAGTAGAGAAAAACTGGAAGCAGTTCCACAGAGAACTGGAAAAAGAAAAGGATGTCCACACAATTGCTATTCAGTGTAGTTCTGGTGGTTTTAGCCAGAGCCTTTGGGCAATAAAGTGAAATCAAATGGATACAAAATTGGGCAATAAAATAAAATGGATACAAAAATAATGGAAGAAATGGATTTATCCCTGTTTGTAGATGACATGATTCTGTATATTGGTTCAAAAGTCTTCAACTTTGGTAATATTCTGGTATGTAGTCAACACCCCAAAATCAACAGCTTTATATACACAAACAATGCCATGGACTAAGAAAGAACTTCTAAGATCTATTCCATTCACAATAGCTTTAGAAAATTTTAAATACCTTGGATTTGATTAACCAAGAAAGTGAACTATCTCTACAGTGAGAATTCAAAAATATTAAAGAAAAAAAGACCAAAAAATTGACAAATCTTCTGTTTGTGGATTGCAAATATTTATATTATCTAATATCCATACTTCCCAATGCAATTTATAGATTCAATATAAACCCAGTCGAAATACCAAGGACACTCTTCTCAGATGCTAAAAAAAAAAAAAAAACTAAAAAAAAAAAAAAACTTCTGGAGTTCATATGTAAACTCAAGTAATCCCTGAATAGCTAAAGCAGTCTTAATTTAAATCCAGAAGCATCACAATATTATATTTAAAGCCATACTACAGGGCAGTTTTTATAACCAAAACAGCCTGATTCTGGCACAAATACAGGCATGTAGAACAATGGAAGAAAATAAAAAACCCAGAATTACTCCCTGTGGATACAACCACCTAATCTTTGACAAGTGAACTAAAATTAGTCCCTGGAAAAAGGACCATCTCTTCAACAAACTGTGCTGGGAAAACTGGATCTGAAAATGTAGAAGTATGAAAGAAGACCACTACCATATACCTTGTACAAAAATCAACTCACAATCAATCAAGGCTCTAAACCTGCAACATGATACCACCAAATTATTAGAGGGATACATTGCTAAAACTGTAATAATTTGGCACAGGAAAAGACTTCTTGGGAAAGACCCCTGAAGCACAGGCAATAAAACAAAGCTTTGACAAATGAATTACATCAAGATAAGAAGCTCTTGTATTGCAAAGTAAACACTCAACAAAGTTAAGAGTCAGCCAACAGATGGGAGAAAATATTTGCAAACTATGCAACTTATAAAGGGTTAATATCCAGGACCTATGAAGAGTTCAACAAAATCTACAACAATAAAACAAATAATCCATTGAAGAAAAGTGGCAACAGACACAAATTCAAATGGCCAACAGACACGTGAACAGAGGCTCAGGATCACTATCCAGGAAGAAAACGCAAATAAAAACCACAGTGAGGTTTAACCTCATCCCAGTTAAAATGGCTACCACGTAAAAAAAGTAAAATAAAAGATAAAATTAATGCTGGTGAGGATGTGGGGGAACAGTACCCTACAACACTGTTGGTGGCAACATAAACTCATACAACCATTACTGAACACAGTATGAAGATTCCTCAGAAATATGACAATATATCAACCATGTGACCCAGCCAACACACTCATGGGGATTTATGCAAACAAAATGAAATCAGCACAAGGAGTTATTTGTACCCCCATGCTTATCACAGCTCCATTCACAATAGCCAGGACATGGAATCAACCCAGATGTTCATCAAGTGATGATTGGACAAAGCAAATATGGTGTGTGTGTGTATACATACAGTTTTACAGATGATTGTGATTGCTTTAAAAGATCTGAGGCAACTTGGTTTATGGTCTTACTAATGTTTCTGCAGCACAAATGCCATGTTGTGTGTACATTTTAGCCCTTATTTTCTGTAAGGCTGGGGTACTACTACAGGGTGTGGCATCTTACTAGTGGGGACGGGGGCCTTCTCTACACACTATGGGAGAGGTTTTGTCATCTTTACTCCTACTACACAGTGAACAGTCCTATGGAATAGTCCTGACTTATCGTCCAGGAAGTCTATAACCTCCAGGTTTTTTCTGTTTTGTTTTAACCATTTCTCATTCTAATGTCTATGATGGATGCATTTTTCTGGAATACTGAAGTCTCCCAACAGGCATGAATCCAAATAATAACTAAAAAGTGGTAAAAGACCTTTAAAATATTTTCAGAGTAAAAAATTCAAATGACTGAAATTTATATGAAAGGCCTCTCAACACTGCTCGTCATCAGGGAAATGTCATGTTAGCATGGCTAGTATCAGAAATTCAAAAGAAAACAAATGTAGATCAAGATACAGAGAAGAGAAAATTCTTGTGCCTTGTGGGATGTAAAATCCAGAGCCAATAAGGAAAGCAATGTGGAGGTTCCCCAAAATTTTAAACCACTATCAACAAGATCTGCTAACATTGCATCTGGGTATATGCTAAAGGGCTAAAATCATCTCCAAAGTATCTATGTTCCCACCTTAACTGCTGCTGTATTCATAACAGACAACATATAAAAGCAACCTGTGTCTGCCGTCAGATGACTAAATAAACAGTGTGGTACTGCTGAGAAACATGCATGTGTGTGTTCAATGTATGCACAATCACACAAATATGTAAATACAGGATAAGGGATCTTAAAAGGCCACAGGAAGTGAGGGTGTGACTATGCCAACAGAGCTGATCAAACTCTCCCCTGAGATAAAAAAAAAAAAACCACACAGGATACTCACCCAATCCTGAAGCAATGAACAAGCCTCCTTGGCTACACCCAGCACACATCTCTTGGTATGCACTTAAAATTCAGACATTCTACTAAGTCACAGGAGCATAGTTCAAAGACAAAAGCCATCAGGAAAAAACATATTTCCACAGATGCCAACAAATAGATGCAGAAATTCAAGAAACACTAAGGAAGTCAATGTGACCCCCAAAGGAACACAACAACAACTTAGTATTAGAATGTGAAGGTGGGGGCAGTGGCAAAGCAGGTAAAGCTGGCACCTGCAGTGCCAGCATCCCATATGGAAGCCGGTTTGAATCCCAGCTGCTCCACTTCCAATTAAGCCCTCTGCTATGGCCTAGGAAAACAGTGGAAGATGGCCCAAATCCTTGGGCCCCGGTACCCATATGGGAGACCCAGAAGAAGCTCCAGGCTCCTGGCTTCAGACTGGTTCAGCTCTGGCCATTGTGGTCACTTGTGGAGTGAACCAGCAGATGCAGGACCCCCACCCACGCCTCTGCATCTCTAACTCTGCCTTTCAAATAAATAAATCTTAAAAAAAAAAAGAATGTGAAGATAAAGAGACAAATGAAATGCCATAAAAAAATTCAAAAAGCTGATCATAGAATGACTTAGAAGTACAGCTCTGCCTATCCTTCTCTCCACATGTAACTCTGACTTTCAAATAAATTAATCTTTTTTTTAAAAAAGAAATAAGCAAAGGACTTCATCAAGCATTTTTCAAGAAGAAATTCAAATGGCCAATAGACACTTGAAAAAATGTTCGCGATCCCTAGCCATCAGGGAAATGCAAATCAAACCACAATGAGGTTTCCCCTCACCCCAATTAGAATGGCTCTCACACAGAAATCAAATTCTGGCAAGGATGTAGGGGAAAAGGTACCCTAACCCACAGTTGGTGTAATACAAACTGGTGCGGCCACTGTGGAAGACAGTGTGGGGATCCCTCAGAAATCTGAATATAGACCTACCATTACATCCAGCCATCCCACTCTGGAATTTACCCAAACCTACCGAAATCAACCTATGAAAGAGTGATCTGTAACCCCATTTTTCACTGCAGCTCAATTTACAATAACTAAGATATGGAATCAACTCATATGTCCATCAGCTGGAGACTGGATAAAGAAATTATGGTATAGAAACATAATGGAGTACTAGCCAGGTACAAAAAAAAAAGAAAAGAAAAAGAAAAAGAAATCCTGTCTTCTGCAACAAATAGGATACAACAGGAAACCATTTAGTGAAATATGCCAGTCTAAAAAGATACCATGTTTTCCCGGATCCAAGATAACTGATAAAGCACCTACAATGCAATATATTAGCAAAAAATGGAAATTTTGAGATTCAATGATTGTTTATAGCCCTATATCTTCTGTTGAGGAAGTGGTTTTTGTCATACTATTTGTTGAATTCTACTAGTGTAGGGTTAGCTTTAGGAGTATTAAGTGAAATGAAAATTGATCTTTCTAAATATTAAGAGTGGTAATAAGACAGGGAGGAGGAATAAAGTTTGGAGTGTGGGTGGGAGGGTGAGGTAGGAAGTATCACTGTGTTCCTACATTTTGTATGAAATTCATGAAACTTGTGTAACTTAAATTTTTTTGACAGGCAGAGTTAGACAATGAGAGACAGAGAGAAAGGTCCTCCCTCTGCTGGTTCACCCCTCAAATGGCTGCTATGGCCAGCACGCTGCGCTGATCCGAAGCCAGGAGCCAGGTGCCTCCTCCTGGTCTCCCATGCGGGTGCAGGGCCCAAGCACTTGGGCCATCCTCCACTGCACTCCTGAACCACAGCAGAGAGCTGGACTGGAAGAGGAGCAACCGGGACTAGAACCCAGAGTGCCGGTGCCACAGGTGGAGGATTAGCCCAGTGAGCCATGGCACCGCCCGTGTTAGAATTTTTAAAAATTTTAAAATTCAAAAAAGGCAACAGTCAAAAAAATTGGAGGTCCGCATATTCCGAGCCACAGGTATTAAAGCCTTCATCCTCAGAGCATTGATCCTGGGAGTGGGGGAACCATTAGCAGGTGTGATGTGGGAGGTCACTGCATCATTGGGGGTATCCCCTGGAAGGTAGTTCTCATGAGAGTGTTGCATTAAGAGCCTGACGCAGGGCTCAGCTTCAGTCTCCAATTCCTTGCTGGCCACATAGTCCTTCACTCACTCACTCTTCCACTGCCACCCCCTCCTCTCAGCACAGGACAATGAGGCTCCCCCATCATGAGCAGAAATGTACAAACCCTGAACTTACAGCAAACTCTTTCACTCATCAGTTAAGGCAGATCAGTTACTACACAATAGTGATGAAAAGTTGATTAATGCAGAATCAGTCAGAATACACCCTTTTAGGACTGGATTATTTTCTTTGAGGAGTATAAGGCCAATGAGATCCATGCAAATTGTTGCTTTTATCAGTAGCTTATTTCATTATTGTCAGATACTATTTTGCTGTAGGCTCACATATTGCTGTTTACCTATTCATGTTTTGATGGATATTGGTTTTCAATTTAAAAGGCATAGTGATGGAGACAGAAAAAGAGGCAGACACATGGGCAGGGACAGAGAGACAGAGGTCTTCCTTCTGCTGTTTTGCTCCCAAATGGCCACCATGGCTGGGGTTGGGATAGGCCAAAGTCAGGAGCCTGGAAGCTCATCCAAATCTCCCCTGTGGGTGGGGACAGAAGCACACAGCCCATCAAACACTGCCTTCCCAAGGACATTAGCAGAGAGCTCAATTGGAAGAGGAACATCCAGGACTCAAATTGGCACTCTAGCCTGTGAGGCCAGTATCCAAAGTGGTGCCTAAAACCCCCACACCACATCACCAGCCCCTGGGGCTCTGATTGACCCTCTGTGTGTGTGTTGAATTAAAAAGCTGCTAGGAACAAGTATGCAGGCTATTTTGTCAGGTCAGAATAATTTACACATTTTTTTTCTTTTGAGGAGCCTATCAACATCTGATTGTTTTAGTGCCATTCCTCACAAGTCACATTCCTGGGGCCAGTATTGTGGCACAGCTATTGCTTGTGATACTGGTACACCCAAACACAATGTGAGCTTGAGTCCAGCTGCTGCGCTTCTGTTCTATTTCTCTGCTAATGCACCTGTGAAAGCAGGAGAGGATGGTCCAGTTCTATGGCCCCTGCGAACCAAAAGGGAGACCTGAGTGGTGTACCAGGCTCCAGGCTTCACCCAGGACTAGTCCTGGGCTTTTCAGCCATTTGGGGGAATGAACAAGTAGATGCTAGATCTCTCCCTCTCTGTCACTCTACCTTGAAAATAAAAGGAATAAATATATTTGTGAACTTTTTTAAGTAGTTTTTTCTGCATGGCCTTGCTTTTGTACTTTTATCCAAACAATCTGTGATCAACAACTGCAGCACAGCCACTAAGCTGCTACGTGGGAGGCCATATCAGGTACCAGAATGCCAGGCATGGTCCAGCTTCCTGCTAATCCCCCCAGAAGGCAGCAGGTGTCAGCGGAATACCTGGATAACTGCCACAAAGGTAAGAGAACAGGTTGGAGTTCCCAATTTCTCCTGCTCACTCTCTACTCTCTTCCTGTCATTCTCACCTTACCATCAATATAAATCACTATTTTTTAAAAGTCCCAATCTGCATACTTCACTGCACTGAATTGTTAACTTACAAATCTTAAAGGCAGAGAACTCATTGAGTTAGAGATTTAATGCTCCCAAGGTCCACAGATAGTAGAGAACTGAGGCTGGGCCAGATTGAAGCCAGAGGACCAGAACTCCATCAGAGTCTCATGTAAGCTTCCTCAAACCAGTAACTCGACACTGTACTTGCAGCCTCCAAGGATGTACAATAAGCAGGAAGGTGAAGTTAGTACTGGAGACTGGTCTCACACCCCAGCACTCCAACATGGGATGTGGTTATCCCAGGAACATTTTTAAAAGATTTTTTTATTTGAATGACAGTTACAGAGAGAGGTGGAGACTGGCTCACTCCCCAGATGGCTGCAACGGTGGGAGCTGCGCCAATCTGAAACCAGGAGCTTCTTCCAGGTCTCCCACATGGGTGCAGGGGCACAAGGACTTGGGCCATTTTCCACTACTATCCCAGGCCATAGCAGAGAGCTGGATCAGAAGAGGAGCACCCATATGGGATGCCAGCGCTTCAGGCCAGGACTTTAACCCGCTGCACCACAGCGCCAGCACTCCAGAAACATTTTAATCAGGTCAGATGCCTGCCTCCAGTCAGTTTTTATCCCTGCTATTTTCAAACTTCAGTTCACTGATGGCCCAGAAGCTGCATACTCGTATATGTAGGTCTGAGTTTATATTAAATTCTACAGTTTCGGCCAGCGCTGTGGCTCACTAGGCTAATCCTCTGCCTGTGGCGCCGGCACACTGGGTTCTAGTCCCGGTCGGGGCGCCAGATCCTGTCCCAGTTGCCCCTCTTCCAGGCCAGCTCTCTGCTGTGGCAAGGGAGTGCAGTGGAGGATGGCCCAGGTGCTTGGGCCCTGCACCCTATGGGAGACCAGGAGAAGCACCTGGCTCCTGCCATCGGATCAGCGCGGTGCGCCGGCCACAGCGCGCCAGCTGTGGCAGCCACCGGAAGGTGAACCAATGGCAAAAGGAAGACCTTTCTCTCTCACTGTCCACTCTGCCTGTCATAAAAAAAAAATTCTATAGTTTCTCTTATTTGGGTTAAAACAAGATGTATGTAAATGACCAGAATTGAGATTTTGAGACTGCATTATTTTTTACAGCCCTTACCTACACTCTTGAGAAACAATGCTTTTTCTCATTACTAGTTGTTGAATTCTGTAATTAGTAGAGGTTAAGCTTGTGACTACAGAATAACCTGAAAGTATGTCATAGTAAAAATCCTATCAAAAAATGAGGAAGGTAGGAGAGTGGGAGCATGGGCAGGCAAAGGTCACTATGCTCTTCTTTCTGAATATATCAAACAGACGAAATTTATTTACCTTATAAAAATCACTATTAAAAGGCTAGAGGATATTACAACTCAAAGATCAACATTAAAAATCCTGTGGTAATTTGCAAAGGGGGACTAGCCCCATAGATGTGGGTGTGGAGGAGAATGGGATATACTGCCTGGTTCCTCGAGAGTGGGGCAATTGAAGATATGGTAGATTTCTCCCAGTGCTGCTCAGGGTATGCCCTGGTCCACTCTGACCCTGGAGTCCTAACTTTAACAGGCACAGGATTTGGTCAAACCCTGAAAGCAGAGATGCCCACAGCAGGACAGCCCGAGACCGAGTCCTCCTGTGCAGCATTTGTCCTCACAGAGCCAGGACACCATCCCTAATAGGAACAACCAGCATGAAAGAAGAGTTTAGACCAAGAGAAATGCGGCTGCTCTGCATCCCCACTCACCTCAGCTGCAGGGAAGGGCCCGTGTCATGGATTTGGCTTCCATCCCTTCCCAGAACAGACTCAGGTGGGAATTTCTCCTAAGGGAGAGTGCAGCTCGCCTCCACCCAATTCACCTGGCTTCTGCTCAGAACTACAGTGAGGAGGGATTGCAAACCCTTCTCCCATAGCCACCTGATCTTTCAAGCAAAGCAATCCAGAACCTTCTAGCCAAAGCTACCAGGATAAGCTACAAAAAAGGGACAAAGCCGAACGAGAACAGATTACACCTACAATGAATCGTGAGCATGCACATGTGACTGCAGACAATATTCCAAACCTAAACCAACACTGTCTCCTAGACAGCACTGCTATTAATACGGCTTTGCTGTAAAGAACTCTTTGAGAGGACCTTCTTCTTCCTTAGGTCGCTAGGCCCCCACCTTACACACTGGTATGGTAAAATCGCCTGAGTGGGAATATGCTGTTCTGCTAGGGTAAGTAAGGCTGGGAGCCATACATCCTGGCACTCACGTGGGTGATTTTCACCATGAAAGACTCACCTGCCTGGATCATGCAAGTCAGATGAGGGCAATGTTCACTTGCGTGACTTTAGCATCTCCTGGGTTTTACAGTCCTCACACATTCCATCCAACCAGATGCATTTTGTAAATTCTTTGTCCTTCATCCATCAGGCTGCAAGGGCCAACTTACGTGACATTCTCATGGGGCTATATCCATGTTCCAACTTATTCACCACATAGAATCTATGATTATGACTGAATGCTCAGCCCCTCACATCATCTCCAGAGTACATTCACTGTGGGGCCAAGGCAGTATTTCTACGAACTGCCCCAATCCTTGATTCAGAGGTGTCACAGAAGCCAAGAAACTGACAGTGGTTAAGCAGTGCTGAGGTTTCCAGGTGTCCACTAAATAACTGTGGCTTGGAACCTTGACTGTTCAATGGGGCAGGGAGTGGCACCTAGTGGACAGTGTGTCAGTCATGGGAGCCCGGATAAATGAATTCATGTCTTTTTCCCAGAAGTGATGCTAGCTCTTCCAGAACTGGATGTGTTATCCCAAGAGTGAATTGGGGGGGGGGGGGGGGGGGGCGCCACCTGTAGTGCCAGAATCCCATATAGGCACTGGTTCAAGACCAGGCTGTTCCACTTCTGAACCAGCTCTCTGCTATGGCCTGGGAAAATAGTAAAAGATGGCCCAAGTCTTTGGGCTCCTGCACCTGTGTGGGAGACCTGGAAGAAGCTCCTAGCTTCAGATTGGTGCAGGTCTGGCCATTGTGGCTATCTGGAGTGAGGCAGTGGATGAAATACACCTCTCTTTGCTTCTCCTTCTGTTTAACTCTTTCAAATAAATAAATAAATCTTATTTAAAAAAGTGAATTGAGATAAAGCCAGGCTGCCTCCCATATGCTGGCCCCTTCACTTCCCTCCAGTGACTCTCTGCATTCTGCCATGAGATGAGGCAGCCTCAGAGCCTCACCAGCTATAACTGCCAGGTCTTGGAATTCTTGGCTCACAAAACCAGGAGCCAGAGTAAACATCTGTATAAATTATCAAGTCTCATATCTGGCTTACTCCAAGAGAGTGGAGCCAAACAAATAGAAAGCCTGGAAGAACAAAAAAAATTCACATTTATCAGCCGACTTCAGATAGTCAAAGTCCCTAAATGAGTCCTGAAAACATGCCAAATGGTCCAGGAGTTCTCCTGCATAAGACTTGGCATGTCACTCTATAAGCGTAATTAAAAATGAACCTTAATGAAGAATGGTATGAGAGGGAGAAGGAGGTGGGACAGTTTGGGGGTGGGAGGGCAGGAATGGGGGGAAAAGCTTTCTATAAAAAAATAAATTTTTTTTTGACAGGCAGAGTGGACAGTGAGAGAGACAGAGAGAAAGGTCTTCCTTTGCCATTGGTCACCCTCCAATGACCGCTGTGCTGTGGCTGGCGCACCACGCTGATCTGATGGCAGGAGCTGCACTGCACTCCTAGGCCACAGCAGAGAGCTGGCCTGGAAGAGGGGCAACCGGGACAGAATCTGGCGCCCCAACTGGGACTAGAACTCGAGGTGCCAGTGCCGCAGGCAGAGGATTAGCCTACTGAGCCACAGTGCCAGCCTAGAAATAAATCTTTTCTTAAAACAAAAGTGCTAAGGGAGTAATCAGACCCTCCAAGACAGAAAACCAATGAACACAGACCTGCATGCTTCATTAACTTTCCAGTCTTGGATCTCAAATTTTGAAATGTCAACCATGAACTAACAATGGTTTCACCACCAAGGAAACACCAGAAAAGTGGCATCCGATATTCCTACTTACCCAGGAGCACCTAGGGTGTCTCTCCATCTTCAGAGATCCCTCACTTTTCTATCAAACATCCATGGTTCAGGATAGCCAATGGCTCATCTGTGAATGTAACACATACCCCTTCTAGGAGTCATGTGTCATCCCAAGGGTATATGCCAACTGGCTCCGGTGTGAAGAATCTTTGGAGTAAAAGCAAAGTAGAGAATGGTTCCTATGCTCAGAATTTACGAGATGCAGCAAAAGAATATTCGGAGGACCTTACCACTGAGAGAATGCAGCACCTGCCAGCTGGGTCACTTGAGGCACAGTCTTTCACTACCCCGGCCCTTAGTTCCCACTGATGTTCCATGAAGGAAGTACATGATCTGCACTGGTCTTGAATGTTCATCATTTTGCCAGAGGATAATTTCAGAAGTTTGTTATGACACTGATTAGTGCATGTGGAAGGGACTGAGGCTGGCACTGGGGACCCCTGAAAGTGCCACTTCAGCAAACTCCAAGACATGTTTGCCAGTGTGATACATAAAGGATCCCCAGACCAGTGCAGATTCATGTGTGGGTGGTAGCAGTGGTCAAGTGTTTGTTAGAAAGAAGTATTTAACACAGAATCCAGAGCACTGTGAACAAAGACAGGAGACCGTGCTTACTTTGGGAAAAGGCCTCGTTCTGAAAGCATTCCCCAAAGGAGAGAGGAAATGGTAAAGTTAATGCCACTGTGAAAACAAAGTTCACATTATCCTGCTCAGCCCTGCTCTAGGTGAGAGGATGGGGACAAGAGGACGGTTTTGAAGGTGTCCGTCCTTTCTTGGAAGCTTCTGGCTGAGGGAAGAGCAATCAGCGAGACACAGCTAAAGAAACCTTGCTTTTCAAGATGCCATATCAGCCTGGTATTTCTACAACCTGAGAACAGAAGTTCTTGCACTGCACTTAAGTGGGAAACCAGACCCCTCAAACCACGATAGGCTTTTTCTTTCTCTGACAGGCATATGCCATTTAAAGGTGTCTAAGGATATTGCCATTTGGTTTCTTGCTTGGATTCTGAGACATATGACTAAGAACCAGTGCTCCTCTCCCCACTCTCCTTCACAAAACTAACTCCAGAAAGCTTTACCACAAAGTTAGCCTGCCAAATACGGTGAGGTTGAGGCCTTGAGGGCAGATCCATGAAGACACAGGACTAAGACCGTAAATAAAACACCAGAAGCTTTATTCAGGAAGTGCCTCCCAGCACGGGGCCATTAAGACATGAGCGGGAGAGGCTGCCACCCAGCATCACAACAGGACCAGTGCCCTCCTGAGGAACAAGGGGAAAGCAGAGAGGGGATCTCTTTAGCAACAAGGTGGCGAGAACCTGGGGTCAAGTGTTCAGTAAACACCAGTGGTGGAAGATCTTTACATCAATAAGATTGACTGATTCATATTTAAAAGATGTTGGATGAAGATTCCTGGCCTATGCCAAGTGGGTAATGTGACAACAGCTAAAACATGCTACATAGGACTATATTCATCCATTGGTTATGTGAACACTGATTCTAGTGCCAGTGGTCTTTGGGATAATCCCGAGCATAATGTGAACAATTCAACACCATGAAGTCCATTTAACACCAATGCTCAAAGGCTTGTGTTGACCCTCCTACTTATCAGCAAAGACTACAGGATGGCTTTTAAGCACTACATCCCTGAGAAAACAGTCATTTCCACTTATTAAAGAATCACTGTGGTACACTGTACACCTCCTCATGTGCCAGTCATCAGATAGTTTGCCAGGGAGTTTTGGATTCACCCAGGAAGATTCTTCTAGGCCTAACAGTAGTGGATTAATCCTAGAAACAAAAGAAATAGCCTTCCTTTCCCAGAGAAGCTAGTTAGATCATTTGTAACCAGCGCTGGTTAGCCAGGCCCCTGGAGGGAGAATGAAAAATTTTGCTCCTCCATTCCAAGAGTATCTCACTGAATTCCTGACCATGGTCCTAATCTGGGATGAGAAAACACCAGCACGTCACCATTAACAGTTCAGCCACCAGAGAGCTTGGACAAACTACCTCAGCACTGTGCAAAGCATTTTGCCAGGAGGGAATCTAATGCCTAGCCAGAACCACAGGCTCAAGCAAGGCTGAAATGTGTTGAGAAAGATTTTTGGGGTCATCACGGCGCAGGCATCTTCTACCCAGGTGTGGCTGATGGACATCCAACGTGGAGGAATCATCTCATCTAGGGAAAAGCCAGGGGACCTTACTGCTCCTACCGAGCCTCGAAACAGGTGAGTTAATTTGAGTCTTGAACTGAACACACTTGGCCTGCTTGCCGATTACACAGGCCCAAATTTCAACGGTGCTCCTGCTTTGTGAGACAAAGCATTTCTCTACGCTCCACTTTGAGTTGTTATCTTTCTAGGTGAGTTTGCTTTATCTACCCAGCAAGCTTGTGTGTTCAGGGTGCAATGTTGTTTCTTTCATCTTTATAAAACCACAGTGCCTGACACCTTAGCGTAATCCAGGTCCTCAAGATTTCTGCAGGAATTAACCAGAAATGGCAATGTAAGTAGAAATGACAGAATGCAGACATCTCCATGTATGTATATCAGTATATCTATTAAAACATCCATTCACCGCTCTATGTAACTGTCATTTCCCTGTACCGGCAAGGGAAAACCTGCATTATACAGCTACTGACACTCCCGAGCCATTGAAGGAGGATCCCAGGTATACCAAGATGTCTGTGTCCCTATCTGAAGACCCAAGAGGGCCATTCCTTCAATTCTAGGACACTATTAGAGTATTCTAATATCAGTTATCTAAGCACTAAGGGAGGAGCTGTCCTCTCTCGCTCACAGACTGTGTAGCCCTTCTCTAATCAAGTCTCACCAGGAGGGGCAATTTCCTTTACAATGCCTGCAGGTGTTAAACCTAGCCAGAAATACCCACACAGAAACATCAAAATTATGCCTGGCCAAATATATGGGCACTTGGTGGCCCAGTCCAGTCATTACATAAAATCACCTTTCACACTAGGATCACCCATGAAATAAAAATGCCATGATTAAGGCAGGACTTTGGCATCCATAGCCATAATCCTTGATATGCATAGGCAGACAGGAGGAGGGAGGGCTGGAAGGGGAGAAGGGTAAAAAAGAGAGGCAAGGGGATGAGTTGACTGGAGGACAGGAAGTGGAGAGTTTGGAAACACCAGGAATCAGAAGACGAAACAATGTCATAGGATAAGCAGGAAGAGTGGACTCAGAGTGAGAGCACAGCCCCCTGAGGCCGAGCCCGAGCTCTAGCTCAGTCCCTCACCCTCAGCCCATGGTGAGCAGCGCTGCAACCAGGGCAAGTTTCCTGAACTCAGGAAGCAGCTAAGAGATGCGCAGCCTCTCCAAACACCCCTCGCATGTGGGCGAATGCTGTGCTTTCACAGGCATCGCCTCAGCTCCCACAGCAAGGAAACGGAGGTCCCTGCCTTCTCTCACCCCTGGGGGTCTCGGAAGCTCAGGACGGCCCAGGAAACCACAGCCAAGTAATGACGGCAAAGCCACGCATGTTTGCCTCTCAGGGAACACACACTCACCACGAGCGGCCCTCCATTGGCTGACAGGTGATCCCTAAAGCTTGGTCTGCGTGAGAAACAGCCTCACCCATCCGCTCACGCGATGGACTCGACTAAGTGCAACAAGAGCGAGACCCGACTTCTGATCATGCAACACCTTGTGCCAGCACACCAGGAGCAGGTTCCACAAAGCTATTCATTTCCTAGCAAGCAGATCCCTCCCCCAATTCCTCATTGGCTGAGTAACAACAGCGTGACAATCTTCCTGGCATTTGCTTCAGCTGTTTGGCCACTAACTTCCTGGTTCCTTAAGCACTCTCAGGTGCATGGAAATCTACCAGTCTTACTTTGAAAACTAACCAAGTGTTTACTTCTCAGAGGGAGAGTTCTTGGGCAAGGCACCTTTGTGCAGAGTAGCTTGCAAAAGAGGGGAACAGGGCTTGTCTAGGAGAAGATATACTATACTGGCTAACACAGTCTGCACTCAGGTAGGAAACTCACACTCTGATCTGTCGGAAATGTTACTAAATGCTCCCACTCCTGAATACTGCCTGGGAAGGGTCTATCATGAACTGCCTTTATGTCTGTATTCTCCGACAAATTACAAATTCCCAAACACCACCCCCCCGACAGTCTTAGCCTAGTACTTCTCCCAGTGGTGCTACAGATTCCCAGAAGTAGCTTGGGGGTTTCGCCCCCACATGCTTGAAACAATGGGATTCAGACTCATTTCTGTGCCTTTGGTTTTCAGCTTCTAAGCAGCTGTGTTTCCGGCTCCCATTCCATGACAAGCAAAGTCCCGTATCATCCATGCCCACCCGTACTCCAACACAGAAGCCCACAAAGAACTGTGGGCTGTGTTTTGGGCCTTGTGAGACTTGCTGTCTCCCACAGCGCACATCAGGAGGAAGCCGGACTCAGGACTGGACCAGATGTAAACCCAGGAAAACTATGTGGGACATGGACACCAGGAGGTGACTTATTGCTGCCCCAGGAATCCACCTCTTACTCCTATAACACTGAAGAGGGAATTACATAAAATTAATCATACACAGGCACACAAGGCATGACTATGTTATCAATAACAAGAAAAGCAGTATTGGACCAAGGCACATAGGAGCAGAATTTTTGTATGCTATTGTAGGTGGCATTGACTCAGACTAAAGAGCTATATATTTAGGATGTTGCATCTGAACTCAGTATCAACATATTTTTGATAATATTTTAGAGATTTATTTTCTTTGAAAGGCAGAGTCACAGAAACAGAGAGAGGGAGAGGCAGCTCTTCTGTTCATTGGTTTGCTCCCAAAATGGCCTCCTGGCTAAAGCTGGCCCACGCCAAAGTCAAGAGCCAGGATCCAAGAGCTTCTTTCTTCCAGATTTCACATGGGTGCAGGGGCCCAAACACTTGTGCTATACTCCACTAATTTCCCAGGTGCATTAGCAGGGAGCTGGACTGGAAGTGGACTTGAACTGGTGCCTATATGAGATGCTGGATTCACAGACAGCAGCATTACCTGCTATGGCACAAACACCAGCTCCTTACATGTTTCAGGAATTCATCCATACTGGTATACTAAGAGACCAAATTCCCACCCCATGGTATGTCTTCTTGACACAGTAATTTTCCTCAATATATAATATTCTTATCTCATATACTAATTTCACTAGGACAAGTATCCCCAATACGTACATAAAGTATCCCAAATATGTACCAAGAAGAAAATGAGGCATAAATCAAAACTTTTGACTACAAAAATTCAACTGAATGGAGGAAATGCAGTAAATGGTGCAAATGAGGGACAAAAATGGTATCAGACAACAAACAGGAAAATTGCAGAAGTTATATCCTATTTGTTTTAATATACATATTTTTGACTCTCCAATGAAAAGGCAGAAATCAGAGTGAATTATTTTTAAAGATTAACTTATTTATTTGAAAGACAGATTTATAGAGAGGTAGCGGCAGAGGCAGAAAGAGAGGTCTTCCATCCACTGGTTCACTCCCCAAGTGGCTGCAATGGCCACAGCTGTGCCATTCCCAAGCCAGGAGCCAGGGGCTTTCTCTGGATCTCCCACATGGCTGCAGGAGCCCAAGGACTTGAACCATCTTCACTACCTTCCCTGGCCTCTGCCTCTCTGTAACTGTCTTTCAAATACATAAAATAAATCTTTTTTTAAAAAAAGCACTGTTTTGAACAAATTTTCAGCCAGACAATAAAAACAGAGAAGACTCAAGTCAATGGTAGCAGAGATGAAAAAGAGACAATGTAAATAACACAAAAACATCACCACCCATTATAGATTATTGCAAAAACTACATGCCAACAAATCTGGAACCATGAAGAGAAAGATAAAACTCTATACATGTGACTTGCCACACCTGTAGCATGAAGGCACAGGAAACCTGAAGAGAGACCAATAATAAGCTGAGAGTTGGAAGCAGTAAGAAGAAAGCTCCCAGCAGGGTCTAGAGGGCTTCATGGCTTCATTCTAGCAAACTTTCAGTAAGAACCAAACTGATTAATCCCAAAGTAGTCCCTAAAATGCAAAGGGGGGAAAACCTTCCAAATTCATTCTAGGAGGACAGCATTACCTTGATTTCAAAAACAGGCAAGGACACAACCAAATACAGGTCAGGTCCCCAGTGAACGCAGCAGCAAAATCCTCAACAAACAAAATGAAATGAACAACACACACACAAAAAGAATTCCTACTGATCAAGTGGGATTTATCACAGGAATTCAGGTATATTCAACCCGTGCAAACCAAGAACCTATCACAAATCACCTTTAGAAAATGAAGGAGAAAGCTCGCATGGTCACCTCAATAGACAGAGAAATTACTTGATACAATTCAACAACCATTCCTGATTTAGAAACCTTGAATAAACTCAGCGCAGAGGGATATACCCCAACACAGTACAGGCTATGTTGGACAAATTCACAGCTAAGAGGATTTCCTCAAAGATCTGGAGTCCAGAAAGAATGTCTGCAATCCCCACTCTTACTCAGTATAGCACTGCGAGTATCCACCAAAGCAACCAGGCAACAGAAACAAGTAACTGCATACAAATAGGCACAGCAAAGGTGGAAGCCAAATTGTCCCTGTTTGCAGGGACATTTTAAATATATACATACTTATATTAATGTTCATTTACTGAGAGAAACACAAGGGGAGGGGGGACAGAGAGAGCGAGCGAGAGAGAGAGGAATCTTCCATCTGCTGTTGACTCAACAAATGCCCACAGTAGCCATGGCTGAAGCCAGGATCCAGGAACTCAATCCAGGTCTGCCATACAGGAAGCAGAGACCCAAATACCAGGGTCATTACCTTCTGCCTCCCAGGGTGAACATTATCAGAAAGCTTAAATCCAAAGAGGAGCAAGAATTTTAAACCCAGCACTCTGATGTGGGATGCGGGCATCCCAAGTAGGATTTTTTGTATCTGAAAGGCAGAGCATCAGTGAAAGGTAAAAGAAGGGAGAGAGGGGGGAGATAGAGATCTTCCATCACTGGTTCACTAAATGGCAACGACAGGCAGCTCTGGGCCAATCAAAGGTCAGGGGCCAAGAACTCAATCGTGGTGGCTCACAGGACGCAACACGTGCACAGGCGCCCACAGGGATGGCAGGAGCCCAAGAACTTGGGCCAAATTCTGCTGCCTTCCTGGGCACGTTAGCAGGGAGCTGGATCAGGGATGAAGACGCTGGCACTGCAAGCAGTGACCTAACCGCTGTTCCACAAAGCCTCCTGCCCCAAGCATCATATTAACCACCTAACAAAACATCTGCCCCTAAATTATTTTCTGAACACATCCCACAAGTATGTAACTGCCATTTCTGAAAAACATCTTATAAAGTCTCAGGAAAAATCGAACTATCATATTCCATCATAATAATTATTACATGCTTTACAATCCTGGGGGGTCATATGGAACAAAACCCATTACATATGTAAGTGGCTCGTTTGAAAGTGAGGCTCAATGAACAAACCAGATTATATATCTAGGTGGCTCCTTGGAAAGTGAAAATCACATCTTCATTAGTACACATGTAGGAGAGCAAAGTTAGGAGTGTTGAGTCACTGCCAATTTGTCAGTTTATGTACAGTACATAAAAACATCATGTCTCTTCCTTTATAAACCACAGTAAACCCAAAGCAAGTGCAAGTGGGCACCACACATGTATACTTTGTGGCTCACAGGCAGGAAAATTACAGCTGGCCAAAGCCATTGCAATTCCAACTGGGGACCACCTGTGCACATTTGGTGGCTTAAAGGTGACTTACCTAGGTACAGTGGCTGCCAAAGCCATTGCAAATCCAGTTGGGGATCAGGCATGGGCATGTAAAGACTCACAGACTGCCCAGGCGTGTGCAGTGGCTTCCCAGGCCATTAGAAATCTGACAAGGAACATTCAAGGGAGATCAGTGGATCGACAGAAGTCTGAGCATGCACAGTCACCACCCAAGCCATTGAAAGCTAATGGGACCATGAATGTTCTTTGGTGGCTCTCAGGCTGCCCACACACAGTAGCTAACCCAAGCCATTTCAAATATAACTGGGGACTGCGTATGCAAGTTTTGCAGCTCATAGGTGGCCCAATCACGGGCAGTGGCACCCTAAGCCATTACGAATGCAACCAGGAACTGCAAATGTATGTTTGGGGGCTCAAAGGCCACCACACATGTGTAGTGAGCAGCCCAAACCACTGTGAATCCAACGGGGGCCCACTCACATGCATTTAGTGGCTAAACATCAGTCCAAGAACGTGCTGTCCTCTCCCAAGCCAATCCAAATCCACCTGGGAATCTCACAGGTGCATTTGGTGGCTCAGCAGCAGCCCGAGCATACTGCCCAAGCCATTGTGCTCCAACTGTGGCCTGCCTGTGTGCATGCTGGGACACAAAGTCTGACGCGCATATGCAGTGGCTGCCCAAAGCCATTGGAAATCCAACTGGGAACCACCATGCACAGTTGGCGGCTCAATGGCAGTCCGTGCATGGGCAGTGGTCAGATGAAAGCACTGCAAGTACAACAGGGGGGAGTACACGTGCATTTTGTGGCTCACAGGGAGCCCACACATGGGCAGATGCTGTCCAAGTCTTTGCTAACCCAGCTGTGGGCAGCAAATGTGCCTTTGTTGCTCAAAGGCTGCCATGCAAGCACAGTGGCTGCTGAAAGTCATTGCAACTCCAACTGGGGAGTGTGCTTGCTGGTTTGGTGGCTCACAGGAGGCCCACACATGTTCAGCCATGGCGCAAGCCACCGCAAATACAAACGAGGACTATGCATGTGCATTTGGTGGCTGATAAGCTGCCCACACATGCGCAGTTGGTGCCCAAGCCATTGTAAGTGCAACTGGGACCAAGTGTGTAATGTGGCTGCTCAGAGGCTGCTCACACATGTGCCCACATGTGCTTGTCCAAGGCACACAAGTCCAACTGAGGACCATGCATACTGGTCTTCTGGCTCAGATGCAGCCCAAGTGTCACTGTTACCACCCAAGCCATTGAAAATGGCTGGGATTATGCATGCATCTTTACTGACTCATATGCTGTCCACATATGCACTGTGGCCACCCAAGCCATTGCAAATCCAAATAGGAACTTGGCATAAGTATTTGGTGGCCCACTGACAGCCTGAGTATACACAGTCACTGACCTAAACATTACAAATCCAACTGGGGCCACATATACACCTTTGGTGGCTCACAGGCTGCCCACGAATGGGCAGTGGATACCCAGGCACTGCAAACCCCAACATGTGGCAGTGCATGCATTGTTAGTGGCTCACATGCAGCTCACTGATGTTCAGTGGCTGGCCCAACCCACAGCAAATCCAACTAGAGCAAGTCCAATGAGGTACAGCAGATTCAAAGTGGCCATCCACACCCGCAGACCATGAACCATTGCAAATCCAGCTGGGGCCCAGACATGCCCATTCGGTGGCACTCAGGCAACCCAAGCATGCACAGTGATTAGACTAATGGCAGCCTGCACTTGAGCAGTGGCTGCCCCAAGCACAGGACTGTGCATGAGACATTGAAAACCAACTGGAGACAATGCATTCTCATTTGATGGCTCTCAGGCAGCTGACACATGTGTAGCAGCCAGCCCAAGCCACTGCAATTCCAACTGAGGACTGGCACACGAGGTTTTGGTAGTTCAAAGCTGCTCCCAGAATGGGCAGTCTCCACCCAGGCCATTGTAAATCCAAATATGGGGAGCTGGCACTGTGACATAGTGGGTAAAGCCCCTGCCTGCAGTGCCAACATCCCATATGGGAACTGGTTCAAGTCCTAGCTGCTCCACTTCCAATCAGCTCTCTGCTATGGTCTGGGAAAGCAGTTGAAGATGGCCCAGGTTTTTGGGCCCCTGCACCCACATGGGAAACCTGGAAGAAGCTCCTGGCTCCCGGCTTTGGATCAGTGCAGCTCTGGCCATTGCACTCATTTGGAGAATGAGCTATCAGATGGAAGAACTCTCTCTCTCCCTCTCTCTCTCTCTCTCTCTCCCACTCTCACTCTCCTCTCTCTCCTTCTTTCTCTCTCTCTTTCTCCCCCACTCTCTACCTCTCTGTAACTCTGCCTTTCAAATCATTCAATCAATCTTTTAAAAAATCCAAATAGGAACTGTACATGTGAATTTGGTGGCTCAGTGGCAGTCCAAGCATGTGCAGTGGCCAGCCCAAGGGATTACGAATCCAACTGACAAGCATGCACAAGTGTTCGTTGTCTCAAAGGTGGCTGGAGCATGGGCAGTGATGGGCCGAAACTATTTCAAGGCCAAATGGGGACTGAACATGCACGTTTGGTGGCTCATAGGAGGACCAAGCATGCACACTCACTGCCAAAGCCATTGCACATCCAACTGGGGTTGTGTATGCACATTTGGGGTTTCAAAGGTTGCCACATATAAGTGGCAGGTCCAAGCCACTGAAACTTCAACCAGGGATGGCAGGGTGCATATATGTTTGGTGGATCAAAGGCAGCCCAAGAATGAGCAGAGCTTGAGTCTGCCCAAGTCATTCTATATCCAACTAGGAACCACACAACTGTGTGTGGTGGCTCAGAGACAGCCCAAGCATGGGCAGCAGTGGCTGGCCCAAGCTACTGCAAATCCAACTGGGAACCATGAATGTGGGCTTGGTGGTTAAAATGTGGCCCAAGCATCACACTTGCCACCCAAGCCACTGAAAAACCAACTGGGAACAGCACATGTGCGATTGGTGACTCACAGGCTGCCTGTGCTGTGCAGTCACCACCCACACATGCGAATTCAACTGGGCCCAGGTATGCACATTTGGTAGCACATTAGCCCAACCATCGCAGATCCAGCGATCTAGGCCAGGTATGCATGTTGTTGCTTACTGGGGACCACAGCACGCAGATTGACCAGAGTAATGGTGGCCTGTGCAAGTCAAGTGGCTGTCCCCACCAGAAGCCTCTGCCTATGCCTTTGCTAATCCAACAGGGGACTGAACATGCACATTTGGCAGCATGGGTAACTGTTAGCCTGAGCACCCACAGTGACACTCCTAACTGCAGCCTACATGCCCAGTAGCCACACCCACAAGAGGAAGGTGCATTGTGTCCTTGTAAATCTGACTGAGAACTGCAATGGCCAGCCCAACCCATTGCAAATCCACCTGGGGGCAGACAAATGAGAGCTAGTGCATTCAAAGTGGAGATCTCACCTGCAGACTACCCATGAGCCACTGCGAATCCAACTGGGGACTATTCAAGCCCATTTGGCTGCTCGCAGGTGACCCAGGCATGCACAGTGATCAGCCTAATGGCAGCCTGCACTTGTGCAGTGGCCGTCCTCACCACAGGTCCCTGAATGAAACATGGAAAATCCAACTGGGAAACACGCATGCTCACTTGGTGGCTCACCTGGGAACCAAGCATACACAGTGACCAGCCTAACAGCAACCTGCACATGATAAGGGGCCATCCTCACTAGAAGACCTTACAAGGTCCAGTGCAAACCCAACAGGAGATTGCGCATATGCATCTGGTGACTCACAGGCAGCCCACACATGTGTAGTTGACACCAAACCATTGTATCCAACTGGGGACCAAACATGCACTTTTGGTGGCTCACGTGTGGCCAAAGAATGTACACTGACATTTCTAATTGTGGCCAGCAATGCCCAGTAGCAAGGCCATTGTATTATTGGAAATCCAACTGGGGACCGCACTTGTATGGCAGCCAAAGCATGAGCAGCTGCTGCCCAAAAACTTGCAAATCAAAATGGGGACTGCACATGTGTGTCTGGGGACTCAAAGGCTGCCACACATATGCAGTAGGCAGCCCAAGCCATTGCAAACCCCACTGGTGATGGTGCATGTGTACTTGTTTTCTCACAGTGCCCGTCTGAAGCCATTCCAAATCCAACTGGGGATGCTGCAGGCGGATTTGCTTGCTCACAGACTGCCCACATATGCACAGTGGCTGCCCAAGGCATTGCAAATCCAACAGAGGATCTCTCCCATGCGAGTTTGGTGGCTCAGATAGGCCTGAGCATGTGCAGTCACTACCCACTGCCATTGTCAATACAACCGGGGCAAACCCAGTGACAGCCAGCACGTTCAAAGCAGCCATCCCCACGCGTAGATTCTGTGTGAGCCATTGTGAATCCAACTGGAAGACCAGACATGAGCACTGGATGCCTCTCAAGGGACCCATGCCTGCAGTGACCAGCATAATGTCAGCAAGCACGTGTGCAGTGGCCATCCCCAACACAGGACCCTGTGTGAGCCATTGCAACTCCAACTGGGGACAGCACGTGTGCAGTTAGTGGCCAACCAGCACCTGCCCTTGTGCAGTAACACTCCTAATTGCAGCTCACACATGTCCATTAGTTGTTCCCAACAGAGGAAGGCACAGGCATCCTTGTATATCCAACTGGGGACCCTAACTCTAACTCTAACACCCTGACCCTCTACACAACCCCAACCCCTAACGTGAACCCTAAACCCTAACAGTAAACCATAACCCTAACCTTAACCTCCAATTTTTAATCCCTAATCCTAATCTGGAACCTCACCTCTCATCCTAACCCAAACCCTAAACCCCACCTCTAAAACTCTAAACCCCAAACTTTGTATCCTAACCCTAACCTTCACCCTAAACCATGATTACCTAAAACCTTAATATTAATATTGACTTCACACATAACCTCCAATTCTAATTTTTCCTTGATGCTACTTGCTAGCTCTTAAAAATCAATCTGGGGGCCAGCGCTGTGGTGTAGTAGGTTAAGCATCCACCTGCAGTGCCAGCATCCCATATGGGCACCAGTTTGAGACCCAGCTCCTACACTTCCAATCCAGTTGCCTGCTAACGTGCCTGGGAAAGCAACAGGAGATGGTTCAAGTTCTTGGGACACTGCACCCACGTGGGAGACCTTCAAGAAGCTCCTGGCTCTGGCTTCGGATCAGCCCAGCTCCAGCAGTTGCAGCCATGTGGGGAGTGAACCAGTGAATGGAAGACCTCTCTCTCTCCTTCTCTCTCCCTCTCTCTCTCTCTCTCCCTCTCTCTCTCTCTCTCTAATTGCCTCTTGAGCAAATAATTTTTTTAAAATCAGTCTTCACCATGACATTGTGAAACTCAAATCCCTATTGCTTGTGTGATAACTTCAACCCCAAATCAAGCCCAGCCCCCACATTGCAACCTCAATTACATGACATCACATGACAGAAAACTAGAGAAAACTGTTAGAAGTGCATATCCAAAAACCTTCCACAACAACAAATGTAAAGCGATAGTACATTAAAAGCACTGCATGCTATATTAAGATACCTCTTTCAGAGGGCTGGAGCTGTGGCGTAGTGGGTAAAGGTGCCACCTGAAGTGCCAGCATCCCATATGGGCACGGGTTCAAGTCCCAGCTGCTCCACTTCTGATCCAGCTCTCTGCTGTGGCCTGGGAAAGAAGTGGAAGATGGCCCAAGTCCTTGGGCCTCTGCACCTACATGGGAGACCCAGAAGAAGCTTCAGGATCCTGGCTTTCGATCAGTGCAGCTCCAACCATTGGGGCCAATTGGGCAATGAACCAGCAGCAGATGGAAGACCTCTCTCTCTCTCTGCCTCTCCTTCTCTTTGTGTGTAACTCTGACTTTCAAATAAATAAATCTTTTAAAAAAGGTTATCACTTTCAGAAAATCAAGGCTGAACAATAAAACACCCATCCATGTGAAACGTCACATTCACTGAACCATGGAAAACACCACCTGATGCAGAAATAGCTGGAGTAAGTCCACAACCATTTAATCATTTTTAAAAATGCCCACTGATTGGCCAGCGCCGTGGCTCAACAGGCTAATCCTCCGCCTTGCGGCGCCGGCACACCGGGTTCTAGTCCCGGTCGGGGCGCAGGATTCTGTCCCGGTTGCCCCTCTTCCAGGCCAGCCCTCTGCTGTGGCCCAGGAGTGCAGTGGAGGATGGCCCAATTGCTTGGGCCCTGCACCCTATGGGAGACCAGGAGAAGCACCTAGCACCTGGCTCCTGCCATCGGATGAGCGCGGTGCGCCGGCCACAGGGCGCCATCCGTGGCAGCCATTGGAGGGTGAACCAACGGCAAAGGAAGACCTTTCTCTCTGTCTCTCTCACTGTCCACTCTGCCTGTCACACACACACACACAAAAAAAAAACCACTGATCAGATAAAGAAGGGAACTTCCAGACCTGGCATTGGGTGCAGCAGGTGCAGCTGAGGCTTGTCATGCCCGTACCCCACATGGGGGTGCTGCTTTGTTTCCCAATCTTTCCACACGTGTGACCCAGCTTCCTGATAATGTTCCTGGGAGGCAGCGGGTGATGGCTCCTGTATTTGGGTTCCCACCACTTATACAGGAGGCCCAGATGGAGCTCCAGCCTCCGGGATTCAGCCTGGCAGCATCCTGGCTTTTATGGCCACTTGGGGGAATGGTTCAGGGTATGCAAAACCTCTCTTTCTCTCTCTCCTTCCCTCCCTTCTTCCCACCCTCTCTGTCACTCTCCATTTCAATTAAGACATAAATCTTTTCAGAAGAAAGGGAATTCTGGAGAGAATTTCAACAGGACAGAGTGGTTGGGTAAACCACACAGCAAACATCACACTCGGTGATGCTCCCTGAAAACTGTAGGCCTGAGCTGAGGGGCAGGGGTGAGGGTGCCCCCGTCCCCTGTGTGTTCAACACCACACTGCACGTTCTCTGCAGAGCAGTGAGGAGACAGGAAGATGGCACTAAGGAAAAGGTGACACAGCATAAGAGCTGGTAAACCCGCCCAAAGAAGTGAATGAACACCACAGCCCCAACACACAAAGGTCCACCTCACCCCAGGAATGAGCACTCAGGAGAGTAAATTTTAAAACTGTATTTTAAGTGATGTCAACCCCAACAACATGCTTAGGAATAAATTTGATGTTGGAGCAAGACTCTCACCCTGAAAATTGTAAGTTATTACTGAATGACATTAAAGAAAACTAAAATAAATGTGAAGACACACCAACCTCACCCAACAGAACACTTAAAACTGACTGTGGTCCCACAATGCAAAGCAAGCTGCAGGGTCAACGCGATTCTCATCACAAAGATCGGGCCCAGAGATGGGGAAAATAACCCTAACATTTCCAGGGACACTACCTAAACGGTGAAGCAATCCTGCAGAAACATACACTCAGGAGACTCACACTTCCCACGTTCAAATCTTAACACACAACAATGAGACTCAAAGTGTGATGCGGGCAGACCGGACCCCACACTGGAGGGGGAAACGCTGCGCAGGGACCTGGGGGGCTTACGGGTCAGGCGGGACCTCAGCGTGCCTTGTGCAGTGCCTGGGCGCCCCTGGTGGCAGTTCCCCTGATCCTGTAATTCACGGCCCCGGTCATTCCAAGCCCAAACTCTGGAGGGAGATTCAGTTGGAGACAGAGCCCACCTCCCAGTGCCTGTGCCGTGACAGGAATGGATGCAAATGACACGAGTCAAAGTACAAGGCCAGTGCGCAAAAGCCATTTGATTGGCTCTACATCAGTAATAAGGTATAAGAAAAATTCAAATTTGAAAACTGGAATATGAAAATTTTAAAAAGCAATACCTTCAACAATTGCACTGCATAAAATGGAGGTCCTTAAAAGAAAAAAAAAATTTAAGTATAAATATGTGTTCAGAAAATCCTTAAACACTGTCCAAAGAAGTCAAATGAAATACAGATCAAGGCAAATTTTCATTATTCATTGGTTAACTCAGTGTTGTTAAGATGAAAATGCTTTTTAATCTTTTAAAATATTTATTTATTTACTTACTTATTTGAAAGGCAGAGTGACAGAAAGCAAGAGACACAGAGAAAAAGAGAGAGATCTTCCATCCACGGGTTCACTCCCCAAATGGCTGCAACAGCCAGAGCTGGGCCAGGCTGAGGCCAGGAGCCAGGAGCCAGGAGCTTCTTCTGGGTCTCCCACATGAGTGCGAGAGCCCAAGCACTTGGGCCATCTTCTGCTGCTTTCCCAGGTGCATTAGCAGGGAGTGGAACAGCTGGGAATCAAACCGGCACCCATAGGGGATGCCAGTGCAGCAGCTGGTGGCTGCTATACCACAAGGCCAGCCCTGAATATACTTTTAACACTGATGCAGAAACTAAGTGAAACCACAGATTCCCAGGAAACTGTATCAAATCCCAGAACAGATGGCATTTGCTTGACGAAGTCCAACTGTGAAAACTAGCACATCTGGACCCCTGGATCCCAAAGGTTAACATGGAGCCATGGTGATGGAATGTGGTACTAGTGTTGGAGTGGACAGATGGCTAGCTAGAGGTGAATACAGGGCCCAATACTGACCAGTGCAAAAGCAGCCAACTGTCAGTGGGACAAGGCAACTGAATAGAAAAGGAATGTCTGCTCCACCGCTGGTGATGGGACAGCTGGAAACCATGTGGGAAAAAAACAGACACACAGCTTAGAAAGTTAAAAACTCGGCCGGCGCCGTGGCTCAACAGGCTAATCCTCCGCCTTGCGGCGCCGGCACACCGGGTTCTAGTCCCGGTCGGGGCGCAGGATTCTGTCCCGGTTGCCCCTCTTCCAGGCCAGCCCTCTGCTGTGGCTCAGGAGTGCAGTGGAGGATGGCCCAGGTGCTTGGGCCCTGCACCCCATGGGGAGACCAGGAAAAGCACCTGGCTCCTGGCTCCTGCCATCGGACAAGCGCGGTGCGCCGGCCGCAGCGCGCCGGCCGCGGCGGCCATTGGAGGGTGAACCAACGGCAAAAGGAAGACCTTTCTGTCTGTCTCTCTCTCTCTCTCACTGTCCACTCTGCCTGTCAAAAATAAAAATAAAAATAAAAAAAATAATAAAAAGAAAGTTAAAAACTCATTCAAAGTGAACCATGTGCTTGTATTTAAAATGTGACCATAAAAATTCTAGATTAAAATGAATATGAACGTGTAATTCATAAGTCTCTAAGTGTGAGCCTAAAAACCAACCCATAGGAGAAAATAACTGACAATGCATGCTTTGTTAGAACTAAACATCTGCTCTGTGGGGGTGGATGTTGTGGCTCCATGGGTTAAGTCACCACGTGGGATGCCGGAATCCCTGTCCAAGTGCCTGGCTCAGGGCACAGCTGCTCCACGCTTCCAATCCAGATGCCTGCTAAGGCACCTGAGAGGCAGAAGGCGCCCAAGTGCTTGGGTCCCTGTCACCCACGTGGGAGACCTGGGTGGAGCTTCTGGTTCCTGGCTTCAGCCTGGCCCAGTCCCAACTGTTGCAGGCAGTGAATCAGCAGATGGAGAAACTCTCTCTGCCCAGCTGTGTGTCACTCTGCCTTTCAAATAAATCTTTTAAAACTTCTGTTCTGAAAATACTAGAAAGCAAACAAGAGGACAAGCCACAGACTGGGAGACATCACTAAAACAGGCATACCTTGCAAAAGTGTGTCCACA
Source organism: Sylvilagus floridanus (assembly GCA_949820135.1). NCBI lineage: Eukaryota > Metazoa > Chordata > Mammalia > Lagomorpha > Leporidae > Sylvilagus > Sylvilagus floridanus. Next base: position 338,639 of record OX463246.1, read on the forward strand.
CACACTAAGAAGCTGTAAAATTCAACAGCAAGAGAGCAAGCAATCAAATCACAAATGAGGAAGACCTAACAGACACCTCACCACAGAGGACGTGCAGGTGTCATTCAAGCACGCAAAACAGGGCCCAAGGTCACTTCCATGAGGAAGAAGAAAATTCACACAAGGACGTAGCCCTGGCCCTGAAATGCAACAACTGCCGTGAAGGGTGTGGGACGGGAGCTCGCACAAGCTCACCGCTCTGGAAAGCAGCCTGGCGGCTCTCCAAGCAGAACACGGTCTCAGCAGATGATCCAACACTCGTGCCCTAAGAATTGAGAGACAGGTTTGAAGAGGGATGTCCGATAGCAGCACGCAATTATGCCCAGCAGTTCTACTCATAATGGCCAAATCCTTGAACTGTCAGTGGTTCCTCCAATGCGTGGGTGATGACAGCAGAGTGCATCCCTGAGGAGTCAAGCAGACGGAAGCTTCTGTCTGTCCCTGTGCCACTCAAATAAACAAATTTCTAACAAACATCACACACCACCCACACCTCCTTCCAAGAGTTAACTGGGTGGGGGTGTTTGGCCAGTGCGGAGTGGGCAGGAAAACAGCAGCAGTGGAAAATCCTCCTTCAGAAAGCTCCACTGCAAGGAACTCACCAGGAGCTCAGCTCCCCAGCCTATCCCTGCCTGAGGGACAGGCCATCCTGCTCTGGCCACACCGCCCGAGGGCACAGGCCGTCCTGCTCTGGCCACACCGCCCGAGGGCACAGGCCATCCTGCTCTGGCCACACCGCCCGAGGACACAGGCCGTCCTGCTCTGGCCACACCGCCCGAGGACACAGGCCGTCCTGCTCTGGCCACACCGCCCGAGGGCACAGGCCGTCCTGCTCTGGCCACACCGCCCGAGGACACAGGCCACCATGCTGTAGCCACAGCGCCCGAGGGCACAGGCCGTCCTGCTCTGGCCACACCGCCCGAGGACACAGGCCATCCTGCTCTGGCCACACCGCCCGAGGGCACAGGCCGTCCTGCTCTGGCCACACCGCCCGAGGACACAGGCCACCCTGCTGTAGCCACAGCGCCCGAGGGCACAGGCCGTCCTGCTCTGGCCACACCTCTGGCCACACCGCCCGAGGGCACAGGCTGTCCTGCTCTGACCGCATGTTCAATGCTCACACTGCTTCCTCCAGGACAGGGAAACTTGGCCAAATTGTTCACACATGCAAGGGGCCAGCAAGCCCTCCCTGCCTCTTGGGGACCCCTCAGGGAACACTGGGGTTGCCGTCACTATTCCAGATAAAGCCCGGTAACTCACTGTGCTACACATGAACAAAACACACACCTCCCATCCCAGGGAAACTGGCTCAGCCCAAGGAGCCCCTGGCAGAGGCCACCATGTGGGACACCAGGCAACAGGGGCCACCCAGCCATGCTTTCTACCACACAGCGGGAGATGTAGGCACCTGATACAGACACTGGAAGGTTCTCCTCCGTGAGCCCCACAGGTGTAGGGTGTTAGGAGGGGCAGGGTCATGACTGAGTCAGAGAGGGCAGCAGGGCAGGCTCATGGAGACGCAGCCAGGGAGCACGAGAGGGAATGGGAACACTGATGGAGGAACAGGCCTGCGGCATGAGGGAGAGCAGAGGCCACAGCCGGGACGGTCGCTCTGGATAGCACTGGTGGTCGCTACACGGGTCAACCCCTGTCCAGCCTGGGACTGACTCCTAGGGGTGCAGACGACACATGCACAGGGCCAGTCTTAACCACAATTGTACCAAATGAGAACCAAACACCCACCCACCCCCGGGGGACTGGACGAGCAAACTGCAGTTATCCACACCACGGAGTTCGCTGAGCAAGAGAGAGCAGTGAGGCACCAGCGACAGGGACGGAGTAAATGACAGCAGCATCTCCAACACGGACTGAGGGTGGAGGGGTGAGGTGCACAGGAAGCTCAGCCCAGCGGCACTATGGTGTAGCCGGCAGAGCCCCAGCCTGCATCCCCGGCATCCCACGTGAGCGCCGGCTTGAGTCTCGGCTGCTGCACTTCCGACCCAGCTCCCTGCTATGGCCTGGGAAAGCAGAAGATGGCCCAGGTGCTTGGGCCCCTGCACATACGTGAGGGACACAGAGGAAGCTCCTGGCTTCGAACCAGCCCAGTTCCGCCGTTTCAGCTATTTGAGGAGTGAACCAGTGAATGCAGGATCTTGTTCTTTCTATGTAACTCACTTTCAAAGAAATAAATAAATCTTTAAAAAAAAAAAAAAAAGCAGAAGCTCAGGCCTTTTCTGTCGCACCAGGTGCTCCCACATAAGTATCAAGACTGGAGTGATGTTACAAGGCGCAGCTGTTCCCTCTCATTTTAAGTCTTTGCAGTCTTATTTTTCTGTCATGGGCTTTTCTTTCTTCCCTTTTTGGCAAATTAAAGTAAGAATTAGATGCTTGTGGGGAAAGTAGCTGTTTCAGCTGGACTGGCTCTGCGTCTAATCGAACAGCACAATTTCCAACAAGAAATGCTGGCCTCTCCCCACAATTCCAACCCCATCACTCCAAGAAAGACCCGAAAACCATCTTCAGTCCGGCACAGCTGCAAGTACCTAGGGTGGCCATGGGTGCGCCCACAGCACCATCTGCAGGGCGCGTCATGAAGTTCACCTCCCACCAGGGACCAGCTGCGCCTTACAAACTTTCCTGGAGATTCCCAGGGCAAGGGCCAGTAGCCAGGGTTCACGGGAAGCCGGACACGGATCTAGCACGTGGCTGCGGGCAGTCAGAGGGAGAGGCCAGGGCCTGAGCAGGTGGGGCAGGAAACGAGGATGGTGGGAAAGCCGGCCCTGGTACATCTCACCATCTAACAGGTGGGCAGAAGCTACCCCAGCTCAGCATAGCACGGCCTGGGAGGAGAACGGGCGTTCCACCTGGACTCAGACACTGAGGCCACTCTTGCTGCCAGAGGGCCCCTCAGGCGCCCTGCCTTATTACAGTCCATCTCCCAGAGGGCCCGGCGGGCGTCCCACCTCGGGGAACTCCATTTCCCAGAAGGAGCCGCGGGTTCGCACCTCGGGGAACTCCATTTCCCAGAGGGAGCCGCGGGCTCCCACCTCGGGGAACTCCATCTCCCAGAGGGCGCTGCTGGCATCCCACCTCGGGGAACTCCATCTCCCAGAAGGCCCGGCGGGCTCCCACCTCGGGGAACTCCATCTCCCAGAAGGCCCGGCGGGCTCCCACCTTGGGGAACTCCATTTCCCAGAGCACTGTGGGCGTCCAGCCTCTGAGAACGTCTCTCGAAGAACTGAGAAAGGGTCCATCTACTAGGAGCCCCATCTCTCAGAGCCCCTAGGACGGCCTGCCTCCGACCCGGTCCTGACTCCTCCCGGAGCCCAGGGGGCGACAGCCTCAAAGGACTCCATCTCCCAGAGGTCCCCGGCAGCGTCGCGCGTCAGAAGACTGCGTCGCCCAAAACGTCTCGCGCGGTCCTAGCTCAGACTCCATTTCCCAGGAGCCCCCGTGAGAGTCGCGCCTCAACGTCATTGCCCAGAGCCCTGAAGGCGTCCACCGCAGACTCCATTTCCCAGAAGTCCCTATGAGGAACGTCACTTCCCATGCCTCGCGTGTGCCCGCTTCAGACTCCATCTCCCAGAAGGCCTGCGGGTTCCTAACTCAAGACATCACTTCCCATGCCCCGCGAGCGACCGCTGCAGAGTCCATTCCCCAGAGCACCCGGGGCGTCCAGCCTCCAAGGACTCCGTCTCTCGGAGGGGCCAGAGGGTCTGTGAGGACCCTTCTCCCAGAGCCCCACAGGCTAACTCCTCAGACTCCATCTCCCAGAGCCTCAGACTTCATAGCTTGCAGGTGTCCACAGTCCGAGGCGGAAGTTGGTCAGATAAAGCGGGTTCAAGCGCCCTCTCGTGGCCGCCATCCTAGTTTTCCAGGAAATGAACAAATCTAGGTCCTTACTGATATGACTGAAGGCCTCCGTGTTGGAGATTTGCACTGAAAGGGGGCACACTACCCCACGTCTTGTCTGACAGTCGTGATGCAGCAATTACTGTTTGTGAATTATTTGCAAACTATATGGAATGTCATAAATACGAAAGTGTAATTCTTAAACAAAAATCAACTCAAGGCCGGCGCCGTGGCTCAACAGGCTAATCCTCCGCCTTGCGGCGCCGGCACACCGGGTTCTAGTCCCGGTCGGGGCGCCGGATTCTGTCCCGGTTGCCCCTCTTCCAGGCCAGCCCTCTGCTGTGGCCCGGAAGTGCAGTGGAGGATGGCCCAAGTGCTTGGGCCCTGCACCCCATGGGAGACCAGGATAAGCACCTAGCTCCTGGCTCCTGCCATCAGATGAGCGCGGTGCGCCGGCCGCGGTGCGCCGGCCGCAGCGCGCCGACCGCGGCAGCCATTGGAGGGTGAACCAACGGCAAAGGAAGACCTTTCTCTCTGTCTCTCTCTCACTGTCCACTCTGCCTGTCAAAAAAAAAAAAAAATCAACTCAAAATAGTCCATATGCTGAAAATTGAAATGAAGAAATACAGAAATTCTAGAAAAATGTAGACCAGAATCTTTGTGGTCTTGGATTTGTTAGGGAGTTCTAACCACAACTCAATTCACAAAAGAAAAGGTGTGAACATAGACTTCATAAAGTTAAATTTCGTTCTGTGAAAGGCCCTGTTCAGAGAACAAAGTGGGTGCAGAAAGGGAGCAAGCACTGACAGAGCAGACACCTGGTGAAGAGTATGCACTCGGGGCAGGCATTTGGTCGAGTGGTTGAGATGCTCAAGTTCCACATCTGAGTGCCTGGGCTTGATTCTGGGCTCTGGCTCCTGACTCCAGCTTCCTGTTAATGCAGATCCTGCATGGCCTCAACTGAAGGCATCAAACTATTTGGTTCCTGGTACCCACGTGAGACAACTGGATTGAGTTCCTGACACCTCACCATCTGGGGCCTGCTGCAGAAATTTCTGGAGTTAACTGGGTTATTCTCTCTGTCCTTTCTCTCAAAAAAGAAAAAAAAAATGTGGATATCAGGGGCCAGCACTGTGGTGGAGCAGGTAAGCCACCACCTGTAACACCAGCATCCCATACAGGTGCAAGTTCCAGTCCTGGCTGATCCACTTCTTAACCAGCTCCTTGCTAATGTGCCTGGGAAAGCAGTGGAAGATGCCTCAAGTCCTTGGGACCCTGCATCCATGGGGCCTAGTACTGGTCATTGCAGCCATTTCAGGAATAAACCAGAAGGTGGAAGCTCTTGCTCTCTATCTCTGCCTTTCAAATAAATATTTTTTAAAAAGGAGTAAATCACAATCTACTTAAATTATTTAGAACATGCGAGCATCAGAGTATGCAATGCAAAAGATGACAAGGAATCTGGGTCTCAGATGTGTAGAAACACTGACCGCAGATGGTGGGAGACACTGCTTGTCTCAATCACTCTGGAGATGAGTGGAGTCCACAGACCCCAGGGGGAGGAGATTCTCAGGGGTTCTTCCAGGGGAAAGAGGCTCCTGGATCCTGGCTTTGGATCAGCCCATGTCCAGCTGTTGTGATCATTTGGAGAGTGAACTAGCAGATAGACTCTTAGGGTTCTTCCAGGGGAAGGAGGTTCTCAGGGTCCCCAGGGGAAGGAAGCTCTCAGGGTCCCCAGGGGAGGAGGCTGTAGGTGTAGCATGGCCAAGGAGCTCCATCTGGCATGCCAGTCTCAGGCAGAGTGCAGTCATGTGCTTTCTGCTGGCATCTGGGGTCCCCAAAGGCCACTGCACATTGCTCAGTATCACAACAAAGTGGTGACCATGCCCCCACCATCATGGTCCCACTGAAGCTGTAGATTACTCTAATGGTGAGTCCCTGACACTATGCAATTGGAATTTTCAACAGCACCATAAAAATTGAAGTCCTAAGGTATAATGTAACAAAATATATACACACATGCACTCAGAAACCTTGAGACATGATAGGGAGGGGTCAGCACCCTGGCACAGCAGGTCAAGCAACTACCTACAGTGCCAGCATCCCACAGAGGCTCCAGTTTGAGTCCTGGCTAATGCACCTGGGAAGGCGGCAGAAGATGGCCCAAATGCTTGGGCCCCTGCCACCCACATGCATAACCCAGATGAAGCTCCTGGCTTGCCAGCCCCAGCCGTAGGGAACATTTGGGAAGTGAATCAGCAGATGGAAGATCTCTCCCTCTCCTTCTCTCTCTCCATAAATCTGCTTTTCAAATAAACAAATGAATCTTCAAAAAGAAAGAAACACTGCTGCAGAACAATCAGAAGGAGTATTAGTTAGTGCAGGGCTACTCCTCATGCAGGAGCAGAACAGTGATTACTGTGAAGACACGACAGTCCCTTCTCATTTGACCTGCAGATTCAGTGGAATCCCAATATAATCCCCAGCAAAGATGCCAGCAAACTTTAAAATCCTAGAACAGATGACATAAGACTGAAAGAGGGGGGCCGACATCATGGCTTAGCAGGTAAAGTCACAGCTAGTGTCACCAGCATCCCATATTGGTACTCACTGCAGATTATGAGGACACAGCTAAATGCACCACCTATGAAGAGTGGGCCCTCACCAGGCTCACATCTCCCGGAGCCTTGGTCCTGGGCTTTCTGGAGGCTGGGATTGTGGGCAATAAGCATCTGTCACTTATAAGTTACTAAGCTATTGTGTGACAGCAGTCTGGAAAGACTAAGAAAATGGGTTATTATAAAAGTGTGGTGAAGGACACACTTGCACAAAGTTACCCAGGATGAAGCCCACAAGGGTCCCAAGGGCAGGGCTTCCACCCCATGGAGCTGGGGCTCCACCCTCTTGGCACATGGATGTGTTCACCACCACAGAAGCTCCCTGAAGCACATCTTTTAGGGACCCTCTGGAGGCTTCATCAGGCAGGCATGACTGATGATTCACTCCCTCTCCAGCCTTCTCATCCCAGAGGATGAGGGAAGGGACTGGAATTTCTAGGTCTCTAATTGCAGCTTGGTCTTTCTGATAACCAGCCCCATCCTGAGGCTACCCAAGAGCATCCAAGAGCATCCAAGAGCTATCCAAGTGTTCGCATCGGAACAAAAGACTTTTCCTATCAACCAGGAGAGACCAAAGACTTAGAAAGAAATGAAAAGACCAAACACATATTAGAACACAAGAGGCTTGCAGGACTCCTGTCAGGACATTCTAAAGGTTTTAGAAGCACTACACTAAACACTGGGGACAGATGCACCCGCGTGGGAGACCAGGAAGAAACACCTGGCTCCTGGCTTCGGAATGGCACAGTGCTGTTGTTGCCATGGCAACCATTAGGGGAGTGAACCAACGGAAGGAAGACCTTTCTCTCTGTGTCTCTCTCACTGTCTATAACTCTCTCTCTGTCTCTCTCTAGCGCTAACTCTGCCTGGAAAAAAAAAAAAAAAAAAAACTAGGGACAGAGACTGAACATGAGAGTACTTCAAAAAGTTACTGGAGATGGAATAAAAGATAAATTTATTTTGCTGCAAAAACATTTGAAATCAAGCATTTTTTAACTAGAAGCTTATGGAAAATATATATTATGAAAACCATACGCATCGATTTCAAATTTTTTATGAAAAATATTTATTTATTTACTAGAGAGGCAGATTAGAGAGAGAAAGAGGGGCTAGAAGGAGGTGGAAGGGGGGAAGCAGTGTCTGGCTTTGACCATCCTTAAAGGTACTCTGAGGTCTCTCACACCTCCCCCCATCCCAGTGTTCTGAGATAGCCCTTCAAAGTCCCAGGTACTGGTTCTGTTTCTTCCCTCCCTAGTTTGTGGGCAACCTTTTAGCCCATTCAGTTGGGGTTTATCTGTAGGGCGGCCCACATTCCTGCTGGAATGTATATTTATTCCCCCATTACCAAATAAACTTTCCTATTTGCACACAATACTGGTCCCTGCTTAGTATTTCTCTACAGGGAGCAAGAACTTGGATTAAAAATTAATAAATTCAGGGGACACTACTGGGGCATAGTGAGTAAAGCCGCGGGCCTGCAGCACCAGCATCTCATATGGGTGTTGGTTCAAGTCCCAGCTGCTCCACTTATGATCCAGCTTCCTGCTAATGCACCTGGGAAAGCAGCAGAGGATGGCCCAAGTTTCTGAGTCCCTGCACCTACGTGGGCAACCCAGAAGCTCTTAGCTTTGGCCTGGCATAGCCATGGACATTTTGGCCATTTGTGGCATGAACCAGCATATGGAAGATCTCGCTATATATATACTTCTCTACCTTTCAAGTAAATAAATCTTTTCAAAAGTTAATAAGTTCAGTTTCCATATCAAGGGCAAGTGCCTGGTGCTCTCTGAGCCAGAGGTTTGGCCCCTGGTGGCCCTGGGAGCAGAGCAGGAGCACTTCCTGCGCACAGAGGATGGGCGCCCCTGGTGGTCGCTGGAGGCAGCTGCAGGAATCTGGCGTTCTTTGTATGCAATGTTTGGGCGCCCCCTGGTGGCGATTCTGACGAATCTGAAACTGCTCTGGTTATTCCACGCTGTGGCTGGAGATTCAGACAGAAACACAGCCCACCACCCAGCGCCTTTATTGAAATGGATGGAAATAACACCAGGAAATGCCAACTGATTTCCTATAGATCAGTAACAATGTCTTAAAAATGGAATTTGGGGGATGGTGTGGTGTAGCAGGTTAAGCCATTGCCCGTGATGTCAGCATCCTATAAAGGAGCAGTTCAAGTCTTGGCTACTCCGCTTCATGCTAATGCACCTAAAGCAGCGGGAGATGGTCCAAATACTTGGGCCTGTGGTACCCACATGGGAGACCCACATGGAGTCCCACATGGAGTCCCACATGGAGTCCCAGGCTCTTGGCTTCAGGTGGCCCAGCCTCAGCTGTTGCACGTTCTGGGGAATGAACCAACATATGAAAGGAGTCTCTGTCTCTCTGTCTCTGTCTCTCTCTCTCTCTCCCCCCCTCCACCCCCTCCCTCTCTCCTTCCCTTCCTCTCTTCCTACCTCCCTCTTCCCCTTCACTCTGCCTTTAAAAGAAATAAATCTTTAAAACACTGGAATTTTAAAACTTAAGTAAATATTATAAGGCAATACAGTTTACAACTACACAGCCTAAAAATGAAGCCCTTGCATACAAATCTTAAAAAGTACAAATATGCATTCATAAAAAATCTTGAAACAGTTTAATGAAGTGAAACAAATGTAAATAATTACAGATATTCCTTGTTCAGAATTGGCAGACTCAATATTGTTAAGATGAAAAATCTTTCAAAATTGATATACAGATTCAGTGCAATATCAACCAAATCCCCATGAAATTAGCTCAGCCTAGCATAGATGACATGGGGTGATGAAACACATGTGGATCCCAGCACTTACCCTGGAGCCACAGCGATGAAGACAGTGTGACACTAGTGAAGGAGCAAAGAGATGGGAAACTGATGAACACACAGCCCAGGTGGACACACAGTCCGCCGATTCTGTCAAAGGGGCAAAGGCGACACAGTGGAGAAAGGAATGTCTATTCCACAACTGGTGACGGAACATTCAGAAAACACATAGGTGAAATGGGCATAAAATAAACTTCATAGCCTATTTATTTATATTTAAATTTTTAGAGTAAAAATTCTAGAAGAAAATGAACATGATCATGTGTTTCAGGATAAATTCTTAGTTTTTTTTTAATATGTAAGTGTTTTTAATTTATTTGAAAAGTAGAGAGACAAGCAGACAGAGTACCCATTTCCTAGTTCACTCTCCAAAATGCCCACAACAGCAGGACTCATTTGTACCAAAGTCAGAAGCCACAAAGTCAATCTGGGTCATCCATGTGGCAAAGACCCACTTGAGCCATACCTGCTATCTCTTGGGGTGCATGTTATCAGGAAACTGGAATCAGGAGTGGAGTCGATACACAAATCTGGGCACTTCATCACTGGATGCTGATATCCCAAGCCATCTCTTAATCCACTATGTCAAACAACCAACCACCTGTGATATTTTCAGATGCAACACCAAAAAGCAGTCCATGAAGTGAAACAAATGATAATGTAGACTCTAATCCAATTAAAAAGGTCTACTCTGAAAAATTCTGTTAGTGAAGCAAAGACTAGCCACAGGCTGGGAAAAATAACTGGAAAACATCTATAAGAAAACAGTTGTAATCAAAATACAAGAGTCTGTAGAATAAATAAGAAAACAAACATCAAAATTAAAAATAAAGACCTGAACAGACCCCTCACCAAAGAAGATATAAGCATACAAAATAACGCTCAACACTTTTCATGAGGAAAAAATACCCTGAAACAACGATCTAGCCCTGCACGACTATGAAAATGGCTAGCATCTTTTCTAAAGATGCAACATCAACTGCTCTGAAAGACGTGGAACAAGACCTCTCACACATCACTTGTGAGATGCACAATAGCGCGTTCTGGAAAAGCTCGTTTCTTCCAAAGCTAACCATCGTCTCACCATACGATCCAGTACTCAGGATCCTAAGACTATAGAAATCAGCTTTGAAGATGGAATGCCAAAAAACAGCAATTGCACAGCAGTTCTAGTCACAATGGCCACTTGCTTTAAGGAATCAGTAGGTCCTTTAGCAGAAGAGTGAAGAACAAAACCGTGTGCATCCATGCAGTGGAGGCTCTGGGGTTTCTGGCTTCTCGAAGCCTCTGCTACGCTGCCCACCTGGGCTTCCTATCCTCTTGTCCTTATGCCTTCCCAAGGGTCCGAGTGGACTCTGTGAAAACAGTTGTAGCACAGATGGTACGTTCAGCGGAATGCAGGGCTGCCTCAGGACTGCCTCAGGACTGGGAGGAAGGCCTCAATCTGAATCCTGGTCCATGACAACTTCCTTGGGAAGGACAGGAGGGCTGGGGATAGCCTCACAAGCCCCATAGGGCCACACCTGCCAGCGAGAATCTGGAGGTGACTCCTGTTAGTTGCTTTGTGACCGATTCATTCCAACTTTTGATTTAATCTCTTTCTGTAGCCAGCTACTTAATCTAGAGCCTGGATATTGTTAACCTGGGCTCCACAGTGCAGCTGTAGCCAGAGTCAGGTCTCTGGGTGCTACCTGAGAATGTGAGACCCATGAACAGGTGTCCAAGCCACACAGGAAACATGTCCCCCTTGTGACATTCACTTATCTGATCGTGAGGTGGCCCAGGTCCAACAAGGCCTCATGAGCCTCACACTGATAAACAGACCAGTCTGGACTCAAAAAGGCCAGCTCCAGAGGTCGGTGCTGTGGCGTAGTGGGGAAAGCCACCGCTTGCAGTGCCAGCATCCCATATGGGCAGTGGTTTGAGTCCCAGATGCTCCACTTCTGATCTAGCTCTCTGCTATGGCCTGGGAAAGCAGCAGCAGATGGACCAAGTCCCTGGGCCCCTGCACCCACATGGGAGACCCCGAAGACACTTCTGGCTTTGGACCAGCACAACTCTAGCCACTGAGGCCAACTGGGGAATGAACCAGCAGATGGAAGACCTCTGTGTGTGTGTGTGTGTGTGTGTGTGTGTGTGTGTGTCTGTGTGTAACTCTTTCAAGTAAATAAATAAATCTTAAAAAAAAAAAAAAAAAGGCCAGCTCCAGAAAGTGATGCACACTAGTACTTTATACTTGGTAAAGCTGAGGGTGAATACAGTCACTTCTGCCCACACCCTGACTCCAGATGCCTAAGATCTACTTGGCGGCCTGTCTCACACCCATGACTGACATCAGGCACTGCTGAGAATCCCCATAAAACCTCTGGGTGTTCTTCAGGCACAGAGAGCAGGAGGGGTACCTGTCTTAGCCAGAAAAGTCTTTTGCCTTTTGGTGGCCTGGAGCTGCAAGCAATCCTGCCCCAGATGGAAAACAGAGGACTCTCAGGAGAGGCGCCCCCTACAGTTCAGTACCCAGAGACCAGACTGCTTTCCCTCTTTCAAAACTTCAGTACTCTCAACCCTAGAATGGATTCATTACCGCCTCCTTCACACAAATGATCCCAGTGACACCCCCAGACCAGCAGTTAGGCCTCCTATGATCGGCATGGGCACGATAAGGGAGGTGGGGTCTCGGGAGGGATCAGGGTACCTAGGCCAGCAGGGAGATCAATGCCAGAGGCAAGGACACTGATAAGCATTCACTTGTGTCCACCAAATTCATAGGCTCAAAGTCCACCCACAGTACCTGTGGTCATAACCTTGTATGGAAATGGTCTTTGCTGATGATCAAGTTAAAATTAACTCAATGTTAGGAGTCTCAATGCACTATGATTGCGCCCTTGTCAAAGGATGGGGTAGGTCTGGACGGAGGAATACACACAGGGAAAACACCCTGTGAAGACAGGAACTCACAAGTCAGGAAACCACGGAGGCTGGAGGGACTCTGGGAGTGGGCCCTTCTCTGGCACCTTCAGAGGAAGCACAGCCCTGCAGACACCTGGATCCCAGGTTTCAGACAGCAGAGCCGTGAGATGACGATCACTGTGGTTCTAAGCCACCCAGTGCACGATGCTCTCTTAGGCAAATAATACAGGAGTATTCTGTTCTATCCACCTCTCTCCAGGTCACCCCTCAGGAGAGACAGACAACCCACACCAGCTCCTCCCCAGGAACAGCTCAACCCAGACTGCCTCATGGAACCACAGGGGCCATCCTGGCTCCAAAGAAGGAATCACAGCGGCCTGGCTATGAAAACACGGTGCTACACACACATGCGCCCTCTGCAAGGCTCAGACCACTCTCTGGACTCAAGAGGGAACATGACCCATGGCACTCTAACCCCAGCTTGAAGTCCATTATAATTTATGCATGAATCATCTTAGTTAAAAAACATTTATTTGAAGGGCTGAGTGACAGATTTTCTGTCCTCTAGTTCATTCCCCAAATGCCCACCACAGCCAGGGCTAGACTCGGGTGAAGCCAGGAGCCAGGACCTCCTTCTGGGTCTCCCATGTGGTAGAAGGAACCCAAGTATTTAGTCTAGCAACTGCTGTCCTTGAGGCACATTAGCAGGAAGCTGGATTGGTAGAATAACCAAGACTCAAACCAATGCATTCTGATAGGGAACACAAAGTGTAGCTTAACTCTGTGCACTACAACACCCACCCCCATGAATCATCTTTGCCTGGTTTATTAACATCAATAGCAAGGAGCCTTCCTCAGTCATGAGCTGTGGGTCCAGGTTAACAGGGAAATACAGGATGCTTCTGGGAAGGCCTTACCTGACCGTAGGGCTGGGGCTGACTCGGCTTCATGGCAGACACAGGGCCAGGAATGGCAGACGTGGCTAGGGACAACTCTGGGGGGGTGGAGAAAGGATGGTGTCAAGACGGGTTCTGTCTCAAGTGGATGCCAGGTGACAAGACCCACCCAGTCGTGCTTCCTCCACCTACACCAGGAGCCATTCTAGGTGCCTGGTTCAGATAATGAACAGATTCTCCCCTCAACATCACCACGTGTGTACAGTGTTAAGAACATATTACTAGTCATAAAGGGCAGCTGTGGTGAGGGTGTCAGAGCAGGCTCCAGGGAGCACAGGAAAGGGACGAGAGACTGTGAAGAAGGAACAGAGCGACACCAGAGGCCATCACGACTAAATCAGGGGGAGCAGGACAGAAGGATCGGACAGGCGCTCACAACAGCCCACGGCCTACGCAAATTCAACACGCGTCCTCCGTGTGACCCAGTAAGGGAATGCAGTTCACAGTCACTTAGGACAACGTCAGAGATTCCTAAACAAGGCAAACACCTGCCCCCATGTGGCTCATCATGTGAACCACGAGGAATGAGGGCAAGTGTGCACAGGGATATTCACAGCACTCTCATCTGTAACTGCTCCCACGCCAGAACATCCAAACACCATTCACAGGAGAGTCCATCAACAGCCCATGGCTCCCGTACACCATTAACCATTGCTCAGCAGTAAAAAGGAATGAACCACTGTCAGCAAGGGTGTGTCTCACAGTGGTTACACGAAGAAGCAAGACTAAAACAATGCAAAAAAAAAAAGTCCCACATACATGCTGCCTGAGCACGTCTGCACACAGCTAATTTTTAGTGACAAAACAGATACATGATCCTGGGGGTGGTAGGTCCTTGGAGATGAGGGTGGGAAGGCGCTATGTTCACAACCTTCATCATAGTGTGGCTGCATGGTGGATATGAAAGTCACACATAAAACAGTTGCTTTGGCCGGCGCCGTGGCTCGCTTGGTTAATCCTCCACCTCCGGCACCAGCATCCCATATGGGCACCGGTTCTAGTCCTGGTTGCTCCTCTTCCAGTCCAGCTCTCTGCTGTGGCCTGGGAGGGCAGTGGAGGATGGCCCAGGTGCTTGGGACCCTGCACCCACATGGGAGACCAGGGGGAGACACCTGTCTTCGGATCGGCACAGCTGTGGTTGAGCTGGGGAGTCAGGAGCTGAAAACTCACTCTTGGTCCCCCACATGGGTGGCAGGAATCCAGTTACTTGAGCTGTAACCACTGCCTCCCAGGGTCTGCACGTGCAGGAAACTGGAGTCAGGAGCCAGAGCAGGACACTGAACAAAGTACTCCCACAGGGGATGCTGGCATCTTAACCAGCATCTTCACTAGCGCGAACGCCCGCCTCCCTGGCTTGTACTTGGACGCCGTTCTGTGGTGTGGGGGCAGCAGGACTGAGACACAGGGGTGCTGCCACTGTACCAGTGCTGTGAGAATGACCATGGCAGGGAGAACACGTCACGCTGAGCGCCTGTGGCTCTTGGAACAGCTGGAGCTCTGGAGCTGGTGACGATCCCCTGGCGGGTGCCCCTGGAGGAGAGCGGCAGCAGCTGGGAAGGGACTGGGGTTCGAACTCCTGCCTCAAGTACTTGGGAGGAGGGAGAGCGGACCCACGGTGTTTCCTACTTCGCAACAGGAAAGGTGCATCTGTGAGCCACAGCCACGGATGCAGCAGAGTTGAGATGGGGGCTGGGGAGAGAAGAGCCCTGTGGCCCTGAGGGACCCTGACACACACAGTGCCTGTAGGAGACGACAGGCAAGCAGGACACCAGGGACACACTCCACATTCCAGCAAAGTGGGTCAAGAAAGCTCTGCCGACGGGGCAGTCACTGGCCCCAAGGCTGCAGCAGGATGCCATCTGTTAGTGACCAGGCAAGAGCGTGGCCCATTAAGACCAGTAGGGGTGCCGGCACCGTGACAGAGTAGGCTAGCCAGCAACTCAGATGGGCACCGGGTCACGCCCCAGCTGCGCCTCTTCCGATCCAGCTCTCTGCCATGGCCTGGGAAAGCGGTGGAAGATGGGCCACGTGCTTGGGACCCTGCACCCACTTGGGAGACTTGGAAGAAGCTCCTGGCTCCGGATCTGCGCAGCTCTGGCTCTTGAGGTCATTTGGGGAGAGAAGCAGCGGGTGGAAGGCCCCTCTGTCTCTCCCTCTGTCTACAACTCTACCTCTCAAGTAAGTAATTTTAAAAAATCTAAAAATTATACACAAACAAAAAACAGACCAATTAGGATGGGCCAGCAGGAGAGGCTGTCGAACGCCACACGGAACGCAAGGGCCTCCAGGATCGGGCGCAGGAGCGGGCGCGGCCGGGAGCGCCCGGCAGGGCAGAGGCAGGGTGGGTGTCTGCGCAACGCCAAGGACGCCGCAGCCCCCTCCCCAAAGCTGCCTGCTCCGCAGAAGCGGCCCACCGGGGCGGCACCCAGGAAGGGCTGCCGGCAAGGGCCCCACGGCCTAACTTTTCCCTGCGTCAGGCCCCGGAGGCTCCCCGCCCGGAAAAACCGGGACCCCGCGCCCGCTGCCGCCGCCCTCGGACTCAGCCGCCCCTGGGGCTCCCGCGCCCCCTCCGCGCGGGACGGACGCGGCAGCCAATGGGAAGGCACGCCGCGCTGGCCCCGCCCCTCACGCACTACCGGAGCCGGGGCGACCGCTCTAGGCTCCCTAAGGAGGCGAGGGTGGCCGGGGACTGTGATGCCTCAGCTGGCGTGCTGCGGCCTGAGAACCGCTTGTTTCCCAGCAGGGGCAGGGGGCCGGGGGCAGCGCCACCGCCACAGCTTCTCGAGAGGAGGGGCTGCGCCCTCACGGGCACTGTCGCACCGGCTCGGTACCACTGACCCCAAGTTCCCGCGTCCTCCGTGGCAACAGGGCTGCACGTCCCAGAGTGCCCGTCGGGCGGCAGGGCGGTGGGACTCCGTGTCCCAGAGTGCTCAGCGGGCGGCAGGGCGGTGGGACTCCGTGTCCCAGAATGCTCCTCGGGCGGCTGGGCGCTGGGACTGTGTCCCAGAATGCTCCTCGGGCGGCTCCAGGGACTCCATGTCCCAGAATGCTCAGCGGGCGGCTGGATGGTGGGACTCCATGTCCCAGAGTGCTCAGCGGGCGGCTGGGCTAGAGGACTCCATGTCCCCTAGTGCTCAGCCGACTGGCGGCCGGAGGGAAACCTATCCTAAGTTTTTTTTAGCTCCGAGTGCCCCGGGGGCCAGGCGAGACGGCCGCAGCCAGTCTGACGCTGGACGCCCCGGCCTCGGGTCCCTGCTGCCTGGAAGCCCCGGCAGGTCACGGAGCAAGCGAGGCAGCCAGAGCTTGCGTTCGGGGCAGGCGCCAGGGCGTCCCGGGACCTTGGAAGGGGCGAGCGGGCAGGTTTGGGATGCAGGTAGAGGTTGGGGGCCTCCATGAGCGGCTGGGCCAGGACGCCCGGGTTTGAGCCAGCGCCACGCTGGGCCCTGAATGCAAGTGACCGAATTGCAAGCAGGGAAGCTGGGCCCCGAAGGCGGATCGCGGCTGGAGGTTGCCACGCGGCAGGCCTCTGAGGGCCACGGCGGCCGGTATTCTAGAGAGCAGGTTACCGTCTGACAGCAGTTTCTCCCAAGGCTCAGATGAAGGGTGAAATGTTCAGTTTTAAGGGCGATGCAGTAACCGCCGCCACGAGCCAAGCTGATTTCAGTTTTACTACCTTAGAGTTGGGGAAATAAAGCAGCGCTGCAAAGTCCTGGGTACCCGAGAATTCGCCGCAGCGTTACACCACATTGAAAAACTAAGATTTATGAAAAACAAGTACATTTTCCTTTTCAGTTTTCTCACAATCCTTGCTCTTACATGTGTAAATTTCCATTTGTTTAAGTAACACAAGTTGCTCTTATCTACTTCAATTAAAAAATAGGAATATTGTACGTTCTATAAGTTAGGGTCTCAAATATTTTTGGATGCCTGAATACACAATACTAAGTTTTTTTCTAAGTTACAATAAATACACACTATGTTCTGTCCAAGAGTACTTGAAAAATTCGTGGGGAGAAGGCAGGTGGAGGTGGGTGTTTGGTTCAGTGGTTAAGAAGCTGCTTGGAGCTCCTGTGTCCCACCTCTGGTCCCAAATCAGCTTCCTGCGAATGTCCACACTGGCAAGCAGCAGGTGATGGCTCAACTACCCGAGTCCCTGCCCGGGTCCCTTGTGGAGGACCCCTATTGGAGGTCCCAGCTCTAGGATTCAGGCTGACACAGCCCTGGGTGTTGTGGGCATCTGGGGATTGAACCACTGGAGGGAAATGCTCCCTCACTCCCTTCCTCTCACCCTTTCAAACAAATAAAAAACCATTTTTTTTTTAAAACTTTGTGGGAAATACAGCCAGTGTTAAAGTGTGGCGGGTTAAGCTACTGCATATGATGCTGGCATCCCAAGTGGGCACCAGTTTGAGTCCTGGCTGCTCCACTTCCAATCCAGCTCCCTGCTGAAGTGCCTGGGAAAGCAGCAGAGGATGGCCCAAGTTCTTGGGCCCCTGCACCCATGCGGGAAGCCCCAAGGGGGCCCCTGGCTTCAGCCTGCCCAGTCCCAACTGTTGAGGCCATTTGGGAAGTAAACCAACAGATGGAAGATCTCTCTGTCTCCTCTCTCTGTAACTCTGCCTTTCAAATAAATAAATCTTAAAATCTTAAAAAAAAACTTTGTGGGAAATAATTCCATTCCACAGTGCCTGTGTTCAGTTCCCAGCTCCAGCTCCTAACTCCAGTTTGCTGCTGATGCAGACCCTATGAGGCAGTTCTTGCCACCCATGTGGGACACCTGGATTGAGTTCATCTCATTTGGTCAGTGGACCCGTGGATGGGAGCTTCTGTCTCAGCTCCTTAATACATAGTCTTTCAGCTGCATGTCTGTCACCAGGCTTTCACTTTCCCCAAAAAAGTTTTTAATACCACTAAGCATTTATTAACACGGTTAGTCCTTGCTAGAAATAAACCATAGCAGGACTGACTTGTAGATATAACCTGCAAATATGTACATGTAAAATCTTATCAATGGTAAAACAAGTTGCAAAAACTGATGACAGAGTTGGTATATAACATTTCCACAGGTTCATTTTACATTTACGAATGTTATCCTGCCTTTATTTATTTTACAGCACACATTACAAAGAGAACATAACATCTGTGGCAACATCTGTGGTCTTACCTTAAACTGTGTAAATCCAACTGAACTTGAGTGCTCTGGACAGAGAACCAGCATACAACCTGCTGTCTTGAGCACCTAAAGTCTCCTGGGTAAATATGTGTGTGGGGAGCAGGCGTCTTCCTGATATAGGTAACTTTACTAATGTAAACGTCTTCTCAAAGGCAAAGGCTGCAGAAGGCATGCAGCTGAGTTGAAATGCAGTAGGCATTGATCAGTGCCTGCCTTTTGGCTCCTGGCTCCAGCTTCCTGCTGATGCAGGCCCTGGGAGGCAGCAGTGATGGCTCAAGTCGCTGGGTTCCTGCCAAGCACCTGGGAGCTCTGCACTGTTCCTGGTCCCAGCTTTTGCTTCACCCAGCACTGGCCCTTGCAGGCATTTGTATAGTGAGCCAGCAGATGAGATCCCTGTCTCTGTCTCCCAAAGAGCAATTCAGAGCTACTTCTGTGTCTTCAGTTTCTCAGAACTCCCAGTTAAAAATTTACCAAAGTGGCATATTCTGGTTATAGTCATACTTCTGGGGTGCTGTGTTCTAAGCCTGAGCAGCAGTAATGGAAAACCTACAGTAGCCGGCACTGTGGCTCACTAGGCTAATCCTCCACCTTGCGGCGCCAGCACACCGGGTTCTAGTCCTGGTCGGGGCACCGGATTCTGTGCTGGTCGCTCCTCTTCCAGGCCAGCTCTCTACTATGGCCCGGGAGTGCAGTGGAGGATGGCCCAAGTTCTTGGGCCCTGTACCCCATGGGAGACCAGGAGAAGCACCTAGCTCCTGCCTTCAGATCAGCGCGGTGCGCTGGCCACAGGGTGCCGGCCGCAGCGGCCATTGGAGGGTGAACCAACGGCAAAGGAAGACCTTTCTCTCTGTCTCTCTCTCTCATTGTCCACTCTGCCCATAAAAAAAATAAAATAAAAAGAAAACCTACAGTGTACTTCTCTGTGATCTTACAACTTTTTGCAGGTACTTGGGAACATAGCTAAGTCACCTAAAAAGGAGCCACAAGATGGCTGTTCTAGGGCTAAGATCCAAGGGACAACCATGGATGACATCACCAAGTGACTTTCGATTGCTGATGCCAGTGGTCAGGCCTGGTGTGAGGACTTTCCCTATGTCCTCAGTAAGGACTGTTGTAGTGGCCAGGTGCACAACCAGGGCTGTGCTACAGTCAAAGAAAATTTACTCCAGCATACATCCTGCATCCAGATGAAGCAACCAGTCAGGTTTAGGGGGCAGGGTTAGGAGGAACAGAGAGAGACAGCAGGATGAACACCCAACACAAAGCTAGATGCCAAAGTACTGGCAGGAGGCTATGACCCAACTTCTCTTTTGCACCTGTGTGAGGGCAACGGGAATAATTTCCTGATACTGTGCTTTCCTCCCAGTAAGCTCAGGTCCCTTTAAAAATGAAAACAAAAGTTGTAGTGACTGACAGATGTGTAAAAATGTAGTCAGTTGATGAGTGTGTAAAGGCTGTGAGTTGGTGAGGTGGGGGGATAGATGGGTTCTTCAAACAGGTGCAGGACGTGCTGCAGGGGCACGGAGGGGACATCTTTCTACACTGTGCAGGGAGCAGGTGACCTGCATTACCATGCCACTGAGCACAAAGAGCCACCTGTAAGGACAGCCATGCAAATGACACAGACCATACTCACTTCCTGAAACACAGGGAGGCCAAGAGAGAAGGAGCAAGACCTAGGGGAGGCTGGCTGTGTACTGGAGAGGGGGCAGCTCTGCCGATGTGCTGCTGGGACCCACCTTGCAGTGACAGCAGAGGCGGCTGTGGGAGATGCGGTGTCCCAGGTGTCTCCAGGGCCAGATCTGTGCTCCCCAAGGGGCAGTGGCCATCCTGGACCAGGACACGTATCCCTGCCGACCTCCCCAAACTCTGAAACTGCACGCACTCTCACCATCCTCCCCTAGGCGCCCGCACCCTGCCCTCCCCAGGGTCTTCTGTAGGAAAACCTGCCCTGAAGAAGGGGGTGTGACAGGCCTCTAAGGTGGTCCTCACCTCCTTTACCCCTGGGATGTGCCAGTAATGAGCCTGGCCTGAGGGGTCCACAGCATGTAGAACAAGAGAATCCCAGATGCCACACAGGTTCACAGTGGGCCAGGAGGCACAGCTCGGCCCTGCGGGTCTCGGGGAACCGCTGAGGGAGGGGCAGGGTGGGAGCTCTGGCAGCAGAAGGGATTCTGGACACAGCCTTTCGCAGGAATGACAGAGCGTTCTGTGCTGAGGGAGACGGCGGCAGGTGGGAGGCCGTGCACGTTCTGCAACTCCATCCAGAGGACAGTTTTGGTCAAGTGGCTCCTTTGTGACAGCGCTGTCAGGGACAGAACCTATTCTGTCTGACGAGGGAAAGCCAGGCTGGGTCTTCCTGGGAACTCAGCTGCCAGCTACATCCTCGCCAGCTCCAATGTCTCCCCACACTGTAAAGTACCCGAAAACCTGAGACCAGCTCACACTGCCACCAGTTCCCCACAACATCCTCAGAGCTGTAGGGTGGGCTCCCGCAACCTGGGTTCTCCACTGTGAGGCCTCACAGCACCCACCTTTCCAACCTGTTTCCTCCTGTGGGAGTGCGGGGATATAACCCCAGCCGGCAGGGAACTCTGACAGTTTAGCTACAGGTGAGCCACAGGCACTTGGCTTTTTAAATGCCACAGTGTACCCTGTCTCTCCAGCCCTTCTAGGGTGGAGTCCCCGACACAGGCTGCACAGTCCTTCACTGCCAGGCCTTTGCACACACCACTGGCTCTGCCTGGAAGCTGTCCTGCCCTCCTCCATCTGCAGAATTCACGTTCCAGCACAGGGGTCAGCTCAGCAGCTTCCCGGCGAAGCCCCCCTGGCATTCTGTCCCTCTCTGAGATGGCTTAGAAAGGCCTGCTGGGAGGGACCGGCATGGCGGCACAGTAGGTTAAGCTGCCACCTCCAACACCGGCATCCCGCATGATTGCTGGTTTGAAAGAAGAAAGAAAGGAACAAGGCTAACAGGAAGGAAGGAAGGTAGGCAAGCAGGACTGGCACGGAAGGAGGCACGACTCCCAGCTGCGGTCCTCCCCGGGCACTAGGCCCCTGCCCGGCACCGCGCCCCACGACTCCCGGCTGCGGTCCTCTCCGGGCACTAGGCCCCTGCCCAGCACCATGCCCCAGGACCTGACCCTTGCTGGCTTACCTGCCACTCTTGATATCAACATCTCTGCCCTACATTACCCTGTTGCCTACTCTGGCCAAGTCCATGTCCCTCCAGACTGGCTGGGGGCCCAGGGCCGTTGAACCCCAAGCGGACTTTCCAGTCTCCCACATCTGGTCACAGTCCCAGGAGCACCCCCCAGCAGCACATTCTGCCTAATCTGTGAGTCAGTTCATCAGTTTCTTAATGGACCAGAACGACTCTGGATCCCCTCCTCTGAATCTGCCACTCCGACTCCTTTGTGTGAAGGAACCAGCAGCTCAGCTAAGTCTCAACCCAGGTTGAGCCAAGGAGGAGGGGCCGGCCACTGGATGGGACACCTGAGGGCTGGACTTCTAAGAGACCCTGCAGGGCCCAGAGGAGTACTTCCTAACTGTCCCCTGTTGGCAAGAGGCCTTGCTCGCAGGACGGTGCCCACCGCCAGTCCCCAGACCTGGCGCAGCCACAGGCATTGGGAGGTGAGCATCCACCATCTCAGTGCTAGGAGGCCTCCTTGGCAGAAATGCCCAGCACGGACCCTGAGCCTACCAAGCTGGCAGCCACTGTGTGCCAGTCAGTTCAGGGGCTCCTGAAAACACGAGGCCTTTGCTAACAGCACTGTCCACTCCTGAGTACTGCACAGTTATTTTCCCTTCGGAATCCATAAAAACAAATATTGAGGCAAGCTACTGTCAAGAGAGTGAGGGCGTGGCACTGAGGTGAATAAGCAGACATAGAGAAACAAGGACAGAACTAGAAACCACTGCCTTTTAAACACGTACCAATGACAGTGACTGCCCCGCATAGCAGGACGGGGGAAATGGAAGAAATCTTTCCAGTGAAAACGCCGGCCAAGACACGATGGGGCCGCCTCTTCCTGGCCCCACACTGGCACGTTCAGAAGACCCAGCTGGTCTCAGGGGAGCTGGAAGGACACTCTGTCCAGGATCAGCAGTGGGAAGCAGAAGACTCGGAAGAAGCAAGCAGCAGAGCCTCTGCGTCACACCTGCAGTTCCAACAGGAGTTGCAGCACAGGGCCACTGCAGAGGCCCCCGGATCTGGCCTCCAGGATGGCAAGTCCAGGTCAGCCTTCCACAGCTGCCAGTTCTGTGATGCCGGACCTACCAGGCTTCTTCCAACACAGTGAAGTGCTGCATCCACCTGCTCCCTGGACACAAGGGCAATCCCCCCAGAAGGAGAGCATTCGACAAACAGGAAACAGAGACTGAAAGACTAGCGCAGCTAGACAAAAAGCAGAAACACAGAGTAGCCACAATGGGATTTAATTCCTCTCCTTTCCTATCAAAAAAGCATGCAGGTTTCTCAGTGCCACCAATTACTGCCATGTAGCCTACCAGCTGCAAGTGAGCAGCACAAAGAGGAAGAAGGTTTAAACTGCAGCTTGCATCCCTCTCTTCTGGCAAGCAATTCATCTCACCTCACACAGGCCACCACCAACAGCAACCCACCCCACACAGTAAGTGACTCCAACTGCAGTATCAACAACGTGTAGCTAAAGACCCCGTGCTCCGGTGCAAATGCATGCAAACCTCTACTTCACCAAGTGCATGGGAAATTCTGGGTGCTGGGCCTCACTCTGTCACGTGGATTTCCATATTCTGCTCGGCCTCAAAGGTCCGGCAGAGACTCCAGAGTGAGCCACTCCGCCCCAGTGGCACTGTTCATCACCAGTCACCCAACAGCATTCAAGCCTTGCGTGGATCCCTGGTACCTGGTCATGTGTGTGGTCACCAAACATCCAGGCTAATAACTGCTCTAGTACAGTGCTGTCTTGTTTGCGTGCTGTTAGGAGACCATCAGTGATGTTTTGGCCCAGCAGTTTGCTCTCATGGCTCCTTTGCTGCTTAACAGCTGTCACTCAGGGGGAGATCTCTGCCACTGACCCACATTCTCCTCAACAAGGCAAGGGCTGGAAGGCCACCCACCTCTTGCACGACTAAGCACTGACTCCTGTACAAATCCTCCAGGAACGACACCTCGTGTTTGGAAAGACAGAAAGCCACTAAGTAAGGCAGCACAAAGGTGCTGTGTGTCAGCAGAGAGCCCTGGTGTCAGTGGGTCAGGACTGCTGCAGGACAAGCTGGAGCCTCACAGAACCCACCTGCTCAGAACCATCCCCTCCCGCCGCCGCCACGGCTGACATCTGCAGCGGGGCCGTCTCCTATTGGACCACAGACTTCTGCTCGCGGCCATCCAGAGACCTGACTGCTGCTCCTGTAGCTACATTCTGCAAGTTGCAGCCTGAAAGAAGTACACAGGGGTTTATTTCCATTTCTTTTGCTTAAGATTTATGACTTACTGGAAAGGCAGAGTTACAGAGGAGGTGGGAGAAAGAGGCAATAGAAAACGTTGATCCACCAGTTCACTGCCCAGTCGCAATGGACAGGGCTGGCCCAAGCCAAAGCCGAGAGCTTAGAACTCCCATCTGGGCCTCCCCAACACGGATGGCAGGGACCCAGGGACTTGGGCCATCCTCCGCTGCTTTCCCAGGTACACCAGCAGGGATCTGGATCAGAAGAGGAGCCGCTAGAACTCGAAATGAGGCTCCTACAGGACGTCTGCGTCGCAGGCAGCAGCCCAACTCGCTGCACCACAACACTGGACCTTGTGTGCATTTCTAATGAGGACTGTAAGTGACAGCTCCCAAACACTTTAAGTGAGACCATCCCTCTAACCACTGGGGGCAAGGTGCTAAGTATTTTATGCAGAAACATTTCAGCAAAGTTATTTCAGTTCAAGTGATGGTTCAGAGAGCTTGAGACCTTTTCATGAAAGGAACTGGTTTCCTCTCCTTGTTGAATTCCGTAGAATAACCATTCCCTTTACTAAGAAAAACAAACAAAAACACCTTGGCCTTCTCACTATCAACTGCAGATTCGCTGGGATTCTCCTTTTACCATTATTCACAGACATTGGAAAGACAGATTAACTCTTTAAAAGATTACAAGTGTTAAACAATGAGTTTACATGCCTTCACTGAGGCACCTTCTAGAAGGTAAGGCACAGACGCTACTGTTTCCATGATGGTGACTTAAATGTGAAATCCGAGGGCCCAAAGTGAACCGAACTTGGTATCTTGGCAAGACTTCTTGTTACCTTGGAGTGGTACTTTGTGAGATGTTGACACAAAGTACTAAGGAGGCTATCAACAAATAAACTAGAAAGAACCAGGAAAAAAAAATCCAGCTTTTACTTACATTTCTTTAGAATATGAAAGTAAATAGTAAAACATTCAGAAATGTTATAGGAAAGGAAACTACTACTTTTTCTTTTTATTGACAGACAGAGTTAGACAGTGAGAAAGGTCTTCCTTCCATTGGTTCACCCCCTAAATGGCCATGGCAGCATGCTGCATCAATCCGAGGCCAGGAGCCAGGTGCTTCCTCCTGGTCTCCCATGCGGGTGCAGGGCCCAAGCACTTGGGCCATCCTCCACTGCACTCCCGGGCCACTGCAGAGAGCTGGACTGGAAGAGGGGCAACTAGGACAGAATCCAGTGCCCCAACTGGGACTAGAACCCAGGGTGCCAGCGCCGCAAGCAGAGGATTAGCCTAGTGAGCCATGGCGCCGGCCTAGGAAATTACTTCTTTTAAAAGTTACATAAAACAATGTTTTACAATAAAATAAGCAAAAACTGGACTACCTTAAATGAAAATCCTATTCATCAAATGACACCATTAAAGGGTACAGAGAAGTGACAGAGAAAAAACAACTTCCTCAAATATAACCACTTCTTAAAAAATATGTATTTGAGGCCGGCGCCGTGGCTCAACAGACTAATCCTCCGCCTTGCGGCACCGGCACACCAGGTTCTAGTCCCGGTCGGGGAGCCGGATTCTGTCCCGGTTGCCCCTCTTCCAGGCCAGCCCTCTGCTGTGGCCCGGGAGTGCAGTGGAGGATGGCCCAAGTGCTTGGGCCCTGCACCCCATGGGAGACCAGGGAAAAGCACCTAGCACCTGGCTCCTGCCATCGGAGGAGCGCGGTGCGCCGGCTGCAGGGCGCCATCCGCGGCAGCCATTGGAGGGTGAACCAACGGCAAAAGGAAGACCTTTCTCTCTATCTCTCTCTCTCACTGTCCACTCTGCCTGTCACCAAAAAAAAAAAAAAGTATTTGAAAGACAATGAGACATAAAGAGAGCACTCCCATGGTTTACCCCCTACATGCCCACAAGAGCAAGGACTGGTCTAAGCAGAAGTAAGGAGTCATAAAGCCAGTCCCGGTCTCCCACATGAGTGCAGGAACCATCATATCGCCTTCCAGGGTGTGCATGAGCAGGAAGCTGCAGGCACGACACAGAGCTGCGTACCAAGCCTGGACTTGGGCTGCACCGTGCTGCCGCAGAGTAAGCCACCACGTGCAACCACAGCATCCCATACCAAAGTGCCAGTTCCAGTCCTGGCTGCTGCACTTCTGACCCAGCTTTCTGCTACTGCACCTGGGAAGATGGCGGATGACGGTCCAAGTCCTTGGGCTCCTGCACCCATGTGGGAGACCTGGAAGAAGCTCCTGGCTCCTGGCTATTGCAGTCATCTGGGAAGTCCACCTGTAATTGAAAGCTATGTCTCTCTCTCTGTCTCTCTGTCTCTCCCCCATTTTTCCCCCCACCATCACCCTGCCTTTCTAATAAATAAATCTTTAAAAAAAAAAAAAAAAAACCCAGGCACTACAATATGGGACATGGGCATCCTAACCAGCATATTAACTGCTTAAACTCCTCCCCTCACTGCTTTTATTAAGATAGAGACTCCAACAGAAAAGTTGGAGAAGAAATGCAAACTAAAGCCACTTAACAAAGACAAAATTAATGAGAGTTCTTCCCTGAAAAAGGGGCACAACCGAACCCTCATGAAGTAAAACTGGAATGTAAGCTGCATCCGGAGAAACTGGTTGTCGAAGATACGGGACACCTCACCACCACAGGCTGACCGAGAGAAATGCCACACGTGTGTGTCACAACATGGTGAGATACAAGCAGTGCTCATCCAAACACTCGAGACCCAGGGGAAGGGGCAAGAGGTACGTTCAGAAGAGCTAAGTGGGAAGTACACACAGAGCGTTCTCTAAGACAAGGCACGAAATCAGCCTTAGATTTAAGAAGACTGAAATCATATCAGATATCTTCTCAAACCACAGTGGCATGAAAATATAAATCAGTAACTGGGGAAATAATGAACAATTCACAAGTATGTGGAAATTAAACAGTGTGCTCCTAAACAACTATTGGGCCAAAGAAGAATTTAAAAGAGAAATTCTAAAAAGACACTGTGAAAAATAAAAATTGGAACCTAACACATAAAACTTAAAGGATGTAGAAAAGCAGTTTAGAGAAGAAAGTTTATGGCACTATATATCTACATCAAGTAATAAGATCTTGGGCCAGCATTGTGACACAGAGGATTAAGCTGCTACCTACAATGCCAGTGTCCTATCCAAGCACCAGTTTAAATCCTGCCTACTCTACCTCTGATCCAGCTCCCTGCTAAGGCACCTGGGAAATCAGGAGACAGCCTGTCCTTGAGCCCCTGAATCCGTATGTGAGACCCAAAGAGGGTTCCAGGCTCCTGGCTTCAGTGTGGCCCAGCCCTAGCCATTGCAGCCAATTAGAGAGTGAATCAACAAACAGAAACTAATTCTCTCTCTCCAGTGGATGAAAGAACTCTCTTTCTCTGTGTCTGTCTGTCTCTCTCTCTCTGTAATTCTACCTTTCAAATAAAAATCTTTAAAAAAAAAAAAAAAAACCTCAATCTAATAACCTAAGATTACAACTAAATCAATTAGAAATTTGCCAGGTTTAGTAGAAGAAAATGACAAAAATCAAAAGATATAGAGAAACAGACTATAAAATTTAGAAAACACCAATAAAACTAAGTTGTTTTTTAAAAAGCTAAACAAAATTTACAAACCCTTAGCTTGTCTAAAAAAAAAAAGAAGACTCAAATAAACAAACTCAGAAAGGAGACATTAAAACTGCTAACACAGATGTACAAAGGATCAAATGAGAAAATTAAGAGAAATTATGAATCAATATCACTGATAACCTAGAAAAAAATGAATAAATTCCTAGGAACATGACCCACCAAGACCAAATCCTGAAGAAATCATAAATATTTACAGATCAAGAATGAGTAAGGATACTGAATCAATAATAACTTCCCCAGCAAAGGAAAGCCCAGGGCCAGACGGCTTCATGGCTGAATTCCACAAACATTTAAATAATACTAATTCTCAAAATTTTCCAAAAATTGAAGAAAGCATACTTATAAACTCATTTTATAAGATCATCATTATCCTGACACCAAAGCTAAACCGACACTACAAGGGGGAGGGAGGAACCACTATCTCAGATGAAAATTACTCAAGAAAATACTACTACATTATATTCAACAGCATAGTAAAAAGACTTTACCTTGATTAACTGAGATTTGTCCCCAGATGCAAGGAGGATTCAACATATGCAAATCAGTAAATATAATTCATCCTATTAACACAATGAACAAAATTCATATGGCCAATAGATGCAAAAAACGCATTTAGCAAACTTGAAATACTTTTATGATAAAAACTGCCAACAAATTAGGTGTAGGGGAAACATTTCAACATGATCAAGGCCATAAATGGCAAAACTGCAGCTAGCACCATGCTCAACAAAGTCGAAAGCTTTTCCTCTAAGATCAAGAATGGGATAGGGCTGCTCACACTCAGCAATTTGATTCTATTAAGTACTAAAAACTGTGACTCCACTAAAACCTGTTAGAACTCAAGAATCACTTCATTAAAGTTGCGGAGTACAAAATTACACTGAAAAATCCAACTCAATGGGGGAAGGGTACTATCTTTGACATATGATATTGGGAAAACTCGTTATACACATGCAAAAGAAACTGGACCCTATCTCAACATTTATAAGACCTGAAACTGCAAAACATAAGAAGACACAAGGAGAAAGCTTCATGACATTGGCCCAAGCAATGAATTTTTGGATATGGCTCCTAAAAGTACAGCAAAAAAAGTAAAAACAAACTAATGGGATTTTAAGAAACTAAAAAGTTTCTGTAAAGCAAAGAAAGGAATAGAGTGAAGAGACAATCCAAATACTGTGAGAAAATATTTACAAATCATACATCTGATAAAGGGCCACTACACAAAATACATAAGGGACCCAAACCACTCTGTAACATGAAATCAGCTATCCCTATTAGAAAGGCCCTGAATAGACATTTCTCAAAAGCAGACATACGTGGCCAACAGATTGATGAAAAAAATTCTCGAGGTTGGCACTGTGGTGCAGCGGATTAAAGCCCTGGCCTGAAGTGCCAGCATATGGGTGCTGGTTCTAGTCCTAGCTGCTCCTCTGCCAACCCAGCTCTCTGCTATGGCCTGGGAAAGTAGTAGAAGATGGCCCAGGTCCTTGAGCCCCTGCACCCAAGTGGGAGACCCGGAAAAAGCTCTTGGCTCATGGCTTTGGATCAGCACAGCTCTGGCCGTTGCATCCACCTGGGGAGTAAATCAGTGGATGGAAGACCGACCTCTCTGTCTCTACCTCTCTAACTCTTTCAAATAAATAAAATAAATCTTTTTTAAAAATTCTCAATATAATAATCAGGGAAATACAAATTAAAATGATGAAATATCATCTCATACCTGTTAGAATGCCCATTATCAAAAAGATGAAAAAAAGCAAGAATTAGGAAGCACAGAAAAATGACTCCTTTGTACACTGTTGTTGGGAATATAAATCAGTACAGCCAGTCTGAAAAGAGCATGAAGGTTTCTCAAAACACTAAGGGCTACCACAGGATCCAGCAATGCCACCTTTGGGTACATATCTGAAAGAATATGCCAATGCTTACTACTGCATTATTCATAACATACTACCAATAGGCTCACCACTGGATGAATGGATTTTAAAAGTCTGGTACAGGGCCAGCACCATGGTGCACTAGGTTAATCCTCCACCTGAGGTGTCAGCATCCCATATGGGTGCTGGTTTGAGTCCCAGCTGCTCCTCTTCCAGTCCAACTCTCTGCTGTGGCCTGGGAAAGCAGTGGGAGATGGTCCAAGTGCTTAGGCCCCTGCACACGCAAGGGAGACCAGGAAGAGGCACCTGACTCCTGGCTTCGGATCGGCATAGCTCTGGCCATTGCGGCCATTTTGAGGGTGAACCATCGGATGGAAGACCTTTCTCTCTCTCTCTCTCTTTCTCTGTAACTCTACCTGTCAAATAAGATAAAATATCTTAAAAAAAAAAAAAAGTTTGCTACAGGGGCCAGTGTTGTGGTATAGCAGGTAAACCAACCACGTGCAATGCCAACATTTCATACGGGCACCCGTTTTTGTCCCAGCTGCTCTACTTTTGATCCAGCTCCCTAATGGCTGGGGAAAGCAAGAGAACATGGCCCAAGTTCTTAGGACCCCACCATCCACATGGGAGACCCGGATGAAGCTCCTGGCTTCAGCCAGCCTCAGCCCTGGCCATTGCAGCCATTTGGGGAGTGAACCAGTGGACGAAAGATCACTCCTTCTCTGTAAGTTTGACTTTCAAATAAATACATCTTGGAAAAAAATGGTATATCCACAATGGTACCCCATTCAGCCTTAAAAAGAAGAAAATTCTTCCATTTGTGACTACAATGATGAACATAGAGGACATTATGTTAAATGACATAAGCTAGGCACAGAAAGACAAATACAGCATGACCTCACTGATATGTGCACTGTGTAAGTCAAATTCAGAGAAAGAAAACAGAATGGTGGTTATGAGCAGATGAGGGAAAGAAGTGAGGGCATGAGAAGAAGGGGAACACAGCTGTCCAAGGGCACAGAGTTTCAGTCAGACAGGAGGAACATGGGATGGAGCTTTACTGCACAGGATGGAGACTGATGATACGACTTCAAAGTGGATTTCAAAAGCCCTCACCAAAAGGAATTCATATGTATGACGCGATGGATATGTCAGTTTGCCAGCCTTGATCACTGCACCATTTATAAAACATCACACTGGGCCCCACAATATATATAACTCCTATTTGTTAATTTAAACTAAAAAGTTTAGGGGTGGATATCATGGCATAGTATGTAAACCTGCTGCCTGTGATACTGGCATTCCATATGGGCACCAGTTTGAGTCCTGGCTATTCCACTCCAATCCAGCTTCCTGCTGCTGTGCCTGGGAAAAGCAGCAGAAGATGGTCCACATGTTTGGGCACCTCTACCCAGGTAGAGACTAGGATGAAGCTCCTGGATTCTGGCTTTAGCCTTGCCAGCCCTGGTCATTGCAGCCATCCAAGGAGTGAATCAACAGATGGAAGATCTCTCTAGCTCTCCGACCCTTCTCTCTCTAATTCCACCTTTCAAATAAATAAATGTCTTTTTAAAAATAAAATAAAAATTTTAAAAGCATAAACTGTCAAATTGGATTTAACAAACAGGTAAAATCAAAATATACATGTACAGAAAAAAAAATACTTTTGAAAAAAATATTTATTTGAAAGGTAGGCTTAGAGAGAAGGAGAGACAGAAAGAGAAATCATCCATCTGTTGGTTCATTCCCCTAATGGCCACAACAGCCAGGATGGACCACGACGAAGCCAGGCGCCCAAATATTTGGGTCATCACCCACTGCTCTTCGAGTGCATGTATTAGCAGGGAGCTGGATCAGAGGCACAGTAGTCAGGACCCCAAATGGTTCTTCAAAATGAGACAGAGGTCAGTGCTGCAAGCAGTGGCTGAATCCACTGTGTCACAATGCCAGCTCCCCATAAAAACACTTTAAATTCAATGATACAAAAAGGCTGACATTTAAGGGGCAGAAAGATAATACATCATGTAAAAGGGCTTTGAATGAGTTAGATATACTGGCTGGCCATCTCCAAAATGGACAGAATAGACTAAAACAAAACAAATCTTGAGACAAATAAATATTTTATAGTAATAAAAGGCCCAACCAATCTGAACAACTAACAGTCCTAACATATGTACCTAACAAAAAAAGCTCAACATTAAGTAAAGGGCAAAAGTTCACAGAGAATTAGACTGTTCAATAACAAGTCTTGCAAATGTCAACATCCCACTTTCGCTAATTCATAGAAAAAACAGTAAGACTGACAAGGATATAAACACAATGAAATGACTTAATAAGCTTCATCTATGTAATTCATATACATTTAGATACAGACAGCACACACATCCAACAACGGAATACACATTCTGTTCAAGTGAACACGGAATATTGTCCAGAAAAGACTATTTGATAGTTCATAAAATATCCTACATTTATCCTAAATTCAAAAGGATTAAAATCATACAAAGTGGCCAGCACCGCGGCTCAACAGGCTAATCCTCCACCTTGCGGCACCAGCACACCAGGTTCTAGACCCGGTCAGGGAGCCAGATTCTGTCCCAGTTGCCCCTCTTCCAGCCCAGCTCTCTGCTGTGGCCAGGAAGTGCAGTGGAGGATGGCCCAAGTGCTTGGGCCCTGCACCCCATGGGAGACCAGGAGAAGCACCTGGCTTCTGCCATTGGATAAGCGTGGTGCGCCAGCAGGAGCGCGCCAGCCATGGCGGCCATTGGAGGGTGAACCAATGGCAAAAGGAAGCCCTTTCTCTCTTTCTCTCTCTCTCACTGTCCACTCTGCCTGTCAAAAATAAAAAAATAAAAATAAAAAAAAACATACAAAGTATGATTTCTGACTATAGTGGATTTGAACTGAAAATTAGTAACAGAAAGATATTTAAGGAGTTTACAAACAGTTGAAAGTAAGCAATATACTCTCGGCTAGTGAGTTACAGAAGAAATAAGGCAAATTACGACTGAACATGAAAACACAACAAACATGAAAAACAAACATAATGCAGTTAAAACAGGGGTTAGAAAAAAGTTACAGATCAAATATCTACATTTTTAAAAGACCTGAAATCAATCAGCTAGTCTTCCACACTAAGACATGAACAAAAGGGAGAACCAAAGCTGAGAGAAAACAAGAAATAAAGATGAAAAAGGAAAGGACAGAGAAATCATGCTTCATTGCTCACTGGTGGGAGACCAGCAGTGGACTGGTGGCAGGTGGGAAACGACACCTTGCTCACCAAGACTGCAGAACTTCTACACCCAGCCCAGCAGCCCAGCCCTCAGGTTCTCTTCAGGACTCCATTCTGCCTGACTTGCTCCTGTCCCCTCTCTGGATTCCCCCTATGCCTCTAAGACAGTAACACCACACTTGTTGTCCACAAACGCAGCACTGAGTCCCAGGGAAGGCCAGGCCAGCCTTCACCATCCACTGCTCTTGTACACTCACCTCCTGCCAGGCCTGCTCAACTCTCTGGGACAGTAACAGTGTAGGATGCAGACCATGCTCTGCTTCTATGTGGAGAGTGAGTCCATTCAGATTTCAGGTATGCGGGCAAGACATTGGAGTTTTGGGCCACAGGCAAAAATCTGTGCCACTCACCACTCAGCACACAACTTCATCAGCAAAGTCACCTCCAGCCCTTGTCCAAAGACTCAAGTATCACATAAGGGGCCCAGATGTACGATGCATACATGGTGGGCAAAGGGCAGGGGCAGGAAACCCAGGACCCCTTCACAACAAGCAGCAAATGAATAACCACCCACACCCAGGGGTATTCCCTGTACTTACTGGGCTGCTCAGGTGACCAAAAACCAGAAACTACTCCACACTGGGACACAGACCAGGCTCTCCATCTGGACAGGACGTGTAAGGCATGAGTTATGCCCTCCTCACATTCCAAGCTGCGTGCACAGTTGGTCATGCCATCCCCAGCCACTCCTTCCATCCTCCTGACCTCATTTCTGGGCCTTGAAGAGTCATGAACTAGACCCAGAAGAGAGGCTGTGCAGTGACACCCTTCCCTGTGTCCCCGGTTTCAGCCATGCCCCAATGCATACCTTTTCTCCCATTTCTGTGCCTACCTTGGAGCCTTGGTCTTCTCCTTACTACTCACAGAAATTCTAGGAGCAGTGAGGGAGCCTCCAGACTCCAGGCGGCACTACTGCAGAGAGGCTCCAAGGTGGAACCATCAGTAAGTCTGCAGGCTGCATGGTTCCTGTAGCTCTTCTCCTGGGGGCTTGCAGAGCCTGGGCTCTGATGAGCTTCCATGTGTTCCTTAGCCCATAATTTACCTTCTCCTAACTGTGGGATGTTTACTGTGCAGCTGGTAATATTGTGCCAGCTTGGTGGAAAATACCAATGCAAGTATGTGGGGGAGGACTGCTTGAATATTACTCAGCTGATAACTGAGGTCTCCACTTCCATCTATTACTTCTATTTCTTAACCCTATTTTCTACACATCATTCAATTTCTTAATGCTTATATTTATTTGAAAGGTAGCGTGTGTTTTGGGTGTGACAGAGAGAGAGCGAGAGCGAGAGTGAGAGCGAGAGAGAGAGAGAGAGAAGATTGCATTTGCTGGTTCACTTCCCAAATGGCCATAACAGCCAGGGTTGGAACAGGCCAAAGCCAGGAGCCTGGAATTCCACCCAGGTCCCCCATGTGGACTGCAGGGACTCAAGCACTTGAGCCATCACTGGCTACCTCCCAGGATGCACACTCATAGGAAGCTGGATCAGCAGCAATGCAGCCAGGACTAGCATCAGCACTCCAATATGGGATGCAGGCATCCCAAAGGGTGGCTTAAGCCACTGTACCACAACACTTGCCCATCTCAATTGCTGAACCCAATGAAGAGAGGATACTGTAGGGTTCTCCCATGAGGATGATAAATATGTCTGCTCCTTTAAAAAATTGCCTCTACATATATGCTAAGGCTCAACTGTGAGATGTGCATTTACAGATGCTATCATTACCCGAAAACGTGGACTTCTGATGAGTACAGACTTTGCTCTATCGCTAAAAGTGTTTTCTGCCTTAAAAACAACTCTGCATGGGGCCGGGCACTGTGGCTCACTTGGTTAATCCTCCACCTGCGGCACCAGCATCCCATATGGGCGCCAGGTTCTAGTCCCGGTTGCTCCTCTTCCATTCCAGCTCTCTGCTGTGGCCCGGGAAGGCAGTGGAGGATGGCCCAGGTTCTTGGGCCCTGCACTCGCATGGGAGACCAGGAGGAAGCACCTGACTCCTAGCTTTGGATCGGCGCAGTGGGCCGGCCGTGGCGGCCATCTTGGGGGTGAACCAACGGAAGGAAGACCTTTCTCTCTGTCTCTCCCTCTCACTATCTAACTCTGCCTGTTTAAAAAAAAAAAAATTCTGCTTTGTTTTAGCTAGTTTTTCTCTAAAATACACATAATTTGTTTCCCATTACTTCTGTATTTATCCTCATTTTTGCTGTTTGTGTCTCATGACTTGCATTTGGGAGATTCCCAGAAGGTAGGACAAGGGCCAATGGAGCACTGGAGGTGAACAGGGGTGAACTGCAGGCCTGTCCTCAGGATGGGAGACAGCACAGACACAGGTACTGCTAATGCATTTGTAGCCCTGATACCTAGGAATGGCCAGATCACAAGGCTGATGTGTACTGAGAGCTAAGCCCAATGCAAATCCAGTCAGAAATCAGGAAGGGTTCTGGAAGGAGCCAGCATTGTGGTACATTAGGTTAAGTTGCCATTTGCGAACCCAGCAATGCACAAGAGCATAGGTTTGAGTCCTGGATGCTCCACTCCTGATCCAGCACCCTGCTAATGTGCTTGGGAAAAGCAGAAGATGGCCCAAGTACTTGAGTCCACCATGTAACAGATCCAGAAAGAATTCCAGGCTCCTGGCTTTGGCCTGGCCCAACCCTGGCCATTGAGGCCTTTGGAAGAGTGAACCAGAAGAAGAAGATCTCTCCCTCTCTCTCTCTCGCCCCTCCACCCCATCTATCTCTCCTTCCTTGTAACTCTGCCTTTCAGATAAATAAATCTTTTTGTAAAAAGGTCTCTGTGGAAATAGAAAGAAGTTCACAAATACTTTAAATAAAATTACAGATCAATGTGAGGGATGATAATGAAACAATAAAGACTATACTAAGAGGAATATAAAGCTACTATAATATTCAACATTATCATGTTTTTCAACAAGTGCCTGCAAATAGTTCAGTGAAATAAAAAAGGAGTCACACCTACGAGATAAATTCAGTCAAGTCAAGGCTCAATTAAAACAGGAGTAACCCATCTAAACAAAGGATAAGCAAAACGACCAAATAAATAAAAGAAAAAAAAAACACACCAGCACAGTATCATTCACAGAAGACCGCCTGGACTTTAGGCCAATTGGACACTCTGCTCACAGCCTTTCTTCATCCTGTAAACACAGAATGCAGATCCTGCAGGCAGCTGTAGGCCCATACACAAGTCTGGGGTTATCACAAATACAGTGATCATCAGCAACTCTGTACCATGGAAAAACACGTCTCATGCAGAGCTGGATTATAGTTTTATGGCCAACACTTATGAATCATATGTTGCCCCTGTGGTTACACAGCTGATCTGTACTGGAACAATGTGGGCAAAGAATAAAAGAAAAATAGCCACTTCAAATACTAATTTAGTAAATGATGACGGTTTTTTAAAGAAGTGGGTGTTATGGGTTCAATGTTCCCAAAATTCACATGTGAAAACAAGAGCTGTTATATATGCACACCCACAGTAGGAGTCTAAAAATAAAGGCTGTATGTACAAGAAAAGAGTACAATATGGAGAATACACAGCCAGTCTCTGTCACGCAGTATTACTCCCCTGTGTGCAATACCTAATACCTGTGACATGTGACTTCTGCCAAAAGTTTTCCCATATGCATTACACTTAGGGTGCCTTCTTTATGCAACATTTGTCAAGGTTTGACTTAAAAAGGTTTCTCCCCATTCATCATGTTTATAGAATTTTCTTTTGTGTGACTTATGACATTCAATGAGCCCTTAGAGTAGAAAGTTCTGCCATTCTTTATATTCGTATGCTTTCCCACGTGAATGAGTTCTCTGATGGGTCCTGAGGTATGACTTCCGGCAGAAAGTTTTCCCACATTCATTACACGCATAGGGCTTTTCCCCAGTGTGAATGCTCTGATGCATAATGAGGTTTGACTTGCGACAGAAAGTTTTGCCACATTCGTTGCATTCGTACGGTTTTTCCCCTGTGTGGGTTCTGTGATGCCTGCTGAGATGTGATTTCTGGCAAAAAGTTTTTCCACATTCACTACATTCATAGGGTTTTTCCCCTGTGTGAGTTCTCTGATGTATAGTCAGGTCTGACTTTCGGTAAAAGTTTTTTCCACATTCATTACATTCGTAAGGTTTTTCTCCTGTATGAGTTCTCTGGTGCATGCTGAGATGTGACCTCTGACAGAAAGTTTTCCCACATTCACTACACGCATAGGGCTTTTCCCCTGTGTGAATTCTCTGATGCTTGCTGAGGTTCGACTTCTGGTAGAAGGTTTTCCCACACTCATTACATTCATAGGGCTTTTCCCCTCTGTGAGTTCTCTGATGCATGCTCAGGTGTGACTTCCTGCAGAAGGTCTTTCCACATTCATTACATCCATAAGGCTTCTCCCCTGTGTGAGTTCTCTGATGCATGCTGAGGTGTGACTTGTGGTAGAAGGTTTTCCCACACTCGTTACATCCATAGGGCTTTTCCCCTGTGTGGATTCTGTGATGCATGCGCAGATGCGACTTCCGAAAGAAGGCTTTTCCACATTCATTACAAACATAAGGCTTCTCCCCTGTGTGAGT
The DNA here is from genome assembly GCA_949820135.1 of Sylvilagus floridanus. Taxonomy (NCBI): domain Eukaryota; kingdom Metazoa; phylum Chordata; class Mammalia; order Lagomorpha; family Leporidae; genus Sylvilagus; species Sylvilagus floridanus. The sequence goes on from OX463246.1 coordinate 375,876, forward strand.
TCTCTGATGCATGCGGAGATGTGACTTGTGGTAGAAGGTTTTCCCACACTCGTTACATCCATAGGGCTTCTCCCCCGTGTGAGTTCTCTGATGCATGCTGAGGTGTGATTTCCTGAAGAAGGTTTTCCCACACTCGTTACACTCATAGGGCTTTTCCCCTGTGTGAGTCCTCTGATGTCTGCTGCAGTTTGACTTGTGGTAGAAAGTCTTTCCACATTCATTGCATTCATAGGGCTTGCCCTCTGGGTGAACTCTGTGATGGATAGTAAGGTTTGGTCTACAGATGAAAGGTTTCTCATATATCCCTATATGTGGTCTCTGATTTAGTATAAGATCTGCTTTGCTAATGAAAGTTTCCCCAAATGCAGTACATTCAGCGAGTTTCTCTTCTCTGTGTGTCTGCTTGCATTCAGTGAGATTAAACTTTTCATAGAATGCTTCCTTTCCTGTGTGAGTTGTGTCTCCAACAATGAGAGCTGACTGATCACAGGGCTTTCCATATTCACTGTATTTATAGGAGGTCTCACCCATTTGAATCATCTTATGTGTAAAGAATAATTCTTCACTGTTGAGGGTTTCCCCTTGTTCATTATATTCAAAAGGCTGATGCAAAGTTTGAATCCCATAATGCTCCCCAAGATGCTCACAGCATCTGAGAGAATTCCCAGTCATATGATATCCACGAAGTTTCACTTCAGCATGCATCTCAGCAGGCTCACTAGGAAGGAGCACATTCTGATAGATATTGAACACATGAGGCCCCAGTCTTGAATAATTTCCATTCCGTAAAATCAGTTCTGAAACATAGTTTGGGCTCCAATTAAATGTTTTTCTTAATTCAACTCTTTCCTTAGTTGATGTATTACTGTTTGCAATTACAAACTGCCAGAAATTTATGTCTTGATTTTCTTGGCTGGTCTCAATCACATCATCAATTTTCTGGACAACTGAAATGAGAAAAAAAAATACCCATATTCATGAACCACATCTAAGCATCACTCCTAGAATGCTCACACAAAGGTAAATAAACTTCTTCCTACCCTAGTGGCACAAGATTTAAAAACATAAATAAAAGTATTTAATTATGGTAAGCATATATTTTTTCTCCTTAATGAGTTAATATAATAAATAATGTTAATGGTTCTTCCAATGTTAAACCATGCTGTTTCTTGCTGCTTTGTTCTTTTCTTTTAATAAGCGAAGAAATAGTTAGTGAAAATATTCACCCACTACCTAGCTGTAGTACTGAATACTTTTCATCTGCCTTTTGTTTTCTCTGTTCTTTTACTCTGGCTTTTTACTTTTGCAACTATGTACGTTTCGTGCTTCTTCTTTGCTGCTCTTTCAGCTTTAAAGATGACAAGGTTATCTTGGATCAGCTATCTGCAGGTGCAGAAGAGGCCCACCAGTCTGTTCCACAAGCAAGAACACGGTTTGGAAGAGAACTATCACCTATGTTTGTCTAGTTTTCACTCTTCCCAGGATGGACACATAAGAACTTTCTTTGGAGAACGTAAAACACACATATCTGATGCATGAAACCAGTTGTCATTAGGGCTGGGACTTGGGAAAAACTGGTGAGAACAGCTCAACAGAGCCAACTTCTGCTGAGCTCTTCTTGTTCTGGTCTCCCTGCCCAGTATGTACTGACTGACCTGAGACGCTCTGGTTTAGGGATTCTTCTACTGTCCATGGTTCTGCTCCTTGCTCCAACTTGAAGATCACCTCAGGTTTGGTAATGCAGAATCCTGTTAATGGGAAATAACGTAGGACTTTGCCAGACTGCTAACTCAGGTCCTTTGAAGAATGACAACAGCTTAGCTTCAGGAGCTGTGCAATGAAACAGCCAATTTGAACTTTTTGCTAGTGTTTACTGTCACATTCTTCACAGACTGGAATCCTACACCTGGATAGCATTAAACCATATATAAAGTTCATGTATTTCTCAAAGGAAATGTTCCACTTGGGAGTTACTGGGGAGTTCTGCTCACCCAAGGACAGCAGGCTGCTGTAGGTCTCCAGCATCACATCCCTGTACAGGGTCCTCTGAGCACTGTCCAGGTCCTGCCACTCCTCCCAGGTAAAATCCACAGCCAAGTCCTCAAATGACACCAATACCTGCAACAGCATATTTCTCCTCAACATATCAGCTCTTGATCACAAAACAGGAAGACTGAGAGTTTATTCTTCTGAGTGTCACATATATATGTCTTACATACGATGCAGCTCACTTTTTATTCTATATGGCAACAGAAAGAAAATCACAATAAAAACATATTGCACCTGTATTATTAACTTGTACTTTCCAAAAATAGTACCATGAAGTTTCCTTTATATACTTGGAAATGTTCTGATGTTTTGATTCTGAAAGCAGCTCACAGGCTAGTCTGAAGATGAAAGCATAAACACATACCTGAAATAACACAACAGATAAACTGAGGCACCTGTTCAATGTAGAGCAGTGTAACAAAGCAGATAAAATAGACTGCTTTGAATTATAAGATTGCACGTCACTGAAAAACCAACGATGATTAAATCTTCTACAGGAATGTGTTCTCATGAATAAGAAGCAACAGAAGAGGCCAGTGCTGTGGCATGGCAGGCTTAGCCTCCACCTGCAGTGTTGGCATCCCACAGGGGCACCAGTTTATGTTCTGGCTGCTCCTCTTCCAATCTCACTCTCTGCTATGGCCTGGGATAGCAGTAGAAGATGGCCCAGGTCTTAGGCCCTTGTACCTGCATGGGAGACCTGAAAGAAGCTCCTGGTTTTGGATCGCCCCAGCTCAGGCCATTGCAGCTATTTGGGGAGTGAATCAGCAGATGGAAGACCTTTCTTTCTGTCTCTCCCTCTGTCTACCTCAACTACCTCTCAAATAAATAAATAAATCTTTAAAGAAGCAACAGAAACCAGGTACTTTTAAAAGCACAATGAATACACACCAAGCAAATGAAACTGAAAATAGCACATTGTCTAGGCGAGTGTTCCTGGGATGTGATGAGAGGTAAAGGCAGTAAAAGGGCTCAACAAACTGATAATTGTGATTCTATATTTAAACACTCGACTTACTTTCAACAATAAAACTTTTATTGACTTGTTTTTAATTACTTATAAAACATGTTCATAATCATCTTTATATTTCCCTTAGCATCCAAAAGAATTGCTACTGCTCACATGAAAGTGACTATGCACTTGCTAAGCCCAGGATACAAAGAAAGGGCCAATAAAAAGCGGTAAGTTACCAGATCAAATTTGCATTTTGAAAGTCATTCCCCAGAAGGACCTAAGGAACACTTAGAGGTGGGAAAATCACTGTGAGACATGACCAGTTCTCATCAGCACACAGAGCAGTAAGAATACAGAATCGTCATCATTAAAAAGGAAAGGAGGAAGCAGGAAGAAGATTCAACAGTAACTGCTATGCAGACAATGAAAAGTAGAGTTTAATTTCACAGTGTCTGTCTGAGTAGTTAGGTAGATACTAGGACTGAGATCAGGAAAAAGAACAAAAATATGGTGGAAAGATGTAAGAATGATCTTGGACATACTGTGCTTGAAGTTTCTGTAGTGAAATATGGGGGACTGTTCCACTGCCAACTAGAGATATGATACAGAGCTCAAGAGAGTAATCTAAGATGAAGACAAATATTTGGGAAGCAGAATTTCAGTGATGCCTGAAGCCTTAAGAGTAAGTGAAATGGCTAAAAAAGAAGCTAAGTACAGAAAGAAGAAAATGAACAAGTATAGAATCTGAGGATACACTGACATTCACTAAAAGAAAAAGCAAAATATTCATAGAACAAGACAGCAAAGAAGAAATTTTCAAGGTTTATTTCAGGAATAAAGAATATCTCAATCTTAAGAAATCATTAACATGAATATATATGATTTCAAAAACTTTTTGCTCCAAAATAAACTTAGATTTTAATTTCCTTTTTCACAAACTTATTAAACTACACTCATGTATTTTATCAAATTCATAATCACCCACATAGATACTGAGAAAAGTACATTTTAAAATGTCCCATTTGTGCCGGTGCCACAGCTCAATAGGCTGATCCTCCGCCTTTCGGCGCAGGCACACCGGGTTCTAGTCCCGTCGGGGCGCCAGATTCTGTCCCGGTTGCCCCTCTTCCAGCCCAGCTCTCTGCTGCGGCCAGAGAGTGCAGTGGAGGATGGCCCAAGTGCTTGGGCCCTGCACCCCATGGGAGACCGGGAGAAGCACCTGGCTCCTGCCTTCGGATCAGCGCAGTGCGCCAGCTGTAGCAGCCATTGGAGGGTGAACCAACAACAAAGGAAGACCTTTCTCTCTCTCTCTCTCTCACTGTCCACTCTGCCTGTCAAAACAAAACAAAACAAAAAATGTCCCATTTGTAATGAAGAGCCTTAATAAAAGAGGCTCAGGGCACTCTTCCTTAACATAAAATGTGTATCTCTTAGCCCAAGAATCAGCACTGTAGTTAAAGGGGAAACACTGAAAGCCTAACAATACTTCATTAATGTAATTATTTAGCACCAGACAAAATGTGTTAATCAATTCAAAGGAAAATAAGCAACTGAAAATAACTAATCTGCATACAATGTATACCTATGAAAGTAAATCTCCTAAAAACTTCTCCAAACACCATGATGCAATAAATTAACATAAAAATATAACACATAAAGTCATCATACAAATCCAACATTAATACAGTAATAAAAACAAGAAAGTGAAATATCTAGCAATATATGTAACAACAACAAAGTACACAACTGTACTTATATAATAGAAGGGAAATATGTGAGTCCAAAACACGAATATATTCATGGACAAGATTCTGCATCACAAAGATGTCAACTCTCCTTAAGTCAATAAAATGATTTAACAACCTAATGGAAACAATTTACTCATATATGGAGACAAGCTAATTCAACAGTCATGTAAAAAATTAAAGCTGCAGGGGCCGGCACTATGGCTCACTTGGTTAATCCTCAGCCTGCAGTGCCAGCATCCCATACGGGCGCCAGGACTTCCAGTCCAGCTCTCTGCTGTGGCCCAGGAAGGCAGTGGAGGATGGCCCAAGTGCTTGGGCGCCTGCACTCGAGTCGAAGACCAGGAAGTACCTGGCTCCTGGCTTCGGATCAGCATAGCTTCAGCCGTGGCGGCCATCTAGGGGGTGAACCAATGGAAGGAAGACCTTTCTCTCTGTCTCTCTCACTGTCTCACTCTATCTGTCAAATAAATTTTATTTATTTATTTATTTATTTATTTTTTGACAGGCAGAGTGGACAGTGAGAGAGAGACAGAGAGAAAGGTCTTCCTTTTGCCGTTGGTTCACCCTCCAATGGCTGCCACGGACGGCGCGCTGCGGCCGGCGCAGCGTGCTCATCCGATGGCAGGAGCCAGGTGCTAGGTGCTTATCCTGGTCTCCCATGGGGTGCAGGGCCCAAGCACTTGGGCCATCCTCCACTGCACTCCCTGGCCACAGCAGAGAGCTGGCCTGGAAGAAGGGCAACCGGGTAAGAATCCGGCGCCCCGACCGGGACTAGAACCCGGTGTGCCGGCGCCGCAAGGCGGAGGATTAGCCTGTTGAGCCACGGCGCCGGCCCAAATAAATTTTAAAAAAAAATTAAAGCTGCAAGAAGACAGTATGTGATGGATTATATTTCCCTTCACCTCAAATCAGTGTCCTTACATGTTTTCATCACCTTGGGCTGCAACACAAATACCATGCACTGGGTGGCTGAAACAACAGATATTTTGATTATCACAGCACTACAGAATGAGAAGTCCAAAATCAACATACCAGCAGATTCAGTTCCTGATGAGGTCTCTTCCTAGCTTACAAACAGGAGCCTTCCTGATGTATCCTCATAGGGTGGAGAGAGAGAGAGAGAGAGAGAGAGAGAGAGAGAGATCTCCCACTTCTTCTAAGGCCTCAAATCCTATCAGATTATGGCCCTATCATCATGACTTCGTTTAACGATAATCACCTCTTAATAGTCCTATCTCTAAAGTCACACTTGGCTTAAGACTTGGCTCAAATATCTAAATTCTGGGAGAACCCAATTCATCCATTGCATTATGCTTATAGTGCCTTTCTCTGCAGAATACTTAAACGGACCCTTGCAACATAACTCACATAAGCTGACTGGTGGTCCTCATCTGCCTTGTTTGACCAATGACATGTGAGTGAAAGTGACAAGTGTAAGAGCCAAGCATAAGCCACCAAGTTCTCTCTCTGCTACAAGGACCAACAATATTATAGAAGACCAAGACCCTCTGTCTGGAACTTTGAGAGAGGAGGAAGAAACAAAAGCAAATCTGACCCATGACAGACAAGTAATGAGTCAAAAAGAAACATTTCTGTTTGGAATAAGTGGTAAATCAATCAGGAAAACGAAAGAAACACCACCAACAACACTGACAAGTAGTACAAGGATGGCCATCTATGCTATCCAATAGCCACATAAGTATTAATACTGCTATTTAAGCTTACCTTCAAGGGTACACCAAAAAGTTACAGAAGAATGCAATTAAGAGAAATTTACTTTGGTGTAAAATATTTAAAATTTGTTACAGCAACACAAAACAAACTAAGAAAAAAAACCATATTTTCTCATCTCTATGAGACAGAAAAAAAATGAGCACAAGCTCAGAAACTGGAAGAGAAATTTACAAAGTAATCTCATATACGAGAACACTTCAGAAACTCTGGAAGAAATGGAAGTTTACTTGGAAAAAAATTTTGAAATCTACACATAACTTTTTTTTTCTTATATTTTGTAAAAGATCTGCAAAAGATTGAAAGGCAGACTAATACAGAGAGAGGGAGAAACAGAAATAGATACTTCTCTTCTCTCCTCTGGTCCACTCCCCCAAGGGCCACAATGACCAGAGCTGAGCCAGTCCAAAACCAAGAGTCTGGAATTCCATATGGGTTTCCCATGTAGGTGGGAGAGGCACAAGCATTTGGGCCACCTTCTGTTTTCCCGGGCCCATTAACAGGAAGGTGGATCATAAGAGGAACAACTAACTTGAACCAACACTGATACGAGATGCTAGTGTCACAGGGAGCTGCTTAACCTGCTATGCCACAATGCTGCCTCCTCATGGCTTCCAAAACACACATTTTCCATATAAGACTCTTTTTTTTTTCTTTTTGACAGGCAGAGTGGACAGTGAGAGAGAGAGAGACAGAGAGAAAGGTCTTCCTTTTGCCGTTGGTTCACCCTCAAATGGCCATCGCAGCCAGCGCGCTGCGGCAGGTGCACCGCACTGATCTGAAGGCAGGAGCCAGGTGTTTATCCTGGTCTCCCATGCGGGTGCAAGGCCCAAGCACTTGGGCCATCCTCCACTGCACTCCCTGGCCACAGCAGAGAGCTGGGCTGGAAGAGGGGCAACCGGGACAGAATCCGGCGCCCCGACCGGGACTAGAACCTGATGTGCTGGTGCTGCTAGGCGGAGGATTAGCCTGTTGAGCCAAAGCGCCAGCACATATAAGACTCTTACATGCATGAATTTCAAAATTATTTTGCATCAAAATAAACTTATCTTTTAACCATATTTCCATTAACTTTTTTTTATTTTTTTTGACAGGCAGAGTGGACAGTGAGAGAGAGACAGAGAGAAAGGTCTTCCTTTGCCATTGGTTCACCCTCCAATGGCTGCCGCGGCCGGCGCACTGCGGCCGGCGCAGCGCGCTCATCCGATGGCAGGAGCCAGGTGCTAGGTGCTTATCCTGGTCTCCCATGGGGTGCAGGGCCCAAGCACTTGGGCCATCCTCCACTGCACTCCTGGGCCACAGCAGAGAGCTGGCCTGGAAGAGGGGCAACCGGGACAGAATACGGCGCCCTGACCAGGACTAGAAGCCGGTGTGCCGGCGCCGCAAGGCGGAGGATTAGCCTGTTGAGCCACGGCGCCGGCCCTTATTTCCATTAACTTTTTAAAAATTGATTTATTTGGGAGGCAGAATTACAGACATGAAGGAAGAGACAGAGATCTCTGCCAGTTCACTCCCCAGATCGCCAGAGCTGGGCCAGACTGGATCCAGGAGCTAAGGGACTTCATCCAGGTCTCCCACATAGGTGGCAGGTGCCCAAACACTTGGGTCATCTTCCACCACTTTTCCCGGGTCACTAGCAGGGAAATGGATCAGAAGTGGAGCATTCCGACCCGCGCCATGGCTCAACAGGCTAATCCTCCACCTTGTGGCGCCAGCACACCAGGTTCTAGTCCCGGTCGGGGCGCCGGATTCTGTCCTGGTTGCCCCTCTTCCAGCCTAGCTCTCTGCTGCGGCCAGAGAGTGCAGTGGAGGATGGCCCAAGTGCTTGGGCCCTGCACCCCATGGGAGACCAGAAGAAGCACCTGGCTCCTGCCATCGGATCAGCACGGTGCGCCGGACGCAGCGTGCCAGCTGTGGCGGCCATTGGGAGGGCGAACCAACGGCAAAGGAAGACCTTTCTCTCTGTCTCTCTGTCTCTCTCTCACTGTCCACTCTGCCTGTCAAAAAAAAAAAAAAAAAAAAAGAAGAAGAAGTGGAGCATCCCAGACACAAACCAGCACCCATATGAGATACCAACATCACAGGTGACAGCTTACCCACACACCAAAATGCCAGCCCTCTCCATAAACTTTTTTTTTTTTTGGCCAGGCAGAGTGGACAGTGAGAGAGAGAGACAGAAAGGTCTTCCTTTTTCCGTTGGTTCACCCCCACAATGGCCGCAGGTGGAGGATTAGCCTATTGAGCCACAGCTCCATAAACTTTAAAAAATTTATTTGAAAGATAAAGAGACAAAGACAGGGAAAACAGAGGGAGAACCCTCATTCCCTGGTTCATTCCCCAAATGCTTGCAACAGCCAGGGCTGGGCCAGCTGAAGACAGCAGTAGGAACTCAATCTGCATCTCCTACACAGGTGGCAGGGACCCAGCAATTTGAGCCATCGCCTGCTGCCTCAGGGTGCACATTAGCCAATCACGAGAATGGAGAATAGAGCCGGGACTTAAATCTAGGCACTTCAATAAGGGATACAAATGTTCCAAGTGGTGAGTAACCCCTGCACATGAGCATTCAGAAGTTATCCTCATATATACAACTGTAGTTACAGAAGGAAAATAAAGACGAGATGGAGCAGAAAATGTATATTCAGAATAATAAATAATATTTTAATCCCAGATTTTATGAAAGCAATCAATTTACAGATTCAAAATGTTCAATGACCCTTTCTATAAGGATAGATTCAAAGAAAAGCTACTCGAGGCAACTCACAAACTGAAGAAACCCAAAGATACAGACCTTGACAGCAGTGACAGAAAAAACACACACAGAATACTGGGGTACAACCATACATGAGTGATGGCTGACTTCTCATCACACAATGGAGACATCTTGAAAGTATTGAAAGAAAATATCCTTCAATCCATGATTCTATATCCAGTGGAACTATCCTAAAAAAATGAGGTGAAATAGACATTTTCAGACAAGAAAAGTGACATAATTGATCATCCGTAGACCTACATTGTAGGAATCCTCAATAAAGTTCTCCAGTCTGAAACAAAATGATGCCAGGCAGTGATCCGCAAGGACAGGAAAGGCCACTAAAAATGGTAAAACATGTGCGGGTACCTGTACAGAACCAGAGCCTGTTCATTGTCTTAACTTCTTTGAAAAAGATACTATTTAAAGCAAAAATTATCACAACATGTGGAACACTCAGATATGGATCTGACACACAAAAGTATGTACAAAAACAACAGTACAAATGATAGAGGCCACAAATCTAATTATTCTATTACAAGGTCCCTATTTTATGTGAAGTCCCTATATTTTATATGAAGCAAAGCAATAGTACCCCAAGTATACTGTGATAAAGATTCATATTGTAGGGGCCGGCACTGTGGCACAGCAGGTTAAAGGCCTGGCCAGAGGCGCCGGCATCCCATATGGGCGCCGGTTCTAGTCCTGGCTGCTCCTCTTCTGATCCAGCTCTCTGCTATGGTCTGGGATAGCAGTGTAGGAGGGCCCAAGTCCTTGGGCCCCTGTACCCACATGGGAGACCCAGAAAAAGCACATGGCTCCTGGCTTCAGATCAGTGCAGTTCCAGTTGCTGTGGCCATTTGGAGAGTGAATCAGTGGATGGAAGACTCTCTCTGTCTCTACCTCACTCTGTAACTCTGTCTTTCAAATAAATAAAATAAATCTTTAAAAAAAATAAAAAATTAAAAGATGCATATTGTAAGTCCTTAGAGTAATTAATAAAAAAATAATGCATATAGTGATATCAAATAAAACAAAACAAAATAGTGTGCATGTTTTCCATGGCTGTCATAACAAAGTACCACAGCCTAGGAAGTTTAAACAATGAAAATTTATTTTTTTCACAGTTCTAGGGTCCAAGTACAAGCTGCCTGCAGAGTTGATTGCTTGTGAGGACTTTCTCTTTGGTTTAAAGATGGTCAACTTCTAACCATGTCCTCATATGGTCATTTCTGTGTGTGTTCCTGTCTGGTGCCTCTCTCACAAATACACCAGTCAGCATGGTCTAGGGATCTCCAACAGGACATCAGTTAACCCTAATTATCTGTTTGAAGGTCCCATCTCCAAATACAGTCGCTTGGGCTTTGGAGTGTCCACATAAATACTGGAAGAAAATATAATTCAGTACTAAAAGGTCGATACCAAAATGGAATATTAAAATATTCGATCTGTAGTAGGCATTTAGCCCAGAAGTTAGCATTCTGGTATCCCACATCAGAGTGCCTGAGTACAGTTCCCAGCTCTGTCTCCTGACTCCCGTTTCCTGCTAACGCAGAGTCTGGGAGGCAGCAGTGATGGCTCCAGTTAGTGGGTTCCTGCCACCCACATGGCAGATCTGAACTGCGTTCCTGGCTCTTAGCTTTGGCACCAGCCCTATCCTAGCCATTGTGGACATGTGGAGAGTAATAGTGGATGGAAGGGGCCGGCACTGTGGCGCAGCGGGTTAAAGCCCTGGCTTGAGGCGCCAGCATCCCATATGGGTACCGGTTCTAGTCCCGGCTGCTCCTCTTCCTATCCAGCTCTCTGGGAAAGCAGTGGAAGATGGCCCAAGTGCTTGGACCCCTGCACCCACATGGGAGACCCAGAAAAAGCTCTTGGCTCCTGGCTTCAGATAGGCGCAGCTCTGGCCATTGCGGCCATCTAGGGAGTGAACCAGCGGATGGAAGACCTCTCTCTCTGTCTCTCTCTCTGTAACTCTGTCTTTCAAATAAAATAAAATCTTTAAAAAATAAATGAATAAAATAAATATTAGAGGACATTTAAATATATATGTGAAAAAAATAGAGGATGGAAGCATTCTCTCAAATAAATAAATTTTGATTAACCAAAAAGAAGGTAGCCCAAGAAAAACAGAGAACAGATGAGAAAAACAGAAAATGAGTACAAAATGTCAAAACACATATTAATCATATTAACAATTAATTTGGGGCCGGCGCCGTGGCTCACTTAGTTAATCCTCTGCTTGCGGTGCCGGCATCCCATATGGGCGCCAGGTTCTAGTCCCAGTTGTTCCTCTTCCAGTCCAGCTCTCTGCTGTGGCCCGGGAAGGCAGTGGAGGATGGCCCAGGTGCTTGGGCCCCTGCACCCGCATGGGAGACCAGGAGGAAGCACCTGGCTCCTAGCTTCGGATCAGCATAGCTACAGCTGTAGCGGCCATCTGGGGAGTGAACCAAGGGAAGGAAGACCTTTCTTTCTGTCTGTCTGTCTCTCTCTCTCACTGTCTAACTCTGTCAAATAAAAAAATTAATTTAAGGGGCCAGTGCTGTGGCATATATTAAGCCTCCACATGTTGCACCAGCATCCCATATGGGCACTAGGTCATGTCCCAGCTGCTCCTCTTCCAATCCAGCTCTCTACTAATGGCTTAGGAAAGCAGCAGAAGATGGCCCAAGTGCTTGGGCCCCTGCCACCCACATCAGAGATCCATAAGAAGCTCCTGGCTTTGGATCTGCCCAGCTCTGGCCATTGCGGCCATATGGGGAGTGAACCAGTGGGTAAAAGACCTCTCTCTCTCTGTAACTCTACCTCTCAGATAAATAAACAAATGTTTAAAAAATAATAAGTAAGTATGAATGAACTAGTAATTAAGGTATAAAGTGACAGACTTGCTTATAAAATCTAGATACTTCAATATCATATAAATAAGTGCCATATGTAAAATACAATACAAAAAGACTAAAAGTAAAGGGATAGAAAAAGATACAAGACAGAAACACTGACCATAAAAGTGGGTATCTTAGTAGTGTACTGTAACATAAAATGTATTAGCACAGAGATTTCATAATAATAGAGCTGTACATCAGGATGACAAAATACTGATAAATGTCAATGACTCTAAATTTGAAATAGGAAATCAAACCCATAGAATCAAGTGGGAAACTAAAAAACTCATAATAAAATCATACAATTAACATCTTTTTTAGTAACTGATAGAACTAGATGACAGAGTCAATTAGGGGGGCTGGTGCTATGGCGTAGCAGGTAAAGCCACCATCTGCAATGCCGGTTTGAGTCTTGGCTGCTCCACTTCTGATCCAGCTCCCTGCTAATACCCTGGGAAGGCAGAACAGGATGGCCCAAGTCCTTGGGCCCCTGCACCCATGTGGGAGACCTGGAAGAAGCTTCTAGCTCTTGGCTTCAGATCAGCCCAGCTCCAGCCATTGTAGCCCTTCAGCAAGTGAACTAGTGGATGGAAGACCTCTCTTTCTCTCTGCCACTGCCTCTCTGTAACTCTGCCATTCAAATAAAAAAAAAAATCTTTTTAAAAAATCAGTTGGAACACATAATAGCGATATATTCACTCATATTTAGAGAGTACCACACGGAATACCCACCAAGATGAAACACATGGTGAGCCATAACACAACTCTCAAGATTGAGGCCGGCACCGTGGCTCAACAGGCTAATCCTCCGCCAGCCTGCGGCACACCCACCTGCGGCACCGGCACATAGCACACCGGGTTCTAGTCCTGGTCGGGGCGCCAGATTCTGTCCCGGTTGCCCCTCTTCCAGTCCAGCTCTCTGCTGTGGCCAGGAGCGCAGTGGAGGATGGCCCAAGTCCTTGGGCCCTGCACCCCATTGGAGACCAGGAGAAGCACCTGGCTCCTGCCTTTGGATCAGCTGCGGTGCGCCGGCCGCAGCGCGCCGGCCGCGGCAGCCATTGGAGGGTGAACCAACTGAAAAAGGAAGACCTTTCTCTCTGTCTCTCTCTCTCTCACTGTCCACTCTGCCTGTCCCAAAAAAAAAAAAAAAAAAAAAAAAAGATTGAACTCTTAAAGTATGTTCTGTGACCTCAATGGAATTACAGAAGTCACAAGAAAAAGAAATCCAGAAGAGTCTCAAATATTTAAAAACTAAATGAGTGAAAGAAAAAAAAAAAAATAAGGCAAATCAATTTATGTTAAAAAAATATCATAACATAACATCGACATTTGTAGATTAAAGGTGGCCAGAATTTTTTCTTGATCCTACCTTTGAGGCAGAAACTGATTCCCCTTGAATGTGGACTGGCCTCAGCAACCTGTTTAGCTAACAGAACACAGCAAATTCAGAACACTGAAAACCTTGGGGCTGACACTGTGATACGGCAGGCCAAGCCTCCACCTGTGACACTGGCATCCCATATGGGCGCTGGTTCGAGTCCCAGCTGCTCCTTTTCCAATCCACTCTCTCTTATGGCCTGGGAAAGCAGTGGAAGATGGTCCAAGTGCTTGGGACCCTATCACTCACGTCAGAGAACCAGAAGAAGCTCCTGGCTTTGGATCTGCCCAGTTCTGGCCGCTGCAGCCCTTTGGGGAGTTAACCAGTGGATGACAGACCTCTCTCTTTTCCTCTCCCTCTGTCTGTAACTCTGCCTCTTAAATAAATAAGTAAATCCTTAAAAAAAAAAAAAAAAAAAAGACCTCATTGGGGTAAACACAGTACCTTAATTGGAAACATACTGAAATTGTGATTGAATATCAGTTTCTAAATAAATAATAGTCATCTCATATTTTATGTTATGATAGCAAGCTATAATTGTGAATTTAAAAATGTTAAGAAAAAACTTCAAGACATTATGGTTGGCATGAATTATTTTCCATGACATTGGTGTTGGACAAAAAAAAAAGAAAAAAGATAAAAATTAAAATCTTCTGGTCATCAAAAGAAACTATCAGGAATGAAAAGGCAACCTATAGAATGGAGAGAACTTTTGCAAATTCTCTAGTGGAGATTAATATCCAGAATATGGTATATAAGAAAACTCTATAACTCAAAAGGGAAGTCAAAATCAAAGAAAAATGAGCAAAAGATTAAACAGCCTTTTCTTCAAAGAAGATATGCAAATGAATGATAAACACATGCAAAGACGCTCAATGTCACTAAACACTGGAGAAATGCAAATGAAAATCATAATTAAATATCACTTTACACTCACTGCAATGTCCATTACAAAAAAAAATAACAAATGTTGGCAAGGATGTAGAGAAATTAAAACTCTAATACACTGCTGGTATGAATGTAAAATTGAGAAACCAATATGGAAAATGGCATGGAGACCTGAAAGAACTACACAATTCTATTCTTGTGCATACATACAAAAGTAAAAGAGGGACCAGAACAGACAGGTTCATAGCAGCATTATTCACAACACCCAATTCAGACTTTCATGGAAGGATGAAGGAATAAATACAAGGTGGTATATACATATGCTATTAGTCTGTTTTGTGTTTCTAACAACAAAACACCACAACTAGGCAAGTTATAAAGAAAGAAGTTTATTTTGGCTCAAATTCTAGTCAAAGGGTTGGGGAGGGGCAGCACAGGGCATCCCACAGGAAGAGACTCCTGTCTCCTTTAGTTCCATCCTCACAACCCTGTAGGATCCTGATTGCCTCCCAAAGGCTCCACCTCTAATCACTGCATTCAGATTGAGTTTTCACCCTCTTACTACCTCACAGTGGGAATTAAAGTCCGACATGAGTTTCAGAGAGAACAGACCATATTCAAACCATAACATACAATAGAACACTAATGAGCTTTAAAAAGGAAATTTTGACAAACGCTACAATACAATGAATTTTATCCTATACATAATAAGCCAGTTAACAAGAGGACAAATACTGTATTATTCCACTCATATGAGGTTCTAAGAGTTGGTAAATTTACAGAGATAGAAAATAGACTAGTGCTGGGGCCAGCACTGTGGTATAGTGGGTAGAGCTGTCATCCTGCAGTGTCAGGATGGACACCAGTTCAAGGCCCGGCTGCTCCACTTCCGATCCAGCTCTCTGCTATGGCCTGAAAAAGCAGTAGAAGATGGCCCAAGTCCTTGGACCTCTGCACCCCATGTGGGAGACCTAGAAGGAGCTCTTTGCCCTGGCTTCGGAATGGCCCAGCTCCAGCCGTTGCAGCCATTTGGGGAGTGAACAAAGTGATGGAAGATCTGTCTCTCTCTCTGTCTCTACTTCTCTCTGTAACTCTGCCTTTCAAACAGATGAAGGAAGGAAGGGAGAAGGGGGGGGGGGGGGGGGATAGACTAGTGATTGCCAGGGTATATGGTACAGGATTATAGGGACTGAGTGTCTGGTGCATGCAGCGTTTCATCTGGGGAAAATACAATAATTTCTGTACATGGAGTACATGGATGGTGGTGAAGATTCCAAAGTAATGTGACTATACTTAAAGCCACTGAACTGCCATTTTAAAATGATTAAAGTGTCAAATTTTAGGTTATATATATTTTGTCACAATAAAAAATTTGCTTTTAATCAACTGTTAATCGCAGCTCTAAGCCCATAAACATAGCTATGACTAATGCATACATCTTTCTCCTTATTCACTGTTATTAGCTGATATAATAAAATGCAATCTTTCAAATAGCATCAAAACATGACAAGTTGTAATTTTGTATTAGTACAAACTATAGATAAAATCAAACATATATATAAACACACACACACATATATAGAGCAAAAGTTACAAATCATTAACACCTATGCTTCCTATCTTCTTTATCTTTCTGCTTCTTCTGTTCACACGCACCCTACTAACTCCTGAATGCTTTCTCACACTGACTCCTAAGGCTGTCACTACACCTACTGGCTGCTTGCTCAGCTCAGGAGGGAAAGAAATCTCTCTCTCTCTCTGTCTCTCTGCCTCTGCTTTTCTGTGACTCTGCCTTTCAAATAAATAATCTTTAAAAAAAAAAAAAAAGGAAAGAAAGAAATCAGATCATGAGCTAATAATATCCACCTGGTTTCATAAAAAGCGACTACACCCACCCATGTAAAAATGAAAAAATACTGTATTTTTTTAGCACAAACAGTCCCTCCTTTATACACATTCCAGTAGGCATTAGAATAAACATGTAAAAACTTAAAAAAAAAAAAAAAAGCAAGCAGGATCTGACACCAAATAATCCTAGGGGCAGGGAAAGTCCAGGAAAAAAACCCATTCTGGTGGCATGGGTCAAGGCTCGCTCATAATAATACCACAGAGGAAGAGAAAATGAAGTATGTGGTTTTCACATTGGATTTGTTGAATCTGAGGAATCTTTTGGAAAGCAACAAAGAAGCATCGAACTGGGAGTTGAAATATGATCCAAATGATGAGGAAGTTGTCCAAGTCAGAGAGAAAAGTTGGGAATGTCAGACCATGGAAGGCCAAATCAGTCACAGAGAACTGTTGAGTGAGATGAATGGCACACCTGGATAAGCTACATCAAGGAGAAAAAAGTACAAGAATTCTGGGAAAAAAAGAAGGCACCATCAAGAAGGCCATGACTGTGGGGAAATTAGGCACAGGAGGCAATTCAAAGATGGCGCCTGCAGGGAAGTTAGGCACACATGGCAATTCAAAGATGGCACCCAAAGGAAGTAAGGTGGGCAGTGCCCAAAGTTGTTTACCACCAAAGCTGATTGGCCACGCAGCATCAGGGGAGGTGACAACTGATGATGAGTGTACAGACATATGGCTGGTCCTGTAAAAAGTCACCCCATAAAATGACCTTTTAAGTAATTGGTTGGTCCTTATGCCCTGCCCCAGTAATCCTGGGTCTTGTCCTTTAAAAGGCTTTGCTACACGTGCAATAAATGGAGTTCCTGCTTGCTTGACTTGACTCCCCGCTGCGTCTGATTGTCTCCGGGATTGGGAGGCTGGGGAACGGGCGAGCGGCACACTTACCTTTCTTCAGACCCAATCCATCCTTGTTCGGGTGGACTAAGACCCAGCATATGACAGAAACCAACAGAGAAGAGTTCGAAAGAGAACATCATGGACAGCAGTTGCAAATATGGCAGAAGATTCTATTAGAATAGTATTTAGATTTGACTATAATTTAGGTTACTGATAAACTTCTGAAGAACTGATATAAGACTACAACAGGTAGATTAAATTGTAAACAAGCAATGGAAACACCTGCCTGAAAATACAACTGGGAAATCCTTGGTACCAATTGCATATAGAATGAGAGAAATATATGGAGAGCCATTTAAAGATCGAAAGTCTATTCTACCATCCACACATTCCTGGTTCTATAGGTGAATCAAGCACAGCTTCTTCCCAAAGCTGTCTGAGATCACACTATTTTAGCAATTCCAAAAAACTTCATTAACTTATTCATGTGTTAGCACAAATTAAAACACTGTCCACTACATCACCTATGTAACAAATACAGATGCTGGTCCAGACTTCATATCCTATGAGAATTACACATGTTCTCCTCTTAGAGCTGCTTTGAAACATGTAATGACTAAATCTTTTTGCTATGGTATCAGAAAGACCAGAGATACTCTACGTATACAGCTTATACTCTACTTACACAATATAAGTATACTTATACTTTATACTCTACTTAGACAGCTCTAAAGTCGTATAACCATATCAACTTTAGCTTGTTATATTTCTCTGATGCTTAATTTTATTTAGTTTTACTTTCCCATTTTCATTAGTGCATACCCATAAGGTTCTTAAAACACACTGTAAAACAAGCTGAGCAATAAACTAACTTACTGGAGATGTATTCATTTTCTTTGTTCGTGGAAACATGTAGAGGACTCTGGAATTACAGCTGCAAGAGAGGGTGAATGGAGGACATAGTGAGAGAAATGGTCTGACTTGCCTCTAGATTCCACTGTGCAAAGCAAGATCATGATAGAAACCAACAGACAATGGATGCATTAGGTGGGATAAAACCCAAAAACAAAAGCTTCTTTGTGAGAAAAGTTTTTTACATGTGAAAAAGAGCAGGAGACGCCTCATTGAAAATTCACTCTCAATTCTATTAATCAGTAGATATTAAATACAAGGTAGTATTAGGTTAATGAAAATAATTATTTGCTACTGATGTTATAAAATTAACGCTATCACTAAGAAATCATTTTTAAAGATGGTTGCTTATATAAGGTACAGTACAGGCCAGCACTGCGGCTCACTAGGCTAATCCTTCACCTGCGGTGCAGGAACCCCAGGTTCTAGTCCCGGTTGGGGTGCCAGATTCTGTACCGGTTGCTCCTCTTCCAGTCCAGCTCTCTGCTGAGGCCCAGGAAGGCATCGGAGGATGGCCCAAGTACTTGGGACCTGCACCCACATGGGAGACCAGAAGGAAGCACCTGGCTCCTAGCTTCGGATCAGCACAGCGCGCTGGCTACGGTGGCCATTTGGGAGTGAACCAACAGAGGGAAGACCTTTCTCTCTGTCTCTCTCACTGTCTAACTATGCCTGTCAAAAAAAAATAATAAATATGATACAGTGTAACAAAAGAAGAAATATCATGTTGTCACTAATATTTCCAATATAGAAAAATACTTGGGTGCTGTTATTTTTCTACCAATATAGACATATCACACAGGACTCCATATTAGTGTTTCTATTAAATTTCAGAGAAAAGTATACATCTTGTAATCCATAGTTTTGGCCCAAAATTATATATGGAAAATGTACATAATATATATTTGTTGTGGTATGCTTTCACAGTAACAGTTCCAAATGACACAGCTCTCTATATCAATGCCACAGTCCTTCCCCACAATGCCATTTCACTTGTTTTAGTCAATAGACACCAGTAAAGGTGATACACAGTTTTGAAAAGTATATGCCTACTGGGGCCGGCGCTGTGCCTCAATGGGTTACTGCCCTGGCATCCTATAGGGGCGCCGGTTCGAGACCCGGCAGCTCCACTTCTGACTCAGCTTTCTGCTATGGCCTGGGAAAGCAGTAGAAGATGGCCCAAGTCCTTGAACCCCTGCACCCGCGTGGGAGACCCGGAGGAAGCACCTGGCTCCTGGCTTCGGATGGGCGCACCTCCGCCCTGTTGCAGCCAATTGGAGAGTGAACCAGCAGATGAAGATCTCTCTCTCTCCCTCTCTGCCTCTCCTCTCTCTGTGTAACTCTGTCTTTCAAATAAATAAATAAATCTTTTTAAAAAAAAAAAAGTCTATGTCTACTAGAGTTTGCCTTCTTGGAACAGCTATTTTGTGAAGAAGCATGTAGCTTGCCTGTTGGAGACACAGGGCTTAGCCAAAACACTGCACATATCACCATTCATGTGAGTAATGCCATTACAAGGGACCAGCTTCAGCCAAGAGACCAGATGATAAACCACCATTCTACAGTCCCAGGTAATACGAGCATAGGAACTGTTCCACTGGGCTCACCTCAAAGTGTTGACTCAGCATTACAAATAGAATGATTGTTTTCTAACCTAGTGTTTGTCGATGAGTTACATATGCCAACAAACACGAGGGAGGGGAGAAAGAGCTGAGGTATATAACAAATACCATCAATACAATTCATGAGCCCATGTAGTTTTCCTAAGTATGCAAAATAACCAGATGGAGCTCAGCAAGGTCGCTGGCACTAAGAGTGGCCATATGAATCAGACACGAAGACTGTCTGGAAATGATAAGACTATGTTTTAAATTTTTACATGTAAGTAGCCATTGTATTTTGTTTATTTATACTTTAAGAAACTAATTAGCAGTAAAAGTATGATTCAGCCTAATTTTCTCATCTGAAATAATGGAAAATAAGCTCATATTATGCTATTGTACTATTTAAGATTGTCAAGAATGGATTAGTGACATTGTGAGGCAAAATTTGAGTTATAAACCTTTTGGGCTCACACAATCGATAGACAGCGTTTGGGAAAACCAGACACTGGGAAAGTTCATGGGGAAAGTTCATGGAAAAGACTTCTAAAACAACATTTGTTCTAAACTGACTGCAGCTTCTGAAACTGATCTCAAAAACAAACATGAATTTCAAATGTATTAAAGAAAAGCAGAGCACGCTAGTCAGAGTCAGGACGCATGACATCCACAAAACACGCGATACTGATCAACTCATCAGGCAGAAAGGCCCTGGCCACCCTTCCCGAGCACCCAGCAAGGGACATGAGCAAGTCTCTGCGTGCCAAGTGTGGGACACTCGAGGTCTGAGCGCACTCCAAGTCCGACAACAGTGAGGGGGAATGAAGCGCAGGGAGTGTCGGGCAGGCCACCCCTGCACCGCAGGACACGGCTCAGGATCCCCCAAGAAACACCTCCCAGCCCCTGTCTATTCCTGCTCGACCCACTCACGTCTCCCTTCTCAACGGTGGTCCAAATCTGCCAACACCGCCCCGTCTTTGACAGCTTGCGGAGGAGGTAAGGTAGCATCACGCACAGCGTGTTCACTCTGGCCAGCAAAGCCAGGATCCTCACCCGTCTTGGAATCTTGTGCCTTTGCTGCGAAGCACCATGGACAAGGTATTCCTGCATGTGTACCGCCAGCCACCGGGGCCCCTCCTTCACTCGGCTTATCAACTACCTACTCCAACACCCGCACCTCCCCTGCACAACTCACTGGCGCTGTGCGCCTCTGTAAACTCACACGGGACGGCAGCGCAGGCAGGACAGCGGCCGCACTCGCTGCAGACAGCACTGCACCCCGCAGACGCGGCCACCCCGTCACCACCGCTCAGCTCGGAGCCAGGACGCGGACTCGCGCCGCACGAGGCCTGCAGCCAGCTCTGTACGCCCGGAGGCACACCTCCGGCCTCCCGGCGGGGCAAGGCCATCACCGAGGTCCAGCACCCGCGGAGGATTCCACGGTAAAGGCCCTCAGGCAGGCCGGCCCCAGCGCTCGAGACCCACGACGTGTCCGCGCCTGTCACGTGGGCACAGCCGCCCGCTCCCCAGGCGCCCCCGAGACCCAGCGTTCCCCTTTCGCCCTCACACCAACCTTCAGGGACGCAAAGTCAACACCACAGCCTGCAGAAGTGATAAGGGCAGCCACAACATCTGGATTTCCGGAAAAAAGATGGCGACAGTGGGCGGGGAGGCACATGCGCAGAAGGAACTCGGGAAAGGGCCTTGCAGGGCCCGGTGTTGGTGACGTCCGGGAAGGGGAGACTACATTTCCCAGAAGCCTCTGCGCCCCCTTTTACGAAACAGGGAGCATGCGTCGTGTGTCTCCTTGGCAGTGAGCCGGCGGCCTGGAGACCGCACAGGGTGTGTTCTAACGGGCCGCTACCACAGGGCCGCCATGTGGAATTCCGATTCTTCATCCGTTCCCAGTTTGAAAATGTCACGTTTTGAAAGAACAGTGTCACGAATGGAGAAGTTTTAGTAACTTTGGTAATTGTCACTAGTTTTATTTTCTCTTTTGATTTCGATCACAGCATCCAAATCAACTTATTACAAATGCCTATTAAGGCATGGAAAAATCACAATTGACTGTGTTACTTTAAAAAACTTACACAGTAGTGCAGGCATTTGATTAAGATGCTCACTTCCCACATCGGAGTGCCTGGGCTCAATTCTCAGCTCCAGCTCCCCATGCCAGCTTCCCGCTAAAGCACATGGTGATGGCTCAAGTGACTGGATTCCTGCCATCCATGACTGAAACCTATATGGCGTATCCAGCTGCACGCCTCTGCTCCCTGGTGCAGGCATTTAGGGGAGTAAACTCTTGGGTGGAGCTCTCTGATTCTCTTCTCTGGTTCGAAAATACACACATACACACAACACAACACAAGAAACCAATACTCCTGTAGCAACCTAGTTCCAACCCTCTCAAAGAATTCTTGAGTTCCTATAGTAATTTGTGAGCCATTGGTGGATCATATTCCACTGTTGGGGGAACTATTCGAGTGCAGACTTTGGAATAAATTGCCTGGATTGTAGGGTCAGAGCATTCTAGAACTGCATAAATTTAAAAGTTCCACCATCTGTTAAGTTTGCAAGGAGAAATTCCTGAACCAGATCTAACAACTCTGTTTTTCTGGGACCTAGACTTAAATGTCATCTCCCCTCTGCTGGTTTCCACTGCAAACAAGGCAAGGTCATCAGCACAAGAGCTTCAGAGAGCTCCCATTGCTACTGATGCTCCTCTCCAAATGGGCTTGGGCATGGCTCCTGCTATCAGGACTGATGCAAGCGTGAATGGGGATGTGATGAGGATGCCAACTCATTGCCCATGACCCACCCCCAGTTTTCTCTGTGTCTAATGTATACTTTGCCTTATCCTAATCCATTCACCTTTTCTGCTCCTGCAGAAAAATAAACAAGCCCGTAAGGGGCTTTATTCTGCACATCAAGAGACCTCGTCTTGAGCTTCCCAACCTAGGAACCTCCGACTCAGACCACAGAAGCAGTTGTATCTCGAATTCATAGGTCTCAGGGTCATATTGCTTGAAATAGAAAATGAACTTGCATGGATCAAAGAACTAAACTGGCAGCATGGAGCAGTGGATCTTCATGTCCTTTCCTAGGAGTGGTTGCTCCCATTGGTAGTCACATACCTATGCCAGCAGGAGGTGTTCATCCCAGAAGTGGAGATATGGGTTCCATGGGGGAGCCTTGAGCAAAACAAAGTGGAAGACCACCTCCTATTGTTGGCTGAGCTTAAGGAACTTACTTCCTCTCTTTGGGTCTTAGTCATACCTTCTGTGTGATGATTCCAGCTCATAATCTCAAGCAACTAGCCAATAACAGGAAATCTACTACTTAATTTGTACTGAAAGCAAAATAATCAAGAACAGAGTCCCTGTAATAAAGATATTCAGAATTCTGCAACGACTAAGAAATGAGGTTGGACTTCTACTTGTCCAATGAAAATATGTAGTCTTGCACTTATGGTGTCTGATCATGTTTTGTATTCATCCATTCATATTTTCTTTTTTTAAATGGCATACAGTTAAGATTAATATCACCTTTCCTCATAATCCCAAGGACTTGGTCCCTGAGTTAGTCATCATGACTAGTCTAATGTGTGTACTGCAGGCATTTTCTTATGCATTTATGTCCTTATCTGTGTATGAGTATAGAATGTTTCACACAGAAAGGAAGTCATGTTTTATGTGAATTTTATTTTTGGAATATTACCATATAAAATATTAGATTAAAATATAAATATTTAAGAAAATGTTAAATATAAATAAATTAAATTTAAATTGTACATAAAATAATTTAATAAACCAAATAATTTATTAAATTAAATAAATTTAATTAAAATAATTATTTAAATGAATCTAATAAAATATTAGAATTAAATCAATATATACTTTTTAAGAGTTATCAAAACACAATTTTTCTTTTTTCATTTTAAAAAATGTATTCGCTGGGATCTGTGCTGTGGCATATTAGGTTAAGCCTCTGCCTGTGGTGCTGGCATCCAATATGGGTGCCGGTTCAAGTTCTGGCTGCTCCATTTTCAATCCAGCTCCCTGATAATGGCCTGGGAAAGCAGCGGAGGATGGCCCAAGTGCTTGGTACCCTTCACTCACATGAGAGATACGAAGAAACTCCAGCAGATGTTTCTCTCTCTCTCTCTCTCTCTCTCTCTCTTTTTCTTTCTCACACTGCCTCTCAAATAAACAAATCAATCTTAAAAGTTTATTTATTAGAGTATCAGAGAAGGAAAAAGAGCCCCCATCCACTGGTTACTCCCCTAATGCCTACAACAATTGGCACTGGACTGGGGCTAAAGCAAGGAGCTGGGAACTTAATCCATTTCTCTCACACAGTGACAGAAACCTAGTCACTTCATCAGTCACTGCTGCCTCCTAGGGTCTGCGTTAACAGAAAGGTGGATCTGGAGGCAGCACAGAGAAGTGAACCTAGCACTCAACTGTAGGCATCTTGACTGGCATCTCAGTCACCAGGCTAAGTGCCTACTTCTCATGTAACTTTCTAAACAGCTGTACTGAGATATAAATTATTTACCATGCAATTCATCCATTAAAAGTATACAATTCAATGATTTTCAAAGGTATGCACCATTATCCCCACGAATTTCAGAACATTTTTGTAACCTCAAAAAAGAAACTCAACACCTTTTAGCAATAAGGAACCACAAATACACGGTTTCAGAAGATTTGCCTCTGTAACAGGTGATGGGGTCCAAGTGTTCTCATCTATCATGAGGTCTGGACCTACCACCCAGCCATCCTTGCTCAAAGCATTGTGTCCACAACAGGGAGCCAGGAGCAGGAGAGGGGTGATATTTTGCCAGTCCAGGGAAGTTATCCCCCCTAGCCAGTGAGAGCTGGAGGAGAGGGGCCCCGTGTCTTTGGTTGTTCTAGTCTGAAGTGGAGAAAAGGAGGGAGAGCAGGTCTGGATTAAATTACCACTGCATCTTGATCATTTTCTTCAGTAAATACTTCATTACAGAGACTTTAATTGGTTGGCTGTTTCTACTGGAATGAGATTCCATGGAGTTGCTCACACTGTCCTGCCTGATGTCTCTTTAGGAATCATGTGACTTCAAGAATTTTCTCCTATTTTTTATGTGAGGATGGCAGCCAAAGATACAGATAGTGAATGATTGCATGCTCAGTGACTTGTGAATTTAATTTTAATTGCCATATAGTAATGACACATCATCCAGGAAAAAGAATTAAACTCAAACAGTTGTTAGTTACTTGCCCTTTGAATAACTCACATTGTTTTTCGCCAGAGAAACCTTTATTTAATGAGCACAAACTTTGTAAGTATAACTTTAGGAATACAGTGATTCTTCCCACCATACCAGCCCTCATACCCACAATCCAACCCCATTTCCTCCTCCCTCTCCCATTTCCAGTCCAATTCTCCATTAAGAAAAAAACAAAAAAACTCTTCCTCAACAGTCAAGACAAGTGCTGTTCAAGTCATTGCTTCTCAAAGTGTCAATTTCATTTCTACAGACTTCCTGTTAGGTGCTCTATTAGTTATCACAGATCAGTGAGAACATATGGTATTTGTCCCTTTGGGACTGGCTTATTTCACTAAGTATGATGTTTTCTAGCTCATCCATTTTGTTGCAAATGACAGGATTTCATTTTTTTTTTACTGCTCTGTAGTATTCCAGAGAGTACATATCCCATAATTTCTTTATCCAGTCTTCGGTTGACTACATGTATGAGCTATTGTGAAATGAGCTGCAATAAACATGGGGGTGCAGAAAATTATTTTATTTGCTGATTTCACTTCCCTTGGGTAAATTCCCAGGAGTGGGATGGCAGGTCATATGGTAGGTCTAGATTCAGATTTCTGATATATATCCAAACTGACTTCCATAGTGGTTTTACCAGTTTGCATCCCACCAACAGTGGACTAGGGTACCTTTTTCCACACATCATCACCAGCATTTGTTGTTTGTTGATTTCTGTATGAAAGTCATTCTAACTGGGGTGAAGTGAAACCTCGTTGTGGATTTGATTTGCATTTCTCTGATGGCTAGTGATCCTGAGCATTTTTTCATGTGTCTGTTGGCCATTTTTATTTCCTCTTTTGAAAAATGTCTGTTTAGGGGCCAGTGCTGTGGCACAGCAGGTTAAAGCCCTGGCCTGAGGTGCTGGCATCCCATATGGGCACTGGTTCTCATCCCAGATGCTCCTCTTGCGATCCAGCTCTCTGCTATTGCCTGGGATAGCAGTAGAAGATGGCCCAAGTCCTTGGGACCCTGCATCCATCTGGGAGACCTGGAAGAGGCTGCTGGCTCCTGGCTTCAGATTGGCACAGCTCCGGCTATTGCGGCCATCTGGGGAGCAAACCTCTTTCTCTGTCTCTGCCTCTCTCTGTAACTCTGTCTTTCAAGTAAATAAAATAAACCTTTAAAAAAAATAAAAAGAAAAATGATAATTCCTTTGCCCATTTCTTCACTGGGTTGTTTTGTTGTTGTAGAGTTTCTATATCTCTTTATATATTCTGGTTATTAATCCTTTATCAGTTGAATAGTATGCAAATAATTTCTTCCATTCTGTCAATCGCCTCTTCACTTTGCTGAGAGTTACTTTTGCAGTACAAAAGCGTCTCAATTTGATGTAATGCCATTTGTGAATTTTGACTTTGACTGCCTGTGCCTCTGGGGTCTTTTCCAAGAAGTCTTTGCCTATGCCAATGTCTTGCAGGGTTTCCCCAATGTTCTCTAATAATTTGATGGTATCAGGTCATAGATTGAAGTCTTTAATCCATTTTGAATGGATTTTTGTGTAAGGCATAAGACACAGGTCCTGCTTCATACTTCTGCATGTGGAAATCCAGTTTTCCCAGCACCTTCTTCAATAATGATGACCATGTTTCTGTGTTCTGTGTGCAGCATATCCTTAGATACCTTCTGCAGGGCTCCAGGGTGGTGACAAATTCTTTCAGTTTCTGTTTGTCATGGGAGGTCTTTATTTCACCTTTGTTCATAACTGAGAGCTTTACAGGGTATAGCATTCTGGGTTGACAGTTTTTTTTCTCTTAAGACTTGTAATAGATATATATTGCCATTGTCTCTTAGCCTGTAGGGTTTTCTATGAGAAGTCTGCTATGAGTCTAATTGGAGATCCTCTGAAAGTAATCTGGCGTTTCTCTCATGTACATTTTAGAATCTTTTCCTTGTGTTTTACTTTGGAGAGTTTGACTGCAATGTGTCATGATGAAGATCTTTTCTGGTCATGTCTATTAGGGGTTCCATGTGCTTCCTGTACTTGGATGTCCCTTTCTTTCTCCAAATTGAGGAAATTTTCTGTTATTATTTCACTAAAAAGTCCTTCTATTCCTTTCCCTATTTGCATGCCTTGGAGAACTCTTAGAACCTGTATGATGGGTCATTTGATAATATCCTATAGATTCCCAACAGTGTTTTTTAGATTCTAACTTCTTTTTTTTTTTTTTTTTGACAGGCAGAGTGGACAGTGAGAGAGAGAGAGAGAGAGAAAGGTCTTCCTTTGCCATTGGTTCACCCTCCAATGGCTGCCGTGGCCGGAGTACCGCGCTGATCCGATGGCAGGAGCCAGGTGCTTCTCCTGCTCTCCCATGGGGTGCAGGGCCCAAGCACTTGGGCCATCCTCCACTGCACTCCCGGGCCACAGCAGAGAGCTGGCCTGGAAGAGGGGCAACCGGGACAGAATCTGGTGCCCTGACCAGGACTAGAACCCGGTGTGCTGACGCCGCAAGGTGGAGGATTAGCCTATTGAGCCGCGGCGCCAGCCTAGATTCTAATTTCTTCTTCTTGTGTTTGGTCTCACTGTATAAATTCCTGTGCTTTGTCTTCTAAGTCAGATAGTCTTTCTTCTGATTTACCGATTATGTTGTTAAGACTTTCCACTGTATTTTTTGTTTGTTCTATTGAATTCTTCATTTCCAAGATTTCATTTTGATTTCTCTTTAAGATCTCAATTTCGTGGGAGAAATATTCTTTCATGTCATGTATGGATTTCATTAGTTTGTGCATTTGCTTCTGATTACTTCTAAGTAATCTTATGACTTACTTTTTGAATTACATTTCTGGCATTTCTCCAATCTCATCATCTTTACAATCTAGTACTGAAGTGTTATTTTCTTCTGGGGGTGTCAATGTTATCTTCCTTATTCTTGTTTCTTAAATTGTTGCATCTATTATTTAGCATTTGTGGAGATACTTGCTGGTTTCTTGTTTTTTCTCGCTGTGGTGGCTTTTATCTTTGGACTACGAGTGGATTAGTGGAGTGTCCTCTTTCAGGGATTATCTAGTGTCCTGTGGTAAGTGTTGCCAGGGAGCTCTGTTCTGTGCTCCAGGGTGAAGGGCATGTCTGAGGTGATATACCCAGATTTGGCATGTGAAATCCCCCTCTTTTTATTAGAGGGTAGGTTTCTTCTTGTCTGTTGGTGTAGACACAGCTGAGCTCCTCTCCTTGAAGGAGACCAGTGCCTGGGCACTAGCCCCAGTAAGTGTATTATTTGTCCACTCACAAAAGATCTGTGCAGTCCCCAGTGTAAGTTCAAATTCCCCCATCAGTGTCCCTCGCCAGGTAACCAGGGAGCCTTGATCATGTGATGCCATCCTTCCCCAAGGAGATTCACTGCAGTCTCATGAAGCCCACACAAGCCTGCTACCCTTTTGGATTCTGCTGGCAGTGTATGCACCATTTACAAATGTTGACTCACCTCATCTTAAATGGGACCCCCTCCAACAAAGGCCTCCAGAACCTGTTGAAATTAAAATCAGCAGGTACTGTCCCTAGAGCCCTCAGAGACTTCCTTACTGTGGAGCTTCATCAACCTGCTCTCATGCCCCTACATGCTGTGGGCCATGTATGTTGACCGAAAGTTCTCAAGAGCTCGGATATAGGAAGCCGTGCTCTTGCTACACACCTGGAAAACAACACGTGCTGCCTGCTGTGTTCTCCTGGAAACAGGCCTGAGCCTGTGACTTACCATATCCAGCTGCCCATCAACTCTCTGGCCATGGAATCAGACCGAAAGTAAATGGATGGAGACAGATTGTGCAAACACGAACTATAAAGTGCACAAGTGACTTTAGAGTTTGAAAGTCTTAGCAAAGATAAAGAGAAGCTTTTCATTACAAAAGGGTCACCCTCTGGATGATACAGCAATTATGAATGTGCTTGTGGCTACAATTCATATATATAACATGTATAGCAGAAAACAACAGAACTAAAGATGGAAATCAACAGATGAACAACTGCAGAATTAATATTCTTCTCTCAGTAACTAATGGGCCAATCAGACAAAAACATCAGAATACAGAATGGAATGATACTATCTTCCCCTAATTGACACATTTTCCTACATGAAAGTCAAAGAGACAGTGACCACATACATGAAAGACATCTTCCATCTGCTGGTTCATGGCCCATATGCCTGCAACAGCCAGGGCTGGGCCAGGCCAAAGCCGGGAGTCAGGAGCTCAAAGTGTGCCTATCACATGGGTAGCAGGAACTCAAGCTCTCAAGTCATCACCTGCTGCCTCCCAGGGTACAGAGTAGTAGCGAGCTGGAATTAGAAGCAAAGCCCAGACCCAAATCCAGGCACCCTGACAAGGCATACGGACACCCAAGTGGTGTCTTAACTACTGCACCCCACACCTGCCCTCACCTAACTGATATTTATAAAGCACCGTGTGGAACACTCACCACGACAGACCAACACTGAACCGGAAAACAAGTCTCAGCACCAGCGTCTGCTAGAGCATGATCCTGGAACCAAACGCCATTAAAATAGAAATAAACAACAAAAAGAAATCCAGAAGAGCTTCAGATATTCAAAAGTTAAATGCCGTACTTGTAAATTACCTGAGGTCAAAGAAGAAATCCGCAGGGCAATGTGACTGTTCTGAGCAAGCGGAACATCCCTCACGCTGTCCTAGACACAGGAGCCACACTGTTTTTTCCCACTCTTACTTATGAGATGGAAACTACTTCCCCTTGAAAGCTGACTCACTTAGAACCTGGCCTTGCTGGAGCCCAGTTAAGATCCCAGGAGACCAAAGCCAGAACAAACGCTTAACCACTGTCCTGCTTCCTCACTGTTGGGGCAAGAGGGCCCTCCCCCTCTTCCTCAGCTCAGACTGAAGTGTACGTACAGCCAAGCTCGTTCACTTAGTTCTGTTTTTCCTGAGGCCTCTTTAACAGGAATTCTTGACTCCTGCTACCCAGAGAGCTTCCTGCCTGGCTCATGCACCCAACCCCAGACCTGCAAGGCACCGCAGCAGCCCCGAGGCCCCGAGTGCATGGGCATCGCCAGCCCTCGGCGGCGGCTCTTCTTGAGGCAGGGCCTCTGCAGCCTCCTGTGTGAAGTGAAACCGTGTCCCCTGCTCTTCTGCCCAGCCCTTGGGCTGCTGCGGCTGCTCCCTCTCCTTGCACTCTTGCCTTCTCTTGCTCCTCTTTGCCCTGCTGCTGCCACTTCGCGTAAGACACTGTCCTTCCTCTGCCAAGTAAAACTGTCAATAAATTACCATCAAACCAATTCTTGGCCAGTCACTCTCTCACCCGTGACTGAGCACCAAAGAAGGTTGCGCAGTACTTAAAAATCCCAGGAGGCTGTTACAGTCTGAATGTTTGTGTCTTCCCAAAATGCGTATGCTGAAGCCTGACCCACGTCCTGACGACACTGGAGCCAGCTGCAGACATGTATGATCCCACTGATAGCAGGTTCATAGTCAAATTCTTAGAGAAAAGTTTGAGTGGTGGTTCCCGGGAGTAAGAGGGGGGAGAACAAGTTAGCGTCCAGTGAGCACGCAGTTTCATCTGTGCACGATGTAAGAATTCTCATTAGGACTAGAGGCCAGAGTGTAGAGACGATTCCAGCAGTCTGTGAACAGAGGTCACAGCGCGGGCACTGCATCAGCCTCAGAGGCGCTGGGAGATGTTGTTAGTGGACACACGTCCTGGATCCTGGGTGCGAACAGTGGTTACTCTGAATTACAGTTTTCCGCCTGAATCCTTCTGCTCTGAAGACTCCCAGCCCCAGCACCAAGGCTGTGGACGGGAAGCCATTCACCCGCCCCTGCACAGCGCAGCCTGGGGTCTCCTCGCCACTGTTCCCATGGACAGGGGGCTGTCGCTGCTGAGCCGGGCGCTCTGCTCCCAAGGACTCGTGAGTCGGTGAGAAAAGGCGGGTTGCGCGCCCCCTCGTGGCCACCAGACCGCAGCGCAGGATGCGAGCGCCCGTGACCCAGCTTTCCTTGGAGAGTGAAACTCCGGGAAGACACACAGACTGCTCAAGCCGAATGAACCCACTTATCTATGCCATTTCCAGAAACCACACGGAGTGAAACGAATGTAGATAGAACAGAACAGTTATCTCAAAATAGTCCACACAGTGAAATTTGAAAATCAAACTACAAAATACTGAAGAACCAAATAAAATCTGCATGACCTGGTATCTGATGAGTTTTAAACATAAAAATCAAAAGCCAGTGCTGTGATGTAGCAGGTAAAGCTGCCACCTGCAGTGCCGGCGTCCTATATAGGCGCCAGTTCATGTCCCGGCTGCTCCACTTGGTATCCAGCTCTCTGCTGTGGCCTGGGAAAGCAGTGGAAGATGGCCCAAGTGCTTGGGCCCCTGCACCCACGTGGGAGACCTGGAAGAAGCTCCTGGCTCTTGGCTTTGGATAGTCACAGCTCCAGCCATTGCAGCCAACTGGGGAGAGAACCAACAGATGGAAGACCTGTCTCTCTCTCTTTCTCTCTTTCTCTCTCTCTCCCTCCCTCTCTCCCTCTCCCTCTCCCTCTCCCTCTGCCTTTCTTTCTCTCTGTGTGTAATTCTGACTAAATCTTTTTTTAAAAAAAAAGGCAATCCAAAAGAGAAAAAAAAACTAACATGGACTTCATAACAATTAAGCTTTCTACTCTGTGACACATTGTGTGTAGAGGACAAAAACAGAAGCCACAGACTGGAAGAAACGGTTTATTAAACAGATGTCTGCTAAAGAATATGTAATCCAGGAACCTGCGCGGTGGCATTGCAGGTCAGGCCTCCACCTGCGGCACCAGCGTCCCATGGGGCACTGACTGGAGTTCCAACTGCTCCACTGCTGGAGCCAGCTCTCTGCTATGGATTGGAAAAGCAGAAGCTGGCCCAAGTCCTCGGGCCCCTGCACCTGTGCGGGAGACCTGGAAGAAGCTCCTGGCTTCAGATCAGCCCAGCTCTGGCTGTTGTGGCCATTTGGGGAGTGAACCAGTGGATGGAAGACCTCTCTCTGTGTACATCCCTCTCTCCATCTGTAATTTTACCCTCAAATGAATAAATAAAATCTTTTAAAATATGTCTAATTCAGATTGCTTAAAGAACTCATGGAGGTTAACAACAACAACTCATAACTACAAATGGGTACATTCTGAACAGACACCTGTCCAAGAAATATAAAGATGGCAAAGAATCGAACAAAAGATGCTTGACATCCCATGTCAATAGGAATCGAAATAAAACAGCAGTGAGAAATCACTGCACACCAGTTAGAATCGCTTAACTGAGAAATCACTGCACACCAGTTAGAATCGCTTAACTGTGAAAAGCACGCCCATCGTTGGAGGGTGAGGGGCAGAGGGAAGTCTCACTCACTGACAGTGCAGTGCACAAAGGCACAGACACTTTGGAAGACAGCTTGAAAATTAGTTCAAAAATTAAACAAGCCTCACTTTACAACCCGACAATTCAGACAATGGCATGCCAAAATCATGTCTAAGTGAAAACCAGTTTGTAACTGTATACAACAGCTCTACTCAAAATGGTCAAAACTTGGCCGGCGCCGTGGCTCAACAGGCTAATCCTCCGCCTTGCGGTGCCGGCACACCGGCTTCTAGTCCCGGTCGGGGCGCCGGATTCTGTCCCGGTTGCCCCTCTTCCAGGCCAGCCCTCTGCTGTGGCCCAGGAGTGCAGTGGAGGATGGCCCAAGTGCTTGGGCCCTGCACCCCATGGGAGACCAGGAAAAAGCACCTAGCACCTGGCTCCTGCCATCGGATGAGCGCGGTGCGCCGGCCGCAGCGCGCAGTCCGCGGCAGCCATTGGAGGGTGAACCAACGGCAAAGGAAGACCTTTCTCTCTGTCTCTCTCTCTCACTGTCCACTCTGCCTGTCAAAAAAAAAAAAAATGGTCAAAACTTAA
The DNA here is from genome assembly GCA_949820135.1 of Sylvilagus floridanus. Lineage (NCBI taxonomy): Eukaryota > Metazoa > Chordata > Mammalia > Lagomorpha > Leporidae > Sylvilagus > Sylvilagus floridanus. Next base: position 408,708 of record OX463246.1, read on the forward strand.
AATGTTCAAAATATCCTTCAATAACTGAATGCATAACCCAACTGCAGTACATCCATGAAAGGGAATCCCCCTGGAAACAGAAACAGGGGACCTCTCAGCCCATGACTTGGTGGCTATTCCATGCACACTCTGAGTAGCAGAGAGCCAGTCTGAAGAGGCTGCACACTTCCATCGTGACCCAGTCATATGAGACTTCCGGGAAGAACAAACCTGATAAGCACAGCAGTGTTTCGTGAGGTGGGGCTCTGCAGCATTCTGCATAATACCATTTTGCATGAATCAGGATAAAATACAGGGCAGGGACTTGGTGTAGCAGTTAAGACGCCACTTGGGGTGCCCTCACTCCATATCAGAATGCCCAAGTTCAGGTCCCTGCTCCACTCCCATTCCAGCTTCCTGCCAGTGCCGACCCAGTGAGACAGCAGGTGCTGGCTGAAGCAGGTCCCTGCTGTCCATGTGGGGACTACGATGGAGTTCCCAGCTCCCACAGTTTCAACCCAGCCCCAGTTACTGTGCATTTGGGGGTGGACCAGCATGGAAAATTCTCTCTCTCTCTCTCTCTCTCTCTCTCTCTCTCTCTCCCTTTCAAATAAGTAAATGAATAAGGTAATAATTATGACAAATGATGTAAGATTTTAACAGACATCTGATATAGGTGATATGTTAATGAGAGGGCAGATTAGGTTGGAGCTATATGGGAAATTATGCATTTCCTTCTGTGTGCACCTAAAATTAATCTGAAATTTAAAACTTCACTGTAAAATACTGCCACTTTCTTAACACATTCTTGTTTAATAATCTGCACTATTAAAATGAGGAAATTAAATAGATCAATGAAAAGAGAAAAATTGACAACTAGTAAAGACCCCAGGATCACCTGGACCCACAGCTTAGTGTTAACTGACCTTTAGCAAAATCTGCGAGTGGCCACTCAGCATAATGGTTACAACACCCACATTCCCTATCGAAGTACCTGAGTTAAGTACCTGGCTCTGGCTCCTGATTCCAGATTCCTGCTAGTGCACACTGCCACCCACGTGGGAGACCTGGACAGAACGCCCAGTCCCAGCCACAGGGGGCATTAGGGGAATAAGTCAGCTGATGGGAGAGCCCTCTCTCTCTAAAAAGTTTTTTAATTAAGATTTATTTATTTATTTGAAGAGCATATTTGTTTATCTGAGAGAGAGATAGGGAGAAACAGGAACAGACTAGCAAGGAAGAGTCCTCCATGCACTGGTTCACTTGCCAGATGTCCACAACAGCCAGGCCTGGACTAGGCCAAAGCCAGGTGCCAGGAGCTCCAGCTGAATCTCCCACATGGATCGCAGGGACCCAAGCACTTGAGCCATCATATGCTGCCTTCCAGATACATTAGCAGGAAGCCAGACTGAAAGTGGAATAGCAGAGACTCAAACTGGCACTCAGACACGTGATGCTAGTGCCTGAACCCACTGTGCCACAGCCTCGTCCCCAGTGAATAATTTTTGTGCAACTAACTGATTCTATTTCATATGGTCAAAGCCTAAGGGGAAATGAAACTCCATCCACGTTACATTTCAACAACAAGGCTAATGGAATTACGATTTTTCATCTCATCTGAGATGCCAGTGACTGTAAGACCCACTGTCTTATGTGCCATCCGGAATATGAGGGATCTGCAAAGGTTAATGGAAAACTGGAATGAAAAGATACAAGACAGTCAGTGAGACAAGGAGAGATCGAGACAAGGAGAGAACCTCGAATGTGGACATCCGACCCCCAGAACTGCGGGGAACACCTACTCACGCTGTCTCAGCTGTGGCATTTTGTTAGGGCAACCCCAGCAACCCAAGCAGAAACTGCAACTGTGGCTTCAGGTCTAACAACCCACAACAGAGAAGGGAAGAGAAGGAGAGCAATGGGGAAACTCCACAAAAGCCTTGGTGAGGGCTTAGATGCCGTGAGCGGGCATCTCCAGACGGGGTCAGGAAGCAGAAGAGACACCTTGCCCGCCCCCCTCCCACTCTCACGAAGGCCACCGGAGCACCACGGGCAGCGTCCACAATCAGGTCAGCCAGGGACTGGGGCCCCCAGCCGCGGACCATGAGCCACCCAGTCTGCAGGATTTTGTTACAGCATCCAGAGCAGACAAAAGGCTCTGGTTAAATACAAACAGCACTCCTCTTGATAAATACTAGACTATCAGTCCATATCCTCCAACAACCTAACTGCCAGACCTGCCACTCAAAAACTGACATCTATCTGGGAGTCACAGAGACAGCCAAAGAGAGCTCACATCCACTGGCTCACTCCCCAGATGCCCGCACAGCCAGGGCTGGAGCCAGGAGCCAGGAAACAGGAACTCAACCCAGGCCTCCCATGTGGGTGGCAGGGACCCAACCAGCTGAGCAATCGCCTCTGCCTTCCAGGATCTGCAATGGCAGGAAGCTGAAGTCAAGATCCAGAGCTGGGACTCGAACCCCAGCACCCTGATGTGGGATACAGCCAGGGTGAACACCTGCTGTCTTCCTTCTTAGGGCCACTTATGCCCCAGTCTCTAAAAACCTCTTACTCTTAAGGCCATTCTACTACCCCAGAGAATCACGCTCAAAACCGACACCAAGACATCGTTCTTTAAAATCTGCCTTGACTCTGTTTTGAGGCCCTGGCCCTGGCTGCCAGATAAGACCCCACCACAACCACTTTCCTCACTGGATTCTCACTGTGAGCCACTGGACACCCCAGGGCCAGGCACACGAGAAAGCCAGGACGCTCCCCTGCTGCGGGCCCACAGAAGTCATTCGGATGAGCCAATCCGCCGTGAATCCGTGCTAGAGTGCTTCCTGCAGCCAGCACTGTGCTTCCTCCATGGCCCACAGGCCCCCTTGCTGGATGCTCCCAACAGATCCGAAATGGCAGCCTACTGTGCACCTCATCCAAGGTCACAGGGTCAAAACCAGGTCAGAGAGTCAGTGGGCAGTGACAGCCGCCATTCGCACTCCAAGCCTCAGTGCGTCAGCTGAGAGCAACTGCTTGTGTGGCCGTTGTGGCACAGCGAGGTGCCCACTGCTTGGGATGCCCAAACCCACACCAGAGCGCCAGCTCCAGTCCTGGCACCTCCACTTCCCACCCAGCTCCCTGCTAATGCACCTGGGAGGCAGCAGGTGATGGCTCAAGTGCTGGGACCCCACTACCCATGTGGGAGACCTGGATGGAGCTCCTGGCTCCTGCCTTCAGTGTAGCCCAGCCCAGGCTGTTGCACACATTTGGGGAGTGCGTCAGTGGATGAAACACATTCTCCCTCTCACTCTCTCTCTCTGACACTCAGTCTTTCGAGTATTTACAAATAAGCAAATATTTTTATAATAATAACAATAATAATACTACTAATAAAATGCTTCCCAAAATCTGCTTTGCCCACATAAGAGGGCTTGGCAATTTTAAGTATGGTGAACTAAGGAACTTTCCTGCTGCCCACAGCATCACAGAGCCTAAACTCAATGCAAAGCAGATTTCCAGGGAAAGCACACACTACCAGATACTTCAGAAATGTGACTGCTCACTTTTCCTGCTCCCACAAACCCGCCTGCCCCAAGTTTTATCCTGGGGCTGCCTCCCTCCCTCCTAACCCTCCCTTCCTCTCTCCCTCCTGTCCCTCCCTTTTTCCCTCCCTCTCCCTCTCCCTCTCCCCCTCCCTCTTAGGACCTCGAATCCTGGTGATGCAGAGGACTGCTGCTCACAGCTCCCCAGCCCCAGTGCGAGCCCCAAATCTGGAGTTTCACACCACGTCCGTGCTCACTAATGGGCCAGGTGCTCTGCAAGCAAAGCTTCTTCACTTAAAATATATTTCTGGGGGCCGGCGCTGTGGTGTAGAGGGTAAAGCCACCGCCTGCAGTGCCAGCATCTCATATGGGTGCTGGTTCAAGTCCTGGCTGCACCACGTCTGATTCAGCTCTCTGCTATGACCTGGGATAGCAGTGGAAGATGGCCCAGGTCCTTGGGCGCCTGAACCCACGTGAGCAACCCAGAAGAAGCTCCAGGCTCCTGGCTTCAGATTGGCACAGCTACAGCTGTTGTAGCCATCTACATGAAACAGCAGATGGAAGACTCTCTCTCTCTCTCTCTCTCTCTGCACCTACCTCTCTGTAACTCCACCTTGTAAATAAATAAATAAATCTTTAAAAAATAATAAAATATACTTCTGTTAGACCTACTGTGTGCCAGGCTTGTTCCAAGTGACGGGAATCCTGCAGTTAGCAAAACCACCCATGCCTTGTTTCAGTGAAGCTCGTGTTAGGCGAGTGAGGACTAAGGCATCACACAAAACACACAAATGTAGAGTGAGTCAGGTGGTGGACAGACCTGTGAAGAAAACTCAACCGGACAAGGGAAGGAGAGACGGTTACAGGCAGGAGCGCTGCTCTGTCAGCCAGGGTGGCCACGAAGGCTTCTAGGACACGGCGGCATCTGAGCCAAGACTTGAACACAGACAGAAAGGAAGCCATGTGGATATGGAGGGGAAACAGGGAGAAGAACATTCCAGAGAAAACTGCGGTCACAAAGGCCCAGGGGCAGGTACCAGGTTTTAATCTTTGGAGGTGAACAAGTGACAGCATGGAAAAGTGGACGTCACGGGAAATCACATCTTACAGGTTCTGAGGAGGGAACGCACCACGTCACACAGCCTGGGGTGCGAGGGGAGCAGGACATTGTCCACAGCCCTCGCTGGGCTTTCTGGAGAAGGCTGGGGCTCCTGTGAGTGCACGGGTGGACTTTAGGCTCTTGGGGCTGTCTCCCGTGGCCTGGCCCCTTGCCCCAGATGACTCAGAGCAGGAAATACTGACAGGGTGCAAGTTAGGTTGGAAGGCCCAGAGCACAGGGTGTGCAGGTTAGGAAGGCCCAGAGCAGGGGTGTGGATGGCAGGGGAGGTGGGAACACTGCCAGTCAGCAGCTGGGCTCTCTGATAAGGGGCTGCAAGGAATATACAGAATCTGAGGAGCCAGAGACAGTCACACAGGTCTTGCAGACCTTGCTAAATTCTTACCGTGTGCAAGCTGGACACGCCTGGGAGAGGCAGGACCCCCTTGCTCACCACAGACCAGGCCACCAAGTGTGGTCAAGGGCGACAGTGTGCAGGTGAGCACCAACTCTGAGCTGCGACTCCGTTTCGGCTCTTCCTTGAGATCCTTATGTTCCAAATCTGCAGGCGTTTGTACAGCTGGCTATCAGTTACATCAGATTAATCCCAGTGCTATTAAACACATCTGTCTTTTAATTCAAGTCCTATTTTTGTTGCTGTAACAAGGAAAACAATAGCAGAACTTGTACCAACAAACTTTCTAGAAAAAGATGTATGTTGGCCATGACGTCAGAGAGAGCCTATTCATTCTGCTTGGCCCTAAATCCTCACTGTATAGGGGTGTTCCATGAGGCTGCTGTGTACTCACGTCAAGGACAACTTAAGGTGCACCCTGCAAACCTGGAGATAAGCGTGCTGGCTCCCCACCTCCACCTTCAGCGTTTCCTCATTTTCCCTGCAAATGAGAACCACAAGTCACAAAAGGCAAGGCAGTGAACAGGCAGAGCTCGTGTGTGAGTCCTGGGAGGGAAAACTTCCCCTTCCAGGCACTGTGTTCTGTTTTATTTACCCTGCTGAGAAATCAGTGTTCACCTAACAACTGCCTTGGCTGAAATGACAAGGAAATGCACCTGTACATTCAGTCCCAGAAAACCCAGAATTTCCTTCATTCAGCAAGTGTTGGTTGGGCACCTGGAGTGCACCTGGCACACCACAGTGCTGAACAAGACACACCTGCTCTCTTCCCTCGTGAAGCTGAAGTGCAGTGAGGGAACCGACAGGAAGAAAGTTCACCACGCGATGCACATACAGTAACTCCTACAGGGAACGCAAAGAGAGGGGAGTGTGCTTTATACCACAGAGGAGGGAGCTAAGGAGCCTTGAACTGCCCTTGAACTGTCGCTTGAGGGTTAAAAACCTGAGGCTTGCTGTTGGTAGCATAAAAAATAAAAAATAAATAAAAATTTTAAAACCTGAGGCTCGCAACGCCTGCATCCCTTTAGGAGTACAGGCTGAAGTTCTAGCTGCTCTGCTTCCTATCCAGCTCCCTGCTAAAGCACCTCGGAAAACAGAAGACGATGGCCCAGGTGCTGCCATGTGGAATTCCAGATGGAGTCCTAGGGTCCTGGCTTCTGCCTGGCCATTGTGGCCATCTGGGGAGTGAACCAGCAGATGGAAGATCGATCTCTCTCTGACTGTCTCCTTCTGTCACTCTGCCTTTCTTTTTTTTTTTTTTTAAGATTTATTTTATCTATTTGAAAGACTGAGTGACAGGGAGCAGTAGAGACAGAGAGAGAGAGAGAGAGAGAGAGAGAGAGAGAGAGAGGTCTTCCATCTGCTGGTTCACTCTCCAAATGGCTGCAACGGCCGGAGCTGAGCCAATTCAAAGCCAAGAGTCAGGAGCTTCTTCCGGGTCTCCCACATGGGTGTAGGGGCCCAAGTACTTGGGCCATCTTCTACTGCTTTCCTAGGATGTAGCAGAGAGCTGGATACCAAGTGGAGCAGCCGGGACTCAAACTGGCGCCCATATGGAATTCTGGTGCCGCAGGCAGAGGATTAGCCAAGTGAGACACGGCACCGGCCCAGATGTAGCATTTTTGACTCTGTCTGGTCTGGACTTGAACGCTCAGGAAGCAAGCACTGGTTGTCAGCCTAAGGGGCCCAAGATCTGATTCTTCCCGTGGAACGTGTGGTGCGGTGGGCAGAGTCCCAGCAGACACAGTCTCAGTGCTGCCCCTTCTGACCTCTCGACTGACACATGTGGTCAGCAGACCCCTGGCTCCCTCGTGGACGACCACCTCAGCCAGGGCCGCCTCAGCATGGCGTGTGCAGCCCCTGCTGCGGGTCTTGTTCACAGCAAAGTCAGGGGTCGCATTCTAGCAGCTCCCAGGTGGTGCCAGTGCTGCCCAAGGTCAAGCCGGCGAAGGGAAGAGTCGTCCCGGCCTCCAGAGCCTGAGAAATTCGTGTTTGCTGTTTCAGCCCCTCAGGCTGCCGGGCACTGACCGCAGAGGTCGTGGAAGTACCGAGTCACAACACCTAGGCAATTTTCTGGCTCATGACCCAAGCCCAGAACCAGAACACAAAGCACAGGCAGAGCCTGGTGCCCAGCAGCTGGACTCTGGATCCACGGGGCCTGAATCCCATCCTCAGCTCTGACGTTTCTGAGCTGGCAACCTTGGGCAAGCCAGCCGACCCCTGGGGCCCTTCCTCCCTGCAAATAAGGGTGGCACCAACCCAGAGGGGCAGGTGCAGAAGGCGCGAGAAGCAGACAGCGCAGCATGGGACACCACAGGAGAGAGACAGACGACACTCGCAGTGCACATGCATCACGCCATCCACGCCATCAGCGGAGGGGGCGGGGCCCAGTCCTCGACTGCTTTTGCTCCTCACTCTGTTTCTTCAGTCTCTTCCAAGTGAGAATAACAAAACAAAAGGTAAGATGGAGACAGTCTGAGATGCCCACTTCCGCTCCCCCACACCGGGGGGCCTGCATTCCAGTCTCTCCTGCTAATGCAGACGCTGGCAGGTGGCAGTGATGGCTCAAGGAACTGGGTCTCTGCCACCCACGTGGGAGACCTGGAACGAGTCCAGTTGGGGCCTCTGTCTGGCACAGCCCTGCCAGCCCCAGCCACTGGAGGCCTCTGAGGCTGAAGCAGCAGCTCCCTGTCTCTGTCTCTCTCTACCACTCAGATACAAAATATCGTAAACCATCCATGTGCAGAACTGGTTTGAATCCAGATTTAAAGAAACAATGGTTACAAAGACATATTTGAAACACTCGAGAAATTCTGAAAATGTATTCACTGTCAAATATTAAGAAATTAATAATTTTGTTAAGTGTGCTAATGGCACAGTGATATTTTTAAAAAATGAACCTTTAGCATTAGAGACTGATATGGAAGAACCAGGCCACATTGTATAGCATTGCCTTCACTTGGACAGTGCAACCATAAGAACAGCAGTTCCATGCAGTTCAGTATTAAGGGGTGCAATAACGTGGTGTCTGGGGTTTTCTTGTCTGGGAGGGGGGATGGTGACAGAGGCGTGTCACCTCCTGTCGTGGAGCACACAGGGCTCCCCCCGCCATTCTCTACTCAGGTCTGTCTGAAACTTCCCCTCACAGCATAGTTTTCAACTTCCTCACGGTGTTCGGTGTGCATTCCGACTGCAGGTTTGCACGCACAGCCTCATGTGAAAGGAACCCAGTTCAATCCTGCTTAAACAAGACTCACCTGAGCTGGAGGGCCGGTGGAGCTGCTGTCGAAGGGCGGGTTCCCTGCCTTGAACCCCTCGAGGCCTCTGTCGCCACTTGACGCGTGCTTATCCAGGCAGAGGGGTAGAGAGCTGTCTGTAGGAGGCCCAGGTCCTGAAGCTTTCTGCTCACAAAAAACAAAAGATCTTGCCCCCACCAAGTCCCAGGAGCCCTGCTTGGCACACAGTAGGTCCTGTGCCTTCTCCTTAGGGCAATCACTGGTGGGGGATGGGAGGGACTGAACCTGCCTCCCTGTACCCCCACAGGTGAGAAGGGAGAGCAGGTGCCGGGTCAGCAGGGCTCCACCCCCGAGACCTGATCTGCGGCCTCACCTTCCAGTGTCCTCCCCGTGGGGGTTAGGAGCGCCACGTAAACCAACCACAGCCACGGAGAAGGGGTAAATGGTCCAGGTGAGGGGCTGCACCAAGGGCCTTGGGGAGGTGGTCTGGGACGGAGGAGGGGCATGGGCCGCTTGCCCTCGCGTTCCCGTCCCAGCCCGCAGCCTGCCTGGATGGTGCATGGCTCTCACAATCCAGGGGAGCAGCGAGGGCTGAGCTGGCTGAAGCAGGAGCCGCCCCAGTAAGGTTTCTGGTTGGCTGCTCCAGCAATCGGATTTCCAGCAGCCTGCGATCACAGATGGTGTCTTCTTCCTTCCAGTTGTTAATTCCACACCACCACTCCCCCATTCAATTTTTACTTTAAAGTTTAAAGGGCCGGTTGTAAGGACTGCAAAAAAAAGGAAAAAAAAAAGCAGAGATGCTCAGGTCCCCCCCCACACACACCCCCAGAGGCAGCCTGCTTCTACCCTGAACTGGTTCTCTGGTTTTATTTCCACGAATCCAGAGGACGTCCTCAAACGCTGAACTCGCGTCTTCACTTTCAGGCATGGCCTATGGATGTCTACAGAGACGGTCCTTTCACACACACCCACACTCCTCTTCCAGGCTCCCCAGGGTCCTGGCAAACCACTCACCCACCAGGTTTACGCGGATTGGGTCCACAGTCGCCATCTCGGCGTCTCCACTGGCCTGCAGTGGCACAGCATTTTGTTCTCCTTACAGCTCATATTTCTTTCCTATGGAAGTTGAGTTCCCAATTCTCCGAGGGCCTAATTTGCCTCTAAATGAATTTGTTCAGACTTGTGGGGTTTTCCATGGCTCCATCAGCCTGGGGAGAGCTCTGAAGCCGCTGGCCCAGAGCTGCCTGTGGGTGCTCAGCCCCTCCCCACCCCACCCCGCTGCCCGCGGTGCTCAGATCTCCTCCTGGGTGTCCCTTACCTCTGTCCATGCTGGACTCTGTTTGCTGCAGAAATTTCCTGACTCAGGAAATTTTTTTTACAACTAGTTGTAAAACTGGGTCAATAATAACTCTCACTAAAAAAAAAATGAGTAGGCAGTAAGATTAAGTTAAATCATGAGTGAAGATTCTTGTATGACCCTCACCTGTCCCATATGGCTACTAAGAACAAAGGAATAGGAAACACTCTAAGAATGGGTGCAAACTTCCCTCAGGCAGATACATATATTTTGCTGAGTATTCCTGGCATTTTTAAAAAAAGTATCCAGCCTTGATTGAAGCAGAAACATGGAAGCATTTGCGAGACAACACTGAAATCCTCCTTGTACATGGCATGCTGCTAATGGCCTGACCCAGTGAGGAGGCAGAGTGAGACACTTGTTTCCATCACTGACCTTTTAGGACGCTGAAATGCTCACGAGAAATCCCAGCTGAGCAGAGGCTGTCTTCCCACCACGCACCTTTGTTCACAGAATCACACGAAGGTCTGAGCTCCAGATTTCACCCCAGTTATAGGTGAGCTGCATCCCTTGAAATTCACTTCTTTCCATTATAGTTATAAAAATCATGCCAAATAAGGCTGCAAAGTGGTGGAAAATAATTTTAGGAGGACTTATAGTTATCAAAAAAGATCAACAGTCAATACTGAAAAAACGTACAGAGTGCCTCTAGGATAGAGTGTATGGAATATCTCTGGGAGCGAGAATTTGGAGCAGCAGTTACGCCTCCACTTGGGATCCACGCACACCATATTGCAGTGCCTGGGTTTGAGTCCTGGCTCCAGCATCCACTCCAGGTTTCTGCTATGTGCACCTAAGGAGGCAGCAGGTGATGGCTCATGTACTGGGTTCATGGCCAGCCACATGGGAGATCCAGAAGGAGTTCCAGGCTCTTGATTTCAGCCTGGCTGTTGTGAGAATTTGAGGAATGAACCAGCAGACTGGGAGATCTCTCTCTCTCTCTCTCTCTCTCTCTCTGCCTTCAGATACAAACTGAAAATAATTAAATAACTGAAAAACTATTTCTGGACCTCAGACTATAGTAGGTTAGGATTAGAAGCGATGTATGCTCATTGTGAAATTTGGTATTTAAAAAGATTTAATTAATTAATTAGAAAGGCAGAGTTACATTGAGTGAGCGAGCGAGCGAGCAGGAGAGACAGTGAGAGAAATCTCTCATCCCTGGTTCACTCCCTAGATGGCTGCAATGGCCAGAGCTGAGCCAACTCGAGTTAGGAGCCAGGAGCTTCTTTCAAGTCTCCCATGTGGATAGTAGGAGCCCAAGCACTTGAGCCATCTTCTGTTGCTTTTTCCCAGGCACATTAGCAGGGAACTGGATCAGAAGTGGAACAGGCAGGATTTGAACCGGTGCCCATATGAGATGCTTGCACTGCAGGCAGCAGCTTTACTTGCTATGCCGTAGTGCCTCACACTTATACTGTTGAAAGATAATTTTCTGGAGGAAATTCCTCCAGCATTTCTCAGCCAGCAGTCCAGAGCAGTGTCTCCCTTTGGAGCCTGTGAGACTCCAGGCCCACCTCTTCAGAAGAGTGGGCAGAGAAGCAACCTGTTCTTAACAAAGCCCTCCTGGTGAGTGATGCAGATTCAGGCCTGCAAACCACTGTGCCAGCAAACGCTGCATACGTCAGGGGTCACCTTCAGCTGTTAGGTACGCATAGCAAGCTGTTTCTGGCATAAAAGAACACTGGATGTAGGCAGTCCAGGATGATTCAAATGTCTTATTTTTCCATGTGCTCTCTCCACGTACATACATACACACACATACACACATATCTTTTTACTGCCATATGACTTCCAGCCTTATGGCTTTTAAATGGCTGCTATTCCAAACATTCTACGTTGCAGAAGAAGGTAATGAAACAGGTAAGCAAACCAGGGCACATTCTCAGATGCCCAGGCTTCTGCTTGTAGCTCATCTGCACCCTGGGCTGAAAGGGAGGCTGGGAATTAACTAACAGAGGGTCATCCCGTTGCTAGAATAAAGCCAGAGAAACCAGGGAGAATGGAGATAAGAAGGAGCTAGCAGCCTCTCAGTGCTCCCTGGGATGCAATCTTCAAAGTTAAACCTTGGAGAATATTACACTGAAATAGTTCTTTACTAACCATGCATTAAAACATAGCTTTGTTTTTACATGAAAGTCTACATCCTTGCTTACTAGCACATCAAACCCATTACAATTTCACACTGCTCTGGAAATACTAACAAGTGAATCACAGAACAGGAAGAAATACTACATGAAAATAAAGAACAATTTTTAAAAGAAAAAGAAATACATCTTGAGGAGATGACGTAAGGATCGGGGGAGCTCTAGGGGCAGTGTTACTGACAACAGGTAACAACAAAACTTCAGCAGCTTCAGATCCAACGTCCTGCAAGGAAGTAACCACTGTGAATCAGGCTGTGGTCCTTCCTCAGTCTCACTACCACGTCACAACGTGACAAAGTTGTGGTTAGTATACTGGCAGTGTGAAGAGACAAAAAAAAGTGAATTGCATAAAATCAGAAGAATGTTCAGAGAACTCACTGGAGAACGAATACACATGATTTCTGTTTAATTTCCTATATTGTTCTATAGGAAACAATAGCAACATTGACCAAAATAATAAGTAAATTTATCCAGGGTCCTAACTCTAATTCCTTTCTGGCGTGACTGACTGAGCCCAGTGGCTCCCAGAAGGAGGACTTTGCTGCTCTGAAGGGAGGCCATATCCAAGGTCAGGTGTTGTCTTCCGGGGCTTTTCCACGCCCATGTGGGTGGTCCTCTGTCCCCAAGCTGTTGGCATCACAGGAAACATCTCCTAGAAGTGAGAAAAACACCCGAGTCTCCACTCCTTCTCTCTTGCAAAGCCTCCTGATCCATTTCACAAAACCAGAAGCCACTTGTCCTGATCTGGATGCAGACTTGTAGACACCAAAGGGAATTTGAAACTGTGGCGCTTCCCACATAGGAATCAAATAGTGGGTCTCCAGTGTGCTGCTGTGAGCCACCCTCCCTCCACCCCTCCTGGAAATTCATGTGGATCTCAGTCATCCACCTTGACAAAGGCACTGTGCAGACAAAGGAGAAACTTTTTGGAAACTGTCCACTGCAAAGCATGGGGACAGCGGTGCAGTCAGGCTCCAGGCATCCAGAGGCTCCTAACCAAGGCAGCAGTTCCTCAAAGAGAGAAGAGAACCTTGGTTTTCCAGGACTGTAGGAGCTGAGATAAAGAGCTCAGCCCACCCTACTGAGAGCCAACTTCCTCCGCTATCAGCTGAGCAAACTCTTATCTGGAAGATTAATCTTAGAGGAGAAACCCCTAGAGGATTTTGTGGCTCTGCAAGTTAGGTAATTTAAGCTCCTGTGCCTGTGTTCTCTGCGAAATACACACCGTATCTCGTCACACTGAAATGAAGCTACCTCTGCCCTTCATATTCGAGCAGTGCCATGAGCTGAACACACCTTTGTGAGAAGCCAGCAAAACCATGAAAGCAAAGTTCATAAATTCCAGGGCTTTGGTCACTGGATCACATTTTATTTTACAATATCAAAGAATTCACATCTAGCAGAATAAAAAATGAAATACCAACCTATTGAAAACTCAGATAGCTAGAAATGTATTTCAAAAGTGGTTGAAAAGAGGAGATTCAGAGACCAGCTGATAAAAATATTTGAAAAAAAATCAAAACTCATTTCACCATCATAAACAAAAACAAAAATACTTGTAGCATACACAAAGGTACACCCATTTCAAATTCCCAGAGCAGACGATCATTTTATTTTCCATGAAATATGTAAAAAATACATATGTATGTATGTATATCACATTCTGGTAGGCAAGAGAAATCTTCAAATTTAAATATATATATATTTCATTTAAAATAATCTAAACATTTACTGCTTCTCAGCCTTTTGGCTAAGATCAAGTATAAAATAATCTAAACATTTAAAAAGTAGCAGCAATATTCATCTTTAAATATGTATAATAATATAGTAGATTGTTCAAATCACATATTTTGGTAGCTCTTTCATTATTATTAATAGCCACACACAACTTACATATGGCAAGGTCCTGGCCTACTCTCTAAATAATGCAGGAGTCTGGGTTCAATAAATACTACACAATAAACAACTGCAAAACACAGATGGCAAACATTGTCCAGATCAGGGGAGAATCAGGTCTGAAGGCATACAGTAATCTGCAGAATTACCAAGGCAAGGGTGAGACCCGCCAGCTCCCGGAAATGCTAGACTACATGTGTCCGGAGCCAGAGAAATAAGAAAAATGTCAAAATGGCCATAATGAAGTTGGAGTGCTGTCATATTTGACATAATCCTTCCAAGAAAAGGAAGCATCTCTTAGCTCAGCAGCTCTACAAAACAGAAGTACACTGAACCCACCACAGAAAGACTTAGCTGTTAACAGCAACCTAGGCAACTCAGGGTAAGGCTGAGAGATCCTGTCATTCTTTCAAATATGTGTTTGACAAGCTAACCAGTTCTTGTTTTGAAGCATTAAATCTGTTTTAAAGAAATAGTTAAATTAAAAAGGAGGCCACGGAGACCTTGTGTAACCTGATGCCAAAGGGGATCTTCTCCCAGCATCGCCTCCCTCACTCACTCACACCCTGAATTCAACAAGTGAAGCAGGGGCACAAGGCAAGATGCTTTGGCAGGCAGGAAACTGGACAATTCCTTGAGCTTTTCGAGGCCAGAGTCTCTGCTAACATTCAAATAGTCAGGAAAAATCGAGGAGACTTCATTACAAATGGAGTGAGGTCACTGTACATAAACAGCGTTCTGACATGCAGGTTTAACTGCAGAAGCACTCTTAGTAGAACCCTGATGGTCACATGGAGAAGGTGCTGGGTGTTGAGGGCTAGCCACAGGCTCCTGATGGTGCTCAACTCACCACACAACCTGTCTTAACTCCCATGTGGTTTCTGAAAACCAGCCTTGCTTACAGTCAGGGGCTCAATACTCACCTGAACACTGAGTGGCCAGTTGGGACCCCTGATTTAGCTCAGTGAGATTACAAGGGGAGATGAGCACTAGAGAGTGCAACCAACAGCAGGCCACTCTATCAAGATCAGATCAGCCCCTAAGCACCTTTCAAACTGAGAGGACCACACCCAGGCAGCCTGGCAGATGGCTGGGTGTACGAGCCCCCATGAACTCCGCTCATCAGACACCCTCCTACTTCCATCACGTCTTACTGCACAGATGTGACTGTGAGATTTTCTGAAGACAAAGAGATCCACTCTCTCTGTTGTTCTTCCAGCTTTTCTGCCAAGCACTTAATCAAAACAGGGTCCACCTTAGAATCAAATTTATTAGCAAACCAATGTCCATCTTTTATAAGCCACCTTAATTCTGCAGCTCCATAAATACACACACTTCGAAGGTGAGTTCCAGTGCAACTGGGGTAGAAAACCCCTTCATAGTAATTCCACTTGACAAGACGGGTCTTGCTCTGTAGGTCAGACACGTCCTGGGCTGACCTGGAAATCTCTCCAGGTACTCCTGGTACCCGAACCAAGGTCGCCCAAAAGTGCTCATCAGGCGAGTATGTGTCTTGAGACCAGGCAAAGAAGTCTGTAACGAGGGAGCTGTTGAAAATATAATTCACAAATGCTTGACTTAAAACAAAGTAGGCACTGCCAACAAATATCTCAATGTGGTGCGGGGGCGCCTGCTTGGAGACACTTGTCCTCACTGGGAGTCTCACGCTGTCGTGAGGCACCTGCCTGAGCTCATGGTGATAAGTGAACCTTTCCATTTTGCTGTTTGGGGGTCTGACCGTCTCTAACATATTTGCTCCGTTGAGTTTCTTCAACTCTGACACTAACTCGAAATTTGACTTCAGGGGGAAATCTTGCCCACACAGATTGATAACGTATTTCCATTGAACTGAAGATTTGAGAAGGTCTGACAGGCAATTTAAGTCAGCTTGGAGTCTGGAAATGTGAGCGTACTGCACGGCCTCTAATCTGGAAGCAATGAAGACATTGGAGAAGCACTTCGCTAAATTGTTCATGGCGACTTGGAAGGCGTCAGGCGACTTGAGGTCGTAATGGATGCAGTAGACATTGTGCTGGGCATATATAGCATGGAGAAGTCTCTCAACCATGATTGCATCTTTGTGCACAACCAAGGAATAGGCTATTGGGAAGCGTCTCTCCTCCCCTGACACGAGCTTCTGATGGTAGCTCCTCAGAGAGTGATAGATGTCACAGTCACTCGTCATTGCCGCGACATCATCATCCTCCAGGTCGACAATGTGTCTCCTTCTGATTTCCAGACTCTTGCCGACCTCCAGAGGCTCCTGTTCATAGATCGCTGAACAGTTAACTTCATAGCTGGCCGCGTCTTTAACATGGGTGTACCTGTTTCTTACAAAAGGCGAGGTGCTGAGGGAGTACTCAACGATGTACAGGCCTTCTGGAGGGAAGAGAAGTCTCCCCACATTGAGCAGCTTCACCAAGGAGAACAGCCACAGGGTCAGAAACAAGATGAAAACCTTATGCTGGAGAGGATATTTAAGACAACACCTGAGTACCTTCATTCTGTAAGAGGACAAGGGAATGCCAATATTAATTAAGGAACTAAGTATTAGGAGAAAATCAGCTCAATTTATCCAAAGGTTATTGGGTGCCTACCACATGCTTGGGCCCAGGCAGCACACTGGGCCCAAGGATGAGTAAAGTAAGATTCTTTCCCTTGAAATAATCTAGAAATAAAGAGATAGAATGGAGGTATTCTGTTAACCCTGTTTTCAGAGGTGTTGTTTACCAAGCAGAATGGAAGATAAATTCTTAAAATATAAACACAATCATCAGCTGGTATCTGTGGGGGATGGGTGCAGGACCCCGCTGAAGATGCCAAAGCCCAAAGATGTTCATGACCCTAGAGAGAACACCACAATATTTATACCAAACCCACACACAGCTTCCTGTGTACTTTCAGTCCTCTCTGGATTACTTGTAACATCCAACACAATGCCTACACTTGCTTCACATGCATGGATTCATCATAAACTTGGTGCAGGGCAAACTCAAGCTGTGCTTTTTGGAACTTTCTGGAAAAAAGTTTTCAAATACTTGCAATCCACAGTTGGTTGAATGTGCAGGCATGGAAGCCATGGACATGAAGGGGCAGCTGCATGGCATCCGAAGAGGGGCAGCTCCGGTTTGGACGGAGGTGTGGAGAACTCCACGTCCTCAGAAGGCCCTCCCGCATTCAAATGACCTGCCAAGGGCAGCACCTGTCCTGACTCCACTTTCCCTCTGGCTAGGCAGGAGCCCAGTGACCCCCACATTCAGAAATGAAGCAGCAGGAAGTCGCTAGAGTAGACCCCAGAGACTAAAATGTGCTAATTACAAAAACTGGGTAAACTGCACACTTCTCTTAATTTGTTTCGTTGGTACCCATTTCTTCACAGGGATTAGCTTAGCTCCTAAAATGAAGAAGGCCTGCCTTGATGGGAGTAGGGGACTGTCCAGAGACTACAGTTTTGGGGCTCATCTACAGCTTTGCAACCATCAGTAGGAACCTCAGCTTCAAGCCAAAGGGGATGGCGCCTGTGCAGTGTGCTTGGGAGGGGCAGGAAGCCAAGACCCCACCGACTGGGAGCCGGCAGCACGGGGCCCCTTGGCACAGCTGCTGTGGGACCTGGCAGGGGTGATGGGGCAGGAGCGGGCATATTTCTGCCAGTGTGGCTCTGAGGGGAATGACAGTTGGCCAGGTTTCAAGCTTGGATTATGAGCGGTGCCCTCATCATATACCATGCCAGAGGGCAGTGGAGAGGAATGTCCAGCTCAAGGAGTTAAACTGCAGGGCATCCCGGTGGGGAGGACAGTGCTGGGACCGCGATGTGAGACCGAGACTCAGAGACTCAGAGAGCAAGAAGAGTGTAGGAGTAGGACAGGGCAGCTCCCTGAGAGGGGCACCCGTGGCCATGCTGGGACGGGCTTTGCAGGGCCGGGCTCTGCAGCATAGTCAGTGGTCGCTAAGGTGCTAGTAAAGACGCCTACACCCCCAGGCAGAATTGGGTGCTTCGATCAATAAGTCAAAGATTACCCACGCCCAGTGCACGGTAACCAAGCACAAGGAGGAAACAGCTTACATAAAGGCTACAATTAGAATGAGTCTTACCCACGGCAAACGAATGCTTTTTCTTTTCTTACCAGTTGGCCCAAGGACTACCTAAATTACCCTCTGTTAATTTTTCCTGGTGAAATGAAAAGACCTGGTATTTCTAGAGGGTCATCAGTTCCCATTTGTGAATTAGCATTTAATGGCCATCTGCACACAGAAGGACACAGGCAGGCTGCCTCCCATCATCCACTCCACCCAGGAGTCCCTGCCCTTTCTGACTTCAGCCTGGGGCCAAGAGTTTGAGCTGGGCAGGAGGCCATGGGGAGGGAGAGGTAGGGCTGGGAGAAGGCCCCTGGGACTGGCTCGGCACCCCCACTTGAAATTCCCAGACTGGGATGAGCATCAATTTGGAAGAAAGAGGGCAGAGCCCAGGCCCTTGATTCTGGTCCACCTTGTTCTGCCCCAGGCATCGCTAAGGCAGAGCGAGGGTCTGCCTGGAAGCCAACCTTTTGCACCCCTCAACAGCAGCAGCATAAACCTCTCCCCCTCTCACCAAGGCCAGAGTCCCATCACTGAGAAAACACCCGTTTGCCCAAGTGAGAAGGAAAAGAGGGGGGTGGCACAACGACCTTTGGCATGAGTGAATCTCTGGCAAACCCAGAAGGGGCTGTGGCTTTTTCCCAGCCACCAAGGGGCAGGAATTCCGAGAAGACCAGGGGTCGTCCTCCTGGACTGTGCCCTCCCAGTGAGCTTGGCACAGGCACAGCTGCAGGGCTGGAGGCAGTCAGGGCAGGTGCAGCCACCACAGCCCAGGCCTGTGGAGGCCCCAGAGGCTGCAGGGCTGGGGCTGGGAAGGAGCTCCTGAGGCTTCACGCATGCAGGACTGAGGCTGGCGGCTCCGAGCACAGCAAGCTGGCCACGCGTCCTCTGCAAACACCCACCCTGCCGGCAGCGGGCGCTGCATGGCCAGGAAGGGGCACCTCCCCTCCCCGGAGCAGGCAGATGAATCACCCAGCTGTGGAGCTGGCGGCCGTGTGAGAACCAGTTCCCAATGGAGACAACAGAACAGAAATGCACATGACAGCAAGGTCTGCAGCTGTCGCTGGGTGAAACTGGGGGAGCCTGGCACTGGAAGCAGGCCAGACTAACGCCATCCCACAGCGCCTGCCCAGCACACACACACTGCACAGTACAGGGTGGAAGACGCTGGCAACAGATACTCGTCACTGATGACAAGATCCAGGTGTAGATAAAAACAAGCTAGAAAGGGCTCCACTGGGACTGCCCCTGGCCTTCACGGTAACTAATGTGTAACCATCACTTTGTTCCTTGGAGATAATGCATTAAGGACACACAAATACCCCAGACCTAGCCGCTTTCCACCAGCCTCTCAGATCGTACTGCTTGGAGCTTCCCTTCTTCTCAAGTAAGATTTCTCCTCTCTCACCTTGTGTACAGTCTCGGAAATCATCATGGACACCAGGACATGAACCTGGACTCATCTCAGTTTTCCCGCAACATAATAAAGTCTGTAATGGTGGCCGGCGTTGTGGCGTAGGGGGCTAAGCTGCCACTGGCAGCACTGGCATTCCATATGGGCGCCAGTTCAAGTCCCAGCTGCTCCACATCTGATCCAGCTCCCTGCTAACGTACCTGGGAAAAAAGAGGAAGTTGGCCTGAATGCTTGGGACCCTGTATCCACAGGGGAAACCCAGAAGAAGCTCCTGGCTCCTGGCTTAGAACCAAACTAGCTCTGGCTATTGTGACCATTTGTGGGGTAAATCAGCAGATGGAAGATCTTTCCCTCTTTCCCTCCCTCCCTCCCTGTCTCCCTTCCTCCCTCTCTCAGTAACTCTGCCTTTCAAGTAAAATAAATAAAGTCTGTAATAATTCAGTACAAACCACTCCTCCATCTCTGAAGTCCCAACCAGGATGCTGAATGAAACATTTCCCCCAACCATTTCGTTGCCCCAAGTCTCCCAAGTGTCCTCAGAGCCACCAAGGAGGAAGCAGGAGCACCAAGGCAGGGCCCTCCCCATGTCTTCTCCCTTTTAATGTTTCTAACATTTATTTATTTGAAAGGCAGAGTGCCATATATTTAAATGGGGGGGGGGGGAAGAGAGACAGAGAGAGAGATCATCCATTCGCTGGTTCACTCCCCAAATGCCCACAACAACTGTAGCTGGTCCAGGCTGACACTAGGAGCTCCTACCCTGTCTTCTCAGGCCTTCAGAGGAAGCTGGAGTGGAAGTGTGGAGTAGCCAGGACCTGTGCCAGCACTGCGGTACAGGATGTAGCATCCCAAGCAGCAACTTACCTACTGTGCCACACAGCCCACGCTATCAGCCCACTCCTTGAAGTTTTAAAACCCAGGAGCATCAAAGAAGCCGGGAAGAAAGGGGAGCAGGGAGAAGAGACGGGCTTGGCTTCCTATGCGGGCTGAGAGCTGCTTCTTTGCTTCTTCCCAGTGGCTCACACAGGAATTGGGGCTGGGAGAGAGGCTCCAGAGGTCACAGAGCTGGACACAGAGCTGGTGCCTGGAGGGACAGCTGGTAGCTGAGGCTTTAGCCAAACCTGCTCACCTCCCCGGGGCCAGTTTTCTGTCTCATATGAGATGGGAGGCCCCTCCCCTGCTGCTGGGAGCCTCACTTGTGGGCCCCAATCCTGGACTTGTCCAGGACACCACACAGGACTTGCTGATTTTCATTAGAAGAAAAGAATCACCGAGAACGCTGTGCAATGCTGAGAAACGCCTGCCCCGAACAATTCTGGCCAGAGAAGGATACAGTAACACACAAGAAGACAGAACAGGGGGCGCTGAGCAGAAGCGGAAGGCATGGGACGGTAGGACCAGCACTGGGCCAGGGTAGCAGCTTCAGCCAGGGAGGCTGGCACAGCACCCGGACCCCAGACAGGCTGCTCTGCCCATCTCTGTGTCCCCTCCGGTGAATCGACTGCGCGCTACATGAAGTCACATGCGCCAAGTGTTGTAGCCCAGCTGGGACCACCACTGCCTGCTGAGTGCCGCTGGCTGCGGCTTCCCCTTTACCCAACCCTCACCCCTCTCTTTCTCAAGCCACCCTCCCCCTGGCACCTCTCAAAGATCCCGCCCAGATTCAGGGTGTTTCGTCCTAGTCTTCAATCTACCATCATTTTAACTGAGTGCCGATGTACACGAACAGCTGTAGAACTCGTGCCTGAATGCCCCCACGGGTACCACAGCCACCTCCTCTTAACAAGCACAGGCAAGCGAGGCAACCAAAACCCTGTCCCAGCTCACGGATCTGGACAACGCTGAGGCTGGACGGCAGCCCAGAGTCTTGCCTGTTCAGACACGTTCTTTGTCCTCTGTGCCACACTGTCAAGGGATATACAGACAGGCCTCCCCATTTTCCACGGCAGTTCTAATCCTGGCCGGTGTCTCGTCTGTGCCAAGGCAGGAGCCTCACACCAAGCCTGCAGTCCTGAGACTTCCCGCCCTGGTGAAGCAATCATTTACTCAGAGATGCAGCCTGGAGGAGGCAAGGCAGTGAGTCAGGGGGAGGTGGGGGCGGGGGGGAACGAAGTGCTGAGTCAGTTCTCCAGCAGTGGCACTGATTAAAGGGAGATGCAGCCTTGGCCCCAGAGCTCCCCTGTCACCAGCGACTTACCCATTTCTTTTCATGTGATCCGCGACACAATTACTAAATACTCTATAAAGTTCCTACGTGTAGAATATTCCCTCTGTGAGGTACCTTAAAGTTCTTACACATTAGCTTGAAAATGGGGAACGAAGGGCTTACTGATTTAGAAAGATCAAGATTTTTTTCTTTCCCAAATCTTACAAAGAATCATCATCACCTAAGAACACAGAGACAAGTGCACCAGAAGCAAAGACCAAATGAATCCTGATGTAGCTGCACAAGCCGAGTCCTTTCCCTACAGCAACCTGACTTCAATCAAGTCTCCACTCTCCCCTTGAGGACATGCTGACCGCCAAGCCCAGGGCGAGCCCACAAGGAGGCAGCCTCCAGACCCCCATGGCACCCAGCAGTGGCACAAAGGCGCAGTGGGTTAAGCCACCTCTTGAAGGCACACCTGTATCCTATATGGGTGCCGGTTTGAGTCTTGGCTGCACCAATCCAACTCCCTGCTAATGTGCCTGGGGAGGGGCACTTGGGCCCCTGCCACCCACGTGAGAGACCAGGACAGAGTTCCAGGACCTGTGGCTTCAGCCTGGCCCAGCCCCAGCTGCCGTGGCCATTCATGCCTCAGATCAGCTGATGGAAGATCTCTCCCACCCTCTGTCTCATTCTCTTTCAAATAAATAAGTAAATCTTTGAAAAAACAAACTAACAACATCTAACAGGTAAACATACCTCTTTAAAGGGAAAAATTTAAATATTAGAATTTACTTTTCTAAGTCTTCTCCGCCAAAAGCATAACTGATTGACCCACAATTCCTGAAGAAGCCCACGAGCAAATCCCCACACTGCAAAGCACCTCGGAAGGTGGTTCCGCCCCTCCCTAACGTGCCCAGCCACCTCCTAACCCCTGCCTTCCATCCCTGAGGTGCCACAAACACATTTCCCTCACCCAGGCGTCTGAACGCCTTCGCCGGGTGATCTGTAAACCATAGCACTTTGTCCCAGTTCCGGGGGCTGCGCGTCCAGGGTCAAGGTGCAGGCTCAGCACCCGGCACCTGGCACAGGCTGTGTCCTCACATCACGGAGGCAAGGGCGGCAGGGGAACAGCGTCCTCACCCTTCAGAGCCTCCCAGGTCCCACTCACCAGGACTCCGCCCTCATGCCCACTTCTTAAGGCTATCAATGAATTCTGGGGACACATGTAGACCACAGCAAGACGTGTTTCTTATTGCTCCCACCCAGGGAGTGGACAGAGGAGGCCCATCACGATGGCACGCAGTCCAGCCTGGCTCCACTCAGGCTGCCTTTCTCAAAGCCAACAGAATCTTCCAGCTGCCAGAGTCATGGGCTACACCTGCTCTTTCCTGTGTTCTACACTCAGTGCTGGTTCTTTCCACGTTATCTCACTCATTCTGCTCAGGTAACTATCATTATCCTCACTTTAGACTGAAAACAAAGTGAGTCACAGGACAGAAGCAACCTACCTTGGGTCAACAGCTAGGATGGCGCAGGAGCAAGGAGCTTTGACTGCAGTCCCATTCATAGCCTTCGCTCTTAACCACGATTCAGACCAATCTCTTGACAGAGAACTCTGTCGGGTCCACACGGAAATGCATTTCAGATCCACCCACTTCTTTCTCGCCTGGGAACCAAGCCAGCATCCAGTGTTGCCTGGATATGAAATCACCTCTTCACCGGCCTCCCCTGCTTTCCATTCTCTGTACTGCAGCCAAAATGATTTTTTAAACACTTAAATCCGAACACTCACCCTCCCTAGTCCCATTTCCTACACTCAGAACTCTTCCCTGGGATTTCACTTCACTTAGAATAAAATCACAAACATTTCCTGTGGCCATAAGGGACTCTGCAATCCCCCAGCCTGGCTTCCTCCACAGCTCATCTTTTTCTTCTGAAAAATCCCAGAATACAAGAGCCTCTTCCTTGCCACGGGGCCTCTGCCCACGCTGCTCCCACATTTAGACCACCTTCCCCTGGACCCTGGGCTGACCGAGTCCTCAAGTTTTAGGAGGAACTTCTTTTCCTCTGATCTTCCCGCATCCCCCCCCCCCAAACTTGTTTTCTTCTGAGCGCACGCCATGAGCAGCAGTCGCTTTGTTTACTTGTTTGTTATCTGTCCTTGGACTATAACATAAGGTTCTGAAAGACCAGTTCACTACTCTGTCCCCAGCACCAAGGACGCTGGAGATGACCCGTGTTCCAGCCTGGCTCCGCCATCAACATCTCCTCCAGGGATCCGGGCAGCTCCCTTTAAATTGGGCAAGTCTGTACTTCTAACACCTTCAGTGGGATCATGATGTGTCTACACTGCAATGCTAATGTGAGAGCCGGGACATAATCCAGGTGAACGAGCCAGGGCCAGGGCCAGGACTTCCACAGGAAGAACGGCTTCTTGGGAGGACCAGGAGTCCATATGCTCTAAGTTAGTTCTATCTTCCTAACACAGTGCATTTGTTATTCCCTTCATTACAAAGAGAGACAGAGAAAGAGATTCTTAATCCTCTGGCTCACTCCCGCAAATGGCCACAATGGCCTGGGTTGAGCTGATTCAAAGCCAGGAGCCAGCAGTTTCTTCTGGGTTTCTCATGTGGGTGCAGGGGCCCAAGCACTTGGCTGATCTGCTGCTGCTTTCTCAGGCCATTAGCAGGGAGCTGGATCGGTAGTGGAGCAGCTTGGAACTTTAACTGGCACCCACGTGGGATGCCGGTGTTGTAGGCAGCAGCTTTACCTGCTACACCACAGCTTCAGCCTGGCTCTGCCCTGGCCATTGTGTCCACTTGGGGAATGAACCAGCAGATGTAAGACCTCTCTCTCTCTCTCTCTCTCTAACTCTGACCTTCAAATAAATAAATCTTAAAAAAAAAAAAAAAAAAGGACGCTGATGGCACCTTAGTCTGCTCCACACAGGGTTACAGTCAGCCAAGCGGCACCTGTGACTCTGTAGCAGAGACTCAGTTCTCCTTAGGGCCTTAGGGGCAGCTCCGTGGGCACTGAAGAACTGTGCTGGCAACACATTCCCTCACTGCTCCCAAAGTCATCCCCCAGGACCACGCACTCCACAAAGCAGCACCAAGGGCTGTGCAGCAGCCAGCACACGCACGGCTGCCAATCAGAGCCCATCTCTGGGGCTCAGGTCACGTGTCACACAGAACCGCCTCAGCTCAGGAGCCAGGGCACGCCTGTCCAAAGGGCGGTGCTGGAAGGCCCCGTGGAAGACGTCACAAGTGCCTGCTTCTCTCCAGGCTGTCTGCTTCGGGTCACAAGGCCACAGTCGCCACCGTCGCCACCCTCCTTAAGGGAAGCACTGGCTTTACCTGCAAGGCTGTGCACAGGACCCAGACAAAATGCCAGGTACCATCTCCAGGTGGTCATTCTTCCACAGTAACCGCACCTGGGCACGCCTGGGGAAAACACGAGGTCCACGAGGCAACGCGGGGGACAGGCAGTCCCTCAGGTCAGAATCCCTGACCTCAGATCAAATGAAACCTGAGTGCAGAATCCAGCCAGCTGTGGATTCCGGGCTGCAGGGCACAGAGGGCGTGTGCACAGTGGCCTGAAGCCAGCCAGCTCCAAAGTCTTCAGCAGCAAGTCTGAGGAGTCACAAACAACCGCACAGAATGAAAAGCTTTTAATTTGTATCAACTTGTGACCCTCACTCATGGTGCAAAACAGAAAGAGTTTTTCTTTGCAGAAAACTTTAAAAAATAAGTAAGTAAGGGTGGATTTCAAAACTGCTCTGCCCACAGATTCCAGCTTGATGCGAGGAGCTTACAGGATGAGAAGAGGGACGGCCAAGGGGCTGCTGGATCAGCACTGGTCTCTCAAGGCCCCAGCCTCCTCACTCGGCCACACCCAGCACAGACGCTGTTTCCTGTTCTAAATTTACAATCAGAATACTTTGGCTTCTTCTATAAAATAGGAAATCTGAATTAAAAACATTTTTCTTTTTAAAATGCAGTTTGTTGTACTGGAAAGAAAGTAACTTTCCCCACCCCAGGGCTACATAGTGGGACTTTCTCCTCAAAATCTCTGCGAGTGTTTGTTTTGATACCACATGGCTAACTCCATATTTTTAAAAGATTTTATTTGAAGGGAGAGTTACAGACAGTGAGAGGGAGAGACAGAGAGAAAGGTCTTCCTTCCACTAGTTCATTCCCCAAATGCCTGCAATGACCGGAGCTGGACCAATCCAAAGGCAGGAGCCAGGAGCTTCTTCCAGGTCTCCCACATGGGTGCAGGGGCCCAAGCACTTGGACCATCTTCTACTGCTTTCCCAGGCCACATCTGAGAGTTGGATCAGAAGAGGAGCAGCCAGGACTTGAACTGGTGCTCATATGGGATTCCGTTGCCACAAGCGGAGGATTAATCTACCGTGTCACAGTGCTAGCCCCAACTCCATATTATATACTGGCCAGATTTCCTTCCTCAAAGCCTCTGCAGCCAGCTTAATTGATTGCTACGTAGGCATTTTATTTATTTTTATTTATTCATATGAGGGGAAGCGAGAGAGCTCCCTTTTGCTGGCTCTGTTCCCGAATGCTTGCAACAGCTGGGGCTGTGCCAGGCTGAAGCTGGGAGCCAGGAACTCAGCTCAGGTCTCGCTGATGGGTGGCAGGGGCCCAGTGCAGGAAGCTGCTGTCAGCAGCCGGGATGTGGGAAGTGGGGGTCCTAATTCCCAGGCAAAACAGCCCCCCATGCAAAGTACAAGCAGGACCTCTACTGCTAACGAGTGGCGGCAACACAAGGACAGAAGGTGTACAAATGCATGAACCAAGGGTGGCAAATCAGAAACGGCTGCAGCCCCAGCCACACTCTCCAGGAATGGACTGGACACCCTCAGGTTTTAATCATCAGCAAAGCCTGCTTGTTTATTCTCTGGCTTCTGCTCTTCACTGAGAATCCAAGGCTGGCACCTCTGGCTGGATCTCATCACTTACCTGCCATGTGCTTCTGGTCGAAAGTGAGTGCTCTGGGGCCGGCACTGTGGTGTCCTGCAGTGCCAGCATCCCATATGGGCGCTGGTTCAGGTCTCAGCTGCTCCACTTCTGATCCAGCTCTCTGCTAGGGCCTGGGAAAGCAGTGGAAGATGGCCCAAGTCCTTGGACCCCTACACTCACGTGGGAGCCCCAGAGGAAGCTCCTGGCTCCTGACTTTGGATCAGCACAGCTCCGGCTAATGTGGCCAGTTGGGAAGTGAACCAGCGGATGGAAGACCTTTCTCTTTCTGCTTCTCCTCTCTCTGTGTAACTCCGACTTTCATATAAATAAATAAAACTCTAAAAAATGAATAAAGTGAGCATGCTGTCCTGAGGTCTATGTGCAGCAACACTAAACTCAGAAATTCAATATTAAGTTAAACACTGCAGGAAAAATCTACAATTGGAAAATCCTGCCGAAACAGGAATCTCAACAGCTGAGACTCTGTGTCCCCAAAAGTCAGGCCTAGAAGTGACTCCTGGACGTGTGACAGCTGGCATCTCCTACAGGGATGCATCCTAGCAAGGGTTCTGCCAAGGTGGCAGGACTCAGCACATAGGCAGGGGGATGAGGAAGATCATTCAGCTCACCGAATACCCGAGCAAACGTGTTTGCCAACTGTATACAGAACAATCTGAGCAAACGCATACACCAACTGTATACAAAACAGCCAGAGCAAACTGTATGCCAATTGTATACAGAACAATCTGAGCAAATGTGTGTACCACTATATACCAAACAATCTAAGGAAATGTGTGCACCAACTGTATACCAAACAATCTGAGCAAATGTGTATACTAACTGAATACAAAACAATCTGGGCAAACATATACTAATTGTATACAAAACAATCTGAGCAAACATATAAACCAACTGTATACCAAACAATCTGAGCAAATGTGTATACTAACTGTGTACCAATCAGAGCAAACTTGTGTATCAACTGTATAGAAAACAATCTAAGTGCACATAGACACCAATTGTATACCAATCTGAGTAAACATGTACCAGATCTGAGAAACGTGTACCAATCTGAGAAAATGTGTATTCCAACCGTGTACAAAACAATCAAACCAAATGTGTATGCCAATTGTATACAAAACAACCCAGGCAAACATACATACCAACTATTTATAAAACAATCTGAGCAAACAAATACACCAACTGTATACCAAACAATCTGAGTGAATGGGTGTACCAACTATATAGAAAATAATCTGGGAGATTCCAAGATGGCTGAACAGGAAAAGACGCACTGCTTGGGAGAGGAGAGGAAGCAGAGGAGTTGCATTTCCAGGGGAGAGTTGGAGAGAAATCTTCCGTGGAAATTCTACAGAAGGAAGACGGACGCCGTGGATCAGAATGGAAGGTGCTGACGCGCAGCAATGAGCGTGGATACCACACCCGAGCCCCGCAGCCGAGAGCTGGAGGAGATGGCGGCTTTGGAGAGTGCGATAAGAGCAGACTGAGGCAGTGTGTGCCACTGGTGATACAGCCGGAGGGAGAGCCCTGCAGGCCACACTGTCTCTGCACCTGCAGTCCTAAGGGGGAGAGGGTACCTGCTTAACCCAGCCAAAGAAAAGCACATTTCTTTCTCCCCATCCCCCAAAAGGCTGCCTGGCAACTGGAAGGGAGAAGGTGCCATTTTGACATCAGCAGCTGCAGCAGGTCTTGAATGTGCCTATGATCAGGAGATATGACCAGAGGGAAAAACCCACATTCCTGCCGGCGCCACAGCTCACTAGGCTAATCCTCCGCCTGAAGCGCCGGCACACCAGTTTCTAGTCCCAGTTGGGGTGCCGGTTCTGTCCCAGTCGCTCCTCTTCCAGTCCAGCTCTCTGCTGTGGTGGCCCGGGAGTTCAGTGGAGGATGGCCCAGGTCCTTGGGCCCTGCGCCCACATGGGAGACCAGGAGGAAGCACCTGGCTCCTGGCTTCGGATCGGCACAGCATGCGGGCCGTAGCAGTCATTTCGGGGGTGAACCAATGGAAGGAAGACCTTTCTATCTGTCTCTCTCTCTCTCACTGTCTAACTCTGCCTGTCAAAACAAACAAACAAACAAATAAACCCCACATTCCCTACTGACTTTGAGTCTGGCTGGGACGGTGACAAGGGATGGGCACCCAAACAGGAACGTGGGGGCCCCCAGCCTCTCAACCTATCACAGGCTCCAGGCTCCAACTGCCAAGGTGGAGCAGCACAGGCGGCTGGCTCTGGGAACATCTCTATGGATGGGACAGGCTACCAGGGCGGGGGATCCTCTGCACCCATGACTGCGGGAGCCTTGTGTGCTCAGACTGTGGGGACTCTGTGACTGCAGGGCAGGGCAGAGTGTGGCTGGGTCTCGGGGCGGTCACTGTCAGTGGCTCTACATGCTCAGAGTGCCCAGACTGCCTGGGCTGGGTCACTGCAGAGAGATCCATGCTCACACCACAGCCCCTCTGTGCAGGTGAGGTTACAATGGGGGTGAGTGCTGTGCCCACTGTGGGCTAACCCCGGGCACTGACCACCTGGGAGGAGAGGAGGGGAGGGTGTGACCACGCCAGCAGAGCTGATCCAAACCTCCCACTGCAGAGAATAAGCATCTATCACGCCCAACTCAGGCATCACCCTGGACACTTGCCCCACCCTGGAGCAGCGACCACAGCCCCCTGGCCACACCCTGCACACACCCGGGGTTTTCAGTGACACAGCAGACACCGCACTAAACCACAGAGGCAGAGCTCAAAGACAAAATCCACCAGAGAAAATGCCTAAAAGTAAATGCAGATTCAAGAAATAAGAAAAAGAAGACAGTATGACGCTCCCCAAGAATGCAACACACTTAAATATTAGAACGTAAAGATATAGAGATTGATGAAATGCCTCAAGTGTAATTCAAAAGCATAATCATAGGATTAGACAGAAGCAAATCAACAAATTAAAGAAATCCATACATGACATGAATGAAACTTTTCCCCATGAAATTGAGTTTAAAATGAAATATTAGAAAAGAAGATTTCAATAGACCAAATAACAAATGTGGCAGGAAGGCTTAACAACAGACTGGGTGAGGCAGAAAAAAAGAATACTGGAGCCAGAAGACAAATCTGTGGAAATTTTTCAGTCAGACCAAAAAAAAAAAAAAAAAAAAAAAGAAGAAGAAGAAGAAAATTGGAAAAATTAAAACCAGTACTGGAAATGTATGGGATACTACAAATGACCTAATATGCGGGTCATAGGAGTTCCTGAAAGCACGGAAAGAGAGAAAGGATTACAGGGCCTTTTTAGTGAAATAATTCCAGAAAGTTTCCCCGATTTGGAGGAAAAGGGATGTCCAGATATAGGAAACATGCAGAACTCCTAACGGATATGACCAGAGAAGATCTTCACCACGACGCACTGTCAGTAAACTGTCAGCAGTAGAGCATAAGGAAAAGGCTCTAGAACGTGCACAGAGAAATGCCTTCAAAGCTCTCATTTATGAATGAAGGTGAAATAAAGACCTTCTATAACAAACAGAAATTGAAAGAATTTGACAATATTCATCCAGCCTCACAAAAGATTCTTAAGAATGTGCTACACACAGAAACACAGAACGATGGCCATCATTATGAAACAATGTGACGGCAGAAAATCTCCCAGTAAAATTACAAAGGAAATCCAAGGCAAACAATAGGAATATTTATGAAAAAATGGCAGAACCAAATCATTACTTATAAAAGTAGCCTTGACTGTAAATGGCCTAAATTCTCCAATTAAAAGACACAGATTGGCTGAATGGATAACAAAAAAGACTCATCTATTTGCTGTCTATAAGAAGCACACTTCACCAGCAGAAACGACATACATGCAGACTGAAAGTGAAAGGATGGAAAAAGATAGTCCACGCTAACAGAAACCAAAACAGAGCTGGTGTTTCCATCAGACAAAATAGACTTTAACGGAAAAATTGTCAAAAGATACAAAGAAGGTCACTATGTGATGATTAAGGGATTGATTCAACAGGAATATGTGATTATAATAAATGTCTATGCGCCCAATGCCAGGGCACCTCACTATTTAAAACTAATGTTAACAGATATAAAGGGAGACATAGACTCCAATACATTAGTAATGGGAGACTTCAATACCCCACTTTCATCAATGGACAGATCAACCAGACAGAAAATCAGCAAGGAAACAAGAGCTAACTGAGACTATGAACCACGTGGACTTATCAGATATCTATAGAACGTTCCATCTCACAGTTGCAGAGTACACATTCTTTCATTAGTGCATGGAACTTTCTCTAGGCCATAAAACAAGTCTCAGCAAATTCCAAAAAATCAAAATCATACCATTCATCTTTTCTGACCACAAGGGAATGAAGCTGGAAACCAACAAGTCAACAATCTCTAGAACATATGGACACACCTAGAGAATGAACAACATGCTCCTGAATGAACAGTGAGTCACAGAAGAAATCAAAAGGGAAATGAAAAAAATCTCTGGAAATAAATAAAGATGACGATGCAACATATCAAAACTTATGGGATACAGCAAAAGCAGTATTAATGGGGAAGTTTATAGCAATTGGTGCCTACATTAAGAAATTGGAAAGGTACCAAATAAATGAGCTATCAATACATCTTAAGGACCTAGAAAAACAGTAACAAATCAAACCCAAAATTAGTAGGAAGAAATAAATAATTAAAATTAGAGAAGAAATAAACAAAATTGAAACCAAAAATGAATACAAAAGATCGGTGAAATGAAGAGCTGTTTTTTTTGGGAAAAAATCAACAAAATTGATAGACCACTGGCCCAGCTAACTAAAAGAAAAGGAGGGAGAAGACTCAAATTAATGTAATCAGAGATGAAAAAGGAGATGTAACAAAGTAGAAATCAGATATAAAATGAATCATCAGGAATTACTACCAATAGTTGTATGCCAATAACTGGATGATCTAGAAATGCATAGATTCCTGAACACATACAATCTACTAAAATTGAGTCATGAAGACACAGAAAATCTAAAAAGACCAATAACCAAGACAGAGATTGAATCAGTAATACAGACTCTCCCTACAAAGAAAAACTCCCAGAACCAGATGGCTTCACTGCTGAATTCTACCAGACATTTAAAGAACAACTAATTGCAATCCTTCTCAAGCTATTCAAAACAATTTAAAGGGATAGAATCCTCCAAAACTCCTCTTTGAAGCCAGCATCACCCTAATTCTTAAATCAGAAAAAGGTACAACAGAGAAAGAGAACTATAGACCAATATCCCTGATGAACATAGATGGAAAAATCCTCAAGAAAATACTAGTTAATTGAATCAAACAACACAACAGAAAGATCACTCACTTGGTTCCAGTGGGATTTATCCCTGGTACGCAGGAATGGTTCAACATATGAAAATTAATAAATATGACACATCACATTAACAAACCAAAGAAGACAAACCATATGATTATCTCAACAGATGCAGAGAAAGCATTTGATAAACATCTTTTCATTATAAAAACCTTAAACAAACTGGAAACATTCCTCATTGAGGAACAATCCTCGATCCAATCAAGGCAATCTATGACAAACCCACTGCCGGCATCAATTTGAATGGAGAAAAGTTGGAAGTATTCCCACCAAGGTCTGGAAGCAGACAAGGATATGCACTCTCATCATTGCTATTCAATATAGTTCTGGAAGTTTTGGGCAGAGCCATTAGGCAAGAAAAAGGAACAAAAGGATATAAATTGGGAAGGAGAGATACAAATATCAACACAAAATGGATCAAGGAGCTAAATCTACAACAGCACCGAATTACTAGAGAAGAACATTGGGGAAACTCCACAAGACAGTGGCTACGACAGTCCTTGGAAAAGCTCTCAGAAGCACAGGCAATCAAAGCCTGTAGACAAACAGAATTACATCTAGCTTAGAGGCTTCGGCAGGCAAAGGAAACACTCAACAGAGTGGAATATACAGTGGAATACTACTCAGCTGCAAAAAGAAAAAAGAAATCCTGTCTTTTACAACAAAATGGATGCACCTTAGTGAAAAGAGCCAGTCCCAAAAAGACAAATCCCATGTTTTGCCTGACCAACCAACAGAATACCAAAAACTGCAATGTAATGGAGTGAAATACAGTGAAATTTTGCGATTCAATGATCGTTTACAGCCCTTGTCTCTACTGTTAAGGAACAGTATTTTTTTCTTCTTAGTATTTGTTGAACTCTTTACTTAGTGTAGGGTTAATCTTATGAGTATAAAGTAAACAAAGTAGATCACTGTAAAAATTAAGAGAGGAATAAGCAAGGAAGGAGGAAGAAGGGTGGGAACCTGGATGGCGAACATCACTATGTTCTTAAATCTGCATATATTAAATACATGAAATTTGTTTATCTTAAAAATTAAAACAAATAAATAAAAAAAGAAATGAAGGAAAACATGCATGGAAACAGAATGTGAATCAGAAAATATGATTTAGTTCACGTGTGTATGTGTATGTGTGTGTGGAGAGAGGGAGACAGAGAGGAAGAGAGAGACAGTATATACAGGTATCTATATGGGCACATATTAAATCTCTGTAAATATACACATACACAGTCTTGAAGAGGCAACATTAACAGTAAAGCTGGATCCAACACATTAGCTGGATTTCTTTAGTTTATTTTATATATTTAAAAATTATTTACAAGTCTTTCACATGTCTTTTGTTTTATAGTACATCCACTGGCCAGTGCCGTGGCTCAACAGGCTAATCCTCCGCCTTGTGGCGCCGGCACACCAGGTTCTAGTCCCGGTTGCCCCTCTTCCAGGCCAGCCCTCTGCTGTGGACCGGGAGTGCAGTGGAGAATGGCCCAAGTGCTTGGGCCCTGCACCCACATGGGAGACCAGGAAAAAGCACCTAGCATCTGGCTCCTGCCATCGGATAAGCGCGGTGCGCCGGCCGCAGCGCGCCGGCCGCGGCAGCCATTGGAGGGTGAACCAACGGCAAAGGAAGACCTTTCTCTCTGTCTCTCTCCCACACTGTCCACTCTGCCTGTCACACACACACACAAAATAAATAAATAAATAAATAAATAAATAAAAAATATAGTACATCCACTGATCAACTATCTGAAATTTCTACTCTAAATATCATGTAATTATCACAGACTTCATTTTTCTATGCAAAATAATTGCATTATTCTTACCACAACAAACATGCTGAATTCTAACTGTATATAAAGCATTTTGCTAAACACCAAAGAAAAAGAAAGGCATTAGTCATTATAAAAACAAAATACTATTTTAAGTGGTTTCTTCTATCATGTGGACATTGGTGTATTTTGAAATTTGCTTTTAAAATGGAATAGTTACAAAAAAAGAAAAATTTGAGCAAACATGAATACCAACTGTATGCAAAACAATCAGAGTCAGTGTGTACAACTGTATTCCAAGCAATCCAAGAAAACATGGATGCCAACTGTATACAAAACAATCTGAGTAAACATGGATGCCAACTTCACGAGCAACAATCTGAGTGAATGTGTACACCAACTGTATACAAAATGATCTGAGCAAATGTGTATGCCAATTGCTTAAAAACAAACTGAGCAAATGTGTATGCCAACCTCACAAGCGACAATCTGAGTGAATGTGTACACCAACCATACACAAAGCAACTGGAACAAACACACACACTAACTCTACGTGAATCCACACTCTTGGACTGTGATGCTGCACCGCATGGTCTGGTGCAAAACAAGCAGGCAGCTGAAATCCAGAAACAAACATCAGTCGCCTTCCTACCTCTGCCCTCCAGGTCTCCTTGACTGAGGGAACCCCTTGATCACTGGCGGCAGAAATGTGTCTATGGTTTTTCATTTTTAAATTAAAAAAACCTATTCATTGCGAGACATAGAGGGCTCCCATCTACTGGTTTACTTACGCACCAGATGTTCTTAACATTCATGGCTGGGGCCAAAGGCAGGACCTGGGAATTCAACCCAGGGGTCTCATGTGGGTGACACACTCATCTACATGAGTCATCGCTGCTGCCTCCCGAGACCTGCCCTGACGGGTAGCTGGAGTGAGGAACCAGAGCTGGGTACTGAACCCGGCGTTCCAGTGTGAGATGTGGGAATTGAACCAGATTAACCACTAGGCCAAGCAGTCTGCTTTTGAAGACATTTTTCTCTACGCCCATCATGAATGATGGATCAGGCAGTGCTGCTCAGTGACACACAACGTGAGAGGTCAGGGACGGTCTTCAAAGGCACTCAGCTTCCAGGTGTGCGGAATGCCGCTTTGTTCCACTTTTCCACCCCAAAAGCAGCATGAGGGCAAGAGCTGCAGCAGCCACCTTGGGCCCAGGAGGAACTGACCGAGACAGCGTTGAAGACTTCAACCCCAGACCCTCCAGCCACTGGATCAACAGCATCAAACACTCCCGGGTTTTGTTATGCAAGATAAATAAGCTTTTCCATGTTTTAACAACTTGTACTTTGAAAAGGGTAACCCTTAACACACACGGCCAAGAACAAAACTAAATTTAAACCAGACTGAAATGTCTAACCTATACAAACTGTACAATCCTATATACAGCCAAGTGCAAAAATACATGTCTCAGATACACTGAGCATCTCATCCATCTGTATGCAGGCAGACGGAGTTCTAGGAGGACTTCTGAAGGAACACAGATGCCATGATGTACCAAACTCACTGTGGCGTTGGCAAAAGCCAGGCCTCTGCTTACCATGTCACAGTTAAGCACCATTCAGTTCCTGGTGGACCTCTGGGCAGGAGGCAGGGGGAGGCTTGGTCTCCGAAGGTCAGCTGGTAGACTGGCTGCCTTCTTGGGAGCCCATGACATTGTGACCAAACACGGGACCCAAGAGTGACCCAAGAGAGCCCATTTTCCAAAAAGAGATGTTAGCACTGTGCAGGCACAGACCAGAATGTGTTGCATCTCCATGAGCCTCACTGAGCACCCACTCTGCCTTCCCCTTCCTGCTTGGCCCCATCCCCTCCCTGCCTCTCCACCTGACCTCCTTTGTGTGCAGCACCTAGGTAGGGAATTCACAGTCCATGGCTCTGCAAACAGATCCTACATCCACCGATAACAAGGTGCCTTGGCTCTGGGTCTCTGCCTCCTTGTCTGTAAAAAGGGCAGGGGCACCGACCGCGCAGCTACTAGGGTGAAGGTGTGCACTCATGCCCAGGCATTCCAGTAGGGAAAAGGGGCAGGTGCATGGAGGGATGACGGTCGGGGTCACGGATCAAGTGCTGCTGTTCAAACAGGGACCACTTCAGAAAACCTCAGGGTGCCATGGGGACGCCAGAGGGGATCACGCGGGACCACTGCCCAGTTTTCACAACTTGTCTGCAGGCTTCAAGTGTCTCAAAATTAAAAGGGCTTTTTAGAAAAGGGAGTCACGGGGACAACAGGGAGGATGTGGGATTAAGACCCTTCAAAGCCCAGCCCCCAATGTTTTCAGCGGCACTGTCTTCAATGTCTTTTCTGGTCTAGTGTCACTGCTGTTTTCCGTAGGTCTGCACTTCCCAAGTATTATTTGCTTCAAGTCTTTGTTGCAACCACCATTCTACCTTCTGTTTTTCTGAACTGCTGCCTTTTTTTTTTTTTTAAGAGTTATATCTTTGAAAGGCAGTGGGGTGAGGAGGGGGTCTTCCATCTACTGGTTCACTCCTCCAATGGCCTAAACAACCAGGGCTGGGCCACGCTGAAGCCAGGAGCCAGCAGCTTCCTATGGGCCTCCCACGTGGGTGCAGGCTCCGAGCACTTGGTCACCTGCTGCTGCTTTTTCCAGGCCCTTATCAAGGAGCTGGTGGGAAGCGGAGCAGCCAGGTCTCAAACCAGTGCCCACATGGGATTCTGGCATCACAGACAGCAGCTTCACATGCTGTGCCACAACGCCGGCCCCCTTCCTGCCATTTCTTAAAAGCAGGAGATGAACTGTGCCAGGAAATAGGAGAGTATCACCCCACTGTCTGGGCCTGGAGCCGCAGTCCTTCCCAGACGTCTGTGCAAGTTTTCACACCCCCCTGTCCTCCTGGTCACTTCCCCACCCAGCTAACTTGGCCTTGTCACGTTTTCCTAATCTACCACTCTGTCTAGTTCAGTGTGCAGTGGTCAGTCCATGGGCATCACCAGGCCTGCCCCTCCTTGCGAGGCCCTCTGTCACACGCAGCTTGGAGCAAACAGACCTGCACAGTTTCCTGCTGTTCTTCCTATGTTAGCTCTCTTCTCAGGCCCAGCTGAGAAGTCTTGGGAGGGTAAAGGGGAGACCTGCCCCTGAGATTACACAGACCTCTACCCACAGCAGGCACTGCCCCCGCCCTGCAGGCCACTGGGATGAGAACACCAGGAGGTTTGACAGTGTCGCAGAGGAGAGAAGCTCACGTGCACTTTACTGAGATTCTGAAGTCTGATTGCAGACTGGAATTTCCACGCAGGGGAGGGGTAAGGAGAGGGCTTGGTTAGCCGCGTGGAAAGGTCACAGCTTAAAAGTCTGCCGTTCCAGGCCCTTTTTCATGCTCTAGAAACCAAAGCCAAAAGCATTTTTGCCATAAACTCATTGCGCTTTTTGCCTGTCAAAGCTTTTTTTAAATGCAATTACATTTCTAATCGTACTCCCTTAAGAGTCATGTACACGGGAGACCTGGATGGAGTTCCAGGCTCCTGGCTTGAATCTGGTCAAACAGCTGTTGCAGGCATTTGGGGAGTGAATCAGCAGATGGAAGATCTCTCTGTCTCCCTCTCCTTCTCTCATTGTTTTTGTCTCTCTAGCTCCACCTTTCAAGTATATGAAACCTAAGTAAATGTTTTAAAATATGATGCAACCTGTATCCTGGCTAAAGACCTGAGTACTACAATCTGGGGGAGAGAAATTTCAAGCTACAATTTTTGCTTCTGTTAGTTTGAAACTTATGAATTTATCTTAATCTCATGAATAAACTGAAACTTACCCTTGTATTACCTGCAAAAAAGAAAGAAAGAAAGAAAGAAAGAAAGAAAGAAAGAAAGAAAGAAAGAAAGAAAAACAATGACAAACCCCCAAGCTGGAGGCTTGAATAGCACAGGGAGAGGAAAACCATGCTGGGCATAGCTGCAGGCCCCAGTCCCATGAAGAGAAGCCTGAGGAGTGGGCTTCAGGATGGAGCAATGCAAAGGCTGGGACTCCTTGGACATCAGTCCATCAAGGACAGCAGAAGATGCCCAGTTTCGGGGGCTTGCTAGCTGCGAGGACGGCCCCTCATGAAGGTATTCACGTTGTTCATTCTTTGGCCAGGACATCAATAGCCAACGGGCAGAGGACACAGAGGTGAGTCTCACTGGCTGGGGAAGATTTCTGCAAGACCTGGACAGAGCTGGTCAGAGCAAGGTGAAACTAAAGAGAGACAAACACAAGCACAAGAATCGACTGTACTGGTGCCACACGGAGAAATGCGGGTGGACAGGAGCATCCACGGGGAAGTGCCTAGCAGGCTGCACTTGTTCGGAATGTGATTCCCAAAAGAAAAAAGTATAGTGCAGAATAATCAAACCAAACACAAAACCAGCATAGTCCTGGACAGCATAATCGTGCAGCCGCACGACGCCAAGACTGGGAGCAGGCTCAGCAGCAGGGTCTACCCTTCAGACTCCAGGACCAAGGCAGGGCCCACTCCACCCTGCTCTGCCGTCCTGAGAAGCCACCCTGAAGAGTGGTTTTATGCCTGGGTTCACCCTCAACCAGGACAGAAGCGGACACAAGTTTTGCAGTAGAACAGGAAGCCAACAAGCACCAGAACAAAACAGCACAATTCACCAGAGGAGTGGAGGTGACTCCACCAGAGTGCCAGGCTCAGGTGGCAGAGCTGGGTGGTCCTGGAACCCACCCCCCAGCTGGTGCCCAGAGAAGCCCTCAGAAACCGGCACTGGCCTGCTTCTCAGTGAGTCCACTGCTCTCTGTAGCACTGGCCTGCTTCTCAGTGAGTCCAAGCCATGGATAAACTGGTGGCTCTAAAGCCTCACAGGTTGTGTTTCGCCTGAGCTCTCTCTGGAATTTCCCGTGGCTCAGCAGGGACTCTGCTCTCTGACCCTCGCAGCTTCTGGGTCAGCTCCACACAGCAGTCGCCTCTGTCCACTTCTGCCTCATTCTCTGGCCGTGTACTGAGAGAGTTTTCCCTTGGTCTCCTTCCATGTTTCCGGTGTAGATCACAAAGATGACGCAGGAGGATGTGGTCTGTCTTTATCAAATATTATCTGGCTTCTCA
This sequence comes from Sylvilagus floridanus, assembly GCA_949820135.1. Taxonomy (NCBI): domain Eukaryota; kingdom Metazoa; phylum Chordata; class Mammalia; order Lagomorpha; family Leporidae; genus Sylvilagus; species Sylvilagus floridanus. The sequence goes on from OX463246.1 coordinate 447,258, forward strand.
CACTGAAAATAGCAAATATTGCATCCACTCCTGTCCCTCAAACCCCACACTGAACCTGTCACGCCCACGGGCCTACTGAGACTGCAACAAATTTCACTTTCGTAAAGACTTGAAGCTCCCACTAGGAAAATTACTGGCATATGGGAATGCATATAAAATGACATGCAAAGCAATGCAAATTAATTTTTAAAAACCACACATCTAAACTGCTAGGTAAAGTTTCAAGGTTGATGTTATCTGCTTTGCTACACTACACTCCTGCGGCCAGTGATCCAGCACCCAGCACCCAGCATCCAACACTGGTGGCTTTGGCAGGTGACAGGTGCTCCCACTGGGAGTTAATGGGATCCTGAACCTACTTTTAAAAAAATTTTATTTACTTGAAAGGCAAAGCAGGGTTTGGAGGGACAGAAAGAGAGAGAGAGAGAGGTCTTTCATCTACTGGTTTGCTCCTCAAATGGCCCAGGCCCAAGTTAGGTCACAAACTCCACCTGGGGCCCAAGTGTGGGATCTTCTACCAGCTTCCCGTGCCATCAGCAGGGAGCTGCACCGAGGAGCAGCCGGGACTCCCGACATATTCTGCTCGCATCACCGGTGGTGGCTCAACCCGCTGGGCCACAAAGCCACCCACACTGCAGGCTGCACCCTCCCACCGCAGCCCCCGTCCCTCCCGCTCTCCTCTGCTAGGGGCGCGAGTGCTCCCAGCCTGGGCTGCGTCCCCTTTCAACCCTGTCACCTCCCGGGGTGTGGGGCCACCTTCACCTGCAGCCTGGAGGAAAGCCTCCCGCCTCCTGCCGGGGTTGTGTCCCCAGCACCCTCTGCTCTAAAGGGCAGAGCAGGAGCAGCTCCTCCGCCTCTGGTCCTCTGCTCCTCCCTGTCCCAGAAGGCCCAGGGGGTCTGAGCACTTGGAGCCACCAGGGGCCGCTCCCTCCGCCCTGCTGTCCCCAGTCCCAGCGCAGCAATTCCACTGCACCCTGAAGATACCACGACTCCCGCCACTCTTCGCCCCGAGCGAGAAGTGAACCCGACAACATCAGAATCGGCCCCTTCGCACTTGGAGCCGGGTCCTCGGCGCCCCCAGCAGCTCCACTCCACTCTCCAGGACCCTACGGGGTCAGGGCAGGTGTGGAGCAAGGGGACTCCTCTCTGCCGACGGAGGGACCACGGGGGCTCCCGAACCACCGCACCACCACACCCTCGGCCTCCGGACTCGTTCTTGGGTCTGGGGGACCAAAGGGGGTCATGAGGCAGTACCAGGACGACGCATTGCCCAGCCCCTGCCTCTGAGAGCTTTCCTGTTACCAAATCGGTACCCGCCAGCCCAGCACTGTCCGCCCCCAGGCGGCTGCTCTCAGCCGGCTCCACCGCACGAAACTCGGCCTTAAAAGGCGGGGGCGTCCAGCCCTGGACTTTAAAAGCGGACGCCAATGCCCCACGCTCCGTGCTCCTCCGAGCCGCCGCCGGACCCCCGAGGGCCAGGACAGTGGGAACGCCTGCCTATCGCCAAGGGTGCGTCCGGGAGCCGCACTCTGGGAAGGGTCCTGGGCAGCCGGAGCAGGCGTCTCCCAGGAGCGCGCCTCTGGGCCACGCAGCGTCCGGCGCCGGTCAAGAAGTCTGCTCGGCACACACAGGGTGCCCGCCCACTGCCTGTGCCCTGTGCCCGCCAGCTCCCAGCAAGCGCTGGCGCCAGCTGACCCCGGCGAGGTCCCTCCTCAAAAGGGACGTGGCCCCGAAGTTCCTGCGGTGGGAAAGTGAAAGTCGCCAGGAGCGGGAGGGGGCGTCCCGGCCGCCCCACGCGGGGACCCACCCGGCCCAGCCACCGACTCACGAGAGGGCGAGGAGCCCCAGCGCCAGTCCCGCGGCCGCGGAGTCCACCAGCCTCACGCGCGCCCTGCGCTGTGGCCGCCTCCGCGCCGCGCTCTGCGGTGCCGCTATCCCTCGGCCCGGGCTCCCGTGACGCGGAGGAGGGAGGAGCCGTGGTGTGGCAGACTGGCCTCTCGGTGCAGCCTCCGCCGGGGCTAGGGCGGTGGGTGCGGGCAGTGGCCGAGCTCGGGGCTCCGGACAGGTCCAAGCCGACTCGGTCGGGCGCTTCACCAGCCTCCCGCCCCAGGGCCAGGGTCTCCCTTCCCGGCCTCGAGGGCTCCAGGCAAGTGGGTCTCGGTGGGTCACGAACCCCCTTTGTCAGGGAGTCTGCGGGACTCCTGGTCAGGCAGCACCTAGGACCCAGCTCCCAGGGGGTCCCAGAGAAGGGGCGTCGCGGGGCACCGGCACCCTCTACTCCTCGTACCCAGGGCTCTGAGCCGTCGCCGCCTCGCCTGGGAGGTGCGCCCGTCAGCATGCGTTTCAGACTGATATGAGCTGGGCCCTTGAGCCCACCTCCCCAGAGGGGCCGCTGCTTGCCGGAGAGCCCTTAGGGTCGGTCACATGTCTGACCCTCTGCAGGCCCCCCCGGCCCGCACCCAGGCTGGGGACTGTTCTGGGCAAGGTAAGAGTGTGGTCGCCCTGCACTGTCTCCAAGCCTCTGACCCCAGGAGGGAGGTGCTGTTTTCACTCGGGTCTCCCCAAGAGGGAGGCAGGCAGTCAGCCTGGGGTCCACCTGCTGTCCCTGCCCTGAACCGCTGAGGAGGCTGAGGCTCCCAGGATTGGGACCACAGAACTCCCAGTCACCCCCAGGCAAGCGCTCTAGCTCGGCCAGTTTCGCTTTGAAAACACCCTGTCGAAGCGGGTATCGGGTCACTCACTTGCTGCCCTGTGCCCAACTCCAGATCAGCCACTTTGTCCTAAAGCAAACCATCTCAGCGCGGGACCTGAAACACTCCGCAGCATCGGTCTGTGAACTCCGCACCCTGTTGCCCTGAGACCACACCGGCGCTGCCGCCCCCAATACATCCCTGCGTAGCCCCCCAGGTCCTAGGAAAGTCCGGGTACACACACGTTCACAGCCAAAAGCGAGAGCACGCCAAGGGAGCAAGTTCGCATAGGTGGCTGATGCGCGCGCACCCAGAGCAAGAGTCCACATGGCCACCCAGTCAGGGCCGTGACCCGGGCGGGGCTGAGCCGCTTTTCCAGGCTTTTCACTCAGGGGCTGGTTAGCTGGAAAAGAATGCAGGGTGTGGGGCTGAGCTGGTTTAAGAACACAGGGACCTGAGAGTCCCTTGAGGGGTGGGGGGGCCCAATCTGCTTTCAGACAAAGAGCTAAAATGGCCCCAGGCTTCTGCTCTGGCTTTGTCCCATATATGTCAAAGAATGGATAAACAGTGCCTGCCAGCCCCAACCCCCCCCCCCCCCCCCCGCAACTGACCACAGTCCTGGCTGTCTCTCCGGCTGCTGGCTGAGGGGTCTCTCCACGCAGGCCTGTAGCAGCAGAGCCATGGGCACCATGAGCGGAGCTGGAAGAAAGATGGGGACAGGGATACTGCTGAGTCCAAGAGTTAACCAGCCCTGAGAGCCTACCCTGGTTATGAAGTAACGGGATTTCCCCACTGCTTAGGCCATTTTGAGCAGGATTTTGTTGTAGCTGAAAACACTTTAACTGCTGTTTCTTCAGCATCCACTGTGTTCAAGATACGTACTTTAAAATTACAGTTATGAGAGGCAAAGAGGGGAAGATGAGAGGCAGACACATACACACATACCTCCTAAATGCCCAGGACATCTGGGACTAGGCTGGGGCTGGGGTCAAAGCCTGGAGCAGGGAACTCAGCCCAGGCCTCTCACCTGCGGGACCCCAGTGTGCTGAGCTACCCTGCTGCCTCCCAGGGTCTGCACTGGCAGGAAGCTGGAGTCAGGAGCCGGAGCTGCAACTCACACCCAGGCACCGTGATGTGGGATGCTGGTGTTACAACTGAGGCTAAATGCCTGCTATCAAGTTTTATGGAAAACACAGTGTAAAACCCAGGAGATCAGCAGTGAGAAGCAAACCAATACTGCCAGGAAGTAAACCACCTAAGAGACTGCCCTGGTCTGAGAAAGCAATGCAGGAGGTCACATATTTGTATGAGGAAACGCCTCAAAGAATCAGGAAAACACAGATGAGCAGGGTGGTAGAAGCAGAGTACACAAATGCAGGGGAGTGAGGGACTGCATTAACAGAACAACCCCACTTTGGTGCTAGCATTGCAGTACAGTGCCTTGACACTTCCAACCCATATCTGAGTGCCTGAGACTGAATCCCACCTCTGCTCCTTCCACTCCAGCATACCTGGTAATGCATCTGGAAAAGCAGCCACCTGTGATGTTGGTATCCGTATGGTCACCAGTTCCAGACCTGACTGCTCCACTTCTGATCCAGTTCCCTGCTAATGGCCTAGGAAAAGCAGTGGAAGATGGCCCACTGCCATCACAAAACCAGGACTTTCATTAAATATTGTTCAACAATTCACATTTTTCACTTGTTTACATAGTCAGTACATATATTCCCAAATGGCTCATATTTTAAACACTTTTCTTAAATAATAATAAAGCTAAATATCCCACATAGTGATTAAGAATTTAAAAATAGCCTATAAAAGTTATAATGAAATGGTAAGTTCTCAAACATTACAACATGTAGGGTTATTCTTTCTGAACATTTCCATCAGACTCTTAAAGAAAAATAAAATAAGCAAATGAGTCTTTTTACTTCCATTAATAGGCAAGTCTTTCCAGGTACTTTCTTCTTATATATTAAAAAACATTTTTTGTCTAAATAGAAAAAACACATAGTCCCAGTTTCAAAATTGGAGATTTTTCCAATTTCAAAGTCCACACAGTCAGAAGTGCACCTTCCTTGCCCGGCTGTTCCCCAGCTCTTTACACTTTCTTATGTATATTCTAAAGGTGTTTCTGAATATGTGTGTTACTCAGCTTTTTGGTACTACAAGTAAAATATCTGATAGGTGTTAAGGTTTATTTTTGCTCCACAGTTTTGGAGGTTCAAGTCCGAGATCAGGTGGCCCCACTGGTCTGGCATCTGACGGACCACATGGGGAGGCTCCCCCGGCCAGCCAGGAAGTGGAGAGAGGAAGCACACATGTCTACCTTCTAGGTAGGTTCTCCTGTAAAGTAACCATGATTCTATCACAGGGGCCCACCCCAACAAGCTAATTAACTTCCAGCCTTAACCTATGAAGGTAGACTCTGGTCTTCAGGGAACACCTAAGCTGGTATCCAATCCATAACAGAAGTCTATATGTTGAAAATAAAAACATGTTACCATTAAGACTACATACTATATATATGTAATTTTACATATGAATGATGGAAGAAAGTTAGACCTAATGAAAGAATCTTGGAAAAACAAAGGAAACCAGAGCTAGGGGGATTTATTATGGTTCACAAAGCATGCCTCTCTAAAACTGAATCAACCTTTAGCAAGAGGTAATGTATACAGGGCCGGCACCATGGCTCACTTGGTTAATCCTCCGCCTGCAGCGCCAGCATCCCATATGGGCACTGGTTCTAGTCCCAGTTGCTCCTCTTCCAGTCCAGCTCTCTGCTGTGGCCCGGGAAGGCAGTGGAGGATGGCCCAAGTGTTTGGGCACCTGCACCTGCATGGGAGACCAGGAGGAGGCACCTGGCTCCTGGCTTCGGATCGGCGAAGCTCTGGCCATAGCGGCCATTTGGGGGCTGAACCAATGGAAGGAAGACCTTTCTGTCTCTCTCTCTCTCTCACTAACTCTGCCAAAAAAAAAAAAAGAGTTACTGTATACAGTTGTGGTTTTCTTTCTCTCTTTGAGAGGTAGAGCTACAGACAGAAAGAGGGAAAGTCAAGAGAAAAGAAAGGTCTTCCATCCACTGGTTCACTTCCCAAAAGGCCACAACAGCCAGAGCTGGGCAGGTGCCTCCTCCAGGTCTCCCATGTGATGCGGAGGCCCAAGCACCCAGGCCATCTTCCACTGCTTCTCCAGGCCTAGCAGAGAACTGGATCGTGAGAGAAGCATCCAGAACTTGAACCAGCACCCGTATGGGACACCAGCACCACAGGCAGAGGCTTAGCTTACTATGCCACAGTGCCCGCCCCAAATTTATACACTGTTAAGCTGCCTATGTTTAATAGAAAATATGTAACTGGCACCCCAGTTCTGTTAAGTGTCACCTTATAACAATATGATTTACATTTAACACTTAGATATTTTAATAATATTTTATCAAATGTGATAATGTTATGATAAAATGTTTTTGAATGCAAACTATTTAATGTATATCTTTTTTTTTTTTTTTTTACAGACAGAGTGGACAGTGAGAGAGAGAGACAGAGAGAAAGGTCTTCTTTTTGCCGTTGGTTCACCCTCCAATGGCTGCCGCGGCCGGCGCGCTGCGGCCGGCGCACCGCGCTCATCCGATGGCAGGAGCCAGGAGCCAGGTGCTTTTCCTGGTCTCCCCATGGGGTGCAGGGCCCAAGCACCTGGGCCATCCTCCACTGCACTCCCGGTCCACAGCAGAGGGCTGGCCTGGAAGAGGGGCAACCGGGACAGAATCCGGCGCCCCGACCGGGACTAGAACCCGGTGTGCTGGCGCCGCAAGGCGGAGGATTAGCCTGTTGAGCCACGGCGTATATACCTGACTTGTGATTTCTACCTAATGTGATAAGTAATGACTCATTGTTTAGCTGATTATAAACTTGAGTATATTTCTGGGGAAAAAAAAGAAAATATTCAAAAACCAACACCATGTTTCCCTTGCCCCCACAAAATTCTGAGACTTGCTTACTTTTATTACAATCTTACTTCTCAATCCAAATGACAAAGAAGGGCTAGGACAAAACCATGGAGTCAGAAAGCTTATCAGGATACTTTAAAAAGCATATGGAAAATGGAATAAAAAGATGCACTTATTTTGGTGCAAAGAAACTTTGAAATTTATGTATATAGTTTTTTTGTAAATATGCAATTTCCATGAAAATTTTGAAGACCTGTATGAATGGATTTCAAAAACTTTTTGAATAATTTTTTATTTTGACAGCAACAGAGAAATAAAGATCTTTCATCTGCTGTTTCCTGCCCCAAATGCCCACAACAACTGGACCTGAGCAGGCTGAAGTCAGGAGCCCAGAATTCCATCCAGTTCTCCCACATGGGTTGGAGGGCCCTAAGTACTGATCCATCATCTCCCAGGGTGCACATCAGCAGGAAACTGGATCAGAAACAGAGCTGAGACTGGGACCCAGGTACCCTGATATGGGATGCAGGCATCCCAAGCAATGTCATAACTGCTGAGCTACCACACCCACCCCTAAAATTATCTTTTAATTATATTTTTCCATAAACTGGGTGAAGTATCCTTATATTTGGGAGTCTGGGGTAATGTAACATATGCAAAGAATTGGGGCCAGCGCTGTGGCGCAGCAGGTTAACACCCTGGCCTGAAGCACCGGCATCCCATATGGGTGCTAGTTCAAGACCCAGCTGCTCCATTTCTGATCCAGCTCTCTGCTATGGCCTGGGAAAGCAGTAGAAGATGGCCCAAGTCCTTGGGCCCCTGCACCCACGTGGGAGACCTGGAAGAAGCTCCTGGCTCCTGGCTTCAGATTGGTGCAGCTCCAGCCATTGCGGCCAACTGGGGAGTGAACCCTCAGATGGAAGACCTCTCTCTCTGTGCCTCTCCTCTCTCTGTGTAACTCTTTCAAATAAATATATAAATCTTTTTAAAAAAAGAATTAACTTTCTTCTTAGCAAAGTATTAAAACACTTGCCTGGAGAAATTATGAACCTCTTGAATGTATCTCTTCAAAAAATCTTCAAGACAATGAAGCATTAATTAAAAGTGAAATCAATGCAACTTAAAATAACTTCTACATCCATGCTGGATTCATTCTTTCTTCTAATAATTAGCTGCAATCCTATTGACATGAAATTTCTGAAACTCAGAAAATCTGATTTTTATTTCAAGATAAATTTTGAAGCAAGTAGAGAAGCTAATAGGAATTCAGGTTTCTTGTTTTAAGTGAATTTCCCCGGATCTCTCTAGGACGACACACTGGCCTGTAACTATCCTTGCTGCCCATAAGGACGACTGTTCTGTAAATAAAGGTAAAGACTGAAAGGTCAGTTTTAAGTTTGTGAGTAAAAGAAATCCAGAAAGTTAACATGAGCTAGTATGAAAATGGCTTTATTTCAACAAAGAAAAAGCACTGTACTTTCTGCAATAGATGAAGAGTTATACTTTTCCTTATACCAGTAAACACACATCTTACCACAGTACTCTATGTTAAAATACGCCCACCAGGCAACATAAAATACGAATGTTGGTTAATGTGAACAGACAATAAATGGCTAAGAAAACAAGGCTTTAAAATGTTAGTTCTTCACTTTCTGCATAGAACTTCCAGTGCTGGTCCATTATATGGCATGGGAGAAATTCTTGATCACTGATCAGCAATATTTCATTTATTTGTAGATAACAGGGGATGCTTTCTGTTGACTCTCTGGAAGTTCCTGTTTAATAAAAGTATCAACAAATTAAAAAGTGCCTCTAAATCCAAGATTTACATTTTGTCATTACAAACCATAGAATCCAGCGCAGGCTGTGTGAGAGCACACTTGGGAGAAACTGTAACTTAAGGTACTGGTAAGGACGGCAAGGCCTAAGTCTCAGATACAGACACCATCACCCCTACCGCCTTGGAACTGCCACACATGAGCTCATGGGCACCCATGCCCGTGACACAGCCAGGTGTGCAATGAGGAAACGCTGGGGATCACACCAAGGCTAGGCTCACAGGAATAAAGGCCTTCCCCCAAATGCCAGTCCCAACTACAGTGCTTCATCTGATGGCTTTTTATTTTTATTTCATTATTTTTAAAGTCTTTTTTTTTGACAGGCAGAGTGGACAGTGAGAGAGAGAGACAGAGAGAAAGGTCTTCCTTTGCCGTTGGTTCACCCTCCAATGGCTGCCGCGGATGGTGCACTGCGGCCGGCGCACCGCGCTCATCCGATGGCAGGAGCCAGGTGCTAGGTGCTTCTCCTGGTCTCCCCATGGGGGTGCAGGGCCCAAGCACTTGGGCCATCCTCCACTGCACTCCTGGGCCACAGCAGAGGGCTGGCCTGGAAGAGGGGCAACCGGGACAGAATCTGGCGCCCCGACCGGGACTAGAACCCGGTGTGCTGGCGCTGCAAGGCGGAGGATTAGCCTGTTGAGCCACGGCGCCGGCCCAAAGTCTTTTTTTTTAAGATTTATTTTGTTTATTTGAATGCCAGCGTTACAGAGAGAGACAGGGGACAAGAGAGAAAGCAAGAGAGATCTTCCATTTGCTGGTTCACTCACCAAAGGCCACAACGGCCAGGGCTAGCAAGGCTGAAGCCCGGAGCCAGGAACTCCATTCAGGTCCCCCTGTGGGTGGCAGGCACCCAGGTACTTGGGCCATCCTCCCCTGTACCACAACCCAGGTGCATCAGCAGGAGGCTGCGTGTGAAGCAGGCGGTGGCTTAGCCTGCTGCACCTCAACACAGACTCCAAACTCAATCTACTTTCACAAGAAAGAGTATCATCAAGCAAAGTACTGAATGGTAGGAAGGAAAGAAAGGCCCTGCCCATTTTCCCAATCCATTTCCTGAAAACAGAGTGGCCAAACGTGGGGTGCTTGAGTGTCAAGACCAACGGCTGTTCAGAAACAGCATTCTAACTTTCACTGGCCTAGTGACTCCCAGAAGAGCAGTTCTCAGTACAGCAACACTAAAGTTAAACCCTTTCCCCCTTACTATGCCTATCATTCTTCTTTGTCAAACAAGAAAACAGCACCTGTATGAAGGCTGTCTGTAACAGGCTAAGCATGAGTGGGTATTACTTCACCCTCTTAACTGGCTTTGCTGGGAGAAGAACCTGGGCTCTTTCCCATAGGGCTGCGATGATTTAACAGAGAGGGGCTATTTCAAGTGCACATTCTCTTTTTTTTGGCAGGGCTGACTTCATTACTAAAGTCTTAGGCCTTTCTCATCAGGCTAGCTATGACATGTAGCTAGCAGAGCTGCAAGACTGATGGTGGCTGATATTCTAGCTGTTAGCCATTGCCATGGCTTTTCTAAGTGACAAGGGTATGGCAGCCAAATACCCATGCCGGCTCCACTCAAGTTCCTCAGTAGTGGAAGTGACGGGGACAGGTGAATGCTGGGTCCTGTCAGTCCCTGGAAGTCTGTGTTGGTCCCCAACACTGGCCAACTGCAAGCAGCAGGTTCTGGCTCCTCACTTTTCTGTCCAATGTGGCTACAGATCAGAAGGTTTCCCTAACATTCTCCCTGCCCCAGGGTCTGATAATTCACTACAATGACTCGGAGATCAGGAAAATGCTTTTCTTACTAGTAAAAGACACAACTCATCAACAGCCAAATGGAAAAGGTGAGCCGGGCACGGAGCTTCCCACGCCTCCCTGGGCACCACTGCCCAACACCTTCCGTGTCCCAGAGGCTCTCTGACCCTGTCACGGAGGGGTTTTACAGAGACCTCACTACACAGCTATGGTTGTTTGAATCACTGGCCACCAGTGAGTAACCCAGTCTTCAACCCTTTTGCCCTCTGCAGGGATGTAGGAACAGGGTAAAGTTCCAGGCTTCTGATGAGGGTCTGGTCGTTCAGATGATGAACCCCACCCTGCAGGTGTCCAGGGGCCTGTCAGGAGTGGCCTCATTAAATACCAGACACTCCCATCACTCTTACCAAGGGAAATTCTAAAGGTTTTAAGAACTCTGTGCAAGGAACCACAGACATAAACCATATCCTTCTGTGATGCCTCAATTCTGAATTAGAAACATAATTCCAATAACAGCAAATAATTATTTCATTAGATGACAAAAATCCAAATGCTCTAGTTATGTTCGTAAAAATATTCTACTATTGTTATTTTAACAGAAAATTAAATTCCTTTTTTAAAAATAAAGGTGCAGGAAAGGATAATGATGGTGATGAAATTTATATATAATTTGCCATTTAAAGCTAAATTAAAAATTTCCTGTAGATTTACAATGATAAGATCATAATTCATCAGTGGAAACCACATTAGAATCAAGAAACAGAGCTGAAGGGAGTGGGCCTGGGATCAAATCCTGCCTCTACTTCTTTTTTTTTTTTTTTTACAGGCAGAGTGGACAGTGAGAGAGAGAGAGACAGAGAGAAAGGTCTTCCTTTGCCGTTGGTTCACCCTCCAATGGCCGCCGCGGTCGGCGCGCTGCGGCCGGCGCACCGCGCTCGTCCGATGGCAGGAGCCAGGAGCCAGGTGCTTTTCCTGGTCTCCCCATGGGGTGCAGGGCCCAAGCACCTGGGCCATCCTCCACTGCACTCCTGGGCCACAGCAGAGGGCTGGCCTGGAAGAGGGGCAACCGGGACAGAATCCGGTGCCCCGACCGGGACTAGAACCCGGTGTGCCGGCGCCGCAAGGCGGAGGATTAGCCTGTTGAGCCACGGCGCCGGCTAATCCTGCCTCTACTTCTGATTCAACTTCTGGCTAATGTGCCTGGGAAGCAGTAGGTGACGTTACAGAACATCTCCAAAACTGGTTGGAGCACTTGCTATAGAGCCCCCAAACTGGGTCCACACTGATATGCAGCAGGCCAACTGCTGACAAGGGTGGTGGAAGAAAGCAGGAGTTTACAGGCCATGCATGAGCAGGGAGTCGGGAGGCAACTGCTCAGTTCCCAGACTCTATGAGGGATGAAAGCCACGAACCTTAGAGACCAAAGCTGGAGATGAGCAACGCATCTCTGGTTGGTCCAAAGCACATGTGGCCCTGCCTTGAACAGTGACAGGAGGCGGCATGTACTTCTGAAGACACGGTGATAGCAAGGTAGGCTCCAGCCTAGCTGGGATCTATGGGCAGACTGGCTATTACCGTGCTTGGCCAGGGCATGCAGTTCCTGAAAAACATCTCAATTAAACTCCAGCATCAAGCCCTCCTCGTTGTTCTGCCACACCCTAAATTCAGTGAGTTGATCTTCAGTGAGGAGTTGATGTGTAATCACCACAGTGCAGACTCAGGGACTGCACAAGCTGAGGCAGCGGTGTGGCCTGATAAACTCTACACAGAAGCCTTGAGGAATAGGGCTCGGTCACAAAGATGGCCTAGGTACCTGGGTCCTTGACACTCATGTGGGAGACCCAGACGGAGTTTCAGGTTCCTGGCGTTGGCCTGGCCCAGCCTTAGCTATTGAAGGCATTTCGGAAGTGAACTACCAGATGGAAGATCACTCCTCTCTGTGACTCTCTTTTAAATAAATAAATAAATACTTTAGAAAAAAAGAAATAGAGCTGAAATATAACAATTTAGAAGAATAAAACTAAGTCCTTATAGGCTGAGAGAATGCTGAAATCCAGTAGGTGTTTTCTTAAGGAGAATTGGAATTGGTGAACTTGAGTTACCATGTGGGGTGTTCATATATTCTGCACTGCTAAGTGACAATACACGCAAAATAACCCAGCAGGGCCTGGCTCAGCGCGGATGCTCAAGAAATGCTCGCTCTTCTTGGTCCCTCCTACCAGTACAAGTATTCCCTGTGAATTAGATTATAGGAGTGCTAATCATGATACCAGAGTGAAGCAATCATGACTCAAACAGTGGGAAGAAGAGTCGTAAACAAGAGCGGAGACAAACCCTCCTCTTCCTCAGTGCTGAAGGCTAGGAAGTTCTTAACCACATGAATCAGAAGCACCTGTGAACACTGCGCCGTTACACACTCTTACTGAGAAATGAGGTACAACAACAGCACTGAGGTGAAGAAAACTATGTTTCCAAAGTCACTTACTTACAGGAAATTATCAGTGGGTGAATGACTGGCTTATTAAAAACAAAAAGCCTATGTTTCCTGGGAAAGATTTTTCTAATTTCAAATGAACAAATGATGTTAGGACCTCATGAAAGAACATACACAATTAGTGCGTACTAAATGGTGGCCTGGAAATCAAAGACTTCAGAGAATACTTTTTTTTTCTGCTTAGTTGAATACATTGAATGTGTTTTCAGTATCTTGCTACTACAGTGACAGGCAACACAGACATAAAATTGGCTTTCCAGGTAAATAGTGAAATGTGATATATTTTAACTGAATTTAAAAAATAACTGGGGAAAGCGTGTCCAAACATCGTCACAAATCATGTAGAAGTTTGTGAATGTTCATTTTTTCCTCTGTTTTACCCTGAAACGCGGGTGGAAAGTCCCTCAAGAACACAGAACTGCAGCCAAGCAGGCAAAAGGAGGGATGTTGGGAGCAGGGAGGCAGCACGGATTGGTCCCACTGTGAAGCTGGCAAGCGCCTCAGAGACAAGCGTGCTCCAGGATTTCACCAGAACGCTGCTTTTAGGTTTGTGTTTCTATGTTTAAAAATCTTTAATCTGAAACAACAATACCTCAACATGCTAACATACCACATTTTAACCCACGAGTCCATCGCTACTCGGACTAACGGCTGAATCAGCTTTCATGCAGAATTCAGAACAAGGCTCTTCCACCGCTGAGGCTAGATGACATCACTCATCTTACCTTCATGACTCAGGATTTCCTTGATTCCATGAATCCAAAATGATACACAGATTGGATACTGAGGCTATTTCTTCTATGCAATATTAATAGATATCATCTGATAAAAATGTTTAGGAAATACTGATTAATAAAGTTAAACAGATTGATTTATAAGGGAGTGAGAAAGGGAGCAGAAGAAGGAGAGTTCTCCTTTAAATTTTTGGCTAAGAAAACTGATGGGTCACCATTTTTATATTTAACAATTATAGACAGCAAATTCAGGAAAAGGAGATACTAACTATCCAAAATCTCATCTACCATTTGTTGAATTCACCTCAAATACCATTACAGCCTGTGAGATGTAGGCATGTCTACCATTAGGACAGTTTATCAAAGTAAACCCAGTGTTAAAACAGTAGTCCTCTGGGTCACACTTAGTCTTCACTCACTCACCCTTCACTAAGTGAGGAGTATTCAATGAACACTTACTGGGAAGCACTGAGGAACAGAATGGAGAAAACCCGTAACAGTCTCTCTGAACTCAAAGATCTTCTGCCAGTGGATACAAGACTAGGGAGCTGGCAACTGTTCATAATACACAATGATATACATAAGGTAAACATCAATTTGCATGCTGGAATCTATACATTTCTCATAAAAGGAAATGAAATCAAAAAGTCTCTCTCTTTTTATTCTTTACAGATTTCATTTTCTGAAACACGTTTGGTCCTGTGCTGGGCCATCTAAGCCAGCTCATCCACCAAGACACAGTGGGACTGAGAATTCTGCTGGATTAGGGTTGCCCTGGTCCCATCAGGAGGCAGGGTCACTCTGGCTGGGGAAATGTAGGCGGCCCTTGCTGGCCCCTGAGTCCTGAATGCCTGTGGGCTGATGACAGTCACACGGATATTGTAAGCTCTTCTGGCTCCACAGCATCAGAGCTGTGACTCCCACAACCATTTTCAATATCCAGAAGAGAAAGATTCTCTCCTGAATGCTTTGCTTTGCTTGTCAAAGGGTTGGAGACTTTTACATTTATTTAACTTGCCAGGCCTTGCTCCAGGGACCACAAAACCAAGTAGAAAAGAGTCTTAATCAAGGAGGTTCAGAGAAAACTGCAGGAGAGGCCTGCAGCAGCCAGCAAGAACTTACTGCAGACTCCTGGGCCCAGAGCAAGGCAAAAAGAAGCTGAACAACACCTGGTAGTCCACAATTCTTAAATTAGCCTTAACATTTTCTGAAATAAGGAAATGTTAATAATAAGGAAAGAAAAATAAGGGTTTCTTGAAGGAATAATAAGAAACTATTTCTATTATAGGTGAGACAAGTGGCAATTCAGAACCCACTTCTGATTTCATAACCAGGGAAATTCTGAGGAAGGAGACCCTGTCTGGGGTTGGAAACACCTGCCTAGAAGCAAAAAGTGTCATAAACAGATGGCCTTCATGCTGTAAGGAAGAACCCACAGTTCTGCACTGACTCTTCAAGGTAGGGGGTGGAGGGAGAGGGGGAGAGCACATGCGAGTGCATGCTCAGCTAATCCAGGCTCAGGAAACCAAGCAAAGGGTCAAATATCAAAGGTCATCAAATCATCACCTGCATAAGAAATCAAATATTACTCACTGATCCCACAGTCGGGGTAGCCACATGAGTCACTTTTAAAAATTCAAGGGGCTGTCCTGTGATGCAGTAGGTTAATCCTCCGCCTGCAGCACTGGCCTCCCATATGGGCGCCGGTTCTAGTCCTGGCTGCTCCTTTTCCAATCCAGCTCTCTGATATGGCCTGGGAAAGCAGTAGAAGATGGCCCAAGTTCTTGGGCCCCTGCATCCGCATAAGAGACCAGGAAGAAGCCCCTGGCTCCTGGCTTCGGGTCAGTGTAGCACACCAGCCACAACACACCAGCCATAGCGGCCACTTGGGGGTGAACCAAAGGAAAAAGGAAGACTTTTCTCTCTGTCTCTCTCTCACTGTCTAACTCTGCCTGTCAAAAAGAGAGAGAGAGAGAGAGAGAGAAGAAAGCAGCTATCACTGGGGCTTGTTCTAAGAAGAGGAACGACCCCAGAGAGGCCCTGGGCAGGCGTGTGATGACAGAAATCCTATTTAGGTTCTGATCTGGTCATCAGTGTCACAATTTTCTGTTTTGCACATTCTCCTTGCCTAAAGTGTTCCAACTGTCAGGACAGAGTCACTGTGGCTGGGAGGAGACACAGCTTGAGTGGTGCCCACTTCTCAGAAAGAGGCCCTGCCCTTCCCCAGAGCATTTCAAAGTCTGCTCTCTGCAGTGCAGACAACAGCGTCCTCAGTGTGCCATGCTGACGTCTGCTCCATCAGGTGAAGGGCATTGCTTTACTAATACCCTTGACTCACTTTAGTGCCTATTTTCAGAAAACATGTGAAACAGGCCAGCCTTATGCGCAGTGGGCTAAGCCACTGCTTGGTATACCAGCATCTCCTATCCCAGTGTCTGGCTTCAACTCCAGCCACTCCACATTTCTGATCCAGCTTCCTCCTAATGCACCTGGGACAGCAGAAGATGACTCTTATGGGAGACCCAGATGGTTACTGGCTTCCACCTGGCCCAGACGCAGCTGTTGATGCCATTTGGGGAATGACCAGCGGATGGAGACAGTCTCTCCACCCCCCCGCCCCCGCCAAGACACACCACCTTGCAAATAAATATTTTTTAGAAAATATGTAAAACTATCTAAATAATGCCTTCAGAAAGGAAAAAAGATCATTCCCCCTCTTTTGACACTTTAAAATAATCTGTGCAAAGTAAATTCAGCATAGATATAGAGAAAGGAATTATGAGAGATGTTGTCACTTCTTAAATCCTCCTAGAAACAACCATGGTAGAACAAACAGAACACAAATGCTGGTGGGGAAGAGTTCACGTGAAGGACAGAGCAATGACAGAGCAATCCATTCAAGAGACACACCACTAAGTATATGTGCATGTGTGTTCATAGTAACAGCACCATTCCCAAAGCCAGACAATAAAAACACCCAAACCCATCAAAGGGAGAGCAGACAGGTGGTGACCTCCCCACATACAGGGTGTTATTGCTAAAGGTGACAGACAGGGATGTATGTATTCCCTAACAGGGTGTTACTCAGTCCTGAGAGGGGACAGATGGTGGTCTGTCCACAAAACAGGTGTTAGTCACGAGAGGGGACAGATGGTGGTGTTATTCAGTCAATACAGGAACCACGTCCTGACACAGAGCTTAGTTCATATGAGAAGGCTGGATCGACCACATGGATGATCCTCAAAGACATAAAGAAGTCAGACAGAAAAGGACAGACATTGTAAGATTCCATTTACATGACAGATTCAGCAAAGGCAAGACAAAAAGCCTTCTAATGGTTCCCTGTTAGCTGGGAAGCAGGTCCAGGGTTTCTTTCTGGTGATAACAGTCTTTGGAGCTGCAGAGAGTGGTGAATGCACTGGATGCCACTGGACTGCTCAGTATGAAATGGTCCATGAATCTCACCTCCCACAGGAGTGGCTCTCAGGAGTTTGGGGTGTTGGTGTGCACCTACCTGGCAGGTGAGTCTGAGGTGGGCTTGGAGGTGAAGGGACTTCTTCAGAAACATACTTCAGAAGCTGCTTTCCCAGATACGTTACCTGCGCAGGATGAAACACAAACTTGGAAACCACTTTCTGGAAGAGGCAAATACACCTATATCCTGAAAAGTTTCACTTCTGTGAAGTTTATTTTATAAGTGCTATTGGAATGTAGTGATGCTCGTTTCCTTTGTGTGTCTGGCTCCTTTTATGCTACAACAGAACTGAGAGACTGTGACAGAGATGTTCCACTCAGAGAGCCTAAAATACTTGGTATCTGCCCCTCTACAGAAAAGAAAGTTTAACTCACGTCGTACATTAACACTGTTATCCATTCACTTATTCAACAATTAATCCAGCACCTGCTACATTATAACTTAAAAAAAATTTTAAATATGTATTTACTTATTTGAAAGGCAAGAATTAGAGAGAGACACACAAGGAGATCTTTCATCTGCTGGTTCACTCCCCAAATGGCCGCAGCAGCCAGGGCTGGGCCAGGCTGAACCCAAGAGCTTCTTCAGCATCTCCCATGTGGTTACAAGTGGGGCCTGAGCACTTGGGCCATCCTCTGCTGCCTTCCCAGACCATGGCAGGGAGATGGATTGGACGTGGAGCACAGGACTTGAACCAGCACCCATATGGGATGCCAGTGCCACAGGCGGCGGCTTTACCCACTCTGCCACAGCACTGGCCCCATGAAGTTAATGTTAAATAAAAAAGCATAAAAGTGAGGGTACTTTCCAGGAAATCAGATATCTAATTGATCAGATAAATGACATTTCAGGTCTATGTGTACATGTTTGTTTGTGAGCTGAGCTTCTGTCAGCAGCCCAGAAGGTCAGAGCTTAGAAATATCTATGCAGGAACTGAGGGGCTGAGGCAGATCCCTGCCAGAAACGCTTGGGCCTCCAAGGTCCTCGGGCTCCCAACTCTTGTAAAGGGCAGTGTCTAGGGTCACTGTGGGCAAAGCAGCAGTCTCAACTGAATATCTCTCCCTCAAACCGCAAGGCCCAAGTAATGACCCTCTGTACTCCCCTAACTTCTGAGCTCATATTTCTGACACAGCATTTAGGACGCTTAGGAAAATCACGTCTTAAGGTGTCTCCTTCCACAGGCCACTAGTGCCCTGAAGAGAGGGGCTGTATTAGACTCAATTTTATGCCCTCACAATGTCTGATAATACTAGGGAAAAGACACTGAAATCCTAACTCTTAAGTGAGATTCTTAAATTCTCTAAGCCTGTTTGTGTATTTTTTACAACTTTTACATATGTATATGAAAGGCAGAGAGACAGAGTGAAAGAGAGCTTCCGTCTCCTAGTTCACTCTCAGAATGCACTCAACATCCAGGGCTGGGCCAGCCTGAAGCCAGGAACCTGGGACTCACTCCAGGTCTCCCAAGAGGGTGGCAACGACTCAGGTTCTTCAGCCAGCACCTGATGTCTCCCTGAGTGCACTTCAGCGGGAAGCTGGATTAGAAGTTAAGTACCCAGAACTCACACCAGGCACTGCAATATGGGATGCAGGTGTCTCAACTGCTGTGCCAGACACCTGCCCTGACAGTCTGTGTGTTTGTAAAGTAATACCTCCAGTTATTCAGCTATTGTGAGGATTAAAGAAATCATGAGAAAAAAGCATTTGGCTACCACCCAGCACATCCTGAGTGCTCTAGAAATGCATGTTAAATTGAACAGAGGGAGAAGGATCCAGGGATCTGGAGGGTACCGGCACCCTTTCAGGGCAAGAACCCAAGTCTGGCAATGGAAATCAATAGACCTGACACCCAGGGTGCCAATTCTGTCTCACACATCACGGGAAGAGGAGAGCAAAGGCCCCCGAGGGTCACCTGTTAGTTTCTCAAACAACCAATTACTTATAAACAATGGATTTTGTGTGTGTCATGCCCTGACAGTATCCAACACAAGAAAGCTCAGGGCATTCTCACCCAGACTGCTAGTTCTTTAAGAAAATCCACTCAGTTAAAATCAACTTTCCACAAGTAGGCATGAATTATTGAACAGGTTAATGGACAGACTTCAAAACAAACAAGCAGGAGGTCCCTTCTGGAAACTGAATTTCATTAGTGCCCATGCTCTGGATAGCAAAAGCATACAAACATACATCACATTTGCACAGGACTCAAACCCTGAACCTAGAACTCGGTCTGTGTCACCAGGCCCAGGCCCAGCTCACACACCCGCTCTGACAGAGGCACGGAGGGAAGAGCTGCATGGCTCAAGAACGTCACCACTCCAGACTTACGTTGGTAGGGGCAGCTGACGTGCTGCTACTCTCCCCTAAGTGAGAACAGGCCAGGGAGGCAGAGCTTAGTTCATGGAACAGCTATGTGCTCTTGTCTTTCGAAAATGTGGAGCTGCAGGAGTCCAGTGTTAGAGCCTCTGATGCTTCCACTCACACTCTTCAATCAAAAGGTCTGCTATTACCCAGCAACGAGCCTGTGCTGATTTGGAAGTGAGGTGCACGGAGCTGTGTGTGCAGACATATGAGAAGGCTGGATCATTCAGCCTGCTACTCTTCTGGAAATGCAGTTAGCAAACCTAAGGAAATTGTCAATTTTATTTGGTAAGATCTTAAGAAACAATGTGAAATATTTACTGTCATTATTAATTGCCTTCACAAATGTTTCTTTACATCTTACATGCTACTGTGCATTAGAATACATAAAACGAGGGGCTGGCGCTGTGGCGTAGCAGTAAAGCTGCCGCCTGCAGTGCCGGTATCCCATATGGGTGCAGGTTTGAGTTCCACTTCCGATCCAGCTCTCTGCTATGGCCTGGGAAAGCAGTAGAAGATGGCCCAAGGCCTTGGGCCCCTGCACTCATATGCGAGACCCAGAAGAGGCTCCTGGCTCCTGGCTTTGGATTGGCATAGCTCCTGCCGTTGCGGCCAACTGGGGAGTGAACCAGCGGATGAAAGACCTCTCTCTCTCTCTCTTCCTGCCCCACCTCTCCTTCTCTCTCTGTATAACTCTGACTTTCAAGTAAATAAATAAATCTTTAAAAAAAATGTAAAATGTAAGCTGCTGTGAACACTTACAAGGAGTTCAGGAATTTACTTCCCTGTTGGTATTCCATATTTTTTCTTCAGAAGTCTGTTCATAGATGATCAAGTGATCATTTTAATTCCACTGACAGTTTTCTTTTTAAAGATTTATTTATTTATTTTTTACTTGAAAGGCAGAGTTACAGAAAGGGAGAGGCAGATGCAAAGAAAGAGATTTTCTATCCACTAGTTCACTCCCCAAACAGCCATAACAGCTGGAGCTGGGCCAGTCCGAAGCCAGGAGCTCCTCCTGGACCTCCCACATGGGTACAGGGGCCCAAGGACCTGAGCCATCTTCCACTGCATTTCCAGGCACATTTTCAGGGAGCTAGATTGGAAGTGGAACAGCTGGGACTCGAACCAGCACCCACATGGGATACCAGTGCTGTAGGTGGTGGCCACTATGCCATGGCACCAAGCCCTCCACTGACAGTTGTAAAAAAGCAGTCTTGGGTCTCACCAGCAGAAGCATGTGCGAGCTGCGAGTGCTGGCCAGTTCTACTGCCACAGCCCCCGGAAGCACCCCCACCTCCATGTGTGAAGTAGCTTTCTCTCCCTCAGCCTGCAAGGGTCCGATTTGCCATCCGAAGAGACCTCTACTTTTTTCTTTTGTATTTTGGTAAACACTGAAGAAGCTGGAGCTGTTAAATTTATTTTGGGGAAAATCTCAGAACTGTTTTATTTGGTGTCATGAACTTCTTGCTGCTTTCAATACATGATCAGTGATCAACTGTTTTGTATACTTGTTTTCATTTTGACAAGCACTGTAATTATAGTTATTAGAATAAAACCTAATAACTATTAAAAAAAAGCAAGTCTTAAAAATTTTCACCACCCCAAGATGAGAAAGAGGAAAAGATAATTGTGTTTTATCTCAGGGTGGGGAAAAAACAGGCAAAGAAACAAAAGTATAAACTTTCTTTCAAGTTCACTGTATCACAAAAAAATTCTAAGAACGTAAGATGTTTCTCAAATGAAATACTTTTTTAATAATTCAGAACACAAGACAGAAAGTAGCTTCAAAAAGATCCTCAGGACAGAAGTACAGGGAGCTCTCACAGCAGTCACCTGCCCCACCCAGTCTAGCTCTCCTGCACTCCCTCAACAGCAGGCCATGAGGCAAGAGAGGGCCCTGCACATTCTTTGTTCTCAGGATTCTCTGCTCCTGGATATCTGTGTCGTACATGAGGTCCACATCTCAACCTCCTCCTTCTCCCTCTCCCCTTCCACATGCAGTTGATGGACCCTGGGCTCCTGGCGGGCTTAAGCTCAGACACCCAGAAAGCACAGCTGAGTGAGGCCAGCTGTGTCCCGGTCTCAGTCTCCCTAGTTCCTCATCCCAAGCTTTCCATGTCTTGATATTCCTAATCCTGGTAGTGGGAGGAACCTCCTTCTCAGGAGAGTGGTGGGGAAGGGCAGGGAACCACACCACATCCAGAGGATTCAACTTATGAGGGTGCAGACTCAGTGAGCTCTGCATGGGAAATACACAGAGATCTGTCCATGCTCCCACATCACTGCTAACTATTCCCCATTAATCCTCTCCTGGGCTTTCACACGAATGGGCTGTCAGCCCTGCTAAAATGCTTCTTTTAGTTTGCATACTGCACTAGCTCACAAAAAGGCATTTTTTCTATGGAAGTGGGAAATCTTTGTTGCACAAGACTGAGGCTTTGCACGTATTCAGAAAGGCGGCCAGATAATGCTACATGCTCCCTTCTATCCAGGGCAACACCTTTCCAATGACAGCTGTAGTCTTCCTTGTGCTACTGTTATAAATGCAGAAAACAGTGTACAAAAAATCAGAAAGTAAGGCTCTAGTCCTGGTCCTGGAGGCTAATCGGGCCACTGAGACTCTGCTTTTATCTGCAGCAGGGTAACAGCTGCTCCTCCCGCCTCATGAGGTTGCTGTGTGGAGGTGTGCCATAAGCGACAGTGCTATGTGATTCCTAGAATCTCCAGGTTGTCAGCACCTTTCAAACCATCTAGCCCCCTGGGAGCAGCACTGTGGTACAGTGGATTAATCTGCCACCCCTGATGCTGGCATCCCATATGAGCATCAGTTCAAGTTTTAGCTATCCCACTTCTAATCCAGCTCCTTGCTAATGCACTGGGAAAGGCAGCAGCAGATGGCCCCCGTATTTTGGGCCCCTGCCATCCATACTAGAGACTCAGACAGAATTTTAGATTCTTGGCTTTGGCCTGGCCCAGCCCTGCCCATTTTAGCCATATGGGAAGTGAACAATCAGATGGATGTGCACTCTACTCTCTCTCTCCCCTGTTCTCTGTAACTCGCTACCTTTCAAATAAGTAAAATAAAATTTAAAATTCCCATCTAGCCCTTATTTTATACATAAGAATGCAGGTTCAGAGAGGTGGAGTCAGCTGACTTAGATCGAGGATGAATCTCGAGAGAACCACTTGGAAAGCTTCTAAAATGCTATCGTCTGGTCCCCAACCAAACCACAAGGACATTTCAAAAAGTTCACAGAAAATGGAATTCTAAGATAAGTTTATTTTGATGCAAAATCAAATTTTTACTTATTTCTTTTACTTAGAAGGCAAACAGAGAGAGAGACTGAGTGACAGAGGGATGATCTCTCAACCACTGGTTCACATCCCAAATGCTAGCAACAGCCAGAGCTGGGCCAAGCCAAAATCAGGAGCCAGGAACTGAAGTCCAGTCTCCATGTAAGTGCTAAGGACTCAACTTGAGCTCTCACCTCTGGCCTCTCAAGGTATGCATTTGTAGAAAGCTGGAACTGGGAACAACGCCACGACTTGAAACCAGGCACTTGAACATGGGATTCAAGTACCCCAAGCAGAGTCTAAACCACACTGCCAAATGCCTGCCCCATGGTACAAAAAAATTTTGCCATCCAAGCATTCAATGAGATCAGAAGCTATGAGGCTGGGGTCCAGCAGGCACTGATAATTCTTTGAAAAACCCCTTAAGCGATTCTAAAGTGTAGTCATGATTGAAAACCACACAACTTGCAGTGGGACCAGGAAACAGCTTGGTGTCCTGTCTCTCACCCAGAGGACACACAACGATGCTGTGGGCAGAAGCACAGGATTCGCTTGGCAAAGCTATGAAGTAACGCAGCTGCTGGGTAGGAGGCGTGAGTCATCTGTCTAGTGGCTCTGTCCTCTGTCTGATGCATGGCACTGAGTTTATGGCATTTCTGGCTGACAACCACCTCTGGTGCTGTATCCTTACAATCACCCTCAGAACTAGTCAACAGAAATGTTCACCATGGACAATGCAGCAAAAAGTAACTTCCATCAGGAAAACTCTGTGAATTCAGAAGTCGCACAGCAGGGGCTAGCAGGGAGGGAGAATTCCTACAGGTCTTAAGTCTCTTGCTGGTCCCTTTTGTATTTAGGGAAATAAGTTTTACTTCATTAGAATAATAGTAACACATATTAACTAAATTATCAATGCACCAGGGGTCCCAAATTTTCTACACGGAGTCACAAAGACTGAAATCCCTTGTGCAGGATCAAAGGGGAAGAGAAGGGGCAGCACAGTCCAGGTGAGGAGCAAGGAAGGGAGTCCTGCGTGACCACATTACGGGGATTCCCGCGGGGGTGGAAGGGGTCCCTTGCGAAGGGATGCACAGGGACCAAAGCCTGCTCTGGGGTCATTCACATTTAGATTTCTTAAAACAACAACAACAACAACTCAGCATCCTCCCCCCAACCACCACAAAAAAAAAATCCATTCCATTTGAATAGGAAATTAAACCTAAGACTGACCACAAAATAAACAGATGTAGGGAGGGAGGAAGGGAGGAATGATGCACCCACCTTGCTCCAAGCGTAATTCCAGGTCACATAACTGCCGCCACCCAGCAGATCTTTGATCCAGCTAACAGGGTTTTGATAAATCTGACCATTTTCTACTTCAATTTTACCACTCAATAAAATGCTGGCTTTGTGAGTAGAATCCTGAAGTGAAAAATAAAACAGAGATTAAAAATCACTAAAATAAGTGAACTTCTGCTTCTGGCTGTGATGAATAGCGACCACACTCACTCTAACATAATCAAAAACACCAAACACAAAGCACAGTGATCTCAGACAGAGCTTGGTGAGCCCCACAGGTGCCCCAGCTTACCTCCTGCAGGGCGTTCCTGCCAACCAGGGGGAAAGGCAACCCGGCAAAGCCGGGGACTCCCTGAGCTGAGCAGACAGAGCAGAGTCCCCTGGAGGCCAGGGGTCAGGACGCCCCTGGGCAGAGCCGAAGGAGGCAGAATAAAAGGAAGAACTCTGTACATACTCAGAGGGCTCCCCTGAGGTGGCCTCTAAGCAGTGATGGCATTTGGGTGGGCAGGAACTCACCAAAGGCAGCCACTTGAAAGGCCTAGAGGTACAGGTACTGGGCCTCCTGCAGGGCAGGGAGTGGGGCCGTTTCCAACAGCAAGACTGGGATACAAACCCTCCGAGCCGGAGCTGATGGGGAATCAGGAAGGTACTCTGAGGAGCCTTGATGCACCAGTGGAAAATGCTGAGCCCTAAAGTTAACGCTGTGCCAATCCTGCCTCACACATCTTAAAAACAAGACACCAAAGAAACTAACTGGTTCCAAGTAACTTAACTACATTATAGAACAAAATTTCAAAATACTTATAAGAATACAAAAGGCAAACTTCGTAATGTTTGCGATCCAGTAAAAAATTAAGACTTAGGAGCTGGTGTTGTGGTACAGCAGGTTAAGCCTGGGCTTGCAATGCCAGCATCCCATATCAGAGTGCCAGCTTGAGTCCTGGCTGCTCCACTTTCGATCCAGCTCCCTGTTAATGCACCTGAGAAAGCAGCAGGAGACAGTAGAAGTAATTGGGCTCCTGCCACCCACATGCGATGTCCGTATGGAGTTCCAGGTTCCTGGCTTCAGCCTGGCACAGCCCCAGCCGTTGTGGGCATTTAGGGAGTCAATAAGTGAATGGAAGATCGCTCCTTATCTCTCCCTCTCTCTAACTCTGCCCTTCAAATTAAAAAAAAAATTATGTGGAAGATATAAAAGAGACTCAAGCCTCTAGAGATGAAAATTATCACGTATGAGACAAAGGATACACTTAACGAGATTACTATCAAATTAAACATTACAAATAAAAAAGATTAGTGAATACAAAGACATAACACTAAGACTGCACAAAAATGAAACACAGAAAAGAGAATTTTTAAAAAATGAACAGAGCATCAGTGAGTTGTGGAATGCCTCCTAATATCAGTGTAACTTCAGTCCACAAATGAGGGAGCAGAAAGGAAAATATTTGAAGAAGCGATGGCTAAAAGTTTCAAAACTTGAGGAAAAGAAAACCTAGAAATCCAAGAAGTTCAACAATCTAAGCATAAGAAACATGAAAAAAAACTCACTCTAATGGTCATCATAATAAAAATTGCTTAAAACCAGTGATAGAAAAATCTTAAAAAGTAGCCAGAATGAGGAAAGGCTGTTATGTTACTTAGACAGGAGCGGAGTCAGAAATGGCAGATTTCTCCCTGGAAATGCCTGCAAGAAAACAGCAGAACAGCATCACTGAGGTCCTAGGAGTCAGCTTAGCAGAAGTCTTCTGAAATGAAGATGAACAGGTGAGCAGGTGGCACCGCAGGAGCAGGGAAAGCCACCACTAGGGGTGCCGGATCGAGTCCCAGCTGCTCCACTTCTGTTTCAGCCCCTGCTAAAGCCTGCTGGGAGGGAGCAGATGACAGCTCAAGTGCTTATGGCCCGGACACCCATGTGGAAGATCCAGATGGAGTTCCTGGCTCTTGGCTTTGGCCTGGCCCAGGACTGGCTGTTGCTGGCATTCGAGGAGAGAACCAGCAGATAGAAGATCTCTCTGTCTGTCTGTCTGTCTCTCTCTCTGCCATTTGAGCAGATGAAAAAATAAACACCCCTTTAAAAATGAAGGTGAAATACACTTTTTCAGACCTGAAAAGCCAAAGGTTCATAACCAGCAGACACCCAGCATAGAAGTGTTAAAGGTGGTCCCCCAAGCAGAAGCAAATGACAGCAAATGGAAACCAACCAGGATCTGCACAAAGACAGGAGGAACACCAGAAAAATACAATGGAAAGACAGTCTACTTCGAATGACAAAGTAGACTGTCTTTATACATAGTGTGATGTTTATTATAGACTGTCAGGTATATATATATATAGTGTGTGTGATTACACAGTTTATTATAGACTGTTATATATAGTGTGTGATGTTTATTATAGACTGTTAAACATAGTGTGATGTTTATTACTTATGTAAAACAGAGAATAACACAGGTCAGAAGCAGAACTGGAAATACATTGTTTTTACATTTTTACATATATAACATGTATATGTAATAGGTATAATATTACTTAAAGGTGGACTGATAAGTTAAAATACATATTACAAGCCCTAAGAGCACAAAGAAAATAAGAAAAATACTTAGTAAGTCAACAAAGGAGATAAAAAAGAGAAAAAATATAATAGGGAACAAAGAAGAAAGAAAAACAAAACACCACATGATATATTTAAACCTAACTATCTCAGAACTAACATCAAATGTAAATATTCCAGGATTGATTTCTGGCATGAAAGCAACACGCAGTCACAGAAACTATGTTTTGAAGTCTGACTTTTTCCAGGCTGGCAAAACAGAACAGCCCTCTCTTCTCACCTTCAGTGCAGTATTCAGTAAGTGATATGACATATTCAGCATTTGTGTTGGATGACTTTTCCTGCACACACAAGTCTCTGAGACACTGAAGGTAGGCCAGGATAAACGACCATGCTCGCTAGAGCAGGTGCATTAAACACATTTTCAATTCAGATGGGTTCATCATGATGGGACCCCTCATAAGTCATGTGTAATGTACAAAGCACATGCACAGCAGTCATGGTAGGGGCGCAAAGGCAATTCAAAGGAGAGAAGACAACTTTTCTACACACACTGCAGCTAAAATTGGACATTCGAATTCAAAAAATGAACAGGGTTCCCTACTCTGCACCGGATATGAAAATCAATTCAAAACGGATCATAAATGCAGGATAAAAAAGGAGAAATATTTGTTATCCTGGATCAAATATTCTTAAATATGACAAAACATAATGAGAGAATTAATAAATTGGACTTAGCAAAATCAACCCTTCTGCTCTTAAAAGACAATGTTAAGAGAATGAAAAGACACATCACAGTCTAGTAAAAATATTTGAAAAGTATGTGTTTAAGACATGGGCGTAAGGCTTCGACTTCTCGGAGCTGAAGGCTGGCTACTCAGGCCCTGAAGGCCCACAGACCCAACGGGGTGGCTGCCATGGGTGTCATGGCTTCTGGAGGTGGTGTTCCGACAGAGACAGGCCACCGGGCTGGTGAGGAGGGTCATGATGGCTGCATGGAAGGGACAGGACCTGTCCCATGTGCTACCCCTAAAGGCAGCTTCAGGGACTAAGGAAGCCCTAATTTAGTCCTTTCTGTCACTACCAACTGAACAGTGGGCTGCATCTGTGAGGATGACAAAGTGCTGTTGGTGCCTCACCAGCTGGCCTGCTGAGTCCCTGCACCAACTTAATCAAAATGTGCTATGACGTTTCTTCTTTCCAATAAAGATTAGCCATTATACTGGCTTCCCCTCCCATTAAAAATAATATGTGCTTGGTAAAGGACCAATAAAAAACAGGGGCAACATATTTGAACAGATACTTCAACTGAAGGAATGAAAATTCTGAAATCTGCCCCTTTAATATTAAAAACTGCTTCACTTGCTTTCCTTTCACCCCTTTTGTTATGCTGTCTCCTATTCACCGTTCACTCCTTTTGTTATGCTTTCTCTAAACAAAGAACTTTAGCGGGACCCTACCCTGTTCTTTCCCTACCGTGTTTTGCTTAGTTAATGGCTCCTACCTGTTTTGTGTCACAAAAGAGTCAAAACACAGACCTGTAACTTTCTTTGTGTAAGCCTTGTGATGTAAACTCCCACCACTTCCCTAGACTACTCTCATGACCTAAGTGACCCTCCCCTTATCACTTGTTAGGTGATAGAAAGCCCCTTAATCCTCCCCTTATCACTTGTTATCTTTCTCTATTTGCCTGGTACTAGATGCACTCGTAAAACAACTGTCTTGACATGTACTGATTGTCAGCTCTGTAAATCTTGTCAAACGTAAATTAAATACCTCAATGTATAAAAACCCCGACCATTTACTCTTCAGGGCCGCCTGTTCTTGGACGAACGGGGGCCCCAGCATGCTGGTTTAATAAACTACCCCTTTGCACTATTGCATGAGAGTGGTTTCTTGGAGACAGTCTTTTGGGCAGCCCTTCTCGGACTCTAACACAACAAATAATAAACATGAAATACTGATGGCAAATAGCTCATGAAAAGATGCCCTACTTCATTAACATTATAGATACACAAATTAAAACCACAATAAATCACTACACATATGTATGTGACACATATGCATCTACACTACATGTTACAATGGCTTAAATTAAAAACTACTGAGCGGGGCCGGGGCTGTGGTAAAGTAGTAGGTAAAGGCGCTGCCTGCAGTGCCGGCATCCCATATGGGCATGGGTTCAAGACCCAGCTGCTCCACTTCCAGTCTAGCTCTTTGCTATGGCCTGGGAAAGCAGTAGAAGATGCACCCACGTGGGAGACCCAAAAGAAGCTCTTGACTCCTGGCTTCGGATCGGTGCAGCTCCAGCCATTGCAGCCAATTGGGGAGTGAACCAATGGATAGAAGACCTCTCTTTCTCTCTCTCTCTCTCTGCCTCTCCTTCTCTCTCTGTGTAATTCTGACTTTCAAGTAAAATAAATAAATCTTAAAAAAAAAAGAACTACAGAGTGTGAGTGGGTATATGGAGGGATCAGAACTTTTACACAACGCATGAGAACATAAAATTTTAAAAATACACTGGCAATTTGTTGAAAAGTTAAATGTATACCCACCATATGATACAGACATTCAATTTCTAGGTATTTATACAAGAAAAAATAAAGTCTAATACCAAAACTTGCACAACAATGTTCATGGTAGTTTGCATGTAATAGCCTGAGTTAGATACTACTCAGCAATAACTTAGTTGACAAAGAAGTAAAGAGGAACATTGAGGGATTTGAGATCAAGCTACTAATTGGTTCATGAAACTCCATGCTGGAGCTTTAAAATTAAAATATGTTGCTCCTAACTCATAACTAAAACTCAGTAACTAGAAAAGGCCTTATTATCTAGAAATGGGAAGGGCTGAAAACAGCTCATTGCAATAAAGTTCTGGTTAGTCTGAATTTCTGTTGGAATAGTCCATAAACAAAGAGCTCAAGGACTGGAGTCTTCTCTTTCTAAATTCCTCTTCCAAAAAGCAAATGGGAGGGGAGGAGAGAGGAGGGGAAGCCTCTTTTGTAGGGGTATCCCGCAGAACCTTTATTCCTCCAATACTTTCATGCAAATGTGATACTGTTTTAATCAAGTCAGATTTACCCAAACTCCAAGTCATAGCAGCACACTAGTCATTCTTGAGACTTAGGAACTAAAGACAGCAAGAATTTATTACTTTTATGTTGCTTCTAAATCCTTCCTGCTAACTGATTAGCTCTCGTTTAAGACCAAACATATCAGAGCGATTGCAAAAGCACGGTCTCACTTGCTAAGAACACCACAGATGCAATCCTTCATTCAGGAAGCCCAGCCAAACCCCACTGCCTTGAGCAGAGCCAAATGCCTACACCATGCCACAGCAACAGTTACCCACTGCAAAATCTGCATGATTATAGAGAAAAAATTAGTACCTGTGTTTTGAATTCCAGAATGTTAACTCCTGGGCGAATCCTTCCTAGTGACATCAAATCTTTTATCTGCATACACTTCTTCTTGGGAGCTGTGCTGTGGTTTACAGGCTTTTTAATGACATGCTGCTGACCAGCCCCAGGAGGAATATGGCAGTCATTTGTTTGTGGAGCTGCAGCTGCTGGCTTAAGAGACGGGCCCGCCGGATGCACATCACCGCCTGAGGCCACAGCCCTTGGATGTGCCAGAGATTTGGATGTCGCCCACGGTGGCTGCTGGAAAGTGGTTGTCTTGTTTCCCTGTTGTGACTCACGAGTGGAAAGGTCTTCAGCCCACCTAACAGTGGATGGATAGGCATCACTTCGGGCAGGTCCGCCTGTAGCCTCTGGAATCCGTGATGTGCCAGCTTCTGCAGAAGCACTGTGGAACTCACGCCCGCTGGCTGCAGTTTCTGGAAGATCATTTTCTTTCTGTGAAGATTCCAGTAGTGCAACCGCAGCAACAGGCTGGGATGGTGACCCAGGCTTCTCAGGGCCATCTGAGTGTCTGGACTCTGACAATATATCCAAGGTACCATCACTGACACTCTGTTCAGGATTTACCTCATTGGCAAAAAATTCTTCTCTTCTCACTGCCTCTGAATTTGGACAAAATCTGGTATTCTGGCTGTCAACACCAGTTTCAAGAGTGTCAGGAGGATCTGACTGAGGCTGCACCGAGTTTTCAAGGCTGGTGAGCTGGTTGTCCCTCTCACTGGAGATCTCTGAGGTCGATGCTGGTTTGCTTAAACCAACACCAGACAACAAAGTATCATTCTTATAGCTTTGAATTTTTAGGCTTATTTTTTTCTGTTTTTTTGCCACAACTAAAAGGTCCTTCTGTCTTGTGGCCAAATTGGTCAGCTGTTCTCTCAGAGCTCCCTGTTTAAATGACTCTATGGATACCCTACAAGAGGAAGCACAAAGAGCAGAAAAGACACGTAAGCAGTAGAAAATGTTTTCCAAAGTCATCAGGGTGTCAGAGAGACTCTGTCTCAGTTCTAATTGGCTCCAAGGACACAAAGATCTGATGTGGGAAAGCTCAGATAGACAATTTTAAGTCCACGAGCTGGAAGCTGCACCTCCTTCGCTGTGTTGACATGCTCACCTACCTGTCAATCAGGGGACTTCTCCCCAGGAAATAACTTCCTCTCTCCTAGGACATGGGGGTGGTACCACCTAAACACTCCTAAAAAGCCAGGAAGAACACTGCTCCCTGTGGACTCTGGACAAGAAGAGTGGAGTATGGTAATTCCCTTTCCTTAGCCTACTCTCCCTAAATAAAGCCCTAAAGTGCTTGGGATTTTTTTTTTTTTACTTTGCAAATAAAGTTTATCACACTGCATGCCATGTTTGTATCTGTACTTAGAATTCTTCTCTAAGTGAAAGGCAAGAGTCTAGAAAATTAATTTAGGCCCAGACTATCCACAACAGATCTTCCTGCACGATGCATCACCTCTGAAGGAAACTGAGCCCCTTACTCAAGCTGACTCTGCCCTTGTTCAGGCAGTGACCGTGTGGTCATTGGAGGCGCGGACAGTCAAAGCCAAAATATACTTTTGGCATTGCATCAAATTGAGAAGTTTCTGTACTTCAAAAGAAACAGTCAGGAGAGTGAAGAGGAAACCGACACAATGGGAAAATATATTTGCAAACTATGCTACAGATAAAGGATTAATAACCAGAGTCTACAAAGAGATCAAGAAACTACACAACAACAAAACAAACAACCCACTTAAGAGATGGGCCAAGGACCTCAATAGACATTTTTCCAAAGAGGAAGTCCAAATGGCCAACAGGCACATGAGAAAATGTTCAAGATCACTAGCAATTAGGGAAATGCAAATCAAAACCACAATGAGGTTTCACCTCACCCCGGTGAGAATGGCTCACATTTAGAAATCTACCAACAACAGTGCTGGTGAGGATGTGGGGAAA
This sequence comes from Sylvilagus floridanus, assembly GCA_949820135.1. Classification (NCBI taxonomy): domain Eukaryota; kingdom Metazoa; phylum Chordata; class Mammalia; order Lagomorpha; family Leporidae; genus Sylvilagus; species Sylvilagus floridanus. The sequence continues at coordinate 479,058 of OX463246.1, forward strand.
AGGGGACACTGACCCACTGTTGGTGGGAATGCAAACTGGTAAAGCCACTATGGAAGTCAGTCTGGAGATTCCTCAGAAACCTGAATATAACCCTACCATACAACCCAGCCATCCCACTCCTTGGAATCTACCCAAAGGAAATTCAATTGGCAAACAAAAAAGCCGTCTGCACACTAATGATTATTGCAGCTCAATTCACAATAGCTAAGACCTGGAATCAACCTAAATGCCCACCAACACTAGACTGGATAAAGAAGTTATGGGACAGGTACTCTATAGAATACTAAACAGCAGTCAAAAACAATGAAATCCGGTCATTTGCAACAAGATGGAGGAATCTGGAAAACATCATTCTGAGTGAATTAAGCCAGTCCCAAAGGGACAAATATCATATGTTCTCCCTGATTGGCGACAACTAACTGAGCACCAAAGGGGAAACCTGTTGAAGTGAAATGGACACTATGAGAAACAGTGACTTGATCAGCTCTTGTGCTGACTGTTGTTGTACAATGTAATACTTTATCCATTTTAGTATTTTTTTTACCCTAGTACTAGTGGTTGAACTCTGTTATTAACACACAATTATTCTTAGGTGTTTAAATTTTAACTGAAAAGTGATCCCTGTGAAATATAAGAGTGAGAATAAGAGAGGGAGGAGATGTACAATTTGGGACATGCTCAATCGGACCTGCCCCAAATGGTGGAGTTAGAATCGTGCCAGGGGATTCCAATACAATCCCATCAAGGTGGCATGTACCAAGACCATCTCACTAGTCCAAGTGATCAATTTCAGTTCACAATTGATCACACTGATAGGTCTAAGAGTCAAAGAGATCACACAAAAAGACTAGTGTCTGCTAATACTAACTGATAGAATCAAAAAGGGAGAGAATGATCCAACATGGGAAGCGGGATACACAGCAGACTCATAGAATGGCAGATGTCCTAAATAGCACTCTGACCTCAGAATCAGCCCTTAAGGCATTCGGATCTGGCTCAAGAGCCCATGAGAATATTTTAGGCATGGAAAGCCAAGACACTCTGGGAAAAAAAGAAGACCTAAATGAAAGATCTCTGTGAGTGAGATCCCAGTGGAATGAATGGGGCCATCAAAGAAGGAGGTACCCAAAGCCATCTCATTAGTCCAGGTGACCAATTTCAGCTCACAATTGATCACACGGATAGGTCTAAGAGTAGAAGGGTCCACACAAACAAGACCAGTGTCTGCTAATACTAACATTATAGAATGAAAAAGGGAGAGAATGATCCAACATGGGAAGCGAGATACACAGCAGACTCATAGAATGGCAGATGTCCTAAATTGCACTCTGGCCTCAGAATCAGCCCTTAAGGCATTCGGATCTGGCTCAAGAGCCCATGAGAATACTTTAGGTATGGAAAGCTAAGACACTCTGAAAAACAAAAAAAAGAAGACCTAAATGAAAGATCTCTGCGAGTGAGATCACAGCGGATAGAACGGGGCCATCAAAGAAGGAGGTACCTTTCTCTGAAGGGAGGAGAGAACCTCCACTTTGACTATGACCCTGTCGGATTAAGATCAAAGTTGGCGAACCCTAGACGCTTCCATAACCTCGGCAACTCATGACTAGAGCCTGGGGAGATTACTGACGCCATAAACAAGAGTGTCAAATTGTTAAATCAATTTCAGGAGTCACTGTGTACTTATGTCTCATGAGGGATCCGTCCTTAATCTGTTATCCAATTTGAAATAACGCTATTACTAGTAATGAAACAGTATTTTTTTCACTTTGTGTTTCTGTGTGGGTGCAAACTGATGAAATCCTTACATACTATAATATTAAATCGATCTTCTGTGTATAAAGATAATTGCAAATGATTAAAAAATCTTGGTGTTAAATTGGAAATTGCATAGATAATTAATCAATTCTTTAAAAAAAAATCATGTAGGATCTCTCTTTAATGTACTGTACATTGTGAATTAATACTATAACTAGTACTCCAACAATAATTTCAGTTTGTGTCTCAATGTGAGGGCAAACTGTTGAAATCTTTACATAATATGTTCTAAACTGATCTTCTGTGTATAAAGAGAATTGAAAATGAATCTTGATGTGAACAGAAGGGGAGAGGGAGCGGGAGAGGGGAGGGTAGCGGGAGGGAGGGAAATTGTGAGGGGGGGAGCCATTGGAATCCATAAGCTATACTTTGGAAATTTATATTCTTTAAATAAAAGCCAAAAAAAAAAAAAAAAAAAAGAAGGAGGTACCTTTCTCTGAAGGGAGGAGAGAACCTCCACTTTGACTATGACCCTGTCGGAATAAGACTGAATTCGGCAAACCCTAAAGGCTTCCATAGCCTTGGCAACTCATGACTAGAGCCCAGGGAGATTACTGACACCATAAACAAGAGTGTCAAATTGTTAAATCAACATCAGGAGTCACTGTGTACTTACGTCTCATGAGGGATCTGTCCTTAATGTGTTGTCCAATGTGAAGTAATGCTATAACTAGTATTGAAACAGTATTTTTACACTTTGTGTTTCTGTGTGGGTGCAAACTGATGAAATCTTTACTTAGTATATACTGAATCGATCTTCTGTATATAAAGATAATTGCAAATGATTAAAAAATCTTGGTGTTAAATTGGAAATTGCATAGATAATTAATCAATTCTTTAAAAAAATCATGTAGGATCTCTGTCCTTAATGTGCTGTACATTGTGATTTAATGCTATAACTAGTACTCCAACAGTATTTTCACTTTGTGTTGCTATGTGAGGGCAAACTGTTGAAATGTTTACATAATATGTACTAAACTGATCTTCTGTGTATAAAGAGAATTGAAAATGAATCTTGATGTGAATGGAAGGGGAGAGGGAGCGGGAAAGGGAACGTAGTGGGTGGGAGGGAAGTTGTGGGGTGGGGAGCCATTGTAATCCATAAGCTGTACTTTGCAAATTTATATTCTTTAAATTAAAGCTATATATATATATATATATATATATATATATATATATATATATATATATAAATGAAGAGGTAAAAAAAAAAGAAATTAAAACAGAGAAATTTTTAAAAGCAAGAATATAGAATCATTCAATTAGCCTTAAGAGTAATGATATCATCACACACCATGTAGCCTCTGGAAAATTCACTGTACACCCATTAGAGATTGAGAGCAAAAAACATCTTTAATAATGTTGTAACAATATATTCAACATCCCTGAAATGGTCTCAGGGATCCCTAGAATTCCCTAGACCCCATTTTAAGATCTGATATTTTGGTGGCAGAGCTGTGGCACAGTCGGCTAAGGCGCTGCCGACAGTGCTGGCATCCCATATGGGCACTGGTTTGAGTCCAGCTTCCAATCCAGCTCTCTGCTATGGCCTGAGAAAACAGTAAAGGATGGCCCAAGTGCTTCAGCCCCTGCACCACATGGGAAACCCAGAAGAAGCTCCCGGCTCCTGGCTTCAGATCGGTGCAGCTGCAGCCATTCTGGCCATTTGCAGAGTCAAACAGTAGATAGAAGATCTCCCTCTCTCTCTGCCTCTGCAACTCTGCCTTTCAAATAGATAAATAAAATCTTTTTAAAAAGATCTGAGATTTTAAGACAAAACATTACAAATATCTCACTTTTCTATAAAAGTTTAGAGTTATTGTTACTAAATTCCATGTAGACTGTGTGTTAAAGGAAGTATATACAAGTGAAAAAAATCAAGAAAAAATTAAATTAAAAAATTAGATTAGCAAGCAACTGGTAGCATGCAAGAAGCTGGATAGAGAAGAAAAAAAAAAAGGAATACTAGAACACTTCAAACTACATGAAGGGGCCAGTGTTGTGGCATAGCGGGTAAAACTACCACCTTCAGTGCCAGCATCCCATTAGGGGGCTAGTTCTCGTCCCAGATGCTCCACATCTAACCCAGCTCCGTGCTAATGTTCCTGAGAAAACAGCGGAAGATGGCTGATGTCCTTGAGCTCCTGCACCCGGAAGAAGCTGCTGGCTCCTGGCTTCCGATCAGCCCGGCTTCAGACATTGTGGCCATCTGGGGAGTGAACCAGTACATGGAAGATCTCTTTGTGTCTGCCTCTCTCTCTATATATATACCTCTGCCTTTCAAATAAATAAATAAATCCTTAAAAAAAAAAAACTATATAAAACAAAGAGCTCCAAAAAAGAAAAAGCGCTCTCTTTACAGTGCTCAAAGCAAGATTCAGAGCCTTACAGCAACCTGAAGCCCCAGAGATCAAGAGCTTCCCAGAATTCCAGGTATAATGTCAGTCATGGGGCACCAGAGGAAAGCTGAAGCTAGCCTGTCGAAGACCCCTAGAAAGTACACTGACTTACTCAGTAATGACAAGAGGCAAGCCAGGAAACAGAAAGGAACTTACGAAAATATTCACTAGGGAGAGAGGCAAAGAGGGTATAACATAGTAGATTAATAAGTAAAAATAAAAGAACTGATTTTTAACTAAATTCAGAAAAAACAGAATATAAATAGACATTAAATGATTATTAAGCAAGAACATGAAGGAAATATTTGGAGCTGGATTATTAGACAAGAACATGAAGGAAATATTTGGCATTGTGGAACAGTGAGTAAAGCTGCCACCTGCAATGCTAGTATCCCATATTGGAGTTCTGCTGAGTCCTGCCTGTACCACGTCCTATCCAGCTCCTTGTTAACACACCTGGGAAAGGCAGCAGAAGATGGCCCAAGTACTAGGGCCCCTACCACCAAAGATGGAGACCAGATGGAGCTCTGGCTCCTGGCTTCAGCCTGGACCAACCTGGCCCTTGCAATCATCTAGGGAGTGAACTGGCAGACAGAAGATGAATCTCAATCTCTTTCTCTCTCTCATTCTCTCTGCCTTTGAAATAAATAAATAATTTTTTTTAAAGAAAAGGAAATATTTGGAAACTTTAAATGTGAATAAAGAACAGGGGAATATATAGCTAAGTCTATGAAAATACAGAACAGTGCCCAAGGAAGAAAAAGCCACAGAACACTGCTCTGAGAAAGGAGGAGAAGACACATCCCTGCATGGTCACGATGCAGCTCCCAGGGCTGTGCGCTGCGGAGAAGCAAGGCACAACCCCCCTGCTCAGCATCAAGAGTAGAAAGTTAAAGTGGAAAACTCGAGTGCGTTAAGGAAAGAAGTTTACCTGTGGGACTTGTGGCCAGACAGACTTTCATAAAATTCATAGACAACTTTTTTCACATATTAAAAGTTCTTTTCTGAGTATTTCAAGTAATAAAATACAAAAATATCTTTCTGGGAAGTATAATTCCCCATGGTGATTATTTTAGGTAGGAAGTCAGTAATGAGCTTGTGTGTGTGTGACAAAGGCCTAAGGAACTGACATTTAGGGCCAGCATCTGCATCTCAAAGTCATCTCAATAACCTTCCAGGTGCAGTCCAGTATCTGCACTTCAACATCCCGCCCTTCTCCCTGATAACCATCCTATCTCTAACAGGGCAATGCCTGCCAGGCTTCCCCTTGACTGATAACTTCAGGGGGAAAACACAGATAGGAATTTTTCATATTTACATCCAAAAAGTCCTTAGAAAACCTCATAACATCATTTTTTAATCTTAAGCAATGTTTATATTCCTAATGCATTCTAGGCCTAACTATTAAAGCCAAAAACGGGTAAATTCCAGAAACTCTGAAGCGCCCCTGCTTTCACTCACCTGTACTTTTTTGCCAGATCATCTCTTTCTGCCTTCTGTTTGGCAAGCACATTATCCACAACCTCTTTGATCTCCAGCATCTTTTCAATGTACTCTTCTAGAAACAGAGATAAAATAGAGTTAACGTCAAACATTAAAGTCAGTCACACACACAGGATCAGCTCTGTTGTTAATTTTCTTAAAATATCATTATTCTCTACTCGCCCCTCCAGTACTACTGACCCTGAAACCTAAATCAAGACTTAATTAAAGGCTGGGCATTTGGCCTGGTGGTTACGATGCCCGTGTTCCATACTGGAGTACCTAGGTTTGAATTCAGGCTCCAGTTCCCGCTTCCAGCTTCCGGACAACACACACCCTGGAAGGCAGCAGAGATGGCTCAAGCATCCTCATGGGAGACTTGGAATGAGTTGCTAGCTCCTGACTCAAGCCCCAGCCATTGAGGGTGTATGAAGTGTGAATCAACAGATGGGAGCTCTCTGTTTCTCTGTCAACATGCTTCTCAAATTAAAAAAAAAAGATCATTAATACTTATTTAATTATGTTACAAAATGGGAATTCTCTGAGGTGTATAGGTACAAACACTATACATCCACCGTACCCAGAAAGAGCCAGGCTTGACTAAATTCTAATTCTGCTGCCCCACTTGACAAAGCTCAGGAAACCTGGATAAGCCATGTGGCCCTGTGGTCAGCTTTGATATTCATGAAATGAATAGTAAGGAAGATAAGTATTTTCTCTGTTGAAATTATTCACTTTTTAAAATACAAAAGAAATGCAATAACAAAGCAGAAATGCTTTTCAAACAAGAGTGTTTGCAGACATGAAAAGCATACCTCCTCTTACCACCCTTGCTCCTCCTCCTGGATTCTACAGGGAGGGTCAACACAGGGTGTGCTGCTAACAGGGGTGTGTGTGCTTCGCTATATGTTTATTTGATCTATTATTTTGAAGGCTTAGACTGTGTAATTATACATCATACATACTTAAACATTAGACCCGTGCTATCAGTCCTTGTTCTCTGCAAGCAGCATTCAGCACTATGTGGTGAAGATAGAGGGCTTACACATTTCTTATTTCTTTCTTTTTTTTTTTTTTTTTGGCAGGCAGAGTGGACAGTGAGAGAGAGAGACAGAGAGAAAGGTCTTCCTTTGCCGTTGGTTCACCCTCCAATGGCTGCCACGGCCGGCGCACCGCGCTCATCCGATGGCAGGAGCCAGGAGCTAGGTGCTTCTCCTGGTCTCCCATGGGGTGCAGGGCCCAAGCACTTGGGCCATCCTCCACTGCACTCCTGGGCCACAGCAGAGGGCTGGCCTGGAAGAGGGGCAACCGGGACAGAATCCGGCGCCCCGACCGGGACTAGAACCCGGTGTGCCGGCGCCACTAGGCGGAGGATTAGCCTGTTGAGCCACGGTGCCGGCAACAATAAATCTTTTTAAAAATTTAATTTGAAAGGCAGAGAGAGAGAGACAGAGATCAATCTTCCATGTGCTGGTTCACTTCTAAATTGGCAGCAATAGCCAGAACTGGGCTGGGCCAAAGCCAGGGGCCTGAAACTCCTTCTGGGTCTCCTGCATGGGTCTCAGGGGCCCAAATGCTTGAGCCATCCTCTGCTGCTTTTCCAGTGGCACTAGCTGGGAGCTGGATCAGAAATGGGACAGCTCCTCTAAAGACTGTACAGAGGACATAACAGACTCCACAGAGGTGACTGCAGACTGTTCAGAGGACATGGTATCTGCGTTCCTCCTGCACATCCGTAAGTCAAGCCCATGAAGAACGAGATGATTCCACAGCAAGGTTAGGAGAAGGCCATTGCTGGGTTGGGGTGTAGCTCCCTTCTCCTAACAGAGGGCACAAGGTGTGGCAGTCCTGAAGACCTGCTGTGAAGCTGCACCAGGAGGGCTTCCACCTGAGGGTGACTGTGTAGAAAGAAAAGGTGGAGACTGAGCGGGCCCAGGAAAGGGCCATGTACACTGCCCACAACATGGGTGTTCCAGCCTGACCGTCCACACTTCGGAAGTCTCAGAAAATAGCTCTCAGAGACCGAGTTTAGACACCTGCCAAAAAGCAGTGAAGCCAACTGCATCACAGCTCAGTCACCAGCCAAGAACACCAGGACCCACGGCCTTTCTTTTCCTCCCTTAAAAGGCCGTGAAACACAAATGAACAGATCATGACTGTCAATGTATCAGAACAAAAATTTTAAAACCTGGGGGTAGAATAAAGGTTTACTAATTTCAGAAGCACTCAAACACAAAAGAAAAAGGCTGGTAGAATTTTATTATACAGAATTTGAAGATGTATATACATAAGCAAAAACTAATATACATTTCAAATAAAAAGACAGTCAAGTGGCTGAAAAAAGTTTGAAGTAGGCATGGTGGAAGAGGCCCAATAACTGCATTCTATAAGTGGGCTCCCACCAATGAATAGACAAAGATTAGGAACAGTCAACTCAAAAACTAGGAAGTCAAAGTACTGAAAAATATCAGCAGCATTCAGCAACAGGAACACAGGTAAATTTTCTTATCAAACTAGTAAGTTTATTTTAAATAAAAACACTGATGTTACTAGCAGTATATACAAAAACAGACACTAATATGTGTTAATGAAATGAAGTATATAATAGCTTAGGAAATCATTTTGTCAACATGAATCAAAAGGTTTTTAAATGTTCATATAACTGGTCCCAAAAATTCTAACTTAATCATAAGTTCAGGAAAAAGCTACATGATATTAAGATACTAGCAATAAATTAGAGATAATATAAGTGTTCAACTAAAAGGGAAAAATTTAGTAAATTGTGAAATGTATCTGGATCTGATGTTCTGTGACCACTAGAATTTATGGCTATACCAGTACTGCTTTAAAGGCTGTACTGGTGCCAAGCAGAGGCCTGGAAACAAACACACCAAAGTACGGCAGGGCAACAGCAGCTTAGATATGTGTCTATACGCCTTTTGTAATAAAAATATAAACCTGGAAAAATCATCTTACACGCATGAGGCATTAGAAATAGTAAAATTTAATAACTGTACATATTGGTGGATAGGAGTTATATTATTTCCCTTAAAACATAACCTGTAGCATATGTTAGGGAGGATAAAAAGTAGAATAGGTACAACTTAAAGAAAAATTTTTAATTAATTAATTTATGAGAGAGAGAGAGAGAACACTCTCATCCATTGGTTCACTTGGAAAATTCCTGTAACGACTGGGGCCAGTTTAGGCTGAAGCCAGGAACTCAAGTCTCCTGTGTGGGTGGCAGAGACCCAGCTACTTGAGCACCACTGCTGTTTCCCAGGGTGTGCATCAGCAGAAAGCTGGAATCAGGGCCAGAACCAGAAGTCAGACTCAGCACTCTGGTGTGGGATGTGGATATCTCAGCGACTAAGCTATCTGCATCAGAAGGACAAACACTGACTTATGATAAGTGAGGAACGAACAGGGATATACTCCTGTTCAAAGACTGATAAACTACTTTGAACTACTTTACTTTAGCTAACTACTTTTCACCTAACTTTCAAAACAGACCTGAATATGTCAGGAGGTATTTTCTACTGTATAAATAATAACTCTAGAAAATACAGTTGAGTTTCTGAGTAATCATTTAAGATTTGAGAAATTAAGATTATGACATCAGGGGTCACAGTTTAATTTGCTGTTTTGAATCATTAGTGTTTTTGCAAACAGGAAGACAGCAATGCAATAAGGCACCCACCGGGCAGATGTGCAGCTCATCTGAAAAGGAGGGGCAATTTCTCTGTCCACCCCCTGCACAGTCTTCTGATCTATTTTTGAGTCACCACAGCTACCTGAGGAGAAGCCACAGAGCAACATAACCTGACCCGTCCTGACCACCTAATGCTTTCGGTCGTATCTTTCCCCTATGCCTGTCACAGCAGCAGCTTGTCTCTACATGGATCTGAATGTCTCTCAAATTACTTAGGCCTATACCTTGCATCTGGAAGCATCCCTGTCGACAGTTACACAGGTCGCTGGCTTGTATCATTGACTTTTAGTAATAGTTCCTGGCATTTTAAAGATTCTCACATTTTTTAAAAAATCACTTTCTCAGCCATTATGAGCTTTGAAATAAACACGCACCTTAAGAAGAAAATGAGGCAGTGGTGTCTTGGATGTCCAAAATAATCATACTGAGTAAGAACACATATTTACCTGCATCCTCGTGGTTTCTGATTTCAAACTCCAATAACATTTCTTGTTTTTCCTCTATGTCCTGTAGAACGGCACTGATGGCCTGATGCTGTCAGATACAATAGTAGAAACTTCATTACAGGAGGCAGTTGTGCTCTCTGAAGAGTTGTTGTAAGTACAAAATAAAGCAGCAAACACAATGCTGCTAAAAACATGCTCAAAATGTTCTCATGCTTCGTGTAACCTTAACTAATGAGCAGATCTGAAAACAAGTAGGTTTAACTATGTCTTGATTTATGCAGTAGATCCCTGGGGAAAACAGAATTTAAGAGTAGAAACCACATAAGGTAATCATAACTTCCTACTAACTTCTGTTAAAATAATAGGCATAGAGGGGCTGGTGCTCTGGTGTAGCAGGTGGGGCCACTACCTGGTGGGGCAGGCATCCCATGTGAGGATGCCAGTTCATGTCCCAGTTGCTTCACTTCCTATCCAGTTCCCTACTAATGCACCTGGGACAGCAATGGAAGATGTCCTTGGGCCCCTGTACCCAGGTGGGAGACCAGAAAGAAGCTCCTGGCTCCTGGATTCAGCTTGGCCCATCTCCAGCCATTGTAGCCATTTGGGGAGTGAACCAGTAGATGGAAGATCTTTCCGCCCCCTCCCACTCCCACCCCACCCCCTGCAACTCTGCTTTACAAATAAATAAATATTTTTATTTATTTATTTATTTATTTACTTTTTAACTTATTTGACAGGTAGAGTTATAGACAGTGAGAGAGAGAGCCAGAGAGAAAGGTCTTCCTTCCATTGGTTCACTCCCCAAATGGCCGCGACGGCCAGAGACTGTGCCAATCCAAAGCCAGGAGCCTGGTGCTTCTTCCTGGTCTCCCATGCAGGTGCAGGGGCCCAAGCACTTGAGCCATCCTCCACTGCCGTCCCGAGCCACAGCAGAGAGCTGGGCTGCAAGAGGAGCAACCGGGACTAGAACCGGCGCCCATATGGGATGCCGGCACCACAGGCAGAGGATTAACCAAGTGAGCCATGGCGCCGACCCCACAAATAAAAGACAGTATCGGCTATGTTATTTTTGTAAATGTCTACTATTACATGGTAGGTTTCACAGCAAACTGTATTATCAACTATGTAGGAGCCAGGACAGGTAGATGAGGGTTCCTTTCTGTGTACTGCACAGCCCACATGCTCTTGTACGGAGGGACTGGAAGCTATGACAACAGCAGTGTCTCTGGGACAAGAAAAAGCCAAGCAACTCAAGTTAGACAAGGGATGGCAGCTCATCCATAGCTCTGCACTCCACACAGGTGACTGAGAGTTACCCACACAGCACAGCTCCACTCACGCCACCTTATCTTCTTATGAAAACAAACACTTTCAACCTGTGTGCCCTTGAAATGGAAAGCATTCTGCCCGTGGCCAATAGCTGGCTGGCTCAAAGAAGGGCATTTTCTGGCTAAAGAATCAAAGAATTTCACTCACCATAGGAAGGCTCTCCCTTGTTTTTTCTTGGCAGGAGTGGGAAGGTGGATCAATAGGGCTGCCATCACAAAAACACCGTTTTTGTCTTTTTGACCGAACAGCAGATTTTACTTTAAAAAAAAAATATATCGGAAACAGAAGAATGTGCAAAAAGTTAGCCTCATTTTCTCATTTTAACGATGAGAGGGACAGGATGGATAAACGACGTCTCCAATTACAGTACCTCAGTGCTTGTGAAGTACAGGTAAGGCAAACACTTACTGAGCACATACTGGTGTGGGCATGGAGGTAGCCAGTAAGGAGCAGAGGTCCCCAGCACCTCCCCGCAGCCTCACCCACACAGCCCAAACCACCCCCTGCAGTGCAGAAGAAAACCACAGCTTCTAGTTTGCCACTTAGAAGTGAAGCCCTTAAAAGCAACCAGTGTGTTGGGCCGGTGCTGTGGCGCACAAGGTTAATCCTCTGCCTGCAGCGCTGGCATCAGATATGGGCACCAGGTTCTAGTCCCAGTTGCTCCTCTTCCAGTCCAGCTCTCTGCTGTGGCCCAGGAAGGCAGTGGAGGATGGCCCAAGTACTTGGGCCCCTGCACCCACATGGAAGACCAAGAGGAAACACCTGGCTCCTGGCTTCAGATCGGCACAGCGCCAGCTGTAGCAGCCATTTGGGGGGGGGGGGGTGAACCAATGGAAGGAAGACCTTTCTCTCTGGCTCTCTCTCTCTCTCTCTCACTGTCTAACTCTGCCTAATAATAATCATCATAATAATAATAATAATAAAAAGCAACCAGTGTGGCTTCCAGCTATGTCCCTGTGACGACCCTTAGCTCATTATGTCCCTACAGTAAAATTACCAGGACTGACTTACCTACTCCCGTTACATTTCCAAGGCTTCCAAACAGGAGCAAGGAAATGGGCAGCAGTCAAGCCTCCCCCTAAGCTCCACCCGCTCTGAGTGTTCAGGTAAGCTCCATCCCAGACACCGTGCCCCACACAGAGGGACAGCCTGACCTGCTGAGTGCCCCTCTCCCCTGGACATGCCTGCGCTCCTTCCCCAGGGCACTCCTTCACCATGCACGGCAGTCAGTCTGGCTCTCGGCCACCTTTACCCACAGCCTGTCCTTGAATTCCTTCTTGCCTTGCAGCCAGAGCATGGATCCAGCCCCCCAATATCACTTTTCATGAATTATCTCATCTAATCCTCACAGGAACCCTCTGGGGTAGGCAGTTTACTATATTCATTTCATAGAACAGCGTGAGCCCTAGCAGTGTTTAGAAAGGTGTCCAACACCACAGAAACACTGACTCCTAACACCTGATCTTATCAGTTCCCAAGGCCCAGCCTTTATCCACCAGGACTTGATTCACTGCCTCTGCAAATTTCCCACAGACCTTCCTCCTGTGTGGACGCCCTTCCTCCATATCCCTTGAGGGTCCTGACCAAGGAGGAATATGCATAGCAAGCAAAAGACATGCGGGAATAAGTAGCACTCCGTGTAACAGAGCAGCCAACAATTTCAAACCCAAGGTTGCTTTAGCAAATTGAACTGATGTAAACAATGAGAAATGAACCTTCAGTATGGCTGTGGAGAGGGACAGAGAAATAGCTGAGCCCTGAGAAAGCCCTGATCCTATGAACTTACTACATAGTAGCAGGCAGTGATAAGAATTACCCTGACCTACATGTGACCTAGCCCATTGGTTAAATACCACACAATGAATTCCCTGGCTCTGACCAACCCCATTCGTAATTCTTTCTTCCTTGAGAATCAACGGTTGGTGAGGGTGACACTGGAGAGGGGAGAAGTGTGTGATGGGTTCTCTCTCCTCCCTCATAGTTGGGGCACACCATGTTTCTGAGGTTCTTCTGAGTCAAAGGAAAAGGGATAACAATGGTCTTTTCTCAGCCTTAACAAAAGGTAAACTATTGCTAAAAATGCTTCATAACTTTACAAATATACAAGTATATTTGCTTAACTAGCATTCTTGATTCCATCAGATTCCTAAAAAGTTGGTATAATTCTAAACAATGTACAGATCATTACAAACTCTGAGGTGAAGAACTCTTAGTTGTAAAGACTTCTGCATAATGTGATCCCTTTCCAGTCCCTACACAAATCTGCTTAGTAAATAAATCTCCTTAGTTTCAGTTAAACCTCTGTTGCATATCCAGTTTTAGAGATATTAATGTTTGATGGATGAATGACACAGGTTTCATTTCAACATATAACTCCAATCCAATAGGAACATAAGATCTATAAACCAAATTTGAAAATGCTAATTTTTTTCTCCAAAGAAACATTTTATTTAATAAGGACAAATTTTGTAAGCACAACTTTAGGAATATAGTGATTCTTCCCACCATACCCACCCTCCCACCCACACTCCCACCCCATTTCCTTTTCTCCCTCTTGTTCCCAGTCCCAATATCCATGAAGATTCATTTTCAATTAACTTTATATACAGAAGGTCAAATCTATACTAAGTAAGGATTTCAACAATTTCAACACACAGACACACACACACACACACACACACAAACCTGTTTGAGGAGAAGTTTTATAGTTAATTCTCATAATACAACTCACTGAGGAACTGAGGAGAGAAGTCCTACATGCAAAGTAAGTGCACAGTGACTCTATGATATTGATTCTTCTAATCCATGAACATGGCAGATTTCTCCACTTTTTGGTATCTTCTATTTCTTTCTTTACTGTTTTGTAATTCTCATCACAGAGATCTTTGACATCTTTTGTTAAATTTATTCCAAGGTAATTTTTGGTAGCTATTATGAATGGGATTGGTCTTAGAAGTTCTTTCTCAGCCATGTCATTGTCTGTGTAGACAAAGGCTGCTGATTTTTGTGTATTGATTTTATATCCTGCTACTTTACCAAACTCTTCTGAGTTCCAATAGTCTCTGACAGAGTCTTTTGGACCCCAAATATATAGAATCATGTCATATGCAAATAGGGATAGTTTGACATCCTCCTTCACAATTTGTGTCCATTTGATTTTTTTTTCTTGCCTAATGGCTCTGGCTAAAACTTCCAGGACTATATTGAACAGCAATGACAAGAGTGGCCATCCTTGTCAAGCCTCCCACAGTCGTGAGCACCCAGCCTCCTGTCTGTTCTCTACACCAGACTTGGGAGTCTCCCATGGAGGGTTGCTGGGCGCCAACACAAGCTGGCATAGCTGTTATGCATGTCCAAAATGGCACCTGCTATCAGCTTGTCACAGGATGCAGTTGCAGGGTCACCAGGGAAAGAGAAAATGTTGTCCCCCCACTTTGTTTTTTCTCCTCTAGTTTGGCATGTACACTATCCCCCAAGGGGCTCCTGGCCAGATTCCCTCTAGGTTCTTTCTGCAGCTTTATTTTCAGTGGCTTTGGCTGCTGCAGTCAGGTCTCACCTCGCTCTCCAACGCTGGTACGGGGGCTCTCAGCTGCTGGGATCCTGAGCTGCACGAGTCCTCAGCCTCCATGTAGGTCCACTGTGTCCCTCAAATTTGCGTAGAGTTTACTGTTTTCTCACTAACTCTGCCCTGAAATTGCATTCTTTCCACTTTTTTACAAACTATCTTCTCCTAGACTAGAGCAGCAAGCTCCTTCCCTACTCTTTCGTCTAAAATAAATACTTCATTCTAAAATAAATAATGGCCTTTAAGGGTTAAACATAGGAAGCATCTATCCTAGTTATGAAACAATTTATAATGCACATCTCAATATTTTATTTTTATAGGCACAGGTATATACCTGTATAAAATGGCAAGAATACAGGTGGGCATTTAGCGTAACAGCTAAGATGACATGGGGATTGCCCGCATCCCTGATCAGAGTGCATGGGTTGGAGTCCCCGCTCTACTCCCCATTCCAGGTTCCTGCTAATAAGCCCCTAGGAGGTAGCAGGTGCCAGCTCAAGGACTTGGGTCCCCACCACCCCCATGGGAGACCTAGATTGAGTTCTTAGCTCCTGGCTTCAACCTGGCCCAACCCCTGCTATTGCAGGCATTCGGGGAGTGAACTAGGAGATGGCAGATCTCTCTGTCTCTGACCTTCAAATAAACATTTAAGAAAATAAAATAGCAAGAGTACTTATATACATACCCGTAAGTACAGCATTACTGCCATCTGTACGCTCAGTCTCAACAGCACCGTAAGATCTCAGTAGCTCTCTCATTCTTTCATCATCTGCTTCATCTAAAGCAGTCTTCTGATTCTGATGTTTTTGATTAGGGTCTGCTCCACTTTGTAGTAGAATTTCAGCAGCCTACAAGGTATTCTTTCAAAGTTATTTCTACAGACACATGATTTCATCACAGTACTACTAAGCATTAAAAGTTATCAAGGGAAACAAGATTTCAAACTTTGGTCAACAAAATTTTTTATTAAACCTGATATGTCAAATGTAAACTGATCCATCAACGTGCCCTGATTGGTACTCCTAAGAGAACCACCTGTGACAACAGGAAGTATGACACGCTGCTTTGACTGCACAGGAAGGAGGCACAGGTGAAGTAAGTCAGTTCTAGATTGTAACTGCCATCAGGGCTTTCTGCAATAATGAAATATTCTGTATCTGCTCTCTACAATAAGGTAGCCACTAGTCACATGTCATTACTAAGCACTTCAGGTTTGGCTAATGTGACTAAGCAACTAAATTTTTTATTTAATTAATTAATTTTTTAAAAATTTTATTTTATTTTATTTTATTTTATTTTTTTTTTTTGCAGGCAGAGTGGACAGTGAGAGAGAGAGACAGAGAGAAAGGTCTTCCTTTGCCGTTGGTTCACCCTCCAATGGCCGCCGCGGTCGGCGCGCTGCGGCCGGCGCACCGCACTCGTCCGATGGCAGGAGCCAGGTGCTAGGTGCTTTTCCTGATCTCCCCATGGGGTGCAGGGCCCAAGCACCTGGGCCATCCTCCACTGCACTCCTGGGCCACAGCAGAGGGCTGGCCTGGAAGAGGGGCAACCGGGATAGAATCGGTGCCCCGACCGGGACTAGAACCCGGTGTGCCGGCGCCGCAAGGCGGAGGATTAGCCTGTTGAGCCACGGCGCCGGCCATTTTATTTTTTTTTACAGGCAGAGTGGACAGTGAGAGAGAGACAGAGAGAAAGGTCTTCCTTTGCTGTTGGTTCACCCTCCAATGGCCGCCGAGGTCGGCGCGCTGCGGCGCGCTCGTCCGATGGCAGGAGCCAGGAGCCAGGTACTTTTCCTGGTCTCCCCATGGGGTGCAGGGCCCAAGCACCTGGGCCATCCTCCACTGCACTCCCGGGCCACAGCAGAGGGCTGGCCTGGAAGAGGGGCAACCGGGACAGAATCCGGTGCCCCGACCGGGACTAGAACCCGGTGTGCCGGCGCCGCAAGGCGGAGGATTAGCCTGTTGAGCCACGGCGCCGGCCTAATTTTTTTATTTTTTTGACAGGCAGAGTGGACAGTGAGAGAGAGAGACAGAGAGAAAGGTCTTCCTTTGCCGTTGGTTCACCCTCCAATGGCCGCTGTGGCCAGCGCACCACGCTGATCCAATGGCAGAAGCCAGGTGCTTATCCTGGTCTCCCATGGGGTGCAGGGCCCAAGCATTTGGGCCATCTTCCACTGCCCTCCCTGGCCACAGCAGAGAGCTGGCCTGGAAGAGGGGCAACCGGGACAGAATCCGGTGCCCTGACTGGGACTAGAACCCAGAGTGCCGGCGCCGGTAGGTGGAGGATTAGCCTGTTGAGCCGCGGCGCCGGCCTGTTTAATTAATTTAAATAGCTAAATGTTCCTAGTTGCCACCAGATTGGACAACACAAGTCTAGCTGGCTGTTCTGATTAAGCCACATTCATGGAAATGTGGAATTCCTGAAGGATTTATCTATCTCTTTAACAAAGGGCATGTAGTAGAGAAGAGTGAAAGGGTTTCTTGAAGACCATGTCAGATCATACATGGTACAATGAACTGCCAAAGACATAAAGCTGAAAAAAATCCTAGAGAACAGAGTATTTACTTCAAACAAGACTGCTCCAAGTAACTCAAAGTTGTATTTAGAAGTTTGCAATTGGGGGATTGGGGCAAGATGGCAGAATAGGAAGGCAGCACACTGATAGTCTGGGGAGAGACAGTATAATAAAAGTGGAGATACTTCAGGTTCAAGAAAGAGTAGGGGAAGAAACAGCAGAGGAAACTCTTCCGGAACTAGTGATTCACAGTGGACCTTCGAGGAGAGCGTGGGAGCCCGCAGTTTGGGACACCAGCGGCAGACTCAACGCACCAACGCTGGAACGCCAGGTGAGCCAAACCTCAATAGCCCGAGACACTGGCAGGGAAGCGGAAAGAGGAGACTAGAGCGAACAAGGCTTGAAACCCTGTGGGGAAAAGTTCACCAGGCTAACTAGAAGAGAGAGAGAAAGAAAAAAGTGACCCATACAGACACGAGTTTCTCTCTCTCTGCCCACCTCTCAAAGGTGAGCAAGACAAAGAGCAGGTGCCATTTTGGACATACGTCATAAGCAGGGCGACCTCAGGTCTGCACCGGCCCTGAGCCTAGCAGAAAAACCGGACTCTGGGCGTGGGGATGAAATAACAGGAGAATAGAACCTAATGAATGTGTGGTGCTAATGAACTGAGACTGTGAAGAAAGAGACTGTGGGGGAGAGAACTCACGGAATTCACCACGTGAGTACTCTCCAGAGACGCTACAGTTCGGTAGCCTTGGTAGCCCAGTGGTGAGACCGCAGAAGAATTTGAACCCACACTGAAGGCCGCAGAGATTCCCTCTGTGGTCCTTGGGAAAGAGCTTCCTATCTCTGGCTCCTGTGGGTATATCATTTGCCTGCTAACCACCCCCAATTTCATTCAGCTGTGTGGAATTACTTCCCTTTTGAATCAAAAAGAAAGAAAGAAACAGAGAGAGAGATTTACCACGTCTAACCTGGGAGTGTCACCTTTGGCACACCCTCAACCCTGAGGAACCAAACAGAGCTCTCAGGACACACCCATCTCAAGCCTCTAAGGCTCCACTGAAAGCAGACAGTCCACTTATCTAGAGTTATAGTATAACAAGAAAAAACACCACAGTGAAGAAACCAATATGCCAAACAACAAACTTAAAAACCGAGGTAACAAGAACAAGGAAGAAACTATGACACCCCCAAATGAAAAAGACACCCCAATTCAAGATTACGAAGATGATGAGATAGAAGAAATGCAAGAAGCAGATCTCAAAAAATTGATAAGAACACTAAGAAGTACTCAAAAACAAATTCTTGAACTACAGAAATCCTTAATGGACAAGGTAGAAAATCTCTCTCGTGAAAATGAAATATTAAGGAGGAATCAAGCTGAAATGAAACAACTAGTAGAACATGAAACTGTGATAGTGACGAGAAATCATAATGAAGTGAAGAATTCAATAGATCAAATGAAAAACACATTAGAGAGCCTTACAAACAGAATGGGTGAGGCAGAAGAGAGAATATCGGACTTAGAAGACAGAGCACAGGAAACTATACAGTCAAACCAAAGAAAAGAAGAGGAAATTAGAAATCTAAAAAATATTGTTGGGAATCTACAGGATACTATTAAAAAACCCAACATTCGAGTTCTAGGAGTTCCTGAAAGCATGGAGAGGGAGAAAGGATTAGAATGCCTTTTTAGTGAGATAATAGCAGAAAATTTCCCAGTTTTGGAGAAGGACAGAGACATCCTAGTACAGGAAGCTCATAGAACCCCCAATAAACATGACCAAAAGAGATCCTCATCACGACACATTGTAATTAAACTCACCACAGTGAAACAGAAAGAAAAGATCCTAAAATGTGCAAGAGAGAAAGGTCAGATTACTCTCAGAGGATCACCAATTAGACTCACAGCAGACTTCTCATCAGAAACCCTACAAGCTAGAAGGGAATGGCGAGACACAGCCCAGGTACTAAGAGAGAAAAACTGCCAGCCCAGAATATTATATCCTGCAAAGCTCTCATTTGTGAATGAAGGTGAAATAAAGACCTTTCATTGCAAGCAGAAATTGAATTTGTTACCACTCATCCAGCCCTGCAAAAGATGCTTAAAGATGTGTTACACACAGAAACACAGAAACACGGCCATCAACATGAAAGAAGGTAAACGAAGGGAACCTCACAGCAAAAGATCACAGGGAATTCAAAGCATACATGTGGATAAAGAAACTATGGGACATGTACTCTATAGAATACTGTACAGCAGTCAAAAACAATGAAATCCGGTCATTTGCAACAAGATGGAGGAATCTGGAAAACATCATTCTGAGTGAATTAAGCCAGTCCCAAAGGGACAAATATATGTTCTCCCTGATCGGTGACAACTAATTGAGCACCAAAGGGGAAACCTATTGAAGTGAAATGGACACTATGAGAAACAGTGACTTGATCAGCTCTTGTGCTGACTGTTGTTGTACAATGTAATACTTTATCCATTTTAGTATTTTTTTTACCCTAGTACTAGTGGTTGAACTCTGTTATTAACACACAATTATTCTTAGGTGTTTAAATTTTAACTGAAAAGTGATCCCTGTGAAATATAAGAGTGAGAATAAGAGAGGGAGGAGATGTACAATTTGGGACATGCTCAATCGGACCTGCCCCAAATGGTGGAGTTAGAATCGTGCCAGGGGATTCCAATACAATCCCATCAAGGTGGCATGTACCAAGACCATCTCACTAGTCCAAGTGATCAATTTCAGTTCACAATTGATCACACTGATAGGTCTAAGAGTCAAAGGGATCACACAAACAAGACTAGTGTCTGCTAATATTAACTGATAGAATCAAAAAGGGAGAGAATGATCCAACATGGGAAGCGAGATACACAGCAGACTCATAGAATGGCAGATGTCCTAAATAGCACTCTGGCCTCAGAATCAGCTCTTAAAGCATTCAGATCTGGCTCAAGAGCCCATGAGAGTATTTTAGGCATGGAAAGCCAAGACACTCTGGGAAAAAAAGAAGACCTAAATGAAAGATCTCTGTGAGTGAGATCCCAGTGGAATGAATGGGGCCATCAAAGAAGGAAGTACCTTTCTCTGAAGGGAGGAGAGAACCTCTACTTTGACTATGACCCTGTCAGAATAAGACTGAATTCGGCAAGCCCTAAAGGCTTCCATAGCCTCGGCAACTCATGACTAGACCCTAGGGAGATTAGTGACGCCATAAATAAGAGTGTCAAATTGTTAAATCAACTTCAGGAGTCACTGTGTACTTACGTCTCATGAGGGATCTGTCCTTAATGTGTTGTCCAATGTGAAGTAATGCTATAATTAGTACTGAAACAGTATTTTACACTTTGTGTTTCTGTGTGGGTGCAAACTGATGAAATCTTTACTTAGTATATACTGAATCAATCTTCTGTATATAAAGATAATTAAAAATGAAAAAAAAATCTTGGTGTTAAATTGGAAATTGCATAGAAAATTAATCAATTTAAAAAAAAATATCATGTGGGATCTCTGTTCTTAATGTGCTATACATTGTGAATTAATACTATAACTAGTACTCCAACAGTATTTTTCACTTTGTGTTGCTATATGAGGGCAAACTGTTGAAATCTTTACTTAATATATACTAAACTGATCTTCTGTATATAAAGAGAATTGAAAATGAATCTTGATGTGAATGCAAGGGGAGAGGGAGTGGGAAACAGGAGGGTTGCAGGTGGGAGGGAAGTTATGGGGGGGGATGCCATTGTAATCTATAAGGTATATTTTGGAAATTTATATTCTTTAAATAAAAGCGTTAAAAAAAAAAGAAGTTTGCAATTGGCTGGCGCTGCGGCTCACTAGGTTAATCCTCCGCCTGCAGCGCCGGCACTTTGGGTTGTAGCCCCAGTTGGGGCGCCAGTTCTGACCTGGTTGCTCCTCTTCCAGTCTAGCTCTCTGCTGTGGCCTGGGAAGGCAGTGGAGGATGGCCCAGGTCCTGGGCCCTGCATGCACATAGGAGACCAGGAGGAAGCACCTGGCTCCTGGCTTCGGATCGGCGCAGCACGCCAGCCGTAGTGGCCATCTGAGGGGTGAACCAACGGAAGGAAGACCTTTCTCTCTGTTTCTCTCTCACTGTCTAACTCTGCCTCTCAAAAAAAAAAGTTTGCAATTGATCAAAATTAACGATTATTACTAACTGTATTGGTGTAAGTTAATAGTGAAAAACAGTAATCGCACCTGCATATGGCAAGCAAGTGGCTCAAACTACTGAAAAGCTTTCAGTTAGAAAAAGATGGTCAGGATTTTGTTAACAAGGGAGAAATACTACATGTGAGATTTTAAATCTTCCTGCTATGTCCAGGGATGGAGATGCAGAGACACATAGGAGAAAATGGGCCAGCAGAAATAACAAAGGAAAGCTGCTTATTTCTTCTATCTTCCGAGGGAGCACAGCATCAAATAATACAATCTCGTTTAAAGTTAACCATTCAAACTCACGCCTGCTACTTAGCATCTATATCCTTGGGCAAATTACTCACCACCTCTGAACTCCGCTTTTTATCACCTATGAGAATTAAGTGTGAACTTTTATTAATTATCTAGTATACAGTGGGCTTTCAATGAATCCATCCTTCTAAAATTTGCCCTTTTTGGGGTGGGGGGTGGTGAGAAGATGAACGATGGTAATGAGAGGCAGTAAATGGCACATGAAAAGTCTCCTGCAAAGAGGCTAATGGAACCCGCACATAGACGGCTAATGAACTCTGAGTAAAGAATGGAAATGTTATTTATTTCTAGAAGATGGGCTATCAGTACCTAAATCCAGCAGCTTATAAGTGACTGATCAGTAAAGTCACTTGTACAGTGATTTAAACACGGAGATTCCTTAGACTACTATCAGAAATTTTGCAAACTGGGAATCTATGCCTTAATCAGCAGATACTCATTTCCAGCATTATATGGGGATAGACAAAGTCATTTTTGGAAAAAGCTTTTTTAGACTCTTAAAAACATACAGCATACTAATGCCTACTGTGCCAATGTGTTAATATGCAGTCTTTGTAGACATTGTCTAATTCAACATGGGTTCCTTTTGTATACTAGTTTGGAAAACACTAAGAACTCATCTCAGAGAGAATGGAACCCTGAACAGCTGATTTTTCCAATAATACTCACTGACAGGATAAAGTCTAGGAGCACAGCAGCGGGTAGCAAGCAATAACCAGGAAGGCTGAAGGTAAAGTCAGAGGAGGTTCCAGGTAATACAGGGAGTGTGCCTGGGGGCCAAACAGTTTGGCAAAGATTAAGTAATCAAAAGTAGGCCCCTTACCTTTTAAAAAAAACAAAAACAGCACACTTAAGAAGCAAGCACTGCCACCATCATGATACAGCCCACTGAAGAAGCCACTACCCACATGGTGACTAGAAAAGCCCACTGAAGCAATCATTAATTACCACGATGTTGTAGAAACAGCTCACTGAAGCAATCGTTACCACCATGTTGTAGAAACAGCTCACTGAAGCAATCATTACCACCACGTTGTAGAAACAGCCCACTGGAGCAATCATTACCACCATCATAACACAGATACAGCTCACTGGAGCAATCATTACCACCATGTTGTAGAAACAGCTCACTGGAGCAATTGTTACCCCCATCATGACACAGATACAGCTCACTGAAGCAATCATTACCACCATGTTGTAGAAACAGCTCACTGAAGCAATCATTACCCCCATCATGACACAGATACAGCCCACTGGAGCAATCATTACCACCATCATAACACAGATACAGCCCACTGGAGCAATCATTACCACCATGTTGTAGAAACAGCTCACTGGAGCAATCATTACCACCATCATAACACAGATACAGCCCACTGGAGCAATCATTACCACCATGTTGTAGATACAGCTCACTGGAGCAATCATTACCACCATGTTGTAGATACAGCTCACTGAAGCAATCATTACCACCATCATGACACAGATACAGCCCACTGGAGCAATCATTACCACCATCATAACACAGATACAGCCCACTGGAGCAATCATTACCACCATGTTGTAGATACAGCTCACTGGAGCAATCATTACCACCATGTTGTAGATACAGCTCACTGAAGCAATCATTACCACCATCATGACACAGATACAGCCCACTGGAGCAATCATTACCACCACGTTGTAGAAACAGCCCACTGGAGCAATCATTACCACCATGTTGTAGAAACAGCTCACTGGAGCAATCATTACCACCATGTTGTAGATACAGCTCACTGGAGCAATTGTTATCCCCATCATGACAAAGATACAGCTCACTGAAGCAATCATTACCATCATGTTGTAGAAACAGCTCACTGGAGCAATCATTACCCCCATCATAACACAGATACAGCCCACTGGAGCAATCATTACCACCATGTTGTAGAAACAGCTCACTGGAGCAATCATTACCACCATCATGACACAGATACAGCCCACTGGAGCAATCATTACCACCATGTTGTAGAAACAGCTCACTGGAGCAATTATTACCACCATCATAACACAGATACAGCCCACTGGAGCAATCATTACCACCATGTTGTAGAAACAGCTCACTGGAGCAATCATTACCACCATCACGACACAGATACAGCTCAGTGAAGCAATCATTACTGCCATGTGGATGTAGAAACTGCTCACTGTAGTCCACTACCATGACTTAGAAACATTCCTCCATCACAAAAATCCTTCCTGGCCCTCTAAAATCAAACCCCTCTCAAGGCCATTGGCTCCTAGCAACCCCGATCTCCTTCTGTCACTTTAAATTCTGTCTTTCATGGACTTTACACACAAGGAATCACAGTCTGGCACGCAGTCTTTTCTGTCCAGTCTCTGACACAGCAAATCGCTTTTGAGATTCACCTGTATTACTGCCCATAGTAACAGTTTTTTCCTTTTACCAATTTAATTATTCATGTATCAATTGACAGACATTTGGGATTCCTTCCAGATTTTTGTTATTGTGAATAAAACTGCAATGCACATTCTAGTACAAGTCTTTGTAGGAACAAAATGCTTTCATTTCTCTTGAGTAAACACCTAGAAGTAGAAAAACAGCTCATACAGGAAGTGTGTATTTAACATAATAAAAAATCCAACTGTCCAAAGTGTTCCATTTTTCATTCCTACCAGTAATCTAGGAGTTCTAATTGCTGCACAATCACCCCGGTACTTAGTATTGTGGGTCTTTAATTTTGTGCATGCCAGTGGGTATGTACTGGTACCTAACTGTGCTTTTGGTTTGCATTACTCACTAACAAATAATGCTAAACATCGTTTGAAGCAATGGTATGCTACTTTGAAGCAGCAGTATGCTATGATAAATCTTATTTGGTGAAGTGTCTATAAAAATCTACTGCCCATTTTTATTAGGTTGACATTATTATTATTTTTTTTTGACAGGCAGAGTTAGACAGTGAGAGAGAGACAGAGAGAAAGGTCTTCCTTCTGTTGGTTCACCCCCTAAATGGCCACTATAGCCATGCTGTGCCGATCCGAAGCCAGGAGCCAGGTGCTTCTCCTGGTCTCCCATGGGGTGCAGGGCCCAAGCACTTGGGCCATCCTCCACTGCACTCCTGGGCCACAGCAGAGAGCTGGACTGGAAGAAGAACAACCAGGATGGCCGGCGCCGTGGCTCAACAGGCTAATCCTCCGCCTTGCGGCGCCGGCACACCGGGTTCTAGTCCCGGTCGGGGCACCGGATTCTGTCCCGGTTGCCCCTCTTCCAGGCCAGCCCTCTGCTGTGGCCCGGGAGTGCAGTGGAGGATGGCCCAGGTGCTTGGGCCCTGCACCCCATGGGGAGACCAGGAAAAGCACCTGGCTCCTGGCTCCTGCCATCGGACAAGCGCGGTGCGCCGGCCGCAGCGCGCCAGCCGCAGCGGCCATTGGAGGGTGAACCAACGGCAAAAGGAAGACCTTTCTCTCTGTCTCTCTCTCTCACTGTCCACTCTGCCTGTAAAAAAAAAAAAAAAAAAAAAGAAGAACAACCAGGACAGAATTGGCGCCCTAACCAGGACTAGAACCCGGGGTGCTGGCACTGCAGGCAGAGGATTAGCCAAGTGAGCCATGGCGCCAGCCGGGATGACATTATATTAACAGTTTTTTGTACATTCTAGATATAAACAATTTATAAGTATATGTTCTGGGAGATACATGTTCTTCCCATCTGAAAGGCATGCCTTTTGAAATCATTGCCTACCTCAGGAGACCAAAGTTTTGTGTTTTCTTGAGATTGCTTTAGCTCTTACATTTAGGTATGACTCATTTTAAATTAATATTTATGTATAGTAAAAAGAGTTCATTTCTTATGTGTTTTTTAAATATTTATTTTCATCTACTTGAAGGGGAGGGAGGGAGGGAAGGAGGGAGGGAGAGAGAGAGAGAGAGAGAGAGAGGGAGAGAGAGAGTGAGGGAGAGAGAGAGAGTACATCTTCCATCCCCTGGTTCATTTCCCAAATGCCTGTAAAAGACAGGGCTGGGCCTGGCCAAAGCCAGGAGCCAGAACTCTGTTCAGTCTAACACTGGTGGCAGGAGTCCAAGAAATTAAGTCATCATCTGCTGTCTCCAAACGTGAGTTGGCAGCCACCTGGATTAGAGGCAGAAGAACAGGACTTGACCAACTCCAATACGGGTTGCAGGCATCTCAAGCTATGGCTTAACCCACTGTCACAATGCCCACTTTTTTTTTTCAAATGGAAATCCAAGGATTGCAACTTCAATCATTTAAAGAGTAACCTTATCTATCAAATGTTTTGAAGTACTGACAAAAAGCAATTGACCATGCATCTGTGAGTCTATTGCTAAACACTTCATTCTGTTCAATCAGTCTATTTGTAAATCTCAGTGGTTCTCAACTAGGATGATTTTTCCCCTCAGGGCACATTTGGCAATGTCTACAGACATTTTTGGTTATATAGATGGGGGCTGTAACTGGTATGACAGTCAGTGGGCAATGGACAGAGTTGCTGCTAAACATACCATAATATACAGGACAGCCTCCCATGACAAAGAAATTTCCTGTTCCAATTCTTAGTGCCAAAGTTACGAAACCCTGGTCTAACTTATGCTAGTGAGACACTGTCTTTATTACTTGGCTATAAAATAAGTATCTACATAGTTCATGTTGTGTTAGGTCCTCAACATTATTATTTTTCAAAATTGCCTTGGCTCTTCCAAGCTCCTCTGAATTCTACAGAAAATTTTCAATCAGCTTATCAATTTCTATAAAGATTCCCTTTGAGATTTTGATTGGATTTGCACTGAATAAATTTGGATAGGAGGAGAGGTAAGATGACAGAATAGCAACAGGGAGTTCTGCTCTAGGCTTCACGAACTTAACAAAAAAAAAAAAAAAACTGGAGAAGGTACACTCCCAGGGAAAACTGCAGTGGGAGGTGCTGTGAAAGCAGTGGCAATGGCCTGGACCCAAGTGGAAGATGCAGACGTGCAGCTACAAGCACAGAGCATGGGGCATGAGCACAACAAAGAACCCACTGATTCTGAGTGTAGCGGAAGGAACCAAACTCTGTCTGACCAAGAGAAACAGAAGGGCAATGGCTCTAGGAACCCCACAGTCTCTCTGTGGACAGCACAGGCTAGTAAGACAGAGCGAACTCTCTTGTACCTCTTAACCATGGGAGCCCTGGGTGCTGAGACTGAGAACACCATGATTGCATGAGGGGGGGAGGGTGTAGCTGGGGTTCTGAGCAAGCTCTGGGTGCAGTCACACCCTCGGAACACCTTGGTTCCCACGGCAGCTCCTTGCATCTGGTATCGCACTCACAAGGAGGACTGTGCAGATCAGTCACGCGGATGAATGTTGAACAAACTGAGGACTAAGAGCCAAACATTGCTCAGCTTGAAGAAGAGGAGGGGATGGAGTGATCACACCAACAGATGTGACCACCACCCCTCCTCCTCTGTTAATAAGAGGAGAGCTACCAACCCAGCTTGGGTGCTACCCTGGATGCACCTACCACACAGCTCTCCGTATTCACTGAAAGCACAGACACTGCACAAAGACAAAGCCATCGGAGGGAAACAACAACCAACTCAATGATGCCTAAAAATACAAGCAGAAAGTCAAGAAACAAGATTAAGGAGGACACCAAGAACCCCCCAGAGGAATACAACAATATTTCAATATTAAAATATGAAGATGAAGAGAATGATGAAATGTGGAAATGGAATTCAAAAAGTTAATCACAGGATTGTTCAAAAGCAATCAGAAGCAAATCGACAAACTGAAGAAAACCATATGTGACATGAATCAAAATTTTTCCCAAGAAACTGAGATTTTGAAGAGAAATGAAATATTTGAAATGAAGAACTT
Organism: Sylvilagus floridanus; assembly: GCA_949820135.1. Taxonomy (NCBI): domain Eukaryota; kingdom Metazoa; phylum Chordata; class Mammalia; order Lagomorpha; family Leporidae; genus Sylvilagus; species Sylvilagus floridanus. The sequence goes on from OX463246.1 coordinate 506,701, forward strand.
AATAGATCAAATAAAAAATTCAGTGGGAAGCCTTAACAGCCCCGGCAAGGCAGAATAAAGAATATCTGAATCAGAAGATAAACCTCTGGAAATCCTACAATCAGAACAAGGATAAAATAAAAAACTTAAAACCAGTGTTGGAGATTTATTGGATACCATCAAATGACCCAACAGACAGGTCTTAGAGGAGTTCCCAAAGATATGGAAAGAGAGAATGGACCAGAAGGCCTATTTAGTGAAATAATTGCAGAAAACTTCCCTAATTTGAAGAAAGAAAGGGATGTCCAAGTACAGGAAGCACACACTCCTAACGGACATGACCAGAAGACATCTTCACCATGACACATTGTAGTCAAACTCTCCACTGTAAAATATGAAGAAAAGATGCTAAAATGCGCACAAAGAAACACCAGACTACTTTCAGAGGATCTCCAATTAGACTCACAGCTGACTTCTCATCAGAAACTCTACAGGCTAGAAGGGAATGGTGAGATACAGTCCAAGTCTTAAAAGAAAAAAAACTGGCCGGCGCCGTGGCTCAACAGGCTAATCCTCCGCCTTGCAGCGCCAGCACACCGGGTTCTAGTCCCGGTCGGGGCGCCGGATTCTGTCCCGGTTGCCCCTCTTCCAGGCCAGCCCTCTGCTGTGGCCCGGGAGTGCAGTGGAGGATGGCCCAAGTGCTTGGGCCCTGCACCCCATGGGAGACCAGGAAAAAGCACCTAGCACTTGGATCCTGCCATTGGATGAGCGCGGTGTGCCAGCTGCAGTGCGCCGGCCGCGGCAGCCATTGGAGGGTGAACCAACGGCAAAGGAAGACCTTTCTCTCTGTCTCTCTCTCTCTCACTGTCCACTCTGCCTGTCAAAAAAAAAAAAAAAAAACTGTCAATCCAGAACACTGTACTCTGCAAAACTCTCAATTATAAATGAAGCTGAAGTAAAGATCTTCCATAACAAACAGAAATTGAAAGAATTTGTCACCACTCATCCAGCCCCACAAAAGATGCTTAAGGATGTGCTATACACAGAAACACAGAAAGATAGCCATCACTATAAAAGAGAAGGCCGAAATTCCCCCCAGTAGAAGTACAAAAGAAATCCAAAGTAAACAATAATAATATTGATGGGAAAATGGCAGGGCCAAGTCATTACTTATCAATAGTCACCTTGAATGCAAATGGCCTTAATTCTCCATTTAAAAGGCACAGACTGGCTAAATGGTTTAAAAAACAAAACCCATCTATTTGATGCCTACAAGAAACACATCTCATCACTGAAAGTCAAAGGATGGAAAAAGATATTCCATGCTAACAGAAACCAAAAGAGAGCTGGTGTTGCAACCCTAAGATCAGACAAGCTAGCCTTCAACACAAAATCTGTTGAAAGAAACAAAGAAAGGCACTATGCAATTATTAATGGATTAATTCAACAGGAAGATGTGATTATAATAAATGTATTCGCACCTAATTACAGGATACTTGGCTATTTAAAAAAAATGCTAATGGATCTAAAGGGAGACATAGATCCAATACAATAGTAACAGGGAATTTTAATACCCCACTTTCAGCAATGGACAGATCAATCAGAGAAAATCAGCAAGGAAACAACAGAGTTAATCAACACTATAGACCAAATGAACCTAACAGATATCTACAGAACCACAGTGGCAAAATACACATTCTTCTCACCAGTGCATGGAACTTTCTCTAGGATAGACCACATGCTAGGCCATGGAGCAAGTCTCATCAAATTCAAAAAAATTGAAATAATACCATGCATCTTCTCATACCATAACAGAATAAAGCTGGAAATCAACAACTCAAGAATTTCTAGATTATATCTAAACACATGGAGACTGAACAACATGCTCCTGAATGAACATTAGATCTTAGAAGAAATCAAAACAGAAGTCAAAAAAATTTCTGGAAACAAATGAAGATGAAAATACACCATATCAAAACTTATGGGATACAGAAAAAGCAGTACTAAGAGTGAATTTTATAGCAACTGATGCCTACATCAAGAAATTGGAAAGGGACCAAATAAATGAGCTACCAATGAATCTCAAGGACCTAGAAAAACAGCAAACCAAAACCAAAACTAGAAGGAGGAAAAAATAATTAAAATTATAGGAGAAATTTTTAAAAAATTGAAACCAAAAAATAATACCAAAAAATTGGTGAAATGAAGAGATGATTTTTTGGAAAAAAAAAATAAACAAATTTGAAACACCAATAGCACAACTAACCAAAAAAAAAAAAAAAAAAAAAAGGAGGGAGAAGACACAAATCAATAAAATCAGAGATGAAAAAGTAAATGTAACAATGGATACCACAGAAATAAAAAGAATCATCAGAAATTATATAGGCCAGTGCCACGGCTCACTTGGTTAATCCTCCACCTGTGGCGCCGGCATCCCAAAAGGGTGCTGGGTTCTAGTGCTGGTTGCTCCTCTTCCAGTCCAGCTCTCTGCTGTGGCCCAGGAAAGCAGTGGAGGATGGCCCAAATGCTTGGGCCCTGCACCTGCATGGGACACCAGGAAGAAGCACCTGGCTCCTGGCTTCGGATCGGCGCAGCACCGGCGGTAGCAGCCATTTAGGGGGTGAACCAATGGAAGGAAGACCTTTCTCTCTGTCTCTCTCTCTCTCTCTCTGTCTATAACTCTACCTGTCAAATAAATTTTTAAGAATTATATAAAGAGCTGTATGCCAACAAACTGGGAAACCTAGAAGAAATGCATAGATTCCTAGACACATAAAATATATCAAAATTGGGTCATGAAGACAAAGAAAACCTAAACAGACCCATAACCAAGACAGAAATTCAATCAGTAATAAAGACGCTCCCAACAACAAAAAGCCCAGTACCAGATGGCTCCACTGCCGAATTCTACCAGACATTTAAATAAGAACTAACTCCAATTCATCTCAAGCCATTCAAAAAAAATTGAAAGGGACAGAAACTTCCAAAACTCCTTCTATGAAGCCTTAATTTCTTTTTCTTTTTTTTTTTTTTTACAGGCAGAGAGTGGACAGTGAGAGAGAGAGACAGAGAGAAAGGTCTTCCTTTGCCGTTGGTTCACCCTCCAATGGCCGCCGCGGTCAGCGCGCTGCGGCCGGTGCACCGCGCTCGTCCGATGGCAGGAGCCAGGAGCCAGGTGCTTTTCCTGGTCTCCCCATGGGGTGCAGGGCCCAAGCACCTGGGCCATCCTCCACTGCACTCCCGGGCCACAGCAGAGGGCTGGCCTGGAAGAGGGGCAACCGGGACAGAATCCGGTGCCCCGACCGGGACTAGAACCCGGTGTGCCGGCGCCGCAAGGCGGAGGATTAGCCTGTTGAGCCAATGAAGCCTTAATTTCTAAGGCAGAAAAAGATGCAACAGAGAACAAGAACTACAGACCAATATCCCTGATGAATATAGATGCAAAAAAAATCCTCAACAAAATATCTGCCAATCGAATCCAACAACACATCAGAAAGATCATTCACCCAGACCAAGTGGGATTTATCCCTGATATGCAAGGATGATTCAACATTTGCAAGTCAATCAGCGTGATACAGCACATTAACAAACTGAAGAACAAAAACTATATGATTATCTCAAAAGATGCAAAGAAAGCATGTGATAAAATACACATCCTTTTCTGATGAAAACCTTATGCAAATTGGGTATAGAAGGAACATTCCCCAACACAATCAAGGCTATCTATGACAAACCCATGGCCAGCATCCTATTGAATGGGGAAATGCTGGAAGCATTCCCCCTAAGATCAGGAAATGGACAAGGATTCCCACTCTCACCACTGCTATTTAACATAGTCCTGGAAGTTTTAGCCAGAGCCATTTGGTAAGAAAAAGAAATCAAAGGAATACAAATTGGAAAGAAGGAAACCAAACCATCTCTATTTGTAGGTGACATGATCCTGTATACAGAGGTTAAAAAAAAAACTCCACTGAGAGACAATTGAAACTCATAAAAATTTTTTGTAAAGTGGAAGGACAGAAAGTTAACGCAGAAAAATCAATAGCTTTTGTATACACAGACAAGCTCATGGCTGAGAAAGAACTTTTAAGATCAGTCCCATTCACAATAGCTCTAAAAAAATCAAATACCTCGGAATAAAATCAACCAAGGATGTCAAATAGCTCTACGATGAAAATTACAAAACACTAAAGAAAGAAATAGAAGAAGACATTTAAAAATGGAAAAATCTTCCATACTCATGGACCGCAAGAATTATCAAAATGTCCATACTATCAAAAGCAATTTACAGATTCAATGTGATCCTAATCAAAATACTAAAGACATTCTTTACAAATCTAGAAAAAAAAAATGATGCTAGAATTCATAGAGAAACACAAGAGACCTTGAATAGCTAAAGCAATCTTATACAACAAAAAGAAAGCTGGAGGCATCATAACAGCTGATTTCAAGACATGCTACAGGGCAGTTATAACAAAACAGCCTAGTACTGGCACAAATACAGACTTGTAGACTAACAGAACAGAACAGAAACACCAGAAATCAATCCATGCATCTACAACCAACTTATCTTTGACAAAGGAGTTAAAAACAATCCCTAGAGTAACAACAGTCTCTTTAACAAATGGTCCTGGGGAAACTAGATCTCCACATGCAGAAGTATGAAACCAGACCCCTACCTTGTACCTTACACAAAAATCCACCCAAAATGAATCAAAACCCTAAATCTACAACCTGATACCATCAAATTCTGCACTGCAAAATAAACACTCAGCTAAGTGAAGAGGCAGCCAACAGAATGGGAGAAAATATTTGCAAACTACATATCTGAAAAAGGGTTAACATCCAAAATCTGTAAGTAGCTCAAGAAATTCAACAACAAAACAAACAATCCAGTTAATAAATGGGCAAAGAACTTGAACAAACATTTTTCAAGAGAGGAAATTCAAATGGCTGACAGTTGAGAGAATCCTCAGGATCACTAACCATCAGGGAAATGCAAATGCAAACAACAATGAGGTTTTACCTCACTCCAGTTATAATGGCCCACATACCGAAACCAACCAACAACAAATGCTAGCGAGGATAAGGGGGAGAAGCTGCCCTGGTACTGTAAGCTGGTTCAACCACCATGGAAGACAGTGGAGATACCTCAGAAATCTGAATATAGACTTACTATATGATCCAGCCATCCCACTCATGGGAATTTACCCAAATCAAGAAAAATTAGTATATGAAAGAGTTATCTGTACCCGTATGTTCAATGCAGCACAGTACACAATACTTAAGATATGGAATCAACTCAGATGTCCATCAACTGATGACTGGATAAAGAAATTATGGTATATATACACTATGAAGTACTACTGAGCTATTAAAAAAAATGAAATCCTGTCTTTTGCAACAAGATTGTCACAACTGGAAACCATTATACTTAGTGAACTAAGCCATTCCCAAAAAGATATCATATGTTCGCCCTGATCTGAGGTAATTAATAGTGTACCTGAAATGTAAGGCAATGGACCGAAATAGATATCTTGAAAAGCAAGGGTTTATAGCCCTTGTCTCTTTCATTGAGAACAGGGTCTTGTTTTGCTTTCTCTTTATACTATTTGTTGAACTCTTTTACTTAGGGTAAGATTAGCTATATGATCATTAAGTTTACTGAAAGAAGATCATTGTAAAACTTAATAGTGGGGCCTGGCGCCGCGGCTCAATAGGCTAATCTTCTGCCTAGTGGCGCCGGCACACTGGGTTCTAGTCCTGGTCGGGGTGCCGGATTCTGTCCCGGTTGCCCCTCTTCCAGCCCAGCTCTCTGCTGTGGCCAGGGAGTGCAGTGGAGGATGGCCCAAATGCTTGGGCCCTGCACCTCATGGGAGACCAGGAAAAGCACCTGGCTCCTGCCTTGGGATCAGCGTGGTGTGCCGGCCACAGCGCACCGGCCGCGGCAGCCATTGGAGGGTGAACCAACGGCAAAGGAAGACCTTTCTCTGTCTCTCTCTCTCTCACTGCCCACTCTGCCTGTTAAAAAAAAAAAAGAAAAGAAAAGAATTAAAAAAAAACTTAATAGTGGGAATCTGAGAGGGAGGGGAAGGAGAGTAGGAGCATGGGTGGGAGGGGGTTGGGAGAGAGGTGTCACTATGTTCCTAAAACAGTATAAAGGAAATATATGAAACCTGCGTAACTTATATAGAATATATAAACTAAAAAAATAAAGAAAACAATGTAGATAGAAATGAAATGTGAACAATACTGAGTTTTCTAAGCCATGAAGATGGAATAGCTCACCATAGCTTTAATGTCTTTCAGCTGTGTTTTGTTGCATTCAGTGTAGAAGTATACAGGTCTTGACACATTTTGTAAACTTTATCCCTAAGCCATTTACTATTTTAGATATAACTGTAAATTATATTTTTAAAACTTTCAGCCTCCAATTTGTTCATCTCTGCTACACAGAAATTCAGTTGAATCCTTATTAGAGTCACTTATTAAGTCTCACAGCAGGAGCCAGTGTTATGGCATAGTGGTAAAGCTACCACCTGCAAAGCCAGCACCTCACATGGGCACCAGTTGAATTCCCAGCTGCTTCACTTCTGATCCAGCTCCCTGCTAATGGCTGGGAAAAGCAGCAGAAGATGGCACAAGTGTTTGGCCCACTGCCACCACTGGGAGACCTGGGTGAAGCTCCAAGCACCTGGCTTCAGCTTAGTTCAGCCCTGGCTACTGAGGCCACTTGACGGGCAAACCAGCGGTTGGAAGACCTCTCTCTTCCTCTGTCTGTAACTTTTTCAAAATAAAAAAAATATTTCCTAAAAAGTCATTCACCATAAAAATTATGTGACGTAAAATAAAGTTTTTGTCATGGCATGAGATAAAGGTAGCTTTATTTTTTTTCCTTTCCAAACTGTGTATATGTCTTTTATTTGTTTTTCTTCCACTACTGCACTGGCTACAACCTTCAGTACAATACTGATTGGAAGTGGAGAGTATGGGAAACTCTGCCATGTTCCTGATATTAAGGAAAAAGCATACAGTCTTTCAGTATTAGGTATGATGTTCCCTGGAGATTTTTCAAAAGTGTTCTTTTTCAGATTCAGGAAGTTCACTTTTTCCCCTTTTTTAAGATTTATTTTATTTATTTAAAGGCAGAGTTACAGAGAGAGGGTAGGAAAGACAGAGAAAGAGAGAGGGGTCTTCCATCTGCTGGTTCACTTCCCAAATAGCTGCAACACCTCTAGTGAGGCCAGGGCGAAGCCAGGAGCCAGAAGTTTCCTCAAGGTCTCTCAAGTGGGTGCAGGGTCCCAAGTACTTGAGCCGACCTCCACTGCCTGCCCAGGCCCATTATCAGGGAGCTGGATGAGAACTGGAGCAGCTGCACTATATAGGATATCAGCACTGTAGGTGACGACTTACCCTGCAGTGCCACAGCACCAAACCCAGGAAGCTCACTTCTATTCCTGATTTGCTGCAGGTTTTTGTTGGTATGTTGTTTCAACCATGAATGAATGCTAACTTTTTTTTCTTTTTTTATTTATTTGACAGATAGAGTTGGACAGTGAAAGAGTGACAGAGAGAAAGGTCTTCCTTCTGTTGGTTCACTCCTCAAATGGCCGCTACGGCCGGTGCTGCACCGATCCGAAGCCAGGAGCCAGGTGCTTCCTCCTTGTCTCCCATGTGGGTGCAGGGGCCCAAGCACCCCCTGGGCCATCCTCCATTGCCCTCCCGGGCCACAGCAGAGAGCTGGACTGGAAGAGGAGCAACCGGGACTAGAACCCAGCACCCACATGTGATGCTAGCACGTCAGGCAGAGTATTAACCAAGTGAGCCATAGCGCCAGCCCCGAATGCTAACTTTTTTACAACTGTTTTTTCTGCATGTACTGAATAACAGGTTTTCATTTTTAGTCTGTTACTTTGGTAAATTACATTGCTTTTATAATACTGAACTAATCTTACATTTCTGAGATACACTGCATGTGGCCATGTTACACACATATATATTGCTGGACCGACATTAACATTTTACCAATTGTTGTCTATGTGTGCTTCAAAAATACTAATCTGTAGTTGTTTTTTTGAATTTCCTTTTGGTATCAAAATAATGCCAGCCTCAAAAAAAATCATGGGACTTTATTCTTTTTACTTTTCTGGTAGATTTTGTGTAGAGCTGGCTTTATTTATTCCTCAAATACTTGGTAAACATTTTCAATGAAGCAACCCGAGCCCACAATTTATTTAATGAAAAAATTTTTAAATGATAAACCCATTTTCCTCCAAAGATAAAGGATTATGTTTCTTCTTTGTGAGTAAGCCTTGACAGCTTCTTACAAAAAATTGTGCCCACTTTATTTAAGTTATTCAATTTATAGGCATAGCTTAAAAAATAATTGTACTATATTAACCCTGGAAGAGCTGCATGATACATGGTGATGTCCACTGATTTCTAATATTAATAATCTGTGTCTTCTGTTTGCTTAAGACATGGCTTAAGGCTTAAGAATTTTATTTGTATTTTCAAAGATTCATTTTTGTCTTTGTCAATTTTCTCTACTGTCTGTTTCATACTTCACTGATTTCTGTTCTATTTTGCTAATTTTCTTTTTCTGTTTTTTTTTCTGAGTTTGTTAAGGAGAATCTGAAGTTATTGAATATTTCTTCTTTTTTCTAACACAGTATTTCAACTTTTAAATTTCCCAGCAATATTACTTCCTTTGAAATCACTTGTTTTATGTTACTCTTTTTTCATGACTGTTAGTGTAACATGTCTTTTTCCATAATTTTACTTTAAAATTATCTGTCTTTATACTCCTTATATTTAAAATGAGTTACTTATAAACTACAAAACCTGATCCAACTGAACATGTCTTCCTGTTCACTATCATGCACCTTTCCCATCTATCACATCGGTATCTTTTCTAGACCATGGCCACTTCACTGCTTGTCATTGATAACAGTTAAAAATAAATGAAAATACATTTCAAGTTACTATCAAGAGAAATGAAAAGATGTAGGATTCCTGATTCACCCATTAGAACAGTATCAAAGAACTTGTAAGTGCCTGCAGGGGCACTAATGAGGACAACACTGACAGAAATGTTAGCCTAAAAAGCAAAGGTCTGACCGTGAAAGAATTAGAGGGATCTGCGAAAAACTTGCAAAGGCTCTCAACGTTTCTGAAGACACATTTTCCCTGATATTGTGATGTAAAATAAAGAATGTCCTATATGCTACCATAGGACATTGACAGAAAAAAGTGAGCCAAGAAAAACAGTTTAATAAATCTTTTGCAGTTTTAGAAATTAGTATATATTTCAATTAAAAACTAAGAGGCTATTCAACTTACAATGAGGTAACAACCTGACAAACCCATCATAAATAGAAAATACGTAAGAAAAATGCATTAATACACTCAACCAGGTGAACCTCATAGCCTAGCAACACAGTATACTGTAGAGTACCAGCTGTTTACCCTCACAATCACAGCCCTGCGACACAGTGCACTGTAGAGTACCGGCTGCTTACCCCCATGATCACAGCATTGCAACACAGTGCACTGTAGACTGCTGGCTGTTTACTTTCATCCAACCCATGGATGACTGAAAGCTGTGGCTGACTGCCATTGCCCAGCATGGTGCGAATACTGTACCAGCAAGCAGCTAACTTGGGAAAAGATCAAAACTCAACATCTGAAGTACAGCTTCCACTGAATGAAAACTGCTTTTGCATCATTGTAAACTCAGCAAACTGTAAGTGGAGCCTTAAGGAGCCAGGGACCACCTGTTAGAAAAGTGTCCACCTCGGCCGGCGCCGTGGCTCAACAGGCTAATCCTCCGCCTTGCTGGCACCGGCACACCGGGTTCTAGTTCCGGTCGGGGCGCCGGATTCTGTCCCGGTTGCCCCTCTTCCAGGCCAGCCCTCTGCTGTGGACCGGGAGTGCAGTGGAGGATGGCCCAAGTGCTTGGGCCCTGCACCCCATGGGAGACCAGGAAAAAGCACCTAGCACCTGGCTCCTGCCATCGGATGAGCGCGGTGCGCCGGCCGCAGCGCGCCGACCGCGGCAGCCACTGGAGGGTGAACCAACGGCAAAGGAAGACCTTTCTCTCTGTCTCTCTCTCACTGTCCACTCTGCCTGTCAAAAAAAAAAAAAAAAAAAAAAAGAAAAGTGTCCACCTCGCAGGCCTGAGACTGCTGCTCAGAGAGCTTACTTGCAAAGTTGGCCTTGGGTGACATCAGTGACACTGGCCAGCAAACAGCACTGTACCCTCATTGCAAACACTTCGCCTGCTAAGGGGAGCTCATTATGCTTAAGCTATCTTCACAACATGTGGTTTATGCCCTGGGTGTCTGAAATTTGGCCTATGCTAGGCAGAAAGTGTGTACATTAAAATCCTTGGGCATTGAGTCACTACTAGGCTTCCCTGGCAGAAACATTACAAGTGTTCCTACATCTTCACGGCTGGGGGAGAGGAGAGAGCACAAGAAAGCTTCCATTCACACGGATACTTCCAGATCCTACCTGCCTTCCTCTGTTGTGACCCAGATGTGCAACCTTACTGCACGGCTGTCACGAACCCACGCCACCACGATCTGACAAATCTCCAATTGTGACCCCCAGCACAAATACAAACGAGAGAACTAATGCTTTGTTTGTTTCATGTGACAGTTTCCAGGATAATATCCAAAAATCTGAGTTTCCCACTATTAAAATTTGACATTTATTGTCTCTATACAGATAACCAACTGTCATAACTAATAATTATTTCTGTTTGCTTTCTTCCACTTCAGAATCATAAAACCTTAAAAATCTGTCTGTCTTTGTTGTTTAAATATCTTAAAGGCCAGAGTTTCTTTTCATTCAAAAGAAGACACACTAGATATTAGCCCATGTATCCTGGGATTAATGTTTTTTAAAGGAAGAGGACTTTTTGAAATTATTTGAGAGAGAGATCCCAGCCACGGATTCATTCCCCAAAGGCCCATAATGGCCAGGACTGGACCAGGCAGAAGCTGAGAACTGGAAACTCAACTCAGGCCTCCCATGTTGGTGATACGGACTCCATTACTTGAGCCATCACCTGCTGCTTCCCAGGGTCTGCAAAGGGAGGATGCTGGAACAGGGAGCTGTCGGGCACTCTGATGTGGGAGGCCGATGTCCTAACCAGCCTCTGAACCACTAGGTCAAATGCCTGCCCCGACGCTAGGGTGCTTCTAATCACTGCTTCACATCTCTGATCTCCAAGTCTTAAGTTCAGTGAAATTATCCCTAAATGTCACCACATTTAGGCAGAAAATAGCAGGAATATACTTCCATGAAACCAAATAAAGGGGCTGTGGCATAATGGGTTATGCTGCCACCTGCAATGCCGGCATCCCACATGGGTGGGAACCCAACCTGACAAGCACGGTACCTGTAAGTGACTGTTTGCCACAGCATCATGTAAGGGCAGAATTCCATCCAGATTTCCACAATTAACATTAGCGCCAGCATTTAGTAACTCTATAATTACATCAGTGCATCCTTTTTGAGATGCCTCGTGAAGTGCTGTCCAACCTAGAGAAGGAATGAAAGAAATAAACGAGCTGCTCCTTATCAATCCATATCTGTGTAACATCCTTACTACTCAGCGTTTCCTATGCTAGTGTAATTAATGTCTACATTGATTCATATGTATACTAAATATTGGACAAGAGACAACACTGAAAACTATGGCCTTAAAATGTATAAATGATCGACCTCATCACAAGTTATATTAATAAAAGAGACAAAACAGAAGGCTTACAGAACAGAAAATACAATGCGATACAATGAAATGCTAATCATTTCAATTTGCTTTAACTCAGATATTAAAATATCTGACTCATGGGGCCGGCGCTATAGCGCGGCGGGTGGGTTAAAGTCCTGGCCTGAAGCACCAGCATCCCATATGGGCGCCAGTTCTAGTCCCGGCTGCTCCTCTGCCAATCTAGGTCTCTGCTATGGCCTGGGAAAGCAGTAGAAAATGGCCCAAGTCCTTGAGTCCCTGCACCTGCGCAAGAGACCCAGAAGAAGCTCCTGGCTCCTGGCTTCAGATCGGCACAGCTCCAGCTGTTGCAGCCATCTGGGGAGTAAACCAGCAGATGGAAGACCTCTCTCTCTGTCTCTGCTTCTCTGTAACTCCTTCAAATAAATAAAATAAATCTTTAAAAAATAAAATAATATATCTGATTTATTTGTATCTTTGCACTGTCACACTTCATTTAAAAATGACACCTGACCAAATCAACCTTTGAGTTCCGCTCCTGAATTCTTCAGGGAAGATCTTTGTGTGTGAGCAAAATGTTAGATCAATTTTGGAAGTTTTGAAAAAAATAAGGGAGAAAAAAGGAACAATTTAAAGGGAGGAGGAAAGAGAAGAGAGTACAGGAAATGGGAGTATCATGCATTCTCTCCAAAGTCGAGGAATGGAATTAAGACTTCCAAGGAATTACTAATTACTCCCCATTCTGTTGACCACACTGAATGTTTCCAAATGGATGTGAAAAACTGTTCCAAAGGAGAAAGATTTTAGAAACACTGTCTTACTATGCAACTAAACAATAACATGGTATAAAAGATTGCTTGGTTCCCAGTTATAGATCAGTCAGGATCAACAATGGGTGTGGGGAGTGGGGGTTTAGGGGGCTAACATGTATATACCAGGGAGTTAAATCATGAAAATAATGGAATTAAGAGGACTCGACCTGCATGATCTTTTAGATTCACATTTGCTCCAGAGTCTATCAGAGTTTTTACCAGAGACAAATCTCCTCTTCTGGCAGCCAAATGGAGCCGACTCTCCCCTCTGGCATTCCGCTTATTGATCCCAGCTGTTTTCTCTTCTGTAAATTTGCCGAGCAAAACTGAGGCTTCTCTTCTGCCAAATGCTGTTATAAAGAATTTTAGAAAATACATAACAACTTCCTCAAAATACCCTAAGCAGAGAGCACTAAACAGAAACATGCGCCAACTAACATTAGCACTGCCGTTACTGCTCTGCAGTGTAATCTGTGAAGAAATTACTGAGATCTTGAGCACACCACCTGGGTTCATTCTAGCAGCTGGTCAAACACCTGGTTAAAACATCCGCAAACTTGCCTCGCTCACACTCATCTCACTCTCAGTAGTCCTTTTAGCAACAGATAAGGTTTTTCTGAAAACAACCCAAGTTTAATATAAAAGTCTTGTTTTTACAGCAATTCTGTGTCTCAGTGGATGTGCTCCTATACCTATAACACAAGATGCAAAATACCAATCTATGACCTGTTAGACTCTCCTTTTTCTTTTTCTTCATAAAAAATGCAGTTACGGTATCTCTGTGCAAAGATTTAAAACTTTCTCCTTGCAGTGCAAGCTAGAGACACTCAAGATGGAGCTGAAAGTATTGATCCCTTGTGTCTCCCATTTCCTCCAAAACCATGCAAAAGTGGTAAGAAAAGCCTTTTGAAAGAACCATATAAAGAAAGTAGGAGAGAAAACAGAAGAGAAAGACTTCCACAAATCTGAGCAAACTGAAAAGTAGCTGACGGAGAAGACTTGGCAGGGTGTGCAAAGCTTCAAATCGAGGGCTGGCAAAGGGGGTTAGAGAGGAAGAACCCAATCCCAACACACAGCATCGGGTGCCTCAGAAGGGAAAGTACAGAACTCCACATTCCCTTCCCCAGTCCTGACCTGACTGGCAACCACTTCTCTATTCCCAGGCCCCCATTCCAAAGCCAGGAACCTAAGGTTATTCTCCACAGGAGCAGCACTGGACAGGAGTGCCAGGCAAACAGAAAAACAAGCTCACTCCATCTGCAGTCCCAGCATCACCTGGGAAACCTGTCTAACATGAAGATTCACCAGCACATCTAATCCTGCTCTACGGGGTAGATTCCAAAATGGCTGCTGATGGCCCTCACAATCTGGTATTTACAGTGTTCTCACATCCCTCCTTTTCAATCACTTGCTTCTAACAAGGAAAATGCCTTCACACTGCGGCCTTCCACGACCTTGATTAGGTCACTCTCTGTCCTGCAAGCAGCAAACAGAATGACTCTGGGCCACAGCCAGCTGGTCCCTGTGCTTTCCTGAGGGAACTGAATTCACCCAACGACCCAACGTGCGTCAAAGTGGATTTTTGCCTAGTCCAGCCTTCATATGAGATCTCTGTCCTATCAGAGGGCTTGACCTCCAGAAACTAGCAGATCACCAGAGCTGCTGTGCCAATGTGTACAGCAATGGAGACAACCAATACACCAACGAAATCAAACTCCAGGGGATTCTGATGAGAACCACTGCACTAAGCCAAGGAATCCGTGAGGCTTTATTTCCTAAATACCAGCAACTATGCTTCAACTTTCAGGGCAAGAAATAAAGAGGATATTTTTCTAAAAAATGGACTCAGGTTATATGAAGCACAGGGAAGACTGATAGCCTCATATCTATAATCTGCTGATATACACATAAAGACATATTGTTCTTTAAAGATCTGCACTCAGAAATTCTTTATTCAAAAAAGTGAATACATACACACACACAGGTACTTCAAAAATTTCATGGAAAATGGAATTAAAGATAAGTTTATTTTTGTACAAAAAACCTGAAATTCATGCATTTGAGTTTTCCAGAAGTACATGAAAAATGCATATGAAAAACTATGCACAGATTTCGTTTTCTGTACCCAAATAAACTTATCTTTTCCTTTCATTTTTTTAAAAATTATTTATTTGAAACGAGTTGGGGGGAGAGTGAGCGAGCAAGCTTCTACCCACTGGTTCATTTCCCAAAAAGCCACAACAGCTAGGTCTATGCCAGACCAAAGTCAGGAGCCAAGAACTCCATCCGCATTTCCCACATGGGTTGCAGGGCCCCAAGTACTTGAGCCATCTTCCACTGCCTTCTCCAGTATGAACTCGGAGCAGATCAGACTAGCCAGGCTTTGACCCAGGACTCTGATATGGAATGCTGGCTTCACAAATAGTGCCTTAGCCTGTTTGTACTGAAATGAGACAAACTAAGATACTGATGGCAAATCTGTGGAGGGTGAGAGGGTGCAGCAGAGCTCAGGGCCAGGTTGAAGTCACTGTTGTGGGATCGGGAGGAAGCTTGCCTTTGTGTATTCTGATATCTGAAATTACAAGCTCTGGGGCAGTGTAGCTCTGCTCAAGTGGCTTACAGTCTAGTGGGATGATGGACGGGCAGTGCATTTAAATGTCATTATGAACTGCTAGTGAGGAGTCTGCCTGTTTCCTGTGGTTGCTGTAGCAAATTATCACAAACTATGTGGCTTACACAACAGAAATTTGGGGCCGGTATTTGATGCAATGGTTAAGACACCCCTTGGGATGCTTGCATTCCATACATGGGTTCCAGTCTGGTTTCCTGCCAGTGTGCACTCTGGGAGCCAGTAAGTGATGTCTCAAGTACTTGAGTCCCTCTTACCCATGTGGGAGAGCCGGACTGAGATCTAGTCTCCTGACTTCAGACTGGCCCTGAGGTAGTTGTTGCATACATTTGAGGAGTGAACCAACATACGGAATATCTCTTGCTTGCTAGCTTTCTCTCTCCCCATCTCTTTCTCAAATAAAATAAAAATAATAAATACATTTTGAGATAGCGGAATAGGGAGGGAGCTTACCACTCTAGTCTAGGAGAAGATAGTTCAAAAGAAGCAGAGAGAGTGCAATCTCAGGGAAGAGTTAGGGAGAAAGCAGCAGAGGAAACTCCACACACAAATTAGAGAGACACGGTGGACCTATACAGAGGGTGTGGACACACACAAATCAAGACCCCAGCAGCCAAGACTCCGGATCAGCTTTGGAGAAAGGTGAAACCAGACTGCAGCAGCCCAAGCCACTGGCAATAAAGCTGCTCATTTTTCAAAAAGGAAATCCAAATGGCCAACAGACACATGAATAAATGTTCAGGATCACTAGCCATCAGGGAAATGCAAATCAAAACCATAATGAGGTTTCACCACACCCCAGTTAGAATGGCTTTCATACATAAATCAACAAACAACAAATGCTGGTGAAGATGTGGGGGAAAATGTACCCTAATCCACTGCTGGTAGGAATGTAAACCGGTAAAGACACTATGGAAGACAGTATGGAGATACCTCAGAAATCTGACTATATACCTACTGTATGACCAGCCATCCCACTCCTAGGGATTGACCCAAGGGAAATGAAATCGGCATATGAAAGAGTTATTTGCACCCCCATGTTTATTTTTTATTATTTGACAGGTAGAGTTATAGACAGTGAGAGAGAGAGAGACAGAGAGAAAGGTCTTCCTTCCATTGGTTCACTCCCCTAATGGCCACTATGGCCGGCGCTACAGTGATCTGAAACCAGGAGCTGGGTGCCTCCTCCCAGTCTCCTATGTGGGTGCAGGGACCCAAGCACTTGGGCCATCCTCCATGCCCTCCCGGGCCACAGCAGAGAGCTGGACCGGAAGAGGAACAACCAGGACTAGTATCCGGCACCCCAACCGGGATTAGAATCCGGGGTGCTGGCACTGCAGGCAGAGGATTAGCCAAGTGAGCCACAGCAATAGCCTGCACCCCATGTTTATTGTAGTTCAGTTCACAACAGCTGACATAGAATCAACCCAAATGCCCATCAACTGAAGACTGGATAAAGAAATTATAGGATATGTACACTATGGAATACTACACAGTGGTAAAAATAAATGAAACCTGGTCATTTACAACAAAATGGAGAAACTGGAAAGCATCATACTGAGTGAAATAAGCCAGTCCCAAAGGGACAAATACCATATGTTCTCTCTGACCTGTGATAACTAATAGAGCACCTAAAAGGCATCTGTACAAGTAAAATGACACTTTGAGAAGAAATTACTTCAACAGCCCTCTTCTTGACTTTTGAGGAACAGTTTTTTATATGCTATTTGTTGAACTCTTAACCTAAACATATGTGTATAAATCCAACTGAAAATAGATCTCACTAAAAAAAAAAAAAAAAAAAAAAAAGAGAGTGGAATAAGAGAAGGAGGAGGAAGAGGGGTATGGAGTATGGGTGGGAGGCTAGGCATGGTGTGAAGAATCAACATGTTCCTAATGTTGTAATTATGCAGTGTATGATGTTTGTAACTATAAAGCTGTATAGTTCTGCATACATTCCTATGGACTTACTTCTAAGAGTACAGTTTAAAAACTTTCCCTGGGACCCCAAATCCCCTTAAGCTGTGTGGTAAAAAAAAAACATTGTAAATGTTAAAGTGATCATGTGGATAGGATTACAGGTCTGGTAATAATAATGGATAGAATTAAACAGGAGGGATTACTCCAACATGAGAAGCACTCCACACAGCAGACTCACAGAATGACAATCGCTTTAAATAGCACTCTGTCCTCAGAATCAGCCCTTAAAGGGTGACAAGCCCACGAAAGCATTCCAGGCATGGGAAGCCAAAACACTATGGCAAAAAATGTCCTACGTGAAAGACCTCAATGAGTGAAACCTCAGTGGAAAGAAGTGGTCATCAAAGAAGGAGGTACTTTTCTCTGAAGGGAGGAGAGAACTTCCAATTTACTTATAGCCTTGTCTAAATACTGATGGAATCTGTGGATTCAAAAGGCTTCCATAGCCTAGATAGCTCATGTCAAGAGCCTCGGGTGGTCACTGATGTCATACATAAGAGTGTTAATTGTTAAATTAACAAGAATCACTGTATACTAACTTCACATGCAGGACCTCTGTCCTCAAAGAGTTGTATCATAATTATGTCTAAGTGCTTGCAAAAGATGTATCATTCTAGGGTGCTTCTTTAAAGTTAATTAAGTTTCTAAAAAAAAAAAAAAGAAGTGAGATTGACTTCAGGATGCAATGACTTTGAACAGCCCTTGTTTCAACTGTTGAGGAACGGGTTTGTTTTGTTTTGTTTTGTTTTTTCCCATGCAAATTGCTAAACTCTCTACTTAGTATAGAGTTGGTCTTCTGTGTATAATCTAAAATAGAAAAAATAATAAATACATTTTTATGAGAACAACAGAAATGTCTTCTCTCACAATTCTGAGGACAGAAGTTCAAAGTCAAGGTATCAGCAGGCATGCTCCCTTTGGAAGCTCTAAGGTGGAACCTGTCCCTGCTTCTAAAAGCTGCAGATGGCTGTCAGCATTCCTTGCCCTCCCTGGCTTGGCTTACCCTGTTCCTTTGCCTCCAAGTCACATCAGCTTCCCTTCTCCTGTGTGTCTCAAATTCCCTTATCTTTATCTTAAAAGGACACTCATCATTAGGGTCAATCCAGGATGACCTCCTCATCTCAGTCTTCAACTTGATTACATACACAGAGTCTTTTTCTGAGAAAGGTAATATTCACTTTTACACATAAGGTAATATTCGCAAGTCAGGAATTTGGGTATGGATCTGCTTTGCGAGCCACCATTCAACCTACTACAGGATGTGTAAGAAGGGCTTCAGTTTCCATGAGGGGGGGGACCCTGAGGGAAGGGTCATAGAGAATACCTTTCTACCTCTTAATAACAGTAGGTGTAAACCAACTTTTAAGTGCTTAATGCTGAACCTGAAATGGTCCAGCCTAGTCTAGAACTAACTCTAAGAACTATCAAAGGGTGGTTAGCCTATTCATATTGTCACACACACAGCTCACTAAGAAACTCAGGGCTATGCTTCTTTGGAAATTTCCCTTATTTTAAAAGGACTGAATGGCGCTGTCAAAGGGTCTGACACAGCTTCCCCTGCCATCCTCACTGAGCATCCTTGCTGTTTATCTTTCCTGCTCTCACATATCAAACTAGATATTTTCACAGTCAGAAAGACGGGAAGAACACACGTAAAGACGAACGGACTCTCTGGTGGTACCATAATAAAATATATAGCTGAAACAATCTTATTACTCAGGGAATGACTAAAAAATAGGGGCTGACATTGTGGCCCAGAAGCTAATGGATGCCGGGTCATGTTCCAGCTGCACCACTCCTGATCCAGCTCCCTGCTAATGGCCTGGGAAAAGCAGCAGAAGATGGCCCAAGGATTTGTTTTTGGTCCTTGCACCTACATGGGAGACCCAGATAAAACTCCTGGCTCCTCGCTTCAGCCTACCTCAGTCCTGGACATAGTGGTTATCTGGGGAGTAAACCGGTGAATGGAAGATGGATCTCTCTCTCTCCCTCTCTCTCTCTCCATTTGTCTTTCTCTCTCTCTGTAGCTCTTTCTAATAAATAAATGAATTTTAAAAACACATAGTATATATATATATATATAGATAGATAGATAGATAGAAATTCTCGGAAGCAGAGTAGATTGCTGGGCATGAAAGTTTCTCCTACACAGTCATGTAAATACAAACCTTGGTTGGAGGCAGAATTCAAAAATCTTGGTGTTTTTCTGAAATTCCAAACTTTGTTATGCTCTTGGCAATTAGTAGGCATGTGCATTTCTGAATTGGCTTCTTCTCTTTTCTTCTCAGAGTTCCTTACAGCACCTTCATCTCCACTGATATTAGTTAATTCTCTACCTTAAACACAAACATTTTACAATATCAGCACTATCATTCTCCTTGCTAGTTAAATGACTTGAAGAGAAAATTTACACATGGGTTTGTATTCCAAGATAGATTGCATAAAGGAATAGAAGCCTTTAAAAATGTTTCTGGCCGGCGCCGTGGCTCAACAGGCTAATCCTCCGCCTTGCGGCGCCGGCACACCGGGTTCTAGTCCCGGTCGGGGCACCGGATTCTGTCCCGGTTGCCCCTCTTCCAGGCCAGCCCTCTGCTGTGGCCCAGGAGTGCAGTGGAGGATGGCCCAGGTGCTTGGGCCCTGCACCCCATGGGGAGACCAGGAAAAGCACCTGGCTCCTGGCTCCTGCCATCGGACGAGCGCGGTGCGCCGGCCGCAGCGGCCATTGGAGGGTGAACCAACGGCAAAGGAAGACCTTTCTCTCTGTCTCTCTCTCTCTCACTGTCCACTCTGCCTGTAAAAAAAAAAAAAAAAGAAAGAAAATTTACACATGGGTTTGTATTCCAAGATAGATTGCATAAAGGAATAGAAGCCTTTAAAAATGTTTCTGGCCGGCGCCGTGGCTCAACAGGCTAATCCTCCGCCTTGCGGCGCCGGCACACCGGGTTCTAGTCCCGGTCGGGGTGCCGGATTCTGTCCCGGTTGCCCCTCTTCCAGGCCAGCCCTCTGCTGTGGCCCAGGAGTGCAGTGGAGAATGGCCCAAGTGCTTGGGCCCTGCACCCACATGGGAGACCAGGATAAGCACCTAGCACCTGGCTCCTGCCATCGGATGAGCGCGGTGCACTGGCTGCAGTGTGCCAGCCTCTGCGGCCATTGGAGGGTGAACCAACGGCAAAAGAAGACCTTTCTCTCTGTCTCTCTCTCTCACTGTCCACTCTGCCTGTCAAAAAAAAAAATTGATGTGAATACTATTTATTAACTTCTGCCAATATCAATTTAGCAACCATATTTGATCATAATAGTTTGACTTTCAAAATAAACAATACTACAGGGGATGCCATTGTGGCATGGTGGGCTACACCATGCCTATGAGGCTGGCATCCTATATGGGTGCTGGCTGGAGTCTTGGTTCTACTTCTGACCCAGCTTCCTGCTGACGCACTTGGGAAAGCAGCAGAAGATGGCCCAAGTGCTTGGGCCTTTTCATCCGCACGGGAGACCCAGAAGCAGCTCCAAGCTCCTTGTTTCAGCCTGGCCCAACCCCAGCTGTTGCAGCATTTGGGGAGTCAGTCAATGGATGGAAGCACCCCCCCTCCCTCCCACCCTGTGTGTGTGTGTGTGTGTGTGTGTGCATGGGCGTGCATGTGTGTCTCCCTCTTTCTCTGTAATTCCACCTTTCAAATAAATAAATAAATAAATCTTGTTTAAAACATGATACTACCACACCATATTGTGGCCCTCATGTCCTCGTTGGTGTAAGTTCAGTTACAGGATGGGTGGAACTCAGAAATTTCTATAAAATAAGTAAATCTAAGGAAATGTGTACAAACTAAGCAATGGTACTAATACCTGGCTTGTGAAAACTTTCCTTTTCTTCTCTTTGGCTAAGTTGTTGGACATAGTTCAATTGTTTATTCACACTGTCATTTGAATGAAAATCTGTACTACGTATGGTCTCACTTTCTAGAAGTCCTGATCCCATTTTTTCAACTTCAATTGCTTGTATCATTTGAGAAGAAATGACTGCTGATAAAGGCCCACTTGAAGAATTTGCATTCTGGCCACCATCAGTGCAGTTTCTTTCGGCATCGCGTTGGTTTTCCACAACACATGTAACTGTTTGATGCATTAAAGGGTCTGGTGCCCTTGGGCTACAGTTCTGAGGCTCTTTGAATGACTCCACAGGAATAGTCAACTGTGAAGCTTCCTCTGTTCTCACACAAGTCAGGGATATTTGCTCAGAATTGCCATGTGAGTGATCAAAAGAAGATCCATAATTTGCAACATGTTGTTCAGAAATGACCACCTTATCTGAATCACAAAAAATAACAGCTTCCTGTTGTGGAAGTGTGGTTAGACTGTCTGCATTTAATTCATTTCCCTGTGGAAAATGGTCTGCAGAAGGTAAAAACGGTTGAAAATCCATCTCTTCTCTATTTGTTCTAGTCTCCTTATACTGATTATTGTAATCTGTAGAACATATCACCATTTTAGCGGTTACAGCCTTCTCAGAGGTATAAACACCACCACCATCATCACCATCACCATCATCAAGAGTTCTCTTTACAAAAGATAAGAAGGAACTTTCCCACTTATTGACGCTCTCATCTTTTTGACTTGAATTACTGTTTCCGTGAAATTTAGAAGGGCTTCTATGTTGTTCTTGGCCAGTAGGTGGCTGTGAATCTGTAGTAACAAGCGGTAACTCTGTTTCTTTATTTAATGCAATTCCTGGGAATGAAACACCTCTAGTTTGGTCACTGGATTTTAATTCCAAGAATTGTGAATCTTGACTCTTTGATAAATCCAGGTTCTGGATATATGTCTCTTTGGAAAATGAGCAAGTCTCCATATTGTTACCGACTCCATTTTTCAGACCTGACTGAGCTGGACTGGAAGGTTCTTGTGGCTCTCCTGGAAGGCCATCAGGGCCATCAGGGTCAGAGTTGTGCAGCCCATGTTGCTGGGGTGTAACCAATCTTTTCACTCTCTTGGAACAAGACTCAGCAAGGGCCTTTCTTGGACTGAAATCCCCATCATCTACTTGAGTCATTTTGTGTTGACTGCTTTTTATTCCTTTGCCTTTAGAAACTTCTGTGCTAGAATCTTTGTCATTATGAAGACTGTTACTTCTGAGTCCTGTAGAGTGTGTTTGGTTAAGAGTTGATTGTTCATGCTTGGCTTTACCAAATATTGTGTCTGTGGAATCTTTGTGGTAATGTTCATACGTATCGTCTTCATTCATAAATAAGCCCTCTTTGCTTCCTTTATCAAATTTTAGACATTCTGGTTTCTGTTTGTTGGAATTTTCAATACAAACCAAACAACTGTGACTTTCAGAATTGAATTTTGGCTCCTATAGAGACAAAATATATAGTTGGCTTTAATTTTCATCTGTACTTCTAAATTCAATTGAATGTGGATTATTGATAAATCTTCATTTAATTTTATAATTTTATCTAACCACAAGATTAGTGGGATATATCCAAATTGACAGCACTGCACTTTAACCTTACTGGATATAATAAAAAATTTTAATCTATTTAATTGTAATAGGCTCTTAAAAGGATCAGATCCAGATACCATTACAAGGGCCCACCACAAGAATTCTTTAGAACCAGGCTCCTCTCCCACTGGTTATAAGGCTGGAGTCAGGATAAAGATAAGTCCTTTTCCTGATACCTGGAAGAACTCTGGATATGTGGAGGGTCTAAAAACAAGAAGATAGATATGCTCCTAAACTGGTCTGTATGGGATGGTCATTGCGGGCTGCAAAGGCTAAAACTGGAACTATTTCCTGTCACTCACCACAACCACGCAAAGTATGGAGAGATGGTCTGATACACTGGACTCTCAGACCGTGCTTAGACCAAGGAAATGCAACAAGGGCTCCAGGAGGAGGAGAAAAAAGGCAATGGTTACCAATATATTAGCATGCCCAGATATGCTACATTTACTCAACTGTCTATCAAAGCAATGGCCCAGCATGCTCTGATTCTCATGTAATTATTCCAAAGTGTCTTAAAAGTAAAGGAGAAGCCGCTGTTCTTAACGCTTCAGCAGTTTTTCTTTTCTGTCTGATAGTCTACAAAATAATCAGTAGGGGCATCCTCATAAAAATACCGGTTACTAAACACAGCTTTACCTGGCACTGCTGTACGTTCTCTACAGCTGATGAGAAAACGCCACTCCTCTGAACTGGAAACAAAACAGAAAATTAAAGAAGACAGCTTCAGCACTCAGACTCTAGACTTCCAAAATCTACAAGTGCTCTGCCGTGAGAAAACCAAGCAGAATCACTTAAACCGTACAAACATTTACATTAAAATTGGTGATTAAAGTAATACTACCATATATAATTTCCATATTCGGTAGAAATCAATTATTATCTTGAGAGAGCTAAAAACATTTCCGTGGAAAAAACTAAACACACTCAACAAAATACTACCAGAATAACAAACTCAAAATATTTCATTTTCCCCACAGATTTATCTAGATGCCCTCTCATTCATAACTTTTGTGAACAAGATTTTATACATCAAAAAAAAAACACAACTTTTTTTGGTCATGTTTTAACAGATTTATTTATTTGAAAGGAAGAATGACAAAAAGGGAAAGAAACAGAGGGAGAGATGAATCTTCCATCTATTGGTTTATTCCCCAAGTGGCTGAAAAAGCCAGGGCCAAGCCAAAGCTAGACGCCAAGAACTCCATCCTGATCTCCCACATGGGTGTCAGGGGCTCAAGCACTTGGACTATCCTCCATTGCCTTCCCAGGCACACTAGCATGGAGCTGAATCAGAAAAGCAGCAACTATAACACAAATTGGCACTTTGATATAGAATACCAGCATTACAGGTTGCAATTTAACCCAAAATGCAAAAACACCAGCCTGGAGGCAAAAAAAAATACTTTAATAATTAATCATTTCCTAATAGTCCTGAAGTTCTAGTTTGAATGCTGCATTCTCTTCAAAGGGAAACACACCTATACAGAAAAGGCCAATCACTTCATGGACACATAGAAAAAACAGATGATGTGGGAAAAACAAACACATAGGTTGCTAATAAAAGGCAATGATGTTGCCATCTCTTTGATTGTCTCTTCTAAAGGCTGAAAGTGGAAGTATAACCATCTATACACATATTTAACAACACAAGATAAAAACCTAGAAATAATGCCTTGCATCTAGAAAGTAGTCAATGAACAACTAAAAAAGGGGTGACTAAATGAAAAAATATCTCAGTTATGACACATAAAAATACGAATTTCAATGGAAGCAGATGTTTAGCTGAGCAGTTAAGATGCCTGGTTTCAATTCCTGGCTCTGGCTCCTGACTACAGACTCCGAGAGGCAGTGGTAATGGCTTAAGTAACTGGGTTCCTGCCACCCATGCATTCATGTGGAAAACTGGGATTGCATTCCTGGCTCCTGGCTCTGGCCCCAGCTCAGGCCTAGTTACAGCCACTTCAGTAAACTATTGTATGGGAGTGCTAGCTCTCCCTGCCTTTCAAATAAACAAGAAACAATCTTTAAAATTTTTCAAAGACTATAAATATCCTTAAATATTTTATAAGATAGAATGTAAAATATTTTAAAAAGGATAAAACTAGAAAAGAAAGGTATTCAACTTCTTTTTGTTTGTTTGTTTGTTTTGACAGGCAGAGTGGACAGTGAGAGAGAGAGAGAGTGAGACAGAGAGAAAGGTCTTCCTTTTCCGTTGGTTCACCCCTCAATGGCTGCTGCGGCCGGCGCACCACGCTGATCCGAAGCCAGGAGCCAGGTGCTTCTCCTGGTCTCCCATGCGGGTGCAGGGCCCCAGGACTTGGGCCATCCTCCACTGCACTCCCAGGCCACAGCAGAGAGCTGGACTGGAAGAGGAGCAACCAGGACAGAATCCGGCTCCCCGACCGGGACTAGAACCCGGGGTGCCAGCATCACAGGCGGAGCATTAGCCTATTGAGTTGCGGCACCAGCCCAACTTCTTTCTTGTGAGTAGCTTTCATGATAGCAATCAAACTGATGCACAGAGCACAGCACAGGAACCGATTCACTTCAGCTACATCAAGAGAGGAGCCTTCCTCTGTCAGAGGGGCTAGGCGCAGTTTCAGAGTCACTTAAGTGCTTTCCAGCTAGGTGAAGGTGGGCAAGTTTCATGTCTCTGCCTCCATGAAATGTCCACTGATGAACGCTCATAACAGGCCTATCTATACAACTGCTGTGACGACTAAACAGTCGTTCCTGGGGCACGGAAAGGGCCCCATTACGACTACCACTACTAATGTTGTTGCTACACAAGAGCTTTTACACAGTGCCTTCTCTAAACCTTGGCTCTCCTATGAAAGAACACAGAAACAGTATTTTCCAGGAATCATCCTGCTGGTCCCTAAGAGAAACTTGAAGGAAAGAAGGGACATCCATTTCCTCTCCGTTTAAGCCACTACATTTCTAAATGTGATCACTAACTAACATAGGCACAGACTGTTCTTTTTTTTTTTTTTTTAAGGTTTAAGCTTTTTATTCAGTGAGAAATGCAAAGGAGAGTGAGGGCCCTATCTGAGAGAGAGGGAAGTCTGGATTCATACTGACCAGGAGCCAGCCACATGGAGGATCATACAGGCCAGGAAGCATGGGGCAAGTGGCCCAAAGGCCACATGTCCTAGAGGCGCAGGGCAGCAAGGGCCCACGATGGCAAAAGGCCAAAAAGGGGCCAAAAGGGCTGGACCCACCATGTCCCAGGCCTTAAATCCACTTCCAAAGGGGGTGGTTAATTAACCTGATTGGACAGTGGGCGCAAAGGTGTGGCCAGGTAGGGGCATGAGGTCACACAGGGGTGTGGTGAAGGCATGCTCTTCAAGCTCACAAACCGGATCAATTTTATCCTACATGCCTGCCTACCACATTCCCCCCTCAGAGACTCCATTCTCTTAACTGCTTATTTTTTAAGATTTATTTATTTATTTGAGAGGCTAGTGTTGTGGCATAGTGGATAAAGCCACCACCTGTGACACTAGATCCCATATGGGTGTGGTTCCAGACCTGGCTGCTCCACTTTTGATCCAGCACCCTGGGAATGTGCCTGGGAAAGTAGCAGAAGATGACCCAATGCTTGGGCCCCTACCATCCATGTGCAAGATCCAGAAGAAGCTCTGGCTCCTGGCTTCAACCTGACTCAGTCCTAGCTGTTGCAGCCATTTGTGGGATTGGGGAGAGTAAACTGGCAGATGAAAGACCCCTACCCCTACCCCTACCCCTACCCCTACCCCTCTCTCTCTCTCTCTCTGTAACTCTTTCAAATAAATAAATTTTTTTAAAACAGTATTTCTTAAGTTTGAACTTTCTTTTTTAAGATTTATTTTATTTATTTGCAAGACAGAGTTAGAGAGAGAGGCAGAGACAGAGAGGTCTTCCATCCACTGATTCACTCCCCAGATGGCTGAAACGGCGGAGATGCACTGAACCGAAGCCAGGAGCTTCTTTCGGGTCTCCCACACGGTGCAGGAGCCCAAGGACTTGGGCCATCTTCCACTGCTATCCTAGGCCACCATAGAGAGCTGGATTGGAAGAGGAGCAGCTGGGACTAGAACCGGCACCAATATCGGATGCTGGTGCTTCAGGCCAGGGCTTTAACCTGCTGTGCCACAGTGTTTGAACTTTTCAAATGAGCTTCCTTTAATGTAAGTATAATCCACTCAAAGAGTGTCTATACACTTACACTGAGTATTTAACTCTAGTGCAAGAGCCTTTAATAATGGGAGTGGTAAGT
Source organism: Sylvilagus floridanus (assembly GCA_949820135.1). Classification (NCBI taxonomy): domain Eukaryota; kingdom Metazoa; phylum Chordata; class Mammalia; order Lagomorpha; family Leporidae; genus Sylvilagus; species Sylvilagus floridanus. Next base: position 533,605 of record OX463246.1, read on the forward strand.
AAAGATCTTCCTCGTACAAAAGATCTTTGCTGTTTTTCAATCTTCCAGTGAAACAGGGCTACTTTGATGTAGGACCAGGGTCCATTCTCAGTAATTGTGCAGCCATGGATTCACATCCCTAGTTTTCTCGTCTATATATTTGGGTTTGTAATACCTACTTACCTACCTGCTTATCTTTGGGATTGTTGGTGTGAGGATGGAGTTAATGTCTATGAAGTACTTGAGCAGTGATAGGAAAAGGAATAGAGACACACCAGCCGAACTCACCCTTCCGAGTCTGTGCCTGGGAGCCAGCGCTGTGGCACACTGGGTAGGCAGCTGCTGCCTGCAATGCCAGCATCCCCCTTTTAATAAAAGATTTATTTATTTGAAAGGCAGAGTTATGGGGGTGGGTGGGTAAGAGGAGTTGGGAGAGGGAGGGCTGCAGGGGCTCAAGCACTTGGGCCAAGCTCTGTTGTTTTCCCAGGCACACTAGCAGGGAGCTGGACCAGAAGTGGAGAAGGGAGAAGCTGGGACTTGAACCAGCGCACATATGCTGGCACTGCAGGTAGCAATCGCCTAACCCGCTCTGCCACAACGCCAGCTCCAAGGCACAGACTCTGAAGGGGTGAGTTTGGGGGGTGTGTCTGTACTCCTTTCCTATCTCCTGAAGCACGTCAGATACGAGGACTGTGCTCAGGTACTTCACAGACATTAACTCCAGGCCTCACACCAACACTCCCAAAGATAAGCTAGTAGGTTAAGTAGGTATTGCAAACCCAAACTTACAGACGAGAAAACTAGAGATGCTAATTTATCCATGGCTTCACAATTATTGAGATGAACCCTGGTCCTACACCAAAGTATCCCTATCTAACTGGAAGACTGAAAAGCAGCAAAGATCTTTTATATGAGGAAGATCTTTACCCAACTTTCCCATAATTAAAAGCTCTTCCATTAGAGTTTAAAAAATACTCTGTGTAAGTATATAGATATTCTTTAGGTAGCTTATATTTACATTAAAGGCAGCTAATTTGAAAGTTCACCGTAAGAAATATACGAACCATCTGGGGAAGCAAGATAATGCAACTTAGATTAGAACTTTTCTGAGAAACGAAGAGGGAGAGCTGAGTCCTAAGGAGAAAGGTTTAGGACTTCTTCCCAACAAAGAACCCCCTTAGACAGGGATAGGTTAGAAGTGGGCAATGGTGAGCAGCAGCCTGGATTCGCAGTAAGGGAGAGAATGCTGGGGAGATCACTCCCGGAACAGTGGGGAATGCATATCATCACAGAGACGCAGGCAACAAGGCAGATCATCAAGGTAAAAATCACAATACACATTTTTACCTCAAACTGGATATCTTACTGGTCATTTTTTCTTATAGTTTGAAATTGAAATATTACTTTTTTAATAACCTATTTCAATGTGTTTTTATAGACCTGACTTCAACAAGACACTGTCAGTCTCTCATCTTCTGGTGCAACTTGGGTACTTAGAAGAAAGTATTTTGCACTAAAGGACCATTAATTAACTGCCCCCGAGTGGCTTTTAATTATCAATGATGTTCTCTCTTTATTATAAAGTAAATGTTTATAAATAAATGGCTTTAAAATAATAAAATGGATCCATTAGCCAAAAAGGAAAAACAGTCTCACTACCTTACAGTCAGATTACTGCATTGCACATAATTTTCAGTAGCAGATGCACCGGACCATAACTGGAATAACTCTTATGTTCAACAGAACCCATTTCAGAAGGGGGTGTACACTTACAATCACTTACATCAGGAAAAGATCTTCCCTCATAGACTTGTCAAAGGATTTGTGCTGACACCCAATCTTTAACCATGACATATACGTAACATCTGTCCTATTATCCTCGTGGACACGGAGAGGCCTGAGTTATACATTTTTAACCTCGCAGGCCTGAGCATTTCTTTATCCCGCTGTTTTGGTTCCTATATGTTTGTCACTCATATATTGTTAGGTTTTAGTGCTATACACAAGGGTACCTCAAAAAGTTCATGGAAACATACTATGAAAAACTCCATGAATTTCAAAAAATTTTCACCAAAATAATTTCATTTTCCATGAACATTTTGAAGTACTCTCATAGTACCTGACATAGCAATCCATGAAAGAATGAATGAATCTCTTCAAATAATAAATCCCCACGGGGTTGCTGAGTGGGCATCTGTGCACAGCCTGATCAGTGTCTATCCTGGCAGCAGTCCTCTAAAAGAGAGCCCAGCTGGTTCCTGCTGCCCAGATCCATGGAGCTGCTTGACTACTGAAGCTTCCAAGTCCTGAATCTTCAGCTTTTCCTTTAATTGCTTAGCTGCTCTGCCAACAAACTCCTGTTGCTGCCTTAAGTTGACTGGTTACGCCAAAGAATTCTTAACAGAACACTGAAAGCTGTATTAAGGAACTGACATCAGAGGGACACCTGGCTGTGTAAGTGCTCCCCTACAGCTGTATCCAGGAACTGACACCAGAGGCACGGCTGTATGACTGCTCCCCTACAGCTGTATCCAGGAACTACACCAGAGGCATGGCTGTATGACTGCTCCCCCACAGCTGTATCCAGGAACTACACCAGAGGCACGCTGTATGACTGCTCCCCTACAGCTATATCCAGGAACTATACCAGAGGCATGGCTGTATGACTGCTCCCCCACAGCTGTATCCAGGAACTGACACCAGAGTCACGGCTGTATGACTGCTCCCCTACAGCTGTATCCAGGAACTACACCAGAGGCATGGCTGTATGACTGCTCCCCTACAGCTGTATCCAGGAACTACACCAGAGGCACGGCTGTATGACTGCTTCCCTACAGCTGTATCCAGGAACTACACCAGAGGCATGGCTGTATGACTGCTCCCCTACAGCTGTATCCAGGAACTACACCAGAGGCATGGCTGTATGACTGCTCCCCTACAGCTGTATCCAGGGACTACACCAGAGGCACGGCTATATGACTGCCCCCCTATAGCTGTATCCAGGAACTGACACCAGAGGCACGGCTGTATGACTGCTCCCCTACAGCTGTATCCAGGAACTACACCAGAGACATGGCTGTATGACTGCTCCCCTACAGCTGTATCCAGGAACTACACCAGAGACATGGCTGTATGACTGCTCCCCTACAGCTGTATCCAGGAACTACACCAGAGGCATGGCTGTATGACTGCTCCCCCACAGCTGTATCTGGGAACTGACACCAGAGGCACGGCTGTATGACTGCCCCCCTACAGCTGTATCCAGGAACTACACCAGAGACATGGCTATATGACTGCCCCCCTATAGCTGTATCCAGGAACTGACACCAGAGGCACGGCTGTATGACTGCTCCCCTACAGCTGTATCCAGGAACTACACCAGAGACATGGCTGTATGACTGCTCCCCTACAGCTGTATCCAGGAACTACACCAGAGGCATGGCTGTATGACTGCTCCCCCACAGCTGTATCTGGGAACTGACACCAGAGGCACGGCTGTATGACTGCCCCCCTACAGCTGTATCCAGGAACTACACCAGAGACATGGCTGTATGACTGCTCCCCTATAGCTGTACCCAGGAACTACACCAGAGGCACAGCTTACAGTTGTATCCAGGAACAGACACCAGAGTCATGGCAGTATGACAGAGCTTTAAGCAAAGAGGACTTTCCTCTGCCAGCCCACTTTTGACTCTGCCGGGAAAGAAAAGCAGAATTTAGGGGGCCTACACTGTGGCATAGCGGGTAAAGCCTCCACCTGCAGTGCCAGCACCCCTTTTGGCACTGATTCGTGTATCAGCTGCTCCACTTCCGATCCAGCTCTCCGCTATGGCCTGGGAAAGCAGCAGAAGATGGCCCAAGCCCTTGGGCCCCTGCACCTGCATGACAGACCCAGAAGAAGCTCCTGGCTCCTGGCTTCAGATAGGCACAGCTCCAACCATTGTGGCCAACTGAGGAGTGAACCAGCGGATGGAAGACCTCTCTCTCTCTCTCTCTCTCTCTCTCTCTCTCTCTGCCTCTCTCTCTTTCTCTATCTGTGTAACTCTGGCTTTCAAGTAAATAAATAAATCTTAAAAAAAAAAAAAAAAGTCAGGCAAAACTTGCAGAAGGAATCCCAGACTGACCTTTCCTAGGCACAAAGGGGAAATTCCAACAGTAAAAGTCTTGGTTGTTAAAGATAATAATATTTTAAAGCTTTTGGGGGGTATTACAGTTTAAGAAAAGTGAATGCGGGAGGGGATGGCATTGTGGCATAGTGGGTAAAGCTGCTGCCTGCAGTGCAGACATCCCATATGGGCAGTGGTTCTAATCCTGGCTACTCTTCTTCCAAGCCAGCTCTCTGTTATGGCCTGGGAAAGCAGTACAGGATGGCCCAAGTCCCTGGGCCCCTGCACCCACATAGAAGACCCTGAAGAAGCTCCTGGCTTCGGATTGGTGCAGCTCTGGTCGTTGCGAACAGGTGGGGTTGTAAACCAGTGGATGGAAGACCTTTCTGTCTGTCTCTCCCTCTGATTGTCTGTAACTCTCTCTCTCTCAAATAAATAAATAAAATCTTTAATAGAAAAAAAATGAATTGGGGGCTAGCTCTGTGACATAGCAGGTAAAGCTGCCACCTGCGGTGCTGGCATCCCATGTGGGCACTGGTTCAAGTCCCAGCTACTCTACTTCCAATCCAGCTCTCTGCTATAGCCTGGGAAAGCAGTGGAAGACAGGCCAATTCCTTGGGCCCCTGCTTCTGCATGGGAGACCTGGAGGAAGTTCCTGGCTCCTGGCTTTGGGTCAGACCAGCTCCAGACATTGCAGCCATTTGGGGAGTGAATCAGCAGATGGAAGACCTCTCTCTCTCTCTCTCTCTCTGCCTCTCTGTAATTCGACCTTTCAAATAAATAACTAAATCTTTAAATCTTAAAATAAAAAGATAAAAGTGAATTAAGCACACACACAGTGCTTGGATGAAAAGAATTCACATTAGAGGATTGACAGTACTGATTCAACAAATATTTGGTGAATTCCTACTACATGCAAGGCTTTTCAGTGTTCATCAGTGGACCACACAGAGATCCTCTCCTTCACAGGGCTTAGATTCTGGAGGGGAAAATGGAAAAGAGAAGGTGAGTTAGCTGTCTAATGTGCCTGAAGGGAATGAGTGCAATGGGAAAAGGCTAAGCAGAGCGGGTCAAGGGGCTGCAGTGAGCGGGAAGTGCTTCCAAACTACATGCAAGAATCTTTGAGACCCTCCCTTCAAGAGGTAGACTTTCGCTCCACTCTGCCTGAGTACAGACCATACTTAGCAACTCATTTCTAACACAGAACACAGCAGAAGTGATGGCACCTCACTCCAAGACAGGATATGAAAAGACTGGCTCTACAGTAGGCATTTGGCTTACTGGTTAAGATGCCAGTTAAAACACCTGTGTCTGGGGCTGGCATTGTGGTGCAGGGGGTTATTCTGCCACTTGCAATACTGGCATTCCATATCTGAGTGCCGGTTCAAGTCTCAGCTCTCCACTTCTGATCGAGCGTTCCTGCCAATGCTCCTGTGAAGGCTGTGGAAGAAAGCCCAAGTGCTTGGGCTCCTGCCACTCTCATGGGAGAGCACAATGGAGTTCCTGGCTCCTGGCCTTGGCCTGGCCCAGACCTGGCTGTTGTGGCCAGCTGGAGAGTGAACCAGTGGATGGAAGAACTCTCTGTCCCTCTCCTGCCTCTCTGTCACTCTCCCTTTAAAATAAATAGCAGCCGGTGCTGTGGTGCAGTAGTAAAGCTGCCGCCTGCAATGCTGACATCCCATATGGGCACTGGTTCGAGTTCCGGCTGCTCCACTTATGATCCAGCTCTCTGCTATGGCCTAGGAAAGCAGTAGAAGACAGACCAGGTCCTTGGGCCCCTGCACCCGTGTTGAAGACCTGGAGGAAGCTCCTGCCTCCTGCCTTCAGATCGGCGCCACTGTGGCCATCTGGAGAGTGAACCAGCAGATGGAAGACCTCTCTCTCTCTCTACCTCTGCTGCTCCGTAACTCTGCCTTTCAAAAACATAAATAAATCTTTTTTAAAATACATAAATAATTTTTCCCAGAAATTTTTATTTAAGGTATACAAACTTCATGCATTTCACAAATACAAATTTAGGAACATAGTGATTCTTCCCACCCTATCTTCCCTGCCACTGGCACTCCTAGCCTTCTTCCTCTTCCTTCTCCTATTCCCAACCTTATTTTCTACTAAGATCTAACTTCAACGAACTTTATACACATAAGATTAAACCCTAAACTAAGTACAGAGATCAACAAATAGTATGAAAAAAAAACTGGTTTTTTTTTTTTTTTTTGACAGGCAGAGTGGACAGTGAGAGAGAGAGACAGAGAGAAAGGTCTTCCTTTGCCGTTGGTTCACCCTCCAATGGCTGCCGCGGACAGCGCGCTGCGGCCGGCGCACCGCGCTCATCCGATGGCAGGAGCCAGGTACTAGGTGCTTTTTCCTGGTCTCCCATGGGGTGCAGGGCCCAAGCACTTGGGCCATCCTCCTCTGCACTCCGGGCCACAACAGAGGGCTGGCCTGGAAGAGGGGCAACCGGGACAGAATCCGGCGCCCCGACCGGGACTAGAACCCGGTGTGCCGGCGCCGCAAGGCGGAGGATTAGCCTGTTGAGCCACGGCGCCGGCCAAAAAAACTGTTTTAAAGACACCTGTGTCCCATACCAGAGTGCCTGGGTTCAATACCCACTTCTGGCTCCTGACTCCAGGTTCCTGCTAAGCCAGACCCTCGAATGCAGTAGTAATGGCTCAAGTAATTGGGTTCATGTCACCTCCATGAGATACCCAGATTGAGCTCCCAGCTCCAGCTTTCAACCTATGGCTCAGCTCAGGAATTTTGTGAATTCTGGGGAACACCCAAGTGGATATTAGCTCTGTGTTTCTCAAATAAACAAGTAACGTAAAGGTTTGTTTGGGCTACCTTCCTGCCCTTAGCTGGCTGCAGCAGTGTGAGATGCCAATGAAACAGCTCGAGTGGGGAGTAACCACGTCTCTGCCAACAAGCAGCAGGGCATTGAGGCTGATGAGGCACAAGGGTGAAACTGAAGCTGAGTTTTCTTGCCATGGCTGAGCTTTGAGATGACTGCAACCATGAGAGACTCTGATCTAGAATCACTCCACCGAACACTCACAGATTTCTGACCCTCAGAGACACTGTGAGATAACACATGCCTACTTCTCTATTCCAAGCTGCCAACATTAGGGCAGTTGTTAAATGGTAGGAGGTAGCTCATCTAATGAGAGCTGAAGGGGCAGCAGAAGCATTAAATAGTGTGGCCAGGCCTGATCAAGAAGGTGGCATTTGAACTGAGACTACGAGGTCAAGGAGGCCTGTCTGAAGGGCAAGGAGATCAGGGCTTGCAGAATGGGTCACCCAGTTGGGGGTCAACTGAGTAGGTAACTTGTAGGCAACTATAAGGCTTCTGGCTTTTCTTTTAGATTAAGGGGAGAGCCACAGCAGGGTTCTGAGGAGAATGTTGTGATGTTACCAACAAGTCTAAGAGATGCACCAAAGGGAGCATAAAGGATATGCCATGTGCTTCAACCATTTTTATATAATACAATTCATTGCTAACTACAGGTTAAGCTTTTCTGTGGGTCAATTTGATAGTCTTACAGATGGAAAGACAAAATGAAAGCCCTAAGAAAAGATTCTGAGGGAACAGAAATAGTCCTGGCCATACTCAATGAAACAACCCAACATAATTCACATCACATCACATTCTCCAGTCAGTGATGCATGGAAAACCCGGAGTGTATGAAGTTTCTCCTCTGTCTGTAATTCACAACTTGGAGAAATACTAGTTTCTTTTTCTTTTAGAGTTCTTTCATTATGTGCATTTACAAGCAAGTCACTGCACTTCATTACAAAAGCAAAGACACTGCTGGATGGATTTTCTCAAAACTCATGAGGAAGACAGATACGACTGCTGTAATTCTAGGTCAGTGACACGATGACCACCTACAAATGGGCAGCTGGCTCTTACCTGATCTAAGGCATTTCTTAAGCTTAGGAACATATCTCTCAAGCAGTCGACGCATACTTATATCCCCGGCCTCATCCAACACACACTTCCCGCTGTCATTCCTATGTAACGGGTTGGCTCCGTTCAACAGCAGCAGTTCTGCCACCTAAGAGGAGATTGCCAGACAAAGAGTAAGGCATACAATTCTACGTAAAAACAAATGTTTCTTTCAAAAGCACAGAGTCTGTTTTATCAACAACACTTTTGCCCATTAGAAAAAAAAAAACTCATAGGGCTGGCACTGTGGTGAAGTGGGTTAAGTCATGGTCTGTAGCCCCAGCATCTCATATGGGTACCAGTTCAAGCCCTGGCTGCTCCACTTCCAATCCAGCTCCCTGTTAATGTACCTGGGAAAGCAGCAGAAGATGGCCCAAGTCCTTGGCCCCTGCAACCATGTGGAAGACCCAGAAGAAGCTCCTGGCTCCTGGCTTCAGCCTGACCCAGCCCTGGCCTTTGTGGCCATTTGGGGAGTGAACCAGAGATGGAAGACTTCTCTTCTCTCTTTCTTTGTCTCTGCCTCTCCCTCTCTGTAACTCTTAGTTTCAAATAAATAAATCTTTTTTAAAAATTCATATAGTTGCTAAAGAATCTTAACTTATTCATATATAAATGCCTTTTTTGGAAAGATTTATTTATTTATTTGAGGGGCAGAGTTACAGACAGAGAGGGAGAGGTTTTCCATCTGCTGGTTCAAACCCTAATTGGCCGCAACAGCCAGAGCTGGGTGGATCTGAAGGCAGGAGCCAGGACCTTCTTCTGGGTCTCCCATACTGGAACAGGATCCCAAGCATTTGGCCCATCTTCCACTGCTTTCCCAGGCCATAAGCAGAGTTGGATAAGAAGAGGAGCAGCCAGGACACGAACCAGTGCCCAGATGGGATGCTGGCACCACAGGCAGAGGTTTAACCTACTATGCTACACTGCCAGCCCCCCAAATCCCTTTTCTTAAAACAAAAAGACGGAAGATATTTTTTAAAATGGAAACAAGAAGAAAGGGAGAAGAGAGAGCAGAAGGAAGTAGGGAAGGGAGGGAGAGAGGGGTAAGGGAAGGAAAGAGGGAAAGAAGGCTGTAGCCAAGATGTCTGTAGCCAGGGCTGGTGAGCTAAGCTAGGGAACACACGGGCCTCAGGACTGCGTTCTGAGTAGAAAGGAGCACTGACAGGCTCCAGGGAATGGCCAGCTGTCCACCTGCATCTGTTCTGCTGTCCCTCCTCATCCTCCCTCCACCACTACTGCTCCAGGGACCTCTCCCATGAGGCTCTCCCACCTGCATCAGTTCTGCCCCTCTCTGTCCTCCCTCCACCACTACTGCTCCAGTGACCTCTCCCGTGAGGCTCCCCCACCTGCATCTGTTCTGCCCCTCTCTGTCCTCCCTCCACCACTACTGCTCCAGTGACCTCTCCCGTGAGGCTCTCCCACTTGCATCTGTTCTGCCCCTCCTCATCCTCCCTCCACCACTACTGCTCCAGTGACCTCTCCCGTGAGGCTCCCCCACCTGCATCTGTTCTGCCCCTCTCTGTCCTCCCTCCACCACTACTGCTCCAGTGACCTCTCCTGTGAGGCTCTCCCACCTGCATCTGTTCTGCCCCTCTCTGTCCTCCCTCCACCACTACCGCTCCAGGAACCTCTCCTGTGAGGCTCTCCCTGGCCCTCTTCCCCTCCCTGTAGCCCCAGAAAAAATGATTTTTCCATCCTTTCCTTACATGGTCCATCACTGGGTCAAATGTATTCTATATTACACTTATTTCCTGTATGTCTGCCTCTTGTTCTCTACTCTGATTGCTGAGGATGCGATGCTTTTCTCTAGCCTTCTGGAATCAGTAAAGATCATACTCTCCAGATACCAGCCCAAGCACCAGCTTCCTAGCATTACCTGTCTGATATTTAGCGTCTTGTAACATCTAAGGCAGTGACCCACCCAACATGTAGGGTACAGGCCATTTTTCTGACCATATCTGCCTCATTTAGATTTCCTGAGACACCTTCAAGCCTTCTCTGATGCTCCTATCATCCCTACTTCATTCCTGGAAGCTGTCTCCCTTCACACAAAATTCTCAAAGCTGGGGGCTGAGTCAGTCCAGAACTGATGTCGAGTTCTGTCAAGCTCATTGGACTAAGTGAGATAACTTGAAGGCTCCTCAAAGCTAAATAGAAAGGGAAGTTTAAAAATACAGACTTGGGGCCAGCACTGTAGCATAGTGGGTTAACGCCCTGGCGTGAGGCACTGGCATCCCATATGGGTGCCAGTTCTGGTCCCAGCTGCTCCACTTCCAATCTGGCTCTCTGCTATGGCCTGGGAAAGCAGTGGAGGGTGGCCCATGTCCTTGGGCCCCTGCACCCCCATGGGAGACCCGGAGGAAGCTCCTGGCTCCTGGCTTCGGATCAGCACAGATCCAGCCACAGTTGTAGCCTCAGTCTGGCTGGGTGAATTGACAGGGGGCTGGGTGCTCTTCACTGTGGGAGCCTTGTGTGCTGGAATTGTGAATACATGGTGGCTGTGTGGGAGGGCTCAGGGTGTGGCTGAGACTTTGCACAGTCACTGTGAGTGCCTCCAAACACTCGTGTCTCCCTGATCCCTGGTGAGGGTTACTGCTGCAGGATTCATGCTCACACTGACAAATGCACGGATCCTATGTGTGGTTCTTTTGGCAGTGTGGACAAATACTGTACCCACTGGGGCTAGCACCCAGGCACTGGTCTCTGAGGAGAGATGAGTATGAGAATACCAGAACACAGCAGAACAAACCTCCCCTCTGATTAAAAGAGAGAGAGAGAGAGAGAGAGAGAGAGAGAGAGAGGTTGATTTACCACATCCAACTTACATGTCTCCTTAGACACTCCCCGCATCCTGGAGCACTGAACAGAGCTCCCTGACCACACCAAGCACACACTTCTGGGTATTCACTAAAAGAGCAGGCACTCCACTAAGTCACAGAGGAATAGTCCAAAGAAAAAGCCATCACAGGTGAAAAAAAATTAAGTAACTCTACAATTACCTAATAACAAATTCAGCAATTCAGGCCAGAGCCATGGTGCAGTAGGTTAATCCTCTGCCTGTGGTGCCAGCATCCCATATGGGAACCGATTCTAGTCCCGGTTGCTCCACTTCCAATCCAGCTCTCTGCTACGGCCTGGGAAAGCAATAGAAGATGGCCCAAGTCATTGGGCCCCTGCACCCGCATGGGAAGACCTAGAGGAAGCTCCTGGCTCCTGCTTCAGATTGGCTCAGCTCCAGCCGGTGCGGCCATTTGGAGAGTGAACAAATGGAAGGAAGCTCTTTCTCTCTGTCTCTCCTTCTCATTGTCTATAACTCTACCTCTCAAACAAAATATTTAAACAAAAAAAATTCAGCAATTCAGAAATAAGAATAAGGAAAATAACATGATGGGCCCAAAAGAACAAAACACTTCAAAGCAAGAATGTGAAGATGAAGAGACTGACGAAACGCCAGAAACAGAATTCAAACACTTGATCGTAGGATTGCTTAGAAATAATCAGAAGCAAATCCACGAACTAAAGAAATGCATTCATAACAAGAATGAAAACTTATCCAATGAAATTGAGATTTTAAAGAGAAACCATAATGAAATATCAGAAATGAAGAATTCCATAAAACAAATAAAAAATTTGGTGGAAAGCCTTAACAAAAGATTTGGTGAGGCAGTAGAAAGGATATCTGAGTCAGAACACAATCTCTAGGAATTTTACAGTCAGACGAAAAGAAAAAATTAGAACACTAAGAAACACTGTTGGAGATTGATAGGATACTATCAAATGACCCAACATACAAATCTTAGGAGTTCCTGAAGACATGGAAAGAAAGAATGGACTAGAAGACTTATTTAGTGAAATAATTACAGAAAACTTTGCTAATTTCTTTTCAGATTTTTGTTTATTTATTTGACAAGTAGAGTTACAGACTGTGAGAGAGAGACAGAGAAAAAGGTCTTCCTTCTGTTGGTTCACCCCTCAAAATGGCTGCAACAGCCCAAGCTGGACCAATCCAAAGCCAGGAGCCAGGTGCCTCCTCCTGGTCTTCCATGTGGGTGCAGAGACCCAAGCACTTGGGCCATTCTCCATTGCCTTCCCAGGCCACAGCAGAGAGCTGGACTGGAAGAGGAGCAACCAGGACTAGAACCGGCATCCATGTGGGATGCTGGAGCCGCAGGCAGAGGATTAACCTAGTGTGCCACAGCGCCCCCAAAACTTTGCTAATTTGAAGGAAGAAAGGGATGTTCAAGTACAGGAAGCACACAGAACTCCTAATATACATGACCAGAAAAGATCCTCACGACAACACATTGTAGTCAGACTCTCTACAGTAAAACATAAAAAAAAAGTTTCTGAAATGTGCAAAAATGTGAATGAGAAAAATGCCAGACCACTTTCAGAGGATCTCCAATTAGACTCAGAGCTGACTTCTCATCAGAAACCCTACAGTCTAGAAGGGAATGGTGAGATACAGTCCAAGTGTTAAAAGAAAAAAACTGTCAAACCAAAATACTGTACCCTGCAAAATTCTCATTTATGAATGAAGGTGAAATGAAGACCTTCCATAACAAACAGAAATTGAAAGAATTTGACAATACTCATCCAGCCCTGTAAAAGATGCTTAAGGATGTGTTACACAGAAACAGAGAAATATGGTCATCACTATGAAAGAAGGTGAGGTCAGAAAATCTCCTAGTAAAAGTACAAAGGAAATCCAAAGTAAACATTAGGAATATTTACAGAAAATCAGCAGGGCCAAGTCATTACTTATCAATAGCCATCTTGAATATAAATGGCCTCAACTCAGTTAAAAGATACAGACTAGCTGAGTGAATTTAAAAATGAACCCATTTATTTGCTGCCTAAAAGAAACACATCTCACCAACCAAGAAACATGAAGGCTGAAAGTGAAAAGATGAAAAAAAAAAAATACACCAAGCTAACAGAAACCAAAAAAGAGCTGGTGTAGATCTAAAATCCTAAAATCAGACAAAATAGACTTTAACATAAAAAATTGTTAAAAAGAGACAAAACACTTTATAATGATTAAGGGATCAATTCAACAGGAAGATGTGACTATTATAAATGTATATGCACCTGATTACAGGGCACCTGGCTATTTAGAAGAAATGCTAATGGATCTAAAGGGGGACATAGACGCCAATACAATAGTCATGGGGGAATTTAATACCTCACTTTGAGCAAAGGACAGCTCAACCAGACAGAACAAAGAGTTAACTGACAGTATAGGCCAGATGAACCTAATGGGTATCTACAGAACTTTTCATCCTAAGGTCGCAGAATACATATTATTCTCATCAATAATTGAACTTTCTCTATGATAGACCACATGCTAGGCCATAACACAAGTCTCAGCAAATTGCAAAAAATCAAAATCATACCATGCATCCAATCTAACCACAATGGAATGAAACTGGAAATCAACCACTCAAGAAGCTCTAGAACATATGAAAACACAAGGGGACTTAACAACACGCTCCTGAATGAACAGTGGGTCATAGAGAAATCGAAAAATTTCTGGAAACTAATGAAGATGACAATACATCATACCAAAATTTATGGGACACAGCAAAAAGATTTCTGGAAATGAATGAAGATGACAATACAATATATTAACTCTTATGGGATACTGCAAAAGCAGTTTTAAGAGGAAAGTTTATAGCAATGGTACCTAAATAAATAAATTGTAAAGGCACCAAATAAATGAGCTACCAATGCATCTCAAAGGCCTAGAAAAACAACAAACCAAACCCAAAACTAGTAGGAGAAAAGAAATCATTAAAATTAGAGACAAAATACACAAAATTGGAACAAAAAAAAAAATACAAAGATCCATGAAACAAAGAGCTGGTTTTTTGAAAAAATAAACTAAATTGACACATCATTGGGCCAACTAACCAAAATAAAAAAAAAAAAAAAAAGAGGGCGAGACCCAACTCAATAACAGTAGAGATAAAAAAGGAAATTTAACAATAGACACCACAGAAATTACACAAAGGAATTACAGGAATTACTACAAAGAGCAGTATGCTAATAAATGGGGAAACCTAGAAGAAATGTATAGATTCCTGGACACATACAACCTACCGAAAATGATCCATGAAGACACAGAAAATCTAAACAGACACATAACCAAAAAGGAAACTGAATCAGTAGTAAAAGATCCTCCAACAAAGAAAAGCCCAGGACCAGATAGCTTAATTACTGAATTATACCAGACATTTAAAATACTGAATCCAGCCGGCGCCGTGGCTCAACAGGCTAATCCTCCGCCTTGCGGCGCCGGCACACCGGGTTCTAGTCCCGGTCGGGGCGCCGGATTCTGTCCCGGTTGCCCCTCTTCCAGGCCAGCCCTCTGCTGTGGCCCGGGAGTGCAGTGGAGAATGGCCCAGGTGCTTGGGCTCTGCACCCCATGGGGAGACCAGGAAAAGCACCTGGCTCCTGGCTCCTGCCATCGGACGAGCGCGGTGCACCGGCCGCAGCGCGCCGGCCGCGGCAGCCATTGGAGGGTGAACCAACGGCAAAAGGAAGACCTTTCTCTCTGTCTCTCTCTCTCACTGTCCACTCTGCCTGTAAAATAAATAAAAAAAAAATACTGAATCCAATTTTTCTCAAGCTTTTCAAAGCAACTGAAAGTTAGGATATTCTCCCAAATTCTTTATATGAAGCCAGCATCACCTAATTCCTAAACCTACAAAAGACGCAACAAAGATAACTACAGACCAATTTCCTTGATGAACATAGAACAAAAATCCTCAACAAAGTTCTAGCCAATTTATTTCAACAAGACATCAGAAAGATCATTCACCCCAACCAAGTGGGATTTATCCCTGATATGCAGAGATGGTTCAATGTTTGCAAATCAATGTGATGTATAACATTAACAAACTGCAGAACAAAAAACATATGATTATCTCAATAGATGAAGAGAGAATATTTGATAAACTACAACACCCTTGGGGCCAGCTCTGTGGTCTACCATGTAAAATACAACACCCTTTTCACAATGGAAACTTTAAGCAATTGGGTCTAGAAGGAACATTCCTCAACACAATCAAGGCAATTTATGACAAACCTACGGTCAGCATCCTATTGAATGGGGAAAAGTTGGAAGCATTCCCACTGAGATATGGTACCAGCCACATATGACCACTCTCACCACTGCTATTTAATATAATCCTAGAAGTTTTAGCCAGAGCCATTAGGCAAGAAAAAAAAAATCAAAGGTATACAAAATGGGAAGGAGAAGTCACACTATCCCTATTTGCAGATGACATGATTCTATATATACGGGATCCAAAAGACTTCACTAAGAGACTACTGAACTCATAGAAGAGGTTGGTAAAATAGCAGGATATAAAATCTACACAGAAAAATCCAACAGCCCTTGCATATGCAGACAATTCCATGGCTGAGAAAGAACTTCTAAGATCAATCCCATTCATAACAGCTACCAAAAAGAATTAAATACCTTGAATAAATTTAACCAAGGATGTAAAAGATCTCTACAATGAGAACCATAAAACATTAAAGAAAGAAACAGAAGATACAAAAAATGGAAAATCTTCCATGTCCGTGGATTGCAAGAATCAATATCATCAAAATGTCCATACTATAAAAACCAATTTATAGATTCAGTCTGATCTCAATCAAAATATTAAAGGCATTCTTCTCAGATCTAGAAAAAATGATGCTGAAATTCATATGGAAACACAAGAGACCCTGAATGGTTAAAGCAATCTTAGACTACAAAAAAAAGACAGAGGCATCACAATATCTGATTTCATACTACATACTACAGGGCAGTTAGACGCAAAACAGCCTGATACTGGTAAAAAAAAAAAAAATGGACAGAACAGTGGAAAAGAATAGAAATGCCAGAAATCAACCCACATATCTACAACCAACTTAGCTTTGACAAAGGAGCTAAAATCAATCCCTGAAGCAAGGACAGTCTCTTCAATAAACAGCACTTAGAGGGGCTAGCACTGTGGTGCAGCAGGTCAAAGCCCTGGCCTGAATTGCCGGCATCGCACATGGGTGCTGGTTCTAGTCCAGGATGCTCCTCTTCAAATCCAGCTCCCTGCTATGGCCTGAGATCAGTGGAAGATGGCCCAAGTTCTTGGAACCCTGCACCTGCGTGGGAGACGCAGAAGAAGCTCCTGGCTCCTGGCTTCGGATCGGTGCAGCTCCAGCTGTTGCAGCCATCTAGGGAGTGAACCAGTGGATGGAAGACCTCTTTCTCTGTCTCTACCTATCTCTGTAACTTTTCAAATAAATAAAATAAATATTTAAAAAATAGTACTTGGAAAACTGGATCTTCACATGCAGAAGTATGAAGACCCCTACCTTACATTTTACACAAAAATCCTCTCAAAATGGATCAAACACCTACATCTATTGACTCAATACCATCAAATTATTAGAGAACATTGGGAAACCCTGCAAGACATTGGCATACTCAAAGAGTTCCTGGAAAGGATCCCAGAGGCACAATCAAAGCCAAAATTGACAAATGGGATTATATCAAGCTGAGAAGTTTCTGCACTGAAAAGGAAACACTCAGCAAATCGAAGAGGCAATGAATAGAATGGGGGAAATTATTTGCAAACTAAGCGACTGATAAAGGATTGGTAACCAGAATATATAAAGAGATCAGGAAACACAATAACAACAAAACAAAGAACCCAGTTAAGAAATGGTACTGGGGCCGGCACTGTGGCATAGTGGGTAAATCTGCTGCCTGTAACTCATTCAGTTTGAGTCCCAGCTGTTTTACTTCTGATCCAGCTCTCTGCTATGGCCTGAGAAAGCAGCAGAAGATGGCCCAAGTCCTTGGACGCTGGCACCCACATGGGAGACCTGGAAGAAGCTCCTGGCTCCTGGCTTCAGACCAGAGCAGCTCCAGCCATTGTGGCCATCTGGGGCATAAATCAGCAGATAGAAGATCTTTCTCTCTCTGCCTCTCTATAACTCTGACTTTCAAATAAATTAATTAATCTTTTAAAATATATATATAAGAAAAGAAATGGCATTGCCAAAAATCTAGAATGAGGAGCTGGAGCCAAGAATCAAACCCAAATAATCCTATGTGTGATGTGGGTAACTTAACTGCTAGCCTAAATGATAGATTTATTTTTGAAAGCAGTTTTAGATTTATGGGAAATTTGAGTTTCCATATACTCCTCATCCTTCTGTCTCTCCAGTTTTCCCTTACTAACATCTTGTATTAATATGGTACATTTATTACAACTGAGGAGCCAATATTGATATATTAACTCAAGTTATCAGTTTAAATTAGGGCCCAGTCTTGGGTTTGTATAGCTCATGAGTTTTAACCTTCATGTAATAACATCTGTCTGCCAGTAAGGTGTCAGGCACAGTTGTTTCAATGCCCTAAAAATCCCCTGTGCTCCATATATTTTGAAGCCCTGGCAATCGGATCATTTTACTGTCGTAATTCTTGTGCCTTTCCCAGATGTCTGTGGATGGAAACCCATGGTACGTAACTCACACTGACTTCTCTTCCTTAGCAATAAGTATTTAAGTTTCCTATATATCTTTTCAGGGCTGGTTAGCTCATCTCTTATTCTTTTTTTTTTATTTGATAGGTAGAGTTACAGACAGTGAGAGAGAGAGACAGAGAGAAAGATCTTCCTTCCATTGGTTCACTCCCCAAATGGCCGCTACAGCCAGCGCTGCACCGATCCGAAGCCAGGAGCCAGGTGCTTCTTCCTGGCCTCCCATGTGGGTGAAGGGGCCCAAGCACTTGGGCCATCCTCCACTGCCCTTCCAGGCACAGCAGAGAGCTGGACTGGAAGAGGGGCAACTGGGACTAGAACCTGGTGCCCATATGGGTTACCGGCGCCGCAGGCGGAAGATTAACCAAGTGAGCCACAGCATCAGCCCCATTTCTTTTTAATGTCAATTAATATTTTATCTAGATGTACCACAGTTGATTTATCCATTCACCTATTGAATAATATCTTGTTTGATTCCAAATCTTGATAATTATAAATAAAAAACCTATAATAATAAAAAAGGGCAAAGAACTTAAGCATTTTTCCAAAGAGGAACTCCAATGGCCAACAGACACATGAAAAAATGCTCAGGATCATTAGCCATCAGGGAAATGCCAATCAAACCACAATGAGGTTTCACCTCACTCCAGTTAGGATGGCTCTCAAATAGAAATTAACAAACAACAAATGCTGGCAAGGATGTGGGGGAAAAGGTACTCTAATCCACTGCTGGTAGGAATGTAAACTGGTACAGCCACTGTGGAAGACAGTATGGAGATACCTCAGAAATCTGCATACAGATCTACCATATGACCTAGCCATCCCATTCCTGGGAATTTACTCAAGGGAAATAAAATCAGCACATGTATCCCATGTTTATTGCAGCTCAATTCACAATAGCTAAGATATTGAATCAACCCAAATGTCTATCAACTGAAGACAGGATAAAGAAATTATGAGATATGTACACCATGGACTACTACACAGAGGTAAAGTGAAAAAATGAAATCCTGTCATGTGCAACAAAATGTATGAAACTGGAAAACATAATATTTAGTGAAATAAGACAGTCCCAAAATGAAAAATACCATATGCTCTCCTTGATTTGTGATAACTAACAGAGCATCTAAAAGGTAATCTATAGTAATGAAATTGACACTTTGAGATGCAATGATTTTGAACAGCCCTCATCTTGACTGTTGATGAACAGTCTTTTTTCATATTACTATTGAGCACTCTACTTAGTATGAGTTAATTACATGTATATAAAGTTAATTAAAATAGATATTAGTAAAAAATAATAATGGAACTATGAGAGGGAGGAGGCAGAGGGGTAGGACTGTGGGTGGGAGGGCAAGTATGATGGGAAGAATCACTATGTTCCTGGAGTTGTACTTATGAAATGCATGAAGCTTGCATTCCTTAAATGAAAGGTTTCTGGAGCAAAAATACATCTTAAAAAGTGTTTAAAAAAGAAATTTGAAAGGCATCAAATAAACAAGGTATCAACGCATCTGAAGGACCTAAAAAAACAACAACTAATTGAACTCGAAATTCGTAATGGCAAGAAATAACTAAAATTACAGAATAAACAAAATTGAAACAAAAAATACAAAAGATCAGTGAAATAAAGAGCTGATTTTTTTTTAAAGTAATTAAGATTGGGGCCGGCGTCATTGCTCACTTGGTTAATCCTCCGCCTGCGGCGCTGGCATCACATATGGGCACCAGGTTCTAGTCCCGGTTGCTCCTCTTCCAGTCCAGCTCTCTGCTGTGACCCAGGAAGGCAGTGGAGGATGGCCCAGGTGCTTGGGCACCTGCACCCATGTGGGAGACCAAGAAAGGCACCTGGCTCCTGGCTTCGGATCGGTGCAGCGCTGGCTGTAGCGGCCATTTGGGGAGTAAACCAGTGGAGAGAAGACCTTTCTCTCTGTCTCTCTCTCTCTCTTACTGTCTAACTCTGCCTGTCTAATAAGAAAAAAAAAAATAAGATTGATACACCATTGGCCCAACTATGAAAAAATGAGGAAAAAGACTCAATTTAATAAAATCAGAGATGAAAAAGGAAATGTAAAAAAGGATATCACAGACGTAAAAAAGACCCATTAGAAATTACTACAAAAAAGGGGCTGGCGCTGTGGCACAGTGGGTTAAAGCCCCAGCCTGCAGCACCGTCATCCCATAAGGGTGCCGATTCGAGTCCCGGCTGCTCTTCTTCCCATCCAGCTCTCTGCTATGGCATGGGAAAGCAGTAGAAGACGGCCCAAGTCCTTGGGACTCTGCACCCACATGGGAGACCTAGAAGAAGCTCCTGGCTCCTGGCTTCAGATCAGCTCAGCTCTGGCCATTGCGGTCATTTGGGGAAAGAACTAGCATAATGGAAGAGCTCTCTCTCTCTATGTCTCTACCTCTCCCTGTAACTTCATCTTTCAAATAAATAAAATAATTCTTTTAAAACAAGAAATTACTACAAAAAGCTATTTGCCGACAAACTGGAAAATCCAGAATAAATGGATTGATTCCTGGACACATACAATCTATCAAAATTGAGTCATGAAGACATAGAAAACCTACATAGATCAACAACCAAGATGGAGACTGAATCATTAACAAAGACCCTCCCAACAAGGAAAAGCCCAGGACTAAATGGCTTCACTGCTGAATTCTACCAGACATTTAAAGAACTAACTCTACTTCTTCTCAAGCTATTCAAAACTGAAAGTGAAGGGAATCTGCCAAACTCCTTCTATGAGACCAATGTCACCTTAATTCCTACACCAGAAAAAGATAACAGGGAAACAGAACTACAGACCAATTTCCTTGTTAAACATAGATGCAAAAATTCCCCAACAAAATTCTACCTAATGGAATCCAACAACACATCAGAAAGATCATTCACCCAGACAAGTGGGATTTATCCCTAGTATTCAGGGATAGTTCAACATTCATAAATCAATAAATGTGATACATCACATTAACAAACTGAAGAACAAAAACCATATGATTATCTTGATAGATGCAGAGAAAGCATTTGATAAAATAAACCATCCTCTTATGATGAAAATCTTATGAAAACTGGGTACACAAAGAACAATGCTCAAAACAATCTAAGCAACTTATGAAAAATCCACAGCAAGTATCTCATTGAATGGGGAAAAGTTAGAAGCACTTCCACTAAGATCCAGAACCAGACAAGGTTGTCTACTCTCTCTACTGCTATCCAATACTGCCCAGGAAGTTCTTGCCAGAGCCATTAGGAAAGAAAAAGAAATCAAAGAGATACAAACTGGGAAGCAGGAAGTCAAATTATCTCTATTTGTACATGACATGATTCTATATATAAAGGATCCAAAAGACTCCACTAAGAGACCATTAGAACTGATAAGAGAGTTTGGTAAAGTGGAAGAATATAAAATTAACAAACACAGGGCTAGTGTTGTGGTGCAGCAGGTTAAAGCATTGGCCTGCAGCGCTGGAAGCCCATAGGGTGCTGGTTTGAGTCCTGGCTGCTCCTCTTCCAATCCAGCTCCCTGCTGATGTACCTGGGAAAACAGCAGAAGGACAGCCTAAGTCCTTGGGCCCCTGCATCCATGTGGGAGACAGGGAGGAAGCTCCAGGCCCTTGGCTTTAGACTGGCTCAGATCCAACCATTGCTCCCATCTGGGAGAATGAACCAGCAGATGGAAGAATTCTGTCTCTACCTCTCTCTGTAACACTTTCAAATGAATAAAATAAATCTTAAAAAAATTAAAAGAAAACAAAATTAACACAAAAATCAATAGCTTTTGTATACACAGACAATGCCATGGTTGAGAAATTACTTTTAAGCTCAATCCCATTAACAATATCTACAGAAAAAAATTACAGGTGAAATATCTCTACAATGAAAATTACAAAACATATGAGAAGGAAATTGAGAGGCCAGTGCTATGGCATAATGGGTAAAGCCACCACCTGCAGTGCCAGCATTTCATATGGGCACCGGTTCAAGTCCCGGCTGTTCCATTTCTGATCCAGCCTCTGCTATGGCCTGAAAAAGCAGTAGAAGATGGCCCAAGTCCTTAGGTCTTCAGATCGGCGCAGCTCCGGCCATTGTGGCCATCTGGGGAATGAAACAGCAGATGGAAGACCTCTCTCTCTGTCTCTACTTCTCTCCATAACTCTTTCAAGTAAATAAAGTAAGTCTTTAAAAAAAAAAAATAGACAAATGAGATTACATCAAGATGAGCAGCTTTTGTACTGTAAAAGAAATACTTGGCAAAGTGAAGAGGCAACCAATAGAATGGGAGAAAATGTTTGCAAACTATGAAACGTAAATTATTAATATCAGGAGTCTATAAAGAGCTTAAGAAGATCAACAATGGGGGCCAGCACTGTGGTGTACTAGGTTAAGCCTCCGCCTGTGGTGCCGGCATCCCATATGGCACTGGTTTCATTTCTCAGCTGCTCCTCTACCAATCCAGCTCTCTGCTTTTAGTCTGGGAAATCAGTGGAAGAAAGCCCAAGCACTTTGGCCCCTGCACCTGTTAGTTAGGAAGTCAGATATGAGCTTATGTGTGTGTGACAAAGGCCTAAAGAGTTGACATCTAGGTCCAGCATATGCATCTCAAAGTCATCCCAATAACCTTCCAGGAGCAGCCCAGTATCTGCATTTCAAATATCCTGCTCTGGATCCTGCTCCTCCAGGGGGTCCTGCCCATCCTTCCTCTAACTAGGGCGACACCAGCCAGGCTTCCTCCTGTCTGATAACTTCAGGGGGAAAACTCAGATAGGAATTTTTCATATTTACATCCAAAAAGTCCTTTGTTCCGAGAGGAGTAGAGGTAGGGAGTCAAGACCCATCCCCTTAGAAACCGGCAGCCTCAACCGGACTGCACACTAGCCCCCTGCCTCTATGCTGAGCTGCCCGCCTGGTCTGGCCAGGTGTAGTCTCTTCACTCAACCATGTAACCCCGCTCTCCCCCAGTCTGAGTGACTGGGCACTCTCTCAGGTTCTGTCTGGAGAGGTGCCCATCTGTTCTTACAGATGTCCCTACCCTAATAAACCTTGCTATTCTGCTTTCTGTCTTACGCCTGAATTCTTTCTTGTGCAAAGACAAAGACCCTGCCATTCACTGGTAACCCATCCACATGGGAGACCCAAAAGAAGCTCCTGGTTTCAGAACAGCCCAGCTCCGGCCACTGTGGCCATTTATCAAGTAAACCAGTGGATAGAAGACCTGTCTCTCTGTCTCACCCTATCTCTGTTGGTAATTTGCCTCTCAAATAAACAAAAATTTAAAAAGAAAAGAAAACAACAAAACAAACAACCCAGTTAAGAAATGGGCAAAGGACTTGAACAGGCATTTTTCAAGAGGAAATTCAAATGGCCAACAGACAGACGAATAAATGCTCGGGATCATTAGCCATCAGAGGAATGCAAATCAAAACCACAATGAGGTTACAACTCACCCTGGTTAGAATGGTTCTCAATCGGCCGGCGCCGTGGCTCAACAGGCTAATCCTCCGCCTTGCGGCGCCGGCACACCGGGTTCTAGTCCCGGTCGGGGCACCGGATTCTGTCCCGGTTGCCCCTCTTCCAGGCCAGCCCTCTGCTGTGGCCCAGGAGTGCAGTGGAGGATGGCCCAGGTGCTTGGGCCCTGCACCCCATGGGGAGACCAGGAAAAGCACCTGGCTCCTGGCTCCTGCCATCGGATGAGCGCGGTGCGCCGGCCGCAGCGCGGCGGCCATTGGAGGGTGAACCAACGGCAACGGAAGACCTTTCTCTCTGTCTCTCTCTCTCACTGTCCACTCTGCCTGTAAAAAAAAAAAAAAAAAAAAAAAAAAAAAAAAAAAAAAAAGAATGGTTCTCAATCACCAGTGCCACAGCTCATTTGGCTAATCCTCCACCTGAGGCACCAGCACCCAGGGTCCTAGTCCCAGTTGGGGCACTGGATTCTGTCCCAGTTGCTCCTCTTTTCCAGTCCAGCTCTCTGCTGTGGCCAGGGAAGGCAGTGGAGGATGGCCCAAGTGCTTGGGTCCTGCACCCGCATGGGAGACCAGGAGGAAGCACCTGGCTCCTGGCTTCGGATTGGCATGGCGCACCACGCCAGCCACAGCACACCAGCCGTAGTGGCCATTTTGGGGGTGAACCAACAGAAAAAGGAAGATATTTCTGTCTGTCTCTCTCTCTCTCTCTCACTGTCTAACTCCGCCTGTTAAAAAAAAATGATGGTTCTAAATCAGAAATCAACAAACAAAAAATGCTGGCACGGAAGTAGAGAAAAAGGTACTCTAATCCACTGTTCGTGGGAATAAACTAGTACAGCCATTGTGGAAGACAGTATAGCAATACCTCAGAAATCTGAATACAAACCTACCATATAACCCAGCCATCCCACTCCTGGGAATTTACCCAAAGGAAAAGATATTAGCATACAAAAGAGTTATCTGTACCCCCATACACATACACACACACAATGGACTACTACTCAGCCACAAAAAAAAAAAAAAAAGAATAAATGTAGCTAGAAATCGTTACATTTAGTGAAATAAGCCAGTCCAAAAAAAGACAAATACCATGTTTTCCCTGATCTGTGGTAACTAATAGAGTACCAAAAATGTAGTGTATAGGAGTGAAATTGACACTTTGAGATTTGATGATTGTTTACAGCCCTTGTCTCTACTGCTAAAGAACAGTGTTTTTTCTTCTTAATATTTGTTGAACTCTTTACTTAGTATAGGGTTAGTCTTCTGAGAATAAAGTAAACTGAAAGTAGATAGATCATTGTAAATATTGAGAGAGAAAATAAGAGAGGAAGGAGGAAGAAGGGGTAGCGTGGGTGGGAGGGTAGGAAGTATCACTATTTTCCTAAATCTATACATATGAAATACATGAAAGCTGCTTACCTTAAATAAAAAAATAGTCAGACAGTCAAAGCAGAGTCAAATTGGGACAGGCAAGGATCCTGAATGTAGGGAAGCTATTTTTAGAATCATTAATCTTCCAAGTCAGATTTGTGTTTGGTTGGAGAACATAACAGGAGCAAGCTCTGGTCTCTGAGTATTTCAGGTCACTTGGTTATAATATTCCTCATTGGTTACAGAATGATTAAACTAGGCTAATCCTCCGCCTTGCGGTGCCATCACACCAGGTTCTAGTCCCGGTCAGGGTGCCAGATTCTGTCCCGGTTGCCCCTCTTCTAGGCCAGCTCTCTGCTGTGGTCAGGGAGTGTAGTGGAGGATGGCCCAAGTGCTTGGGCCATGCACCCCATGGGAGACCAGGAGAAGCACCTGGCTCTTGGCTTCAGATCTGCGCAGTGCCAGCCACAGCGGCCATTGGAGGGTGAACCAATGGAAGGAAGACCTTTCTCTCTGTCTCTCTCTCACTGTCTAACTCTGCCTGTCAAAAAAAAAAAAAAAAGTTCTTGTGGCTGGCATTGTGACGTAGCAGGTAAAGCCGCCGCCTGCAGTGCCAGTATCCATATGGGCACTGGTTGGGAGTCCCAGCTGCTCCACTTCCGATCCAGCTCGCTGCTATGGCCTTGGAAAACAATAGAAGATGGTCCAAGTCCTTGGGCCCCTGCATTCACATGGGAGACCCGGAAGAAGCTCCTGGCTCCTGACTTTGGATCAGCACAGCTCCAGCCATTTCGGCCATCTGACGAGTGTACCAGCAGATGGAAGACCTCTCTCCCTCAGCCTCTCTTTCTCTCTCTGTGTAACTCTGGCTTTCAAATAAATAAATAAATCTTTAAAAAAATTCTCCATAGTTAATAAAAGTATGTAAAAGGCCATCTGCCATACTATAACCATCTCACCACAGAGTAAACTCTGAGTATTCCTTAGCAGAATGAACTTGAAACTGAAATTCCTATATGGTTTTGTATTATTTAGTCCCAGAGATATTCAATATTTTTTAAACATGATAGTCTCTGAAAAAAGCATGACTGTACCTTGTGATGCCCATTTATCACAGCATCGTGTAGGGGAGTGATCTGGCACAGTCCTTTGATGTTGACATCTGCTCCACCTTTTAACAGCTCTCTGGCTACCTGGTAATACCCTCCCAAACTAGCTTCATGGAGTGCTGTCCAACCTATTATACAGAGAGGAAATCAAAATGAAGATTTAAAAATGGTAAATACAGTTATTAGTTTTCCTGTGAATTCCTTAAGATGCATATGGCTTTTTAAAGCAAAAACTATAACATTATATTTTGGTATTTATAATATCTATAGATATGTCACAAATGACAGTTACAGCATAAAGAAGGGGAATAATAGGCTGTGGGCACTCAAGGTTCTTATATTTAGTGTGAAGTATTACAATATTAACTCTAAGAAGAATGCAAAACATTCACGGTGATGACTTAATCCCTAGAGCAACTGAAAAATAATGCAAAAACAAAGAAACAAAAAACAGATCAAATAAACAGAAAACAAGCAGAAAATGGTAGTTCTAAATCCAATCATTTATATTAAATATAAATGGATTAATCACTTCAATTTCCAATTAAAAGGCAAGAGATTGACAGAATCAATAAAAAAGCAAAATTGGATACTGTCTACAAGAAACATAATTTAATTATAAATATACAAGTTGAAAATAAAAGGATGGAAAAGGATACAGCAAATAAACAATAAACCTAAGAAGGCCAGCATGACTGCATTAATATTATACACAACAGATATCAAGACAACCAGGTATCAGAAATACAGATGCCATTAGCTCTTGAAGGCAGACAATGGTTCCCCTCCAAGGACATATCCATCCCTTTTATTGCTCAAACTACAGTAAAAATTAGTTTGCTCAAGGCCACAAAAATGGCTACCACAGGAATGAGAACATAATCATAAAAAAGATTATTTTCTTTTCTCAGTCCTGAACAACTAAAAGATAAGGTAAATGCAAAGCAAATGTTTTCTTCCACAAAAATGCCAATGTCATATTTTTAAATTACTGAAGAAACTCCCACTGAAAGCAAGGTACACTGAGTCATTGGAAGTAAATAGTTAGGTGGGGTGTGCATAGGGACTGCAACTTTAGGTGAGAGCTCAGCAAGATGATCTAGCAACGGGCCATCTTGGGTCAATGAAGTTAGAAGAAGCCTAATTCAACAGAGGGCACCATTGCAGACCACAAATACGGCAAACAGAAGTCAAAGGTAAAAGAATGCCCCGTCCCCTAAGAGTTATTTCTCTTGTGTTATAAAACTACTCCTCAAAAATAACCATGGAGTACACTTTATAACAGATCTTTCATTGTTTCCAAAGTCTGAAAGGAATGAAATCCTCAGACAACATTTTCTTTTAACTATCTTGTAGGAAATCTCTTTAAAAATGAACAAAATTAGGAGTGGTTAAAATGCCAGTTAGGATGCCTGCATCCCACATCAGAGCTCCTTAGCTCAATACCCAGCTCCAGCTCTTGACTCCACCTTCCTGCTAATGCGAATCCTGGGAGGCAGTGGTGAGGGCTCAAGTAGCCGGGTTCCCAGCACCATGCCCGAGATCTGGACTGCATTCCCAACTCCCAGCTTGGGCCTTGCTCAGCAAGCATCTGGGAGTGTGCCTGCACATGAGCCTTGTCTCTCTCGCTCTCTCTCTAACATGTGTATCTGCCTCTCAAACAAATAAATACGAAAAAATACATAAAACCATAAATTTTCTATAAGGAAAACTTAACACATGTCTAAAAAAAGATTTAAGGATAAAACAACTCAACAGCAAGAAAACACAATTTAAAATTGGGCAAACAACCTAGATAAGACATTTCTCAAGAGAAGACATCCAAAATTGCTAATAAGAACATGAAAAAAATGCTAAGCATCACTAACAATCAGGCAAGTGCAAGTTAAAATCACAATGAAATATCACTTCGCACCTGTTAGAACAGCTGTGATCAAGAAGACAAAAATAACCAGTGCTGGTGAGAATGTGGCTAAGAATGTAAGTTGCTACAACTGATATGAGAAACTATATGGCAGCTCTTCAAGCTAAAAACAGAATTACCATGAGATTCAGCAACTCCAGGACTGGGTGTACATTGAAAGGAAAGGAAATGCACTCTCATTTATCCCGGCGTAACTTACAACAGCCAAGAAACAAAATCAACTTGCATGACTTTCACATTGAACAGATAAAGAAAATGGGGTACAGGTTGAGTAACCCTTATCTAAAATGCCAAGGATCAGAGTGTTTCACATTTTGAAATACTTGCATGTGCATGTTTTATAGGATGAGCACCCAAATACAAAAATCCAAAATCTGAAATATTCCAAATCCTAAATGTTTTGAGAAAGATGTTGGCTTTCAGAAAAGTTTTAATTTTCTAGCCTTTCAGATTTCAGATTATCAGATTAGGGATGCTCAACATAAGCTGGATGTGTGTGTGTGTGTGTATATACAATTGCATGTAGGTGCACACACACATACAAATAAAATACAGTTATAAAAGGAAAAAAAACCCTGTCATTTACAACAATAGGTGAACTGGGAGGACATCATGAAAGATAAATACCACAGGATTTCATTCATGTATAGATTCTACAAATGTTGATCTTAGAAGCAGAGAGCAGATGGTGGTTAGCAGGGATGGCAGTGGTTGGGGAGAGGGGATTGCTGAGATACTGGTCACAGGATGCAACATTTCAGTAAGACAGGAGGAGTAAGTAAGAGATCTGTTGTACAATGTGGTGGCTGACTATACCTGGTAATACATAAGGATAGTTCAAAAAGTTCATGGAAATGGAACCAAAAGCAAGTTTATTTTGGTGCAAAAAATGTTGAAATCATATATACATAGGTATTCTTGAGAAGTGCTGAGAGTGTGTAAAATAATCATGTGAAGAAATATGTGTAATAATTAGCTAGATTTAGTCATTCCATAATGCATATATACGTCAAAGCATCAGATTGTACAGAGTAAATAAATACAATTTCATTTGTCAATGTAAAAATTGAATTAAACTTCAAAAATTCATGATAATGTTAATATGGCAATTGTTAATTCTCAGATATATGAAGCAAATTCTTTTCTATATTAACTAGTCCTTAACAACTTTGCCTATTTTTTTTTTTATTGTTTAAATTTTAGAGCTAGAGACAGAAAGAAAGAAAGAAAGAATTCCAACTGCTGGTTTACTCCCCAAAATCCCACAGTGGCAAGCCAGGGCTGAGCTGGGGTCAGGGCTAAACCCAGAAACTAGGAACTCAATCCTATGTGGCTGATATCCCATATGGATGGTAGGAACCCAATTACCTGAGCTATCACCACCACCTATCAGGTCTGCAGTGGTGGGAAGCTGGAATCACAGCCAGAGCCAGGAATCAAACCCAGGAATTCTGATACAGGACACAGGCATCTTAATCACTAGGCCAAACATCCATCTCTTCCCTACTATTTTTAACGTCATCTGTTTCTTGGTTGGCTAGTAGTATACAGCTCTTGCTCTTATCAGCATCCTAGCATATGACAACCTCTCTTTTCAGTCCTAATATGCTTAGGAATCAGATAGCATCATGTGTAAAATACAGCTCGCAGCATTGGTCTGAGATGGCTTTAGTAAAAAGGCTTTATGAAACGTATTTTAGGAATTCAGTCTTTTTCAGTCTACTTCTTGGCTGTCACTCTTGTTTTCTGATAGGTAAAGAATTACAACAGGGGTCGGCACTGTGCACAGCAGGTAATGCCTATGGCACTGGCATAACACATGGGTGTTGTTTTGAGTTCTGGATTCTCCATTTCCAGTCTAGCTCCCTGCTAACGCATCTGGAAAGCAGAAAGACGGCCCAAGTGCTTGGGAGACACAGAGGAAATTCCTGGCTCCAGGCTTTGGATGGGCCCAGCTCCGGCCTTTGCAGCCATTCAGGGACTGAATTAGCGGAGGGAGGCTCTCTCTATCTCTTCCTTCTCACTCTCTAACTCTGCCTTTCAAATAAAACAAATAAATCTTTTTTAAAAAGGAATTATAGCAATTAGTTTTTAAATCAAAGACAAGGATATTGTAAAACATAAATGATGATAAAATGCAAATCTTACTTATGAAAAGACCATTGGTATGTTATTACAAAATTTTATTTATTTCTCATAGGGCATTTAGCATTCTTTATTGCTATTATAAAATTGTGACAGGTGACTCAAAAGTTTAAATTATCTGCAAGGTATAGCAAAGTGGTTATAGACTACAGGTTATTTTGCTTGATTGTTTTAAAAGCAGGGCCGGTTATTCATAAAAATAAATGACAATTTGTAACTGGCCTATTTCTGTCTTCTGTACCTCTGCTTGCTTGATAACAGCAAGGCCACCAGACTACGGTTCCTCTTGCCTTATCCCTGCTGCAGCCAAAAGATAACACAGGTGGTGTCAGGATGATGCCATGTCTGACCCTGACCAGGAACAACTGCGTCGTTAAAATTTTTCAAAGACAAATACAGTTGAAAAGGAACTGGCTGATTGGCAGACTGAGTCTCACTTCTGTATGCCTGCTTTCTGCTTGCACAAGCCCACGCACGTAATTAAATGACTAAAAAAAGTAGGTTTTGCCTTTAAAACCCCCTGCCACTGTAACTTGGGGCTGTCTTCTCTGGACTTGCTCTGTGAGAGGGCAGTCACCAGCTGGCTAATAAAGACTCCTAATTTGATCTCAAAGTCTCGCTGCATTTTTAATCTGTGCACCCCACAACAAAATAAATACATTGTGCAGAGTAGAAGCATGCTATGAAAACATTACATAAACGTGAAATGGTACATGGAAGTCACACACCGCTTGCCAGTCATCCTTGAACTTCAGCAAGAATTTAAGTCACCTGTGAGGACGTCCAGGTTCTAACACACATATTTTGAGTACATATGCACACATGCACATATAAGTGTGTTTTGAGAGGCTAAGTGATAGCTGCATTTTAACCATCACTGGTGGAACCAGGGGTTGAGGTACAGCAAGTTAAGCCAGGCTTGCCATGCTGGCATCCCATATGGGAGTGCCTAGTTCAAGAGCTGGCTGCTCCACTTCTGATCCAACTCCCTGCTACTGGCCTGAGAAGGCAGCAGAGGATGGCCCAAGGACTTGGGTCCCTGTGACCCACGCAGGAGACACAGACAGAATTCTTGGCTCGTGGCTTTGGTTTTGCTCCAACTTGGCGATTGTGGCCATCTGGGGAATGACCCAGTGATGCTCTCTCTCTCTTTCCATCTCCCTATCTCTGTCTCTTGCCTTTCAAATAAACAAACATTTTTAATTTTAGAAAGAACACTCTGTCTCTCTTTCTCTTCCAATAACAACTGCTTTTCAAGTAAACAAACTTTTAAAAGGAAGAAAAGGAACATTGCTGGTGATTCTGATAGCAACGGTTTACACACACCCTGTACAAACTGTGATCTCTGCAAGCCTGTGAGATAACGGAGCCAGAAATATAGAGAGCTAAGAGGCACAAACTGACAAGAGAGAGTAGAGAACAGGGCAATTCAAAAGGCCTAAAAAACATAGTAAGGAGGGGCCGGCACCATGGTGCAGTGGGTGAAGCTGTGGCAGCCGCCGCCTGCAATGCCAACATCCCATATGGGTACTGGTTCGAGTCCTGCCTGCTCTACTTCCGATCCAGTTCTCTCCTATTACCTGGGAAAGTAGAAGATGGCCCAAGTGCTTGGGCCCCTGCACTGGCATGGGAGACCCTGAAGAAGCTCCTGGCTCCTGGCTTCGGATCGGCACAGCTCCGGCTGCTGTGGCCACCTGGGGAGTGAACCAGAGGATGGAAGACCTCTCTCTCTCTGCCTCTGCCTCTCTGTAACTCTGCCTTTCAAATAAGTAAATAAATCTTTAAAAAATAATAATAATAAACAAAGAATTAGTGAAGCTTACAAAGTGCCTGGGGCAGTGAGGAAAATTTACATACTAACTGGCTGAAGCAAAGCAGGGAGCAGCCACGGAGGAGATGAAAGCTGGCACAGAAAACAAAACTGCTAATGAAGAGAACCAAGTCTAAGACATGCTCGGGAAACCTATCAAGTGCGAGCTGGTTGCATGGAGAGCTGCTCCTGATCTCAGTGGGCAGACGCAGGCAGGGGCCTGAGTTGTGGTGCAGAGGGTTAGGCTCAGCTTGGACGGCAGTATCCCATATCAGAAAGCAAGTCCAAGGCTGGGCTACTCTGCTTCCCATGCAAGTCCCTGCTAAAGTGCCTGGAAAAGCAGCTGATAATGACCCAAGTACCTGGGCCCCTGCCACCCATGTGGGAGACCCTGATGGATTTCCTGGCTTCTGGCTTCAGCCTGGCCCAGCTGGCCCCACCTGTTGTGACATTTTGGGAAGAGAATCTACAAAAGGAAGAACCTCTCCCTCTCTTGCTCTCCTTCTCCCAGCTTTTCAAATAAATAAATAACTCTTTTGTTTAAAAAACATGGGTATACCCAGAGTACTAAGAGAAGTGCAATAAGGATCCCAAGTCGACAGTTTGGGATCATGCAGGTTGACTTTGGTATAAAGTTTAGAATAAATCCTGCTGAAACTCTGATTACAGCATAAACCCCAGCCTTGCTAACACACATGCTGGAGATAAGCTGTGAACACCTGGTATCCACGGTCTGTGCTGTGCCATCTCTGTCTACCCTAAGACTTTTTGCACTGCTGCATAACCTGAGAAAGTAGAACAAAAGGAAAAGTGTGGACTCCAAAAAGCATCTTCCAGGCTGGCCCAGTGCTGCTTAGTGCATTACAGTGTTTAAGACACCCTTCCTCTGCAGAACAAACTGGATTCTCTCCCAAGGAGGATGGTCCCAGAGATGCAGCACTGCGAAAAGACTGCTCTTTTGAAGCTCCCTGGCCCACCCTCTCTACCTCACATGCTCTACTTCCTTGCCCACTGCTCCTGCGACAGACCTGCCATTTGGTCAGAAGCCTCCCCAGGGGCTCAGTGTGCCCTCAGCTTCTCTCCTCCAGCCAAGGCTGAGCCTAACAGGAGCACTGACCACAGAAAGCAGACCCAGGAGTCGTCCTTCTTTGGAACGACAATGGGCACAGCCCACCTGGTATAATCTTTGAATGAGAAACAGTGCACTTTTCCTGACAGCCACTGCCCTGACGGTCCCCTCCTCCCTGGCAGATCATAATGAAGATTACTTATGCTGGGAAATTACCCGACAGCTTTCTGCTTAGGACCGTCCTGGGACCCACTTCGCTGTACTTGATTCAGATAAAACTGGAGAACACTTACAGGTAACCATGGGTGGGAACTCTAACTTACCAGCATAACTGGGCTGATTAACATTTGCACCTTTTTTTATAAAACAGTGAACAAGATCCACATCATTGTGCAGAGCAGCCTGATACAGTAAATTCTCTCCGAAAATGTTTCTTCGGTTAATGCTAGAAAGAGATATGTTATACTCTCTCCTTGTTCCTGAAAGGAGAAAATGAGCAAAAGAAAAAAAAAAAACACGCTCATTTGAAAATCAGGATGAATCCAAAGAGCACTCTGGAAGTAAGGTACGCTATAGCTACAATGTTATCTATGTACAAAAAGAAGAGATAAATGTAATCAGTTTTAAAATATTTGTGGTAAATTATAAATCATGATAAGGTAGTGTACACTGGTTGAAACCCCATGAAAGATACCTATGTGAGGACACTAACAGATTTTCTCAAAGGTTCTGGTGAAAATGACTATTCAAATCTAGAACTCTGTACTATCAAGCGTAATAAAATGCGATAGGAATGGGCAAAATCAGTTAAGATGCCCAAGCATCAAACTGGCAAAGTATCTGTTCAACTGGGTCCTGACCCCAGCTTCCTACAATGCAGACCCTGGGAGGTAATGGAGATGGCTCCAGTAAGTGAGTTTCTGTCACTACAGGGGACACCTGCACTGAGTTCCTGGCTCTTGGTCTTCATCACAGTCTAACTCTCCCCAGTGCAGGCATTTCGGGAGTGAAACTGTATGGAAGTTCTCTGTCTCTGACTCTCTGCCTCTGAATTAAACAAATAAAAAACCACTTTGAAGGGGCAGGTCTATTGCACAATGAGTTAAGCAGCTGCTTGGGACACCAACATCCACCATGGGATGCCAGTTTGAGTCCCAGCAATTTCACTTCCAATTCAGCTCCCTGTGAATGGGCCTCGTAAGCAATGGATGATGTCTCAAGTACCTGAGTCCCTGCAACCTACAGGGAGAACATGATGGAGTTCCTAGCTCCCGGTTTCCGCCTGGCTGCTCTGAGTATTTGGAGAGCAAAGCAGCAGATGGAACATCTCCCCTGCTCTCTCTCTCTGCCTCTCTGCCTTTCAAATAAATAAATCTTAAATTTAAATAACAAAGCAGTTCAGGTCAGCACCACTGCAGCTCAATAGGCTAATCCTCCGCCTTGCAGACACCAGCACACCAGGTTCTAGTCCCGGTCGGGGTGCCGGATTTTGTCCTGGTTGCCCCTCTTCCAGGCCAGCTCTTTGCTGTGGCCAGGGAGTGCAGTGGAGGATGGCCCAAGTGCTTGGGCCCTGCGCTGGCCGCAGCGGCCATTGGAGGGTGAACTAACGGCAAAAAGGAAGACCTTTCTCTCTGTCTCTCTCTCTCACTGTCCACTCTGCCTGTCAAAAAAAAAAAAAAAGAAGAAGAAGAAAGAAAAAAGTTCAGTGCAAACTAAGTTCTGGGCATTCACATTCAGTCCTAACTAAATAACTGCTGTGACTTTCCCCCTCATCCCCTTCTAAACAACCAGAAACCTAAGTGGAATGCATGCGGGGAATCTAGTTTCAAACACTGGAGAGTGCAAAGTTCGGACCTAGGACCCCCCTGAAATGAAGGGACACAGACAAGGGCAGGAGGCCTAGATCACCCTGGCTTCTTGCACAGGGTTGGGTAGGGGACAGGCAAAGCAGATGGATCTTGCTGATGTGAGGAAATAGACATTAGATGGGAGGAGGCTGGGATGGTACAGCTTGCTGGAAAGAACCCAAGATGGGAGAACACAGCAAAGACACTAGAAACTCATCCAAGGTATTCCCTGAGTCATTATCCAGATATTGAATTGCTCGTGCATAAGGCCAGCATGAACGACTATCAAGGAACTGTAATTAACCATCGGCAGAAAATACACAGAGCTTGGAGATACGCCCATGCCTACCAGCTTGCAAAGACAAACTCTGCTTAACAGGGAGAGGCAGGAGTGGGGGAGGGGGAGGCACAGCTCTGATCTGGTGGTTCACTCCCCAGATGCCCACTCTGACCAGGGCTGAGCAGATACTGAGAATTCAATGTGAGCCTCCCACGTGGGTGGCTGGGACTCAACTACTTGAGCCATTGTCTGCTGCCTCCCAAGAGTCAACATTTTCAGAAATCTAGAATTGCAAGCTGGAGCTGGGACTTGAACTCAAGTATGGGACGCAGGCACCCTAATCAGTGTTTTGGCTGCTGGGCTGAACACTCACTGCTACAGCTGCCTTTTTTTTTTTTAAATGAAACTTTGAGGGGCCAGTGCTGTGGCACAGCAGGTTAACGCCCTGGCTTGAAGCGCTGGCATCCAAAATGGCACCAGTTTAAGACCTGCCTGCTCCACTTCCCATTCAGCTCTCTGCTTTGGCCTGGGAAAACAGTAGAAGATGGCTCAAATCCTTGGGTCCCTACACCCACATGGGAGACCTGGAAGAAGCTCCTGGCTCCTGGCTTTGGATTGGCACAGCTCCAGCTGCTGTGGCCAACTGGGGAGTGAACCATCGAATGGAAGACCTCTCTCTCTCTCTCTCTCTGCCTCTCCTCTCTCTGTATAACTTTGACTTTCAAATAAGTAAAAAAAATCATTAAAAATAAATAAATAAATGAAACTTTGAGAATGTTACACTTTTCAATTCTTAAAAATTTACTTATTTGAGAGAAGGACCCATCTGCTAGCCACTCCCTAAATGCCTAGAACGGCTGGGGCTGAGCCAGGGCTGAATTCAAGAGGTGAGAACACAACAAAGGGAATATAATCTGACACCTGAGTGACAAATAGACATCACTTAAGCCATCCCTGCTGCCTCCCAGGGTCTGTGTTAGCAGGAAGCTAGAGTTAGGGGCCAGAGTCGTGACTCAAACCTAGGCACTCTGATATGGGACATGGGTATCTTAGCCAGCACTTTAACCAGTAGGCTAAATACCTAACCCCAGAGTAGCTGTTCTTGCACATTCCATCACATTTTCTACACAATCAGGTTCATAACTAAAAACATCCTTTCTAAGCTGGCTAGAACCTGCAGTACAGAGCTCAACAGAAACGATGGGAGGAGACGCCCCTGTTCTGCCTGACCGTCTTGGGAAAGCCCTTTGTCAGGCTGAGGAAACCCCCCTCTATTCCTAGCTCACAGAGAGTTTTATCAGGAATGTATGCTAAATGTTGTCAAAGCCCTTTTCAGAATCTTAATATTAAAATGATCTTACTTTTTTTTCAGCTTATTATAATGAATTATAGTGATCAAATTTTTAAATGTAAAGCCAACCTTGCATTCCTAGGATAAACACTTTTTGGTCTTGGTATATTAAATCATGTTAGATCTGATATGCTAAATTCTGTTGAGAATTCATGAATTAATAGTTTTTCTTCTCATAACATCTTTGATTTTGGCATCAGTTTAATGGTGACCTTGTAAAATGAGCTGGGAAGTATTTCCTCATAAATTTTTTGGAAGAGTTTGTAAAGAACTGGCATTATTTCTCACTTAAATTTTTGTTAGAAGTCACCACTGAAAGTACTTCAGATTGAAGCAGCTGATGCTACCAATGGATTGTGAAATGCTGGGAAAATCCTAACTCCTGCTGAACACAGTTTCCTTATCTGTGAAATGAAGAAGTACAGGCAGGTAATAACCAGAATGCCCTTTCTGTAAGTTACTTACTCAAAGAAATGGAGAAATACTCAAATATGTCTCACTCACCTTTCCTTTCTCCAAATCGTTCATTCTTCCTGATCCATCCACTCTGGAATCTGGATAAATGAGCATCCCTTCGTTTACCTCTTATTAAAGCAATATCCTGCATTCTTTAAAAATAAATGTAGTTTTTAAATCACCAATGTTTTCTACAAGCATTCATGAAGAATCACACCAAATTTTTACTAAATTTTTAAAATGCAAAGGTATTTTACTGGGCTATTCTCCAGTGTATTGCAGCTTTAACAAGAAGTGACTCCTCAATGGACTGCACGTAAATCCATGGCAGGCAGGCCCATGCCACCCTCTCTCCATGACACCCGTGGGACTCGCTACTCTGCTTGCAGTCACCTGCCAGTGTGAGCATTCTGAATCTCCCACCCCTCACTCTCCATTTCCCTATTCTAGGGAAAAAGAGGCAGGCTTTTGTTTGCAAAAGAAAAAACTTGTTATGTGGTATGACACTGATCAAAAATTTCAAAATCCAAAACAAAAAGAAACATAATAAAATTCTTTACTTGAACCAAATTTCCCCAGCTATGTAAGTATCCATTAGGTACATACAGCCTACCTGGAGAGAGACATAATTTGGTAGCATACCTGAAATTCTTAGTTGAACATTGATTTATGTGATCTTCATCACTACGTATTTCTGGTAAAATGTTTTCTGGCATGTTACACGTGCCAGCTGAGGGCTTTGCTTCCCTGATGACTTTCAGCTTTTCCAGTCTGGATGATCTCCTTAACACACGTGGAGTGTCCTGGTCAGAGCCATTTTCCACTAGATTTGAATTTTCCTTACTGTTTAGTGGCTCACAAGAGGTGACATTTTGGTGAGCAGAAGCCTGCAATCGACATGAATTTGGGTCTTCCAGAGTCTGTAAAGATGTAAATACACCCACAAACAATTACAGCACTGCAAAAAAATTTAAAACCAGAAGAAATTAAATTTTACCTTGTCCTCTAATCAAAATGCTTCTTACAAAATGAAAGTTCAAGAATTTGCAGGCATATGAACATAATGAAAAATTTATAACTGGTGTAATAAAGGAAAATGCATATTTAAGAGGTTAAGAAGAGTGTAAGTAAAAATAATTTTGCTCAATATTCATTCTTAAAATGCAAGGGACAACCTAAGGTCATTTTGGTGCTTTAATTTATGCAGGAAATGGTTAGCGTACAACAATGAGATTCAGAAAACATTAGAAAGTCCATACAAGGCCAAATGGAGGTTCTACTCAGCCCAGTATTTTGTGATTTGACAGAATTAACAAATGATATTTTCTGGAACAAGATAGTATATAAACTCCATTACACTGATTTTTAAACGTTAATAGCATAGCACGAATTCCTAACTTCCCCTTAAAAATATACTACAGAATTAAACTTTTTTGAGGATACGTGTGTATACACACACACACACACACACACACACACACATATATATATATTCTAAACTTTTCCTGAGCTTATTTATATATATATATATATATATATATATGTATATGTATATGTATATATATAGCTTACAAATCTCTCAAGGTTATAAATTCCATATTTTTATGATAGCTGAGTAAGAGTATTCAATTAGTAAATCTCCTTTATACTTTTAAAGGAGTTTCCTTTTTCTTTTCTTTTGAAGACTTGCTAAGTTTCTGCTCACATCAATACTGATCATAATTTCATATACTTTATCCATAGTCCTTCTTTTCAGATTAGAACACTATGTGACTTTTCATGTCCTTTCTCCATGATTAGTTTTTATTTTTCTGGATTTCTTTTAATTTTATTAAATCAGTTTGGAGATTTGTTAACT
Organism: Sylvilagus floridanus; assembly: GCA_949820135.1. Lineage (NCBI taxonomy): Eukaryota > Metazoa > Chordata > Mammalia > Lagomorpha > Leporidae > Sylvilagus > Sylvilagus floridanus. The sequence goes on from OX463246.1 coordinate 571,861, forward strand.
AAAACTGTGTGCAGTGTTTTTCTGGGTTTGAGTGCTGTATCTTGAGCTCAGCGCTAGGTTATTTAAGTCTTCCCAAGGGTGTTCATAAGATCATTTGACCAACAAGAATATCCAAAAGGAAAAAAAAAAAAGAGAGAGAGAAAAAGAACTATCCAAGTGACTGCATTAGTGAACTGGTTAAAATCATAATAACACACTGATAAAGTTGGTCACCATTCAGCAAATTACAAGATGTAAACAGTGCTATATTTCCTGACATGAAAGACAAATAAGATATGAAATTTAAAAGTTACAAAGCATACAGATGACATTTTTGTATAAATTAACCTTACATAGAACATGATAAAAACAAATGAAACTTTTAACAATGCTTATCTCTAGAGACTGGAGCTGTAATTCTATAATATCTGAATTTTTTATAGAGGACACAAACTGCCAACATGAAAAAGGACCTCAGCCACTGCAGAACCGCCTGGTCTGAAACGGCAGAAATTCCAAACTCGCACAGCTATGACACTGGGCAGTATTCTCAGATACAGAAGGCAAAGTTCTTCTTAAGCCTGAAGAGAGGCATAATTTTTCCCCTCTCCTGGCAGCCCAATGCATATGTTCTATGTCCAATTATAAATTAATGCCAAGTCTCTTATAATCCTTCTTATATATAAGCAACCTAATAATATGTCTTCTTGGATCTACTGGGAAGAAATCTATCCAATTTTCTAATTCCTTTGGAAACTCTACCCCACAGGAATTTCTAAAAAGATCACTGTTTGCTTCAAATTACAAAGTATCATCTGAGTGTTGAGTAGAAAATGTGAACTTCACACAATGAGGACTTATTAAAGGTCACCACAGAAGGCAGACTCACAGACTCATACTTAACCCACTTTCACTGCTGTCAGATGCTTGTCCTGCTGTTCAGTTAGCCTGAAGCCTTGTTCACATGGTGTGTAACAGAGAGACTCCAAATTCACCCCTGCTACTTGTGTGCAGTCTTCATCGAGCTCCACTTCCAAAGATTGGTTTCTAGCACTGAGACTGCCACCTTCCTCTTCTCCATGACAGATGGGCCCCACTCTGGCTTCTGACGACGCATTCAGGGTTGCCAACAACTCAGCTGGCAAGGCCGTACCCTCTGTGCCTTGCAGCAAATCTCCACCACATGTCGTCCAGGCAGTCAGAGGCAGGGGGATGGAACTCGGGGAGTCACTCAGTGGACTCAGCAAGTCTCCAGGGTCAGCATCCTTCTTTATTTCCGACAGTTCCAACAGTCGTTCCTCCCAGCCACTTCCTGGTGATGTCAGCAACTTACTCTCCAAGGCAGACACAAAAGTTTCGAGAGAACTTCCTTCATCAGAGTTCTCTTCACGAGTCACAGCCAATGAAACTTCCTTTGAACCACGCTCAGAAAGCGGATCTGATGTGGCTAAGATCTTCTCTGGCTCCGCTGATGACTTCTTCACAGCAACTGTGTCAGATACTGTAACAGCAGCGCCTGAAAAAAGGCTAACTTCAGGGGAATCTGTGTCTTCACTCAGGTCCTGCGTATGCCAAATAGAAATTCTATGATTAGGACATGTACAAAAAGTGCTTAAAATGAAGTTTTTAGTTTTATAATGTATTTTCTTTGTAAGTTATCCTCAAAAGATTCAGGGATAGACATCTGGCCTAGCAGTGAATACACTGGTTAGGAGAAAGACCTGTGTCTCCTACCAGACTACCTAAGTTCGAGTCTTGATTCCTAAATCGAGCTTACTGGTACCACGCAACCTAAGATGCAGCCAATGCTGGAGTTAAATGGGCAGGTCTCTGACACCCACATGGAGAAGTGAATTGAGTTCCTGGCTCCTGGCGTCAGCCCTGGCCAAACCCAGTCCATACAGGCATTTGGGGAGGGCATCAGCAAGAGATTGCTCTGTATCTGTTTCTCTGAATCTTTTCTCTCTCTACCTATTAAATAAGTAATTATTTTCAAAGGGTTGTCAAACACCCCCTCCAACCTTCCATAAATAAAAAGAATATTCATTACTGCTCTCCTATACCAAATTACTAATGACTGAGTACACAATTAAACATTCAATACTGGGCCGAGAGTAACACTAGCTGGACCAAATTTAAACTCAGCTAGGTTTAAATCACGCTAACAAAGAGGACGAGCTGCCATGGACAGCTGAACTGGGGGATGCTCTCAAAGCTTCAAAGCAGCCAATGATTACAAAAACTTCTCATGCCAAAAAATTTGGTTTTATGAAATTATTAACCAGGAATAAAATGTATGTCATTTCACTTTTCTTATTCCTCATTTTTAATGAATATGCAAATATGAAGTGCAACAGCCAAAGGATAGTGGTCGGAGAGAAAACGAGGAGCAATACATCAGAGGTCTGTGTAAATTTATAAGTCTTGCCAGTGAATTAATGTTTGTGGCCTCTGGGTGTTTTAAGCATAAAACAAAAACTTACATTTCTAAATGGCTATTATTTTTCAAAGACATCATCTTAATAGATTAAAGTCATTCTTTTTTTTTTAAAGATTTATTTATTTATTTGAAAGTCAAAGTTACACAGAGAGAGGGGAGGCAGAGAGAAAGAGTCTTCCATCTGATAATTCACTCCCCAACTGGTAGCAACAGCCTGAACTGTGCCAATCCAAAGCCAGGAGCCAAGAGCTTCTTCTAGGTCTCCCAAGTGGGTACAGGGGCGCAAGGACCTAGACCATCTTTCACTGCTATCCCAGGCCACAGCAAAGAGCTGGATGGGAAGAGAGCAGCTGGGACTTGAACCGGCGCCCAAATGGGATGCCAGCACTTCAGGCCAGGGCTTTAACACACTGAGCCACAGCAGCGGCCTGAATTAAAGTCATTCTTATAATGTTCCCATAGGGGAAGGTGCTGTGGCATAGCAGGTAAACCACCACCTGCAATGCTGGCAGCCAATATGGGCACCAGTTCAAGTCCTGGCTGCTCCACTTCCAATCCAGCTCCCTGCTGATGCACCTGGGAAATCAATGGAAGATGGCCCAAGTTCTTGGACACCTGCAAAGAAATGGGAAACCTGAAAGAAGCTCTGGGCTCCTGGCTCTGGCTTGGCCCAGCTCCAGGCACTGCAGCCATTTGGAGAATGAACTACTGGATGGAAGATCTCTCTCTCTCTTGTCTCTCCTTCTAATTCTGCCTTTCAAACAAAATGAATCTTTTTTTAAAAATGATGTTTCCACAGGCAAAATATACCTAGAATCTCTTTTGAAACTGCTTTCAAAATCAGCTCATAAGCCATTCAGGAAAATAATAAGAAACCTTTTCCAATAATAAAAACTGTTGATTTCCCTGACCATAAATAACAGCATGTGTTTCAATGACATCAATGATTTTTTCCAAAAATCAAATTTACTACCTCTTGGCAGGATGCACTCTAATTTGTAAGCCTTTTATTGTTCTAATCTGACATGAATATGAGATGTAAAAACCATTGTCTTTTCTACCTCTCACCATTTATCTTCTATATGGAGAATACAGAGCTTAAGAAGATATATTTATTAGGAATATTAATTTTAATTTTCTGAGAGAGATACAAGGAATCTGGAAGAAATTCAAGAACCAGATCCTACTCATTCTCCAAGTAGCAGCTCAAAGCCTCCCTCATGCCTGAAGTTCTTAGGTCTACTAAGTTCAAAGCACTACTTATACTAAAGAACATGCACTGGGCTTTTCCCTAAAGGGATTTGCTAAATCCTAACTGAAGCGTCAAGGTTTCAGTGCCTAAGACATTAAATAGGATATAACTAACATCACAGAACACCTGTGAATGAAAATGAGTGGCATAAACCATTTCTTATCAAACAGTTCCATGGAGCCTAGTGAATTGCAAGATTAAGTTTGTGCTTGTGTGTATGTGTGTGTGTGTTGGTGGGCAGGCACAGATGATTTTTTCTTTTCTTTCCTTTTTTTTAAGACTTTTTAATTTGAAATGCAGAGTTAGAGAACGAGGGAGAGAAAGAGACAGAGAGATACCTACCATCTGATGCTTCTCTCCCTGGATGGCCACAACAGCCCAGGAGCTTCTTCTACATCTCCCACGTGGGTAGGAGGGGCCTAAGCACTTGGGTCATCTTCCCCTGCGTTCCTGGGCATACTAGCAGGGAGCTGGACAGGAAGTGAAGCAGCTGGGGCTGGGACCAGTGCCCACACGGGATGTTGGCATCACAAGCAGCAGATAACCCACTGTGTCATGCCAGTGCCAGATTTGCACAAGTGTTTGAGAATGCTTGGTGGGAGACCGTTAAACAAGTTGCCTTGCTGGGACTCTTCATAGCATGTGCAATGTGAATCTTTGGGGACTTAGGACATGGTATTTTCCAAACTTATTGATCCAAAAAATCCTTCACAGAAGATCTATTAATGCCAAAGGGTTCAAGGGATTAAGAAAAATTTATATAGTTGATGAATAATGACTACCAGACAAGGAACAATTGCTCTGGTCAAGATCATAGAGTTATCTGAAACAGATACACAGAAGGGATAGGAACTGAGCCAGAAATTAAAGGTTTGTAAGAGTAAAGGGGAGGATGGGGCCAGCATGTGGCACAGTGGGTAAAGCTGCCACCTGCAACATTGGCATCCCATGTGAGCACTGGTTCAAGTCCCAGCTGCTCCACTCCTGATCCAGCTCCCACACTTCTGATCCAGCTTGCTGCTAAAGGCCTGAGAAAGCAGCAGAAGATGACCCAAACGCTTGGGCCTCTGCACCCATGTGGGAGACCTGGATAAATCCCAGGTGCCTGACTTTGTCCTGGCCCAGCCCTAGCTATTGCAACCATTAGAGGAGTGAATCAATAGATGGAAGATATTTCTCTTTATCTGTTTTTTAAAAAATATTTTTAAAAAACATTTATTTGTTTATTTAAAAGACAGAGTTATGGAGAGAGGTAGAGATAAGGAGAGAGAGGTCTCCCATCTGCTGGTTCGCTCCCCAAATGGCTGCAACAACCAGGGCTGCACCAGGCTGAAGTCAGGAGCCAGGTTCTTCTTCCAGGTCTCCCACATGGATGCAGGGGTCCAGCACTTGGGCCATCCTCTGCTGCTTACTAGGCACATCAGTAAGAAGCTGGATGGGAAGTAGGGCAGCCAAGACTTAAACCAGCACCCAAATGGGATGCTGGTGGTGCAGGCCGGGGCTTTAACCCACTACACCACAATGCCAGCCTCATAAATAAATAAATCTTTAAAAAAGAGAAAGAGAGGGCCGGCACTGTGGCACAGTGGGTTAAAGCCCTGGCCTGCAGCACCAGCATCCCATATGGGCGCTGGTTCTAGTTCCGCTGCTCCACTTCTGATGCAGCTCTCTGCTTTGGCCTGGGATAGCAGTGGAGGAAGGCCCAAGTCCTTGGGCCCCTGCACCCACGTGGGAGACCTGGAGGAGGCTCCTGGCTTCAGATTAGCCGTTGTGGCCATCTGGGGAGTTAACCAGCGGATGGAAGACCTCTCTCTGTCTCTACCTCTCTGTAACTCTGTCTTCCAAATAAATAAAATAAATCTTGAAAAAAAAGAGAGAGAGAAAGAGAAAGAGAAAGAGAGGAACACATTATTTCTTAAACATCAACTGGGTATCAGATACCATGAGCCTTCCCTGCTCTGAGTCGTCACCTAAGTGAAATGAGTTTCACAGTCAGTATTTTACAGATGTAAATGACAGAGTGGCACTTGGAACCTAAACCTGGTTCCAATTTTATATTCTTTCCCCAGCCTTTTGGCTCTTTGCTTAAGTAAAAAGAGATGGTGGCAGGAATGTGTAAGGTGCACCTGAGATAAAGACAGCTATAGGCATGGCAGGGCTTTCTGAGGAAACGCTCAGCCGCTTGTTATCCCTGCAGAGTGGGAGAGCCAGGGGACAGTCCTCTGGTTCCCAAGGCAGCAAGCAGAAAGTAAAGCCAAAGCACGAAGTTGACACTGAAGGCAACCAGAAAATGAGAAAGCAGTGTCCACCACAAGGTATTCAAAGGACTAGTGTAACAGACAAGCTGACAGCAGGAATTCACTAGTCATGTCTGCAAGGAGCTTAACAAGTAACACACTTCTCCAGACAAACGGTAACAGGCATCACGTTGGCTGAGAAACAGATAGAAAACCCCATCTTGTTAGACTCAAGGAAGAATAAACACTGGAAGATGTATTGACAAAAAAGATTTCTATCTATTGAAATGGAGCCTCAGTCATATTCTTGCCTAGGGGAGACTGAATGAACTTGATACTGTCATTGAAACATTTTTTTTAATCCATGATCTATATAGCTAATCTCCATGATAAGGACCAAAATTTTCTTTAAGATTTATTTATTTATTTTGAAAGTCAGAGTTACAAAGAAAGAGGGAGAGACAGACAGTGAGAGATCTTCCATCCACTGGTCCACTCTCCAGATGGCCTCAACGGTCAGCGCTGACCCAGGCTGAAGCCACTTGGGTGACAAGGGACCAAGCACTTGGGCCATCTTTCACTGCTTTTTCCAGGCCATTAGCAGGGAGCTGGTTCCAAAGTGGAGCAGCCAGGACAGGACCCAGCCCCCATATGAGGGATGAGGGCATTGCACCTGCAGATTCACCTACAACATCACAACGCTGGCCCCTAGACAAACATTTCCATCAATACATTTTTAATTTAAATCCAAGTTCTACAAAACTAATCTCTGTGACACAGACCAACCTTTTCTGAGTGCAGCAGAACTTCAGGACTTTCAGCCACAGGTCCTAGAAGACAATGATATATTTTTATTTCAGTTTACTACAGTACTAAAAATATGCCCTCTCACTCAGCACTTTATAATCAATTAACTTGAGTCCCCCTCAGTCCAGTGACATACCAAATATTTTATAAATATGGATTTAGTAATATAAAATTGCTATTGTCTTGGCAATGAGGTTATAAAATTGCTCCATTTTTTAAACAAAAATTGAATATGCCTTCAGATAGACTTGTAATTATCTGAAATTAGTTTAGCCAAAAATCAATGTTAACTCTTTTTTGGCTGAAAAACCATTCTGACTTTTCCAGTATCATCATCTACCTCATTACAGGTAATAGAGCTTATGTGAATTCATGTCTCTAGAGACAGGCATGAAACGGAACACCCACGGGGCCAGAAGGAGTCAAAGGCCCTGGAGAAGCCAGCGTGGTGGTGTAGTGGGTTAAACCACGGCCTGCATCTCATATGGTGTCAGTTCATGTCCAGTGCTCCACTTCTGAGCCAGCTCCCTGCTAACATGCCTGGGAAAGCAGCAGAAGATGGCCCAAGTCCTTGGGCCCCTGCCACCCATGTGGGAGACCTGGATGAAGTTTCTGGTTCTTTGAGGCCATTTGCAGAGTGAACTAGTGATCGGAAGATCTTGTCGATCTCTCTCTCTCTCTCAACGTAACTCTGCCTTTCAAACAAATAAACAAATCTTGAAGTCTCCCTGAACAGTATGAGGACTGCTACCGTGCCTCCATAGTCCTCCGACAGCAGTTCAAGTCAAGTCAGACTGAGCAAAGACGAGGGAAAAAGTATTTCTACTCCACACTCCTTTGCCTTCTACCTCCACCACCAAGACTCATGTATTCTGATGTAGTTGGGTAGGAATTCAGGACCATGGATGCTTCAAGCGTGTTTGCTCACGTCTGGCTTCTTCTGAACCATCTACACAACTAGAAAGAAGAAAGCAGCTATTTGCTGAACCTCAGAATGCACACTCAAGCCAGACACATTTTTTCAGGTGGGACGGTTGGGGGGGGGGGGAGTAGAATAAGTATAAATACATTCACAGAGCTTCTCATTTTCCACAATCTGTTTTTTTTCTTGCTTCACCTTTGCCATTTAATGATTGAAAAAAGAAAAGAAATGACGACTATAAAACCAGCTAGGAAGGTTACGTTCATGGCATTCCATTCCCTCAAAGGACGCTAAGCAAAAAATCTTAAGAACAAATAATTTCTCATCCTTGCTTTAGAAACCTTTGTGTCAAGCAGTGATGGCACATTTACTGTCTGAATCCTAACCTCTATACTTGCAAGGAGTCTTTCCTAAACTAAACTCTCAGATCCTTGGAGGGTTAGTCAAAACCAGACAAGAAGATTTCACCCTCTTCCTCCTCCCTTGCATTGAAACAAAGAATCTCACATCCTCCTTTGTTGTCTTCAACCACTGCATCTTCAAAATGATCATTTCTGATTTATGCCTACAGTTCCTATTTTCAAAACTCAATAAATCAGTAAAATATTTTACAGTAATTTTATTACTGTATTAAAAAGTATTTAGAAGGAATTCTCATTCTCTAACTACAAATACAAAAAGTATTATCTTTTTAGTTATTTGAAAGTTACAGAGAGGGGCCGGCACTGTGGTGTAGTGGGTGAAGCCACTGCCTACCATCCTATATGGGCACCAGTTTGGGTCCCGACCACTCCACTTCCAATCCAGCTCTCTGCTGAGGCCTGGGAAAGTAGTAGAAGATGGCCCAATGCTTGGGCCCCTGCAGCTTTGTGGGAGACCCAGATGACCTAGCTGACTCCTGGCTTCGAATCGGTGCAGCTCCAACCACTGCAGCCAATTGGATAGTGAACCAGCAAATGGAGGACCTCTCTTACTCTCTGCCTCTCCTTCTTTCTCTGTGTGTAAAGTCTCTCTTTCACATAAATAAATCTTAAAAAAAAAAAAAAAAAAAAAAAAAAGTTGCAGAGAGAGATGGAGACAAAGAGAGAGAGAGAGATCTTCCATCTGCTGGTTCATTCACCAGATGGCTGCAACAGCTAGACTGGGCCAGGCTGAAGCCAGGAGCCAGGTGCTTCATCCAGGTAACTCATGTGGGTGGCAGCGGTCCAAACACTTGAGCCATCTTCCACTACTTTTCTCAGACCATTAGCAAGGAGCTGGACTGGATGTGGAGCAGGAGGGACAGGAAATAGCATCCACATAGGATACTGGTATCAAAGGTAGCAGCTTTATCTGCTTAACCACACTGTCAGCCCCAAAAAGCATTATTCTTGAATTCTTGTATATACTCTAGAGTTACTAGAAGACTTTGTAATTTCTCTACTTAGCATTTGAGAGAGAAATAATGTAATGGTATGTGTAAGAATTAACTCTAAAGTGCCAAAGACAAAGAATGTGGCCATAGGAGCTGAGTTTTAATCTACACAACAATTTTAACTTGCATATAAACTTAACTTATACACAAGCACTTTAAGGCCAAGCTAGTACAATTAATATAATTGACTTATTTTGGTCATTCTACAGTTGGGTTAGAATTACCCTTTCAATTTGGAGAGAGAAGATAGGACTTTATTTATATTAAACAGAGTCAATTACAAAAGCTAATGATTAAACAATACTTCCATAAGATTTAACCTACAGTCTGGAATTAAATGATTTTTCTGTTCTGAACACCATGAAAGGAGTAGAAGCAAGAGAGAGCTGAAACAAAGTGCTAAAAGGGACGGGAACTGCCAATTCCACGAGTCTCTAGTCACCACAGCTTCAGGGCAGCAAGAAAATCACAAAATCCTCACCCTGACACGTCAGTAAGACTTGAGAGCACAGTCAATACGGGTAGGACAACAATACACAGAAATCAACAGCATCACAAGGCATCAACGGCTCCCCAAAGGCAAGTGGGCAGGAGGCTGGAACTATGTGAAGTGCAGGACAGAGTGGACCCTTGTTTTCCTATAAATACTAGGATCATGTATGAGAATAGATCTTTTATGTAACAATTGCGGACACCTGCTATGGCCAAAATGCAAAGAAGGAAAAGGAATGCCTAAGGCATAACATCGTCCCTGACTTCTCCGTCTCAAATTGCTCAAGACCATTTTGGGATAAAGGATTTCAGCCTCTAAGATGGTCCCTCTGTCAGCTTCATCAATGTGGCTCTTCAGTGTATCAATAGCTGCATCTTGTAAAAGGTACATTCGTCATAGTCTGAATCATGTCAGGTTATTTGATAATGATCTGACTTTTACCAAGTCACAAAATCTTTTACATATTTGAAGAACAAATCAATTACTATTTGCACTTATTTAAGTCAGTTTATTAAACTTTTATATGGAAAACTTGAAAATTACTGCTTCTTGAACATTTAAACACTGTTTATGAATTTAAATTCACTTAAACAATTTAAAGTAAATGATGTTTTTTAAAGATTTTATTTATTTATTTGAAAGTCAGAGTTACACAGAAAGAGACAGAGAGGCAGAAAGAGAGGTCTTCCATCCAACGGTTCACTACCCAACAGGCTGCAACAGTTGGAGCTGCAACGATCCAAAGCCAGGAGCCAGGAAGTTTCTTCTGGGTCTCCCACATGGGTGCAGGGGCCCAAGAACTTGAGCCATCTTCCACTACTTTCCCAGGCCACAGCAGAGAGCTGGAATGGAAGTGGAGCAGCTAGGACTAAAACCAGCACCCATATGTGATGCTAGCACTGCAGGTGGCAGCTACGACACAGCGCCGGCCCCAGTAAATGTTTATACCTCAAACATTTCTTACAAAAGACAAAGCACACGAAGCATGAACTGAGAATCACTGTTTTGCCTCTACCAAACTGATCAGCAGAAGCATAATGAGCCAGCTCCTTATTTTTTCAGCACTTACCCCAGACATCATTGGAAGAGTCCTACTTTTTAGCAGTGACAGGATATTAAGAGCCATCCTGTTTATCTTCAAGCTATAAGATGGTTACCAATTCTGTAAGGATCCTAGTTTATTTAGCATTTATATACTCACTGCACCCATAAATTGGGCACAAATAAGGCTCAATACTTGTTACGATGAACAGGTACTGTTAAAAACCAAAATCTAGAGATCAGGAGTGCATGTAAGAGTTAGTGTTAGTAGTGGCCAGTGTTGTGCAGCACCAGGTTAAGCCACAGCTTGCAATGTTGACATCCCACACTGGAGGTGTGGTCTGAGTCCCGGCGTGTTAGACTTCCCACCTTGCTCCCTGCTAATGCACATAGGAAGGCACCAAAGATGGCCCAAATACTTGGGTCCCTGCCACTCATATGGGAGACCAGGATGGAATTCCTGGTTCCTGGCCCAACATTGGCTATTGTGGCCATTTAGGGAGTAAGTCAATGGATAGAAGCGTCTCTTTCTCTCTCTCTCTCTCTCTCCCTCTCTCTCTCTCTCTCTCTCTCTGCTTTCTTCCCTCCCTCCCTGTCACTCTGCCTTTCAAATAGGTAAATAAATCTAAAAAAAAAAAGTCTGTGGTTGGCCACATGGTACTTAAAGACAAAGATGCCATCTACTGATACAGCCAAAAACCCAGGGTAATACTGGCCTGTGTGACTGTCAGCCAAAAAAGGCACAGCACACATATTAAGAAATGTTATGAACATAAAAATAAACAAGCACTGTTTTCAAATTGAGCCTTAAAATCACAAGTCAAAAGAGCAAGCGTTTGGTGCAGCTGGTACTGATGACACCTGCCCTGCTTCTCCCCTCAAGTGCACAGCACGACCCAGGGTCACCATCAACACCGACTTCATTTTAAGATGTATGCTGCGGGGCTGGCAATGTGGTGCAGCGGGTTAACGCCCTGGTCTGAAGCGCTGGCATCCCATATGGGCGCTGGTTCAAGACCTAGCTGCTCCACTTTTGATCCAACTCTCTGCTATGGCCTGAGAAAGCAGTAAAAGATGGCCCAAGTCCTTGGGCCCCTGCACCCGCGTGGGAGACCTGGAGGAAGCTCCTGGCTCCTGGCTTTGGATCAGCACAACTCTGGCCGTTGCAGCCAATTGGGGAGTGAACCAACGGATGGAAGACCCCCCCCCCCTCTCTCCTCTCTCTCTGTGTAACTCTGACTTTGAAATAAATAAATATCTTAAAAAAAGAAAAGATGCATGCTGCATCAGACTAATCATTCATAAATCCATACTAAATAAGCCTTCTGTTTTTAGGCAAGGACAAATTTTCTTTTCAGACTTACATATGTGAAAACCCACCTCCAGTGTTTCCGTGGTTCAGTGGAAGCACAGCCTGAGGAAACGGCACAGGCAGCGGTGCACAACTGCTCCTAAAAACACATCAGTCAGTAAATACAAATAAATCTAAAATGGGAAGAAAAACCACCCTTTCTCATGGAAATACAATTTAAGTCTTCTTTTTATTTAAAGGGCTTTCCAAATAGGATATGTATCCATATTTTATGACTATTCCCACATTTTAAGTGGTTGCAAAAATGGAGAGGACTGAAAAATTAATGCTCAAACAAGTTAAACCACAATGAGGTCTGATGACTTCTAGGTAGGAATCGTGGGGTCAAGGAGAAAATGATTACATAGCTCGGCCATCCACAGACACATCGACAGTTGGTCATGATGGATAGGGCAGGAAATACTGAAGGGAAGAGGTGGAAAGCAAAATAAGGGTAATGCCTAATCTGCAATTCTGATCATCTTCCCTCGAATAATTAAAAGTTGACTGAAGAGGGGCGGGCACCATGGCTCACTTGGTTAATCCTCCACCTGTGGCACCAGCATCCCATATGGGTGCCAGGTTCCAGTCCCAGTTGGGGCGCCAGGTTCTAGTCCCGGTTGCCCCTCTTCCAGTCCAGCCCTCTGCTGTGGCCTGGGAGGGCAGTGGGGGATGGCCCAAGTGCTTGGGCCCCTGCACCCACATGAGGAGACGAGGGAGAAGCACCTGGCTCCTGGACTCGGAACGGCGTAGTTCCAGCCGTAGCGGCCATTTGGGGGGTGAACTAACAGAAGGAAGAACTTTCTCTCTGTCTCTCTCTCTCACTGTCTAACTCCGTCAAATAAAAAAAAAATTTTTTTAAGTTGGCTGAAGAAAGGCAAATCAGCCACTTTTTTTTCCTCAGCCTAATTTACTGCACAAGTGCAACCCACGTATCTCCCTTTAAAAACATTTTTAAAAAATGTCCCTTGCTTCAGCTTTAGAGATCAGTTTTTATGTACCAGGCATAGCTACTTGAATCCTAAGCAAGAATAACAAATTGAGCATCTTCTTCTACCACAAAACTGAAGTGATCAATATAAACTATCTTGAACATAGAAATAAAACTACTCATAAATAATGATAATTTCTGTGAAGCAAAAAGAAAAGAATGCTGTTTTTTCCCAAAATGTGACGCTTTGAGCAGGACAAGATGACTGAAAGCCGTAGCTGGATTCAACAATGGGACAGCCTGGCAGGGTAGACATGGATTACGGTATCATAGGTTCTCCCTGCTCTGTGGTAACTAACATCTAAAAGGTAATCTATAGAAGTGAAATGGACAGTTTGAGATGCATGATTTTGTGCAGCCCTTGTCTCAACTCTTGAGGAACAGCTTTTTTTTTTTATACTATTTATTGAACTCTTTACTTAGTATAGAGTTAATCTTATGTGTATAAAGTTAAATGAAAATAGATATTGGTAAAAAAAAAAAAAAAGAAGAAGAATGGGAATAGGAGGGGGAGGAGGAAGAAGGGTGGGTATGTGGGTGGGAAGAATCACTATATTCCTAAACTTGTATTTATGAAAAGAATGAAGTTTGTATACCTTAAATAAAAGGTTTCTGGGAAAGAAATAAATGGATGGATGGATGAATGAACGAACGAACAATAGAGATGTCTGCATTAGAAGGAAAATGGAGTCAGGAGCTAGAGCCAGGTATTGAACCCAGGTACTTAGGGGACGATGGCATTGAATTGGTAGGCTAAACTTCCCATTTCATCACACAAAATATTAAAGAGAAATACACTCAAAGGTAAAGACTTAATAAAACTAGTAACTTTTCTGTTTCATCAAACATATCCTCATCTGAAATGGCTTTTTTTTTTTTTTTTTGGCTGAGAGTCTATGGCAGCGAAAAATGCAATAATCATTAGTACTGTTTGGTGTCACAGCCATAATTCCTATTAAGGCACCACCATTTTACTCACAAGGGCTTTAGCATCACAAAACAGGCAAAGTGAGCATTGTTATGAAAATGGTTTTGACCTCACAGATTCTCTACAACAATCTCAGGGACTCCAGAAGATCCAGAAAATCACTGTTTTAAAATAACTGAGGCCAGCACCATGGCTCATTAGGCTAATCCTCCGTCCGCAAGTGGCTCTGGCACACTGCACATCGGGTTCTAGTCCTGGTCGGGGCGCCGGATTCTGTCCCGGTTGCCCCTCTTCCAGTCCAGCTCTCAGCTGTGGCTGGGAGTGCAGTGGAGGATGGCCCACGTGCTTGGGCCCTGCACCCGCATGGGAGACCAAGAGAAGCACCTGGCTCCTGGCTTCGGATCGGGACAGCAAGCCGGCCACAGCGGCCACCTGGAGGGTGAACCAACGGTAAAGGAAGACCTTTCTCTCTGTCTCTCTCTCTCACTGTCCACTCTGCCTGTCAATAAATAAATAAATAAATAACTGAAAGGATAAAGTTTCTTCAAGTTATATTAGTTGTATAAAATCTAATTTTAGTAAGCTAAATTCTTTTCTCATGCTAGCCTCCTAATTTGCTTTTAAAACAGTATTAACAGAAAATAAATTTACCTTAATCTGATATTCTTTTGTGTGAAATGAAACTTACCTAGAATGTCTGCAAAATAATACATACTTGTGCCTCTAAAAGGACAATTACTCAAAATATATAAAATAATTCCAAAAGTCTTAAGAAAATAAAGATTGGGGCCAGCACTGTGCACAGTAGGCTAAGCCTCCTCCTGCGGCACCAGCATCCCATATGGGTACCAGTTGTAGTCCTTGCTATTCCTCTTCCCATCCAGCTCTCCACCATGGCCTGGGAAAGAACCCGCATGGGAGACCAGAAGTGCCTGGCTCCTGATTTCAAACTGGTCCAGATCCAGCCGTTGCAGCCATTTGGGGAGTGAACCAGAGGATGGAAGATCTTTCTGCCTCTCCCTCCTCTCTTCTAACTCTGTCTCTCAAATAAAATCTTTTAAAAAAATTAAGATTATTCTTAGATATACAAAACAACGAATTAACTAAACTTACAATATAATGAGAAGCAAAAACTAGTGAACTTACTGTAACAAAGCTTGATTTCGTCCTGCTTCACCTGGAGGTTGCTAAGAAGAAAACAGTAATTTTTTTCCAACTGATAGGCTAATCCAACACCACAAACGAAAAACTAACATTCATGGTAATTCTTGTATGATTCTTTGTTCTTTTCATTATTGTGGCACAATTCACCATCTAAACCACGCTTACATATACAGTTCTGTGGCATCAAGAACATTCACAGGATTGTACAACCATCACTCGCATGTATCTCCAAGGGGACTCATGCAATATGTGTCATTTTGTGACTAGCTTATTTCACTGATTACAATGTCTTCCAGGTTGCCAGCATGCGTCAGTATTTTCTTCCTTTTGAAGGTTCACTGTATATATGTACATTTTGTCCACTCACCAGCTGATGGATACCTGCACTGTTTCCATCTTGGAAGGCTATATGAACACAAGGGTAGAAGTAACTCTTTGAGACCCCGCTTTCACTTCTTTGGGGCACATACCCAGAGGTGGAACTGCTGGATTGTATGATAATTCTACGTTTAATCTTAAGAACCAGCCTACTGAGCACCAAAAAGGAAACCTGTTGAAGTGAAATGGACACGATGAGAAACAGTGACTTGATCAGCCCTTGTCCTGACTGTTGATGTACAACTTAATACTTTATC
This sequence comes from Sylvilagus floridanus, assembly GCA_949820135.1. Taxonomy (NCBI): domain Eukaryota; kingdom Metazoa; phylum Chordata; class Mammalia; order Lagomorpha; family Leporidae; genus Sylvilagus; species Sylvilagus floridanus. The sequence continues at coordinate 587,515 of OX463246.1, forward strand.
CCTTTTAGTATTTTTTTGTTCTACTTAATACTATTGGTTGAACTCTTTAATTAACACACAATTATTCTTAGGTGTTTAAATTTTAACTGAGGCCGGCGCCGTGGCTCAACAGGCTAATCCTCTGCCTTGTGGCGCCGGCACACCGGGTTCTAGTCCCGGTGAGGGTGCCGGATTCTGTCCCGGTTGCCCCTCTTCCGGGCCAGCCATCTGCTGTGGCCCGGGAGTGCAGTGGAGGATAGCCCAAGTGCTTGGGCCCTGCACCCCATGGAGGACCAGGAAAAAGCACCTAGCACCTGGCTCCTGCCATTGGATGAGCGCGGTGCGCCGGCCGCAGCGCACCGACCGCGGCAGCCATTGGAGGGTGAACCAACGGCAACGGAAGACCTTTCTCTCTGTCTCTCTCCCTCACTGTCCACTCTGCCTGTCAAAAAAAAAAAAAAAAAAAAAGAAAGAAATAAAACCTTTAAAAAAAAATTTTAGGCCGGCGCCATGGCTCAACAGGCTAATCCTCCGCCTTGCGGCGCCGGCACACCGGGTTCTAGTCCCGGTCGGGGCGCCGGATTCTGTCCCGGTTGCCCCTCTTCCAGGCCAGCCCTCTGCTGTGGCCCGGGAGTGCAGTGGAGGATGGCCCAGGTGCTTGGGCCCTGCACCCCATGGGGAGACCAGGAAAAGCACCTGGCTCCTGCCATCGGACAAGCGCGGTGCGCCGGCCGCAGCGCACTGACCGCGGCGGCCATTGGAGGGTGAACCAACGGCAAAAGCAAGACCTTTCTCTCTGTCTCTCTCTCTCACTGTCCACTCTGCCTGTCAAAAAAAATTAAAAAAAAAATTTTAACTGAAAAGTGATCCCTGTTAAATATAAGAGTGGGAATAAGAGAGGGAGGAGATGTACAGTTTGGGACATGCTCAATTGGACTTGCCCCAAATGGTGGAGTTAGAATCGTGCCAGGGGATTCCAATTCAATCCTATCAGGGTGGCATGTACCAATGTCATCTCACTAGTCAAAGTGACCAGTTTCAGTTCACAATTGATCATAATGATAGGATTAAGAGTCAAAGGGATTACATAAACAAGACTAGTGTCTGCTAATACTAACTGAAGGAGAGAACAATCCAACATGGGAAGCACGGTACACAGCAGACTCATAGAATGGCAGATGTCCTAAATAGCACTCTGGCCTCAGAATCAACCTTTAAGGCAGTCGGATCTGGCTGAAGAGCTCATGAGAGTATTTCAGGCATGGAAAGCCAAGACACTCTGAAAAAAAAAAAAAAAACTAAATGAAAAAATCTCTGTGAGTGAGATCCCAGTGGAAAGAACAGGCCATCAAAGAAGGAGGTACCTTTCTCTGAAGGGAGGAGAGAACTTCCACTTTGACTATGACTTTGTCTAAATAAGATCGGAGTCAGCAAACTCAAAAGGCTTCCATAGCCTTGACAACTTATGACAAGAGCCTAGGGTGATTACTGATGCCATAAACAAGAGTGGCAATTTGTTAAGTCAACAACAGGAGTCATTGTGCACTTACTCCCCGTGTAGGATCTCTGGCCTTAATGTGTTGTTCAATGTGAATTAATGCTATAACTAGTACTCAAACAGTACTTTATACTTTGTGTTTCTGTGTGGGTGCAAAGTGTTGAAATCTTTACTTAATATATACTAAACTGATCTTCTGTATATAAAGATAATTGAAAATGAATCTTGATGTGAATGGAATGGGAGAGGGAGCAGGAGATTGGAGGGTTGCAGGTAGGAGGGAAGTTATGGGGGGTGGGGGAGCCACTGTAATCCAAAAAATCCAAAAGCTGTACCTTGGAAATTTATATTTATTAAATAAAAGTTAAAAAATATAAGAACCAGCCATATCATTTTCCACAGCAGGAACACCATTTTGTATTTCCACCTGCAATGTGCACAAGGGTTCTGTAAACCTTCCACAAAGGTTTCTTCATATCCCTGCCTACGCTTGCTTTTGTCTATTTTTTATTCTAATAGTCACCCTATTGGGTGTGAAGTGGTAACTAACTGTAGTTTGAGTTTGTATGATTAATGATATTGAACATACTTTCATAAGCTTCTTGGCCATTCATATTTCTTCTTTGGTGAAACATCTATTGAAGTCTTTTGTGGATTTTTATGTATTTGAAAGGAAGAGCAAGAGAGGAAGAGAGAGAGAGAGATCTTCCATCCACCAGTTCACTCCTCAAATGCCTGCAACAGCCAGGGCTAGGCAAGGCCAAAACCAGGAGCCACAAACTAAATCCAGGTCTCCCACACAGGAGACAGGGACCCAAGTCCTTGAGCCACCATCTGCTGCTGCTCATAGTACCATGAGCAAGAATCAGATCTTAAGCAGAGCTGAGATTCAATCCCAGGTATTCCAACAGGGGATGCAGGAGTCCTAAGCAGTAGTTTAATCTGTTGTATCAAAATGCCTGCCCTGTCCAGTTTTTATTTGTCTTTGGTGGTTGTTGCTGATTTTTAAGAATTCTCTATATATTCTGGATATTAACCCTTATCAGACATGATTTCCCAATATCTTCTCTCATTCCATGGATTTCCTTTTCACTCTTCTGCCAGTGTTCTTTGGCATACAATGGTGTTCAAGTCTCATTAAATCTAACATTTATTATTCCTTTTATTAAATCTAATATCTATTATTTCTTTTATTAAATCTAACATCTATTATTTCTTTTGTAGCTATGTATTTAGTGTTATATTCAAGACATTATTGCCAAATCCAGTGTCAGGACGCCTTCCCCCCATGTCATCTTCTAAGGGTTTTATAGCTTTGACTCTTTTTTTCTGTCTTAACTTCTCTCTATAAAAGAATGTGTGGGACTTAAATGAAAAGAAATGGAAGTGTTCCTTTTTTTATTCTTACTTCACCCCTCTTCATTAACCTATGAGGCTTCTGAGAAGCCATTCTGGTCAGGTTCTGAGTTTGAATATTTCTCCTGAGAACCAGAAATTATACAACTCTGTGTCACAGTGTTGAGTGCCAAGCTGATTCTGCCTAATTCTCGAGTCATACCAGAAAATCTGAAGATGTATCTCTTTTTAAAAAGGATGAAACGCACTAATAAAATGCTTCTATTTTAAGATTTCACAGCAAATTGATTTTCATCACCTTAAAACAAATTCTTGCCTTAAATATGTTGTCAGCATCAAAGATCTTTAGAAAACAACCTCTCTTTGAGTACCCCGTTTATTTCTATGATCAACATTAAAGCTTTCTAAAAATTAAGTCATTTCCCAAGCCTGCACACATTTTAGTGATCTCAATACAGTTACACAAGAACACACAAAACACCATGAGAAAATCAGTCTTCCACAATTAATAATCAGTTTTATTTACAGATAACACAACCCCACCTAGATATCATGTCAGTTCCTCATGTATAAACTTCTCAAGAAGACTTAACAAAGCTCAGAGGCCCAGAGGTAAGAAAGAATGTCAAGAGACAGATCTAGAAACTTCCAAGGATTCATTCAACAGGAGATACTTAAAGACTTACCAGGTATTTCCTGCACTCCACAAATCAATTCATTCCAATATCGGCAACACTCACTTTGCTCACTAAGGGACCAGTAACATACCCTGTTGCAGGCTCATTTTTCACTTGACCCTACTCACATTAGATAAATGCAAAAGACAAGACAGCAAGAGAGAAGAGAAGATGAACCAGATAGCTGTTCTGTTTTTGTTGTGTCTTGTTTTGTTCTGTTTCCTTTTCTATAGGCATGAGTTAATGCCTCTGAGTACAATGGGAGCTGAAATTGTTCATCTGTTAAGCAACAAAATAGAAGGGAATAATCAATTTTTCCCTAAGGGACTCAAATTGCTATCTTTTTGCTATTTTGTTCAATATTTATTTATTTATTTGCGAGGCAGAGGTACAGATAGAGAAGAGAGAGAGAAAGGTCTTCCATCCCCTGGTTCACTTCCCAAATGGCTGCAGCGGCCAGAGCTGGGCCGATCTGAAGCCAGGAGCTTCTTCTGGGTCTCCCTTGCAGATGTAGGGGCCCAAGCACTTGGGCCATCTTCCACTGCTTTCCCAGAGAGCTGGATAGAAGAGGAGCTGCCAGGACTTGAACCAACATCCATATGGGATGTCAGTGCCACTGGCAGAGGCTTAGCCTACTGTGCCATAGCGCCAGCCTCTCTTTCTGCTATTTCTCTCCTACCCCTCCAGCTCGGTACTTTGGCCAGGCCATTAAACTGTAGGATTTCCTTGGTGTTTTATTTGTTGAGGGTGTGGAATGAAAGGTGAAAGAGAGGTTGACGTAAATGTGTTCATGTGGAGGTTCCGCAAAAGCAGCAAATCTACTTATATACATACATCCTCACAGAAAAGCAACCTTCTACTACCAGAGGCCATTTTCTTCAATTGAGTCATAGATTACTGGGCTGAGTCGACAAAGCCTGGCTCTCCACGACCCAGCAGACATTTCTCAACCTACAGAGTAGAGCACAAGGTCCCCAAGTGTCTTACGGGCCTTGAAGAACTGCTGAAAACACTTGCTTATAATGTGCTTTCTCTCAGACTGAAGTACCCAAATTTGTTAACCTATGAAGCTTCTCTTTAATATTTCCATATGATTGCATTTTAGAGGGTTTTACCTGGACATCCAGTGCCATTTGTATTTCTGTATTCTTAAATGCTTGAATTCTGAAATTCCACTCACTAGTCTTTAAATACAACCTAAACACAATGGTTGAACTACTGAGTAAGAACTGTCTGGGTTCAGTGTTGGGGTGCAATGGGTTAAGCTGCTACCTGAAACACTGGCATCCCATATGAGGACCAGTTTGAGTCCTAGCTGTTCCACTTCCAATACGAATGAGCCTGAGAAAGCAAAAGAAGATGACCCAAGCACTTGGATCTCTGCCACCCACGTGGGAGTCTCAGATGAGTTCCAGCTCCTGCCTTTGGCCTAGCTCATCTGGGGAGCGAACCAGTGGATAGAAGATATCTCTCTCTCTCTTTTTCTCCCTTTCTCCTGCTCTCCTTCCCTCCCTCTAGAACTCCACCTTGCAAACAAACAAAAAATATCTTAAGAAAAAATGACTTGGGGCTGGTGATATGGCACAGTAGGTTAATCCTCCACCTGCAGCACAGGCATCCCATATGGGTGCAGGTTTGTGTCCCAGCTGTTCCTCTTATGATTCAGCTCTCTGCCATGGCCAGAGAAAGCAGAAGCTGGCCCAAGTGCTTGGAGACCCGGAAGGAGCTCTTGGCTCCTGGCTTCTGATCGGCCCAGCTCCAGCCATTGCAGAGCCACTGTCTCTTCCTCTCACTGTCTGTAACTCTACCTCTCAAATAAATAAATAAAATCTTTTTAAAAATATGTCTTTATGGTAGCCGAATCAGGTTCCAAAGACCTGCTATCATCCCACTTATTCCCAGAAACATTCCTAAGCCACTTCAACTTCTGGACAAAGATAGCAATTCTAGGATCCTAAGAACTGAATCAGAAGAAATGAACTGAAGAATCAGGAAAAGGATGTTGTGGGATCTGGAGCTCGGCTCTAGAAAGGACAGGTTCAGATTCAGACAGGCCGAAGAACAACTTTAGAGCCTTTTGGGAATTCACATATCTTTATTCTCACGGAGGTGGGTGAGAGTACCCAGGCAACACTTCCACTGCTCGTGGCAGCAAAGGAGCTACAGCAAAAAGATCCATGCCCGGTTCTGCCCTCCGTTTCTCACATATGCTTTACAGACAGCAGTGGCAGGCAGCTGAGGAGTTACACAGAACTCCCAGTTTCTGGGCCCCAATGACTAGCCAAAAACGTGTCAGCGTTACGGGCCTTCTGGGCCCACTGACCTGCAAACTTACCGGTATGCAGGCCTGCTGGGTGCCATGACGGTGAGGGAGCCTGCTTAACTCTATTTCCCCAACAGATACTCACGGCATTCCTGATCAGCTCAGTAGAGTCAAGGGATTCCCTGTGTTTTGAAAAATCATCTTGCATTTATGTGTCCCAGTAATTTATGTCTCAGAGACAGTAGTAGGAGAAAATGCTACTTGCTCACTGGGGCTTAAAAAGATCATTTTGTGCACAGATACACAATCTTTCCATGAGTTCTAGCCTTAACAACCCTCCTCCTTCTCCCATTATACCCTCATAAAATTAAGCTTGGAGTTATTAATTTCCCTTTCTTGAACTCTTCAACTTACTTTATAAAAAAATTTGATTTATTTATTTGAAACTCAGAGCTACAAAGAGAAAGGGAGAACCATACAGATGCTGGTTCATGTCCCAGCTGCTCTACTTCCAATCTAGCTCCCTGCTAATGTGCCTGGGAAGGCAGCTGAGGATGGTCCATGTACTCCCTCCACCCAGATGAGAGACACAGACAGAGGTCCAGACTCCTGGCTTCAGCTTGGCCCAGTCTTAGCTGTTGTGGCCATTTGGGAAGTGAAACAATGGATGGAAGATTTCTCTCTTTTTCAAATAAATAAACATATCTAAATAAGTAAATCTATCTATCTATCCTTTCTTCTATCTATCTATCCATCTATCTGTCCCTTCCATTCTCTAAAATTCTGCAGGCCTCTCTGATTAGCTAACTTATTTATGGCAAGGGAGTAACCCAATCAACCCAAGTTTTCCCCATGGTGTTTCCATTAAAAAGAAACAAACAAGTGAGAACTCTTACACTATGTGTGTACACAGAGAGCAGGAGGATCTTTTCAGCGGTCCATATCTCACATTATACCACACAGATCATTATCTTCACACACTTAAGTTACTATAGTCCCATTTTAACCTCTTTTCCTTTCATTTCTATCTCTCTACCAGCAAAAGAAAACCACAAAAGGCCTGTGAGGGGACAAAAGAAAATACCTTAAATTCAATTCCCCCCTTACTGCTCAGCAGATGAAAGACTTTCACCAAACTGCAATAAAGAAATAGGATGACTGTTTGGAGTAAGCAAACAGAAAGAAGCAAAATATCAAAGACAATTAGTAATCTGCCACTTTGAGAGACACTTCCAGTTTCTAATAACATGCTGCATACCTGTGATATTGTGCCCTCACGAGGAATAGGCATCATCATATTCTTATTCACTTGTTTTTGTGGATCCTTGCAGAGTTTGAACTCAACTGGAATCTCAGGAGAAGGCAGGCCTAAAAGGAGATGTGATCATAAGTCACCTGCAATGGTCTTACAGCTGGACTTCAACATCCCAGGGATTTCACAGACATGAATACACACCATAATAGCAAACCTACTTTTGGATACTTATTCTAAGGAAATAATCAGAAAAGTAAACAAAATGCAAGTATTAGGCTATTCATAATAATATTCATATCATAAATATTATTAATTCATTGTGTAAAGTACAATTATGCCATTGAATAGTATGTGGCAACTTAAAAGGTCAACATTGGGGCCAGCGATGTGGCATAGCAGGTAAAGCCGCCACTTGTGATGCTGGCATCCCATACTGGTGTGGGTTCATGTCCCAGTTGCTCCACTTCTGATCCAGCTCCCAGCTAATGGCCTGGGAAAAGCATTGTGGAAGATGGCCCAAGTACTTGGGCCCCTGCCATCCACAGGGGAGAGAGACCTGGAAGAAGCTCCTGAGCCCTGGCTTTGTCCTGGCCCAGTCCCAACCACTGCAGCCACCTGGGGAGTGAAGCAGCAGATGGAAGACCTCTTTGCCTCTGTCTCTCCCTCTCTAACTCTGAGTTTCAAATAAATAAATCTTTAATAAATAAATGGTTTACATAAGCTCCTTCAATGCGAAACCTGGAATCTCCTCTCTACACTGGCAGCTGATGAGACAGTGGCACCTGCCATGGCTTACAAATAGCCCAGGGTAGGAATGCAGACTGAGGTCTCCACTGTACCACTGAAAGGTGCAGGATGGTTCTGGGGGCAATTAAAGGTTAAGAGGTATACACCACTTAGCAACCTCTATGAAAGCCTATTGTGAACAACAATTTTGTCAATGGGTTAGATCAGATTCCAGACTGATAGGTGACCGATCAGTGAAACACACACACCTAGACAGGTGCAATGGAGGATGAAGATGCAACTGTGTTCCAGCAGCAGACAGGAAGTATCTACTTGAAAAAGTACCTGTTCCTACAGACCAACAATACATAAGTACATTCTCGATGAGAAAAAGAATTTGCTTCTACCACATTCTGACTGCTGCGGGAGAGTTTTCTGTGTTCTTACATTTTCCTCTTCCCTGTTCCTTTATTATGTGTAAAGTAACTGGCATATATATCGCCTGTTTTGTAGCTAAATGGCCAATGATGGATACATTTTGGTTAAAATAAAGATGAGATGGAATAAAACAGGTTCTGTGAAAATTTCATGTCCACTAGCGGCATGCTCACTCAGCTCTTATCTCTGTGTCTCAGTAAGTTATTTTGCCCTCACCATTTTAACTAAACAATATAAACATCTTTGCACACCTTCTTTTTAACAGGAGAATTTTAATATTTTTTGCTTACTGTAAAATCAAGAACAATTTCAAAAATTTTTGTATATAGCTGTTACAAGTAAAGCAAACTGCCTTCACATAGGGATAAATTATTCTTTAAAAAATGCTACATGGGGGCCAGCTCCATGGCACAGTAGGCTGGTCCTTCATCTGTGCAACCAGCAACCCATATGAGTGCCGGTTCTATTCCTGGCTGCCCCTCTTCCACTCCAGCTCTCTGCTATGGCCTGGGAAAGCAGTAGAGGATGGCCCAGGTAGTTGGGCCCCTGCATCCGCATGGGAGACTGGGAGGAAGCTCCTAGCTCCTGGCTTCAGATCGGTGCAGCTCCAGCCATTGCATCTGTCTGGGAAGTAGACTTTCTCTCAGTCTCCCCCTCTCACCGTCCATAACTCTACCTCTCAAAAAAAAAAAAAAAAATGCTACATAGTTTTTTTAAAGTCTTATTTGTTTATCTGAGAGGTAGAATCACAGACAGAGAGAGGGAGAGCCAGAGAGAAAAGTCTTCCATCTATTCATTCACTCCCCAAATGGCTTCAGTGACCAGAGCTGAGCTGATCAGGGGCCAGGAGCTTCTTCTGGTTCTCCCACGTGGGTGCAAGGGCACTTGGGCCATCTTCCACTGCTTTCTCAGACCATAAGCAGAGAGTTGGATTGGAAGAGAAGCAATTAGAACACAGACAGATGCCCATATGGGATGCTGGTGCTGCAGACAAAGCTTACCCACTATGGCACAGCACTGGTCCGATACATAGTTTTTGATTCAAAGAAAGCATCCTGTCTAAATAAACTTCTCATTTAAATGAAAAACAGGCCAGCATCGCAGCTCAATAGGCTAATCTTCCACCTGAGCCGGCACCCCGGGGTTCTAGTGCCAGTCCGGGCACCAGATTCTGTCACGGTTGCTCCTCTTCCAATCCAGCTCTCTGCTGTGGCACGGGAGTACAGTGGAGGATGGTCCAAGTCCTTGGGCCTTGCACCCACATAGGAGACCGGGAGAAGCACCTGGCTCCTGGCTTCAGATCAGTGCAGTGTGCAGGCTGCAGAGCACTGGCCACAGCAGCCATTGCAGGGTGAACCAACGTAGAAAAGGAAGACCTTTCTGTTTCCCTCTCTCACTGTCTACTCTGATTGTCCAAAAATAAAAAAAAATTAAATCTATTTATTTTATTATTTGAGAAGCAGAGTTACTGACAGACAGAGGAAGAGACAGAGAGAGAGATCTGCCATCCTCTGGTTCACTCCCCAAATGGCCTCAACTAAAGCCAGGAGCCAGGAACTTCTTCGTTGCATGGGCCCAAGGACTTGGGCCATCTTCTACTGCTTTCCCAGGCCATAGCAGGGAGCTGGATGGGAAGTGGAGCAGCCGGGACTCGAACCAGCACCCATATGGGACGCCAGCACCACAGGCAGAGGTATAGCTTACTACACCACAGCACCAGCCACTCAGACACTTTCACAGACAGACGTATAGGGGAGGGTGCGTGGCGTGGCAGTTAGGCTGCTGCATGGGTGCCACATCCCATGTAAGAGTGCCTAGGCTCAAGTCCTGGCTCCACTCCCAACTCCAGCTTCCTGACAATGTGTGCCACCAGGAGGCAGCTCAATTACCATGTGGGAGACCGAGATCCAATTCCTGACTCCAGGCTGCAGCTTGGTCCAACCTCAGCTGTTGCTATATCTGCCTTAAAATAAATAGGTTTTATAAAAATTCTTAGTTTTATCCTGAAATAATGACTGATTATTAAAAACTATTATTAACCTTTATAAATAGACAGGTTCCATGTTAAGCTGGAGACTTGGCAGGGAAGAGAGCCACCTGCATGCTACTTCAGCACCTCTGGAGCCCTTTCTAGGAGTCTTAAACATGTTTTGGAAGCTACAAGCCCCACTGTTGTCCTTATTGTAACAGACCTTAATAAACCTCAGAGTCTGCTAAAGTTGCCTAAAAGGGGCTGGTACTGTGGCTCAACAGGTTAAGCCTCTGCCTTCGGCACTGGCATCCCATATGGGTGTGGGTTTGAGTCCCAGCTGCTCCGCTTCCAATCCACCTCCCTGCTAATGGCCTGGGAAAGCAATGGAAGATGGCCCAAGTGCTTGAGCTCCTGCACCCATGTGGAAGGCCTGGAGGAAGCTCCTGGCTCCAGGCTTCAGATCAGCCCAGCTCCAGCTGCTGTGGACATTTGCCAAGTGCACCAGCAAGTGGAAGACCTGTCCTTCTGCCTCTCCCTCTCTGTAACTCTGCCTCTCAAATAAATAAATAAATATTTTTTTAAAAAGATGCCTAGGGGCCAGTGCTGTGGCATAGCAGGTAAAGCTATCACCTGCAGTGCCAACATCTCATATGGGCTCCAGTTCGAGTCCCAGACACTCTACTTCTGATCCAGCTCTCTGTTATGGTCTGGGAAAGCAGTATAAGACAGCCTAAGTCCTTGGGTCTCTGACCCATGTAGGAGACTTAGAAGAAGCTCCTGACTCTTGGCTTCAGATCGGCTCAGCTCTGGCCATTGTGGCCATCTGGGAGTGAACCAGTAGATGGAAGATTTTTCTCTCTCTTTCTCTGTCTCTCGGTAGCTGTACCTTTCAAGTAAATAAATAATTTTTTTTGAGATTTATTTATCTGAAAGACAGAGTTACAGAGAAGTAAAGAGAGAGAGGTTTTCCATCTGCTGGTTCACTCCCCAGATGGCTATAATAGCTGGAGCTGTGCTGATCCGAAGCCAGGAGCTTCTTTCAGGTCTCCCACATGGGTGCAGGGACCCAAAGACTTAGGCCATCTTCTGCTGCTTTCCCAGGCCATAGCAGAGAGCTGGATCGGAAGAGGAGTAGCCAGGACTAGAACCAGCACCCATATGGGATGCCGGTGCTCCAGGCCAGGGCTTTAACCTTCTGAGCCACATCGCCAGCCCCAGTAAACAAATCTTAACAACAACAACAAAAAAGGAAACTAACTCTGTAAAGTTAAACTAAATATAACAGAAGTTAGTTTAATGAAAATCTAAGAGCACTTAAAAAAGTTCATAAACAATGGAATTACAAGACATGTGTTCTGTTGCAAAAAATATTTGGAATCTATTTCCCATGTACTTTTTGAAGATCCCTTGTACTTGAAATATTAGGCAGCTTTACACTGCTGTAATAAACACCTGAAACAGGCTAACCTTATAAAGAAACAAGGTTTATTTTGCCTCAAGGGTCTGGGGGATAGGGTGTAGAGGCCTCGTCTGGCAATGGCCTTCTTGCTGGCAGATGCTAAGGTGGCGGAGAGCATGAAATGGCAGCAGACAGGGAGCACTCACGGCTGTCTGTGTCTGTGTCTGTGTGTGGTCTCTCTCCCACTCCTATAAAACCACTAGGATTCAATCATGGGGACTCCAACCCAATGACCTAATGTAATCACTCCCCAAAAGCCCCATCTCCAAACACCACAGTTATATTAAGCCTCCACCCTCTTAACACCATTCATAGAAGACACATATTCAAACCATGGCACTTGGGAAGTTAAAGGGACTACATAGTGAAAAGAATCATCCTTACCTTCATATACTGTTCTTATACACTGGTGGAAACTGGACTCAGCTCTAAGAGATGTGTCTTCATCGAAGAGCAACCTTTCAAATACAAAAAGAAAATGCAGAGATTTTCTTTTATTATGTTCCCTAAACATAAAGATTAACATTCTATTGACTGTATTTGATTTGATATGCAGAGAGATAAATAGAGAGAGAAAGAGATAGAGAGCTCCCATCTACTGGTTGGTTCACTCTCCAAATGCTCGCAACAGCCAGCTGATACCTGGGGCCAGGAACTCAATCCAAGTCTCTCATAAGGGCAGCAGGGGCCCAACAGCTTGAGTCATCACCTCCTGTCCCAAGATCTGCATTAGCTCCTGCAGCCAGCGGCAGAAGCAAGCATCACACACAAGGGCATTGAGCCAATGTGGGACACAGGCTCGACAAATTTTTTAACTGCTAAGCCACACACCTACTCCTAGATTAACATTTTTTATTATATCTAAATTTGCCAAAATTTTAGTTATTCCACTGTTAATATTTGTTTCAAAATATTATTTTTAAATATATATTAATTAAAAATTTACCCAAGATGAAAAGCAGTCACATGGTGATATTCATTTTTACAAATATCATATGATTTTTTAGCATTTAAGGGTAAGGGACAAGTGTCAATCATTTTTGAACAGAGATGCAGCGAGGAGATTATTTGAGGAATGAGTGCTTATAGTTTTTCCTTCACATTTCTCTAAACGACAAAGATTTTGAGATTAAAAACCCCAGGTTAGGGGTTGCATTGTGGTTCAACAAGCTAAGCTGGAACTTACAACTCCAGCAGCCTCTATCAGAGGGCTTGTTCATGTCCTGGCTGCTCTGCGTCTGATCCAGCTTCCTGCTAATGCACAGGGAAAAGCAGATGATGACGGCCCATTACTTGGGTCCCTGCTACCCACGTGGAAAACCCAGTTGGGGTTCCAGACTCCTGGCTTCAGCTGCTGTTGAGGTAATTGGGGGAGTGAACAAACGGACAAAAGATAAATCTCTCTCTTGGTCTCTCCTTCTCTATTTTTTGAAAGGCAAAGTAACAGAAATAAATAAATCTTTAAGAAAAAAAAATCCCAAGGTTAAATCTGAGTATAAGGACGTGGTGTTTAGCATAGAGAGATTAAGACTGAGGATGCTGGCATCCTGTATCAGAGGGCTGGAGTTCAAGTCCTGGCTCCACTCCCCAAACCAAGCTTACTGCTAACACACACCCTGAGAGGCAACGGGAAACAGCTCAAGTATGTGGGGACCTGGAATGAGTTCCCACCTCCCAGCTTCAGCCTGTCCCAGGCCCAGGTGTTGCAAGCATTTGGGGAGTGAACCAGTGCATAGCAGCTCTCTTTCTCTGTTGTTCTCTTTCTCTTTCTTTGCTTTTCAACTAACTAAATAAATAAAAATTTAAAAACATAAAATAAATCTGAGTATACTTCATAATATACAGTAACATAATTCATTTTGGGATTTGCCTCTTACTACACACGTGGCAACACAGCAAACACCAAGGAGGCAGAGAGAAGATGCACAATTCTTGCCCTCAAGACACTCCAGATCTGATGAGAGACAAAGAACAAAGGACAGAGTATTGGGTTTTTTTTTTTTTTTAAGATTTTATTTATTTATTTGAGAGGTAGAGCTACAAACAGTGAGAAGGAAGAGAGACAGAGAGAAAGGTCTTCCTTCCGTTGGTTCACTCCCCAAATGGCTGCAACAGCCGAAGCTACGCCAATCCAAAGCCAGGAGCTTCCTCCTGGTCTCCCATGCGGGTGCAGGGGCCCAAGCACTTGGGCCATCCTCTACTGCCTTCCCAGGCCACAGCAGAGAGCTGCATCAGAAAAGGAGCAGCCAGGACCAGAACTGGTACCCACATGGGATGCCTGCACCACAGGTGGAGGATTAACCTACTGCACCACAGTGTTGGCCCCAGAAAGTGTATTGCTACACCAGGAACAAGGGGCTTCAAAAGTTTATGGAAAACAAAACTAAAATGTCACTTGAGTGCAAAGAAATTTTTAAAATATATGCATAGATTTTTCATTTTATGCATTTTCTGTGAACTTTTGAAGACCCTTCATATACTACAAGGAAGATTTAGCATTTATCTTTTTTGTTTAAAAAAAACCTCTCTCAATTAAAGGCGGGAAAAGAACTCCGAACAGACACCTCTGCAAATCACCAATCATTAGGAAATAAAGACCAAAACCACAGTGAGACACCATATCACAATTATTAGAGTGCCTGCCTAAAAAGTGAAATTAGAAAACACACGCACACACACATGCACACAGACACAATCCCAAGTGCTGACAAGAATATAGAGAAATCAGAACTTGCGTACATTGCTGGTGGCAATGGAAAGTGGTACAGCCACCATGAAAAACAGTATGATGGTTCCTCAAAACATTCAACACAGAACTCCCACTTCATCCAGCAATTCCACTTCTGTACAAATGCACAAAGGAACTGAAATCACGAAACCAAATAGACCTCTTTATGTCCACGTTCACAGAAGCATTATTCACAACAGCCAAAAGGTGGAAATAAATCAAATGTCCGTCAATGAATGAAAATATAAATAAAATACAGTACATATTCACAATGGAATATTGTTCTTTTTTTTTTTTTTTTGGAATACTGTTCTGTCTTAAGAGGGAAGGAAATACTGATACATGTTATGGTATGGATGAAACTTGAAGACACTATGCTATGTGATAAGCCAGACAAAAAAGGACAAATACTGCAGATTACACTTATATGAAGCACTCAGAGTAGCTAAACTCCAGAGGTGGAAAGCAGAATGGAGGTTACCGTGGGTGGGGGCAGCGGCTGTGAGAAGTTATTGTTTAATGGTGGCAGAGTGTCAGATTGGGATGATGAAAGGTTCTGGAGCTAGACAGTGGTGATGGTTGCAGAAAAATATGAATGAGCTTACCACCACAGAACTGTACATTTGAAAATGGCCAAAATAGCAAATTTTGTTATATTTTCCAGCAATAAAAAATGCTTCAATAACCTTTCTAGAATCCAAGAATGCAACTAACAGCTTTTCATGTGCTCCTCCCCTGAATATAAGCTGGGTCCAGGGAGTCCTCTAATGAACAAATGGAGGAACTAAATTGGTGTGTTATTTCTGATGCTGATTACAAAAAGGCATTGGCTTCCATATTTTTCCTTCTCTTATTCTCCCACTTCTTTCCCATGATGGAAGCCAGCTTGCTGTGCTGCAAACTGCCCTAGGGAGAGGCCTACATGGAGAGAAATTCTGACAGGGCCTCAGTCTACAGCCAGAGAAGAACCAAAAACTCAGTCCAGAGCAGCGAAGAACTGGATCCTACAACATCCACGTGGGGAGCAGATCCTTCCCAGTGAAGTCTTGAGATGAATGCAGCCTCAGTCGACACCATAAATTCAGTCTTGTGAAATACCTTGAGCCAGATGACCCAGTTAGATCACATCTGGATTCCTAATCACAGAAACTTAACTGTTTTAAGACATTGAGTTTCAGAGTAAGTTGTCACACAGTAATAGAAAGCCAATATACAGGAGTCACATTTCCCTAATTATCAGTCTTTATAATTGTTCTGTTCCGCTTAGGATCCAAAGTGCCAAGGTGCACATATTACATGTGGTTGCTATGTCTATTAAGACTATTTCATGTGTTTGAAAGACAAAGAGACACAGAGAGAAAGAGAGTTCCATTTACTGGTTCACTCCCTAAATCCCTGTAACAGCTGAGGCTGGACCAGGTTGAAGTCAGGAGACCAGAACTCAATCCAAATTTCTCACATAGGTTGCAGGGACACAACCACTAGAGCAATCATCTGCCGTCTCCCAGGGAGCACAATAGAAGAGGAGGCAGGAATCAGAGGCGAGGCCAGGACTCCAACCCCAGCACTCTGATATGCAGTGCAGGAGTCCAAAGCCGCACCTGAACTGCTATACCAAACACCAGCCCCTGAAGTCTCTGTTATAACACCTGCCCCTGAAGTCTCTGTTGTAACGAATAAACGGCTCCTCTTTTTCACTCCCTCACCATCTGTTGAAGAGACAGAGCTGTTTTTCTTACGATTGTCTCACATTTCAGATTACTGATTGCATGCCACTTAACAAGTACCTCTGTCCTATACATTCCCTGTGAACTGGCAGATTTAGAGGTTTGATCTAATTAGTTTACTTTCGTGGGCAAATGTATACTAACAATAGGACAACATAGTATGGTTGCTCCTTCTGTGATGTTAGTGGCTATTCATGACCAGTGTATAGATCCATTCATTATTTCATTTGAAGCATATTAAAGGATGATATTCTAACTGATCATGCTTCCTTAATTTATTACTGTAAACAAATATTATTAAAAAAACTTTTACTCACTAATTATAATTATCCTTATTTAAGCCACATTACTCAGCAAGTAACTCAGATTGTCTGCCTAGGAAAGTTTAGACCAATACCTATCTTTCTCTTTACCAATTTCAGGAAAATGAAATTTTTTAAAAGGCCATTTTTTTTTTTTTTTGACAGGCAGAGTGGACAGTGAGAGAGAGAGATACAGAGAGAAAGGTCTTCCGTTGCCGTTGGTTCACCCTCCAATGGCCGCCGCTGACGGCGCGCTGCGGCCGGCGCACCGCGCTCATCCAATGGCAGGAGCCAGGAGCCAGGTGCTTTTCCTGCTCTCCCCATGGGGTGCAGGGCCCAAGCACTTGGGCCATCCTCCACTGCACTCCCGGGCCACAGCAGAGGGCTGGAAAAGGCCATTTTTTTAAAGATTTATTTTATTTATTTGAAAGACAGACTTACAGAGAGAGGTAGAAACAAAGAGAGGTCTTCCATCTGCTGGTTCACTCCCCAAATGGCTGCAATGGGCAGAGCTGCACCGAACCGAATCCAGGAGCCAGGAGTTTCCTCCAGGTCTCCCAAGTGGGTTCAGGGGCCCAAGGATTTGGGTCATCTTCTACTGCTTTCCCAAGCCACAGCAGAGAGCTGAATAGGAAGTAGAGTAGGTGGGACTAGAACCGGCACCCATATGGGATGCCAGTGCTTCAGTTCAGGGCTTTAACCCACCGTGCAACAGTGCTAGCTAAAAAGGCCATTTTGAACTCATTTTTGAAGCTCCTGGCTTCAACCTGGTCCAACCCCAGTTGTTGAATCCATTTGGGGAATGAATCAGCAGATGGAAGATTTTTTTCTCTCTGTGTCACTCATCCTTTCAAATACATAAGCAAAAATCTTTTAAAAAATTGAGAGATTGGAGACGTAGTAGGTTAAGCCTCTGCCTTTGACACCAGCATCCCATATGGGTGCCAGTTCATGTTCCAGCTGATTCTCTTCTGATCCAACTCTGCTAATGGCCTATGAAGGCAGTGGAGGATGGCCCAAGTGCTTGGGCCCCTGCATTCACATGGAAGACCTGGAAGAAGCTCCTGGCTTCAGATCGGCCCAGCTCCAGCCGTTGCAGCCATTTAGGGAGTGAACCAGTGGATGAAAGATCTTTCTGTCTCTTCCTCTCTCTGTCTATAACTCTGCCTCAAATTAATTAATTGATTCTTTAAAAAAAAAAAAAATAGAAGCTCTCAGAGACATCTCGACATCAGAAATACAAAAGAAACCACCTGTAAATTTTAGAAGAAAAAAATGATTGTATCTGAAATTGGGGGGAAAAAAAACACCAAATGGGCTCAAAAACTGAATGGAGATGACAAAGAAGAGATTAAGTGAACCTGAGGATACAGCATTAGATATTATATAATCTGGGGGCTGGCAATGTGGCGTAGTGGGTAAAAAGCCACTGCCTGCAATGCTGGCATCCCATATGGGCACTGGTTCAAGTGTTGGCTGCTCCACTTCTGATTCAGCTCCTGGGAAAGCAGCAGATGGCCCAAGTTCTTGGGACTTCGCATCCATGTAGGAGACTCAGAAGAAGCTCCTGGCTTTGGCCTGGCCCATCAATGACCAGGTCCAGCAACGGGGAGTCAATCAGTGGATGGACGACCTGTCTGTCTCTGTCTCTCTAACTCTGCCTTTCAAATAAATTTTTTAAAAAATCTTTTAAAAAAAAGTAGATATTACACAATCTTAAGAATTGTAGTCAACATATTTTGTAATGATCAGAGAGCTGGAGATCTGAGACACAATGTCCCAAAGTCTAATTTTCATGCCATAGAAAAACCAGAAGGAAAGGAGAAAAATTGGTGCAGAAAAAAAAAATTGTTTGGAAGAACTCATGACACAAAAAGCCCTAAATCTGACTGAAAGATATGAATTTACAGATTTGAGAAGCTCAACAAAAACCCAAACAGGAAAAACAGAAACATTACGCCCAGACACATCATTAACTGTGGAGAACCAAAGACCAGAAAAGATTTTGAAAACGGAAAAAAGTTACGCCTCCCCAGGAGAGAACAGTGATTCAAGCGGAGGGAGGCGGGGGCTTGGTTACACAGGGGCTGCTCAGGGACTTGGGGGTAACGGACCCGTTCTGGACCTCATCCTGAGACCCCATGTGTCTGCACACCCACGGGGGCGTCGGCCACTTCCCACACACAGGAAGGAAACGGAAACCTGTCACCCTTCACTGCTGTCCCTCCTCACCCCCGCATCCCACCAACGACCGAATCCTGCCAAACTGACTCGAAGGTTCGCCGGACTCCCCCACGGGTCCCCCCACGCACCCCAGCTGCGCCCTCACCACGGCGGGCTGTGAGCACTTTGACCCCAGACCGCCACAGCCTGCTGTCGAGGCGGCAAAGGGATGCAGACTCCCCACGCCGCACGGTAAAACGCGACAGCGCTAGCGTGGGGCTCGCCGGTGCGGACGAAAATCCGACTCTGGGGCTCACCAGCCCTGGCGGGGCTGCGCCCCAGGCTTCCCCGGCCAGGCTCCGGGGAGGTGCAGCCCTGGGACGCCCGCGGGCCCCTCCGCAGCGGCTCCCCCGGCCCTCCGTCGGGTCGCCGCGCAGGGCGCAAAGAGCCGCTTTCCGTCCTCACGAGGCACGCGCGCCCGGCTGGCGGGAGAACGACTCCCGCACACGTGCGTTCCTGAGAGAAAGCGCGGGAGCGCCTCCCGCTCTGCACGCACGCTGCTCCAGAGAGCACGCAGGGCCCCCCGACCCCGCGCCCGGCCGCGAGGGTGCTCCGCGCGCACGGCGACGCGGTCACCTTCTCCAAGGCAGCGCCTCCTCCTCGGGCTCGCTGTCCGTCACCGACCCCTCCACCACGGTCTCGTCGCTGTCCCAGCCCGCGGCCTGCGCGCCCGCCTCCATCGTCGCCTCGCGCTCCGGGGCTCGGCTGCCCTCCTTCCCCGCAAACACGGACGCCTTGAGGGGGACGCCGCGCGTGACACACAGCGCTCCCAGCCCGCGCGCGGGAAGACCCACGCCTCGGGGCCGCCCGGCCTCCCGAGCGTCGCCACAGCCCCGGCCGCGCCGCGTGCGCCCCGACCCCGCCTGCCGCGCCCCGCCGGAAGCGGCCCTGCGCGCCCCGCGGCGGCCGGGCTTCCGGACCGCGCCGCGTGCAGACCTGCAGACCGGGCCGCGCCTCCGGCCGGCTCCGCGGGCTGGCGGACGCGGGTGCACCTGCGGCGGCCGAGGGGAGGGGTGTCGGGCCGGAGTGCGCCCCTGCGCTGGGCCGCCACCCGCTCCCCTCACGGCTGTCCCCCGGCGGGCACAGCAGGTGTTTATTAGACTTTGTTGTGCTAGGTAAGAAGTCAGAAAGGAGCCTACGTGTGTGAGGAGGGCCTAAGGAAACTGACATCTACACAGTCCAGCATCCGCATTTCAAAGTCGCCGCATAACCTTCCAGGTGCAGCCCAGCATCTGCACTTCAAAGTCCCACCCAGATACCTGTCCAGCGGCCCCGCTCCTTCTCCCTGGCCTGACGGACACCCTTCCTCCAAGGCGCGCACCCTAGAGAGGGGCCAGCCAGGCTTCCGCTGACACCCAGCAGGTCCTTTATTCTGGAGGGGAGGGGGAGAGAAAAGGCGGGAAGGCAAGACCCATCCCCTTAAAAACCCAGCCGAAGTGTGAACTGCGCACTCTCTCAGGTTCTGTCTGGAGAGGTGCCCATCGGTTCTTGCGGATGTCCCCACCCTAATAAACTTTGCCACTTTGCTTTCCACTGCTCTCTGTCTCAGGCCTGAATTCTTCCCTGCGCGAAGACAAGGGCCCTCAGCTTTTTCTCCCGTGACATTTCACCCATCAGCTGCTCTGGCTGGTGCACTTTGTATTTCTCCCTCATCAACTCCATAAAGACAGGAGTGGTGCTTTTCAATTTTCCCTAGCCTAGCCATAATCTTTTCTCGAGGAAGTAGCGAGAACGTTGTGTTAGGTATGTTTCAGTGTGTGTGAAAGCTTTTCATTCAAACCAGTTCAAAACAAAGCTGGGTGAACACCACCTGCCAGGTGAGGGGACAGCTCACCTGGGCATGTTCAGCCTCCAACACACGGCACGCCTGTAAAGTTTCACCAGCTAAACAAATGAAATGAATGTTTTTCTGACCCTAATTCACTGCCCTTCTCACTACAAGGAGTGATTCTGCCATTATTATTGTTAGTATAATTTGTTCATACCTAAGCCATTATTTAAAACACTAAATACTATTATTTAAAATACTACTTTTTGTATTTTTTTTGTTTTAAAATCATATTTTTAACACTTTTTCAGTGTCACATTTAAGTGTGGAGACTGGATATATACACATAAATGCTATTTTTTTGAAAACATATCACGAAGTGAGGGATTCATGCCAATGATTATAATGTGGAGAAAGAACAATATATTCTCATTTATGTGTAATGGAGCAATATTTATAGCTGTATGACAAAGGATATAACATACACACAATTTTTATACCCTCTATGTACTAACTTCTAAAAATAAAACATATTTTCTTGTGTCTGAATTATTTGTTAGCATAAATCTCCAGCTCCATCAATCTAATTAAAATATCAGGATTTCCTTCTTTTTTACAGTTGAGTAGTATTCCATTATCCAATCATAAGTTTATAGACATCTAGGTTGATTCTATCTTTGCTATTGTGAATTGAAATGCTAAACATAACGGAGTGAAGGTAACTTTCATATGCTTGATTTACTTCCTTTGGATATATTCCCAGGAAGGGGCAGCTGAATCTTTTGGTAGATATAACTTTAGTTTTCTGAGGACTCTATACTGTTTTCCATAGTGGTTGCACCAATTTGCATTCCCATCTTTTTCTCTACAACCTAGCCAGCATTTGTAATTTTTAAGTTTTGTGTAGTAATCATTCTAAACTGATACTTCATTGTGGTCTTTATTTGCATTTCCCTGATGGCTAATGTTGTTGAGCATTTTTTCTTGTCTGTCAACCATTGTACGTCCTCCTTTGAAAGATGCTTATTCACTTCCTTTTCCCACTGCCTATTTCTTTTTCTTTTCTCTCTCTCTCTCTATTTGAAAGTTACAGAGAGAAAGGGAGAGAGATCTTCCATCCACTGGTTCACTCCCCAGATAGCAAACAACAGCCAGGGCTAGGCCAGGCAAAAGCCAGGAGCCAAGAGTTTCTTCCAGGTCTCCCACATGGGTAACAGGACCCAAGCACTTGGGCCATCTTCTGCTGCTTTCTTAGGCACCTTATAGGGAGCTAGATTGGAAGTGGAGCAGTTGGGACTAAAACCTGTGGCTTAACCTGCCACACACAATGCCAACCTCTTGCCCAATTCTTAATTGAGTTGTTTTGTTGTTGACTCCTTAAATATTCTGGATATTAATATTTTATCAGGTGCATAGTTTGCAATTATTTCTTCCATTCTGTGGGTTGCCTCTAATTGTTTCTTTTGCAGTGCAGAAGCGTCTTA
Source organism: Sylvilagus floridanus (assembly GCA_949820135.1). NCBI lineage: Eukaryota > Metazoa > Chordata > Mammalia > Lagomorpha > Leporidae > Sylvilagus > Sylvilagus floridanus. The sequence continues at coordinate 609,370 of OX463246.1, forward strand.
GTTTGATGTAATCCCATTTGTCTGTTTGCTTTTATGGCCTGTGCTTCTGGAGTCTTACCAAGGAAGCTTTTGCCTGAACCAATGTCTTGCACCATTTCCCCTATGTTTTCCTGTAGTTGTTTCATGTTCACATCTTAACATTAGACCTTGATCTATTTTGAGTTGATTTTCTATTAGATATAAGATAGGAGACTTATTTCAAACAATTGCATGTAGAAATCCAATTTCCCCAACACCATTTGTTGAAGAGACTATCCTTTCTATGGGAAATGGATTTTAGCTCATTTGTCAAAGATTGGTTGGTCACAGATGCATGAATTAGTTTATGTGGTTACTATTCTGTTCCATTGGTCGACACATCTATTTTTATACCAGTGCCAGGATGTTTCAATTATAACAGCCCGAGAGTATACCTTGAAATCTGATATTGTAATGCCTCCAGCTTTGTTTTTATTGTTTTAAGATTGCTTTGGTTTTTCAGGGTCTTTGGTGTCTCCATAGGAATTTTTTTTTCTAGTTCTGTGAAGAATATCCTTGGAATTTTCACAGGGATCATATTGAATATGTAAATTGCTTCTGGGTAGTATGGACATTTTGATGATATTAATTCTTCCAATCCATAGACATGTAAGATTTTTTTCCTTTTTTTTTTTTTTTGGTGTCTTCTCTCTCTCTCTCTCTTTTTTTTTTTTTTTTTTTTTTTGGACAGGCAGAGTTAGACAGTGAGAGAGAGAGACAGAGGGAAAGGTCTTCCTTCCATTGGTTCACCCCCCAAAATGGCTGTTGCGGCCAGCACACTGTGCCACTCTGAAGCCAGGAGCCAGGTGCTTCCTCCTGGTCTCCCATACGGGTACAGGACTCAAGCACTTGGGCCATCGTCCACTTGGGCCATCTCTCTCCACTGAGAGAGAGCGCCTTCCCTCTGCTGGTTCACTCCCCAGATGGCCGCAATGGCTGGAGCTGGGCCAATCCGAAGCCAGGAGACAGAAATTTCTTCAGGATCTTCCACTCAGGTACAGGGGCCCAAAGCCTTGGGCCATCTTCTACTGCTCTCTCAGGCCTTAGCAGAGAGGTGGATCAGGGGAGCAGCCAGTACGAGAACCAGCGCCCATATGTGATGCCAGCACTGCAAGCAGTGGCTTTACCTGCTACACTACCATGCTGGCTCCTCCATTTTGGTAAATTATATGTGTCCAGAAATCTATCCATTTCTTCTAGATTTTCCAATTTACTCGTATGTCTATAATAATTCCTGATGATTCTTTGTATTTCTGTGGTATCAGTTGTAACAGCTTTTCTTTTTTATCTCTGACTTTATTAATTTGAGTCTTCTCCCTTTTTTAGTTCTGTTGTTTGTTTTTTGTCTGGTATGATCTGTCTGTTGAAAGTGGAGTTTTGAAGTCTCCTAGGATTATTGTATTAGAGCTTAAGTCTCCCGTTAGATTCATTGTCATGTTTTATAAAACTAGGTGCTCTGGAGCACTAGTTAAAGCCACAGCCTGCAGCACCGGTATCCCATATGGGTGCCAATTCGAGTCCTGGCTGCTCCACTTCTGATCCAGCTCTCTGCTATGGCCTAGGAAACCAGTGGAGGATAGCCTAAGTCCTTGGGCCCCTGAACCCACGTGGGGAGACCCAGAAGAAGCTCCTGGCTCCTGGCTTCAGATCGGCACAGCTCCAGCTGTTGCAGCCATCTGGGGAGTAAACCAGCAGATGGAAGACCTCTCTCTCTCTCTGGCTCTCCCCTTCTCTGTAACTTTCAAATAAATGAAATAAATTAAAAAAAAAAAAAAAAAACTAGGTGTTCTAGCACTGAATATACATTTACTATAGTCACATCTTGTTGAATTGATCCCTTAATCATTACATAATGAACTTTTTTGTCTTTTTAAAAAAGATTTATTTATTTATTTGAAAGACAGAGTTAGAGAGGCAGAGGTAGAGAGAGAGGTCTTCCATCTGTTGGTTCACTCCTCAGATGGCTACAACAGCTGGAGCTGCGCTGATCCGAAGCCAGGAGCCAGGAGCTTCGGCTTTTCCCACATGGGTGCAGAGGCCTAAGGACTTGGGCATCTTCCACTGCCTTCCTAGGCCATAGCAGAGAGCTGGATCAGAAGTAGAGCAGCTGGACTCAAACCAGTACCTATATGGGATGCCGGCACTGCAGGCAGTGGCTTTACCTGTTACACCACAGTGCCAGCCCCCTTCTTTGTCTCTTTTAACAGTTTTTGTCTTAAAGTCTATTTTTTCTGATTTCAGACTAGCTATTCCTGTTGGCTTCTGATTTCCATTAGCATAGAATATCCTTTTCCATCCCTTCACTTTTAATCTGTGGGAATCTTTGTTGGTGAAGTATGTTTCTTGTAGGCAGGATATATTTGAGTCTTGTTTTTGTTTTTGTTTTAATCCATTCAGCCAGGCTGTAACTTTTAATTAGGGAACTAAGTCCATTCACATTCAAGGTTATTACCATTGACAGGTAATGACTTGGTCCTGCCTATATTTCCATAAGTACTCCTATTGCTGGTTTTGAGTCTCCTTTGTTCCTTTACTAGAGGGTTTTCTGGCTTCACATTCTTTCATGAAGCTGATTGCCCTCCTCTGTTTCTGTATAAAACACCCTTAAGTATCATTTGTAAGACTGGCTAGGTGGTGACAAATTATTTCAACTTTTTTCTTGTCTTGAAAGGTCTTTATTTCACCTCCATTTGTGAATGAAAGCTTCTCTGAATAAGGTATTCCCAGTTGGTAGTTTTTTTCTTTTAGAACTTGGGCTATATCTCCATTCTCTACTGACCTGTAGGGTTTCTGTTGAGAGATTTGCTGTCAATATGATGGGAGGTCCTTTGACAATGACCTGGCATTTCTCTCTTGCAAATTTTAGGATATTCTCTTTATATTTTACTTTTGAAAGTTTAATGATAAGGTATCATGGTGAGGATCTCCTGTTTTTATTTTTTATTTATTTATTTATTTATTTAATTTGAGAGGCAGAGTTACAGAGAGGGAGAAACAGAGAAAGAGGTCTTCCACCCATTGGTTCACTCCCCGAATTACCACAATGGTCAGAGCTGGGTCAATCCAAAGCCAGTTTCCAATATCTTCTTCTGGGTCTCCCATGCTGATGCAGGATCCCAAGCACTTGGGCCATCTTGCACTGCTTTCCCAGGCCATTTTCAGGGAGCTAGATTGGAAGTGGAGCAGCTGGGACTCGAACCGGCATCCATATGGGATGCTGGTGCTGCAGGGAGAGGCTTAATCTACTACGCCACAGCACTGGCCCCTGAGGATCTGTTCTAGTCATGTCTATTTGGGGTTCTACGTACTTCCTAAATGTGGATGTCCATATGTTTCAGCTTTTTTCAAATTAGTTTGGATTTAAAATATTCAAATAGATTGAAATACATCAAAAATATTAAAAGCTAGTACTTCATTAAATATAATAATTGCCTACTTTTGCAGGAACCATTTATTAATCTAAAATTAATAAATAGAACATAACTAAGCATTTGTTGTACCCTTCCCACACAATCTGTATTTCAGGATAACCAGAGTTGATAAAAGGAAAATATGTTTATAACACTGTATATTTCCTTATGGAAAAATCACAGCTAGGGGCCAGCTTTGTGGCACAGTGAGTAAAGGCGTCACCTATCGCATCCCATATGGGCACCAGTTTGAGACCCAGATACTCCAGTTCCAATGTAGCCCCCTGCTTATGGTCTGGGAAAAGCAGAGGAGGATGGCTAAGTGCTTGGTTGGGCCCCTGAACCAACACAAGAGACCCAGATAAAGCTCCTGGCTTCCACCTAGCCCAGCCCCAGCCGTCATGGCCATTTGGGGAGTGAATCAGTGGATAGAAGATCTCTTTCTGTCCATCTTTCCCTCTCTCTCTGTAAAGCTTTCAAATAATTAATAAATCATTTGTTTAAAAAAATCACAGCTAACAAATACAGAAAATCTAACATAAATCAGAAAAATCACCACTTATAACCCTTGAAACAGCAGACATAGGCGGTGATTGTTACAACTGCCAGAAAAAAAGACAGATCTTTGGCCCTTGGGCCCCTGCTGAGTCCAGCGCAGGGCTGGGGGTCTGCCGAGGAGTGGCCGACTCTCCCTCCACACCTACCAGCCACCAGCGACTTTGGGGGCATTTCTCCCCCCCCCCACCCCGTGTATTTCTATTTTTTGAAAAGTGGACATTTTAAGAAATGGGCATGTTTGCTGCTTCTCATATTTCTGAGGAAACTGCTTTGTATTGTATATTGCAAAGATCACCAGCTGAGATATTGCTTTATAATAGTTCTGTGGGGGTGTTTTCTTTTTTGTTATTAAACAAATACTTTAGATGGTAGGGAAAAAAGGCAATCATGGCATGTGCCCTGATGGATCACCACTGTCAGAGCTGCCACTGATGAAGCATAATTGGACAATAAGGCTCTTCTCCCAGAACTGTGTTATGGAGAAATATGAACGTCTGTCCTGTAAGCTGCGGACAATGATTACGGTAAGGGAGGCGGGGACAGCAAACAAAAGCATCAAACAGCTGAGCGAATACTGAAGGCAGGCGTGTTCCAGACAGAGAACTGGAGAAAACATTCCAAGTCCCATCAAACATGCAGTTCAGTCAACAGTGGGTCACGTACAGGACCGTGGCCCTGTTTAATCACCCAGGGCATAGGTTCCAGGGAACGGTGCCTCATCAGGCGGTGAGGAGAGAGGGAACCACAGGAGGAGGGAAACGGCCACCCCTCGAATGCACAGTGCAGGGTGAACAGAAGCTTTTCCTCCACAGACTCCTCACAAAGCCTGAAAACAGACCCTGGTCCTGGAAGGTCTCCGTAAGAGAAGTCTTTGTGGTACATTACCTATTTACCTGCTTAGAATCAAATTTATAGTGGACAAAAAAAAAAAACAAGTAAACCACCATGACTGTGTTTCTGAAAAGTGGCCCCTCCTCAAGCAGCCTCAGGTGAGACGTGGAAGTACAAGACAGCAACACATGACCCGGTGCCTGTGGAGGCCTCAGCTGCTGTGTGTGTGTGTGTGTGTGTGTGTGTATGTGTGTCTTTGTTTTAAGAAGTCTTTTAAAAGTTAAAAAAAAATAAAATTTTAAGAATAGAAAAGCCTTATAGAATGAGGATATAAGTAAAATATTTTGTATATAGCTTCACAATGTGTGATTTAAAAGTTATTACAAAACAACCAAAAAGTTAAAAACATTTACAAGCTTCTAAAGTAAGTTACAGGGAGCCAGGGCTAATTTATTATTTGAAAAAGAAAAAATACTGGAATGAATTCAGCGTAGCCGAATGCAGGGTTCTGAAGTCCACGTGAGTGCACACGCCCCATCCCACTCACTTGCGCACTGCCCAGAGCAGCTACAGGCCTGCAAGGCTGCCCCCTGGTAAGTGCCCTACACAGAAGTACCATTTAATAATCTTTTATGGTGTATTCTACTACGCTTTTCTTTTTTAAAGATTTATTTATTAGAGTGACAGAGACAGAGAGAGAGAGATCCTCCATCTGCAGCAAGATCTGGGGCTGCGCCAGGTTGAAGCCCGGACCAGGAACTCTGCTGCAGTCTCCCGGTGCAGGGCAGGGGCCCAGGTACTTGGGCCGTCTTTGCTGCTTCCAGGCCATTAGCAGGGAGCTTTACCAGGAGCAGAGGAGCTGGGATTCAAATCAGCACTCTGATCTGGAATGCAGAAGTCCCAAGGGCAGGTTAACCTGCTGTGCCACCAGGCCTGCCCCTTACTATACCTTCTCTGCGCTTAGGTGTTTTTAGACACATAACTATTTCCCATTGCATCCCAACTGCCTATAGTATTCGGCACAGTAACATACTCTGCAGTATTCATCACAGTAACAGCTGTACAGGTTTGTAGCCCCGGGGTGTAGGCGGCTGCACTTCTGGGTTTGTGCGCTTATGTTCTAGGACGCCTGAAGAGCAACGGAACCACCTAACAGTTTTCTCAGTGTCGGGCCATTAGGCACGCACGACTGTACAGACTGACCACCAAGGCACAGGTGAAGCAAAAGCCAGCTTTTCACGTGGCCGTGCAATCTAGCAGAAAGAAAAATAGCATGCTTTCTTTATGGCAGTTCCGAGTTGAGGTCTGGCTAATCATTGTACCAGCGGTTACATGAGCAAGCGAGCAGCCATCAGTGTCGCGGCCTTGGCTGAGGAAGATCGCACACAGGCCATGCGGCTGCAATTAGCACCAGCCCCCGCTGAGCGGACATTTTTGTTTGCTGGTCTTTCTCCTTCCAGCTTGTTTCGCCTTCTCTTTTTCTTCCTTACCTGCGCTCCTCAGCCTTCTACCTTTTACACCATCTTCCTAATATAATTGTGGCTCACACACCTCACTCACTCTCCCCCACGCAAACTCCCAGGGAACAGAGACTATTAGACATACAGACCCTTCCTTCCTGCTGTAGAGTAAGCTCTGCGTATTTGCACTACAGAAACCTTCAAGTCAGGTTCACCCCCCAGGCTTCTGGACTCTTCTCAAGGACCATCCGTGCACTCTCTTGACAAACCAGTTAGCATGGAGCCCGAAGCCAGTTCAGCACAAACCCCCACTCTGGATCGGATTCCGCACCCTCCACCAACCCCAGTGACGTCTGGTCACCCTGGTTTTGTCCTGTTAACGTATTTGGCCAGAATCCCCATCACCCCTGACATTTGACCTCTTGGTGATTTCCCGTCCTCTGACCCACCTGCGTCTTCATTTGACTCCCATTTGCCCGCACTGCCTTCAGAGCTGAGCTCAATCTATGTTCCCTCTGCAACACCCCACGGCAGCGGCCCCTGTCCCTCTGGCAGTGACCTCAGTAAAGTCTGCCTTTCTCTGCTTTAACAAATGTCACGAACAGCTGCTCGTGGTGCAGCGAGTTAAGAAGCCACTTGTGATACCAGCATCCCACACAGGAGAGCCAGTTTGAGTCCTGGTTACTCCGCTTCTATTTCCTGTTTATACACCTGGGAAGGCAGCAGGAAATGGTCCACGTGCTTGGGGCCCTGCCACCCCGGTAGGAGACCAAGATGGAGTTCCTGCTTCCTGGCTTGTTAATGGCATTTGGGGAGTAAACCAGTAGATGGAAAATTGATCAAACAATGATCAATCTCTCTCTCTCTCTCTCTCTCTCTCTCTCTCTCTCCCCCTCCAAGTGAATAAATAAGTAAATACCTTTTTTTAAATGTTATTGAGTATTTTTTCTTCTTCCCTCGTATCCCCAGCCACATCCTCATGCTAGCGTGCCGCCAGGGGAGCTGATCTAGGACAGTGGCACCCTCTGGGGCTGGTGTTTATTGGAAATGGCGCTGTCTCATATGTGATCTTCCGATGTTCTGGGAGACCAGGCCAACACCAGGAATCCTTGCCTTGCAGTTCCCTCTTATCTAGGAGGTCAACCCTATTTGAGAAACCATTTCATCGTTGGCATCCAGAGCTGAGAGTTCACCTTGTCTTTCCTCTGAGGACCCTTTGCCCTGCAGACTGCCCTCCGGACAGAATGTAACCAGCTGGTTCTCTTGAGCACATGCCGTGCCAGCTTGGAAGAAGCATTTGCTAGAACAGATTCCAGTGTTGCAGCTGGGATTCCCTCTGCTCTGCCATGGAAGCCAAGTCCACCTCTTGCCTGGTATTGTTCTCAGGTGTCCCACAAAAGTCCTGCTTAGTGGACCTGGCTGGGGGAGGCAGGCGAGCCAGCCTGCTTGCAATCTCCTGAAAGAGGACCGCACGACCCCCGGGCAGAGGCAGCTGTTGGCCATCTACCTCCAGCTCCCACAGGGTGGGTGCTTGTGGCTACTGCTTCTTGGTGCCTTATTCAAAACACCCAGTTTAACATGAGAGAATACCTTTTAAATCAGGATAAGGAAAGACTTCATAAAACACAAAATCACCACACAAATGGAAAAGATTGAGGGGGCCAGTGCAGTGGCTCACTTGGTTAATCCTCCGCCTGTGGCGCTGGGTTCTAGTCCCAGTTGCTCCTCTTCCAGTCCAGCTCTCTGCTGTGGCCTGGGAGGGCAGTGGAGGATGGCCCAAGTACTTGGGCTCCTGCACCTGCATGGGAGACCAGGAAGAAGCACCTGGCTTCCGGCTTCGGATCAGCGCAGTGCCAGCTGTAGCAGCCATTTGGGGGGTGAACCAGTGGAAGGAAGACCTTTCTCTCTGTCTCTCTCTCTCACTGTCTGTATCTCTACCTGTCAAATTAAAAAAAAAAAAGATTGCGGCATTATACAACCTTAAACTTAAGAACTTCTGTTCATCCAGAAACACCATTCTCTTTTCCAATTAGATGCTTAAAATAGAACTAGGGAGAGAATAAAATCCTGCTTATATAAAGAATACCTACAGATCAATTACAAGAAGATAAGCAACCCAATAAATCCTACTTATAGGATTCTAAAGAGGAAAAAAATGTGACAAATAATCACCCAAAAAGGTATGCTCATGGAAATGCAAACTGAAACCATAATAAGATGGGATTCCACACTCGCATATTGGCAACAATTTAAAAGTGTGGAAATGTCAAGTGCTGGGAGGCTACAGGGCTCAGGAACTGACACATCCCACCCAGGAGGGATCCAAACTCATCCCAGCACTGTGGGCAGCAGTTCAGCCAAGTTTCTTAGGTGAGCACAACCCAGCAACTCCATCCCTAGAGAGAGACCTACATGTTGGCACTGGACACCTGCACAGCATTGCTCAGAGTGGTCCCCCAGAATACACAGCCCACTGCCCCTCGGAGGGGAATGTATCTCATTGTCTGTCACATGGAGAATGGATCAATACACTGTGTACTTGATGACTAAGAAAATGATGACAATATCAGCATGCATAAATTTTAGAATTCATTCTTCACAAAGTTTAAAAACAAACAGAACCAAACCCTAAACAAGGTATTATTTAGGACATATCCACAGGTGATAAAAACTCAAAATAAAAGGAGTAAGTTAGAAGCAACACTCAGAGAAGTGACTGAGTCTCCATGGGAGGCAGGTGGCTGATCAGGGGAAAGTCCCCAGGAACAGCACTGGGCTTGCCCAGGTCTGGACTGAGCTGGGCCTCACCAGCACCCACCTGATGATTACGTGTCACAGTTTTCACAGTAGAGGGACATAACCTAGTCAATACGCTATTGTGTGTACTGATTACGTATTGTGCAACACAAAATGTAACAATGACATTAATAGACCATGTTAACTGTATAGTATTTTTGTTGAGAATGTAGTACATACATACTAATTATATATGCTTTGTTATACTACAATCATCCTGAGCGGTGAAGTTCTGAGTAATTATTTTCTCTATTTCCCTAATTTCTTTTTTTTTTTTTTTTTTGACAGGCAGAGTGGACAGTGAGAGAGAGAGACAGAGAGAAAGGTCTTCCTTTGCCGTTGGTTCACCCTCCAATGGCTGCCGCGGACAGCGCGCTGCGGCCGGCGCACCGCGCTCATCTGATGGCAGGAGCCAGGTGCTAGGTGCTTATCCTGGTCTCCCATGGGGTGCAGGGCCCAAGCACTTGGGCCATCCTCCACTGCACTCCTGGGCCACAGCAGAGGGCTGGCCTGGAAGAGGGGCAACCGGGACAGAATCCGGCGCCCCGACCGGGACTAGAACCCGGTGTGCCGGCGCCGCAAGGTGGAGGATTAGCCTGTTGAGCCACGGCGCCGGCCATTTCCCTAATTTCTTAAATCATGACATAATACAGTTATCCCTCCCTACCCAAAGCAGAGGATTCTAGGACCTTCCACAGACACCAACGTCCTCAGATGATCCAGTCTCTTACATGAAACTGTGTAGTGTCTGGATAACCCACACACATCCTCCTGTGATAACTAACACAATGTAAGTGATATATAAATAGCTGTCAGACTACATTCTTAGGTTATAACAAATAACAAGAAATAAAAAATCTGTACATGTTCAGAGCAAACACAATTTTCTTTTCAATTCCTTTAGAGATTTTTTTGTTTATTTGAAAGGCAGAGTTTCAGAGAGAGAAAAAGGGAGAGAAAGAGGGAGGAAAGGAGGGAGGGAGGAGGGAGGGAGGGATGGAGGGAGGGAGGGAGAGGGAGAGGGAGAGGGAGAGGGAGAGGGAGAGGGAGAGGGAGAGGGAGAGGGAGAGGGAGAGGGAGAGAATAAATGAGAATCTCCTATCCACTGGTTCACTCCCTATATGGCTGCAATAGCCAGGGCTGTGCCGGGCTAAAGCCAGGAACTTTGGGTCTCCCACGTGGGTGCAGGGGCCCAAGCACTCCAGCCATCTTCCACTGCTTTCCCAGGCACATTAGCAAGGAACTGGATCTGAAGTGAAACAACTGGGACTTGAATCATATGGGATGCTGGCGTCACAGGCAATGACATAACCCACTGCACCACAGCGCTGGTCCCTCTTTCCAATATTTTTTTTCAAATATTTTTAATCCACAGGGAATTGATCATGGAAGAGGAACACACAGATGCTAAAGACCAGCTGTACTTGCAAAGTCAGAAAACAGGAATTTTTTTAACTTGCCGCTTTCTTGAGAATAGCCAGAATGTTGCTAGTGTGTTTTGGAAGCTTGACTGAAACTTCAGTCCAGTTTCAGGTGCCCTGGAAAGAGAATCTTTGAAGTAAATTCCCACAGTGTCATGGGGCAGACCTGTGAGCGCTGGGCCCTCTGTCACAGCCTCCCTTGCTTTTTGAAGGTGCATTTCCTGCTTCTGAGCTGAGGATCTCAACCTTACTGTTTCCAACGGGACCTCTGATTCAGAAACTCAGAAACCTTGCATGAAATAGAAACGGGGTAACAGCGCCATGGCATAGCGGGTAAAGCCGCTGCCTGCAGTGTCAGCATCCCATATGGACGCCAGTTCGAGTCCAGGCTACTCCACTTCTAATCTATGGCCTGGGAAAGCAGCAGAAGATGGCCCAAGTCCCTGAGCCCCTGCACCCATGTGGGAGACCTGGAGTAAGTTCCTGGCTTCAGATCGGCCCCACTCCAGGTTTTGCAGCACTCTGGGGAGTGAACCACCGATGGAAGACCTCTCCCTCTCTCTTCCTATACCTCTAACTCTGCCTTTCAAATAAACAAACAAACAAACCAAGAAACAAAGAAATGGATCTAAGATGGTTTTCCCCCATAGCACTTTAGCAGCATCTAGTGGCTGTGTGAAGACAGAAGGATGCAACATTCCTCCAGGTAATCTGAAGAGCAGCAGTGTAGACAGCAAGACTGACATATCAGGTGGTCAAGTAGAATTCTATGAATAAGTGATGTTACATCCATGGGTGCATGTGCCTCTTTCCTCAGCCCCCTGCAGAGCATTCTCATGAAGAACTCATGGAAGGTCCCAGCAGAGCACCCCAAAAGCTAAGGGGCTCCTGGGTGCAGTCAGTTGGTAAGAAACAGAGTTTGCAGGAATAAACGCAGAGAGGAGAGGAAAGAGGGCAGAAGGGATCGCGGGGAAAGCACAGAACAATACAGCAAGATCGTGGGGCTCACACAGTCACAGAACCAAGATTTCTTTTTAATTGTCTACATTTTGACATGACTGACAAATAATAAGTATACTTTTTACAGGGCACAGTGTAGCACTTCAGTGTGTGTGTACAGTGTGTGATGATCAGATCACTTCCAACATTTGTCATTTCTTTGTACTGGGGACATTCAAAATCTCCTCAACTAGCTATTTTGAAATACACTGGTAACTATTTCTTCACCAGTCACTCCAATGTGCTGTGATTCCTCTTGTCTCACCACAGCCCCCTTACACATCAATCGTCCTCTGTCTGTCTCCCCTCCCTCCCACCCTTCTTACCTCCAGTAACCGCTATTCTACTCTTTATTTTTTATTTATTTGGAAGGCAGAGTTCCAGAGAGATAGAGAGGGAGAGACAGACAGGGGAGGTCTTCCATATGCTGGTTCACTCCCCAAATAGCCACAACAGCCAACTGAGCCAGGCTGAAGCCAGGAGCCAGGGGCTTCTTCCAGGTCTCCCAGGTGTGTGCAGAAGCCCAAGCACTTGGGCCATCTTCCACTGCTTTTGCGGGCGCAGTCAGGACTCAAACCAGCACCCATACAGGATGCCGGCACTGCAGACAGCAGCTTAACCCACCGCGCCACAGTGGCAGCCCCTCCTCTTCACTTCTATAAGACAAACATTTTTGGCTTTCATATGTAAGTGAGATCTGCGGTATTTGTCTTTCTGTGCCTGATTTATTTCACTTAATATAATGTCCTCCAGTTCATGCATGTTGCTGAACACCTGAAAGAATCCAGAATTCTAAGAAAACCACAGTTCAGCCTTTGTCCTAACCAGAGGGCAGGGTTCCACTCACCCTGGCTTCCCACTGGCCCATTGCTGCATTACGGCTCTCACCTCCTGTCCAAGGCAGCTTGAGTCAGAGATGAGAAACTCCCAGGGCAGGCATTTCGCTCAGTGTTGAGGGTGTCCACATTCTGTACTGCAGCGCCCGGGGTTGAGTGCTGCCTCTGCTCTGACTCAGCTGCCTGCCCAGGCACACCTGAGAGGAGGAGGCGATGCCTCGCGTACTTGGGTCCCTGCCACCCATGAGGGAGATCTGGATTGAGCTCCAGGTTCTTGGCTTCAGCCTGGCCATTGTAGGCATGAGGGAGTGAACCAATGGATAGGAACACACTTACTCTTTCTCTCTCACCCTCTCTGTCTCTCACCCTCTCTAAATAATAATAACTAAAAAGCAGCAGCAGCTTGATTTCTGCCTGCAGACGTAGCTGGAGAAGCCCCAAGTGCAGCTCTGCTGGCCTCACTCGAACATGGCCTGGCAGAGGCAGCTCTGTCCGGAGAAGGCTGCCAGCACTGCCCCAGAAACACTGCTGCTTTTTTTAAAGATTTATTTATCTATTTGAAATTCAGAGTTACAGAGAAGGAGAGGCAGAAGCAGAGAAAGATAGATATTTCATTGGCTGGTTCACTCCCCAAATAGCCCCAACAGCTGAGACTGGGCCAAGCTGAAGCCAGGAGCCAGGAGCTTTCTCCAGGTCCTCCACATGGGTGCAGAGACCCAAGCACTTGAGCCATCCTCTGCTTCTTTCCCAGGCGCATTAGCAGGAAGCTGAATCAGAACTAGAGCAGCCAAGACGTGATCCGGCATCCCATACGGATGGGCAGTGGCTTTTACCCGCTGCACCATAGTGCCATCCCCGCACTGCTCCTTCTGACCTCTGCAGCCTGAGAGGGCTGGTGAGCAGGGCATGACCGAAGGCTCAGGTATCCTGCCCTTCAGCCTCACTACTTCCTGGCTTTATTTAATCTCTCTCACTTACCTTCTCTATCTGCGAATTTGTTGTGACTAATTTGGTCCATCTTCAGGGACAATCAACTTGCAAATTACAAATGAAAATATTTCATTCACAGAAAAATTCATAAAGCCCAGACCATGGTGTTACCATTCTCATGCACACAAATGCCTGCCAACAGCAATCACACACGCTGCTGGCCTGGGATCCCCAGGTGGACACAGCTCTGCCGTCTGGGGCCGTTTTCCCTGACTTGGTAGGGAACTGTGATGGCTGCTTTCAGGCATCAGCTTGACTGCATATAGGAGCAGCTGGGCAGCTGGTGTCGCTCTGGCAACACTGGTGCCTCTGTGCGGGGGTTTTTAGAGAAGACTGGCTTGTGGTGAGTGAACAGACTGAGGGTGGACGATCCATCCTCAACGTGGGGCACCCACCTCCATCTAGAACGTGAAGAAAAGGGCAGAGGAAAAGTTACACCTCCTCTCTCCCCCTCCTTCTCCTGCCTTGGACACTGAGGTCCAGACTCTCCAGCCTTTGGCCTCAGAGTCCCGCCACCTGCTCCCCTGAGGACACTCAGGGCACCCCAGGATGTCCAGATCATAAACAGCCTATTGCAGGACCTGTCAGTCACCATAATGCCCCTAAAAATCTCTCATCTGTCAATCTACTTATCCTCTATCTATCCTCTAATCTCTCATCAATCATCAGTCTAACGATGAGTCCATCTACCCACCTTTACCTTACTCATAGTCTACCTACCTCTCCACCTTCCATCTCCTATCATCTTTCCCTCTCTGCCTCTGTCTCTCCCTCTCTCTCTATGTAACTCTTCCTCTCAAAGACATAAATAAAATCTTTAAAAAATAAAAAAGAGGAAATGAGCCTCAGCTGTATTTGTAATCAGGAAAATTCAAATTGAAATTACAGGCAATACCATCTCCTATCCTTATACATTTAGGCATACCGTATTAGCAGCTTTTACTCATGGGGCTGGCAACATGGTGCAATAGGTTAATCCTCTGCTTTTGGCGCCAGCATCCTATATGGGCACTGGTTCAAGTCCTGGCTGCTCCTCTTCCAATTCAGCTCTCTGCTGTGGCCTGGGAAGGCAGTGGAGGATGGCCCAAGTGCTTGGGCCCCTGTACCCTCATGGGAGACTGGGAAGAAGCTCCTGGCTCCTGGCTCTGGACTGGCGCAGCTCCAGCCGATGCGGCTATTTGGGGAGTGAATGAACAAAAGGAAGACTTCTCTGTCTCTTCCTCTCACTGTCTGTCACTCTACCTATCAAATAAATAAATAAAAGTCTTTAAAAAAAAAAAAAAGCTTTTACTCATGTGCATGGGAGACAAGTTCAGGATGTTCATTAAAGCCTCATTTATAATTATCAAAAACTGGAAACAAAGTTTATCATTAAAAAATCAACAAATAAATTTATATTTATATATACACCAGTAAAAATGAATGAACTATATTTATAAGGTTCAATTGAGTCACTCAGAAGAATAAAATGGCTTAAAAAGGAAAATAGAGAAGAACATTTCCATTTATATAACTTCCAGAAAAAAAAAAAACTACTTAAAATATACTGCCTAAAAATATGCAGATGGTGCTAAAGTCAAAGAGAAAAGCATGCGGAACAGGCGCTCACCATGGCAGTTTTAAATTCTCCAAAGTCTCGACAAGAGAAAAACCTCCCTGACAACCTGAGCAAAGGGACTGAGACAGCTCCGCCCCCAGGCTGCAGAGGAAGCCACGGAGGCAGTGGGTGTGCAGCAGGCCCAGGACAGCAAGGCTCACAAACATGGCGGGAAAGCGAGGGACGGCAGTTCCAGAGCAGCCACTGACCCTGGGCAGGCGCTGCTCAGTCCAGCAGCCCAACAGCACAAGGGCCTTGGTAGCCTGAGAACGGCTCAAGCGGTGCGGGCCCATCAGCGGTGAAGGCCACCTCGCGAGGCTGCTCTTCAGGAAGACAAAGCTCTACGAGGAGGAGCTCCTGCTGAAAACAAGGAAGAGCGGAGGGTGGAGCCCATCTCGCACCGTGAAACCCACTCTGCAAAGCTTACTCTTTCAGATCTTGTTTGTGCAGGTTGCTGAACAGTGCCAATCATAACCCAGAGAGCCACAACCCCACACACCACGGTCCCAAACTGAATCTGTAAAAGAACAAAATCCCTAGTCTGGGTGGGCGCTGTGATGCGATGGTTAAGATGCTGCCTGGAACATTCCGCATTAGAGTGCCTGGGTTCAAGTCCCCACTGTGCTTCCAATCCAGCTTCCCACAGTGTGCACTGCGGGAGGCAGCAGGTAATGGCTCCAGCAGTCGGGTCCCTGCCACCCACGCAGGAAACTCAGATGGAGTTCTGACCCCTTGTTTTGGCCTGGCCCAACCCTGGCTGTTGGGAACACAGGAGGAGTGAACCAGCAATGGAAGACCTCGATCTCTCAATCTCTCCCTCCCTCCCTCTCTCTCTCACACACACACACACATACACACACAAAGTTGCTCTGCCTTTCAAATAAATGAAAATAAATACACTTCAAAAAACTTCAGGGGATAGCACTGTGGTGCAGTGGGTTAAGCTACCACGCATGCATCGCCAACATCCCACATTGAAGCACCAGCTCAAGTTCCAGCTGCTCTTTTTTTTTTTTTTTTTTTACAGGCAGAGTGGACAGTGAGAGAGAGAGAGACAGAGAGAAAGGTCTTCCTTTTGCTGTCGGTTCACCCTCCAATGGCCGCCGCGACACACCGCGCTCATCCGATGGCAGGAGCCAGGTGATTCTCCTGGTCTCCCATGGGGTGCAGGACCCAAGCACTTGGGCCATCCTCTACTGCACTCCTGGGCCACAGCAGAGAGCTGGCCTGGAAGAGGGGCAACCGGGACAGAATCCGGCGCCCCGACCGGGACTAGAACCCTGTGTGCCGGCACCGCAAGGCGGAGGATTAGCCTAGTGAGCTGCGGCACCAGCCCCACTCTGCTTCTAATTCAGCTCCCTACTACCCACATGGGTGATCAGGACGGGGTTCCTAGATTCTGGTCTTGTACTGGCCCTGCCCGGACTGTCGTGAGCATTTAGTGACCAAATCAGCAGACAGAAGAATCCTCTCTGTCTCTCATTCTGTTTCACTGTGCCTTTCCAATATTTTCTTTTTTAAAGATTTATTTATTTATTTGAAAGGCAGAGTTACAGAGAAGCAGAGGAACAAAATGAGAAAGAGAGAGGCCTTCCATTCTCTGGTTCACTCTCCAGATGGCCACAATGGCTAGAGCTGAGCTGATCCAAAGCCAGGGTTTTGTTTTGTTTTGTTTTGTTTTTGACAGGCAGAGTGGACAGTGAGAGAGAGAGACAGAGAGAAAGGTCTTCCTTTGCCGCTGGTTCATCCTCCAATGGCCGCCGTGGCCGATGCGCTGCGGCCGGCGCACCACACTCATCTGATGGCAGGAGCCAGGTGCTAGGTGCTTTTCCTGGTCTCCTATGGGGTGCAGGGCCCAAGCACTTGGGCCATCCTCCACTGTACTCCAGGCCACAGCAGAGGGCTGGACTGGAAGAGGGGCAACCAGGACAGAATCCGGCGCCCCAACCAGGACTAGAACCTGGTGTGCCGGCGCCACAAGGCGGAGGATTAGCCTGTTGAGCCACGGCGCCGGCCAAAGCCAGGGGTTTATTCCGGGTCTCCCACATGGGTGCAGAGGCCCAAGGACTTGGACCACCTTCTACTGCTATCCCAGGCCATCGCAGAGAGCTGGATCATAAGTGAAATAGCCAGGACTTGAACTGGCACCCATATGGGATGCTGACAATGCAGGTGGCAGCTTTACCTGTTACCCCACGGTAAACAAATCTCTAAAGTGCAAAATCCCTTAAATCTATAATCCACGGGAGCATCTGGCCTACTGATTAAGATGTCTAGTACACCTGCAGCCCACAACGAGCTGTCCCGGTTCAAGTCCTGGCTCTATTTCCACCTCCAGCTTCCTGCTAATGCAGACACTGGGAGGCAGGAGGTGACAGCAAGTGACTGGGTTCCTGCCACCCATGTGTGAGGCCTGGATGGATTCCTGGCTCCCTGCTCTGAATCCAGCCAGGGGCCTTTATAGACTTGTGTGGCGGAAACCAGGACACGAGAGCTCTTTTTGTAAAAGCTGCATTTGCCTGAAAAATCCAGTGAAGCTACTCACTGATTCAAAAATAATTGTGTGAGCAGGAGGATAGCAACAGTGCTACTGTTGGATGAGATCTGTGCTCTGCACATGAATGTGTGCGTGATGTGTGTCCACAAACCCAGACAACACAGAAGGGGCACAGGAGGGGGACATCTTGCAGGGCTGCTCACAGCAGTGCATGCCAAGTCACAGAAGAGTTTAAGAAAGCAGCACCAAGCAGAAAACGAATGTGGAAGTATTCTCTGAGAGGGCCATGCCCTGAGGGAGAAACAGCAGCTGCTTCAAGAGTGGGCCAGCTCTCACCCAGCACCTCCACAACCCATCCCTGGAATGCACCTTCTCACATGTGGAATTTTCTTTTTAGTGCTCTGTGGGCTTTTTTTTAAAAGGTTTTTTCCAGGACTGGCACTGTGGCATAGCAGGTAAAGTCGCCACCTGTAGTGCTAGCATCCCATACGAGTCCTGGTTGCCCAACTTCTGATCCAGCTCCCTGCTAATGCACCTAGGAAAGCAGCAGCAGATGGCCCCAGTGCTTGGGCCCCTGTACCCACGTGGAGGACCTGGAACAAACTCCTGGCTCCTGCCTTTGGCAGCCCTGGCCATATGCAGCCATTTGGGGGGGTGGTCCAGAACATAGATC
The DNA here is from genome assembly GCA_949820135.1 of Sylvilagus floridanus. NCBI lineage: Eukaryota > Metazoa > Chordata > Mammalia > Lagomorpha > Leporidae > Sylvilagus > Sylvilagus floridanus. Next base: position 627,456 of record OX463246.1, read on the forward strand.
TTTCTCTATCTCTTCCTTCCTCTCTCTCTCTCTCTCTCTCTCTCTCTCTCTCTCTCTAACACTGCATTTCAAATAAATAAATATTTTTTAAAAAAGAAACCAGTAATTTTTAAAAAAAGGTTTTTTCCTCTATTTTAAATTGAGCATTATTTTTTACACTTCACTATGCAATGTGTTTCATCTTCACATCATCTCTGATACTGAAGGCATAAATTCTGCAAGGGCTCTTAGACAACTCTAATCCTTTCTGTGCGTTTTCGCAGCTCTGATCCACGCATTATCACAGCACCGACTGTGTGTGGAAGCACTGTGCGTGTGGGTGAGAACTCTCTGCTGACCTTCCTCAGTTAATGAAGAGATGTCCTTCCTGTACATCTGCACTTCCAAGAGATAAAAGTTCTCAGACCCCAGCCCTTTGGGTGACTTCCAGTCCAGCTTCCTGCTAATGCACACTCTGGGAGGCAGCAAGTGATAGCTCAAGTGCTTGGGGTCCCTGTCACCCACATGGGAGACCTGAATTGAGTTCCCACCTCCTGGCTTCAGCTTGGCCCAGAATTGGCTGTTGGAGGAATCTGGGGAATGAACTAGCAGATGGAAGATAAATTTTTTAAATACATGATCTTTAAAGAAATAAAAAGGCAGAGAGATGGAGACAAATAAAGATCTTCCAACCACTGATTCACTCCCCAAACGCCTGCAATACCCAGGGCTGAAACAAGGCAGAGACAAAAGCCTAGAACTCAGTCTGGGTTTCCCATACAGATGGCAGGGACCCAAGTACTCAGCCATCAACTCCCGCCTACCACGGACCGCATCAGCAGGAACTGAATCAGGAGCTGGGGCTGGAGCTGAACCCAGGTGCTGCAGCGTGGGAGACAGGCACCTTCACCTCTGGGCTGAACGCCTGCCCTCCACATTTAATGTCAACATTTATCCAGGTCAAAGACCTCAGGTGTCCCAGCTCCTGTTGTTCCATGGAAGTGCACCCAGTCAGATCCAGTGTGTGACAAAGGAGGAGGAATGACGGATGCTCTGTGCTTTTGTCTTCATCTGACACCAATCCGCGGCAAAATTGTCTTTCTCCAGGTTATGCCAGCTGGGAGCAGGACCCCAGCTATCTGAAACCGGAGTCTACCATGGAGCTCCCGCTGGTAAGTCGTGTGACTGAGCCCCTCATCCAGTGGCAGTCCCTTTCCAGCCCTGGTGCACAGGAGGCCGTCTGGGTGCCACACTGCCGTGACCAGCCTTTGTGGCAGGATGCCAGGCACTGCTTCCCTGGACCATCTTGGGCTGTGGAGCCTCAGCTGTGTGCTGACTGCACCCATCTGCCAGCTGCGGCCTGGCCTCCGGCTACACACCCTACACACATCTGATGCTAGGAAATAAGGCCACAGCCAGACAAAGGGAGAAAAACAAGACCCCTGAGGAGGGCAGATGTCCTACTCTGCTTTCTGTAACCCCTGTTCCAGTTCCCCACAGGTGTTGCCCCATCTGGGCAGGTGTCCTGATCGCGGTTTTCTGTAACCACTGTTTGAGCGTGGTTCCTCATGGGTGGTCCGCCGTCGAGCAGGTGGCAGTCAAACCCACCAGCACTGTAATGGTTAAGGCTGGACGCTGACCAGCCTGCCTGGACACTCATTCTCAGGGAGCGGTCCCACTGGGCCCGTCTACACCTTCTGATCTCCTCTCAGCCTCTGGTACCTGTCTGAACTGAGGGAATTCCCCCAATCCAGTCTCCAGTAACAGCACCGAGTCAAGAGAGCACGACTCTTCCCTGTCACCATGTTCCTTCAAGTCCCCAGAGCATCACACAAGGACTTGTCTCAACCGCACAATCCAAAGCTGCTGCCTCCACCCTGCTCCTCCGCTCACGGAACGTCACAGAGCAGCTGAAGGAGACAGCGGAGGCATTGTCTGTTTGAAAACTGGCAAAAGGCTGGGGGGAATCCTGAAGAAATCTGCAGGCATGTTCTAAGACATGGAGCCAGCGCCCCTTCCTGAGCAGTGCTATGCCAACTGCTTGACAAATACTCAGCCTTCAGTGACCCTGCAAGTCAAGTCATCTGACCTTACAGTGAAGAGAGGGGCTGGGTGGGGCCCAGCAGCCTGCCCTGGTGTGGAGATAGAGGGGAGTCGGGCTGGCTCCCACAGTGCTGGGGAGGACTGCCTTCTCCCAGGCCGGACCTGCACAGTGCACACTCTTCAGCGCTCAGCACCACTCATGCAAGACCTTCCGCAGGGAAAGGCTCTGGGAGACCCGACGATGGACACCCTGGCTCAAGCTGGGGTTTGGTTCTTCAGTTCAAAACGTTCAGCCAAAGTACTGCATGCTGCGGCATTGTTTTCTGAGCCCACACCCATCATTTGAAGCTGGTGACAAAACTGTTTTAGAAATAAACGAAACCCACGCAGCCTCTGAGTTTCCCACGTGACCTTGTTCTGACTTGAGAGACTGACGGGTAGAGGGCAGAACCGGGAGCCTGCGTTGTAGAGTGATGCATGGGGCCAACATCACCGTGGGAATCTGTCCAGTCCCAACACCCTCCCAAAAATGTCTTTAAAATGTGTTCAGTTAGGAAGCAGTGCACAGTACAGACAGAGCAGCACACACCCACCTGCTCACGCCCGGGAGCAGGAACTCCCATCTCGGGTCTCAGGAGTGAGTCTGTCGGCTGCTTCCTCATGCCTGGATTCACCCTCTGGCTGCCTAACCCCACTGTGGCTCTAAGGGAGATCACTGTATTACACCACCTCATCCATAATTTGGGACTCAACATACTTTCTCAACTACCTCACAAGACAGTTTAAGATTAAGAAAGAGGGAATAAACTTAACACTGGGCTGAAGGGAGCCCAATATAATACAGCCCTCTTTTCTTTAATCATGTTCTGAATCGCTACAGAAAAAAATTAAAGAATATACAAGATAACATGATGCCTTTCTTACTGACAAAGCTTAACATTGGAAAAATGGCTAATATCCCCAAGCAGAGAGAATTCCAGATGCAGAATCCGAGAGCTGAAGGGCTCTGCTGACCGAGGACTGGAATGCCTCCACACGGGGAACGGAACAAAAGGGCAAGCTTCCCTGGGCAGCTTCTTCCCACGGCCAGTGTAATCTCAACCCACCCAGGCTGCCAGGCATCCTCTCTTTTCTGGGGAAAAGCAAAGGAGAGGTAGAAAGAATGAAGTGTTGTCTTATTAAAATCCCCCCCCCCCCCAGAGACAAGGCAGAAATGAAAAAAGCCTCCACCCAATTTGTCTACACATACACACTGCATTCATACTACTATGTATCATTCTAAATAATAACACAGGGGCGGGTGTGTGGCCAAGGGGTTAACTCACGGCTTGGGACACCCCACTCCACACTGGAGAGCCCAGGCTCACATCAATGCTCTGCTGCTGACTCCAGCTTCCTGTTAACACTTCCCTGGGAAGCAGCAGCACTAGCTTAAGTGGTCGGGTCCCCATCACACTCACGGAGACCCAAACTGAGTTCCCGGTTCCTGGCTCCTGGCTACAGTCTGGCATGGCTGTTGTGGACATTTGGAGAGTGAACCAGTGGGGGGAGATCTCTCTGTCTCTTGGTCTCTCAAATATAATTAAATAAATAAATACTACTATAAATATGGTTGAAAATATGTTTATCAATTGAGCACTGGGGGCAGGCATTTGGCACTGTAGTTAAGACGCCTTTTGGGAGTCCCACATCCTGTGTCACAGGTACCAGGTTCAAATCCCAGCTGCGTTTTCTAATCCAGATTTCTGCTAATGTGCCTCCTGGGAGGCAGCAGGTGATGGCTCAAGTAGTTGAGTCCTTGCCACCCACATGGGAGAACCAGATTGAATTCCTGGCTCCTTTGGCCTGGCCAAGCCCTGACTGTTGCAGGCATTTGAGGAATAAATCATCAGATAAGAGATCTGTGTCCATCTCTGCCTTTCAAATAAATAAAAAGAAAGAAAAAACTTTAAATTTTGAGCATTGGAGAGGTGTTCTGGGGCACAGAAAAACAGAAGCCATAAATGACCAATCCGCTTTCTGATGCTTTCCTTATAAGGGAAACCAGGATTTCAACTGAGTAAAGTCTCAAGATTGTTCAGTTATGAATTAATTATTTGGATAAGCTGCTGGGCTTTGTGAAGAACTGCACAGAGAAAACTTCTGAATGCTCAAAGAGATGCAGTTTCATTTGAGACACCAAATTAGGGAAGCAGAACCTGTCGCAATCACAGAAAACACCGGCGTTGCTAGGCACGGTTACAATAAAACAACACAGCACAAGTATGCATCACACATGAATTACGATCACATTCATGTTTAGCACTTGTGATTGGCAGAGATGGGGGTGCATTTCATGAGCGCAAACCTCGGGCTTGGGGCTCCTCTTCCTGCCCTGTGAGTCCACGGGCACCATCTGTGTCAGTGACAAGAGTGATTCAGCACCACTGGCCGCAGGAATGCCCAGCCTGCTGCTCCCCACACCCTCTGTGGCAGGCAGACTTCCAGGCTGACCCTGGTGTCCCCAGTTCTGGTATGCATGTCCTGACAAGCGTCCTTCTTTGTGGTGTATGTAAGTGACTGGTCTCCAGTGGGTAAAGTTTGGCCAGAGCGCGGCTGTCTCCATCAAGACGACTCTCTGTCTCACCAGCACTCACCCTGAGTGTCAGTGCTATTCGGGGGACACCCTATGGAGAGGCCCACAGAGCAGCAACAACTTAGGAGAAACCGGGGCCTTCAACCAACAGGCAGAGAAGACCCAGTCCTGCCAACACCCACATAAGAGAGCCTGCAATTTGTTCTTCCCAGCCCAGCCCCATCTCCACAACAGCTCTGCTGACACCTCACCCTGCACTGGGCCACACCCTAAGGTGGAGGACACCAGGATCACCAGAGGGGCAGCCCTGCTGACCTCACCTAAGACACACTTTGCAGAAGCAATTTTGGGAACTTCTAAAGAGCTTTCTATCATACGGAAAGAGGCAATTTAGTTACAAAAGGCAATGTGCAATAATCTGCTTTGGAGAACAGACAGGGGCAAAGTCCCAGGACTTCTCCCACACTTAATTTCCAAACATCGTCTGGAGGCCAAGCCCTGAATAACATTCACCTCTCACCACTGCGCCCATGCTTTCTGTCTTATTCAGGTAACCTTAGCCTCTCCACCTCCGACAGGAATCTTTCTTTGGCTCCAAGGGAGGAGAGACTGACTGGGAAAAAACTGAATGGGGCTCCTTAGCTACATATTAGCAAGTGAAATGTTTAACCCCAAAAGCTGCCACCCTCCCTGCTTCCCCTGTGGGTAAGAGAAGATCCAGGGGGAACACACTCAAGGGTAAACACACAGACAAAAGACCCAGACAGGAATTCACTGTCTCCAGCCTTTCTAGTCAGCGCATTCCCCAGCTTGAGTAAGCTGCAGTAACTCTACCCGTGGCCATCATGGACAGGGGACGTTCTCTCCAGATCCGCTTCCCAGCTCCTGTGACCCCATGACCCACAGGCGCTGGACTCCACGTTGCCCCCAGAAAACAACCATGCTGCTTACTCTCTAGAACAACTGCAAAATTTGCCATTTTGTGTCGGTAGACACCAGAGTGTACCTATGTCTGGGAGGGTCCTAGGGGCCCCTGAAGAGAATAAAATGAAATCCAGACAGGGTTTCCTCATCCATGATTTGGGGTTTAAGGAGCTAATTCCCACCACGAAGAGCTGCCCTAACAGGCCCCTGGTTCTGTTGGCTACAGCATCAGTCCAGAGCAGGTATTTAGCATCTTGTGTAAGAGTCCCACATCCTTTCCTTTTTAAGTTGTATACCATTGCATTGTATGGGTGTACCAAATGATTTAACAAGCCCCGTTCCATCCGCATGAGAGCAAGGCGACAGATGGCCATCAGTACTGGTTCAGTTAATCCCACAAGGGCCTGGTCATGGTGAGTTTAGAGAAACCGGGATGCAGGAATGGGCACAAAGAGCTGACCATGGGCACGATCGCCAAGGGGAATCAAGAGGAGGATGGTGGGTGGTGAGGCAAAGAGGGGGTCAGGATCACTGCAGAAACCAAGACAGGAAGCAGATGGCTCTGAAGGGAGCTCCCCGTCAGACACTGGATGGAGCAATGTAAGCCTCCCCCTTCTTCGCCTCTCTTCAAAAGTTCTGTGAAAACACACAGTGTGCTGCTATTCTGCAGTAATAACCAGAAGCTGGGGACTGGTGCCTGCAGCACTGGCATCCCATATTGGCGCCAGTTCGAGTCCCAGCTGCTCCTCTTCTGATCCAGCTCTCTGCTATGGCTTGGGAAAGCAGTAGAAGATGGCCCAAGTCCTTGGGCCCCTGCACCCTCGTGGGAGACCCAGATGAGGCTCCTGGGGCCTGGCTCCTGGCTCTGGATTGGCGCAGCTCTGGCCGTTGTGGCCAATTGGGGAGTGAACTAGCTGAGGGAAGACCTACCCCTCTCTCTCCCTCTCTGCCTCTCCTCTCTCTGTGTAACTCTTTCAAATAAATAAATAAATAAATATTAAAACAAAATGGAAAAGAAATCAAAGGGATACAAATTGGGAAGGAGGAGGATTGGGGCCGTGGCAAAGTGGGTGAAGTCACCGCCTGGAGTGCTAGCATCCCATCTGGGTGCCTGTTCAAGACCCAGCTGCTCCACTTCCTATCCAGCTCTCTGCTGTGGCCCGAGAAAGCAGTAGAAGATGGCCCAAATCCTTGGGCCCCTGCCCCTATGTAGGAGACCTGGAAGAGGCTCCTGAAACCTGGCTTCGGATTGACGCAGCTCCAGCTGTTGAGGCCATTTAAAAAGTAAACCAGTGGATGGAAGACCTCTCTCTCATTCTCATTCTCTCTCTCTCTCTCTCCCGCTCTCTCTCTCTCTCTCTCTCTGCCTCTCTGTAACTCTGCCTTTCAAATAAAATAAATAATTTTTTAAAAAAAAATTGGGTAGGAGGAAATCAAATTATGGTTATTTGTAGATGACATGATTTTATATATAGGGGATCCAAAAGACTCCACTAAGACACTACTGGTACTCATAGAAGAGTTTGATAAAGTGGCAGAAAATATCTTAAATTTCTTTTCAAATAAAAAACTTGAGTGGGAATTTAGCTTAGTGGTTAACACACCAGCATCCAACATCAGAGTGCCTGGGTTTGTTTCCCAGCTGTGGCACCTGACTCCAGATTCCTGCCAATGTAACCCTGAGAGGCAGCAGTTTGGTTCCTGCCACCCACGTGGGAGACGTGGATGGAGTTCCTGGCTCCTGGCCTTGGCCCTGGCCCAGTCCTAGCCACTGTGGGCAGGAGGAGCATGAACCAGCAGGTTGGAGCACTCTTGCTTTCTCTCTCAAATATTTTATTAAAATTAGAAATGAAAATTGATGTAACTGATATATTGAATTCCTTCTTAAGGGGTAAAACGCTGGAATGAATACAATGAAAATGAATGTATCTGAAAGAAAAAACATGCTCTGAAACAGAAAGGAAGTCTACAGCTACTGCTGCCATATCAGTTTCTGTGTAGCTAATTAGAGAACCTCCCTAACAGAGACCACAAACTTATTCTGTTTAACATATCCAAGAAAACTGAAATAAGAAATCAGGTGGTGTCTCTGTTCCCAAGTTCTTATGGTTAATATGAAGCGCTTATTTCAGAATACATTTGTGTGTATGTTCTCAGGTGCTGTGATGATCACAATGCATGTGTGTTTTGATAATTATTTGGCCCTGGCTGGTGCCGCGGCTCACTAGGCTAATCCTCCGCCTACCGGCGCCAGCACTCTGGGTTCTAGTCCCGGTCGAGGCACCGGATTCTGTCCCGGTTGCCCTCTTCCAGGTCAGCTCTCTGCTGTGGCCCAGGAGTGCAATGGAGGATGGCCCAAGTCCTTGGGCCCTACACCCGTGTGGGAGACCAGGAGAAGCACCTGGCTTCTGGCTTTGGATCAGCGCAGTGCGCCAGCCACAGCGGCCATTGGAGGGTGAACCAACGGTAAAGGAAGACCTTCCTCTCTGTCTCTCTCTCTCTCTCTCACTGTCTACTCTGCCTGTCAAAAAAATAAAATAATAATAATAAAATAAATAAAAATAAAAAAAGGTAATTATTTGGCCCTAAAGTAGTGCACTGCTTGCACATAACATAACCCATGCACATGCTCTTGCATGGTGTCAATCATCTCTAGATTACTCGTAACACCCACACAATATAAATGTTATACAAATAATTGTTATGAAACATTGGTTGTGGGGTAATAAGAAAAATCTGGATATATTAAGTACAGATGTAGAATTTTTTCTGAATACTTTTATGTGAGGTTGGAGTACAGTGGAGGATGGCCCAAGTCCTTGGGCCCTGCACCCGCATGGGAGACCAGGAGAAACACCTGGCTCCTGGCTTCGGATAGGGACAGCGTGCCGGCCGTAGCGGCCACTTGGAAGGTGAACCAACGGAAAAACAAAGACCTTTCTGTCTCTCTCTCACTGTCTAAATCTGCCTGTCCAAAAAAAAAAGAAAAAGAAAAAGAAGAAAGAAAGAAAGAAAGAAAGAAAGAAAGAAAGAAAGAAAGAAAGAAAGAAAGAAAGAAAGGAGAAGAGAAGAGAAGAGAAGAGAAGAGAAGAGAAGAGAAGAGAAGAGAAGAGAAGAGAAGAGAAGAGAAGAGAAGAGAAGAGAGAAACCAATCATGGCAGTGGAGTATGATTAGAGAGAGTCACTCAGCTGGAGCCTGCGTCTGGGGTCTGAGACAAGAAGCCTCAGGAAACACTTTCTGATGTTATGGTCTAGAACACAACAGGAATACAGAAAGAGACAGACAGGCAGATGTCAGCAGTCTTAAATGAGTTTTAAAAATATGTAACCTTTGATATCCAGCTGATTTCTCAATAATCCATTTATTAACTGAATAACTTATTCATTGAGTAATTCATGTACTCTTGTCTGAGTTATAATGGGTATAAATCGCTATTCTAGGGGCCGGCACAGTGGCATAGCAGGTAAAGCCGCTGCCTATAGCACTGGCATCCCATATGGGTGCTGGTTGAGTCCCAGCTGCTCCTCTTCCAGCCCAGCTCTCTGCTATGCCTAGGAAAGCAGCAGAGGATGGTCCAGGTGCTTGGGTCCCTGCACCCCCGTGGGTGACCCAGAGGAGGCTCCTGGCTTTAGATTCGCTCACCTCCGGCCATTGCAGCCATTTGGAGGACCTCATTCTCTCTCTGCCTCTGCCTCTTTGTGGCTCTGCCTTTCAAAAAAATAAATAAATATGTTTAAAAAAATAAATCGCTATTCTGCATTACAACGATTATTCATGCAAAGCTCTATTTGGTAGCTTGCTTTTATGTTACTTTAATTTTTGGATTGTTGTGTTGTCTCTAAGCTTTTAAAATAATTTTTTAGGGCCAGCGCTGTGGCACAGCTGGTTCAGCCTGCAGCACTGGCATCCCATATGGGTGTCGGTTCAAGTCCCAGCGGCTCTACTTCTGATCCAGCTCTCTGCTATGGCCTGGGAAAGCAATAGAAGATGGCCCAAGTCCTTGGGCTCCTGCACCCATGTGGGAGACCCAGAAGAAGCTCCTGGCTCCTGGTTTTAGTTCAGCTCAGCTCTGGCCATTGCGACCACTTGGGGAGTGGACCAGTGGATGGAAGACCTCTCTCTCTGCCTCTGCTTCTGTCTCTCTATAACTCTGCCTTTCAAATAAGTAAGTAAATCTTTCAAACAAATTTTGTTTTCAACTACTTGAAAAGCAGAGATTGATCTTCCATCACTCCCCAAATGCACACAACAGCCAGGCCTGGGCCAGGCAGAAGATAAGAGCCAGCACAAATCAAGGTCTCCTACATGGGTGGCAGGGTCCCGAGTGTTAATGCACCTAGGTAGATATCAGCCGATGTGTGTGAGAGAGGCCGAGGAAAATGAGAAGTTCTAAAGAAAACAAAGTTACGTGCAATGGAGCGAGGAAACATGTCCTGAGCAGAGCCCAGCCCCTGGTCTGTCTCCCCCAGCCAAGGTGCCCTTGCCTGGCCTTTAGCAGAAGGAATTCACTGACCTGAGGCAGCGATACAGCTGGTGCAACAAGGTTAGAATCACTGCACTGACTCATTGGCTTTTCCAGCAGCTAAGAACTTTGATGGCCAGTACTGTCCAGAGGGGTTTGTTTAGGGAATTCCACATCCAAAACTCCCCCCTGCCCCACTTCCCCAGGAGGGGGAGGAAGGGAGAAGAAAGCAGAACCCACGTTGTGCCCATAAAAAGCCCAGTCTGAATGCTGCTGGGCTCTCAGCCCTTACTGAGCCGCCCGCCTGGTCCATCAGGTGCTGGCATTTCTGTCTCTCCACTTCTTCCCATAGAATTCTTTACTAACAGCGCTCTCATACACTTGTCATCAGCCACAAACTGTCATCGACAGAACAGGTTCCCAGGGTTCAGATCAGCGGTTACACAAGCACTAGACGCCTTACCTGCTGCCCCTCCAGGTGGCATCAGCAGGAAGGCGGGTCAGGAGCAGAGAAGCAAGAATCCAACCAGGACTCCAACAGCTCCCACGTGGCAGCTTAACCTGCTGTGCCACAAGCCTGCCCCTAGAAACTTGTAATTATTACGATTTTCCGACATCCGGGACACCCAGTCCCTCTAAATGCTCTCCTTTGAGATAGTTTCCTTCGTGTATTCGCCAGATTTCACGTGAATTTCAGGACTGTTTTGTCAAGCACTTCCCTTTCCAAACGCCTCCTGCTAGGAATTCAACAGGTCACATTAAGGCACTGAAATGAAAACATCAACCCACACGAGAACACATGCTACACTTGCCTTGCTTACATCTATTTGTAAAAATTCAACTCCAGCCCTTTACCAAGTCCTAGAACTTCTAACAGTTTTCCACTGATTCTTTCAAAGTTACTTAACAGTATATATTGGAGATCTTGCCATATTGTAACAGTACCAATAGAAAATATTCACATAGCCCAGATTTTGTGCCAGATACTCTTTTTTCGGTAATTTTAAAAATTTTTTTAAATGTATTTATTGGGCCGGCACCGTGGCTCACTAGGCTAATCCTCCGCCTTGTGGCGCCAGCACACCAGGTTCTAGTCCTGGTCGGGGTGCCGGATTCTGTCCTGGTTGCCCCTCTTCCAGGCCAGCTCTCTGCTGTGGCCCGGGAGTGCAGTGGAGGATGGCCCAAGTGCTTGGGCCCTGCACCCCATGGGAGACCAGGAAAAGCACCTGGCTCCTGCCTTCGGATCAGCATGGTGCGCTGGCCGCAGCGCGCCAGCTGCAGCGGCCATTAGAGGGTGAACCAACGACAAAGGAAGACCTTTCTCTCTCTGTCTCTCTCTCTCTCTCTCACTGTCCACTCTGCCTGTCTAAAAAAAAAAAAAAATGTATTTATTTGAAAGTCAGAGTTACACAGAAAAGTAGAGGCAGAGAGGTCTTCCATCTGCTAGTTCACTCCTCAACTAGCTGCAACAGTCGGAGCCATGCTGATCTGAAGCTAGGAGCCAGGAACCTCTTCCAGGTCTCCCACATGGATGCAGGGGACCACGGACTTGGGCCATCTTCCACTGCTTTCCCAGGCCACAGTATAGAGTTGGATCAGAAGAGGAGCAGCTGGGACTCGAACTGGCACCCACATGGGATGCCAGTACTGTAAGTGGTGGCCTCACCCGCTACACCCCAGCACTGGCCCCACCAGATACTCTTAGTGCTTTATACACTGGGGCCAGTGCCGTGGCGTAGCAGTAAAAGTCACCTGCAGTGCCAGCATTCCATATGCACAGCAGTTCGCGTCCCAGCTGCTCCACTTCCAATCCAGCTCTCTGCTATGACCTGGGAAAGCAGTAGAAGATGGCCCAAGTCCTTGGGCCCCTGCACCCACATGTGAGACCTGGAGGAAGCTCCTGGCTTCGGATCAGTGCAGCTCCGGCCATTGTGGCTATCTGGGGAGTGAACCAACAGATGGAAGACCTCTCTCTGACTCTGCTTCTGCCTCTCTATAACTCTATCATTCAAATAAATAATTTTTAAACAGTAAAATAAAATAAATGCTTTATACAAAACAACTGCATGAAGAAATGTTGCTGTTATCTTCCTCATATAGACCAGGAAACGGACAGAAGTCAGTGGAGAGGCCAGGAGGTCTGGCTGCTGAAGATGCTCCTAAGTACTGACACAGCTCCCTGTCTTTATTGTTTTTCTTAAACATTCCCACACTATTCTCTTGTGTGGGTGTAATACGACATACCACTGATGAACATATTTCCCAACGATTTGCTATTTCAAGTAATGATGCAATCAATAACCTTGTACATAAATACTTCATTTGCAGCTATAAATTTTGGGGCAGATTCTCAAAGGTGAAATGTATTTCTACACCAGTGTAGAGTTGGCCATTAAACCAGCGCTTTGGCTTAGTGGGTAAAGCCAGAGCCTTCGATACCAGCACCCCACACAGGCACCAGTTCATGTCCGCAGCTGCTTCACTTCCTACAAATGGCCTGGGAAAGCAGCAGCAGATGTCTCCAAATGCTTGGGCCCCTGCACCCACGTGGGAGACGCAGAAGAAACTCCTGGCTCCTACCTTCAGAACCCCCAGCTCTAGCATCATGGTCATCTGGGGAGTGAGCTAGCACTGTCTCTCCCTCTCTCTCTGTAACTGACTTTTAAATAAAATAAGTTTAAAAAAAAAAAGCACAAACTTTTAAAATTTTAAAAGTCTAGTGGGTGAAAAGTGCTATTAAAATGTAGTGAGGGGCCGGTGCCATGGCATAGTGGGTAAAGCTGCCATCTACAGTGCCGGCCTCCCATATGTGCATTAGTTCAAGTCCCGGCTGCTCAGCTTCTGATCCAGCTCTCTTCTATGGCCTGGGAAAGCAATGGAAGATGACCTGAGTCCTTGGGCCCCTGAACCCACGTGGGGAGACCCAGAAGAAGCTCCTGGCTCCAATCAGCACAGCTTTGACCATTGCAACCATCTGGGGGGTGAACCAGTGGAAGTAAGACCTCTCTCTGTCTCTGACTCTGTCGAAAGAAAGAAAGAATGAAAGAAAGAGAGAGAGAGAAAGCGAGAGAGAGAAAGAAAGAAGGAAGGAAAGAAAGAAGAAGGGAAAAAAGAAGGAAGGAAGGAAGGAAGGAAGGAAGGAAGGAAGGAAGGAAGGAAGGAAGGAAGGAAGGAAGGAAGGAAAGAAAGAAAGAAAGAATCTTTTTTTTAAAAAAAAAGTAGTGAAACAGTTTTTCATTGAAAAAGGTACACAAATCATGGTGCAGAAACAGTCAGAAAAAGCCACCTATGGAACAGTTTGGTAAGGGGCTCCACCAGCATGTAGAGCACCTTCTTCAGACCAGGGGACCCCAATGACCATGTGCTGACCCCACCTCCTGCACCCACCTGTCCCCACCTGTGATCACTGTGCTGACCCCACCTCCTGCACCCACCTGTCCCCACCTGTGATCACTGTGCTGACCCCACCTCCTGCACCCACCTGTCCCCACCTGTGACCACTGTGCTGACCCCACCTCCTGCACCCACCTGTCCCCACCTGTGGCCACTGTGCTATACCTACCTCCTGCACCCACCCTGTCCCTTGCCTGTGACCACTACTCTTATTTTAACCTCCTGTACCCCTCAGGTCTCCCCAAACTGATCAACACCTTATCTTTTAACAGCATTGATCTGATTCACCCAGCTTGAAAGTTTATACACACTGAGTCATACAGTATTTGCAAATTTTTAAAATATATTTTCATCATAACTATGCTTTTGAAATATCTGCACATATGATGTTGAAAGTCAATTTTATTACTTACTTCATTATGTATCCATCCCACTCTGTGTGGGAATGTTTGTGATTCCCAGTTAGAGCTATCACAACCCTCTGGCACTTACACTGCTGAGCAGAAATCTCCTGTTGCTGCATCTGTATCTGCGGTGTGGGTGCTGGGTCACTAAATATGCATATTTTAAGTTTAAATTGATGTGGCCAAAGAGTTTGCTTTTTTTTTTTCAATTTATTCTTACACAAACAAGATGTGGTGCTGCCACACATCTATCTCTTTGCCAACCGTTTCAATTTTATGTCTTATGAGTAATTTGACTTCATTTCTTTTTTTAAAATATTGTACTTATTTAGGCCGGCGCCGTGGCTCAACAGGCTAATCCTCTGCCTTGCGGCGCCGGCACACCGGGTTCTAGTCCCGGTCGGGGCGCCGGATTCTGTCCCGGTTGCCCCTCTTCCAGGCCAGCCCTCTGCTGTGGCCCAGGAGTGCAGTGGAGGATGGCCCAAGTGCTTGGGCCCTGCACCCCATGGGAGACCAGGATAAGCACCTAGCACCTGGCTCCTGCCATCAGATGAGCGCGGTGCGCCGGCCGCAGCGCGCCGTTCACGGCAGCCATTGGAGGGTGAACCAACGGCAAAGGAAGACCTTTCTCTCTGTCTCTCTCTCTCACTGTCCACTCTGCCTATAAAAAATAAAAAATAAATAAATAAATAAAAAAATATTGTACTTATTTGAGAGGTAGAATTACAGACAGGAAAAGACAGAGGGAAAGGTCTTCCACCTGCTGGCTCACTCCCCAAATGGCTGTAACAGCTGGAGCTGGTTTGATCCGAAGCCAGGAGTTTCTTCCAGGTCTCCCATGCGGGTGCAGAGGCCCAAGCACTTGGCAATCTTCTGCTTTCCCAGGCCACAGCAGAGAGCTGGATCTGAAGAGCAGCAGCCAGGACTTGAACCGATGTCCACATGGGATCCCGGCACCGCAAGTAGAATCTTAGCTCACTATGCCACAGGGCATCAACCCCTATTTCATGTCTTTTTAAAAATGTGATCACAGGGTCAGTGCTGTGGAAGAGTGGGTAAAGTAGTGCTGGCATCCCATATCGGTGTCGGTTCAAGTCCTAGCTGCTCTTTTTTTTTTTTTTTTTTTTTTACAGGCAGAGTGGACAGTGAGAGAGAGAGACAGAGAGAAAGGTCTTCCTTTTGCCGTTGGTTCACCCTCCAATGGCCGCCGCGGTCGGCGCGCTGCGGCCGGCGCACCGCGCTCATCCGATGGCAGGAGCCAGGAGCCAGGTGCTTTTCCTGGTCTCCCCATGGGGTGCAGGGCCCAAACACCTGGGCCATCCCCACTGCACTCCTGGGCCACAGCAGAGGGCTGGCCTGGAAGAGGGGCAACCGGGACAGAATCCGGCGCCCCGACCGGGACTAGAACCCGGTGTGCTGGCGCCGCAAGGCGGAGGATTAGCCTGTTGAGCCACCGGCCCTAGCTGCTCTATTTCTGATTCAGCTCCTTGTTGTGGCCTAGGAACAGTGGAAGATGGCTCAAGCCCTTGGGCCCCTGCACTCATGTGAGGGACCTGGAGGAAACTCCATGCTGCTGGCTTCAGATTGGCCCAGCTCCGACCTTTGTGGCTGTTTGGGGAGTGGACCAGCTAATGGAAGACACACACACTCTGTCTCTCTCTCCCCCTCCCCCCTCTCTCCCCCTCTCTCTTCCTCTCTCTCCCTCTCTCCCTCGCTCCCTCCCTCCCTCCCTCTCTCTCTCTGCCTCTCTGTAACTCTGCTTTTCAAATAAAAATTTTTTTTTTGACAGGCAGAGTGGACAGTGAGAGAGAGAGACAGAGAGAAAGGTCTTCCTTTGCCGTTGGTTCACCCTCCAATGGCCGCTGCGGCCGGAGCACCGCACTCATCCAATGGCAGGAGCCAGGTGCCAGGTGCTTCTCCTGGTCTCCCATGGGGTGCAGGGCCCAAGAACTTGGGCCATCCTCCACTGCACTCCTGGGCCACAGCAGAGAGCTGGCCTGGAAGAGGGGCAACCGAGACAGAATCCGGCGCCCCAACAGGGACTAGAACCCGGTGTGCAAGGCGGAGGATTAGCCTATTGAGCCACGGCGCCAGCCAATAAAATCTTTTTTTAAAAATGTAATTGCATCATCATCTCCCAGAATTTATTTTAAGATTTTACTTTTTTTTTTCATTTTTTAAAAAATATTTACTTATTTGAAAGAGTTGCTGATGGTGGCAATGGCCAAGGGCTGAACCAAAACCAGGAGCAAGGAGCTTCATCCAGGTCTCCCTTATGGGGCCCAAGGACTTGAACCATCCTCCACTGCTTTTCCCAGGCACATTAGCAGGGAACTGGATCAGAAGTGGAGCAGCAGGGACACTAACCTAAGCCCATATGCGATGCCGGCATCTCAAGTGGGTGGCATTATCCGCTAAACCACAACACCAGCCGGTATTGTATTTATTTGAAAGTTGGAATTACAGAGGAAGAGGGAGATACACAAAGATCGATCTTCTACCTGCTGGTTCAGTCCTCAAAGAGCCTTAACAGTTGGGCTGAAGCCAAGTTCCAGGAACTGCATCTGGATTCTCACATGGATGGCAGAGGCCCAAGCATTTGGCATCTTCTGCTGCTTTTTCAGGTGCACTGGCATTAAGCTGGTTGGAAAGCAGAGCAGCTGGGACTCAAACCAGCACTCATACGGGATGCTGGCATCACAGTGGCAGCTTAACCCACTTCACCATGGTGCCAGCCTCCACCCTGCAGTTCTGGCCCAGCCCGTCCTCATGGTACAACAGCCCTCTGAGAGCTTTAAAACTGCAGCTTGTATAATCTAGTTTTCCCAGATAACAGACCATAAGGAAGGCAGGTTTATGACAGGGACATTAAGTTGGCTTAGTGCTGATAAGTCAATAAGTATAACTCAAAAATCAAGAAATGAAACAGGGAAATCTATAGATCATTTGAATAGGTATAGAAAAAATATATAACAAAATTCAGTACCTTTCATAATTAAACAAAATATTCTTAGCAAACTAAGTATTAATCAGAAATCCCTTACTTGGATGAAGAATGAAAACCTCACAACAAACATCAGTTTTTTTTAAAGATTTATTTATTTCAAAGTCATAGTTACACAGAGATTAAGGGAACGAGAGAGATCTTCCATCTGTTGGTTCACACCCCAGATGGCCACAACAGTCAGAACTGGGCCAATCTGAAGCTAGGAGCTTCTTCTAGGTCTCCTTTGTGGGTGCAGGGGCCCAAGGACTTGGGCCACCCTCCAATACTTTCCCTGGCACAGTAGCAGGGAGTTGGATTTGAAGTGCAGCAGCTGGTACTTGAACAGGTACGCATACCGGATGCCGGCGCTACAGGCAGTGGCTTTGCCCACAACATCACAGTGCCAGCCCACAAACATCATTTTTAATGGTGTTACAAAGAATGAGGCAAAAATGTCTGTTTTCACCACTTCTGTTCAATATTTATTGTTGATATGAACCATTGCAAAGGCAAAGAGGCAGCAAAAACTGTTCCTATTTCCAGATAAAAGGGTGATTTACACTTTAAAAATCCCAAGGACTCTACAAACAACTACTAGAATAAATGAAATTATCAAAGTATCAGAATACAATATGAAAAATTCTGCAGTATCTTATAACAGCAGTAAACAATGGGAAAATAAAAGCTTTAAAACCTCATATACAGCAGTGCCCAAAACTCTGATAATTAATAATGAGTCTATCAAAAGACATCAGAGACTTGAGAACTGAAACACCCAAGTAAATGGAAAAGCATACCGTTCTCCAAGACTAGAATATCATAAAGATGGAAATTCCTCCTAAATTGTTCTATAGATTTAATACAATCCTCTATCAAAATTCCAACAGCTCTCAAAATTACAACTTGTAAGCTAATTCTAAGATGTACATGGAAATGCAAAGGAACCAAACAAGAAAAGCAATAAAAAAACGTTTAAAAATTTGGAGTACTTACCCTAGCTGACATCAAATCTTTCTGTAAAGTTATGGTTATTAAGAGATTTTGTTATTGCCTGAAACATAGATGCCACTGTAAAACAGAGACAAATAGAGACCAGAGCAAACCTCATTGTGTTGGTAGATCCAAATAAAGCTCCTGGCTTAGGCTTGGCACAGCGGACCTGGCCGTTGCATCCATCTGGAGTGTGCACCAGTGAATAGAATTTCAAATAAACAATTAAATCTTTTTTTTGGACAGGCAGAGTGGACAGTGAGAGGGAGAGAGACAGAGAGAAAGGTCTTCCTTTTCTGTTGGTTAACCCCCCCCGCAATGGCCGCTGTGGCCGGTGCACCGCACTGATCCGAAGCCAGGAGCCAGGTGCTTCTCCTGGTCTCCCATGTGGTTCAGGGCCCAAGCACTTGGGCCATCCTCCACTGCCCTCCCGGGCCACAGCAGAGAGCTGGCCTGGAAGAGGAGCAACCGGGACAGAAACCGGCACCCCGACCAGGACTAGAACCTGGTGTGCCGGCGCCGCAGGTGGAGGATTAGCCTATTGAGCTACAGCGCTGGCCAAATCTTTTTTAAACATTAAAAAAAAAAAAAAGAAATACAAAGAAATGAGCTATCTTCTCTATTCTTTTTTTGCATTCCATCCCCATAATTTTTCTTAGTTACATTATTTCTAAATTATCTGAAGTTTTATTTATAGTCTGTTCTGCAATCATAACTTCTGCCAATGAGCCTCTTAAACATACAACTTGCTTTCCTTTAGGTAAACAGCTCTTCAGATAGAACAAAATAAATGTTCAGAACAAGACGAGGGGTGCTGACGACATGAGAAGCAGGGTATACACACATGGAGACTGATTACATTACTCCCTGTATACATGAGTATGATTCACTTTTTATAATAAAAGGTTATTAAAGTAATGCAAAGACGTAACAGACAATCCTCCCAGGTCAAAGTACATGAATTGACTACGAAGGCAGGAAGGAAGGAGGGCAGACAGGCAGATAGGCAGGTACGTAGGTGTGGCTGTAGTCAAGACATTTGGTTTGGTTACTGAACTTCCTATAGGAAAATGGACTGAGACATTGACTTGGCAGATGATATTTTCTTTTTTTTTTTTTTTTTTTTTTTTTTTGACAGGCAGAGTGGACAGTGAGAGAGAGAGAGAGACAGAGAGAAAGGTCTTCCTTTTGCCGTTGGTTCACCCTCCAATGGCCACCGCGGTCGGCGCGCTGCGGCCGGCGCACCGCGCTTGTCCGATGGCAGGAGCCAGGAGCCAGGTGCTTTTCCTGGTCTCCCATGGGGTGCAGGGCCCAAGCACTTGGGCCATCCTCCACTGCACTCCCAGGCCACAGCAGAGGGCTGGCCTGGAAGAGGGGCAACCGGGACAGAATCCGGCGCCCCGACCGGGACTAGAACCCGGTGTGCCGGCGCTGCAAGGCGGAGGATTAGCCTGTTGAGCCACGACGCCGGCCGGCAGATGATATTTTCATGTTCTGCATATTTGTAATAAAACTTAATGCTTTAATTCTTTTACCTCTGTGCTTTCTGCATTATGTCATACCTTCCTCTTTTTCACGAGCTCTGTAGTTAACACTGCCCAGTCAGTTCTTGAGAATGTATTGGTTCTGTCAGAGGTGCTGTCTTATCTGTGAACAGACTTCATCAGCCACGTGGTTCTGGATCCTTTCCCTTACCACTGAAATCTCCCGTTAAGAGGCCGCGTTCTTGTTTTACCACCTACTCTTTTATTTCATTCTGTTATATGTTTTAAGGTTTAATTTATTTATTTGAGAGGCAGAGTGTGTGTGGTGGGGGAGAGACAGAGATCCTCCATCTGCTGGTCCACTCCCCAAAGAGCCACAACAGCCAGAGGTGGGAGCCAGGAGCCAGGAGCTTCTTCCTGGTCTCCCACGTGGTTCAGGAGCCAAGGACTTGGTCCATCTCCACTGCTTTCCCAGGCCATAGCAGAGAGCTGGATTGGAAGAGGAGTAGCCAGGACATGAATCAGCGCCCATATGGGATGCCAGCTGCAGGCAGAGGCTTAGCCTGCTATGCCACCATGCCGGTCCCCTTGTTTCACTGTTAATAAATCATTTTAAGAGAAAGTCTGAGGGAATTTTTATGATTAAGTTAGTATCTTCTGGAGCAGGTTCGTCGCCCCCTCTTCTGCCTGGTGACTGTGTCTTTCATTCGCCCACTGTGTTAACACGGTATATGCTCTGCTTGCCACACCGTTTCCTTTTGCTTGTGCTTGCACAGTCTACACCCTACAGTGGTGGTTCTCAACGGCATTCTGCCCTCCGATGGCACTGCTGATGCTTTGTCAGAGACCCACAGCTGTGCAGACAGGGCTGCTTCTGGCATTCAGCAGGGGAAGGTCAGAATGTTCTAAACACTGGCAACCCACAGCTGCCCAGAGAATGACCTGGCCTCAAATGTCAAGTGTCCACATTGAGGAACCTTGTCCTAGGGCCAGCTACCTGTGTGACACACATAGATGCAGGGATTATCCTTGTTAACCTACCTGTTTGTCTTCCTCTAACAACAGCTTGGGAGCTGAACTCCAAGTTCCCCTCAGTAGACTGGGAACACAGGTCGGGGGGAGAAGGGAGAATTCTCCTGGGGCTGGGTGTACCTGTTGGTATAGTTCCTGAGCTTTGCTCTATTTTTTGAGATTTTTTTATATCCAGAAAGCCTCTTCCTGAGTGAGGCAGCAACTACTCCCATGCCTTCACATCACTGCCCTGATTCAGCCAGAACCACAGTCACAATGGGCCGGGACAGTTCCTTTTGTTGTTCCTGACACCTGCTGGGACAGGGGCTCTCCCCACATTTCTTTGACTTTTCTCCAGTCTGTCTACCAGCCACCTGCACCCATTTCTCTCCTGGTTAGGAGCTATTAACGAATGCTGAGTCAGAATACCCAACTCCTGTCTTGCTTGATAGATATAGAGCAGTGGTGGGCTGAGGGCGCTAGATTTAAAATCTTCTGTTTGGTTCTTTTGGGCTATATTTTCCAAAGCTGATGCATACAGTTATCCTTCTTTGGCTTCATTACTAGTAGTGAAAATTCTCTCTCCTTTTATCCCTCTCCACTCCCTCTCTGTCAAGTAGTGAGGGGAATTTGGTGTCCAGCCACCATCTTCACTCACTATTTTCCTACTACAGCACTAGATGGTAAGATAAACCAGATTAAATATTTGATCACCCTGGTACTATTTTATTTTGATCTTGGATGGCTACAAAACAAGACCAACAGGAAGCACTGTGTCTGGGAGCTGACACAGGTAAGTTACTGTGAGGAGGCATATAAGAAGTTAGAACCAAGCGCAGAATTTCCTAGAGGAGGCTTGTAAATACGCCCTAAACAACAAGTGGAAGGAATAAACCTTACCACAGCCAAGTGAGGTGGAATACGTGCCCAAGGTGCCCGACACATCAGGACGAGGAACGGACCTCGCGGCACCGCTGATCACATGGCTCCAGCCAGTGCTTCTGTCCCTGCATCTCTCACTGAGGCTGCTTCCAAGGTTGTCCCAGCCTGTTTCTCCCAGCTAGCTCAGCTCTCACGGAGCAGGAACACAGGATGGGACGAGGGGAGAGACGTCTAAGTATTCTTCAAAGTCCAGCTTGCCTATCCTGTGCCTAATTAAGTTTTCTCTGCATCCATGTTTTCTTCTCCTGAGTCACAGACCAGCAAACCTCCCAGAGTTCTCTAATCATGTGGGGGAACCCACAAGCCTCCCTGTTTCAGGACCCCCGGCCTTCTGCCTTCAAATGTGCAGGGCGTAAAGCCGTGTCCACGGCACGTTCCGAGGCCTGGCAGGAGCTGCATGCATTCCAAACACCCAGGTTCACCAACAGTCACTGACCACGGCAGGGTGCAGGGCACCATGGTCTGCAGTAGTCCACGTTGTTCACAACGCCTTGGGAGGAAGCTGAGCAGACACGTTTCCCACAGGCCATCACCACCCGGCCCAGCCACCCTGCAGGGCCTGGCAGCCAGACGTCAACATCCACAATCGGCCAGCAGAGGGCGGACTCCACCAGGGCCCAGGCTGACCGCGGGGGACGGCGAGCCCGCCCAAGGTGCTTTGTGGACGGGCACGCGAAGGGACGCCGCGCGAACTCCACCACCCCACCCCCGCCCAGCTCTCGCGCAAACTTGCAAGAAATTCCGTGGATTTCTCAACGGTTAGTTCTGTGGCTATTTAAGAGCTAACGTTGCCGGTCGGTGTTTAAGTCTCACAGTGGCTGGACACTGGGGCGGCCGGCGCTGCAGCCAGGTCGGAGGACCTCCTGCTGCGTCCAGGCTCCAGCTTCCAGAGGCGAGGGTGTCGCAGGCTGCTTGGAGGAGTTTGAACGATTCGGGAACCGGACAGCAGGCACATCGGCTTTTGAAGAAACTATTCTCAAGGACGTGACCCTGAGGAGGCCCGCACCGGCCTCACAGCTGGCGGGCAATCGACCGCAGAGCCGCGGATCTGCGTGCCCAACTCGCTTAAGCCGGAGTCCCGGAGCTCACAGCAACCGTAACATCCTCCACAGCCACCGCCCTTGATTGGCTTGAAGCACTTTGTCCAGAGCTAGGCCAGGTCGGAGCTGGAACCCTGGATCTCCCACGTTGGGGGCAGTGACCCAGATCCCCCCCCCCCCCCAGTGCACATCAGCGGAAGGCGGCGTGGGGAGCATAGCCTTGCAGAGGCTAAAGGCCCTCGTGCCACTGGTAGCTTTCGGAGCCGCATGGAGGAAGGCCTATACTTCCGGGGAAGAAAAGTCCTTGTCGAGGTCCCCGCGGGTGCCTAAAGGTCAACCAATGAGGATCAGACCCGCCTCAACCTTTAACCCCCATGCAATGAATCTATAAAAGGAGCCCTCCCAATCACTGACGCGCAACTTCCCCGGCCCCTGCTCTGTTGCTCTGTTGGGACCGGGGAACCTCGCCCGGGAGCAGAACCCCAATAAAAGCCAGTGAATTAATTGATTCGTCTGCCTGGCAAGATTTGTTATGCGCCGGACACCTTGCAGCCACCACCACCACCTGCTCCTCCTGGGCGCCCTGTGCCCTTCTCCGCCACAGCTGAGGTCCCTCTGAGCTCACACCACCTCTGACTCCGAAATGTCAGACAACCACATCCTGGATCCTGGATGTGGCCCATGCTTGCGGTAGCTGTATTTAACTACCTGACACCGTGGATTCTCCTCAGCACCCAGCCGCCGTGTGAGCCCCTGCCAGACAGCCCACAGCCCAGTGTGTGTGTGTGGTGGGGAATCATCATCAGTCACAGGATTGCATCAATTCCGGCGGCTGCCAGGCCACACTGGAGTATCCAATCAAATGTACGCACGGAGCCCTCCAAGGGACACAAACAGGCTAAAGCCTTACATAAGGAAATACCCGTCTTTGTTCCAGGCTCAGGCTTCTGCATATAAATTCCACTGAGTTTTATGCCGGCATAAAGATTAGTAATAATAATAATTTAAAAAAGACTACTTCCTGTTGAAGGTCTCGGTGTCTCATCTCTGCTCACGGAAATCCCGCCAAAACATCAGCTGGGTGTCCTGCAACGCGCTCCAATTCTGACCGACCTGGAGCCAGCTTGGGGCCCTCGCGTGAAGCCCGCAGGAGTGTCCGCCTCTGCCGCACCACCAGCACGCGCGGTCGCCGGCGGCCGCCTGTAGGCTTGGGGTCTCCACACCCCTCTCCTCAGGCCACAGTTACCAGGACGACTCAACACTCTGGAAAGCGCTTGCCCACTGGCATGCGTTTGCTACAAGGGACGGTCAGCGCGAGGGGACGCTGCGAGCCCGGCGCCGGCACCCGAGCCCCAGCGCCGCCCGCGGGCTTGGCGAGCAGCGTCCTCCAGGGGGCGCCCCGGCGACGCGCGCCGTTTCCCGCCTCTCGCCTACCGGAAGCCGCCGATCTCGGGGCTCGCGCTGGACGTCCCTGATTTACAAACACCGCTCCCCCGACCCCAGACGCGGGTCCTTCCACTCACCTGAGAGACCCGCGGCCGGGCATCCGCACCCACCTCGGAGCGCACGGCCTCGGCCCGCGAGCAGCGCCAGCAAGACGGAGGCGCCGGCCGCCGCCCGCCTTCTCGCGGCGCATGGGCGGCAGCGCAGCTGCAGGCCGCTTTCGCTCGCCCACACCGGATTCCACTTCGGATGCTTAGCCGGGCCGGGGGAGCCTACCCGAGGCCCCGCCGGCCTCCAGTGCACCTACCCTGCGTAAAGGACAGGGCCTGTACGTGGGTCAGTCTGGAGGCCAGCCTCATCCTGAAAGTCTCTGTCCCTGGGGAACCTGCTGACGCGGCTTTCTCTCGAATTCCCAAGACCTGCGGCTGTGGTTTCAGACTTGTGCGGCGCCTGGCTTTGTTCCCAGCAGGAGGGGTGATACCGTGGCCCACCGTTCCCAGCCCTCTGTGCTTGCTGCTTCCCAGAGGAGGGTTCCATGTCAGGGCTCCATGACAAAGCCCTGGGATTCACGCCTTGATGCATATTTAACTAGTTCCATGTTGCTTGTAATTTTTTAAAGATGTAATTATTTATGTGAAAGGTAGAGTTAGAAACAGAAAGAGATCTTGTGTCTGCAGGTTCATTCCCCAAATGATGGCATACGCTGTCGCTGGGTGGGAGGAGGCTAGGAACTGCACCGTGGTCTCCCACGGCAGGGGCAGGGACCCAAAAAGTTGGACAGTCTTCTGCTGCCTTCGCAGGCACATCAGCAGGAAGCTGGTTGGAAATAGAGCAGCTGGACTCGGACTGGGCCCACGTGGGATATGGGTGTCACAGGCAGCAGCGTAACGCACTGTGCTACGGCACCTGCCCCTGTAATTGTTTTCTGATAACGACAACTCCACAAGTTGAACTCCTTGAACGGAACTGTCCACCTGCTTCTGAATTCTCACAATCCCTGAGTAGGTTTGGATAATCAGAAAAGTGCTTTCTAGAGAAATCTTTTCACACAGCCTTGGGGTTCCACAAAAGCTGCAACCCAGATTATGGCAAAATTTTTGGAAAACAGTGCTTTTGGGAGCCGAACCAGCACCACCACCACCACTCGCATAACACACTCTTTCAGCAAAATCAAGACCTCCCTACTCACAGAAAAGGAGGAATAGGACGAACTGGAGGAGCAGGTTGATGTTTTGGCCTCATCTGTGCCTACCCATCAGGAAGCGTGAAACCAAGAGGAGGGAGGGATCTGTATACCTAGGTGTGGAGTGAGCAGGAGGGCTGCCTCTGTTGCATGTAGGCCTGCCAATACCAGGGTGTCCTGTCCAGGGTGTTACGTGTGATTATGCCAGGGAACTCTTGCTGGGCCATGTATAAAGCAAAGAAGTTTGACTGACTGTAAGGAGCAGAAATTAAACAGCTTTACCATAATATTAACAAGAAATAAGCAAGAGCTGAGCCAACTGCAGGAGATCTGCATGGACTTGATAGGAACCACCCATGGCCTACACACCCTCCTGGGGACCTTATCAGCCCTATGCTGACTGCCAAAACTATATATAAACTGCACTCTGAAGAGGCCCAGAGAGACTCTGAGCAGACTCTCCTGAGAGCGCCAGAGTGAAAGCTCCGGGTTGGCCCACTGCACTCAGCCCTTCCCACAAGAGAGTTCTCCCAGCCAGTCCTGTGCTCACCTGATGCTGAGGCTCTGAGCTAGCCTGACTTGAAGCCCTGCTCGCCCAAAGCCGAGATGCCTACTCGCCGTCAGACCTGCATTCTCCTGCTCAGCGGCACCACCCACGCAGATGCTGTGAGAATCTGCCCTCTGTGGCTAAGACATGTCGTGAGGAACACCAGAGGTACTTTGGGAACCTTGGGTGGTCAGTTTGCTCAGTGTGTTGTGTGAATTAGAATGTGTGACTTCCCCACTGCATAATAAAATCCTTATTGGAACCAACATTGCCTCGTTGCCCATACTACGCTCGCAGCACTAACACAATTCTGGCCAGCTTGGTGCCAGCCTGGCTGTGTCACAGGATGGTACTAAAGCAGCAGAACCAACCAAGGGTAGAAGGGACTAAGTACACGAGGCAGCTTCCTTCTCTAACAACCTGTTCCTCTGAGAACTTCTTGGTCCCGTGGACCTGCTTCAGTTCCTTCTCAGGGTGCTGCCCCTGGCCTAATAACCTTCCACTAGGCCCCACTTTTTTTTTTTTTTTTTTACAGGCAGAGTGGACAGTGAGAGAGAGAGAGAGACAGAGAGAAAGGTCTTACTTTGCCGTTGGTTCACCCTCCAATGGCCGCCGCGGCCGGCGCACTGCGGCCGGCGCACCACACTCGTCCGATGGCAGGAGCCAGGAGCCAGGTGCTTTTCCTGGTCTCCCCATGGGGTGCAGGGCCCAAGCACCTGGGCCATCCTCCACTGCACTCCCGGGCCACAGCAGAGGGCTGGCCTGGAAGAGGGGCAACCGGGACAGAATCCAGTGCCCCGACCGGGACTAGAACCCGGTGTGCCGGCGCTGCAAGGCGGAGGATTAGCCTGTTGAGCCACGGCGCCGGCCTAGGCCCCACTTTTAAAGATCCACCATCACTAAATACCACTGCACCTAGGACCAAGGTTCTAGCCTTTGGGGGCCACACAGAGCATATCCAAACCAGAAACATTCCTTCTCTTCACTAGGCCGTATCTCTTGTTCTTGGAAGGAGAAGGACACCTAGACAGAAATCACAAACTCTTTCCCCCTGTCTTTATTCCCTTTTCAGCATAATGCCAGGTCATGGCACTTACCATTCATGCTTTGAGCTCTCTGCCCAAAAGGAGATGATCTGGTGGTCCAACCTATTTTAATTTCCAAAGGAAGACAGAGGGTTCCCTCTGCGACGGCTGGGGTGGAGACAGAAGTCTTTGTCTATAGCCTGGGCCCAAGCTCCTGCGGGGCTTCCAGAGCATCTGGGCAGGGCCAGATGCTGTCCTGGTTGCTTTCCTTACCTTCTTTAGGGCATAAATTATGAACTCATGGAGGCATACATTTTAATTTTGTTAAACTTTTGTCAGTGCGCATAGGTCAAATTTCTACCCAAATTGTTTAAGTGACACATACCTGAAAAGTGCAGCAAGCAGGAGCGCTACACAAAGAGGCAGTGAGCAGGGTCACAGCTGGCATATGTGTTCCTCTCCCTTGGCGAAGATGTGCAGCCCGTCTTTCTGGAAGGGGCACAGAGACCTTGTTAACAGCTTGCTTGAGAACAGCAGGTCATTTTTCACTCATTCACTTTCCAGGAGAAGGAAAAAATTGCATTAGAAGTGTCCTACCCAGCTAAGGAGATTGTACAAAAAACTTATACTGCCATTGAAGTAGCGCATGTTACCCAAAGTCTGAAAAGTGCAAAGTGGAGGAGGGGAAACATCAAATTTGAGGGATGAGCCAAGCCCAGAGCTCACTATGCCTTGAGGGCAGGTCTTTGGGAGCATCAATAATGACAGCTTTAGCTCAGTCCAGGTGGGACAAATGTGGAAAGACCTGGAACCTGCCACAGGAGGCAGGACCTGTAGGCATTAGAGATTCCAGAGTAGAGGGACATTCTATAGCATAGGGTTAGAACATAAAGCAAAGAGTACAGAATGCAGGGAAGCCAAGACCACACAGTACCTGGGAAGTTGCTGTGGTTCATACAGTGTTAGGTTCTGGAGCTGGGGCCATGAGCAGTGTCGCTTCCTTTATCTGTTTTTAAAGAGCCTGCTTTGCTGGTTTCCCAGATCATTCCTTTATATTGAACCATTTGCAGCCTCAGAAATTTTTGGAGGGTTTAGTTTAAAGTCAAGTCTATGTTTTACTGAGGGTTCCATGGATATTTCCAGCTAACGTTTATGAAATATTAGCTTTTTTATTTGAGAGGGAGAGAGAGAGAGAGAGAGAGAGCATCAACTGCGTCACTACACAAATACCTACAATGCCAGGAACCATAAACTTAATCCATGTCTCCTGCATGGCTGCGTGGGTGGCAGGGATCCAGCTACTTGAGTCATCACTGCTGCCTCCCAGGGTGTGCATTATCAGGAAGGTGGAGTCAGGGCCAGGGCCAGGGATCTAATCCTGGCACTCTGATATGGGACGTGGGCATCTTAACCTGTGCTTTCCTACTAAGCCAAGTATTTCCCCCTAAAATCTTATTGTATTTACCGATTCTGAGTTAAGTAATCAACAAATGTATTGGGTGCTTGCTGTATACTCACCCAGTTTTGGGATGCCATGGAAGATGAGAAGTGGAAGTCTCTCTTGAGTTTGAGCTGGGCTCATTGTTGCTGAAAATAAAGATCACGTTACCCAGTCTGATTCTTGCCAGATATGGCCTCAGTCCTGGTAGTTGAATTAAAAATTGTGAAAAGGGAGCTGACTCAGCTGGGAAGGGACTCTTTCCCCCCTCCCCTTGTCTAATTCCTGTTCCTTCCAGAAGGATCGAAATGCACATGTGAAGGTTGCAGTGACTCTAAGGAGAAAGGACAGCTGATGAAGATGGGAGTGCAGACAGAAGACTGAACATGGCATCACAGGTTGCCATGCTGGTCCTACACCCTATATCTCCAGGACGCATACTCAAGAAAGGAACGATCCTCATTTAAGCCACTTTTATTTAGAGTCCTCTATTTCATTCATTGTAATTTGCAGCAGATACAATGAAAGACCCGCACACATGTCTACCAATGGTGATAGTAGTTCTGTATTAAAAGATTGCCTATCCATGGATTGCCCTGAGCATTTGTTCCACAGCTTTCTCTTCAACGGAGTTGCTCAAGGGAAGTGGGGAGGGTCCCCTTGGATCATTTTCCTTCTGTCGTCTTTCATACTTGCCTGATAGGATCTCATCCAGCTCCTGCAAAGATCCTTTCATCCTCCCTTTTTCATTTCTTTCGGGACTCTCCCAACTGATTTCTGTATCTGGAGCTTATGCAGAGATAGACATCCATCTGAGCTAGCAAGAGTGAGAGGCTGGATTTGGGAGAGTGGAGACCCATGGGAGAGGGAGACTTGAGAGTTGACCACTGAGCCAGACCCTGCCTTTGCAGTGAAGGTTCCCTCCACCCTACCTACTAAACAAAGTATACTAGTGAGGGAGAAGTGGTCCTCATACTTGGGTCAAAGCTAGTTCTTTGTTGTTGTTCCATCCTTTCTTGGGCTTTCATTGACTCCTTTGTGAACTGGTCCCCAGCTAGGAAGAATCTCAGGATGGGCCTCATGCCCATTGCAGCGGGGCTGTTTCTACATTGGTGCATACTGTTCTAAGGAAGACGAATTCTTTAAAGGAAAACGCTATTCCCAAACAGTTCATACCCACTCCTCAACTGACTCCACAAAGCTGGGCGAGGTCTACAGAGAGCAATGGGAAACCATAGACAGGAAAATGGAGAGATGGTGAAAGCAGGTCGGGAGACAGCAGGCGTCTCTCCTATAGACAACTTGGTTCTAATTTCTAGAGAGAGGGGCCAGCACTGTGGTTTAGTAGGCTAAGCCTCCACCTACGGCACCGGCATCCTATATGGGTGGCAGTTCGTGTCCGGCTGCTCCTCTTCTAATCTACCAATCCAGCTCTCTGCTTATGGCCTGGGAAAGCAGTGGGAAATCTTATTTTCCAAGTGCTTGGGCCCCTGCACCCACGTGAGAGACCCAGAGAAAGAAGCTCCTGGCTCCTGGCTTCGGATCAAGCCCAGCTCTGGCCGTTGTGGCCATCTGGGGAGTGAACCAGCAGATGGAAGCACTTTCTGTCTCTCCCTCTCTCTGTCTGTAACTCTGCCTCTCAAATAAATACGTAAATAAACAAAATCTTTAATTTCTAGAGAGATTCCAGCTATTAAGTGTGGAGACTTCCAGAAACAAAGAAGAAAAATGTTTAGTTTTGCTGGATAAGAGCAGCAACCCACGTGAAACTACATCAGTAGGAATGTGACATCTGTCAGTCAGTCTGCTTGGGACTTCTTACCTTTTAAATCTGTGTTCTTCAGGACTTCAGATTTCAGTCCAGCAAAATTTTTTCCTTCAGCTCCTGCACGCAGTCCTGGCCTTAATGCTCGGATGGCCTCAAACCTGCCCTGTCCATGAAAAACCCAGGATTTCCACCTGCCACTCCCTTTCCCCAGCACCCCTCTGGTGCAGCTGCCACACGAGTGCCTCTGTCTTGTCCCTGCAGCCATCATCATGATTAGCTACTGGGACTCATCAGCCACATGAGATGTTCCCAGACATTTACAGAATCTGGGACAGCACTGATGGCTGTGCTTGGGGGAAGATGGTCACTAGGACGAGGGTAACAGTGATGACTGCTCGTTGGCGGAAAGGCCTCCACTGAAGTCCCAGGTACCCAAGGTATGGAAGCACAGTCATCACTGGTGTTGATGATGTCATGAAGCAACATTTGCAGGAAACCAGCTCCACAAAAGCCTACAAGAAGTGCATCCAAAAATATACAAAATCAAAGTCAAACTTGAAGATACGACAGGGCTGTGGGAGAAAAGCACCTCCCACTTTCAGAAATTGCCATTTCTTTTTGCTGCGGAAATGGGTCCAGGTGGCGGGCAACTCTGCTGGACTGCGTGAGGATGGTATGACCCCATGTGTGATTTCTCCTTGTGCATGGCTCAGAAAGGGGAAAATGTTAACAAGAAGGGCGATTACTTTGGATCTGTCACGACGAGCTGTTGTTTGTCATCCACACAACACCAAGACTAAAGACAAATGGGAATGATGTCATCTTGAACTCTTCATTTATTTTGACCATTATTTATTTGAATTGAAGGTATTGTTTTAGAGGAAAAACAAATCATCTGTCTAAAACTAAATGCATTGAAAGTAGAAGTGAAGGGAAAACTCACAGCCCAAACTTTTGTCAGTGGACCCTGTGCACGTCTCACTCAGATCACTTGCCATGGTGTCTGGAAAGTGTGTTCTTCCCTCGCCCTGTGCCTTAAGGGCTGAGCAGGGCACGGGCCCTCAGCCTGCCCCTCTTGGCCTTTCACAGGAGCGATCATCCATATAGCATTTTCCGGAAGCTAGGTGGGGCCAACTACCACTTGCAACTTCTTGTTTAAAAATTGTGAAGTTTAAAAGGATGAAAAAAATAGTGTACCAGAAAGAGAGGACTGCTCGAGGCTGGAAGATATAAATTTGACACAGCTGGGAACTACAATAGGAAAGTACGACTCTTCACTGATACTATGAAAAAATATTTTTGCTTTTTAAAAAAGATTTATTTATTTATTTTAAAGATAGAGTTACAGAGAGAAGGAGAAAGAGGGAGACAGAAATAACTTCCATCCACTGGTTCACTCCTCAAATGGCTGCAAGGGCTAGGACTAGGCCAGGGCTAGACCAGGCCGAAGCCAGCAACCTGGAACTCCAACCAGGTCTCTTTTGTGGGTGGCAGGAGTCCAATTACTTTAGCAGGGAACTGGATGGAAAGTGGAGCAGCTGATCCTTGAACCTGTGCTCATGTGGGATGCTGGCATCACTGGCGGTAGCTTAACCCACTGTGCCACAATACCGGCAACGATGGCTGGAAAACCATCTTGCAGTAAAGCATCAGAAGTTTAAACAATTATATGGTGTGGCCCAAAACAGATAGTGTCTTTGATGCTGATGCAAAGGAAAGCAGTGGACAAGTTTGGTGCCTGTGCTTGGGAGCCAGGTTCCAAAGTTCGGATTTCAGCTCTGCTACTTGCGAGGTTCATGAACTTGTGCATGCTACTTAACGTCTGTCTCTGCAGCTTGATCATTTGTCAAGCACACATTACGCCACACATGCTACTTAAAGTCTGTCTCTGCAGCTTGATCATTTGTCAAGCACACATTACGTGAAAGCTTTCCTCTCAGAAATGTTAATTAAAGAAGTTAATGTATAGAGCACTAGAAATGTGGCTGAGTTGTGGAAAGTGCTATGTGAATATTTATTATTGTTATGGTGACTCCCAATTTTCACGCATGACTCATGACAACAAAAACCAATAAAAGTGAAGGTCAGAGGCCTCACTTTTTTTTTTTTTTTGCATGAGTAAATGTGCAGTGTGATGTGATTATTATAAGGTGACAACTACTTTCAAAGGGGCACAGATGATTAGCTTGTACAACTAACATTCTTTTGAAATACATTTTGGGAATGATACAGAAGTTGTTTGAAGAAGATAAAGCTGGGGGTTGACGGTGTGGTGTAGCAGGTAAAGCTGCTGCCTGTGACGCCAGCATCCCAGGTGGATGCCAGTTCATGTCCTGGCTGCTCCACTTCCAGTGCAGCTCCCTGCTACAGGCCTGGGAACAATGGAAGATGATCCAAGTACCGGGGCCCCTTCCACCCATGTGGGAGACCAGAAGAAGCTCTTGGCTCCTGCCTTTGATCTGTCACAGCCCTGGCGGTTGCAGCCATCTAGGGAGTGAAACAGCAGATAAAAGATCTCTCTCTCTCTCTCTCTCTCTCTCTCTCTCTCTCTCTCTCTCTCTCTCCCTCTCTCTCTGTAAAGCTTTCAAAATTAACTAAAATCATTTTTTAAAAAAAGAAAGTGAAACCGGACCACGAGAGTTTCTTTGCCGCTGGCTTTTGAAGCCGCACACCTGCGGCATTCTCAATGGAGCAGAGTTTGGGAATGAAAGTTTTCAAACCTTGGTCTAACGCTTTTTGTTCTAGGAACCTTATAATGCGTATGTGAATTAATATCTATAAGCTTTTGTACAATCTGCAGCTTCCGTTCTGAGATATTTAACTCTTCAGACTTCAAGGGCCATTGTCAATGACAATTTCTATGCTTTTGAATTTATATACTCTTTCTTCTTTTCCTTTTGACAAGCTCATGGTATTGCTAGCCTTGCCAGTTTTCTTTACTAGGCAAGGTTCACACAGGCAGGTGTCATGTCTGCGTACTGGTTGATGTATCTCCAGTGCCAGCCACAGCACCCTGCACATGATGAGCATTTCAAAGAAGAGGATGAGGTGACAGCGATAAAGGCTGCAGGATACAGCAATGGAGTGCTGTAAAATGGGCAGAGTCTGGGTCAAAACCCAGCTTTTCTCATTTTTATGTGTTCTACAGCAAGTTGCCTTACATGCTTTCGTTTGTCTTTGTAAAATGATACTACCAATTTATAGGGATTATGAGCTTTAGCAAGATAATGATTTGAATGTGTAGTACTTTATGTGTACAGTGTTTCAACACCCAGGGCTTTAAAATCCAGCGAAGTACAATTACTCTTCTTTAAAAGTTTCCACATAAGAAAATAAGACAAGCACAGGTATCAGGGAGCTACAACCTATGCCCGAGGGACTCATAAAAGGCAAAAAGGTCCTTAAGACATCGTTAGGATTTCAACATGTAAAACGAGTAGACAAATCCAGGTTGAACACACAGGACATAAAGAGAGAGGTAAAAGGGGACTCAGATTGACTGGATAAGGGCTGGGTACCTTGGGCTGAATGTGCGGTGTGTGAACCAGGCAAGTGAGAGATGCGCTGGAAATGCAGGGTGGGGCCCTACTGCTAGTCACCTTCTCTGACCCAGCAGCCAGCCAGCAACTCCCAGCAACGTGGGGCAGGCCTGTGGCACCACAGCAGGATCACCGTGCCAGGGCGTGGGTCTGCTCTAGGAGCAGGAGCACCCAGACTGCTAAGACCAGGTGGGAGAGCTGTCACCTCCTCCAGGTGAGGGAGGGGTGAGGGGCAGGTGGGAGAGCTGTCACCTCCTCCAGGTGAGGGAGGGGTGAGGGGCAGGTGGGAGAGCTGTCACCTCCTCCAGGTGAGGGAGGGCTGAGGGGCAGATGGGAGAGCTGTGCCTCCTCCAGGTGGGGGAGGGAGGTGGGGGCAGGTGGGAGAGCTGTCACCTCCTCCAGGTGAGGGAGGTGGGGGTGGGGCAGGTGGGAGAGCTGTCACCTCCTCTAGGTGAGGGAGGGCTGAGGGGCAGGTGGGAGAGCTGTCACCTCCTCCAGGTGATAGAGGGGTGGGGGGCAGGTGGGAGAGCTGTGCCTGCTCCAGGTGAGGGAGGGGTGGGGGGCAGGTGGGAGAGCTGTGCCTCCTCCAGGTGAGGGAAAGGAGGTGGGGAGCGAGTGGCAGAGCTGTCGCCCAGGTGCAGGACGGGGTGGGAGAGTTGGCGTCCTCCTGCAGGTACCGGAGGGTAAAGGCCCACACGGGCAGGACCGGCCCGGCGCAGCATAACCTGAGCCCTTCGCCAACGGGGGTCTCGCAGGTGTGAGTGCGGTGTGCACCTCGCAGCCCCACTCCTGCGGTCGCCTCCCCTCCCGCCGACGTCAGCAGCGCTCGCTTAGGCCTGCCCCTGCCTCCTCCAGCACCGTCGGCCCCGGCAGCGGGCTCGGGCCACCCCACCCGGGACCCCCTATCGCCTCGGCCGGGCGGCTCCGCGCGGACGCCCTCGCGGCTCTCGACCAATAGGCAGGCCCCGCTTCCGGGCCTCGAGCCGCGATTGGCTGGCAGCGCCGTGGTGCGAGGTGGTGCGGTGAGGCTGCCGGCCGAGGGAGAGCTGGAGGCGGTTGTTAAGGCGACCGCGCGTGACGTAGGCCGTTCGGCGGGCGGCCCCGAGCTGATTGGTCGTTCGATCGGACGATCCTTCCTTATTGGCCGCCGGCTCGTGCGCCAGCGAGCGTGCGTAGGCCGAGGCTCCTTCCGCTCCGCGTCTCCGTTGACTGAGGCGAGCTGCGCTGGGCGCCCGGCTCCCGCGGCCTCTGCTGAGATCCTGAGGTGAGGGTCGGGGCGCGGAGCCGGGCGGCGGGGCGGCGGGCCGCGGTGGGGCCGCCGGCTTCGGGAAGGGGCGGCTGCTGCTGGCCGGCGGGGAGCGGTCGTCGTCGCCGGGGGTGCGGTCAGCGTGGCCCCAGGCTCCGGGGCGAGGAAGGCCGGGCGTCCGCGGCTGCGGGGACAGGGACGCGCGCGGAGGCCGCAGGGGCTGCGCGGGACCCCCGGGCCGGGCCGGGCCGCCGCTGCCCGCGATCTCTGGAGGGGCGAAACGTCCTCGGCGCCGGGGTCCTCCGGCCCGGCCGCGTGGGGTTGCGGGCTCAGCCCGGACCTGACCGCACGGAGGTGGAAGCCTCGCGCGCCTCCCGCAGCCCCGAGCGCGGCACGGTTGTGAGATTGCCGGGGTTTGAAACTCGACCTTTTCTTTTTCTTTCCTTTTTAAGCTTAGAGAAGTAGTAGTTTTATGCGGTTTCATTGAATAGTTGTGTTTGTCAGAGGACTTGTAGTTCTGGTTTCCGGAGTGGAAGAAGAGAGCAGAGCCTGGCTTACTAACAGGGAGCGTGGGGTAGAAGTGGGTACAGAATCCCTGTTCTCTGATCTCCATCGTAAGATTTTTTTTTTTCCCCTAGTATACTAAATTGAGCAGCAGAAAGCCAGATGTTGTTGGGGTTAAGAATGACTGCAGTCTAAGACGCGGTTCTTGCTTTTAGAGGCAAAATGTAGTCATTGATTAATTTGAGAAGAATGTCGTGCTGTGTAATCAAATACAGGAACAGTGCTGAATGGGAGGAAGAATCAAGGTGCCCCGGCATCTCTCTCTGCATTCCGCGGAAATCACCACTGGTAGTTCTTGGAGCAGATTGGGTTAGAGTTGGACTATTCTAAGAAATGTTTGCAGCATACTTCAGTCTGGCCAAGCAAGGCATATTGTCTGTTGGCCCTGTCTCCTTTAAGTAAAAGTTTGATTGCAGCATGATGTAAACACTGTATTGAGTGTCCGTGCGCCTCCCTTAGCCTGCTGCTGAAGGCGGAGGATGAAATTCTGTTGCATGTCAGTGCTTTGCATAATCACACAGAAATGAGATGGGAGTTTACAAGAAACGAGTTTATAATTATGGTTACTTTTGACACACCTTTGTTAAGATGACTTCGTATTTCCAAATAGGTGTGTGGTTGTCTGTGTTTTGGGTGGCTAATAGAGTTGTGTGTAAATTTTTCCCCAATGTTGCGAAGGTTACTTTATAACTAAGAAAAAATATTGCAGAACTGACAATGCCACAATAACATCTTTTTTTTTTCTTTAAAGATGTATTTATTTATTTGAAAGGCAGGGTACAAACACAGAGAGAGAGAGGGAGGGAGAGAGAGAGCTAGAGAGAGAGATCTTTCATCCACGCCCCAAATAACATTGGAGTACCTGGGTTAGAGTCCTGGCTCTGGCTCCCAGTTCCAGTTTTCCTGCTCATGTGGACCCTGGGAAGTACCAGACGGCAGTGGCACAGCTGGGCTGATGGAAAGCCGGAAGATTCTTCCGGGTCTCCCCTGTGAGTACAGGAGCCTGAGGACGTGGGGCATCCTCCTGCTTTCCCAGGCAATAGCAGAGCTGGATCGGAAGAGGAGCAGCTGGGATTCAACCCATATGGGATGTTGGCATTGCAGGTGGTAACTTTAGCTGCTATGCCACAGTGCTGGCCCCAACAGTTTAGATTATAAATCGGCTGGATTAAATAGTGATGTACTATATTGAGTTGATAGGGAATTTTCTAGGTCGAAGTGCCTTTTTTGTGGCAGTGGAGTGGGGTTGGGAGAGATTAGAAATCATTTTGACCTAGTTTTGAAACAAGTAGTTAATTTATTTTCTGGAATGTTACTGCTAATTGATTTCTTTAGATCAGTTTGTACAGTTTTTTTTTTTAAGCTTATCATTTTAATTCCATTTTTCCATAAACTTTAGAGGGAGAGGGAGATCCTCCAACTACTGGTTCACTCCCCAAATACCTTCAATAGCTGGCGCTGGGCCAGGGCAAATCCAGGACCCTGGAACTCAGTCCAGATTCCATGTGGGTGGCAGGAGCCATCATCTGGTGATTCCCAGGGTGCACATGAGCAGGAAACTGGAATTGGGAGCCAGAGCCAGGACTCTAACCCAGGTACTCCAATGTCAAAGGCAGGCATCCCAAGCAACCTGCTAGTTCAATAGAATTTTGTTGTTAATTTTCCAGCAAAGCATTACAAAATGTAGGTTTTTTTTTTTCTCCTCAGTCTTCCATTAAAATGTTCCTTGAAATGTCTATTTCACTTTTAGCTTGAAGGCATGCATTACTTCCATATCTAAGTGCTTTTTTTGCAAAAAGATATTCTTATGTCTGTTTCAAGATATGTTGATTAAATGCATGTTACTGTAGTGTAAGAATTTCTCTTTTAATTAAGCAGGAACTTGTCAGGCAATGCTATATATGAATGCAAAATATTGGGGGGGGAAATTGATGACCAAGAGTTAGGATGGAAGATTGGAAAACGTGAATGCGCACAAGCAGGTGCCTGCCACATTTGTACCTCAGGACTGACAGTCTAATATTGTGACTTGCAGCAGGAAATACATTTTATATGGGAAGCTAGAGCACATACTCATAACAAAGTTTCAAGAAATAGTGCCTACTTAGACTGTATGTTTTAGCTGACATCTTTTTTTTTTTACATTATTGTTTTCTGTTTTATTCTTTATACAGAATTTTCTGCTTTATTCTTTACACAAAATTTTCTGTTTTGTTCTTTATAAAAAATTGATTTCGTGGTCTAAATAATCAAATGAAGGGCTGTGACCTACAATTTGGAAAGGACTGGTATAATTGAAATGTAAAGAAGTTGAAATGATAGAGAAATGATAATCCATAATTGCTTTGGTCCCTAAAACTGTACAACCGTAAATTAATGCTTTCTCTTTTTAAAAAAATGTATTCTATTTATTTGAAAGGCAGAGTTAGAGAGGGAGCTCTTCCATCCACTGATTCACTCCCCAGATAGGCGCGTTGGCTGGGCTCGGGCTGGGTCAGGCGGAAATCAGGAGCCCAGAACCCCCTCATGTCTCCCATGTGCGTGACATAGGTCCATGCACTCCCACCATCTTTCTCTGCTTCTCAGGTGCACTAGTAGTGAGCTAGCTTGGAAGTAGATCAGCTGGGACTTGAACCTGCGTTCATATGGGATGCTGGCCTTGCAGGCAGCGGCCTAACCCCTCATGCCCAATGCCCAACCCCTGTCTTTTACTGAATTCGTTGCCTTTTTATTTCATGTCTTCAGCAGATGAATCAGTTTCTTAATTATTATGGAATGTGAGATTTGGTTCAAATTTTTTAAAAGATTATTTATTTGAGAGGCAGAGTTACAGAGGCAAAAGGAGAAGGGAAAGGGAGAGGCAGAGACAGAGACAGTCTCCCATCTGCTGGTTCACTCCCCAAAAGGCCACAACTACCAGGGCTGGGCCAGACTGAAGTCAGGAACCAGGGGCTGCTTCTGGGTCTCCCACATGGGTGCAGGGGTCCAAGTACTTGGGCCTCTTCCACTGCTTTCCCAGGCACATTAGGGGGGAGCTGGATTAGCAGTGGAGCAGCTGGAATGGGAATCAGCACCCATATGGGATACGGGCACTGCAAGTGTTGGCTTAACCCACTGTACCACAGCCCGACCCCTTAGGCTTACTTTTTATTTATTTATTTATTTTTTAAAGATTTTACATATTTATTTGAAAGTCAGAGTTACGCAGAGAGAGGAGAGGCAGAGAGAGGTCGGTCTTCCATCCAGTGGTTCACTCCCCAATTGGCCACAACCGCTGGAGCTGTGCTGATCTGAAGCCAGGAGCTTCTTTTCCCGCGTGGGTACAGGGGCCCAAGGACTTGAGCCATCCTCTGCTTTCCCAGGCCATAGCAGAGAGTTGGATCGAAAGTGGAGCAGCCAGGTCTCAAACCAGCGCCCATATGGGATGCTGGCGCTTCAGGCCAGGGCGTTAACTCACTGCACCACAGCGCTGGCCCCAGGCTTGCTTTTTAAATCACAATTTATTTTTATGGATAATTAATATGCTGTATCATGCATATTGATTGAGGATAAGAACTAAGGCTTGTACCGGCGCCACGACTCAATACGCTAATCCTCCGCCTTGCGGCGCCGGCACACCAGGTTCTAGTCCTGGTTGGGGCGCCGGATTCTGTCTCGGTTGCCCCTCTTCCAGGCCAGCTCTCTGCTGTGGCCCGGGAGTGCAGTGGAGGATGGCCCAAGTGCTTGGGCCCTGCACCCCATCGGAGACCAGGAGAACCACCTGGCTCCTGGCTTTGGATCAGCGCGGTGTGCCGGCCGCAGTGCCCCGGCTGTGGCGGCCATTGGAGGGTGAACCAACGGCAAAAAGGAAGACCTTTCTCTCTGTCTCTCTCTCTCTCTCTGTCCACTCTGCCTGTCAAAAATAAATAAATAAAAAAAAGAGCTAAGGCTTGCGAGTTCTTTTTTTGGAGGCCAGACTTTTTTCAAAATCAGAATATCGGACTATTATTTGGCCAGCAAATATGGGGATATTTAGTCATGGTAGTCTTCAGATCAAAGTCTTCCAGACGAGGGAGTCTTCCAAAGGTTCATGAAAATGCATATTATAAAGGAAACCGTTCATGGATTTCAAAATTGTTTTGCACTTACCTTTAATTGTATTTTCCCATGAACTATTTGAAGGGCCCTCATATGTTCTGTTGGGAATTTTTTTGTAATGCTGTAGACATCTTCAGATGGTTATCCATTTCTACTCCTGTTGTAGTTTTTGATAAAAAGTGCAGGAATGTTTCACATCTGATGCTTTCCTGTTGGTCTTCCAGCCCTACTGCTGATTTTGCTAAAAGGAAAGTAGCTGCCAGAGCATATTTTTTAGCCTCCTATTAATGTGGGCACGTTGATAAGAAAGTAATTTCTCTGGTGATAGCAGCATTAAGATGTTTCAATAAGTATAATTTTGCTGGTGACATTAGCATTTGTTTAGTGAAATAAAACAGTATAGTACTTTCTGCCTTTGTTTCTTTTTTTTTTTTTGACAGGCAGAGTGGACAGTGAGAGAGAGAGACAGAGAGAAAGGTCTTCCTTTGCCGTTGGTTCACCCTCCAATGGCTGCCGCGGACGGCGCGCTGTGGCCGGCGTACCGCGCTCATCCGATGGCAGGAGCCAGGTGCTAGGTGCTTATCCTGGTCTCCCATGGGGTGCAGGGCCCAAGCACTTGGGCCATCCTCCACTGCACTCCTGGGCCACAGCAGAGGGCTGGCCTGGAAGAGGGGCAACCGAGACAGAATCCGGCGCCCCGACCGGGACTAGAACCCGGTGTGCCGGCGCTGCAAGGCGGAGGATTAGCCTGTTGAGCCATGGCGCCGGCCACTTTCTGCCTTTGAAGACATTACATACTGAGTTTACTCACAAGTAGATTCGATATTTACCTTTTCTGGAACCAGAATGTGGCTGATGAAGAGGGTCCTTATATGTATTTTATATCCAGGGAAAAGGAAATATGATAGTTGCATCTCACTTTTTTTTTTAAGGTTTATTTTATTTATTTGAAACACAGAGTTACATAGAGAGGTAGAGGGAGAGGGAGAAGGGAGAGGGGTCTTCCATCTGCTGGTTCACTCCCCAAATGACTGCAACCGCCGGAGCTGAGCTGATCCGAAGCCAGGAGCTTCTTTTGGGTCTCCCACATGGGTGCAGGCGCCCAAGAACTCAGCTCAGGCCATCATCTACTGTGTCCCCAGGCCATAGCAGAGTGCTGCACTGGAAGTAGAGCAGCCGTGTCTCGAATCGGTGGTGCCCATATGGGATGCTAGCCCTGCATGCCAGGGCTTTAACCTGCTGTGCCACAGCGGCGACCCTGCTTCTCACTTTTGATTTCTGCTTATTGTTTTTCTTATTGGTTCAGATAATAAAAGGTGCTGTATTTGTATGGTTTGATCTTAAATGCCTAAATTCATAGTTTTTAAGAAATGATTACATTGGGGCCGGCACTGTGGCACAGCAGATTAATGCCCTGGCCTGAAGCGCTGGCATCCCATGTGGGCGCCGGTTCTAGTCCCAGCTGCTCCTCTTCTGATCCAGCTCTCTGCTCTGGCCTGGGAAAGCAGTAGAAGATGGCCTAAGTCCTGGCTGGGCCCCTGCACCATGTGGGAGACCTGGAAGAGACTCCTGGCTCCTGGCTCCTGGCTTTGGATCGGTGCAGCTCCTACCGTTGCGGCCGATTGGGGAGTGAACCATCAGATGGAAGATCTCTCTCTCTCTGCCTCTCTTCTCTCTGTGTAACTCTGACTTTCAAATAAATAAATAAATCTTAAAAAACAAAAAAAGAAATGATTACATTTAAGTTGGCTGCCAGGGAGTAAGAAAAGATTTAAGTACTTGAATAATGAAGTAATAACAATCTTCTTAATTTAATTTCACAATTATTTTCCAGGATTATAAGGGACACTGTCAAAAAGTCACATGTGCAGGGCACTGTCCACACATAGCACAGTTTACAGTATACTCTTCCTTATTACCTTTCCCTAAAAATATTGTGAGCCGTGTATACTGAGTGTTTACACTTGATATTCCTTGTAGGGTCCAAGGATTTTGTAGCTACGATGCTTTCACGACTCTTCCGTATGCATGGCCTCTTTGTGGCCTCCCATCCCTGGGAAGTCATCGTGGGGACAGTGACACTGACCATCTGTATGATGTCCATGAACATGTTCACTGGTAACGATAAGATCTGTGGTTGGAATTACGAGTGTCCAAAGTTTGAAGAGGTTAGTCAAAGTAATTTGATACTGATTGCAGTTCATTTCATGTTCAGTTTCTAAAGAATGTCTTTTAGAGACATAATTTTTAAAAGCCGTGAGTAAAATATTTATTTTGGTATTCATGAACTTACCTTGTTTCCATTTATTTACATGGTATAGAAATATACTGGAAATACTTTAATTTTTTTCCACTCAAATGAATTTGTGTTTGAGAAACATCTGTTACAAATGACTACCAGTGAGAAATGAGTATGATATATAACCCAGTGGATTATTTAAAAGTTGGATTTAATTTTTGATTTGTATGTCTGATATGTTTATTTGACCTGTATTGTGTCTGTATTAATGCTCTTAAAATATGTGAACTGACACTTATAACATAAAAGTTCTTATTTTTGATAGATTATTTTAAAGGTCAAAACTATTGACGTTTTTTCTTCTGTATCCCAATAGGATGTTTTGAGCAGTGATATTATAATTCTGACCATAACTATTGACGTTTTTTCTTCTGTATCCCAATAGGATGTTTTGAGCAGTGATATTATAATTCTGACCATAACACGATGCATAGCAATCCTGTATATTTACTTCCAGTTCCAGAATTTACGTCAGCTTGGATCAAAATATATTTTGGGTAATGTTCTAATATGTTTAACTTCTTTGTATGCCATCAGATTTTTTATTTGCTATGGAAATAAACTTGTTTGTTCAAATCATGTATTTGGAAATATGTGTATTGCTGAACTTATACTGCCTGTATTGAGAATCAGACATCCTGAAATTTGAGACCTTCCGAATCTATAAAGAAATGGTACTATCTCAGAATATTGCTTGAGACTAAATGTTACTGTGTGATAAAGGATGAAGTTTCTCATGGCTGAATTTTGTCATTTTAGGTATTGCTGGCCTCTTCACAATTTTCTCAAGTTTTGTGTTCAGCACAGTTGTCATTCACTTCTTAGATAAAGAACTGACGGGTTTGAAGTGAGTATTAAAGCCTAACCAAACTTTCTTCAGAGAACATTTTTAAGAACTTTTCTTCCCTGCGCTGTAAAGGCAGTGTATACATCTTCAAAAGTTAGAAAGTATGGGGAATTATGTCTGATAGTAGTTGTGTTTCCATGTCCTTGATGTTAAAAATGAATTGTTAGTCATGGCTGTGTACTGTTCTCTGTGAACAGTGTAGAGTGTGATCCTTTAACGTGGGATTGCTGCGCTGCTTGGCCTTCATTGGCAACAACGCTGTGTTCCGAAGGACTGAGGCAGTGACTTTCCTTTTAGAGCTGTTGATGCTGCAACTGCCTGTTTCCTCTTTCATCTTTCCATAAGTAGTCGTTAATGAAACAAATGGTTACACCACTTTTTTCCCCATATTAATTCAGGGAAACTTTTTTTAAAATTAAGGATGGTATTTTGCCATGAAACTAGCAAAGCACTGAAGTTTTTTGGTGTAAATATATTTACATTTAACATTAAGAATTTCTTTTAAGTTTTATTTACTTGCAAGGCAGAATTAGAGAGAGGGAGAGACAGAAAGAGGTCTTCCGTGCATTGGTTCACTCCCCAACAGCTGCAATGGCCAGAGCTGGGCCTGCCTGAAGCCAGGAGCTTCTTTGAGGTTTCCCAGATGGGTGCAGGGGCCCAAGCACTTGGGCCATCCATCCTCTACTGCTTTCCCAGGCCATAGAGAGCTGGACCGGAAGAGGAGCAGCGAGGATTTGAATCGGTGCTCACGTGGGTTGCCGACACCACAGGCAGAGGCTTAACCTACTTACACCATAGCACTGGCCCCCATTAAGAATATTTTTAACAAATACTTTGAGTATCTATTATGCTTAGGTTGAGGATGTCAAAGAAGTGTCTGGCCTGCAGAAAAGGTGCACACAACAGAATTAGACAAAGTGTGCAGGAGAAGTTTGTTTGAAAAATAATTTTTTAAACCACGTTTTTTTTTTTTTTTTTTTTTTTTACAGGCAGAGTGGACAGTGAGAGAGAGAGACAGAGAGAAAGGTCTTCCTTTTGCCGTTGGTTCACCCTCCAATGGCCGCCGCGGTCGGCGCGCTGCGGCCGGCGCACCGCGCTCGTCCGATGGCAGGAGCCAGGAGCCAGGTGCTTTTCCTGGTCTCCCCATGGGGTGCAGGGCCCAAGCACCTGGGCCATCCTCCACTGCACTCCTGGGCCACAGCACAGGGCTGGCCTGGAAGAGGGGCAACCGGGACAGAATCCGGCACCCCGACCGGGACTAGAACCCGGTGTGCCGGCGCCGCAAGGCGGAGGATTAGCCTGTTGAGCCACGGCGCCGGCCTAAACCACGTTTTTGTGTGCTAAGTGTATCTGATCATCTTGCTTTCTTTTCCAGTGAAGCTTTGCCATTTTTCCTGCTTCTGATTGATCTTTCCAGAGCAAGTGCATTAGCAAAGTTTGCCCTTAGTTCCAACTCCCAGGTGAGTATTATTTGTGAGTATTATTCGTGAGTATTATTCATAAGATAGGAATGCGAGGAATGTTCTTTGCTGCTTGTTTGTTTATGTTAATAGGGTATTTCTTCATAGCTCACAATTCGGGAATTACCCCAAATTTGAAGTTTAATTCTTACGTTGTAAGACTTGTCTTTAAAAGTGTCTTAAGAATGGCCCCCCTCAATTATAATTCCATATGTACTAGAATATGTAATTTTTCCCTATTTTCCTGCTTGAAGGTATTCAGAAATTATGATAATAAGACTTTGGGATAAGTAAGAATATCTGCTTAGTGAAACACATCTGTTCTACTAGGCTCCAGGAAAGTTTTATTTTTTTAATTTTATAATTAATTTTTAGAAATTCATTTTACTTGAGAGGCAGAGAGACAAAGAGAGCTCCCCTTCATTGGTTCACTTACCAAATGGCAGCAATGACGAACTGAAGCTAGGAACCAAGAACTCAATCCCGATCCTGCAGGGATCCTGGGTGACATGGTTAGCCTATTGAGCCACGGCGCCGGCCCCATATATATATATATATATATATATATATATATATATATATATATATTTTAAATTTATTTGACAGGTAGAGTTTCAGAGAGAGAGAGACACACACACACACACAGAGAAAGGTCTTCTTTTTTCCGTTGGTTCACCCCCCAAATGGCCGCTGTGGCCGGTGTGCTGCGCTGATCTGAAGCTAGGAGCCAGGTGCTTCTCCTGGTCTCCCATGGGGTGCAGGGCCCAAACACCTGGACCATCCTCCACTGCCCTCCTGGGCCACAGCAAAGAGCTGCACTGGAACCTGGGGCCCATATGGGATTCTGGTACCACAGGTGGAGGATTAGCCAAGTGAGCCATGGCGCCGCCCCTCCCCCCCCATATTAAGTTTTATCTTGATTATATACCTTAAATAATCCAACTTCCTAAACTATCTTTTTTTTCTTTTTAAAAACATTTATTTATTTGAGAGGCAGTTACAGAGAGGGAGAC
Organism: Sylvilagus floridanus; assembly: GCA_949820135.1. Classification (NCBI taxonomy): domain Eukaryota; kingdom Metazoa; phylum Chordata; class Mammalia; order Lagomorpha; family Leporidae; genus Sylvilagus; species Sylvilagus floridanus. Next base: position 672,139 of record OX463246.1, read on the forward strand.
GAAAGGTCTTCCATCTGTTGGTTCTCTCCCCAAACGGCCACAATGGCCAGAGCTGTGTTATCCAAAGCCAGGAGCTTCCTCCAGGCCTTCCACATGGGTGCAGGGGCCCAAGCTCTTGGGCCATCTTCCACTGTTTCCCCAGGCCATAGCAGAGAGCTGGATCGGAAGAGGAGCAGCTGGGACACAAACCGGCGCCCATACGGGATGCTGGTGCTGTAGGTGGAGGATCTAGCCTACTATGCCTCAGTGCCGGCTCCCCTAAACTGTCTTGTATCAAAGTATCTTTTAATATTTTTTTAAATTTTTTAATTTTTAAAAATTTTTTCCAGGCAGAGTTAGCGAGAGAGAGAGAGAGAGAGAGAGTTATAGACAGTGAGAGAGAGACAGAGAGAAAGGCCTTCCTCCTCTTGGTCACTCCCCCAATGGCTGCTATGGCCGGTGCTGTGCCGATCCAAAGCCAGGTTCTGGGTGCTTCCTCCTGGTGTCCCATGCGTGTGCAGGGACCCAAGCACTTGGGCCATCCTCTGCTGCCTTCCCGGGCCACAACAGAGAGCTGGCCTGGAAGAGGGGCAACCGGGACTAGAACCCGGTGTGCCAGTGCTGCTAGGCAGAGGATTAGCCTGTTGAGCCACAGCGCCGGCCTAAATGTTTTTTTTTTAACAAAAGTTCCTTTTTTTTTTTTTTTTTGACAGAATGCCAAGGTTGTGTTGTTGTTGTTATATTTATTTGAAAAGCAGAATTACAGAGTGGAAGAAGGAAACAGAGTTCTTCCATCCACTGATTCACTCCCCAAATGGCCACAATGGCCAAGGTAGGACCAGACTGAAGCCAGAGGTAGAAGTTTCTTCTGGGTCTCCCTCATGGGTGCAAGGGCCCAAGCACCTGGTCCATCTTCTGCTTTCCCAGGTGCATTAGCAAGGAGCTGGATCAGAAGTGGAACAGCTGGGACTCAATGGTGGTGGCTTTACCCACTATGCCATAGCACTGGCCTACAGAAAAAATTTTTATATTAGTACTGTACTTTGTATTTTAGTCTTAACATATATTTTATTCCTGTAATAATTTTAGTGTAATGTAGGATACTCTGAACATTTTTTGAAAGTTATTTTGGACTGGCACTGTGGCTCACTAGGCTAATCCTCCACCTGTGGCGCTGGCACACCCAGTTCTAGTCCCGGTCAGGGTGCAGGTTTCTGTCCATGTTGCTCCTCTTCCAGTCCAGCTCTCTGCTGTGGCCCGGGAGTGCAGTGGAGGATGGCCCAGGTCCTTGGGCCCTGCACCCCATGGAAGACCAGGAGAAGCACCTGGCTCCTGGCTTCAGATCAGCATGGTGCACCGGCCACAGTGGCCATTTGGGGAGTGAACCAACGGCAAAGGAAGACCTTTCTCTCTGTCTCTCTCTCTCACTGTCCACTCTGCCTGACAAAAAAAAAAAAGGTTATTTTGTCTTGCTAATATGTTTGGTTTGTGTTTTAGGATGAAGTCAGAGAAAATATTGCTCGTGGAATGGCAATTTTAGGGCCCACATTCACTCTGGATGCTCTTGTTGAATGTCTTGTGATTGGAGTTGGTACCATGTCAGGTGTGTAAACAATTTTTAATATATGTAAAACTAAATCTGTCACTAAAGCGGTCGCAAGAATCTTGGAGTTCCATTGTTTATTTTTATTATTCCTAAAAAATTTTAATTAACATATGCACCTATCTGACCTGATGGGGCTTTGCTTTGGTGAAAACAGATTACTGGTTTTTCTCTCTTGCCATCTTTTTCCATGTTCACTTTCTGGTGTTTTGTTCATTTGTGAATTTTGCTTGAATTTTAACCCAGATTTTCTTCCTAGGCTGCTGTGGAGAGCACCTTCTAACCCTGTGCTGTTGGCTAGAATAGATGAGTGACTTGGTCTGGTTTTCATTGTCAGGTGGGAAGTAGTGCCTGAGTCAGGGGCTGGATACTTGTTAGATCTGCCAAGTAGGTGTTGAGAGATTTAGTCAGACACTAAGCTCACGTATCAGTAAGTATCCAGCATGGCCTCAACATACATGCTTCGTCATCCTTAACTGGGTAGTAGAGAATTAAATTTTAAATAGGAAACATAAGACTCCATTATATTGGATAAAAATTATGGCATGGAATAGAAATTTGCCATAATGAATATATCATACTGTTGTGTCCTGATGACTAGGTCTAGATTTTATGGCTTTCTTGTGGACACTATATTTAATTAACTACTGCTTTCCTGTATTTCCCTGTGTTTTAGTGTCATCAATAGGGGGCTTAAACTTTCAGAATTAAATTATTTTACTTTTAAAGGATAGTTGTTGTCATTAGTTGAGGGTTTTCACTAGGTGATATATCAAACATATAATGCTTCTTCTAACTTTTTTAAGATTTATTCATTTATTTGAAAGAGTTAGAGAGAGAGAGAGATCTTCTGCCTCCTGGTTCACTCCCCAGACAACTCCAACAGCCAGCTATCTTCTGCTATTTTCCCAATTAGCAGGGAGCTGGATTGGAAGTGGAACAGCTGGGACATGAACCATTGCCCAAGTGGGATACCAGCATCACAGGCGGTGGCTTTATCCAGTATATCATAATGCTGGCTCTTCTGATTTCCTAAAGATAAATTGATTATTAAGTTAGTTATTCCATCATTCAACAAATAATTTTTTAATTTAAAAAAGTTAAACTTGAGGGGCCAGCACTGTGGTGTAGTGGATAAATCCACTGCCTGCAGTACCAGCATCCCATATGGGCATTAATTCGAGTCCTGGCTGCTCCACTTCCAATCCAGCTCTGTGCTGTGGCCTGGGGAAGCAGTGGAAGATGACCCAAGTCCCTGGGCTCCTGCATGCGCGTGAGAGACCCAGAGGAAGCTCCTGGCTTCTTGCTTCAGATTGGTGTGGCCAGCTGGGGAGTGAACCAGCAGATGGAAGACCTCTCTCTCTCTGCCTCTCCTTCTCTCTCTCTGTAATTCTGACTTTCAAATAATTAAATAATTTTTTTAAAAAGGTTACACTTTAAAATTCAGTTTGTTGGGATTACATTTTTGTGTTTTTTGTTGTTGTTTTTAATGAAAATATTTGAGAAACAGAGAAATTTCCCATCTTAGGCTTGCTTCCCAAATGCCTACAGTAGCTGGTGCTGGGCCAGGCTAGTGTTAGGAGCTAGATATTCATTCATTCCAGGTCTCTGCTGTAGGTGGCAGGGAGCCATCGACTTGAGCCATCACTACTGCCTCGCTGGGGGCACATTAGCAGGATGCTGAACTTGGGAGTGTAACCAGGACTCAACAGAGACAGTCTTATGACCACCATCATAATCTAGAATGGTGGCCAGGTGACTCTGCTGACAGCCTAGAAGCTGCTCTTCATGACCTTGACTGTGTCAGTGAGTTTTTTCTGGCATGAGAGTACATGAAAAGAGGATCAGCCAGGAAGTAGGAGTGGGCTGTAAACCAAGGATAATTCGTTGGAGTCTTATGTGGAAAGAAGCAGGGTGATAAGTTTTGTCATGATCTGATTTGCATGAAATGATTAGATTCATAGCTGGAGAAGCCAGTGAAGAGACATTTATAGCTCTGCAGAAAGTAGGGATTTGGCTTAGAGTAGAAAAAAGGATACATTTATAACCACTTTAATTAGGAAGCAGCCCTTTGAAAAAGCCAGTACAGAACAAGTCTTAGCTTCTTGGAAGTATATGGGTCAGTGCTGCTGTCTCTGTGTGGTGGCCAAGTGGAAGAGGAGGGACAGAGAAGGGAAGAGTGCCTGGAGGACATCTGGCCAGCACCAGTCACTGTTGAGAAGAGAAGCATGGGATTGAAAGACTTGGGTCAAGAGGGTTTCCATGGGTCGGCGCCGTGGCTCAACAGGCTAATCCTCCGCCTTGCGGCGCCGGCACACCGGGTTCTAGTCCTGGTTGGGGCACCGGATTCTGTCCCGGTTGCCCCTCTTCCAGGCCAGCCCTCTGCTGTGGCCCGGGAGTGCAGTGGAGGATGGCCCAGGTGCTTGGGCCCTGCACCCCATGGGAGACCAGGAAAAGCACCTGGCACCTGGCTCCTGCCACCGGATGAGCGCGGTGCGCCGGCCGCAACGCGCCGACCACGGTGGCCATTGGAGGGTGAACCAACGGCAAAGTAAGACCTTTCTCTCTGTCTCTCTCTCTCACTGTCCACTCTGCCTGTCAAAAAAAAAAAAAAAAGGGTTTCCATGGTCTTGAGTTTGAAAGGATTACATTCTGTCACTATTTCAAGTATAGGTTGGTTTATAATGTTTTTGTCCTAGTAATTTTATAATTTCTTAAATTTCCTTATTTGAGAATAATTATTAATAAGGAATTTAAAAAAACCCAAAATGTATGTTTTTGTTTGATTCAATCAAATGATGTGATTTAGAGAGTGAAAGTATAATTGATGTTTTCTTCAATGCTTACACTTATCTAATTGGAAGGCAGAGAGGGAGGGAGATGGAGGTCTATTAATATTCCATCTGCTGCTTTGCTCCCCAAATGCCCGCAATAGCCAGGGCTGGGCCAGGCCAAAGGCAGGAGCCTGGAACTCCATCCACGTCTCCCCTTGGTGACGGGACCACGTACTTGGGCCAGCTTTCACTGTTCTTTTCAGGTGTGTTAGCAGGGGTCTGGATTGGAAGTGGAGCCGGTGGGACTTGAATCACCATCATATGGCATGGCGGCGTCACGGGTGATGGCTTAACTTGCTGTACCACAGTGCTGGCCCTAGGAAAGGGAATCCTTTTAAATTGATTTTTATTATTTGAGAGGCAGATAGCTCCCATCCAGTGATTCATTCCCCAGTTGCCCACAGTATCTAGGGTGGGGTTGGGATGGGACTGGGGCTGGAGCCTGAAACTGGGAATTCAACCCAGGTTGCTACCCCACCTGCTTCCCAGAATGTACTTTAGCAATACATTGGAGTCAAGAGCGGGAGATGGGAATGGAATCCAGGTGCTGATACAGGACATGGAGTCTATAACTGCTGGGCTCGATGCCTGCTGTCAGAATCATTTTGGATTGTAGATGGCATCTGAAATACACTTTATGTTAATGAGTACTCCAGTGTGTTTGTAAAGTAAGAGTAGGAATCAGTAATGCAGGGTTATCCAGCTCTGTACTTGGGTTACCAAATGATACCTCCAATATTTTCTGGTGTGACGTTTGTTACTTTTTAATCATTCATTATCATTTTTCAAACTGATAAATAAAATAACCAGAATTATTAGAACACCAGTCAGTACTGTATATTTTATACTGAAATTGGAATTTAGTGGTATACAGAAGTAACTTACTTGATGCTATTTCAGAGGTGGCATAACTGGCACTATATTTTTATAAAAAGCTCTTGGTTCTGAGAAGAATTGCTATTGTGGTAACAAGAGGGATTGAATTACTAGTACGACTGTGGGAGAATTCCTCCCTTGTAGCTAGTTCTCCCTATCTGTGTCTCAAAACAAGGAACCATTGGAGAGGTGTTGTAGTGTAGTGGGATAAGTCATTGCCTGTGATGCTGGCATCCCATATTGGTGTTGGTTCTAGTCCTTTTTCTTCATTTCCTGTCCAGCTCCCTGCTAATCGTCTGGGAAAAGCAGTGGAAGATGCCACCTACTTTAGAGACCCATATGAAGCGCCTTGCTCCTGGCTTCAGCCTTGCCTCGTGCTGGCTGTTGCCACCATCTGGGGTGTGAACCAGTAGCTGGAGGATCACTCTTGTTGTGTCTCCCTCTCTTTCTGTAACTCATTCAAAGTAAAGAAATCGTTAAGAAAAAAAAAGAAAAACAAAACAAGGAGCTGTTGAAAGAGGATTGGAAATGTATTATCAATATGTATTAAATACACCCACTGTTCCTGGCATTGTGATTCTGGGGACGTGGGTGAAGGAAGTTCCAGTGTTGCACCTGCTGCTCTCAAGGGTGGTGTCACCTCTGAGTTCTTCATTCTTTGAGTAAATGGCAAAGACTTAATGTGCTTGTGTTTCTAATGTCTGTGTCCAGCCCCCAGAACTCTGTGATATGCGCAGCATCAAAGATGGACATACTTTGCTATTTATACTGTAATTTTTTTTCTAACCAGGAGTGCGCCAGCTTGAAATCATGTGCTGCTTTGGCTGCATGTCAGTTCTTGCCAACTACTTCGTGTTCATGACTTTCTTCCCTGCGTGTGTGTCCTTGGTGTTAGAGGTAAGAATGGGTTGTTTTAGGCCCTTGCCAGGGGAGTAGTGTTTCTCATTACATCAGCACGCCTAGGCAGACTGATCCTTCCTAACGTCAGTGACACTGACTTACTTTGTAGCTTTCCCGGGAAAGCCGAGAGGGTCGTCCGATTTGGCAGCTCAGCCATTTTGCCCGAGTGTTAGAAGAAGAAGAAAATAAACCAAATCCTGTAACTCAGAGGGTGAAGATGATCATGGTAATGACCGTTCTCTTCTCCCTTGGTATCTTCAGTTCTCATGTCATTCTTTTTTAAAATTTGGGTTTTTCACTTCTATTTTCTGTCTGTAATTTTTGTTGCTCTTAGTAATATTCCAGCTTCTCCCTCTTGCCCTTAACTTGTTCTTCATCCTTTGAGCCTCCTGGTCTCGATTAGTCTCTCTCACCTACATAGGCTTTTCAAGTTCCTCTGCCTTAGCTCTGTTTAAAAACCTGTTCTCTGGGGATGCTTGCAGTGGTTCTTTGGTTTCAGTGGTAATGGGCCTGTTGCTTTGCTTGGGCACCTGACAGGTCTGGGGGCTTGCTTTCCATGGGAGGGGAGCCCAGGGGACATGGGGTCTATCTTCGAGGTGCCAGGGATGAGAAGTTGAGCTTCCGTTGATAGGGAAAAGATAATTACTTAAATTTTATTTCAGTCTCTAGGCTTGGTTCTTGTTCATGCTCACAGTCGCTGGATAGCTGATCCTTCCCCTCAGAACAGTACAGCAGACAATTCTAAGGTTTCTTTAGGATTGGATGAAAATGTGTCCAAGAGAATTGAACCAAGTGTTTCCCTCTGGCAGTTTTATCTCTCTAAGTAAGTTAAGTGAAATCTTTTTGTCATGCTATGCTATTAAATAGATTGGATTGGACTTTTATGTGTCAGCAGAATAACATTTTAATTTGCTTTCTTTTGTTTAGAATGATCAGCATGGATATTGAACAAGTGATTACTCTAAGTTTAGCTCTTCTTCTGGCTGTCAAGTATATCTTCTTTGAGCAAGCAGAAACAGAATCGACACTCTCATTAAAAAACCCTATCACATCTGCTGTAGTGACCCAAAAGAAAGTCCCAGACAGTTGTTGTAGACGTGAACCTGTGATGGTCAGAAATAACCCGAAATTCCGTTCAGTGGAGGAAGAGGCAGGAATAAACCAAGAAAGGAAAGGTGATTCGTAGTCTCTTCACTCTCAGTTCTCCCATTACTAATTTGTCAAAGTGTTGAGGTCAGTATTGTGACATGTCTTTTGCTTTCTTGGATAGTTGAGGTTATAAAGCCCTTAGTGGCTGAAACGGACTCCCCACACAGAGCTGCGTTTGTGGTTGGTGGCTCCTCCTTTCCTGATACTTCGCTGGTACTGGAGACGAAGGAACCTGAGATTGAACTTCCCAAAGAGCCTCGGCCTAATGAAGAATGTCTGCAGATACTTGGGAATGCAGAGGTGAGAAATGGAACATAAACTCAAGCCTGGAATTTTTCTTTACAAAGGAACTTTTTTATTAAGGGGAGGAAAAAACCAATATTCAGAGTACCGTGTGAAGCACTGTCTCAGGTGATTTACAGCCACTGTCTGTTCTCCACAATCATGAGAGGTCGGTGGGGTTATCTCTAGTTCTTCGCATGAATGCTGAGACAGCAAGAGGTTTAAGTCATCTCCCTGAGTAGTGCTTGCATTTCTAGGAAGTGGTGAAGCTGGGGACAGAGCCAGCCATTCTCTGACTCTGCAGTCAGAAATCTTCCTTGCTTACTGTGTATCACAGGGGAACAGCTGCTGTATTCTTTCCAGGGTGTGAGGGGGCTTAGAAAGGGCTTCATACAGAGTTAGAAAAAAGAGTGTGGGTGTTTAAGACTTATTTATTGATTTGAAAGAGTTACAGAGAGAGACAGAGATCTTCCATCCGCTGGTTCACTCTCCAGATGATCGCAACAGCCAGCACTGGGCCAGGCTAAAGCCAGGAGCCAGGAGCTTCTTCTGGGTCTCCAACGTGGGTGGCATCTTCCGCTGTTTTTCCCAGGCAGCGAGCAGGGAGCCGGATCAGAAGTGGAGCAGGTGGGACATGAACTGTTGTCCATATGCTGTTATGGGCCTGGCTTTTACCCGCTACACCACAATGCCAGCTACAAGAAAGTGTGTTTTTGCTTTATTTTGTGAGCTTGATGCTCATGAGGAAGCTTGATATCCTTCCTGAGATTTGAACAGGTGTTCTGATCATGTTAAGTCCACTTACACCTTAGTGCAGATAGTACTTTCCATCCATATTGCATAGTCTAGCTAATTCTTTTTAGAAACATTCAGCACAGGGCCAGCACTGTGGCACATCCAGGTTAAGCCAGCTTCGGCTGCCTCCTGTGATGCTGGTTAGAGTCCCTGCTGCTCCACTTTCAATCCAACTCTGTGCTAATGCACCTGGGAAAGTAGGAGAGGATGACCCCCGTGCTTGGGCCTCTGCTACCCAAGTGGGAGACCCAGATGAAGCTCCTGGCTGCTGGCTTTACCCTGGCCCAGCTCTGGCTGTTGAGGCCATTTGGGAAGTGGGCCAGCAGATGGGAGATCTGTTTTTCACTTTCCTTCTTTTTCTCTTAACTCTCAAATAAATGAATAAATCGTAACCTGCCATGCCACGGGGTGGCCCCTTGTTCTATTCAAATCATTTCCTTTCTTAGAAACTTAAAGCCCTCTACGTTCTTCAGGTGCTTGTGTTTAATTTCAGGTTAGAGTTGATCTCAACTGGACTGTATACTGATGAGGGCCAGAATTTGTACATGTGGTTTGTAATTTATATACAGAAGGTTTGCATTAGCCACTCCATGAAATAGACTTATTTACTGGTGAGATTTAGGCTGAGGAGGGCAGGCCCACAGCAGAGTAGGGCAGCTGGAACTTAGCTCCGGAGGCTCCTGTCTCTGGCCCCTGCCCCTTCCTTGAGTGCCTCCTAAAACAAGCTGGCTCAGACAAGGCTTCACTGTGGACTCTGGGGGCTGCTGTCTTCAAGACTGCCATGTTTTTGCTTTGCCATAATTTATATAGCGTGACCTTGTGATCTTTCAGGCTTCGGTGTTTTTTGTTTTTTGTTTTTTTTTTACTTCCACTTGAAGGGATTTGTTACTGGGCAGGTTCTATAGTTTTTCTTAAGAGTATCTGATGTTTGGATTTTCCAACTTCAGGGCTCAAAGTAGTCTTTGATTGGTCAGTGTGTGACATGGGCTTGCATTGTGGTTGTGTGCTAGAATTCTTTCATTGTGTTCTTTAGTCAGGGGCTTTTTGCTGAACCCATTCGTGGTTCTCCAGAGTTCTCCACTCTGGCTGCCTTTGTCATGTCCCTGAAGCACATCCCCTCCGCGTGTTCCAGTCTTCAGGCAGAAGTTGCCATCCTGGAAACACTGGATCCTCCAAGCAGGAAGAGCCTTTCTGTACTGCAGATCCTTCTCTGGACTGTGCACTTCATGGCAGTTGTATGCTCTTTCTTTTGTGTATCACATGTTTACTTGATTCTTAGACCTCATACTCCTTGAAGGTTGGGTCCATAGAGGGTCTTTAGGGTTAGTAGGTGCTCAATAAATTTCCAAAGGATGAGTTGTTACCAGAGAAGCAAAGGGTCCTTGTCTTTGCACAAAAAAGAATTCAGGCGTGAGAGAGAGAGCAGTGGAAAGCAAAATAGCAAGGTTTATTAGGGTAGGGGCATCTGTAAGAACAGATGGGCACCTCTCCAGACAGAACCTGAGAGAGAGTGTGCAGTTTACATTTAGGCTGGGGTTTTTAAGGGGATGGGTCTTGCCTTCCCGCCTTTTCTCTCCCCCACTCATTCTTCTCCCGAACAAAGGACTTGTTGGGTGTAAATAACGAAAAATTCCTTTCTGAGTTTTTCCCCCTGAAGTTATCAGACAGGGGAAGCCTGGCTGGCGTCACCCCGTCTTAGAGAAAGGATGTTTATCAGGCCAGGTAGAAGGGTCTGGACTCCCTGGAAGCTCATCAGGATCCAGGCGGGATTTTGAAGTGCGGATACTAGGCTGCACCTGGAAGGTTATTGGAGTGACTTTGACATGCGGATGCTGAACCGCTGTAGATGTCAGTTCCTTAGGCCTTTGTCACACACTTACACATAAGCTCATTTCTGACTTCCTACCTTATAGAGTTTGCATTTGTAATATAAAAACCAGCTAACATTTACCTTAATATCTGTAGAAAAACTAAATCTTTTAATAAAGCTGTAGGTAGTATTCATAAAATTGAATTAGTTATGGTGCTAACCCATGAAGGCTCCTGGGATGCCCACATACCGGAGGGCCTCGGTTTGATTCCGCTGGCTGCTAACTCCAGCTTCCTGGTAATGTGCACCCTGAGAGGCAGCAGTGGGGACTCAGTGGTGGGGTCCCTGCCATCCATGTGGGAGACCTGCATTGAGTTCTCAGCCCTGGCTGTCAGAAGCATTTGGAGAGTGAGCCAACAGATGGGAGGTCTCGGTAAGTAACATTAAAAGAGCACATAGAATGTCAGCTTTCAGAAAAAGCAACATGAATAGCTTCTTTTTTTTTTTTTTTTTTTTGACAGGCAGAGTGGACAGTGAGAGAGAGAGACAGAGAGAAAGGTCTTCCTTTGCCGTTGGTTCACCCTCCAATGGCTGCCGCGGTCAGCGCAGTGCGGCCGGCGCACTGCGCTCCTCCGATGGCAGGAGCCAGGTGCTAGGTGCTTTTTCCTGGTCTCCCATGGGGTGCAGGGCCCAAGCACCTGGGCCATCCTCCACTGCACTCCTGGGCCACAGCAGAGGGCGAGGGCTGGCCTGGAAGAGGGGCAACCGGGACTAGAACCCGGTGTGCCGGTGCCGCAAGGCGGAGGATTAGCCTGTTGAGCCACGGCGCCAGCCTCATGAATAGCTTCTTTTAATAAAAGATGTGTTTATTTGAAAGGCAGAGTTACAGAGAGAGAGCGATCAAGAGATCTAGAGATATTTTATCCACTGTTCACTCCCCAAATGGCTGCAATGGCCAGAGCTGGGCCAATCCGAAGCCAGGAGCTTCCTTCAGGTCTCCCACGCTTGAGTTGTTGTGCTGTTTTCCCAGGTGCACTAGCAGGAAGCTGGATTGTAAGTGGAGCAGCAGGGACTAGAACTGGCACCCGTGTAGGATGTTGGTTGCACTTACCCATTACACCGCAGCACCAGCTCTTATGAATAGCTCTTACCAATGTGAAACAGTGATCAGCCTCACCCTGAGAGGAATGCAGATTCAAACTACACTGGAAATATTTTGGCTGGCGCCACGGCTCAATAGGCTAATCCTCCACCTGGGTGCCGGCACACTGGGTTCTAGTTCCAGTAGGAGCACCGGATTCTGTCCCGGTTGCTCCTCTTCCAATCCAGCTCTCTGCTGTGGCCCCGGAGGGCAGTGGAGGATGGCCTGAGTCCTTGGGCCCTGCACCCGCATGGGAGACCAGGAGGAAGCCCCTGGTTCCTGGTTTCAGATCAGCGCAGCGTGCTGACCGCAACGTGCCAGCTATAGCAGCCACTTGTGGGGTAAACCAATGGAAAAAGGAAGACCTTTCTCTGTTTCTCTCACTGTCTAACTCTGCCTGTCAAAAAAAAAAAATTATGAGGAAGACTTTCAGTTCTATATTACTACATATACTTTGTTTTTTAACCACATGAATATATTACCTGTTTAAAGCGTGTATGAAACTTTACTATCATTCACATGGTAGCTGTAAAGTTTGACACACTAGAGCTCTGCAGAATTGCATCTTTCCTTGTTAAAAATTTGAGAGTCAGAGAGTATTCCCTACTGCTGTCTTACTCCTCAGATGGTTGAGGCTGGGTCCAGGCCAAAGATAGGAGCTGGCAAAGCAGATCCAGGGCTCCCGTGTGGGTGACAGAAACCCACTGTACATCACCTGTTACCTGTCGGGATCTACACTGGCAGGAAGCTGGAATCAGAACCAAGCACGGAATCACAGGGCTCCCACCTGGGGTGCAGGCATCCAGTTGCTGGGCTAAGAGAAACACCTGCTCCTTTACTGTGTGTGCATGCAAGTACTGTCCTTATGCTGTAAAAACCACAGTGATAAGGTCTTCGGATTTTCATTTGGCTTTGGTTTTTGCTTTTTTTTTCAAGATCTCCTTGTACTAGACTAGTGAAGACACAGAAAAGGTTCATATGATTTTAATTTAGCGTTATTTGTGCTGAGTGGCTTACATATTGTGGATACTGTGAGGTACAGTTCTTCAAGTCTTCTGGCGTCTAACTTCTCTCCCATTTTCCTCCCATTTCTTTAGAAAGGTGCAAAATTCCTTAGTGATGCTGAGATCATCCAGTTAGTTAATGCAAAGCATATCCCAGCCTACAAATTGGAGACCCTGATGGAAACCCACGAACGAGGTGTATCTATCCGTCGACAGTTACTTTCCAAAAAGCTTCCAGAGCCTTCTTCTCTCCAGTACCTACCCTATAGGGGTTACAATTACTCCCTGGTATGTGTTGTTTTTTTTTTTTTATTAGAGAGGGTTGCTTTGTGGGTTTTTTTTTTGTCTTTGTAAAAATTACATACACGGTTTTATAAAACATTTTATTTTGAATAATTCTAGTGTAATTTATAAAACATTTTTTGCTGTTATAGTCAGTTTTCTAAGATCCTAGTTTTTTCCAGCACTTTGAAAGAGCAAATTGAAAGTGTTTTTGATAGACAAAGGATGAAGTCTGGAGCAAGTGACTGGCGCGAGCTGAGGTGAACGGCTGTGTATAGATCCCCCTTGTGCCTCTTTTGCCCATCAGGTGCTGGGTGCCTGCTGTGAGAACGTGATTGGGTACATGCCCATCCCTGTGGGAGTGGTGGGACCGCTCTGCTTGGATGGAAAGGAATTCCAGGTTCCCATGGCAACAACAGAAGGCTGTCTTGTGGCCAGCACTAACAGAGGCTGCCGGGCAATATATGTAAGTTGGGATTTACATTTTTGCCTGTTTTCAAGTACACCGTAGGCAAGGTGCCAAGAGCGATCTGGAGACGGGCACTGTGGGGTCACAGGAGCTTCAGGTTGACATGTGCTTCTGTGACATGACTGCACAGCTCGGCGGAGGTGCCAGCAGCCGAGTCCTTGCAGACGGAATGACTCGAGGCCCAGTGGTGCGTCTTCCCCGTGCTTGTGACTCTGCAGAAGTGAAGGCCTGGCTCGAAACCCCAGAAGGCTTCGCAGTGATAAAGGAGGCATTTGATAGCACTAGCAGGTATGTGAGTGGGTTTCTTTATTTGCTTGTATCAGAACCAGTCCCTTTTTCAGCCTTTTGCAATTGCTAAACATAATTGCATTCTTAAGACACCACCGCAAAATACCCACTTTAAATCCATTTATTCAAGATGAGTAATATGTATGCTAGGTGGGAAGGAGGAAAAACAGTGTTGATTCAGACAGAGGGTGCCCACACCCTGTGCAGCCTAGTCTTGGCTTTGTCAGGAAGGCACTAGCAGGATGGTGCTGTGTCTGGTGGGTTAGACTGGATTAAGCTATTTCAGACACCTGTACTCCATGTCAGAGTGCCATAGACCCCTCTTGTGCTGTGTCTCAGAATGAGACAGTTAAAATAGAAGAAAACAGTTTATCCCACATGTTTTGTTCACAGATTTGCCCGTCTGCAGAAACTTCATATAAGTATGGCTGGACGCAATCTTTATATCCGTTTCCAGTCCAGGACAGGGGATGCCATGGGGATGAACATGATTTCAAAGGTGAGCATGGATGGCTGTATGGAAAAGGATAGACACAAAACTTATAAAAGTAATCTTTACTCATAGAATCACAGTTGCTTTAAGTAGCACTCTGACCTCAGAATCAAGACTTAAGCATCCTAGTCCGGCTGAAAAGCCCGTGAGAGCATTTCAGGCATGGAAAGCCAACACACTGGCAAAATATATTCTGCCTAGAGGACCTCTGTGAGCTCTCAGTGGAAAGAAGTGGCCATCAAAGAAGGATGTACTTTGCTCTGAAAGGAGGAGAGAACGTCCACTTTGCTTATGGCCTTGTCTAAACACTGATGGAGTTTATGGATTCAAAAGGCTTCCTTAGCCTAGGCAGCTCATGTCTAGAGCCTCAGGTGGTCACTGACATCATAAATTAGAGTAGTAATTGTTAAATTAACAGGAGTCACTGTGCACTTACTTCCCATGCAGGACTTATGTCTGTCCTCAATGAGTTGTATTATGACAGTGTGCGCGCGTTCACAAATTGTCTTTACTTGGTATAGTTAGTCTTCTGTGTATAAAGTTAATTGAAAATGAATCTTAATGGAGAATGGGACTGGGAATAGGAGAGGGAGGAGAAGGTAGAGTGCGAGTGTGGGTATGGTGGGAAGAATCACTATATTCCCAAAGTTGTACTTACCAAGTTTGCATTCCTGAAATAAAAGGTTTAAACTTTGGGGGACAAGAAAAAGTAATTGTCACAGGAAAGAACTGGAGGGCAGGAAGATGGATAAGACTTGTCTTTATTGACAAATGGTATTTCATGTTTATGGATCACTTAATTATTTCCTAAGAAGTTTGTGTAAGGCTTTCATTTTATTCTGCTTGTATTTATTACAAGACACAATGTTAAACCCATCCTGTCAGGCTGTGCAGTTTATTTTGTGTGTTTATAAAGGTTATCTAGAAAGAGAAGATAGTGATTAAATGTAGAAGCTTTAAAAATTGCCAGTAAATGGTATGGTGGTTTCTCAAAGGCTTGACAGTGGAACTGCTATCGGCTCTAGCAGTTCTCCTGTGTAAACCCGGGAAAATTGAAAGCAGGGTCCTGCCGAGATGAGTGTGCCCGTGTCCACCGCAGCAGGCCTCACAGCTGAGCAGAGCCACGCCACCCAGGTGCCCACTGATGAAGCGTGCACAGATGACATGCGTGTATACTACGTGTCATTCAGCCTTGGGAGGGAAGGCAGTTCTGACACCTGCTCTCATGGGTGAAGCTGGAGGACGCTGTGATTGGTGAAATGAGCCAGTTAGGAAATGACTGTGGGACTGTTCACATGAGGTCTGAAGGTGTCAGGGACAGAGTGGGGGTCCCCAGGGATCGCAGAGAGTGGCGAGCAGGGAGTTGTTCAGGGGGTTGTGGAGTTGCAGCTCTTTATGAGGCTGAAAGTTCTGAAGATCGTTGCACTCTAGTGAATGTCCGTGACAGGTTGGGACAGTAAACTTTCTGTGTATTTTACAATTAAAGTGTTCAGCTACCAGAGTGTTGTGTGCTGTCGAGATGCGTGTAATTACATTCACTCACTCAGATGCCTTTGCAAGGCCTGTTTCCAGTATGTAATGTAAATCCCAGCAGCTCTTTCACTACCAAGATTGACTTGAACCACTCACTTCTCCACAGATTCGGTAACTGGGCTTTTAGATAACTGTAACTAGCGTGGCTCTTCACTACATGCTGAGTTACGCCCCAGTGACATGGGAGTATTTTACACACTCATTGTGTATGGCTAACCACATTCAGACACAAATAAACCCTCTAGTATAAAAGGCGACTACTTCCTGCAATGTAATGTGGTGGTGTTGTTGTTGACAGGGTACAGAAAAAGCGCTCTCCAAGCTCCATGAGTATTTCCCTGAAATGCAGATTCTGGCAGTCAGTGGCAACTACTGCACTGACAAGAAGCCTGCTGCGGTCAACTGGATAGAGGGGCGAGGAAAGACTGTGGTCTGTGAGGCTGTCATTCCAGCCAAGGTTGTCAGAGAGGTGAGTGCTGCACTGAAGGTCTCATTTTATAATGTTTGGATTTAAAAATTGGGGAAAGTAGTATTAAAGTATTAAATACAATTAGATACATTGGGTTGTGTTTTCCATTGGCGATGACATTTTCATTGTACCATATCCATCTGTCTGTATGTGGGAAAAAGAATTCACTGGTTTTTTTTTTTTTTTTTTTCTTTTCTATTAAGGACAGGACTTTAAAGGAAAAGAGGTGGGTCCATTTAAGATTGATTTTTTTTTTTTTATTTGAAAAGCAGAGTTAGAGACAGAAATGTTCCATCTGCTGGTTCACCCTCCAAATGGACACAGTGGCTGGAGCTGGGCTAATCTGAAGGCAGGTGCAGTAGCAGGGAGCTGGATTGGAAATGGAGCAACTGGGACTGGATCTGCAGGCTCTCCCCTTGCAGCCCCCGTGGGCTGAAAATGGATTTTTAAATTATATTGTAGATGACAAAACTCCTGATTTTATAGTTAATTTATTTCCAGTCTGAGTGGTAGAACAGCACCGGCTCTGTCTCCTTGCTTTCAGGAGCCACAGATGGACAAGAGGGAAAATGTGAATGTGCACAATTCTGTTTTGCAGGTGTTGAAGACCACCACAGAGGCAATGATTGACGTCAACATTAACAAGAATCTGGTGGGCTCTGCCATGGCCGGGAGCATAGGCGGCTACAACGCCCATGCAGCCAACGTTGTCACTGCTATCTACATTGCCTGTGGACAGGTGAGCACCCAGCCTCACCCCTCCTCTTTCCCGTGGTTCTGAGTGGAGGAGCCCAGTGTGTCTGTTTCCTTTTCAGGATGCAGCACAGAATGTGGGCAGTTCAAACTGCATTACTTTGATGGAAGCAAGTGGCCCAGCCAACGAGGACTTGTATATCAGCTGCACCATGCCGTCCATAGAGATAGGAACCGTGGGAGGCGGGACCAACCTCCTGCCTCAGCAGGCCTGTTTGCAGGTACTCGCAGCTGGCTCCTACCCTGGTTCTACTGGGCACTTCACATCACTCCTCTCTGTATTTGAGCTGTTTTTGGTTCTCATTTTTCCTACTAGCTTAACTCCACCAGAGCATGGACACTACAGCATGTTGAGGCATATGCTTAGCAAATTGAGAGAGCACTAATGTGTGTCCACTTGGAGTGGATTGTGACTGTCCTTAGCTGTGCTGTTTGCACTGTTAGTCCTGGCTGTCAAGTCTTAGAAATTTAATCCCTTGCACCGGTTCTGTCCCGGTTGCTCCTCTTCCAGGCCAGCTCTCTGCTGTGGCCCGGGAAGGCAGTGGAGGATGGTCCAGGTGCTTGGGCCCTGCACCCACATGGGAGACCAGGAGGAAGCACCTGGCTCCTGGCTTTGGATCGGTGCAGTGCTGACCGTAGCGGCCACTTGGGGAGTGAACCAATAGAGGGAAGACCTTTCTCTCTAACCCTGCCTGTCAAGAAAAAAAAAGAAAGAAATTTAATCCCCACAGTGTAGTCTAGTTCTAGAAATTGCTGGTTTTGACTCACTGTTGATTCTTGTTGTGTTCTTCTCTGGGTGCAGATGTTGGGTGTCCAGGGAGCCTGCAAGGACAGCCCAGGGGAGAATGCCCGGCAGCTCGCCCGGATAGTGTGTGGGACAGTGATGGCGGGGGAGCTGTCCCTGATGGCAGCCCTGGCAGCTGGACACCTCGTCAGAAGTCACATGATTCACAACAGGTACGTCTTCCTGTCTGCACTGTGTGTTCCCTGTACATCAAAACCTACTCCTCAGACACAGCAGGGGGATGACCATTCCGTATTCTTGACTTCCTGTGTATTGCTGCTTTGTCTCTCTGCTGCAGGTCAAAGATAAATTTACAAGATCTCGAAGGAGCTTGCACCAAGAAGGCAGCGTGACTAGCCTGGCAGCCGGGACCTGGCACTCCGTGGGCATTGGGTTCTAAAGGACTAACATAAAGTCTGTGAATTAAAAATCTCAGTGCAGTGTCTCGTTGAAGATGAGTGGACACGACCGGGCGATGGCTGCTTGGTGTTGGGCTCTCTCAGAGGCTGGGTCCTTTGCTTGCAGACTCCTCAGATCTGAACCATTTTAGTGCTTTACGTGCTGTGTGCTTTGGGAAGATTTCACCACGGATCCTGGGCTTCAGAGCATCACAGGCAGCTGCAGTTCACTTGTGAAAGCAAATACAAGCTGGAGAAAATTCCTTTCTTTTGATGAAATGCGTAGTGATCAGGATGAAATTGCTCTCCCCTTGCAGCCCCCATGGGCTGAAATGGATTTTTAAATTATATTGTAGATGACAAAACTCCTGATTTTATAGTTAATTTATTTTCAGTCTGAGTGGTAGAACTTTAAGTGCTATGTTTATTTTTTTGTAAAGCTAATACTTCACCTGGTGCTGGTCTAGTTTGGTTTTGGGAGTCACAACGTGATTCCAGGGGCCTGCCTCTGAGGGAAGAGACTCGCCCCGCTGCAGAGTACTGCACTAAGCAGTGCAGCGGAGTTCTGTCCAGGAAAACCCATCTCTGCGCTTACCTCCCTGGGCCGTTCGTCCGGGGGCCTTTTGTCTGGGTGCCGTGTGTCTCGATGGGCTGTGACGGTCTCAGCACTGGGCGCTAGGAGACAGCGTTGTGCTCTCTGCTCAAGGAGCCAGAGCTCGTCGTGCTGCTTAGACAAGGCTGATGTCGAGCACGAGCACGTCTGTGACGCCTCAGAGCTCAGCGTGGAGTTTTCAAAGGAAAATACCATTTCTCTAAGCCGACTTGAATTTCTTGAAGGACGTTTTCATTTGTCTCACTGAACAATCGAGACTTTTGTAAGCAGCTCGATCAGATCTTTAATAAAGCTGCTTAAGCTGGGCGATCACCGAACAGAGTTCAAGAATTAAAGACCAATCAGTTTGTATACTGAGAACATTCTAGCTTGAGCCACAACAGTTCCCTGTCGTGTTACCCAGGAAGCCAGCGAGGGAGGGTCAGCGGGCAGAGCCAGCAAGGGCCCTGAGTCAGTGCCTTGTTCCTGTGGCCAGGATGTTTGG
Organism: Sylvilagus floridanus; assembly: GCA_949820135.1. NCBI lineage: Eukaryota > Metazoa > Chordata > Mammalia > Lagomorpha > Leporidae > Sylvilagus > Sylvilagus floridanus. Next base: position 691,078 of record OX463246.1, read on the forward strand.
GGACCGAAGCACTCGATGGGTCCAGGACAGCTCTTAGCTTCCTCAGGGGCTCAGCAGAGTTGTTGAATCTTACCTTTTTGTTCATGGAAAAGTTTTGTATAAATAAAGAACTGCTTTATTTTGCATTCCATCTGATGCCTCAAGTGTGGAAGACGCCCCGCGGAGCGACGGGCCAGGCGCTGGCAGTGTGGAGAGCCCAGTGGCCGCCCCGCAGCGCCTTCCGACGCCTCTTGCTTTCCAGCAGTGGCGGACTCAGCGGTCTCTTCATTGTGGCGACTGTAACCAGTTACATTGTGCTAAATCTGTGTTTTGTAGAATTACTAAATTGTATACATTTTGTCCAGCACTTTTCTCAGTTCCAGTAAATTAATTATGAAGAGGAAGGTAATCCTGGTAAGTGTACTAGCCGTGTTCTTTCTTGGTGTAGGCCTGCGGTCTGCAGTCTGACCAGGGCAACCAGCAGCTCCCGCGGGGAGCCGTGCGAGCATGGACCGCTGCGCCCCGCAGCTCCCAGTCGACATGGCAGGCTGGAGCTGCGTGTGCTCTGCTGGTTTTCAACACCGAGAGGTTTGAGTCTCCACCAGACTGCTTTCAGACAGGGCCAAGGCTGGTGGGGTGAGGAGGAAGGGGAGGACAGAGTGGAGGACCTCTCCGTTTACTTGTGTACACGTTTGCTACAGAGTTACAAGGTGTGTAAGAGCTATGAAGAACCCAGGCCCAGACGCTATGTGTAAGAGCTATGAAGGCCGGCACATGGCTCAATAGGCTAATCCTCTGCCTTGCGGCGCCGGCACACCGGGTTCTAGTCCCGGTCAGAGCACCGGGTTCTAGTCCCGGTTGCCCCTCTTCCAGGCCAGCTCTCTGCTGTGGCCCGGGAGTGCAGTGGAGGATGGCCCAAGTGCTTGGGCCCTGCACCCCATGGGAGACCAGGAAAAAGCACCTAGCACCTGGCTCCTGCCATCGGAGGAGCGCGGTGCGCTGGCCGCAGCGCGCCGACCGCGGCAGCCATTGGAGGGTGAACCAACGGCAAAGGAAGACCTTTCTCTCTGTCTCTCTCTCTCTCACTGTCCACTCTGCCTGTCAAAAAAAAAAAAAAAAAAGAAAAAAGAAAAATATTGTAGTGTGCGCACCACCTCCTTCCCCTAGCTGTTGAACAACCCTGAAATGCTCATTCTCGACAGGGAGGGGCCGCCCCAGAGGAACTACACCGTCTGTTTCTTGCATCTGTCCCAAAGGGCATCAGACTCCAAAAAGCTGTCCTTCCAGGAGGACGATGCCAACACTGTCTTCACCATCAGCACCCACCTGCCCTGTAGCCCCGAAGTTTCCAAGCTGGGAACTTCCAGGAGTCACAGTACTGGGCAGGAAGCCTACCCCACAAAGCATCTAGACAGTTCTGAAGTCCACTGGCAGCAAAGCATATAGGTGTGTATCTGAAGCAGGATGAGCCACCCACCTGTGTTCACTGCACACTCCTTTGCTTCCATGCAAATCTGAAACTGTAAACAGGGTTTAGAGATGATGTCACGGTGGGGCTCAGTCTCCACTCCAGGTGTGCAGTGGGAGCACTGGATGCAGTCAAGCCCTGCATGGTCTATGGAGAGGACTCCACTCCCGCACTTCACGGCCTTGATGCTTACCAAGGAGATAGCAGGAGCGCTTCCCTCTGCTCATTTATCGTCTGGACTGGAGCTGTGGCCCCAAAAGGGTCTTAGAGTGAACCTGCCCATGCGCTTGCTGCCCCAGCCTCCTCGGGTCTCAGGCACGGCATGCTCATCCTAGAACCATCACTCCTCCCAGGAAGCCATCAGGGCCGAGCGGCCATCCACCTCAGGCCTCAGCTCCTTCAGCAGAGCTGGGCGCCGTTTCCCACAATGCACAACTGTAAGCAGCCAGTGTTAGGCAATCCCAAGTGGCCAGCCTTGGCAGAGCCCACCTCTGACTTGCCCACGACAGCACCTCTGTAAGGCACCTAACATGGGCCTCAGGAGAGCGGCCTGGGACACGCATCACCAATAAATGTGTATTTCTTGATGAGTTACACTGAATTATGTAATTATAAAAAAATGACAAATGTTGGCCGGCGCCGTGGCTCAACAGGCTAATCCTCCGCCTTGCGGTGCCGGCACACCAGGTTCTAGTCCCGGTCGGGGCGCAGGATTCTGTCCCGGTTGCCCCTCTTCCAGGCCAGCCCTCTGCTGTGGCCCAGGAGTGCAGTGGAGGATGGCCCAAGTGCTTGGGCCCTGCACCCCATGGGAGACCAGGAAAAAGCACCTAGCACCTGGCTCCTGCCATCGGATGAGCGCGGTGCGCCGGCAGCAGCGTGCCGGCGCGGCAGCCATTGGAGGGTGAACCGACAGCAAAGGAAGACCTTTCTCTCTGTCTCTCTCTCTCTCACTGTCCACTCTGTCAAAAAAAAAAAAAAAAAAAAAAGACAAATGCAAGTAAGTTAAAATCTTTTTTTTCCCCTACACTCTTGTAAGTCGTCCCATGTTTCCTCTGGCCTGCAGTCTCCTGAAGACAGGCCTGCCACTTGTTCCCTTAGCACCAGTGCCTAAGGCCCTGGGTGACTGCTGAGCGGCCACAGGGTGAGTTACTGTAGTCAGCCCTCAGGCCAAGGAGACAGTAACAGGAAAAGGGAGGAGCCTGGAGCCAGGCATCTCCATTCCAACATGTTAGCTGTGGGGCTGTCAGTTCATCCTCTAAGACTCTTGGGTTGATGGAAAAAAAAAAAAAAGGGAGGCATCTTTTGGGTTCACTCCTCAAATGCCCCTACTGGTCAGGACTGGACTGGGCCAAGACCTGGGAACTCGACCTGGGTCTCCCACATGGGGGGCAAGGACCAAACTACTTGAGCTGTCACTGCTGCTTCTGGGGTCTATTAGCAGGAAGATGTCGTCAGGAGCCAGGGCTGGGCACTGAACCCAGGCACCCTGATGTGGGATGTGGGTGAGTGCTGGCCGTTCAGTGCCCTGATCTCTAAGATGAAGCAGTTGGATTAGCTGGATTCTCGGGCCCTGTGCTCTTGGCAGAGCACTTCTGATACGGCCCTCAGGGATGCAGCCAACTTGGGGAGCAGGCTGCACCTACCCCAGACATGCCCAACCCCTCAGCTCTCCTCAGAAGCTGCACCGCTGATCGCACCTGACCCTCTTTAGTCCAGAGCCCGAACCATTAGCCTGCAGTCTCCCCGGTGGGGAGATGAAGGAGAGGGATGTAGTAGGTCTCATCCTTTAGCATCACCTCCCTGCAGTTCCCCTCTGGTCCTGCCCCTCCAGTGCCACACGCACCTCCCTGTCTCCACCTACCGTCTTCCTGTTAGGCCTTACCGGACAGTGCCCCCCTCCACCTACCGTCTTCCTGTTAGGCCTTACCGGACAGTGCCCCCTCCACTTACCGCCTTCCTGTTAGGCCTTACCGGACAGTGCCCCCCCCACCTACTGCCTTCCTGTTAGGCCTTACCGGACAGTGCCCCCTCCACCTACTGCCTTCCTGTTAGGCCTTACCGGACAGTGCCCCCTCCACCTACTGCCTTCCTGTTAGGCCTTACCGGACAGTGCCCCCCTCCACCTACCGCCTTCCTGTTAGGCCTTACCGGACAGTGCCCCCCCCACCTACCGTCTTCCTGTTAGGCCTTACCGGACAGTGCCCCCCCCACCTACCGTCTTCCTGTTAGGCCTTACCGGACAGTGCCCCCCCCACCTACCGTCTTCCTGTTAGGCCTTACCGGACAGTGCCCCCCTCCACCTACCGTCTTCCTGTTAGGCCTTACCGGACAGTGCCCCCCCCACCTACCGCCTTCCTGTTAGGCCTTACCGGACAGTGCCCCCCCCACCTACCGCCTTCCTGTTAGGCCTTACCGGACAGTGCCCCCCCCACCTACCGTCTTCCTGTTAGGCCTTACCGGACAGTGCCCCCCCCCCCCCCCCCCCCCGCAGAAGGCTACGCCTGCACACACCCAGGAGCCTGCACACACCCAGGAAGCCGCAGGGCTGGTCTCAGCTGGCAGCCAGGGAGGGAACCAGCCCTTCCTTAGACGGGAACGGTGTGTGTGTGTGGGGGGGTCCTGCTGTGCCAAGAAGCCCCTGGCGCCCATCTGGCCCAGCCCTGGTGGTTGCAGCCATCTGAGGAGTAAACCAGCAGATGGATTTCTGTCCTCCCTCCTCCCACCCCTAACTATGCCTTTCAAATAGATCTTAAAAAAAAAAAAAAAAAAAAAAGCTCTCCTCTCTCCATTCCCAACAATGGAATGGTAATTACTTTCAAGTAGAAAACAATGTTGTTTGATTTATTCCATTTCCAAGTCCAACTGATGTTGCTTGGATGTGCTCGGGGCACTACCAGTCCTTGCCGGTCGCACACACCCCTCTGGACGTGTCCTGGTGGCAGACTATGGCCTGAACAAGAGCCTCCAGTTCTGCTGACAGTCCCGTCACGTGTCCAGTGTCAGCACGCCTGTGCCGTGTGCACCCTCCTGTGGCAGCACTTACCCACTCCTGCAGTGGCCTTGAGGATCCAACACTGGCCACGGTAGGTGGCTTTGACCAGGAAAGTGCTCCGCTTCTCAGTCCCAGGCCTCGGCAGGACTCCCAGGAGACTCTCAGGTACTAAGAGCCAACAGTCAGTCACAGACCATGAACAAATCATCGTCGGGTGCTGTCCATGGCAGGGAGGTGGACAGACTTCGTAAAAACGGACCAGCAGCCACTTCCTGTCTTTGGAGAACACAGCTGAGAATCAAAGTTGGCACATCTCATATGCCCTATCATCCAACGCCTTACGTCAATGACCCTGATTTCCTTTTATCCTGAACACATTTCTAGAGCTTGGCTATGATGAAACAATGGAGGTCTGATGTTCTCTTCACTGCTTCACCCCAGAACGCTGGCACTCAACACACACTTCACTCTGAGAGCTGTTCTCAGGCGCTGCAGAACTACTGATACCGACCCAGATCTCGAACACCGAGATGGTCTGAACCTTGTACGCAGACGACACCTCGGCTGAGCTGCCACTCAGATGAACTCCTCACGACTGCACTGTTATCTCAAAGCCTCCAGACTCTAAAAACTCACAACAGAACAAACTGCAGCCCACTGAGCTGCTTCCCTGGGGCTCAAAGAGCAGTGGTGACGGCCTTGGAGCTGTGTCTTAACTGGAAAATCTGTCAACCTCCTTGGGCTAGCATGCAGCTGCTTTACAAGCTCACTTTCATTGTCTACACTGCAGGACAGGAGGGCTGGCGAGGCACAGAATGGCATCAGATTTCCTCTTTGGCACCTCCCTTCCTCCGTGTGGTGGAACTTCAAAGACCCGATACTGAAACGTGGGGTCGAGACCGGACATGCTTAGGAGTGCTAGTCCACCCAACACTGTACCCTAGGTAGCACAGGAACAGGCATTACACAACAGAAAAACAGACCCGAGAGCCACTGAGGAGGCCCGGCTCCACACATGCAGCACGGCAGGCCGAGAGAGAGAGAGAGAGGCCAATGTCTCCACGCCCAGACATGGAACCGACGTGTGTTCACAGGTAACACTTTGGATGGTACGTGCACATTCAAACGTTAGGAAAGACACACACTCAGTGCCTTTCAACACAAACAGGGACAACGGGAGCCGCAAACCCACACTTGCCAAGTACTGGCGGTTTCAGGGCACAAACTTGTTGAGTGTAACAAAGGGGCAGACAGTGGATCAGCACACGAACGCACCTGGCCTGGTGGCGGAGTGCTGGGATGGACACACACCTCCACCTCCTGCTGATGCAGATCCGGGCAGACAGCAAGTGGTGGCTCAAGCACTGGGGTCCCTGCCACCCACAGGACAGGCCTGGCTTCAGCCTGGCCCTGTTCTGACCTGCTGTGGCTGCTGAGGGCGTCTGTAGAGTGAACCAGCAGGTGGAAGCTTGCTCTCCCCACCCCCGCCTACTAACTAAGTACAGTCAGGCTGTAACTCATCCATGTTTTCTTGTTTCTTTAACCAGGTTCTCACTCACAGTTTACAGAACAGAGGCACAGTAGTTCAAGCTTTCATCTATTCAGAGAATTACACAGGGTTAAGGAAAACGAATCAGGCAAGCACATTTTTCCATAATACTTTAATAGTTTTCCACTTTTAAATACTGGTTTTAATTTTGTGATTGTAACATGGAAGATCCCACTGTATTATTTTAAAAAATCATCAGAATGGTAAAGCTATTTAGAAGTTACACTCCACACTCCCAAGGAACTTCAGCGATTAGGTTTCGAGTCTGCAGATGAACAACGATGACCCCAATACAGTCTGTACATCCTGGCTGACAGCGGTGAAGACGCCTGACTGGACAAGCAACTGAGGCGGCCACGGACCCGCCGAGCCAGCGGAGCCCGACCACGCCGTCCGGCCGACTACTCAGGCGGGAAGCCAGCTCCTCCCCACCTCCCAGACCTCGGCCCGACTCAAGGGGCCTGAATGCCGAGTGAACGCTGTGCTCTCCTGCCCTGTCCAGCAGGCACACAGGGACAAAACCTCTACATGATCAATGAGTTTCAAATTTCCAACAGCACAAAAGAGTAGAAAAGAGAATAAAAGGACAAGATTTTTCCTTTTTTTCCTGGGGATGAGAGAACATCGTGAACACTCTACACAGCAAAGAGCTGCCCGGCTCTGAGTGCCGTCTGCAGGCCCTCCCAGCCCTGGCCTCTGTGGACTGTTTCCGTCCCTGAATCACCTCCAAATCTGACCGGGTGGGATTAACACCGTGAGGACCGGTACAGCTCTCTCCGGGTAGAATGCATCTTTCCTTTTCTTTCTTTTTTAACGCAAATATTTTTAGTATAATCATTTCATTTACAGAATAAATTGCAAAGTGTATCATCAGATATAACGCAAAGGCAACTAACGATAATGGGTTCTGGATACTGTTGTGTAAATTTCCACACTTCTAGAAAACACTTCTAGAAAGCTGACTCAGGCAAGAGTTCCTGTGTGTGCACACCAGCTACCAGAAACGGCATGGAGACGTCCACAGCGAGCAAAGTGCTTCTGGGGTTCCTGACAGCGGCTCTGCAAACTCTCCCCCCCCCATCCTCCCATCCCACCCACAGCTGATTGTAAAATAAAATACACATTTGAGGTATAAATTTTTTTTAAAACATCACAATATAAAATGCTGCCTGGGGATGTAGTAACTGATAGATCACTTGTCTTGTCTGCCCAACTGGCATTCCCACCGCAGAGGCACTTCTCTATGTAGTCATGAGTAACGATTCTCTGTAATAAGGCATATTCCATGCACACCATGTAAAGTAAATTAAAAATAGAAAAGATTTGAATGTGAGATCTGCGTGCATGTAATGAAAGCATTTGTTTTGTATGTTTTTCTCTCTGTACAGAATAATAAATATCATTATATCTGATGCAAGTAATTCACTTCCAGGACTGTGCACACTAAGTGATCAGACTAATCCCATCATTAAATTATCATCTTGCATTTATCATTAAGACTCCATCACCTCACATGGGATATATACAGGACACGGTCTATGCCACGGAGAACAAGCCAGCGAGGCGTCTGTGAAGGGCCTCTGGTCTAGGAGCAGCCGGTGAGTAACACAGCCCAGACCCTGACGGGAGCGGCCACTCTGACTTCAACGACGTCCACTGCTTCCTCAGCTCCGTGTCAAGGTTTTCACAGCGCAGGGGTATTTTACTTCTCAATGTCTTACAGCAACAAGGACAGTGTGTCACCTGGAGCCGGGGGAGCTCTCGCTGCTCTGCTGTCTCCGTCAGCAGCAAACCCAGCGCTGGCCGCCCGCACTCTGCCACGCCCTGCTCCAGCCAGGAGCGCTAACAAGACACCTGCTACCGAAACCCGGAAACAGTGCATCGAATGTCAAGCTCAGTCTGATCTGCTTATCCTGCAGTACTGTATATTCTCGCACAAATTTCAGGAAAACAAGCTCATTTCAACCTGACCATCCACCAGAAAGCAGCCCACACCCACAGGTTTTGTACAGTTTCTGTTTGGAGGCAGAAGAACCTAAACTTGAAGAATCACCAAATTGTGTTTGTGACAAACAGAAAAAAATCTGTAGCACACAGTACACAACTAAAAAATACAATAGAAACATAAATCTGGGGGAAAAGTCAGCTTTGCAGTCCTTCTCCATCAGAATCGATGTTCTTCATGGGAGTAAGACTAGAAAAGGTGAAATCACAGGTCACGGACAGTCTTCAGTTATTAAGACACATGACAACGTGAATCATTTAGAATCAGCAGCAATGAATTCTATGATTATACAAAGCAAAAGTCAAAAAACTCGGGACACCAATTTGACTGCAGGCCTGGAAGAGCCCCACCCAGACGGTCGGTGCAGACAGCACTCGCCTCATGTGCGCTCACCTTTTGTGCTTTTACTTGGTGCACAAAAACTGGATACAGCTAAGGATCTTAGGCCGGATCATAGTAAATTAAAAATTCTGAAAAAGTTTCCAAAAATTAAAGCATTAATTCCTAGTTGTAACTTGAAGTTGATTTTTTTTCTCTTCTAGGAGCAAGCAAATAAAAATATAGCCATATACATGTAACTCGACATGTATCTACAGCTACCCGCTGGCAAGGAGATCTCGCGAGAGACGGCTAGTGTGAAATGCTCAGCTTCGCACTGGGCTATTTCCTCACTGCTGTGTGAAGGCCAAGGCCGTGGGCCAGACAGGCTGCAGATCCTACGTTCCAGCTGAGAGCACTCACTGTGTTCTTTTTTCTCCAACATGGAATGTCACACAGCCTGTCTTCAGTCACTGCAAGAAAGGACAGGACACTGAAATCAGCACTGTCACTAACCGCTGCGGGACTCCCAACAGCTTCTTCCCACCCTCCAAGCTCACGGACCACAGACTCTCCACTGACACTCACCTCTTAAGGAGTTTCACCTTTATGAATATAAAATTATTAACCTTACATATTTTTGCAACTTAGTCCGTAAGCTAGGAAGACGGGGTGTACTGGGTCTTCTGTTAAGTCACAAAGAACTACAGAGAGTAACGTGCTACCGGGGAGCAAAGAGGCAGCAGGCAGAGGTCTTGGGTTTTTACACCACAAACTGGCATCTCCTTCCTTACAACCAAGAATTTCAAAACTTTACTAAAGCTATGGAGACAAGCGTGCCTTATTTAAGAAACAAACATGCTTGGGCCACTTGTCAAAGCAGCTTACAAGGTCTCCTTTCAAGTCTGGGCCGTGTGGCTCTTACACAACTTCTCCAAGCAGGACCCCATCTATCAACTGCACTCAGACTGGGAGCATTCCCCGGTTTCGGTACTAGGATCCATTCCATTCATACATCTTCAGTATCCAATGCTAACAACTCACTTTAGGTTAATACAGGTTTTCACCTTAGTTAAGGTTTGAATTTGGATCTCAACCTCGACTCAATGGGTAGAGGGGGCTGTGGCCAATCTTCTCTATGATATCACTCATAGACATGTGTGCCTAGAAAACAGTGCCACCTGGTTCCCCAGAGAGGAGTTTTCCAAAAAGATTTCAACCCTTTCCTCCTGGGTCCACAAAAGAAAACGTGCCTGTGTGTGAGCAAACGGTCATTGAAAACACTGCTCCAAACCCATTGTTCTTCAATCTTTTTTTCTTTAAGAGTTACAGAAAGACAGGGGAAGACACACACACACAGAGAATCTTCAGTCCACTGGTTCACTCCCTAAATGGCCACAGGGCTGTGCCACACCCAAGCTAGGAGTCAGGAACTCCCTCTAGGTCTCCTCTGTGGATGGCAGGTGCCCAAGCGCGCGGGCCATCTTTCTCAGGCGCATCGAGAGAGAGCGGCATCAGAAGTGGAGCAGCTGGGACTTGCCCATATGGGCTGCTGGATTGCAGGTGGTGGCTTTCACCACAACTCTGGTATCACGTATGCTTGAACAAGTTGTTCTTCCTAAACACAGCTGAGAGCATATTCTATGGGGAGACTTCAAGCACTTGGCCATGTGGAGCAGCTGCTAAGCTGCTACCTGGAACACTAAGTACCACTTTTGCTTCCAGTTCCGGCTTCTTGCTAATGCACATCCCGGGAGTCTGGTCCCTATCACTCATGACAGACCTGGAAGGAGTTCCTTGCTCCCAGCTTCAGCCTGGCTAAGCCCTGACTATTATGGGTAACCGGGAAGTAAATAAGCAGATGCAAGATGTATTTCTCCGTCTCTTTCAAATAAAAAAACAAAATGTCATAGAAGGCATTACAAGATAGAAAATATAAATTTCATCTCTCAACATAAGCTCCAGCAAGTTCAGGATACTTTGCCAGCCGTGACTCCAGCCAGTTAGTGCACTCAGAGAATGGAGTCCTGAGACTATAACCACATCTGTGACACTGTTTTAACTAAGTGAGGAAAAAAAAATGGGTGCTCTTAAAGCTTTTTTTTTTAACATCAGGAAATAAAAAACAGAAGGAGCCACATGAGCACTGTGGGGTGAACACCTATGTCTCCTATCACAACTCTGCTAAAATTTCTCTTCTGAGCAGGAACGCTGCTGTGGTGAAGGAAAACTTTGTGGGTCTTCTGCAGACTCCCTCCAGACACTCTCGCAATAAGCAGCGGGTCCTTCTTCAGCCCTCCAGAGTCAATGAGCAACACGTCCGTGGCACCTCGGAAACCTGGTGCGGTGACTTCTGCTCTCACCGGTCTGCTGCTGCGTTAGCCGGCCACTCCACGTCGTGGCAGGAGGTGCTCTGACTGCAGTGTCAGCAGCCTAACACCTGCAATGCTGTGTTTTTTCCACAGCTGATGAGGGTGCTACGAGCTCCAGCACCCACGGACTGCAGCCGCTCAGGATGTCGAGGCTGGGGGCGCTGGCTGCCGCGGTTCCTCACAGGCCTCTTTGGTTAGGTCATGAACAAGGCTCAGGATTCCTCACAAACTGATCCGGGTGGGTCTGCCGCTGTGGCTTCATCTTCAACACCAGCTTGTCCATTTTTAAAATGAGTTATTCACTTTTTTAAAAAAAGATTTAATTATTTGAAAGGCAGAGTTAGAGACAGACAATCTTCCATCTGCTGGTTCACTCTGCAGATGGCCACAATGGCCAGGACTGGGCCAGGCCAAAGCCAGAAGCCAGGAACTACATCCAGTTCTCCCCAGTGTGTGCTGGGGCCAAAGCCTTTGGGTCATCCTCTACTGCCTTCCCAGGTGCATTAACAGGGAGTTTGCGTCCACAGCAACTGGGACACAAACTGGCACCTACATGGGATGCTAACATTGCAGATTGTGGCTTAACCTGCTGTGCCCTAACACCAGCTCCAAATTATCCATTTCTAAACTGCTGATCTCACTGGGACACTGTCCCTGTGAACATAAATGTCACAGTTCTTCCCTTGAGCTTCACCACTGTATCCACGTTTGTTTTGCTTCAATTTTAGCAGAAGTCATGTTTCTGGTAGGGGCTCTTTTCAAATTGGTATCTTTATCCTACTCAGTGCCTCAAACCAGATCCTGTTCAGACATGTTATGGTAAGTCAGCAACAGTTTATTTTGGTGTGAAAAAAACTGAAATCCAGGCATCTTGGGGCTGGTGCTGTGGTCTGGTGGGTAAAGCTGCCACCTGAAGTGCTGGCATCTCATATGGGTACCACTTGGAGACGTGGCTGCTCCACTTCTGATCCAGCTCCCTGCAAATGTGCCCGAGAAAACAGCAGAGGATGGCCCAAGTGCTCGGGCCCCTGCACCCCCATGGGACACTCGGGAGCGGTTCCTGGTTCCTGTGTCATCCTGGCCTGGCCAAGCACCAGTCATTGCAGCCGCCGGAGGAGTGAGCCAGAAGATGGGAGATCTTGCTCTTTCTTTCTTCCTTTCTCTGTAATTCTGACTTTCAAGTACGTAAATCTTAACAAAAAAAATCTAAGAATCTTTTTCCTATAATATGCATTTTCCATAAATTTTCTGATGATCCCGTTGGGTATTTTATATTTAAGAATGTAAGACGGTATTTTCTGCCTTCGCTCAGTGTCCAGGCCTCTTTGCTGGGGAAGTCAGAATAAAATGCCAAGAGAGGCCCCTTCCTGCGTGGTCGAGGCGAAGACGGCAGACGTGGCTGCAGGCTGGGTCTGGCGTGCACTCAACCAGCAGTGCTCAGGGAAGGCCTTGTCGAGAACCACATGACATCTGTTCTCTGTCACGTCTGATGATTACGGGTGGAGACAGAACCAGCGAGAAGCACTGTGTCCAGATCCCGCTGTAGCAGTTCTACAGCACAGATAATTCTCAAAGCATTCAATACAGAAACGTGAGGCTGCATTCCACAACACCCAATATTCACCTGTGTTACATTTCCTGTTAACTTTTGCCTGGGAAAGCAAGTATGAGACATCGGCTGCTCCACGTGTCAGTTTATGATAATAAATGGAGCCTCTGTGCTTTAAGACAGGCACACATGTGAGAGGTTTGTGGAAAGACAGAATCAAAAAGGGAAGATTATTTTGGTGGAAACAATTTTACAATTCAAGCATGTAATGTATAATGAAAAACTTCATGGAAATGCTTCTACTCCAACTAAGTCTGTACTTCTAATACGCTCATTTCTTTAAAAAAGACCTATTTATTTGAAAGGCAGAGCTACAGAACAAAAGAGAGAGAAATAAAGAAGAGAGGAGAGAAGAGAGATCATCCAGTCACTGGTTCTCTCACCAAATATCGGCTAACAGCCTGGTCTGGACCAGGCTGAAGTCAGGATCCAAGAAACCCAGACTGGTTTCCCACACACGCAGCAGGGGTTTGGGCGCCTGGGTCAGCACCTGCCACCTTCCCAGGCACACTACCAGGAAATCAGACGGAAAACAGAGCCCTTGGACTCGAACTGGCATTTCAATTCAGATGCCAATATTGCAAGTGGAGGCTTAACCCACTAAGCCACAAGACTGGCACCAATGGTATTAAATCATTTTCGACATTTTGAAGTACTCTTGTACCATAAACACATTAGAAATCATACTTACGGGCCGCATTGCGGCGTAGCAGGTAAAGCCGCTGCCCGTAATACCGGCATCCCCTATGGAAGCCGGTCCAAGTCCCTGCTGCTCTACTTCCAATCAAACTCCCTGCTACAGCCTGGAAAGCAACAGATGAGGGCTTAAGTCCTTGACCCCTGCACCCGGGTGAGAGACCTGGAAGAAGCTCCTGGCTTCAGACAGGCCCAGCTCCGGCTATTACGGCCATCTGGGGAGTGAACCAGTGGATGGAAGACCTCTCTCTCTCTGCTTCTCTGTAACTCTGCCTTTCAAATAAATAAATTTTTTTTAAAATAAAGAAATCATACTTAATAAAAAATATCAGTAATTACATAGCTATTGACTACATTATTTTTAGTTTTAAGAAATTTACTCAAGAGGGCCAGCGCTGTGGTATAGTAGGCTAAGCCTCCTCCTGTGGCACCATGATCTCATATGGTCACCAGTTCATGTCCCAGCTGCTCCTCTTCCTTTCTAGCTCTCTGCTATGGCCTGGGAAAGCAGTCGAAATGGCTCAAGTGCCTGGGCCCAGGCACCTGCGTGGGAGAGTCAGAACAGACTCCTGGCTCCTGGATTTGGATGGGCCCAGCTCCAATCGTAGCGGCCATTTAGGCAGTGAAACAGCGGATGGAAAACCTCTCTCTGTAACTCTGCCTCTCAAATAAAAATCTTTTAAAAAATGGACTCAATATAAACTTCTCAGCCAGTGATTTAATATGCAGAGTAGATAAGAATAATAGGATGTTCATGCATGTATACTGTTTGTATATAGTTTATAATATTTTAAATGTTAAAATAAAACAGATTTCGGCCGGCGCCGTGGCTCAACAGGCTAATCCTCCGCCTTGCGGCGCCTGCACACCGGGTTCTAGTCCTGGTCTGGGCACTGGATTCTGTCCCAGTTGCTCCTCTTCTAGGCCAGCCCTCTGCTGTGGCCCGGGAGTGCAGTGGAGGATGGCCCAGGTGCTTGGGCCCTGCACCCCATGGGAGACCAGGAAAAAGCACCTAGCACCTGGCTCCTGCCATCAGATGAGCGCGGTGCGCCAGCCGCAGCGCGCCATCCGCGGCAGCCATTGTAGGGTGAACCAATGGCAAAAGGAAGACCTTTCTCTCTGTCTCTCTCTCTCACTGTCCACTCTGCCTGTCAAAAAAAAAAAAAAAAAACAAAAAAAACAAAAAAAAACAACAGATTTCACAAAACAGAATTATGCAAATTGTTCTCAAATGAACCAAAGCATGCTGAGACTAAAAGAATCAATTAAAAACTATAGTCAGAGGGTATTTTTTGCCTGTTGTGATGAGAATACGTGGCAGTTGCTCTCCTACGCTGTGTGAGAAGACACGCAGACACAAGCACTGCAGTGCACAATGCTGGTGGGAGCTGAAGTCATGCACCTCTGCAGAGGGAGTGCCTGCACTACAGACGCACAAACAACCGGCACGGGCACCTCTGCAGAGGGAGTGCCTGCACTACAGACGCACAAACAACCGGCACGGGCACCTCTGCAGAGGGAGTGCCTGCACTACAGACGCACAAACAACCGGCACGGGCACCTCTGCAGAGGGAGTGCCTGCACTACAGACGCACAAACAACCGGCACGGGCACCTCTGCAGAGGGAGTGCCTGCACTACAGACGCACAAACAACCGGCATGGGCACCTCTGCAGAGGGAGTGCCTACACTACAAACGCACAAACCACCGGCACGGTCACCCATTTGTCCTGTATGCAACTTAAAAAAAAAGATTTTATTTATTTGAAAGACAGAATTACAGAGAGAGAGGCAGAGCCAGAGGTATTCCATCTCATTGGTTCAGTCCCCAAATGACCACAACAGCCAGAGGAGAGCTGATCCGAAGCCAGGAACCAGGAGTTTCCTCTGGGTCTCCAGCGAAGGTGCAGGGGCCATCATCTGCTGCTTTCCCAGGCCATAGCAGAGAGCTGGATCAGAAGAGGAGCAGGTACTCACATGGGATGCCTGCACTGCAGGTGGCAGCTTTACCTGCTATGCCACAGCACCAGCCCCTATATAGACTCTCAAGTTTAAAATGTCGTATGAATACAACTGTTCTAGTAAAAACTGAACAATGGTAACATGTACCAATGCAGAAGTGGCTAAATCACCTACATCCATCCAGCAGGAAGCCCCTACAGAACAAGGTGGGGCAGAGGCTGACACAGCAGCTGAGCGCCCCATCCTGCAGTGCCTGTGTTTCCGTGCTGATTCGATTCCGTCTCTGACTCCAGCTTCTGCTCATCAGCACCCCGGGAGGCAGCAGGTGGTGGCTCAAGCGCTTGGGTCCCTGCCACCCACCTGAGAGACCTGGACTGAGTTCCTGGCTGTTGGCTCTGGCCTGGGCCAGCCTGGCTGTTGGGGCATTTGGGGAGTGAACCAGTGAGTGAAGATCACTCTGCGTCGGTCTCTGCATTTAAAGTGAAGAGTGAAAATGAGTAAGTAAAAACTTAAAAAGCACATCTTTTTTATGCTCTGTGGGCATCTGGGGAATTAAATAGCACATGGGAGATCTGTTACTCTGCTCCCAAAACCAAAGCAAAAGGAAACAACACTACCCACCCATCTAAGAAAAATGATGATGGCTTCTTCCTTTTCTTTAACAGAAGAGTGTGTCTGTGTGTGTGAATAAACCTATGTTTTCTTGTTGAGGCACTGCAAAATATCCTCTGTGGATAGGTGCTGGGCACAGTGACTATGACATCTGCATCCTGGATCAGAGTGCCTAGGTCTGAGTCTAGCTTTGCCTCTGATCCCAATTTCCTGCTAATGTGCCCCTGGGAGGCAGTGATGTCTCAAGGATTTGGAGGTCTGTCACCACATCGGAGGCCCAGATGGAGTTCTGGGATCCTGGCTTCAGGCTGGCCCAGCCCTGGCTGATACGGACACGTGCAGGGTGAACCAGTGGATGGAAGATTGATCTCTCTGTCTCTTTCAAGTAAATTTTTTAATTGTATGTCTCTGGAGACATACAAGAAACTAGTTACAGCAAATACTATTCTTACTTTATATACAGTACATAATTATATAATATTTTGGGGGAGTGGGCAAAAATCAGTAAATTAAGGTACAGTGGGTAAATATTACCTATTTTTGAAGCACTTCAACTTACTAAACCTATTAAAGAGTCCAGTCAGCTTCTTCGATGAAAATGTTCAATACAGCACTGTTGGACAGTAAAAATATGGAACCAACCCAGGGGGCTGGCTAAAAATCCCACAATATTCAAGCAACAAACGTTGGAAGAATGAGAACACTTTACATGTCTCAGGTCTCTATAGGGAAAGATAGTCGGGATCTACTAAGCTGCAGAACAGTAAGCATAAAATAAACATTTTTTACCACAAAAAGATTTATCATCAGATACACAGGAAAAGTCTAGAAAGAACATATAAGAAGTAAGTTTTAAAGCTCTAACAACCTATTTTCTGGGAACATCATTAAACAGCCACCATTTCGAACAACTACATTTTACTATCTGCAGAGTGATTCCGATAAAGTTAAAAAAAAAAAAAAGGATAAAATACAGCTTTCAATACCTGTTAATACTAGAACAGAATGGGTTTTCCCGCAGTTTTTTCTTGTACGTAGGAAGTAAAACGTTTTAGAAACTTAGGGTACTCTCGTTTCGCCACTGCCCTTAGCACTGAGGCTGGCGCCCAGCCTCCCGGGTTCACTGAAACAAAGCGGAAAATTGAAACTTTTAAAGACACAATTTTGAAGACACAAAACTTTTAAAGACCCAATTGTCCAGAAACAACTGCAGTGCTTAAGCTGTTCCTCAGCTTGTAAGAATTCTTCACTCTGGAAAAATCAGTCTCTTAAAACCCAGACCATTAATCCTTAACAGCGATCAGAGAGTAGACAAGAAAGCACTCAGCACTGTCCTGGCATGCTCTCAAGACTGAAACACATGCCAACAGTAGCAGAGCCACACAGGGCCATCTAAGGCAGATCGACTCATCAACCTGGTCTAAAATTAAACAGTCATTTAGGTAAGCAGTTGTATCCTGGGATAAAGAAGGCGTTTTGGGTGTTTGGATGGCAGTGCCCACTACAGGTGTGCTTTGCTTAAAGCAGGCAGTGTCAAGGGCAGAAATACCTAACTAATGACCCCTCAAGGCTGGGGGAGCCATGACTCAGAAGACTCAAAGTCTGGCAATGGGATAAAGAATACTACATTGGCTGGTGCCGCAGCTCACTTGGTTAATCCTCCGCCTGTGGCGCCGGCACCCCGGGTTCTAGTCCAGGTTGGGTACTGGATTTTGTCCCGGTTGCTCCTCTTCCAGTCCAGCTCTCTACTGTGGCCTGGGAAGGCAGTGGAGGATGGCCCAGGTGTTTGGGCCCTGCACTTGCATGGGAGACCAGGGGGAGGCACCTGGGTCCTGGCTTTGGATTGGCGTAGCTCGCCGGCCGTAGCGGCCATTTAGGGGGCGAGCCAGCGGAAAAGGAAGACCTTTTTCTCTGTCTCTCTCACTGTCTTAACTCTGTCTGTCAAAAAAAAACCCTCCAAAAAACAATATTACATTTTCTCTCCTGTTGCTTTTAGGCAAATTGCTAATAAAATGGCACTTAAAGGGCCGGTTTTGTGGGTAAACCCACTGCCTGCAATGCCGGCATCCCATGTAGGTGCAAGTTCATGTCCCAACTGCTCCACTTCCAATCCAACTCCTTGCTGATGCTCCTGGAAAAGCAGTGGAAGATGGCCCACATCCTTGGGCCTCTGCACCCATGTGGGAGACCCAGATGAGGCTTGTGGATTTGGCCTGGCCCAGCCCTGACTGTTGCGGCCATTTAGGGAGTAAACCACCAGACTCACCTTCTCTGCAAGCCTTACTTTCAAATAAATGAATCAATCTTTTTAAAAAAGGCTCTTTAAAATCAGGATTTACATTAGTGACCTAGAGATAAAGGTTTTGTTTTTGTTTTTGTTTTTTTTTTTTTGGACAGGTAGAGTTATAGACAGTGAGAGAGAGAGAGAGAGAAAGGTCTTCCTTCCATTGGTTCACTCCCCCAAATGGCTGCTCCAGCCGGCACTGCGCTGATTCGAAGCCAGGAGCCAGGTGCTTCCTCCTGGTCTCCCATGCAGATGCAGTGTCCAAGCTCTTGGGCCATCCTCCACTGCCCTCCCAGGCCACAGCAAAGAGCTGGACTGGAAGAGGAAAAACTGAGACTAGAACCCAGCACCCATACGGGATGCCAGCGCCGCAGGTAGAGCATTAAAGTGAGCCATGGCGCCGGGCCCTAGAAATGAAGTTTTAAGACTTATTTGTTTAGCCTCAGTTTCAGAAATTCTCATTTAGTATTTCTAAGAGAAAATTCAGGCTTTTTTTTTCAATACTCGAACCTCAGATAATCCTCATTGACTATGATACTGCCACTGTGCAAAGCTAGGTATATGTTTATTCAAAGTCTCCCAGATTCTAATGTACCTCTCTCCAACTAACAGTCAGTCATCTACAGGGTAAGAACTAACAAGGCAGCTGCTGCACAGCACTTAGAAAATCCACAATGCTGGCCGGCGCCGTGGCTCAACAGGCTTATCCTCTGCCTTGCGGCGCCGGCACACCGGGTTCTAGTCCCGGTCGGGGCGCTGGATTCTGTCCCGGTTGCCCCTCTTCCAGGCCAGCCCTCTGCTGTGGCCCGGGAGTGCAGTGGAGGATGGCCCAGGTGCTTGGGCCCTGCACCCCATGGGGAGACCAGGAAAAGCACCTGGCTCCTGGCTCCTGCCATCGGACGAGCGCGGTGCGCCGGCCGCAGCGCGCCGGCCGCGGCGACCATTGGAGGGTGAACCAACGGCAAAAGGAAGACCTTTCTCTCTGTCTCTCTCTCTCACTGTCCACTCTGCCTGTAAAAAAAAAAAAAAAAAAAAAGAAAATCCACAATGCCACGCAGCAAAAACAAGGAAACAAACACTCACCATTAGCTACGTAGGTAATCTTGCATAGAATGTTATCCCTGCTGATCTCCTGGTTTCCTTCCGGTGGGCTTACTAAGGTTTGACAAATCATAGCAACGTTTATTTTGGCACGGACACATCGATTGTTTAGCTGTCAAAACAAAAACCAAAAACAAAGCAGTATAGGAGATACCTAGCATTGCATATTCCTGTTGGTCTAATATCACCTTAGGCTGACCCAAATCACCAAATAAAGACATGGCAACCTCATATGACACCAGCATTTTCCCTCCTCCTCTTAATTAGTAAATGGAGCCAAACTACAGGAGAAACAAACACACAAAAAATTTCAACAGTAGCAGACAATAGAGCACAGACAACTCTAGGATGTAGACTTCTAACACCAGCCCTCAGCTGTCTCACCAAACCTCAGAAGGCAAGTGAGACAGCTCTGGAGGGCTGCTGGGAGTCCTGACCGGGGCCCTTAGACAATGGGCTACATGGGTGTAAGCAGCCAAGCCCATAGCAAACAAAATCACAGACACATTAGCAAACTTAGGCTCTCAGGCACGGTACGTGTCTGTCGCCGCTGCCCCGCCCTGTGCACCTGGCCTCATCACTGGGCACACACACACTGTACTTACCGGAGCACTGTCGTGATCCACAGAGAAGTTACAGACTATCCACGTTTCAGGGTCATTTTCAGACAAGGCTGCTATCTTTCGGATGGCAGAAAGATATAACACATCTCGCTGAGACGCAGGCCACACTCTCTGTCCAAGAAGTAAAAATCTTTTCAAAATTTGGATTACTTTTCATTCAGATGAAACATGGAACTAAAAGCAACAATGTAAAACCACTGACTGTCTCAGTTGAAGGCACAATCTGTCAAATTTAAACGGAAAGCATTTGGAGACATCTACCAAAGGCTGAATTCTGAACCAAGCTGTCGACTCTGCAGAACAGCATAATCGAAGGAACAATGTCCTTTTTATTTTAACTGTCCACTGTAACCAGTTTTCAGAGTACAGTTCACTACTATTTGTTCCATTCAGAGTAACAGGGAACCATAACTACTATCTACTCATCAACCTGAACAAAAACTCTATCCCTGTTAGGCAACATCTGACTGTCCCCTTTTTCTCACAGCCCCTGTGAGAAAAAGCCCCTGCTTTGAGATCAAAAACTTAGAAAGTAAAGGTTGTAGGGCAAAATGGATTGCTTCTTTGATGCTGTAACTTGAATGTTGTTTGATGTTGTAACTTAAATGTTGAATAATACTTGAAAGAATTTCCAATAACTCACACCAAGTATTTCAACTTTAAGATAAACAAGGAAAAACATATCATTGGGAATGATAATGCAGCACAGGTCTCTGATAACTGCATTGCTTTTTCTTATCAATTTTTCTTAAAAAAGATTTACTTATTTGAAAAACAGAGTGACAGAATTAGAGACAGAGATATCTTCCACCTGCTGGTTCACTCCCCAAATGCCCGGGGCTGGGCCAGGCTGTAGCTAGGAGTCAGGATCTTGATATGGGTCTCTCATGTGGGTGTAAGAGGCCTAGGTATTTGGCCAACACATTTTTGCCCCCCAGTAGCGTTACCGGGAAGCTGGAGGGAAGGGCAGAGTAGCCAGGACCACGACAAAGCACTCTGACTGACACATGATGAGGCAGCTTAGCCAGCTGTGCCATAACGCCCATCCCACTACATACTCTGAAGGACAGAAAATAAACTTTTATCCTATTTCAGTCCACACATAGCCAAACTTGGGTCTTACCACCCCGCGTGTTTCCTGCTTCTTGAATGTAACCAAGAGCCACCAACAAAGTGTCAACACAACATACACCACTTGCAAAGTGAAATGGTTCCTTAGTAAACATGGATAACGTCACCAGCTGACGAAAGTAGAACTGGGCAGAGACCAATGGAACAAACCTTCCTACACTGTGCAACTGATGGGTACAGAGCTCCCATCATGGAAAGATGGGACATTTAAAGGAAACATTTCAATATTCAGAAGACAGTCTTAAGTCCTTGTTGGGAAAGAAGTAAAATTTAAAGAGAAACATGTTTTAGTGTTTGATTTTGATTTTGCTAAAAAGCTGTTGCAGGACTATTTGTTTATTGTGTACTGGGAAATAATAATTGACTTAATGTCTTAAATTACATAAGACATTATTTAAATAAGTTTTAGTTTTAGTTTGCAATCCAACACAATCAACTTGACCTCACCCTACTGATCTATGATTTGCCAAAAGGAAGACTGCAGGGACTGTTCTCCAGGATCAATTATCTTTAGACAGTAACACTCTTCTGATTCCAGATCACCAGCTATTTATCTGCATTAAAAATCACAGGACGATTACTCAGACTTTGGTCTAAAGTCCAGATTCCACGCTGGAGCCCAACGTGCAGAAGCTGAAGCACGGTCTTGAGTTCAGCTGGACCCTAACTGACACCCTGTGTGCTGCAGCAGTCTCTAGGAGCAGCCGCTGTCAAGATGCAGGGCAGCTCTTGATGCTAAGACAAGCCGTAGCCACTGTTCATATATTCAACTCACTAAGACAAAGATGAAATACCACAGCAGCACCAACTGCTGAGAAAACGCAGCACCAACTCAATGATTTTTCTGGTGGCTCTCCCCAACATTTTAATTTATTATTCTGGAGTATAATTTGGCAACTTTCAGAAAAGGAACAAAGCAGAATAAGGTGAGAAATAGTCTGTAATTTTAAGTATCTACAAAAACTGAGGGAGAAATGACACTAAAGGGAATCCATTTAAAATGCTGCGTTCTTAGGGTGTGCAGTGGGAGCAGCCTCTCAGCAGCCACACTCCCACCTTTCCCTTGCTCCCAGGCAACACTCTGATCACGCCCGAGGCTCCCAGGGTAATGCCACGCTTCCCACGCCCAGGAAACTAGGATCGACTCATCTACTCGGTAACAACTCTTTGTTCCCTACAGCAGAAAAGTGTTTACATGCATTCCAGAAGGTTCTTTTCTAAATTTAACATGTGCATGGACAAAAATTAACTGCAGATCCTTACCAAACACTGCCTCTAGATTCTATTTCTATTCTCCCCTCTATACACTTCTGCTCTAATGAATGGACACACTTTTCAAATACATGACATTTATGAATTAATGAAGTCTAGATCTTCTGCGGCATCTGATTTCCCACCAAATTTTATTTTAGAAAATTTACGTCTGAATTACAGTAGAATCCCTATGGGATGGACAGAGGTCTTTACCTTGTGTGTCTGATAAATGATGATTGCGTTATCAGCTAGTGTTTCCACCACATGGAAGTTTTCTATAGTTGCTGAAATGGAAAGAGTAACATTAGTAGAAAAAGCATGCACTGTCTTTTTCTAGAATACGATAATGGACATTACACCTTACTGGGGCTAAATCCAGATGGAAAGTAGTACTTAACAATTTTAGGACTGTCTGCTCTCTTGCTATACAGCGGAGCTTTGATGCATGATCACCAGGAAGGCCAATTTAATTTGGTCCTAATATCTATCTACCATAACACAAAAGCCATTAACCACTACTGCATTACTAGGGTTGAACTAATTCCTGGGGCTGGCGCTGTGGCGTAGCGGGTAAAGCTACCGCCTGCAGTGCTGGAACCCCACATAGACAGCGGTTTGAGTCCTGGCTGCTCCTTTTTCGATCCAGCTCTCTGCTATGGCCTAGGAAAGCAATAGAAGATGGCCCAAGTCTTTGGGCCCTGGCACTGGCGTGGGAGACCCAGAAGAAGCTCCAGGCTCCTGGCTTCAGATAGGCACAGCTCTGGCCATTGTGGCCAACGGGGGAGAGAACCAGCAGATGGAAGACCTCTCTCTACCTCTGCCTTTCCTTCTCTCTCTGTGTAACTCTGCCCCTCAAATAAATTAATAAATCTAAAAAAAAAAAAAAAAAGAAAGAAAGAAAGAAAGAAAGAAAGAAAAAAATTCCTTAAAGTGTAACTAACTCCACCCTCTGCCCCATTTATTGAAGTTAAATGAATTGTTTAATCTAGGGTTAAGTGACTATCTTTGTGAAAAAAGAACGTCAAATCTATAAATGATAAACATCTTAGGAGGCTGAGAAATTTCTTAATTTACAAAATTTGGTGTTGAAGGGGAACACAGAAACTAACAGTAACTCCAAGCTAACCATAGTATGATTCATTTACTATGAAATCAAAACTGTTTAGCCAAGTGTGATAAAGGATAAACATTCTGTTTCAGTTTTGTCTTTTCCACTAACTGATTCTGTGCCTTTGACCAGTCACTTGACCTACGGGAGTCTTACCTTATGTGCTGTAAAGTGAGAAATAGTACTGACAGTAATCTACCATGAAGACTGAGAGGTGTCAGAGCACATGCTACACTACCCTAAGGAACATTGTCACAGTGAAAAGCTCTATTTAAATGTCAGGGGTGTGTGTGTGTGTATACATACTTTTTGCTGTTAATATTTATTTATTTGAAATGCAGAGTTAAATGAGAGAGACAGAAAGAGACAGTGAGATAGAGACAGAGAGAGAGAGAGAGTCTTCCATCCACTGGTTCACTCTCCTAATGGCCACAATGGCCAGCTCTGGGCCAGGCCAAAGCCAAGAGCCAGAAGCTTCCTCTGGGTCACCCACATGGATGGAAGGGGCCCCAATCCTTGGGCCATCCTCCACTGCTTTCCCAGGTGCAGCAGGAGAGAGCCAGATCAGAAGTGAAGCAAAAATGCCAGCACTGCAGGGAACAGCCTAACTTGCTATGCCACAGTGCTGGCCCCTATCCGGATTATTTTCTACACTGACCTTATAAACTACAGTTCAGATACAGAAAACTAGGTGCAACTTGATGTGAAATTCAAAATAATCATTAGCTTAAAACACACAAATAACAGCAGCTTACTTTCCCAGTCATTGCGAACATCAACATTCCAGAAGTAATTGCAGACCTCATGTCCTGTGACACCTCTAACCGCATGGGTAGCTTTCAAAGGATCCAGGACGATTCCATTTTCTTCTACTTCTCTTCTGTACACCTAAAGAGGGCGTATTTAAAACTGTTTGAAAGATAAAAAGCAAATCCCTAGAGACGAGAAAGTCTGTCTTTAAGCTATGTTTTAGATTAAAAAAAAGATCATTCATTTTTATGTATTTGAAAGGCATGGTGACAGCAACAGAGAGAGCATCAGGAGGCAGAGATCTTCTGTGTGCTGGTTTACTGCCCAAATGCCTGCATAGCCAGGGCTGGGCCAAGTTGAAGCCAAGAGCCCAAAACTCCATCCAGGTCTCCCAGGCCAAAGATAAGTACAGGAGAAAAGAGCATGCATTCTGGGCTGCTCTGGACCTGCTCCTGGGGTCAGCTCTGCACTGACCTATCAGCAAGACCTTTCAACAGCTGAGCTAAAGCCCCCTTTCCAACCTGCTTATCAGAGCATCTCCTTTGCCTCCTCTACTTCAATTTTCTTCCCTATTCAAGAGGAAATCCCAGTATTAATACTGTATCTCATTTGCAAGGATAAATGGTCTATACAAAAACCCTAAACACATAATTTGCTTTCACTTTATTGGTCCTATTATTTTTGTTAAAATGTCTCGTTTCCATCTCCAGATACAGCTCAGATATTTCTCCTCAATGTCAAGCAATCTAAAGACTTGAAACTGCAGAGGTTTTTCTTTCCTAATTTTCTTCACCACTCATCTGTACTCTTCATCCAACAGATGGAGTCAGCAATGTTATTTTAAATATCAATATCCCCTTTACTCAACTAAAGCTTTAGCTTGGAAGGTGTCTGATTAAATCTCTCTAGATCTTTAGCTTCAATGTCTTGGGACTGAGGCATCCTGGAGTTCAAGCTGCTATTGCTAGCCAATGCATCTCTGTAGCTCCCATTCCTTGCTCCTGTCTGTGTCTTGTGTTCAGTGATTGTGAACAAGATTAGTTGAGCAACGTTCAAACATCGAAACAGGTGCAAGGGCAGGCATTGGCACAGCAGTTAGGCTGCATCCCGAATTAAAGTGCCTGGACTCAAGTCCTGGCTCTGCCTCCAATCCAGTTTCCTGTTAATGAGCCCTGTGGGAGACAGCAGATGACGCTCAATTACTTGGGTCCTCACTACCCACAGGAGAGGCCCAGCCTGAGCTCCTAGCTGCTGGCTCTGCACTGGCACTGTCCTGGCTGTTCTGGCATTTGGGGAATGAACCAGTGAATGCAAGATATTTTTGTCTCTGCCTTTAAAATAAATTAAGGGGAAAAAAAACCACCCTTTTTAAAAAATGCAGTGAGAAAAAAACAAAAAGGGAGGTATAGGTATAGATCATCAGGGAGAGAAAGTGAAACTTAGGCACAACATTCAGTGTACTTAAAAAAAAAAAAAAACACGGCGCCGGCACACCGGGTTCTAGTCCCGGTCGGGGTGCCGGATTCTGTCCCGGTTGCCCCTCTTCCAGGCCAGCCCTCTGCTGTGGCCCAGGAGTGCAGTGGAGGATGGCCCAGGTGCTTGGGCCCTGCACCCCATGGGAGACCAGGATAAGCACCTAGCACTTGGCTCCTGCCATCAGATGAGCGCGGTGCGCCGGCCGCAGCGCGCTGTCCGCGGCGGCCATTGGAGGGTGAACCAACGGCAAAGGAAGACCTTTCTCTCTGTCTCTCTCTCTTAGTGTCCACTCTGCCTGTCAAAAAAAAAAAAAAAAAAAAAAAAAACCCACAAATCAAGGGCCATCAGCTAAATGTGATCTGTTCCTATCTAAATTCTCCAATTCTTTATATGACCTAGGCAAAACAATATGGTTTGGTGAAAGATGCATCCGATGATCACAAAGAAATAAGTAAAAGTGAAACCGGAGAAGCACAGAGACATTTTATTTCTAATATCTGGTTCTTCATTGATGGTAGTAACTTGTTTTGAAGTGATTTGAAGATGCTGTCCCCATTCATAAAGCAATACTAATGAGAACCCAACAGAGCTCCTGTCACGGTTCAGTGGAGATTACCTTCATCTCTCCTTCTTCTACAACCAGCTGCCAGTTGGCATCGCCACCTACATCCTGTAATGAGTAAGTCATGTGGTTCTGCACCATTTCTTCAACCTTGGAAGGAAAAGGAAAGCTGTCAGGACCCACATTCTGCAGGTATGTCACACTCTAAGACAGAACGGTACCGTCTACTTCAGTGCAGAAAGATGCGATTAGAGCGCTGAGCACCCACACGCACAGTGTTAGTGAGCAGGCACTTTCCACTGCTGGGAGAGTTCAGTCCACATTCCACACACTCAGGTTAATGAAAAGAGGAAAAAATGCAAGATGCTTTGACTCAAGCAACAGACTGGCCTCATGTGCACCAAGTGACCGGAACCAGCATTTTCTGGATAAATCAAAGCTTCTATCCTTTACTTTAAAGTACAGAGATGATGTCTTAAAGTAGAAAACCATGGAATGCTAAGGGCAGAGACACACAAAGGGGTCACAAGCTCAAGTGTGCTCCACTTCAGAGTATGCAGGGATACCAGAAACCCAGTAGTAGGTTAGAGATCCGACACAAGGGTGATGCACTTTCCCTTATTTCACTGAAAAACCTTGATGTTATTGTAAGATACACTAACTTACAAATAACCAATCCCAACTCTATTGTGCTAATTCTTTGGGGGTAATTCAAGCTTTTACACGTAATCACCTTTTAGCTCATCTTTCCAAATTTCTGAATAAGCTTCTTTTACTGAAATTTAAATGCCTTTAACATTCACAAATTACACTTTTGTAGCTTCTACAAGCAACAGAAACTGAACACATATTGAACACTCCTAGAATCTTCAATCACATTTCACATCTGCATTCTTTGCAACATTTGCTTCCCAGTTTGAAACATGTTTTTAAATAGAACTGAGGTGATAAAAATACTGTATACACAAAATAATGTAATAATAAATACATCATAGTAGGCAGAAAGTAGGTTGAAATTATGTACATTATACTTCTATTTAAGAATTTATTCCTGAAGTTCACTATTATTTCCCTCAAGACTCCTCTGTGGATTAGGACTGCAGAACAAGGACCTAGTCCAAGTAGGCTCTGAAACAAGCACACACTGGGTGTCAGGCAGAAGTTCTCCAGCTCTCACCCTGGAGCATTGTTCTCTTTTTTTTCTTTGTTTTTTTGACAGGCAGAGTTAAGACAATGAGAGAGAGAGAGAGACAGACAGACACAGAGAGAAAGGTCTTCCTTCCGTTGGTTCATCCCCCCCCCAAATGGTTGCTATGGCCGGCGCACTGCGCCGATCCAAAGCCGGGAGCCAGGTGCTTCTCCTGGTCTCCCATGGGGTGAGGGCCCAAGCACTTGGGCCACCCTCCACTGCCCTCCTGGGCCACAGCAGAGAGCTGGCCTGGAAGAGGAGCAACCGGGACAGAATCTGGCGCCCCAACCGGGACTAGAACCCGGGGTGCTGACGCTGCAGGTTGAGGATTAGCCAAGTGAGCTTCGGCGCCGGCTGGGGCACTGTTTTCTATAGCAAGGAATGCCATCCATGTGAGGCGCTCCAGTACATTCTATAATTTCATAAAGTCTTAGCTAGAAAATGCAACTGCTTTCAGAGGGTCAGGATGATAAGGAAGGATTCTAAGTTACAAATACATACAAAATGTGTCTCAAAAGTAACCACAGTAGTGTTGCCTCCATTCATCAGTCTGTATCACATTATGTTGGGATAAACTTTTGTCCTCTTCAGATCCCAATCTTACAATTCCTTAGGTTTGAATCTGGGGTTTCAGGTGAGAAACAAGGGAGTTAGGAACACCTGAGTTTATTCTAAGCTTAGGCAGAAGGAAATGCTTCCGAGAAACAAGTCTTACTCTAAACGGGTTACCTGTGAAGGAAGGGTGTAAAGAACAGGGGACTGGAGCAGGTGCTGTGGTGCAGCAGGTGACGCTGCCACCCACCTGCAGCGCCGGCATCCCACATGGGCGCCAGTTCAAGTCCAGCTGCTCCACTTCCTATCCAGCTCTCTGCTATGGCCTGGGAAAGCAGTAGAAGATGGCCCAAGTGTTTGGGCGCCTGCACCCATGTGGGAGACCCGGAAGAAGCTCCTGGCTCCTGGTTCTGTATTGGCACAGCTCTGGCTGTTGTGACCATTTGGGGAGTGAACCAGTGGATGAAAGACCTCTCTCTCTCTCTCTCTCTCTAACTCTGCCTTTCAAATAAATAAAACTTTTTTTTTTTTTTTTAAAGAGAGGGGGTAATTTTATTCTGTTAAAAAATACTTCTGCTTTGAAAAAATGTACTTACATCTAGCCCTTTTTTCAGAAAGTATGAAGATAACTAGTGTGTTTTTATTTGGGAGACTATTTCTGAGTTAGGTTTTTCAAATATTCAAGAAATAAATGTTACTGATTTGTATTTCTATCCACAAAAAAATCAGATTCCACAAAACCAAATGAATAGGTGAGAGCAAAAGTTAATGCACAAAAAGTACATTTAACAATGTCCTTCTAAATAAAAAAAAATTCCTAAAACTGTACCTACAGAAAAAGTTTCACAGTCTTTTCTTCTAATATACTCCCCTGACTTAAAGAGAACAGAAAAAGCTCAACAAAGAAACACTTCAGGGTATTCAGTGCTATGCTCCTAGGCAGTGCAACACCACCCCGTGGCGGCCTCTCCAGAGAGTTCAACATGACACCTGCAGGGTGCCATCTGCACACAGGCAAAACCTCACCATAAAGAATGGTATGTTCCCTGCAATCAAACACGGAGCCCAAATCACGACAGGTCAAGTGACTCGCTCTCTGGGACTTCATTGCTGTGCCAGAACGCACCCGAATTACCTGCTCAGTCTGCTGAGCTGTGACTCTACGGCTCAAAAAGACGCGAGGCCTTTACATCTGAGGTCAAGACAAAAACACAGGGTGGGTGCTGTGGTGCAGCAGGCTAGGCCCCCGCTTGGAATGGCATTCCATATCAGAATACTGGCTGAAGTCCCACCTGCTCTCCTTCCAATTCAGTTCCCTGCTAATACGTCAGGGATAGCAGTGGAAGATGGCTTGGGCTCCTTGGCATTTATGTGGGAGACCTGGTTTCAGTTTGCCCAGTCCAGAGCTGTTGGTGGCCATTTGGGGAATGAACCAGTGGATGGATGATCTGTTTTTCTTTCAAATTAATTTTTTTTTTTTTTTTTTTTACAGGCAGAGTGGACAGTGAGAGAGAGAGACAGAGAGAAAGGTCTTCCTTTGCCGCTGGTTCACCCTCTAATGGCTGCCGTGGCCGGCGCACCGCGCTCATCCGATGGCAGGAGCCAGGTGCCAGGTGCTTATCCTGGTCTCCCATGGGGTGCAGGGCCCAAGCACTTGGGCCATCCTCCACTGCACTCCTGGGCCACAGCAGAGGGCTGGCCTGGAAGAGGGGCATCCGGGACAGAATCCGGCGCCCCGACTGGGACTAGAACCCGGTGTGCCGGCACCGCAAGGTGGAGGATTATCCTGTTGAGCCACGGCGCCGGCCCAAATTAATCTTTAAAGAAAAAAAAAAAAAAAGAAAACCTGACCATTTTATTAGGCTAAAAAAAATCAACATTCTATAATACAAGTAACACCTACTGCCACTTAAAAAAAAAAAAACTGGATCAAAATCAATGAAACAGGAGAAAAGTTTTGTTAATTTTTTTTTTCTTAAGACCGAGAAAAAGAGGTTTTTCCATCCATTGGTTCACTCTCCAAATGGCCAGGACAGTCGGAGTTGAGCCTATCTGAAGCCAGGAAGCCACGAGCCCAAACACCTGAGCCATCCTCCACTACTTTCTCAGGCACATTAGCAGGGAGCTAGATTGGAAGTTGAGCAACTGGGACTTGAATTGGCATCCATACGGGATACTGGTGCTGCAGGCCAGGGCTTTAACCTGCTGTACCACTGCACTGGCCCCAGTTTGCTAGCTTTAATTAGGCTAAGCATAATTTCAGGAATCATGGCTCTGAGTTTTATAGACCTAGAATTGAATATGCTAAACCAACATAAGCAGCATCTTCAAAACCAATGAACTATGGAAAAAGGGAAACAAAATACATTCAAATAAGAGATGCTATCACTCCAAGTAAGTCTAACCTATTCCATCTTAGATTTCAGTATGATGCCATTATGGGAGTTCACTGAATTGGATTTTTCTAATATTATTAACATAAACATGTGAAAATAAAATTGTCCTCTAAGGTTCAAACATAGTTCAGGTCTCTTTCTACAAACCATGTGAAAGGAACATAATCACCTCTATTACTACACAGAGGGGCTAGCTGGGAGGAATAATTTACTAATGACGAATTAAGTGTACACTGTTAACCTATAAAAAAAAATGGCCAAAGACATAAACAGTTAATTTATTAAAGAAATGCAAATGGGCCAGTGCAGCGGCTCACTTGGCTAATCCTCCACCTGCGCGCCCCCTGGGTTCTAGTGCCGGTTGGGGCGCTAATGATACCACACTGTTTAGAAAAATACTTGAAGATCTCAATGTTATTTTCTTCAGTTCACCACTTTTGGTACACAAAGCAGTGTCGGGTCCATCATAAGCACTACATATGAAGAAAAAAAAAACTACAAACAAGCTATCTCTTAATTTATATACTGAGTAACATAAAAAGTTGTGCAAACAATTAAGTTACAACCCAAAGTCTTAAAACATCAAGCCCTTGCTCCTTAGTGACACAGACGTGTGCACTGTGCAGCTCCCCTCTGGCTGACACACAGCTGGGGCTAGCGTGCAGGGTTGGCCTCTGAAGACCCCAGGCATCATCACTGTCTGACACTGCCTCTTTGCTCTTACGACATTTTCACTTGTATTACAACTTCTGTGTTCTTACATTTCAAGGGAAGATGGTGACCAATAATGAAGGTTTGCGTCTGTGATTTTATTATCTCTTATTATATAGTTTTGTCACTGATTTATTCTACATATTTTTTTTTGAAAGCATGAATAAAAGCAGGAGACACTGTAGCATGTTTGGCTAAGAGCAATTTCTGATCAAGGAGTGTTAAGTCTTTTTCTCAAAGATATTCAAAGATAAAAAAAGCTACAAAAATCAAAAAAGTGTATTTCAAGTCGGTCTCTTCTGCAGTCATAGTTAAAAACTAAGCTTTACTTGTACACGTAAAATAACAGAAATATTATTTTACACTGTGACTTTCAAAAACTTTTACTGGAAATTGATAAAGAAAAAATGATGTAAAGGAATTATTCTATTATATTTGCAGCAAAGCTCACACTTCCTGAGACCTCACCAGAGCCAGGCGCTGGGTACGTCACAACAGTGAAGCACTGGAAAGCTAGAAAACTAGCCCCAGATTAGGCAGCTAACCCAGATGTACAGAGGGCTCAGGTACCTCACATACTTGTAAGATAACATAATGTGATTTAATAAAACACAAACACCATAAAGACATAAAGATGTGAAGAGTAAAAAAAGTGTTTAAAACTAATGCTAATTTAACTGAACAAGCATTCCTCTGCCCATAACTTTATCTGGTTTTGTGGGTAGAGACGGATGCACCCAGCTTCCCGCCTTATATCTCTAACCACTCAGAGTGACAAACAGAAGCAGTTTCCACATATGTTTAGCATAACAGCAGGAATATTAACTTACAACATCCAAGGGTAATCTGCATCAGGAAAATCCAACTTGCTCAATGGGAATGATCAATACAAATATTTAAAAGTACTTCCTTGCTGAATGGAGATATTTTAAATTAAAAATGAATCTGCTGCTATACTAAATCCACCCTGTCATGAGAGCCGCAAAATCTGGACTGAAGGAACAGATTTACATGATTTATAAAAAACATAGCCTCCGCTTCTTTCAATTCAGTTTGAAAATCTTTCTGGAGTACCTCCTATTTGACAAGATTCCAAGCCGGTCACAGTGGACGATACAAAGTCAGGGGCACATGCAAGCTTGAGAGAGAGCTGCTTAGTATACAAGGAAGGTCTTTTTAATGCTCATTGTTACTATACAAAACTTAAAACCCAAACAGGCGGTCCAACCAAATACTTTTTAGAAACTGGGCAAGCAGGCTGAAACAGAGCACAGAATGAATCCATCTGCACATTCATACAGTACCTGGGAGCTGAATCTGTGAGCATCGTCAGAGGCACTGACTAGATCAATGGAAGACATGGAGGAAGAGCGACTATAGGGCTACCAGAGACAGACAAAGAAAAAACCAAGTCATCAGAACAAAGGCACAACAGAGCATTCTGTACCAACTTCCAAACACACAATCAAAGGAAGAAAACAAGGCACCGTATGAAACAAGCGCAGCAGCGAGTGCTGACTTCATGACCTGTTATGTATTGTATTATGTTCCAGAGTCTTCCAGACTGCAATGCTTCCAGTAATATAGAACAGTACCACTTAACCCCAGAGGAGATTTCACAGAACCAATTACACTTCTGGCTGTTTTAGACTAGCCACCAGTCCCTATACACCCATCCCTCTTGGACTTCCCCCCCAAAATAGATCATTACCTTCTGAACAAGATAACCAACTGTCTTAGATTATGTATATTGAATTCAACATATGAAACAAAAAACCCAAAGCTCATTACTTAAAATCATTCCAAAGAGTAGAAAACTATACTGCAAGATGGTCTCATCAACAGTGAAGCACAGTGCCGGGTGTATTTGCAGTACTGTGAGGTCGGTTTACCTTTTGTACAAATCTGTGAGTCCCTGCAGAAGAAAAGGCATCTCCAGACGGCAAGGACGCAGGCCAATGCAACCTGACCTTTTCACTCTGTGACTAAAAAAACATGTTAAGATGAGAAGTTTGTAAAGTATACTTTTGTAGCAGAGGCGTGCACAATATAACCAGGAACTATCAACATTTAATTTGTAAGCACTTTAGTACTTATAAATACTTATATTAAGAAACTAGACATCCTGTCCCAAACCTGACGCTGTAGGGATCCCAACACATTATTCTCTTTCTGACTCCACAGACACAATACACCAGGCTAAATTCTTTGATTTTGCTCCTCATCAGAGCCCCCACTACCGGCACAGCATCATTTATTATGTATCAGTCTAACATTGTTGCCAAATTGCTTCTATCCCAACTCTGTGCCAATCATGCCAATCACCTACTTGGACAGTGCCCTGTGGGGCTGGCCCCAGGCTTCCAGACCATCAGGACCCAGCACTGCTTGCTGCATCTGGGTGCCTACGAACAGCTCATGTGTGTGTCTCTGTCTCTCTGTCGTGACAGCAATCTGCCCTCATTGTATCACCTTACTCTTGGCAAGCTGCCATCAAGCTCCTTCCAGTGCAGCTTGTCCAGTGTCTTCTCCTGTATTCAACAAATACTCCTAAAAGCAATGTACTCGAAACTGTACTGTACAGTGTGTGTGTGCCCATCTTTGTGTAATTTCTATGTAATGCTGTATGAATACAACTTCTAACAAATTTATTGCACATCTCTTTCCCTATGTTTGCAAATAATGTAAACTCAAAAATGTGTGATGTGTGTCACACCTGGAGAACACGGAGGTCATGGCTGTGCTGTCGACAGCTCTGTCCAACAGATAGCGAACACGCACAGGATTGGACCCATGGACCTGAGTTCTTTGACTGCTCTGGATCATCAGCACACCATGATGTGTCTCTGTGATACTGACATGCCTCACCATCAAGCAAGGGAAATCACAGCATCTTCAAAGACTTATGTAGAGCACCTACAGTGTCCAGAATGGACATAAGTTAAGTGAGCTGACAGTCTCATGAAAATTTCTAAGATCTATGGAAGTTTCCATTGAGTCTCTTAACTAGTGTGCTGCTGTCAGTAGGGTACCACTTTGTGAGCCAGCAGAGATCTTCTGAATCATCATTTCACTCCTTTTCTACTGGTTAGAAAAAACCAAGGCCCAGAGAATCTACGTGTAAGCACACAGTTGTGCAGTTAGACAGCAGGAAAACTGAGAGGACCCTGAGATGTCTTGACCCCAGATTTCCCTCCCCCCCCCAAGTTCCTCCACCTCAACAAAGCAAAGTGGAGGGGAGCATGGCGGACACTTCAGACTCCCACAGCACGACAATGCTGTTCTAGGACACTGCACCGACTTCAAGAGCAGAGTCCACCCGAACCCCAGTGTCCACTCTGAGTGCTTCCCAACAGGTTCTGCATATAAAATGAGTAATAGCCTTTACAACTAACCTGTTGTGAGATCAAGTTTTGATTCCTAATTTGAAATATAATGAAACACTAACAAAACAGGCAAATAGGCACAGCTGCAGGTGATCTAACCTTAACCAAATAGATCAAGAAATGGGCGTGTGTTCTCCCTCTGCATAACTTTTTTTTTTTTTTGACAGGCAGAGTGGACAGTGAGAGAGAGAGACAGAGAGAAAGGTCTTCCCTTGCCGTTGGTTCACCCTCTAATGGCTGCCGCGGACAGCGCGCTGCGGCCGGCGCACCGCGCTCATCTGATGGCAGGAGCCAGGTGCTAGGTGCTTCTCCTGGTCTCCCATGTGGGTGCAGGGCCCAAGAACTTGGGCCATCCTCCACTGCACTCCTGGGCCACAGCAGGGGGCTGGCCTGGAAGAGGGGCAACCGGGACAGAATCTGGCGCCCCGACCGGGACTAGAACCCGGTGTGCCGGCGCCGCAAGGCGGAGGATTATCCTGTTGAGCCACGGCACCGGCCCCTGACTTTCAAATAAATAAATAAATCTTAAAAAGAAAAGAAAAGAAAGAAACGGTCACAATGGTCATGACTGCCTCATAAGAGGGAGTGAACCTGCCAGCACACTGTGCAGGTTCATTTCCAGTGTGAAACTTGTATACATTATTTGCAAGACGCTCAATAGCCTGTTATCCAGATTTGTCCCCCTAAAAGGCTAAGTAAGTTTCTACAGCCTAGCACAACTTACAGTTTGGGGGGCAGGGCGGGAGTGTTGGAAAGAGTAATGAAAACTCATCCTAAGTACCCAAGTTCCATCTAGTGGTAAACTATCGTAACTGAATTGCTGCTGAATTAAAAGGCAAGAGATCAAATTAATCTTGTACTACGTAAAAGATCTGAGAAATGCTTCCTCTGATCTCCACAGGAAGAAAGCTGGGTAAGTGCCATGAATTCAACGACGACAGTGAAGTCCCGAGCAAGGGAAAGGTGGGGGAAACTCCAGGTGAGCACAGTCAACACTGCGAAGGGGCTAACAATAAACCCGCAGAGGCAAAATTTCTGACTACCACCTTTTCGAATTTGTGGGCTATTTGGTGAAGAGAATGTAAAGAGAGTTTTTAATCAGAATAAATATGTGCCTGATATTAACAGAATGGTTAAAGTTGGATACTTCAAGGGAACAGGCAGGATATTTCCATTTCAGTGCATATTAACCGTGCATACTTACTTCAAGCAATCGCTGAACAACTTCCAATTGCTTGGAAATTGATATACAAAAGAACAGATTTATAAAATCTTCCTAAGGACCAATTTTCCAATTCTATTTATATGGAATAACATATATCAAGGAATGCCTGTGGTGCTAAGATGCATTCCAGCTTAGGGTCTCAGTAGCAGAGATACCTGTTCTTCTATTTTGTCTTGTCTGTCAAGAGCAGCTTCAACAGCATCAAAGAACTCCTCTTCATTGATCAGACTGTTTGGGCCTTCCTGTTCAAACACAGAAAACAACAGTGGTTGATTCAAGGCAACAGAGAATACTGAAAACCTCAGTGTTCCATTCATGGAGCACACATTTACCAGACAAGGCAAGAGAGCAGGTAACATCATCACAAGGATGAGGAACATGCTCTATGGAAAATCCACCAGTGACACTTACAACCCACTCAGTACCCACATAGTTACTGTGTGCTGACCAACACTAAGGAAATGTAAAGCTAAGTTTATTTTGGTGCAAATCAGTGCAAGTGAGGGAGGGTGTCTTGAACATCTCACAAAATATATGTTATGAAAAAAGTATGCATGGATTAGAAAAACTTTTGCACTACAATAAATGTGACTAAATCCATTTTCCGTAAACTATTTCAACAGTATCACACTACCCATATGTTAAGGTAACAGGGTAGGGCCTGATGACCTGTGGACCATGGTCACATTCACTCTGCCCCTTCCTTTAGTTGGGCGAAAAAAAGCAATCATTTCATGACATGGCAAAACTAAAACATTGGTGTCCATAAATCAATCACACACAATCATCTATGTACTGTTTATGGCTGCTTCTGTGCTGCAGGGCACAGGCAAGGGCTTGCAAAACTGATGGCAGAGACATAAAACTGGAGAAGAGTAGTGCAGAGCTGTAGCAGGTCTATAGCCAGTAAAAACTATACAGAGTTCAGAGAGGGATCTTCCAAAGGCGGGCTAATCACTCTACGGAGAAAGAAAAGTTGGGCTGCCCCTTGAAAGTCTGGTTATATGGCAGAACAGTGGGCATCAACCACTTGGAGAACCTATTACGCTGAAAATTCCTAAGTGCCCGTCCTCTGAAATCAGGCTTTGTTATTATGTTATTTTGTAAAATTTCTTGACTTATTTTAAATGCAGAGTTAAACAAAGAGAGAGAGACAGAGACAGAGAGAGGCAAGCAGAGATAAATCTGAGAGAAGTCTTCCATCTGCTCGTTCACCCCCAGATGGCTGCAAAAGCCCGAGCTGGGCAGATCCGAAGCCAGGAGCCAGGCGCTTCTTCCAGGACTTCCACGTTGGGGCAGGGACCCAAGCAACTGGGCCATCCTCCGCTACTTTCCCAGGCCATTAACAGGGAGCTGGCTCAGAAGCAGAGCAGCCGGGCCTTGAACCAGTGCTCAAATCGGATGTTGGTGCACCAGACAGTGGCTTTTACCCGTTATGCCACAGTGTCAGGCCTCCAGAAATTAGTTTTTAAAAAAATCCATATATTTGAAAAGGTGGGGGGTGGTGGAGATGGATCTTCAACCCACGGTTCACTCCTCCAAACAGCCACAATTGCCTGGGTTATGCTGAGCTGAAGCCAGGAGCCATGACTTCATCTGGGTCTCCCATGCTGGTGGCAGGACTCCAGGTAGCTGGGCCATCATGTGCTGCCTCCCAGACACATGAGCAGGAAGCTGGAAACAGAGTGAAGCTAGGACTAGAGCCAGACAATCCATGATGGGATACAGACATCCCACGTGGTAGCTTAACCCACTGTGCCTGGTTGCCCACATCCCAGAGACTACTTTTCAAAAGGTATTTGGGGGCTGGCACTGTGGCGCTGTAAGTTAATCCTCTGTGTGCAGTGCCAGCATCCCACATGGGCACCAGTTCAAGACCCAGCTGTTCCACTTCTGATCCAGATCTCTCTACTATGGCCTGGGAAAGCAGTGGAAGATGGCCCAAGCGCTTGGGCCCCTATACCCACGTGTGAGACCCAGAAGAAGCTCTTAGCTACTGGCTTCAGATCGGTGCAGCTCCGGCCATTGTGGCCAATAGTGGAGTGAACCAGTGGATGGAAGACCTCTCTCTCTCTCTCTCTCTCTCTCCTTCTGCCTCTCTGTAACTCTCCTTTCAAATAAAAAAAAAGCTATTAGGTCGAGACCAGGTGCACATAGTAGGTGATTCTTGTGTAAGTGTGACCTCAGCTGTATTAGAATATGAAACTATAAAGTACAAGGCTGACTATTTGGTGCAGAGGCTGGGTGCTGCTTGGGATGCCATATCCCACATGGGAGTGTTTGGGTTTGAATCCTGGCTCCATTCTGCTCAATTTTCTACCTTTTTGCTAATGCTTGCCCTTGGAGGGAGTGGATGATGGTGCAAGTACTTGGGTCCCTGCACCCATGTGGGAGACCCGGATGAAGTTCTAGGTTCTTGGCTTTGACCCAAAACCTTCCTGCCCTGCCCTCGGCTGTTGTGGGAGCATTTAGGGAGGGAACCAGAGGATAGAAGATCTCTAAATTATTTAAAAACAAAAAAAAGAAGAAGTTTTTAAAAAGGATTTTGAAAAACATCCAGTTATTTTGTCACCATGTGTAAAGGGAAGGAACTACCTATTGCTAAATCTAGTAGGCCCTCTTTGTCTTATTTGCCCTCATAGCATTTCTCCTGCTAAGGACTCTTTATTTTTTATTTCTGAAGACTTACTTTATTTATTTGAAATGCAACGAGATAGAGAGAGAGAGAGAGAGAGAGAGAGAGAGAGAGATCGATTGATCGATCGATCGATCTTAAATCCACTGGTTCACTCCCCAGATGGCCGCAACAACCCTAGTCGAAACTGGGAGCCAGGAACCAGGAGCCTCATCTGGGCCTCCTATACGGATGCAGGGGCCCAAGGACTTAGCCATCTTCTGCTGCTCTCCCAGGCACATTAGCAGGGAGTTGAATCAGAAGTGGAGCAGCCATATGGGATGCTGGAGTTACAGGCAGCAGCTTAACCCATTATGCTACAATGCCAGCAGCCCCTTAAGGGAGCTTTAAGAAAAGACTGATCTCTAGATTCCCTTGCACTTAAGCACGCTGGTGGGGCTCCACTGTAAGCTCTTGCTTCTTTCCCCATCCTTTAAATGTAGTTAGATGATCCTCAACTTTCAATGGCGCTGATTCCATAAACCTACGGTAAATTAGAAAAACGCCAAACTGGAGTGCATTCCACACACGCAGCCAACTGGCCGCACCAGAACACAGCAACACAGCGCACTGCAGAGTCCTACTGCTCACCCTCATGATCTCCCAGCTGCCTGACAACTGCTCGAGTCCTCTCCTGGCCAGCATAAGATTAGTCACAGTTTAGAGTTCCAGGTGTCATTCCTGCTGAATGCATCTTGCTTTTGCACCACCACTAGGTGGGAAAATTGCTAAGTCGAGAATCCAAGACCATCTGCAGCGGCTTCACCCACATCATTCCCACGCATTCCAAGGCTTTGGCCATGGTCTTCTGAGTTCTCAATTCACAGGCAGACCATTCCTCTTGGAAGCTAGGCTTCTGATGCTTAATCATGTAAAGACGTCCTCATGGGAAACTCCCAATGATAGGGGTCTGCTGCTCTCTCTAGCCATGCAACCTTAGCCTACCCCTTTGCATGTCAATGCAGCACATTGTTTCCCATGATGCATCCAAGCCTCTTTCAGAATTCTGAAGATGCCAAGATGAGCATGTGTACAGAGTTCCATGCAGAGACCCATGGACACGTTCCCAGAAACATCACATGTACTGAAACCTGCCTGAATTCCACCATGTTTGTATATTCTAATAAAGGGGTCCACTGAGCTAGAGGGCTTGCTCCCCTCTGGTCCCCTCATGGTGTGTGTCCCTCTTCATGAGTTTGCCTGTACTCATGCCTGAATGGTTTCTCCCTCTCTCTTTAAATAAATCCTGCTCCTATTATCATACACTTAGTTCATGTGGGAGCAAGAATGTTGGACAGCCAGCCGGGAACGCCATTCCTACAACAGCAACAGAGCTTCAACACAAAGAGCTTGCTCTGCTCCAACCTCAGCCAAGCTGTGCCTCAGTCCCACTTCCCTCAGTCCTGCTAGTCTCCACCTTCCCTGCTTCTGTGCAAATCCAGCTCATCCACATTACTGGGGAAAAGTCCCCAAGCCCTGAGACAACTGTCACCTTCAATCTACTCTTCTCACTGCAACAAAGAATGATTTTCCCAAACCGGAGATCTGAAAGTGTCACGTTCTTGCTGAAAGCCCAGAACTTCTAACGGCTCAAATACCTGGGTTCCTGCCATCTGTCTTGAAGACCTAGGCTGGGTTCTGGGCTCCTGACTTTAGCCTGGCCCAGGCAGGCTGTTGCAGGTAAATCGATTTGGGAAGTGAACCAGACGATGGAAAGTCTGCCTCTGCCTTTCAAGTAAAATGAAAATCAATAAAGATTGAGGAGAGAAAACCCAACACCTCAGGATCTGAAGAGGTTCTCCTTGGCCCTTCGAGGCACTCTCTTCCTTCTCCCTCTTCTCACATGCAGACGCCGCAGAGTAGTGCTCTGGCTCTCGGTGCCTGCAGCAAACACTCTCTTGGGGCTACACACCCGGCCAATGCCTGCCTACTTTACTCATTCTTAAGGTTTACTAAAGTGCTATTTCCTCTGGGAGTCTAGCCCTCAGTTAATTCCAGGGGCTGCAAGTGCTTCAGAGAACACATCATCAGAATCACTAGCCTATGTTCCCCTCGTACACTTGGAGAAGAGGTGATCAGAATCACCCACTAACTCCCCCGTATCAGTCACACACTCAGAGAACAGGTTATCTGAGCTGTGCTTTAAGCGATCTAGCAGGATCTGCCTCTGCCCATGTCCTAACTAAAGTCTAGAGTGCCTCAGGGCCCTGCACTGCAGTTTTAAGGATGAATTTAACATTACAGAGTAACTTCTGAGGCTGCAGATGACAGAAACATTTAAGCTTTGCTTATTAACTACAGCATCATGGAAATTTAATAATAACCAAAATAATGCCATAGTTTGAATTAAGCCCATGCAATATGTAATACACGATTCTTGTGTAATACAGACACAAGAAAAAAATAGATGGTTCCAAACTCTGAAAAGGTTGAAGAAAAGGTATCAATTTATGTAACAATTTAAGTTTAACTAGAAATTAAATCTCACAGGATTCAGTGAGGGGAAAAAAAAATTAGAGTATCCTTAACCATTCACTCATTTAAGAGAGGAAAAAAAGGGGTGTTTCAAATAAAAATCAAAGGATGTGTACTCAACAATGCCAGAGGAAAAAAATAGACTTCATAGCTTCTTGGCCTTTTGGCTACGATCAAGTGTAGGAATAAAAATTAGATTCCCACTTTGTAACGCAAGCTTAAAAATTCAGATCCTTCAACAATACACTTAAACAGACCACCAAAAACCACAAAACCCAACAACGAAACAGAAAATAACCATTTGACGTGGACAATGCTTTCCAACCACAATGCCAGATGAGAAGAAAGGCAATCAGAAACAGGGGCTGGCACTGTGGCACAGGGCGTAAAGCTGAGACACTGGCATCCCATAGGGACACCAGTTTGAGTCCCAGCTGTTCCACTTCCAAACCAGCTCCCTGCTAATGGCCTGGGAAAAGCAGTGGAAGATGGCCCAAGTGCTTGGACCCCTGCCACCTATGTGGGAGACCTAGAATAAACTCCAGGCTTCTGGCTTTGGCCTGGCCCAGCCCTGGCCATTGCCGCCATTTAGAGAACAAACCAGCGAATGGAAGATCTGTCTCTCTCTAACTCTGACTTTAAATAAATAAACAGATAAATAGGACATTAAAGATAAAGGGATGAACTGCATGCAGGACCCAAACTGTTTTTTGGTAAAACCAACAATCACACGCTAAAGAAGAGAAGAACTGTAAAAGTGAAAGGAAAATTCTATCCATCTTCCCAATCAACCAGAAAAAGAAACTTAAAAACAGCCAAAGGCTAACAGAGAATCGTTAAAGAAATATGAATGAATGATAAAACATATTTAAAAAGTCAACAGTTATTCCCAAGCTAACCTAAAATAGTGAAACAATCTGCCTGAGATTAAAATTATAATAGCTTATATTTCAATGATTTAGATTTTTAAAACCAGCAAGTACAGCTAATTATGTAATTTGTATACATCTTAGAAGAAACGATTTGACAGTTTCACAATATTACAACCCAGGCTGGAAACCCATCGCAGCATAAAAACTCAGGGACATCTGGTGCGATGCTTGCATTTCTTCAGCTGTTGGCACCGCAACCCTTACCAGAATGCCTGGGTTCCAGTCCCCAGGCCTCCTCCTGCTCCAGCTAGCTGCTAATCTGCACCCTGGGGCGGCTGGTAATGACTCAGTGGCATACACTGGTCCCTGCCACCATGTGGAAGACCAGAGCTGAGGTGGTGCCCCTGGCTTCAGTCTGGCCCAGCCTGGCTGCCGCAGGCATTTGGGGAAGTGCACTAGTAAATGGAAGATTTCCATTTCTGTGTCTGTTTTTTTTTAAAGATTTTATTTATTTATTTGAGAAGTAGAGTTACTGACAGTGAGAGAGAGAGACAGAGATAAAGGTCTTTCTTCCACTGGTTTACTCCCCAAATGGCCTCAGCAGCCAGAGCTACGCCGATCCAAAGCCAGGAGCTTCTTCCGAGTCTTCCTCGTGGTTGCCGGGGCCCAAGGACCTGGGCCATCTTCCACTGCTTTCCCAGGCCACAGCAGAGAGCTAGACTGGAAGAGGAGCAGCTGGGACTAGAACCAGCACGCATATGGGATGCCAGCACTGCAGGCGGAGCACTAACCTACTGTGCCACCGCGCCAGCCCCTTTTGTGTCTGTCTGTTAAATAAAGGCAGACTGCCTTTCAAATAATTAAAAAATTAATAAATATTAAATGAAACTCCAGCCAATTAGTAGTTCCTCCATCTCCGTTTTCTTGTTCTTTTTAAAAATATTTGTTTATTTATCTGAAAGGCAAGTTCACGGATAGAGAGAAGGAGAGACAGAGAGAGATCTATCTGCCAGTTCACTCCGCACATGGCTGCCATAGCCAAAGCCAGGAGCCAGGAGTTTCTGGGTATCCCATGTAGATGACAGGAGCCCAAGGACTTGGGTCATCTACTGCTGCTTTACTGGATGAGAAGTGGAGCAGTTGAGACTTGAACTGGTGCCAATATGGGACGCTGATGTTGCAGGTGGCAGTTTTATCTGCTATGCCAGAACGCCAGCCTCCACCTCCCTTTTTAAATACAAATGGCAAGAAAATTTGCCTCTGTATTCTTAACCATTTTCCTCCGCCTGCGGCACCAGCACTCCAGGTTCTAGTCCCAGTTGGGGCACCAGATTCTGTCCCAGTTGCTCCTCTTCCAGGCCAGCTCTCTGCTGTGGCCCGGGAAGGCAGTGGAGGATGGCCCAAGTGCTTGGGCCCTGCACCCGCATGGGAGACCAGGAGGAAGCACCTGGCTCCTGGCTTCGGATTGGCGCAGTGCCGACCATAGCGGCCATTTAGGGGGTAAACCAATGGAAGGAAGACCTTTCTCTCTGTCTCTCTCTCTCTCACTGTCCACTCTGCCTGTCAAAAAATAAATTAATTAAAAAAAAAGAGATAATAAGGAGTACTGTTGATGTAGAAGCAGAATGTAAAATGGTTATATATATATATATATATATATTTTTTTTTTTTGACAGGAAGAGCTATAGACAGTGAGAGTGCCTTCCCGGGCCACAGCAGAGAGCTGGCCTGGAAGAGGAGCAACCGGGACAGAATCCGGCGGCCCAATCAGGACTAGAACCCAGTGTGCTGGCGCTGCAGGTGGAGGATTAGCCTATTGAGCTAATTTCAGGAATATCAGCAATGTTTAATCACATTTTCCAAATAAATTTTTACACATTTTTTCTATTAAGAAGTACTAGACAAAAACAGCTCATAAAATTTTCATGTGCTATGTCAATCTGGAGAGGGAGTTTTTTTTAAGAATTTGTATTTATTTATTTATTTATTTGAGAGGTAGAATTAGAGAGAGAGGGAGAGACAGAGAGAAAGATCTTCCATCTGCTGGTTCATTCCTCAAATGGCTGCAATGGCCAGAGCTGGGTTGATCCAGAGCCAGGAGCCAGGAATTTCTTCCGGGCCTCCCACATGGGTGCAGGGGCCAAGCACTTGGGTCATCTTCTATAACTTTCCCAGGCCACAGCAGACAGCTGGATCAGAAGAGGAACAGCAAAGGACAGAACCAGCACCCGTACAGGATGAAACAAGTTGATTTCAAACATTTCCAAACTTCAGTAAAGGCAACTAGAACAATTCAGATTCCTGAGTGGATAAAATCTCACAGTACAGCACAGACTAAAATTTTTTGCCTTAGGTTTTTCCTCTGTAAGTTGCTTATACTAAAACAAAACACGAGGAGGCAGGCATTGCACCACAGTGGGTTAGGCTGGGCCTGGGACACCCTCATCTCACACTGAAGTGCAGGTGCAAGTCCAGCCAGCTGCCTGCTGATGTCTCTGGGAAGCAGCAGCAGATGATGGCTGCAGTACTTCAGTTCCAGCCACCCACACGGGAGGCCAGGATGGAGCTCCTGGCTCCTGGCTTCAGCCATTGTGCTCATTTGGGAAAATGAACCAATGGATAGATTCTGTCTCTGTCACTCGTCCTTTGAAACAAACAACTAAATAAATAAATCTTCATCCTTTTTTAAAAATAAATAACAGCAGCCGGCGCTGTGGCACAGTGGGTAAAGCCGCCACCTGAAGTGTCGGCAACCCATATGGGTGTTGGTTTGAGTCTCGGCTGCTCCACTTCTGATCCAGCTCTCTGCTATGGCCTGGGAAGGCAGCAACAGATGGCCCAAGACCTTGGGCCCTGCACCCTTGTGGGAGACCCGGGAGAAGCTCCTGGCTCCAGATCAGCCCAGTCCAGATGTTGCGGCCATTTGAGGAGTGATCCAGTGGATGCAAGACTTCTCTCTCTCTGCCTTTGTCTCTGTAACTCTGCCTTTCAAATAAATAAGTTAAAAAATTTAAAGAACATAAGTAACATTAAAAATGATCTTCACAGGGGAGGAAAAAAAACTTTTCCTATTATCAGAGCAAGCCTAATACTGAGCCCTTGAAAGTCCATGTCAAACTTTGAAGGCAATAAAAACACTTCAGAGTAAGCCTGACACTTACATATCATATTACACATTTACTAAAATAAATACTGAGGAACAAGCTACACATG
Organism: Sylvilagus floridanus; assembly: GCA_949820135.1. Lineage (NCBI taxonomy): Eukaryota > Metazoa > Chordata > Mammalia > Lagomorpha > Leporidae > Sylvilagus > Sylvilagus floridanus. Next base: position 735,621 of record OX463246.1, read on the forward strand.
CAGAGTATCTGAAGGTTACAGAGCTACTTCAGACCAACGTCTTCCATGAGAGATATGGCTCAGCTGCTTTTCTAAGATCAAAACAGACGTCCATACTTCATAATCTGGTCCTCCAAAGTGGGATTTTTTCTTGAGTTCTGTCATTGCATTTTTGTATGCTTCCTCTACTCTTCTTCTCTTTTCAGTTTCCTATTAAGAGAGAGGGAAAAAAAGGAAAATATCATTTAAAGTGGGAATTTTAAGTAGTGAAGTCTTTTAAGTGGTTTTCCTCTGCATTTCAGTGTTATTTTACAATTTGATCAAACACTAATTTTACTCCTGTGAAAAAGAAGAGCATTATTCTATCTGATGAAACGTTGTCCTCTGAGCTATATACTTCATAGAAACTATCAGCATTTCAATCTCCACTCCCTTAGTGGAGAGGCATTTGGCACAGTGGTTAAGATACCAGGTGGAGGCTGGTGCCGCCGCTCAATAGGCTAATCCTCCGCCTGTGGCGTCGGCACACCGGGTTCTAGTCCCGGTCGGGACTCTGGATTCTGTCCCGGTTGCCCCTCTTCCAGGCCAGCTCTCTGCTGTGGCCCAGGAGTGCAGTGGAGGATGGCCCAAGTGCTTGGGCCCTCACCTCATGGGAGACCAGGAGAAGCACCTGGCTCCTGCCTTCGGATCAGTGCCGTGTGCCGGCCACAGCGGCCATTGGAGAGTGAACTAAAGGCAAAGGAAGACCTTTCTCTCTGTCTCTCTCCCTCACTGTCCACTCTGCCTGTCAAAAAAAAAAAAAAAAAAAAAAAGGACACCAGGTGGGACATGTGCATCCCATGAGGGTGTGGCTGAGTTACATACACACTACTGCTGACCCTGGCAGGGAGGCAGTGCAGAGGGGGAGAATTCAACTAACTGAGCGGGAGATCTGGAATGAGTTCCGGACTCTGTCTGTGACCCAAATTCCTGCTCATGCACACTGTGGAGGCAGCAGGTAATGCTGAGGGATACAGATGGAATTCTGGGCTCCTGGATTCAGCCTGGCTCAGCCGTGGCTGTTAGCGGCATTAGTGAAGTGAACAAGTAGCCAGAAGATTGATTCTCTCTCTCTCTGCTTTTCAAAAGAAAATACATAAGAACTTAAACAAAAAAAGGTCCACAGAGAACTTACACAGGGGTAACTACTTCTATATACTACATCTGAATTAAGGTAGTACACATCAATAAAGTTAGCTCCAGAGATCTTACTAGGTGATTTCAGTGTAGGTAGGAGGAACAGGACTATAGATCTGCTAGAATGGCTGAAATTAAAAAGAGCACATACAACTTTGCTTTGTACAGATTTATTTATTTATTTTATTATTTCAAAATAGAAATGGTGGTAGATTTTCTAACTGGTGGTTTCCTCCCCAAATGGCTCAAACAACAAGGTATGGGCCAGGCCAATGCCAGGAGCCAGGAAATCCATCCTGGGCTCCCACGTGAGGGGCAAGGACCTAATTAACTCCCACCAGCACCCACTGTCTTCCCACCCAGGTGCTCTGACTAGGGAAGAAGCTTTGCAAGTGGCAGCTTAACCTGATGCGCCACAGTGCTGTTCCTTGTCCTCCCCACCCCCAGCAATGCTGTCAGGAGCAAAGTGCAAGCTGACGTCTCATACGCTGATGGGAATGTAAACTAACCTAACAGGCTTCAGAAAATCCTTCCCAGTATCCACTAAGGCAAAGTACATATCCTACAAACCAGGGGTTTATTCCCAGGTATTCAACCATGAGAACTTATACACCAAAATATATACATGAGAATCTTCAGCAGCTTTTCCATAACAGCCAAAAAACGAAAACCAATAGCCCTCCACAGGAATATAGATTAAGTGAAACTGTAAAATTAAAATGCATTACAGTCCAATACTATCTAACAAAGAGAAAGAATAAACAAATCACTAAATGCAGCAATATGCATAAATATCACAATGCTGAAGACAAAAAACAAACAAAAAAAACCCTTGATTAACAAATGTATTTTGTGAATCTATTTATACGATGGCCCAGACAGGCAAAATCAATCTATGAAACAAAATCAGAACCGTGGTGTTACATGTTTTTCGGGATTTGTCTCCCCAAACTAATTCAGATGTTTAAACCACAAAGTCTACTGTTAATGGCTAATAGAAAAAAGAGGAGGCTTGTCTCAATTATGGTGTCTGAAGTTGGGGCCTTGGAGAAGTGAATGAATGAGACTGGGTCGCCAGGGCCACGATGATACTGTAAGGGAAGATGAACAGTGGGCTTTCTGTATCTCTCTGCACCCTGGTGCACCGTGGGGCTGTCCCTCCGTCCTCTTCTCACCTAACCAGATGCCTAACCCAAAGGGTCTACTCACTTGTACACAGCGAGCAGCACTGTAAGCTGAAATAACCTTTGTTCCTTTCTAAGTAACTCTTCTACTACAGGTAGAGTGTGGAAAACCTGACTAATACATGTGGTCAGCTCTTTGGGTGGTTGTATTGGTACAGCTAAGGGAAGGGCATGAAGTTATTTTCCAGGGTATTAGAAGTCATGATGACCAGTTACAGGGTGTATCAAATTGTAACCAAAACAAACAGTACACTTCAATCTATTTATACTATACCTTAATTTCAATATGCTTAGTCTACTGGATAAGGCACGAGTTAAGATGCTATATCTTACTCTGAAGCACCTCTCTTCAATTCCTGCCTCTGGCTCCTGATTCCAGCTTCCTGCTAATACAGACCTTGGAAGGATGGATCAATTAATTGGGTTCCTGAGACTCATGTGGGAGTCCTACACTGAATTCTTGGTTCTCAGTTTTGGCCCCCACTGTTTAGAAAGGCAATCAGCACTTGTGAGTGCTTTCTCCCTTTGACATTCGAATTAAAAACAAAAAATTTTGTTTTAAAAGGTGAGTAAAATGCTCATAGCAGTAATATTTCTATTTTTAAAATAAACTAAAAGTTCATTTCTTTTTATCTGTGTGAAAGGCAAAATAACAGAGAGACAGAAAGAAAGAAATCATCCATGTCCTAGTTTACTGCCCAAAAGCCAGGAGCCAGAAACTCCGTCGAGGTCTTCCAGGTGGGTGGCAGGGACCCAAGTACCTGAGCCATTATCTCCTGCCTCCCAGGAAACATATTATCAGGGAGCTGACTCAGAAGTGGAGGTGGGACTTGATTCCAGGCACTCTGATAGGAGATGTGGAAGTCCCAAGCTATGGCTTACTTAACCCACTGTACCACAGTACCAACATGAGCAGTGACATTAAAAATCCTCAAGGGCAAGTGAAAAGACATGTATGTGGAGCCACATGCCTGAGTCTATTCATGCAGACACATCTATATTAAATAAATACGCTTTCTCTTACTTAGAACTAAAATTGGTAAAATAGGATTTCTACTTTTCCTGCACAGGAATGCCTAACAACTAAGTATTCTTCTTCTACAGGAGTAGATTTTTATTACAGGCAACCATGAAAAGCTATCACCATTACATATTATTAACTTCCAACTCACTGAAAGAATATTAGGATCATCATTTTACATCCACATAAAAGTATAATTAAACAACCATATTAGTAAATACCTGTTATTATCAGCTATTTAATTGCTCTCAGATTTTAGGCTCCTTGAGGGATTATTTCCTGCTCACTGTTTTCCCATTATTGGCTTAAACCCAGGCACACCACAGGTATGCAAATACTTCTAGAGATATACAATTTCATAAAACCATGTTGTTATCATTGTCCTTTCTTTTTTAAATTTTTGAATTACCTAAAAGATAAATACCTTGCTAAACACCTTTCTCGGCAAGTTTCTACACACAATAAACACCAGAAAGTTCTTGAGTAGACAGTTGTTCATCAACAAATCCACACATTAAATTTGTGTGTGTGAACACAAATATGCACATGTGTGTATACATACTTGCATTCCATGTACAATTTAACTGGGATTCTGTACAGTGGAAAGGATAAGTAAGATCTGACACCAGTCAGCCCCATAAGGTGATTACAGATTACATTATTTTCTGGATTCCAAGGATACAGCCATCTTTTCCGGGTGTTCCTTGGTTAAGAATACTGCACAGAGAAGCAACAGAAGTAGTTGTTTTCAGATTCATTGATGTTCTCTGCATATTGCTATGCAGTAAAGAAAGAGAATGGATAAAAATAACAAGTTTGAGGGCAGAAGCTAATCTCCCTTTTCAAAATAACAAATCTGAATACTGAAACACTGCTATATAATGTAAAAAGGTTTTCTCAAAACATTTAAAAAAAATTTTTTTAAGACTTATTTATTTTGTTTGTTTCAAAGGCAGAGATCGATAGATCTTCCATCTGGTGATTCACTTCCCAAATGGCTGCAATGGCTGGGGCTAGGCCAGATCAAAGCCAGGAACCTGGAACCCCATGTGGATCACCCACATGCATGACAGGCACTCAGAGACTTGAGCCATCGTTTCCTGCTTTCCCAGACACATTTGCAGGGAGCTGGATTTGAAGTGGAGCAGCCAGAACTCAAACTGGCACCCATACAGTAACCAGTGTCACAGGTGGTGGCTTAATCTGCTGTACCACATGACCAGTCCGAAAATTTCTGATGCAGTGTAGTTACAGTAGATGATTGAAGGATATGTCATTTCAACCCCACAAAGAGTATGAAATCTCCACACAGTAGCTCCCAAAGCACTGTGGTTCATGGTCTCACTCTCTGTCTGTTAGCCAAGGTCATCCAGAAGGGTAAGTATAGTACAGTAAGACACAAAGTGACAGACAAGACTGATTGCCTTGGCCGGCGCCGTGGCTCAACAGGCTAATCCTCCACCTTGCGGCGCTGGCACACCGGGTTCTAGTCCTGGTCGGGGCGCCGGATTCTGACCCGGTTGCCCCTCTTCCAGGCCAGCCCTCTGCTGTGGCCCGGGAGTGCAGTGGAAGTTGGCCCAAGTGCTTGGGCCCTGCACCCCATGGGAGACCAGGAAAAAGCACCTAGCACCTGGCTCCTGCCATCGGATCGGCGCGGTGCGCCGGCCGCAGCGCGCTGTCCACGGCAGCCATTGGAGGGTGAACCAACGGCAAAAGGAAGACCTTTCTCTCTGTCTCTCTCTCTCACTGTCCACTCTGCCTGTCAAAAAAATAAATAAAAAAATAAATAAAAAAATAAATTAAAAAAAAAAAAAGACTGATTGCCAAGACACATTCATCTTTTATTACAGTGCACCGTGACACATCTATTCTATCTTACGCCCAATTTATAGATCAAGCTTTATCACAGGTAGTATGTACAGGGAAAAACATATTATACATGCAGTTTGGTATTATCCATGGCTTCAGCCATCCACTGGGGGTCTTGGAATGTATTCTTCACAGATAAGGGGAGTCTAATACTCCACTTTAAAGCAATATTTTCATAAAAATTGTCTGTTTTAAAAGAAGACATACTGAGAGTTCACTTGCTTTCACTTGCCTCTGTACTGAGCACTTCTCTTCTGACAAACACGGGCATCTTTCTGGATACACAGCACTATTCAAAACTGGCCATTCTGCCAGAACATCAGATAGGACTGGTCAAACTGAAACACCTTCAAATACTGCAAGCCATAAAACTTAACTGATGAGTGAGAAGACACAGGCAGGTTTCTAGCCTGGTCTATGGAGCTGCAGTATGAGAACAGAAAAAATTGTCTCACTCTGCTTCCTAACACCTCTGCACAAGTTCCTGGTACACATTTCCTTCTTCTATGCAACAGTGATGTTGGACTAGAACTAGATTCTAGGTATGTGTCAATTCTAACATTTTGCTATTTTACCAAAGTTGAATTACAAAGAGAAGTTTTCCCAGGAAACAAATTCACGGAGCCATACTTCACACCAGAAATTAAAGACTCACACTGTAATGTATTATCAGAGCTGTAGTTCAAACAAAGGTGGGAAAATGTGAACACAGGGAAGTGTTCAAACAACACAATATGTGTTACCTGATATCACAACAACCCTGGGAAATGCACTGTTATGATGGTAGTAAGTAAATGTATAACTAAATAAATTGGGGCTTAAGAAGTAAGTTCATACAACTTAAATACAGTTTTACATACCACATACAATAAAGGTAGGTATGGTTCATCACCCCTATCCCAAAGCATTATTAATCCCATCATAAAAATGTTTAGATTAAATCCTATCAGGAAAGAATACTGCATGGTAACTAAATAAATTACTGGAGAATCTTATTAGGAATATGAGTTTAAGATTCTCACAAAATTTCAGGGGAGTTGTAAACTGCCCACTGCTTCCATCAATCAAGTACATTACTCTCTTAAGAAGTTACTTTTGGTGAAAAGTTCAATCAAGCAATGAAAAGCAGGAGAAACCGGTCTCACCTTGTCGTGCCTCTTCTGCCAGCTCTCCTCACGTTTCACCATTAGCTCAATACAATGAGAAAGCGTAGCAAGAATCCCAGCAGTAGTTGCTTTAAAAGTGATCGCTTCCCCTTTGAAGTCTATCCCATTGATTCCTTTTGGTGTTACATGCGGAAACACTGAAAAAGAAAAGTATTCATTAAAAATCTTTCAAATGAAGAATTCTTCATTACAATTAAAGATTAAAAATATTTATTAAACTAGCAAGCGTAAACATATGTATGGATAACAATTATTCCCCTCTGGCCCAACATTTAAAAATCTTCTATCCACGCTCTGGGAGCAAATACGCTCTGTGGCAGCATTATGTACTCACAAGTCCTTTTCTTCAGATTCTATTTCCTGAAACCCATTTGCTGTGCTGCACCCAGTGAATCAAGTGATAGGAGGAGCAATACGGAACAATATTCCAGCAGCTTACAATGGGACCTGATTGTGGCAAGAGCTACCTGACATTTTAAGAAACCTAGAACTTAAAATATCTAAATATAACCTATAAAATTTAATAAGGCAATATAAAAGTTGGAAAACAAATATTCAAATTTAAGTCTGGGACCAATGCACATATTAAATAGTTTACATTTCATAATCTGAATTCACAGCACTGAAATGAAGTCTTTAAAAAATCACAAAATGCAGAGAGAGCATAGTATCTTAATCTATAGCTAACAAAAAACTATGCCAATAGAACTCTTACCAATGAAATGACACTTCTGTGAAAACTCATATGCAGATAGGACCATAAAAGTATAATCAGTAAGAGCATACAGTAATAAACTATACTTCATCAGTGTTTAAAATTTCTGCACTTGAAGATACTGATATAAGAATTAAGAAAAAAGCTATAGACACACATAAACATCTTTGCATAGCATCTATTAATAAAGAACTTATCTCTAGAACATACCAAGCAACCTTTATAAAGTGAACAAGGGCTAGCGCTGCAGTATAGTAGTTAAGCCTCTGCCTGTGGTGCCGGCATTCCATATGGACCCCAGTTCGAGTCCCAGCTGCTCCTCTTCCAATCAAGCTCTCTGCTAATGGCCTGGGAAAGCAGAAGATGGCCCAAGTGCGTGGGGCCCTGTACCCATGTAGGAGACCCAGATGAAGCTTCTGCCTCCTGGCTTTGGCCTGACCCAGCTCCAGCCATCTGGGGAATGAACCAATGGATGGAAGATCTCTCTATCTGAAACTCTGCCTCTCAAAAAATGAATAAATAAATCTTAAAAAAAAAAAAAAGTGGGCATACTGTCAACACCCTTAACTAAGGAGGAGGCACAGATAGCAAATAACACAAAAAGACAATTAACATACTTGCTACTAGGGAAATAAAAATAAAACCATAATGAAATATCACTTCACATCTACTAAAATGACTAACACTTAACAGGACTGACTATAACACAAACTGGTGGGGATACTCAAGAACTAGAATCATATATTGCTAGTAAAAAATATCGGGCATTTCTTTTAAAAGTTAAAACATCTACTATATGATGTAGTATTCCACTCCAGGGTATTAAAACCAGGAGAAATAAAATGTATGCTCACACAATGGCAAATGATCACAGTGACTTTATAATAACCTACAGATAAACTGATAACTGTTATATATCTGTATACTACTCAGCAATGAGAAGAAATCACCTAACGAGACATGAAGAAACAACAGTCTCAAAGTGAAAAAGAATCCAGGCCAAAAAAAAGGTGCATTATATGAGTCCACTTACATTAAGTTCTAGAAAATGCAGATTAATCTACAGGGAAAGAAAACAGATCTGCAATTGTTTTACAGTGAAGGGGATGACAACACAGATGGACAAAATTTTGAGGTGACAGATATGTTAACTACGTGTTGACAGTTTCATGAAATATCTACATGCATTAAACTACACACTTAAATCATATGTCAATTATATACCTATAAAGTTACTTTTTAAAAATATTTTATTTATTTATATAAGAGGTAGAGTTAGAGAGAGAGACAGAGCGAAAGACAGAAAGAAAGGTCTCTCATCTGCTGGTTCATTCCCCAAATGGCCGCAACGGCCGGAGCTGGGCCGAGCTGAAGCCTGGAGCTTCTTCTGGGTCTCCCATGTGGGTGCAGGAGCCATCTTCTACTGCTTCCCCAGCCATCGCAGAGAGCTGGATGGGAAGAGGGGCAGACAGGACACAAACTGGTGCCCACATGGGATGCTTGCGCTGCAGGCAGAGGCTTAGCCTACCACACCACAGCGCTGACCCTAAATGTATGAATTTTTTAAAATTTTATTTAAGTTATACCTTAACGTTAAGTGCTGACCCTCAACGTATAGGTAAACCTATCAAACTTTAAAAGTTTTCTTTGCCAGACTAAAAACCCTTTGTATGAATGTTGTAACTTCTATACTTTCCACCATTTTTATAAATTACTACTTTACAGATGACCATACTTAGAAATTCAAACATATCTAGGTCTTATAAGAGAATATGTGCAAGTAATAATGGGTACTCACTGCTAAATATTTGCTAATCTATATACTTACAAGTCAGTGTATGGTGAAAACAAAATGACATGTCTGAAAAAATTCTAGCAATACAGAAATGTACCTCTTTAGTTACACTTACTACTTTTAGAAAGAGCCACCTCAAATCCTTTTCAGAATGATACAGACTTCTATTGCTGATTTTGAAGCTTTTCAAATAACATTTGGAAAAATAAGGGTCTCACACAGTAAGCACTCTGAAAAAATTTCTCTCACATTGTATTGGTTAGAACACGAAAGTCGGAGTAAAACCTCATCTTCATTTGTCATCCACCAGGCTCCTCTAAATACTGGTTACTCCAACTGTTTTCTCAGTCTCCATCTTACATGATACAACCTCAGCTTGATGGAAAAAGCTAACTAAAACCCCAAAGTACTTGCTAATTTTAGATGATCACACAATGTCCAAGGTTCCCCCTGAAGACATTCCTAAAGAGATAACAGGACACTGCCAATGACACACTGTATTTAAAAAAAAAAAAAAAAAAAAAAAGAGGAAAATTTAACTACACATATGAAGGGCTAAAATGGAATAGGGTCAATATATTTACTTTTTCTTTTGTCATTTATGATTTGCCTAACCAAAGATCATAACGCTTTATTCCCATATTTCTTCTAAGAATTTTAGTGTTAGCTCTGGTGTTTAGGTCTTTGATCCATTTTGAGCTAACTTTTGTATTTGGTGTGATAAGAGGATCAACTTAATTCTTTTACATATGGATATCAAGCTGTCCAAGCGATCCCAGCGTAACTGGCCCTACACTGAATTTTCTTGGCACTGTCCCAAACTGACTTGCCTGCAAATGTGGGAGCTTACTTCCAGACTCTCAATCCTATTTGATTGCTTTAAGTGTCTGTCCTTATGACAGACACACAGTCTTGATTACCACTGCTCTGTACTAAGCTACAAAACTGCAAACTGGGAACCCTCTCTTTGTCCAAGATTGTCTGGTGATTCTAGGTTTCTTATATATCTATATGAGTTTTAAGATCAGTTTGTTAATTTCTGAAAAATAGCTACTTAGAATTTTCAGGACGGCGCCGAGGCTCACTTGGCTAATCCTCTGCCTGCAGGGCCCAGTCCCGGTTGGGGCGCGGGATTCTGTCCTGGTTGCTCCTCTTCCAGTCCAGCTCTCTGCTGTGGCCCGGGAGTGCAGTGGAGGATGGCCCAAATGCTTGGGCGCCTGCACCCACATGGGAGACTAGGAGGAAGCACCTGGCTCCTGGCTTCGGATCGGCGCAGTGTGCTGGCTGTGGCAGCAATTTAGGGGGTAAACCAATGGAAGGAAGACCTTTCTCTCTGTCCCTCTCTCTCACTGTCTAAATTGCCTGTCAAAAAAAAAAAAAAGGATTATGGCATCTGTAAAGACTCAATTGTACATTTTATTTTTAATATATATTGTATATATTTTATAATAAATGTACAATTTTATTTTTAAAATCATTTTTGTTTATTTATTTGAGAGGGAGTAAGTACTCTAATCCATTGGTTCACTCCCCAAATTCCTGAAATGGCCAAGGTTGTGCTGTGGCCACAGCAAAGAACTGAGAACTCAATACAGGTCTCCCATGTGGGCAGCAGGAATCCAGCTTCTTGAGATATCACTACACGCTCCCAAGGTTGACATAAGTAGGATGCTGGGGCAGAGAAATGAACTGAGGAATTCAGATAGGAGAAATGGGATTCTTAACCACTAGGCCAAATGCCCATATTGGATGCCTTTTCTTTTTCTTATCTAGGGTCCTGACTACGAAATCTAACGTAATACTGAGGTTAGCTCAGGGGTTTTAACAGACTTTATGTCAAAAATTTTACCTACTGGTATGATTAAGTAGTTTTGGTCTTTATTCTACTGATTATATTACACTAAAAACTTGTGGCCTTCAAGGATTGTCAGTTTAATCTAAGTCAACTTGTTGCATGTATTTCACAGCATTCCCCTATATTTTTTATTATTTAAGATCAGTAGTAATGCCTTTCTTTTCATAGTGGATTTTAGCAATTCTATTCCTCATATTTGGTCAAAGGTTTGTCAATTTTTTGTTCTTTACAAAAACATCTACTTATAGTTTCACTGATTTTTCTATATAGTTTTTCTACCTTTCATCTTTTATAGCAATGGTGTTTCAACTACAAATTTCTCTCCAAGTATTTCTTTCGCCATAATCCATTTTGGTATGCTGCATTTTTGTGTTTATCCATATCAAAAATCTCCTTTCACCCGCTGAATAAGGGTGCTATTTTACATATATTTGTGAATTTTCTGAATTTCTCGTTACTGATTTTATTCCACTGTGGGTGGCAGATACACTCGGTATGATGTCAATCCTTTTAAATCAATCAGGGTTTATCTTATGGCCAAGCAGAGGGTCTATTCTAGACCATGTTTCTTGTGCAACTGAGAAGACCTACTCTTCACTGCTGGGTACAGTGTTCCATAGAAGGCTATTAGGTCTACTGCTGTAGAGCACGTGCACGGCTTCCACTTCCTTATTCATCTTCTTCCTACTCTTCTACCCATTATTCAAAGTTGGCTACTGAAGGCTCTATCATTATGGTCTTTTTCATTTCAACTCAGTTCTTCTGGGAACTGTTGTTAAGTGTATCTATGTATATAACTGCTGTATTCTCCTGATGGTTTGACTATCTTATTGTAGAATGTCCCCTGTTGTATCAAAACATAAATTAAGACAGTATAAAATATAAAAAAAAGAAAAATTTATAATTAGCAGGTAAGAACTTAAGCAGATTGCGAAAACTATCCTATCATCATCTGTAACTCTTGAAACCTGTTGTCAAAAGAAGGTGCTTCCTTATAAGGCTCCAAAAATTTCCTTCTTATAGACAGCAGGCCAATTAATGGCTGCTTTACACGGTGATCCGCTGTCAGGAAGATCCAACACAGGCAGTCCACCCCAAGTAGCACCTGTTCCCAACATGAGGAGCCCCAGGCACTGGGCAAGCAGCTGTCGTGACAAAAACTGGCTTCTGCCAACCCTGCCAAGAACAAGGCCACTGGAAGTGGAACTGCCCTGAGCGTGCACACTCTGCTCTCTGCTGAACCATCCGCCTGGCCTGCCCAGCTGTATTCTCTCCATTCCACCATGTAACCTCGCTCTCCCAAGTCTGAGTGACTGGGCACTCACTCATCTGTCCCTGCTGTTCTGACGGATGCCCTATCCCCAATAAAACCTTTTTACTTTAAAGAAAATGTCTTCCTTAATCTGATCTACATTATTCTAATTGTCTTTCTTCTCATCTTTGCACTCCCTGGGAATTTTACTCATGTTATAGTCTTTGTTCCAGTCCCCCAGCCTATACATGTAATATTTACTAGCAGGTTATCATTAAGCATAGCTTTCAAAAATTCTTTGCACCAAAATAAACTTATCTTTTGGGACTAGCACTATGATTTAGCAGGTAAAGCCACCGCCTGTGGTACCAGCATCCCATATGCACGCTGGTTCAAGTGCCAGCTGCTCCACTTCCAATCCAGCTCTTTGCTATGGCCTGGAAAAGCAGTAGAGGATGGCCCAAGTCCGTGGGCCCCTCAACCGTCATGGGAGACTCGGCTGAAGCTTCTGGCTTTGGATCAGCACAGCTTCGGCCATTGCAGCCAATTGGAAAGTGAACCAGTGAATGCCAGACCTCTCTCTCTGTCTTTACTTCTTGAACTCTGACTTTCAAATAAATAAATAAATAAATAAATCTTTATACACACACACACACACTTATCTTTTTTTTTTTTTTTTTTGACAGGCAGAGTGGACAGTGAGAGACAGACAGAGAGAAAGGTCTTCCTTTGCTGTTGGTTCACCCTCCAATGGCCGCCGTGGCCGGCGTGCTGGGGCCGGCGGACCGCGCTGATCCAATGGCAGGAGCCAGGTGCTTCCTCCTGGTCTCCCATGGGGTGCAGGGCCCAAGCACTTGGGCCATCCTCCACTGCACTCTCTGGCCATAGCAGAGAGCTGGCCTGGAAGAGGGGCAACTGGGACAGAATCCGGCGCCCCGACCGGGACTAGAACCCAGTGTGCCGGTGCTGCAAGGTGGAGGATTAGCTTATTGAGCCACGGCGCCGGCCACATATATATTTATCTTTTAATTCTAGTTTTTCCTTGAACTTCCTGAAGCATTCTGATCTTTAAAGATGGCCCTAGTGGTGAGAATCACTAGCATGTCCACTCCCAAGACCACAGTATCATTTCTGGTTTTCAAGATTACTGGATCTAGTACTAAAAACCTTTCTGTATTTCATAGATGAAGGAAATAATTCCAGTCTACAATCAAGCAACTGCAGATTTAACACTACATATTCTGCTCACTCCAACAGATTATTCATGATGCTTCTGACTATCTTATTCCTGGAGTTAACCACAGGACAACACACTCCATACACAGTGGTTAAGAGATGTAACTTCCATCAACATTAAGAAGAGAAGTAGTTTAAACAATGAACTCAAGTGTACTTGAAACGCAATTCATGATCCAAAAATTATGCAGAAATCTTGTCCCATATTTCTCTAAATGACTTTAAAAACCTCATCTTCTGCTGCTTGGACTCAAAGCTCTCTTTTCCGAGGGCTTAGGAGGTAACAAAGGGACATGCAATAACTATAAAAAGTTACTTATTTTTTAAACTGATTTTCATATTTTAGTCAAAGTACTATTGATTTAACAAGTTTAAAAAGTCAACCAGAAGTGTGAGAATTCTAATGGTGAGCACAGGGATGGCTTGTCTGACTTCCTCCCACCCTATGATGATGACTTTCAACTCTGCTAAGTTTTCTTCTGGCAAATACCAAACCCTTTATTTCTTAAACATCACTCACTCATCATTTTGGTTCTGGGTGTTATCTATGGACTTCATGATTCCGTAAACGAAGCTTGGGTTCCCCATGCATCACTCTTTTTCTATTACTGTGTTTTCGATAGAGACTTGGTAATACTTTTGGTTACAATTATATGAATTGCTGGCATAATTATGAACAAGCAAACAGTGTTGTCTGCTGAGCCAAGCAGTTATATTATAATCATGGTTCCTACCTTATCTATCCTTTTGCTTTACCTGGAGTTAATGAATTGCCTCAGTAAAAATAATTGCTAAGTTTTCTGTGTATTCCACTAACTTTTCTCAAAGGAGTGAACACAGGGTTCCCACAGAGTGGTTCTCAAGTGAGCAGTACCCAGCATCATCTAAGGACTTGTAACAAACAAAAAGACTGAGGCCCTGCCTACCTCACTTACTGAACCAGAGCATTCAAGAGTGGCGACCAGAAGCCTGTCTTTCCACAAGTCCTTCAGCAAATTCTGATACATGCTAAAGTGTGCGAACTCTGCAACCTTCCACCACCACCAATCAATAGTCCTGCCTACATGGTTAAATGTGCTGGTGAATTTACCACTGATGTTTCCTTCTTTAGTGTTTACTACGAGTAGGATGGGCTGGTAACTAGACCTTTGTTGCAGTCACACGCCTTCTTTCCTTTCCTCCTGTGCTAAAACACTATGTCCAGGATCCCTGATTTCCTTTCTTGGTTTAAGGCTCATCTGGTAGAAGAGTAGCTTACTGCTGAAGGTATGTGGAAAATAATTTTTTTTAAAGATTTATTTATTTGAAAGTCAGAGTTACACAGAGAGAAAGAAAAGGAGAGTCAAAGAGAGAGGTCTTCCATTTCCTGGTTCACTGGCCACAGTGGTCGAAGCTGTGCCGATCTGAAGCCAGGAGTTTCTTCCAGGTCTCCCACATGGGTGCAAGAGCCCAAGCATTTGGCCTACCTTCTACTACTTTCCCAGGCCAAAGCAGAGAGCTGGATCAGAAGTGGAGCAAAATGGTATGCTGGTAATGCAGGTGGTGGCTTTACCTGCTACGCCACAGTTCCAGCCCCAAAACTAAATGTTTAAACCTCTAGGGTATCTTAAAATACCTTTACTTCAGCCTCATATCTTATTGAAAGTTTGGCTGGGTATAGAACTGAAGACTGAAAATATTTTCTGTGAGAATTATGAAGAGCTGGTGCCGTGGCTAACTTGGTTAATCCTCCGCCTGCGGCACCGGCATCCCACATGGGCGCCAGGTTCTAGTCCCGGCTGCTCCTCTTCCACTCCAGCTCTCTGCTGTGCCCTGGGAAGGCAGTGGAGGATGGCCCAAGTGCTTGGGCACTGCACCTGCATGGGAGACCAGGAGGAATCACCTGGCTCCTGGCTTCAGATCAGCGCAGCGCCGGCCGTAGCGGCCATTTAGGGGGTGAACCAACGGAAGGAAGACATTTCTCTCTCTTTCTCTCTCTCACTGTCTAACTCTGTCAATTAAATAAAAAAATTTAAAAATTTAAAAAAAGAAAATATTTTCCATGAGAATTATGAAGAGCATTGTTCCACCTTTTGTGAAGGCCAGCACAATTCTTATTGAGTTTCTGACCTAGGATGTCACCTATTTTCCAATCCCATCCCCATCTTTTGCTGGAAGGATGCCGCCTGCCTTGGTGAGGGAACCATCTTGTTGTCTTTTTTTTGTTGTTTTTTAAAGATTTATTTATTTTTACTGGAAAGTCAGAGTTACACAGAGGAGAGGCAGAGAGAGAGAGGTGTTCCATTCACTGGTTCACTCCGTAGTTGGCTGCAATGGCCAGAGCTGTGCTGATCCGAAGCCAGGAGCCAGAAGCTTCTTCCAGGTCTCCCATGTGGGTGCAGGGGCCCAAGGACTTGAGCCATCTTCTACTGCTTTCCCAGGCCACAGTAGAGAGCTGGACTGGAAAAGGAGCAGCTGGGACTTAAATTGGCGCCCATATGGGATGCCAGCACTGCAGGCAGCAGCTTTACCTGTTATGCCACGTCGCCAGCCTGTTTTGTCTTCTCCAGCCCCACTCAGTTAGTTGGGTGTACACAGGTCGTTTTTGAATCCTATGAAACCCTCATGTTGGTTCTTTGATAACTCTCTCCCTGTAATTCTGTTCCCCCATTTCTAACCTAAATCCTATGTTGGGTCTTCTGGGTAGGTCCTCAAATTTTCTCTTTTCTATTACTTAGCTTTTTTTCTTTTTTTCTGGGAGTTTTTCTCAATATTATAGACAACTCTGCCTACAAAGTTTTAAAATCTTCCTTTTATAACTTTTAATTTCCTAGAGTTCTCTCATGTCAGCAATAAAATTATTTTGTTTTGTTACTGAAGACATTAAGTACAATTTTCTTCTGTTTCCTACATAGTCTGAGTTTCTTTTTTCAGTTTCCATGTGTTGGTTAGCTGTAAGGAGGCTACGTTAAGTATCTGGAGATCTGGTAGGTCCAAAGGTCTGAATACACTAAGCAGTGCCTTTCAACTACTGGACTCCATCAAAAGGTGACCTGGCAGTGAGATAACCTTGTCACATGAGTCCCTCAGAACTCTAAAGTCTTGGCTCTGTGACCACTCAGTTTCTCTAGCTCTCTTCTGTATCAGAAATAAATGCCTTATTGATAGGTATTCTACAAACACAATAAGAAAAGGGGTTTGGAGATTACACCCTTCAGAGTACAGACTTTTAGCTGCTACTGACTCTAGAAGTCTCCCATTCAATTTCTAGAGAAAACAGGCTTTCATTTCTTTTAGGGGAGTGTAAATAAGCTACGCAGGATGGAGGACTGGGCCTGGGAGTTTAACAATGTCTTTCAATAATTTTCTAATGTTCATAGAAAACATTTTTTCTAGTAACACAGATTATTATTTTGAAAATAACAGGTAACTAACAAAACTTTCCCAAAATAATCCTCTAATTCCATAAAGATTATATTAATCTGGATGACTTGATAAATGCCAGCACTTCAGTCATGAGTTTTAAGGACAAATTATAAAGCAAGGTCTCACATTAGCTAGTACTCTGCAAAACTGTGAGCTCAGTAGATTAAAAGGAAGAAAGGGAGAACCATAATGAAAATAAGAAATAAACAGGAAAAGAGGACAAAGTGGGGGAGGAGAAATATTAGATTTTACTATCAAGAATGGATTATTTTAAGATGATCTCTATAACAGAAAACTATTTTCACACATATAACAGTTTTAAAAAAACTTAACTTGGAGATGTGCTACTATAGAGGTTTTACTCGATATTCTTCACTAATTTCAACAAAAATAAGCCAAGTCAGGCTTATTTTTTCAACATTTTTCGTAACTGAAAAAAATCCACTTGTAGTAGGAAGAAATCCACTCTAGCTTTTTCTTAGGAATGTTAGAAGAGCAATGATTATAAATCACAGCGATGAACAACTGAGAATTCTAACAAGTCAGCCATTACATCAGAGCAACAAACCACCATGTGACGCCTCCATCCTGCTCGGCTCCTGTGAAATCAGAGCTCCTACAGCAACTTTCCTTTATTAACTCCGCTTTATATACTTCTCAGCAAGTACACCAACCAGAGAAACACACTCTAAAGAAATGTTCAACTCAAGTTCTGCAAGATGTCTCCCCTCCCCTAAGAAAAAAGGCTGAAATAAAAGGTCCATGGTCTTAGAATGAGCCTTCACTAGACAGTGACTTGCTGCTGTTACACAAATGTGTATTTTACAAGCAAGTCTTTTTGAAAGAAGGTATTTTCAAATAGATCCCAGTAGTTCTACTACTTTTTAAAAATTACTCAATTATATCATTATCATTTATACTGAGCTATTATATAAACCCACAAAGTAATTTTATCCAGCTGAGGAGAAAAAAAGTATCACTCACACTTTTCTTTATTGCCATTGGTGTTGTGCAAGAAGTCGCCATCAGAACGTGCAGCAGGAAAATCATCTTCATCGTCTTCTACCACTAAACAACAAACACACAGGGATATTAGCATGAAAGAAATGCAAATCAACCAGCTTCTTTATTCGTATCTTCAAATGAGTCTGTGAATTTAAGATCTTATTTGTCTTTGTGATTTCACTGGCTATCAGGGTATATTCAATAAATACACTGTGCAATATCCTTAAATACAACAGACATTACTTTAAGATTTATTTATTTGAAGGGCAGAGTGACAGAGAGAAGGGAGAGACAGAGACAGAGACAGAGACAGAGACAGAGAGAGAGAGAGAGAGAGAGAGAAAGTCTTCTATTCAATGGTTCACATACCAAATGGCTGCGACAGGGCTGGCCCATGCTGAAGCCAGGAGCCAGGAATTTCAACTGAGTCTCCCAGGTGAGTGGCAGAGACCCAAGAACTTCGGCCATCATATGCTGCTTTCCCAGTTGCATCAGCTGGGAGATGGGCTGGAAGTGGAGTAGCTAGGACTTGATTCAGCTTCGATATGGGATGATAGCATATCAAGGCTTAACCTGCTGCACCACAGACTCAATTCCTACATTCTTCCAAAATCTCTATCCATTTTCATTTGGGTAGAGGGTGGCCACTGGGTCATGAATTATTTTGCCTCTTAAGTCTTTCTATCCCTTCCTACCTACTGGGGCTATTTCCTACCTGTACAAGAGGCCTAGAAGGGCTTCAGCAGGACTGTAGAAGGATACCTTACATGTGGAAGATTCCTAAACTAGCCTCTGGGAGTCCTCAAATGTACTACTGCTGCATATGCTGGGTACATAGGAAAAAATACAGCTTTTTCCAGATGGGATATCAGTTTTGGCCCATCTCAATGTATCTGTCTGGACATCCCTTTTAATTTGTGTAATTCCACTAAAAACCAGAATCCATTTGTATTCTCCTTTTGTCTGTCTACAAATCCAATTACTTAAGGTAGCACTGATGCCTCCTAGGGTGTGTATTAGTCAGGTGCTGAGTCAAGAATTAAAGTAGAAAAAAATAAACTAAGGTACCCCAATGTGGGACACAGGCATCTTAACCACTAGGCTAAATGCCAGCCTCCTTAGGGCCGCTACCTCTTCTTCTTTTAAGGATTTATTTATTTACGTGAAAGAGTTACAGAGAGAGGGATGGGAGAAGAGAAGAGAGGTCTAAAACCTGCTGGTTCACTTTCCAAATGGCCGCAATAGCCAGGGCCAGGAGCCTCTTCGGGATCTCCCATGTGGGTGCAGGGGCCCAAGGACTTGGGCCATCCTCTGCTGCTTTCCCAGGCATATTGGCAGGGAGCTGAATCAGAAATGGAACAGCCAGGACTTGAACTGGTGCTCATATGGATGCCGATGTTGCAAGTGGCGGCTTTACCCACTACACCACAGTGCTGGATCCAGGGCTGCTTTATTTCACAGGTTGAGAATGCCTAATCTGAAATGCTCAAAAAACTCTCAAACTTTTTAAAGCATTGACATGACAGGACGAATACAAAATTCTGCATCAGGGGCCGGTGCAGTGGTGAAGCGGGTTAAAGCCACTGCCTGCAGCATTAGCATCCCATATGCGTGCTGGTTCGAGTCCTGGCTGCTCCACTTCCGATCAAGCTCCCTGCTAATGTTCCTGGGAAAGCAGTGGAGGATGGCCCAAGTGCTTGGGCCCCAGCACCCACTTGGGAAATCTGGAAGAAGCTCCTAGCTCCTGGCTTCAGATTGACTTGGCTTTGGCCATTGCAGCCACTTGGAGAGTGAATCAGTGGATAGAAGACCTCTCTCTGTTTCTACCTCTGTTTGTAATTCTTTCAAATAAATAAAAAATAAATCTTTAAAAAAAAAAAAAATCCAGAGGGCTGGCCCTAGGTGTAGCGGGTAAAACCGCTGCCTGCAGTTCTGGCAATCCATATAGGCGCCGGTTCTAGTCCCAGCTGCCCCACTTCCAATCTAGCTCTCTGCTATGGCCTGGGAAAGCAGAAGATGGCCCAAGTTCTTAGGAGCCTGCACCTACATAAGAAGACCCAGATGAAGCTCCTGGCTCCTGGCTTTGGATCAGCACAGCTCCGGCCATTGCAGCCAAGTGGGGAGTGAACCAACGGATGGAAGACCTCTCTCTCTCTGTCTCTGCCTCTCCTTCTCTCTCTGTGTAACTCTGACTTTCAAATAAATCAATCTTAAAAACAAAAACAAAAACAAAACTCCAAAATTCTACATCTAACTTCATTTGACCTCATGACAGGATACAGTCAAAACATAAGCACACTAAACATTCTGTACAGAATTACCTTTAGGCTACGCCTACATGTGTATGAAACTCAAATATATTTCTAGTCTAGACTTGGGTCCTTTCCTTGACATACCTCCAAGTAAAGCATATACCCCAAGGGATGAAAAGTAAGTGAAATCTGAGACACTTCCAAGCATTTTGGATCTGGATACTTACCCTGGGTTACTAAGGAGCTCCCCTTCCTACAGAGAAAATATCTCAACTCACGTCTGAGGCCTGCGTCTCCGCCTCAGGACCTCAGCTATACAAAACATCTCCACTTACTTCTGCGGATGTACAACCCAGTTCAACTCCCTTCTCCCTCCTTGACTAAATGATAGAGACCACCCTGGAAAACACCTATTTCTGCACGGCCACTAGTTACTGAGCCATCTCATCTTTTCACCTAATTACTGAGCCATCTCATCTTTTCACCTAGTTACTGAGCCATCTCATCTTTTCACCTAATTACTGAGCCATCTCATCTTTTCACCCCCTGCTGAAAACACACTTGTCCCAACTCTTCCACACCACCATCTTCTATTATCACCTTCCAACACCTCAATTTGTTTCTATAGGGCTGAGTGGCATCAGTCTGATATTCCCTGTCCTCTTCCAGTGCTGTTCCCCCCTGTCAACACCCACAAGAAACCCTCCACAGACAGCGAGAGCCCACATTAACCACTTCCCCAGACTCCATGGGCCTTCTCCTCAGCAGTCACCTGCAAATGGGTCACTCTAAGAAGCCCATCAACAGTGCTGTTTCCCATCATTCCTTACGGGACAAGCTCCTGACATGGACACAACACTGGGCTAGCAGCTGCTCTTAAGTGCTACTGAACGGCCTGCACCTCAGTCACCTCACTTGGACGAGCTCTGAGTTATCGAGGTGTACTTCCTTATCCTATCCCTCAGCACACTTAGGCTATATTTATTTGCAATTTTGCAACTGCCAAGTAAGCCTATTAACTACACATTCTTGGGTCACCATCTATGCTGTTCCTCTACCTTCAACTTGAGAGTTGCTACATATCACTCCACAAAGGCAGGAATTCATTCCATTTAAAGAAAAAAATTCACTTCTGTCATAAGGCGCTTGAAAGGGAATATTAATTGAGAAAATTAGCTACCACTAAGAAGGGATCATGCACAGTATTACTCTTCAACAAATGCATTAACATGTTCTATTTTTTTAATTTGACAGGTAGAATTATAGACAGTGAGATAGAGATACAGAGAAAGGTCTTCCTTCTGTCGGTTCACTCCCCAAATGGCCGCCATGGCCGGCGCGCTGGGATGATCCGAAGCCAGGAGCCAGGTGCTTCCTCCTGGTCTCCCATGGGGTGCAGGGACCCAAGCACCTGGCCATCCTCCACTGCCCTCCTGGGCCACAGCAGAGAGCTGGACTGGAAGAGGGGCAACCGGGACAGAACCGACACCCATATGGGATGCCGGCACCGCAGGCGGAGGATTACCCAAGTGAGCCATGGCACCAGCCCCGCATTAACATGTTCTAAAAAAATTCCTGATGAGGGACCTGCATCATGGCACAATGGATTAAACTGCTGCCTCTGACACTGGCATCCCATATGAACATGGGTTTGAGTCCCAGCTACTCTACTTTTGATCCAGCTTCCTGCTAATGCATCTAGGAAAGCAGTAGAAGATGGCTCAAGTTCTTGGGCCACTACTATCCATGTACAAGACCCAGATAGAATTCCAGGTTCCTTGTTTCAGCCTGGCCCAGATCTCCTGCTTCAGAATAGAACATAATACTTTCCCCCTAAAGATTTATTTATTTCTTTGAAAATAAAAGTTAAGAGAGACACAGAAAAAGACAGAGAAAAATCTTCCACCTGCTGGTCACTCCCCAGATGGTCGAAATGGCTGGGGCCGCGCCAGGCTGAAGCCAGGAGCCAGGAGCTTCTTCCAGGTCTCCCACGTGGATGCAGGGACCCAAGCACTTGGGCCATCTTCTGCTGCTTTCCCAGAACATTAGCAGGGAGCTTGATCAGAAGTGGAGCAGTAAGAACATGAACCAGGGCCCATGAGATGACAGCATTGCAGGTGGTGACTTTACCAGCTAAGGCATAATGTCGGCCCCAAAAGATAATCTTGAGTTCTACCTGCCCCACAAATATCTGGCGGACTAAGGTGAAAGCTATGACACAATGATTTCTCTACTGAGCTGCCCGTACAATTCTAGTGATCACCCCACAGCACTTTTCTTGTCTTTTAGCACTCAACACTTCTCAGGCACCAGGTAGGTTAACTGTGCTTCTCAGACTACCCTTCACCACAAACCAGACAGACACAGATAGGCTTTCTCAAAGCTGAAGGTTCTTCTAAGAAAATCAACTGTCGGCCGGCGCCGTGGCTCAACAGGCTAATCCTCCGCCTTGAGCACCAGCACACCGGGTTCTAGTCCCGGTCGGGGCGCCGGATTCTGTCCCGGTTGCCCCTCTTCCAGGCCAGCTCTCTGCTATGGCCAGGGAGTGCAGTGGAGGATGGCCCAAGTGCTTGGGCCCTGCACCCCATGGGAAACCAGAATAAGCACCTGGCTCCTGTCATCGCATCAGTGCGGTGCGCCGGCAGTAGCGCACCGTCCGCGGCGGCCATTGGAGGGTGAACCAACGGCAAAAAGGAAGACCTTTCTCTCTGTCTCTGTCTCTCACTGTCCACTCTGCCTGTCAAAAAACAAAAAAAGAAAAAAGAAAATCAACTGTCATAGTCACCCCTTTCTCCTCTTTGACCTCCTGACCCTGATGCTTTATCTGACATCCTAACATTTCTGGTGACATTTCTACTTGCCAAGACTGAGCACTGCAGTGAACGTGCTGTGTAGGTATCAGTGTGAAACCTTGTGACAGAGGAGGCAACGGCAGAGCCGCCTAGGCGGTCCTGCTTCCACAGCTGCTTTCCATGCACCCAGTGCTAGTAGTAAACATTCTTTTGGTCAAATTCCATGGCAGACAGGAACCTGGTACTGGTGTGAGAGGTTGTGCAGGGGGTGATGTTGTGGAGAAACAGGGTAAGCCGCTGCTTGTATCGCAGGCATCCCATGTTAGAGTGCTAGTTTGAGTCTTGCCTGCTCAACTTCCCATCCACCTTCCTGCTAATGTGCTTAGGAAGGCAGCGGTGATGGCCCAAAAGTCTGGGCAGCAGCTTTACCCAGTATGCCACGGCACTGGCTCCAGTGATTCACATTAAAGAGAGGTTTTCAGGGTGCATTCTAACACAATGACTGATATCCTCATAAGGGAAATTTGGTCACAGACACAGAAGGATGGTGATACGAAGACACAAAAGATAGTGTTCGGGGCCGGCACTGTGGCTCAGCGGGATAACGCCCTGGCCTGCAGAGCCGGCATCCTATATGGGTGCCGGTTCGTGTCCTAGCTGTTCCACTTCAGATCCAGCTCCCTGCTAATGGCCTGGAAAAGGCAGCAAAAGATAGGCCAATGGCTTGGGTCTTCATACCCAGGGGGCACACCCAGAAGAAGTTCCTGGCTCCTGGCTTGGCTCAGCCCTAGTTGCTGCAGCCATCTGGGGGGTTAACCAGTGGATGGAAGAGCTCTATCTATGTTTCTCCCTCTAACTCTAACAAATGAATGAATCCTTTAAAAAAAAAAAAAAGTATAGTACATTTTAAATAACAATTCAATTGCTCCTATTTGGGGGAAAAAACGTTAAAGAATCAAAAACTTATCAAATACAAAGAATTTTTTTTTTAAAAGAGAGGGAGACAGAGAGAGAGAGAGAGAGAGAGAGAGAGTGTACACATGATTCCATCTCCTAGTTCACCCCCACAAATGGCCACAAAAACTGGAGCTGGGCCAGGCTGAAGCCAGGAATCAGGAGCTTCTTCCAGGTTTCCCACAAGGACTTGGGCCATCTTCCACTGCTTTCCCAGGAGCATCAGCAGGGAACTGGATCAGAAGTGGAACTGCTGGGACTCAAACCAGTGTTCATATGGGATGCTGGTGTTGCAGGTCACAGCTTAAACCGTCATGCCACCAGCACCAAGAATTTCAAGGCTATTTAAATTAAACAAAATTAAGTTATTTTAAGAGGAATATGGACTTCTGCTTCTGGTCCAGATGGATTAACAGGGTCTGAATGTATTCTCGATCATGAAACTCAAAAGCTGGACAAAATTATTAAACACTGGTTTTCCAGACCTTGGATATAAGCCCACCAAGGATAGTGACCCGGATGGCTAGGCAAGAGGCAATGAGGTGAAGCTCCAGGAGAGCTTCAGCTCAGTGCCTGGGGGGGTCTCCAGGTCGTGCACTAAAGGAAAACCAGAAGGTGCCCTGCAGACTCCATCAGACGAGAACACGGCAGTTGGCAGCCCACTCAGGAGAAAGAGACACACAGAAGGCTGGAGATAGCAGCGGCTCCACTCTGAGTGCCCAGCAAATAGCCCAGACAGCAAGGGACCTACAGGGGCCAGGGAAAGCACCTGTTCTCAAAGTGCAGGCACAGAAAACTGGTTGGAAAACTCACAGGAGTCTTGTCTCAGGAGTGGGAGAAATGCAAACACATTGTGAAAGGCTCTGAAGCTAAGCATCAAGCGCATGACAGTGCTGGGAGGCAGACTGTGGTAAGCACGCGCACGGTAAGCCATGAACTGCCCCTAAAACAACAAGGAATAGCTAAGAAGCCAAAAAAGGAGATAAAATCAAAGTGTTGAAAAAATACTTAATACAAAAGAGGCAGAAGAAGGGAACAAAGAACAGAGAACACAAAAAGAATCTGAACTCAGATCAAACACATATAAAACCATGAAATGTGGCCGGCACCCCGGGGTTCAAGTCCTGGCTGGGGCGCCAGATTCTGTCCCAGTTGCCCCTCTTCCAGTCCAGCTCTCTGCTGTGGACCAGGAAAGCAGTGGAGGATGGCCCAGGTGCTTGCGCCCTGCACTCGACTCGCATGGGAGACCAGGAGAAAGCACCTGGCTCCTGGCTTCAGAGCGGCACAGGGCACTGGCCTCAGCGGCCATTTGAGAAGTAAACCAACGGAAGGAAGACCTTTCTCTCTGTCTCTCTCTCTAACTCTGCCTGCCCCCCCCCAAAAAAAAAAAACAACAACCATGAAATGAAATAATCTCAAGCAACCAGGTTACATTGGGAATCAACAGCCAGTTAGCAATTTTGTCCTCACGGTAAATTAAGAAGGAAAACTGAAGAACAGATGTTGGCCACAGCAGTATCTTCAGCACAAACAAAAGAAAAACTAACTTTCAAGCTCACATTAAACATTATTTGAAGTTGGTAGCCACGGTAGTTTTAACACCCGCTGGCACACCCAAATGCCCTATCAGTGCCTAGAGTAAGACTCCTGGCTCTACGCTTGATTCCAGCTTCTGGCTAACATGTATCCTGAAAGGCAGAAGCTGACGTCTCAAGCACTTGGGTCTCACACGTGTGAGACTCGGCTTGTGTCCCTGGCTCCTGGTCTGGCCTGGTTCTAGCTGTTGCAGACACATGGGGAGAGAATCTGCTTGGAAGGGAGCTCTAAGCTCACTTTTCCTCTGCCTTAAAAAAAAAAAAAGGTTAATAAAAGATTATATCTAAGTTTTTAAAACAACTTTAAATAAAAATCATTTTTTAAAAATATTAATTTATTTATTTGAAAGCTAGAGTTACAGAGTGGGGGGATAGGGAGGCAAAGAGATCCTCCATCCACTGCTTCACTCCCCAAATGTCTGCAATGACCAGGTTAAAGCCAAGAGCCAAGAGCTTCATCCAAGTGTCATATGTGGGCAGCAGCCATCCCACTCACTTGGGCCATCCTGGCTGCTGAGGCACATCAACAGGGAGTTGGATTGGAAGTGGAGGGCCAGGACATGAACTCACACCCATATGGGATGCCAACACTGGAGTGGCACCTTAAGATGCTGTGCACAGTGCCAGCCCCTAAATAAAAATTATATTTAAATGTATATGTAGTTTAATTGATTTCTTCCTGAGAAAAAAGGCAGAGACTAGGGGAATAGAGAGAGAAAAGGGAGCAGTTACTGAGTACAGCAGTCAACATGCTGCTGGGGAAGTGAATATCCCGTATCACAGGGGCTGGGTTTGATGCCCACCTCCAGCTCTGGATTCCAGCTTCCGGCCAATAAGTACCCCGGGAAGAAGCAGGTGATGCCATTCATGTGCCACCTGGACTGAGTTCCAGGCTCCTGGCCATTAGTAGCATTCAGGGGAGTGAATAATGGATGCGAGCTCTGACTGCTTCTCAAAATTCATACAAAGTGCAAATGCACGAGAGACAAAGAAAGGAGAGTGATGGAAAGAAGAGGAAGAGTAGGAGACAGGGAAAGGAAATGATGATTCCAGCCTTGGAAGATTCATCATATGCTTATCTCTGTGAGACTCTTTGCAGGGTACTTACTAGACAAAATTGGAAGTACTCCCTACTACCAAAATAGCAGCATTTTTTAGATGGAATAATCATTGAAAAGTCTTCAACAGTATCTGATATGGATGACAGAAGTGAATTTTGATGTATTATTCTACTACCCAAGTTATGAGGACATTGAAATATGTTACAGTGGTGGTATGCAGCAAAAGGTGACTACAATTACCCTCATCACTTACAGACTTTACATTTGAAATCTACAGGCTCTACACCCATTCATTCTCCTAGTGAAAGTCGTGGAACAGCCTAATTAACCTTTATCCCTTTGGAATTCATCTCTGGAGACAGCATCTGCACAGGCATCAAAGTACTTTTGCAGGGTATCAACCTGTCTGCACAGGATGTCTCGGAAGGTTTCCATCTCAGCCAACTTCTCACGTAAACTGTGGCCTTTCTGTGAAACACAAAAATTGGCAATGTAATTCCAATGAATCCAAACTGGACTGTGTTGGGTCCTATGCTATTTCACCACCTTTTAAGGTCTGCAGCTTATCAGATAGAGCGTGGGATAAAGAGAATGTAAAGTTCAGTGTAATATTCCCAAGAATAGGCTTGAAACTGACTAATCTATTGGCTTTAGCGTGACAAACCTGTAGGAAATACGAAAGCAGGAATGCCAGTTAATCTGCTAATACCTTGTTCACTACTGTTCAATTTGATATTGTGACAAAACACCATGATAGACTTTGAAATAGGCAAAACCAATGCTGGATCAACTTTCAGAGTCAAGGTTATCATCACTGATGGGACCTTCAGGGAAGGGCTTTCTCTCATAATTTAAAAGTTTTTTACCTTTACCGCATTTGAGCTATTTTATAGCTCTTTTAGTGGACAACTGAGAGCTATAAATGATTTTTGTCCATAAAGACAAAACCTTTGTCTGGTGCAAAGGCAATGATTACTATCCGTGGACACATCACTTTTACATTAGCAAATTCATTTCAGTATTACTCAAATTCTCCCTTGAACCAATTTTAACATGTATTCTTGTACGCCATTTATGAATTAACAAAATTGGTGGGTTCATTTTGTAGTTTTGGATTTTATCACTTAAAAGTTATTCTCTAAGAACTTCAATAAACTGATGTTGTAGGAAAGGTCTTTCAAAAACCTATCAAATTAGGTCTGTTCACAACAATACTAAATGTACTTAATTTACATTGCCTTACCCTGAAGCACTCCCAACACAAACCTTGAATGAAGAGGTGGAAGTTGCAGAATAGCCACTAGCTCCAGACACCAATGACACCATTGAGCCATGTCTACGCAAGCTGGATTCAGATCCATATCCAGATTCAGTCTAAATGGAAAGTAAACCATAAAGATCTTATATAAAAACAAAACGTCTCCTGCAAATAAATAAGGTTATTATAGTAATCACTGGCAGTTTGGATTCCGGTGTTGTGGCTCAGCAGGTTAAAGCCACGGCCTGCAGCACCAGGATCCCACATGAGCAGTGGTTCAAGTCCTGGCTTCTCCACTTCTGATTCAGCTCACTGCTAGTGTACCTGGGAAAGCAGCAGGGGATGCTCAAAGTCCTTAGGCCTATGCATCCATGTAGGGGAAATGGAGAAAGCTCTTGGCTGGCCCAGCTCTGGTAGGTGTGGCCAATTTGGGAGTACATCAGCAGATTAAAGATCTCTCTCTATATATATATCTCCTTATCACTCTCCCTGTAACTCTGCCACTCAAATAAATAATAAAAAAAACTAAATAAAATCCATTAATTGATAAGCAATGCCTTTCAATTTCTATTTACCATTTAATTTAGAAATTTACTGAACACCCAACCATACATGGGCTAGAAGTCTACAACAGTGTTTAAAAACAGGAAAACTACCTCAGGTAGTACAATTTCAGAAACAGAAAGTAGAATACTGGTTACCAGGGACTAAGGAGAAAGAAAAGGGAATTAGCAGTTAATGTGCAGAATCAGCTGAGGAAGATGACAAAGTCCTGAAGATGGAGGGTGGTAACGGTCGGACAACAGTGTGAATGTGCTTCATACCAAAAAACTGGTACATGTAAAAGGGGTAAGTTTTATGCTCTATACATAATACTACAATTCTTAAAAATGGATAGGGTGAGGCAAAAAAATAAGACAACTTCCAGTACTGCTCCTCTGAGGATCACTCTTCCTGGCACAGCTCAGCACTACCTCCACGCAGCCTTTCCTATGATTCCAAGGTGGAAATCAGAACATTGGCTAACGTTAGTCATCAATTACCTAAAGTGTATGTGTGTGTGTGTGTGTGTGTGTGTGTGTGTGTGTGTATTTTTTAAAGATTTATTTTATTTATTTGAAAGTCAGTGTTATAGAGAGAGAGAAGGAAAATCAGAGAGAGAGAGAGAGAGAGAGAGAGAGAGAGAAGTCTTCCATCAGCTGGTTCATTGCCCAGTTGGCTGCACCAGCCCCTAAAGAGTATATTTTCAAATCCTCATCATTACTGCACTGTAACTTAAAAACCAATACCAAGGCCGGCACTGCGGCTCACTAGGCTAATCCTCCGCCTGTGGCGCCAGCACACTGGGTTCTAGTCCCAGTCGTGGTGCCAGATTCTGTCCCGGTTGCTCCTCTTCCAGTCCAGCTCTCTGCTGTGGCCCGGGAAGGCAGTGGAGGATGGCCCAAGTGCTTGGGTCCTGCACCCGCATGGGAGACCAGGAGAAGCACCTGGCTCCTGCCTTCGGATCAGCATGGTGTGCCGGCTGCAGCATGCCAGCCACAGTAGCCATTGGAGGGTGAACCAACAGAAGGAAGACCTTTCTCTCTTTCTCTCTGTCTCTCTGTCCACTCTGTAAAAAAAAAAAAAAAAAAAAAAACCACCAACATCTCATATGAAAGTCGTTTATGGAGGCCGCCGTCTGCAGTGCCAGCATCCCATATGGGCACCGGTTCAAGTCCCGGCTGCTCCTCTTCTGATCCAGCTGTCTGCTATGGCCTGGGAAAGCAGTGGAAGATGGCCCAAGTTCTTGGGCCTCTGGACATGCATGGGAGACCAGGAAAAAGCTCCTGGCTCCTGGTTTCAGATCGGCGCAACTCCGGCCGTTGTGGCCAACTGGGGAGTGAACCAGCGGATGGAAGCCCTTTCTTTCTCTCTCTCTGTGCCTCTCCTCTGTGTAACTCTTTCAAATAAATAAATAAATCTTAAAAAAAAAAAAAAAAAAAAAGAGTTCTACTGCGATGAGGCTGGAAGGGTTAAACCAAGGCCTTATCGCACACCCCAGTTCTACAGTCTTAAGGAAAGGCCCAGCTAAGTGTGGACTAGAAAGACAAATGTTAAAAGGAAAAAACGTACAAGGGCAGAAGAAAACAAAGACACTGCACATCACCACCCAAATGCAAAATGGAACTATGGAAGTGGAGGACTCTGATACCTGCTCCCAAATTATCTGGAATTTCAGATCTTCCTTTTTGCATGTTGTAAGTCATTCTTTTGGGTGTAAGTTTTTTTTTTTTTCCTTTCTAAAGATTTATTTATTTATTTGAAAGGCAGAGTTAGAGAGAGAAAGAGGACAAACACTTTCCAACTTCTGGTTCAATTCTCAAAAGGCCACAATGTTCAATGGGTGAGCAGAGGCAGAGAGAGAGAGAGAGAGAGAGAGAGAGAGAGAGAGAGAGAGGGAGGGAGGGAGGGAGGGAGGGAGGGAGGAAGGTCTTTCATCTGCTGGTTCACTCCCCAAATGGCTGTAAAGTCTAGAGCTAGGCTGATCCAAAGCCTGGAGCCAGGAGCTTCCTCTAGCTCCCCATTATGGGTGCAGGAACCCAAGGACTTAGGCCATTCTCTACTGCTTTCCCAGACCATAGCAGAGAGCTGGATCAGCACCCACATGCGATGCCAGCACTGCAGGTGGTCGCTTTACCCACCATGCCATAGTGCCAGCTCCCAAAATTAAAGTTTTCATGTGGTCTGACTTACCTATGTTTTTCTCTAGTTGCCTAAAACTTTGGTATCAAATGCAAGAAATCATTGCCAAATCTTTTTTTTTTTTTTTTGACAGGCAGAGTTAGAGAGATAGAGAGAGAGAGGTCTTCCTTCCATTGGTTCACCACCCTAAATGGCCACTACGGCTGGCGCGTTATGCTGATCCAAAGCCAGGAGCCAGGTGCTTCCTCCTGGTTTCCCAAGCAGGTGTAGGAACAAGGACCTGGGCCATCCTCAACTGCCTTCCTGGGCCACAGCAGAGAGCTGGACTAGAAGAGGAGCCAATTTAAAAGTACATCAGCAGTACAACTGGGACAGAATCCGGCGTCCCAACCAGGACTAGTACCCGGGGTGCCAGTGCCGCAGGCGGAGGATTAGCCAAGGGAGCCACAGCACCGGCCATTCCCAAATCTTATATTTAGAAGCTTTTGCTTTATGTTTTCTTCTAAGAGTTGTCATCAGTTTAGGTCTTACATTTACATCTTTAAATAATTTTTGATTCTGTATATGGTGTAAGGTGGACATCCACTACAAGTGAATAACTAGATTTCCCAGTAACATTTGTTGAAAAGACTCTTT
Organism: Sylvilagus floridanus; assembly: GCA_949820135.1. Classification (NCBI taxonomy): domain Eukaryota; kingdom Metazoa; phylum Chordata; class Mammalia; order Lagomorpha; family Leporidae; genus Sylvilagus; species Sylvilagus floridanus. Next base: position 766,509 of record OX463246.1, read on the forward strand.
TCCCCCATTAAGTGGCCTGACATACTCACACCAAAACCATCTCACCATGTATATGAGGGCTGACTTCAAGACTGTTTTATTCAACTTATCTATATATCTGCTATTGTAAGATTATCACATTGATTTGATTACTGTTTTTTTTTCTATACTGTTTTGGTATTTAGGATTCCTTGACATTCCTTATTGATTTTAAGAGGGGGTTTTCTATTTCTGCAAAGAAAAAAAAGTCACTGGTAACATGGTAGGGACTGCACTGAACATACAGATAACTTGGAGTGAAAGGGATGTTTCAGTAACATTAAAACTTCCAAACATGGAGCGTGCCTCCTTGTATTTATTTTCCACCATTCTCACAGCAGTGCTTTGTGCTTTTCATTGTGTAAGATTTTTTTGTTTATTTGGCTAATTCTTAAGTATTTTATTATTTTTGACAATACAAATGCAGGTGTTTTCACAATTAACTTTTTAGGCTGCTTACTAATAATGTATAGAAATTCAGCTGATTTTTGTGTGCTTTGTATCTTGACACTTTGCTGAATTATTAACTCTAACAGTTTTGCTCTGTGTTACCTCTGGCACTGACTATAAAGTATCTGTGAACAGAGAGCATTTTACCTCTTTACTTCCAATTTGACTGCTTTGTATTTCTTTTCTTGCCTTACTGTTTGGGGCAGAACTGTTAGTACTGTGTTGAATAGAAGTGGCGACAGCTGTCATCCTTACATGTTCCTGATTTGGGAGGAGAAGCTTCCTGCTTTTCACCAGAGTATACTGTTGAAGTTTTTCATATAAGATTATGGCTTTTATTATGTCCAGGTGGTTTCTTTTCATTCCTACTCTGTTAATTGTTTTACCTTTTGTACTAACTTCGGTCAAAAAATTTTTTTTTCGTATTTTTGAAAAGATCATCCATTACCTTCATGCTATTCCTGAGTATTACAGTGATTTTCTTATTTTGAACCATCATCACATTACAGAGCTAAATCTCATTTCTTCATAGGCTGTTGTATGTGGTTTGCTAATGTTCTATGGAGGATGTCTTCACTCATTTTAATTTTTATTTATTTATTCACAAGTTAGAGTTACAGACAGTGAAAGGGAGAGAGAGAGAAAGGTCTTCCATCTGCTGGTTTACTCCCCAAACGGCCGCAACGGCCGTAGCTACGCTGATCCGAAGCCAGGAGCCAGGAGCTTCCTCTGGTCTCCCAAGCAGGGGCCCAAGGATCTGAGCCATCCTCCACTGCTTTCCCAGGCCACAGCAGAGAGCTGGATTAGAAGAGGAGCAGCTGGGACTCGAACTGGCACCCATATGGGATGCCAGTGCTGCAGAGGATTATCCCAATGTGCCACAGTGCGAGCCCCTGCATTCACTTTCATAAGAGACACTGGTCTATAGTTTTCTTGCAGCGTCTTTGTCTAGCTTTAGCAAAACTGGTTTCAAGGAGATAGGAATGTTCCATCTGTTCAATAACATGAAAATGTCTGGGACAGACTAGTGTTCGTACTTGTTTAAATATTTGGTAGAACTTCTACAAGTTAACAGCAACACAAAAACGGAGTTGAGGAATGGGCAGACACTGTGATGTAGCAGGTTCAGCAGTTGCTTGGGACACCTGCATCCCATACTGGAGTGTCCGTTCCTGTCTTGGCTATTCTGCTTCCATCCACTTCCTGCTGATGCATCCTGGGAGGAATAAGATGATGGTTCATGGCTGGCACCGAGGCTCAATAGGCTAATCCTCCGCCTTGCGGCACCGGCACACTGGGTCCTAGTCCCGGTCGGGGCATCGGATTCTGTCCCGGTTGCCCCTCTTCCAGGCCAGCTCTCTGCTGTGGCCCGGGAGTGCAGTGGAGGATGGCCCAAGTGCTTGGGTCCTGCACCTGCATGGGAGACCAGGAGATGCACCTGCCTCCTAGCTTCAGATCAGCGTGGTGTGCCGGCCGCAGAGGACATTGGAGGGTAAAATAATGGCAAAGGAAGACCTTTCTCTCTGTCTCTCTGTCTCTCTCTCTTTCTCACTGTCCACTCTGTCAAAAATAAAAAAATGATGAGGAAAAAAAAAAAAAGATGATGGTTCATGTGCTTGGGCCCAGGTACACACATGGGAGGCTCAGGTGCAATTCTGGGCTCCTGGTTTCAGTGTGGCCCCGTGCTGGCTGTTTTGCACATTTGAGGAATGAGCCAGCAGATGGAGAAAAGCAGTGACGTGCACATATGGGAGCACACTCTCTCTCTCCCCTCTCTTTCAAGTAGATGAAAATTAAACTTCTTTATAATGGGCAGACTTGACACTCCTTCAAAGAAGATACAGAAGTGGCTAGTAAGCACCTGAGAACATGTTCGACATTAACAATCATTAAAAAATTGCAGATTAATATTCTAATATTAATTATTAGGTATAAGTGTGCCAATTTTAAGGAATTAACTGTGTTAAATCCCATTTTTTAGCATAATTCTATGTGGTTTTCTATCCAATATTAAAAGGATACTAAAGTCTCCAATTATTATTTTTTACTTCAATTCTAAGATTTTGTTTCTCATTTCTGATGTTGTCACAGGGTGTGTGTAAATGTCTTAACTGCTAATTCTTCTTGTAGTAAATATTTTTTTGCAAAGTCCTTCTTTTCTTCTTTTTGAACCTCTTCTGATTTCAAGTCTATTCTGTCTGAGATTTTATGGCCAACTCTCTTCTGGTTTATTTACATGGATTTTCAATCCCTTCCTCCCAAGTCTTCCACCTTCCATCTGCTTATAATTCTGCATCTAGATTGAATATCCTGTAGATAACACACAGAGGAATTGTGTGCTCTTATCCATCCTGCCAAACTCGGTCTTTCAACTGTGGAACTTGACTCATTTAAAGAAATTAGTAAAAAGGAGAGAATTATTTCTGTCATTTTGTTATTTGTTTCCTTTTTTTTAATATATACATATCTTTTTATTTGACAGGTAGAGCTATAGACAGTGAGAGAGAGAGACAGAGAGTAAGGTCTTCCTTCCGTTGGTTCACTCCCCAAATGGCTGCTATAGCTGGTGCTGCGAGTATCCAAAGCCAGGAGTCAGGTGCTTCTTCCTGGTCTCCCATGCGGGTGCAGGGCCCAAGCACTTGGGCCATCCTCTATTGCCTTCCTGGGCCACAGCAGAGAGCTGGACTGGAAGAGGAGCAACTAGGACTAGAATAGGCACCCATATGGGATGCAGGCACCGCAGGCGGAGGATTAACCAAGTGAGCCACGGCCCCATTGTTATTTGTTTTCAATACATCTTATAGCATTATTCCCTGCATTTCTGATATTACTGTTACCTTTTATACTGAGCTGAATTTTTGTGTAGTGTAGTGTTTTAATTTCCCTTTCTGAGTATTTCCTATAGCTATTTTCTTTTTGGTTACCAAGTGGGATTACAATTTACTTCCTAAGGTTATAATACTCTAATTAGAATTTATACCAGGGTAACCCAATGACATACAAAAATTCTGCTCCTTTATTGATAGCTGTCTCTAACTCTTTCAAATGCTAATGTTTCAAAATTACATCTTTTTCATTGTGCTCCAAAACACTAGCTTGTTTTGATAGGTCTATTTTTCACATATCGTTTTCTTGAGTTTCTCCGCTTCCCATTGCTGGCTCCCTGAGCACACTGAAGGAGGTGATTAATGTCTGCCTAGCATGTCCACCATCAGATTTTTGCCAGGGTCAGTGTCTACTAATGCATTTTTTTTTTTCTTTTGAAAGGGCCTTACTTTTCTGCTTACTTATATATCTTGTATTTTCTTTCTAAAAATTAGATATTTGATCATAATAACTTGCAACTCTGGAAATCATACAATTCTGTTAGCACATGATTTTATCATTGTAGGAACTCTGCATGCCAAGAATTGGTGTGAGGTATAAAAGTCAAGTCTTAGGTCTTTCCTGTGCCTTTCCCTGCGCACACATGGTCATTTTAATTTTCTCACATATGCAGTGCTTTTTGTATGTCTTAGTCTTTGATATTTGGCTTGTAAAAGGGAAAACAAGAAAAAATGAAAGGGTCACAGAAAGGCACACCGGATACTACTTCTGATGGAAACAGAGGAGTCTGCAGATCAGTAACAAGCAGAAATAAGAGCAAAGATCTCTGACATTTGAAGGAAAGGGTCCTTTGGGCTCACACTGGCTACCACCAACTGCGTGCAGTCAGCTCCAGAAACACAGGCAATGCATGCCAAGAACTGGGGCTGCAGGACTGGTAGCTGTCACTGACTTGTCTGTGAAGTATGTGACTTTCTATGTGACTGGCAAATGACAGATTTGTGTTCAGGCAGGCGGATCCTTTTTTTTTTTTTTTTTTTGACAGGCAGAGTTAGACAGTGAGAGAGAGAGAGACAGAGAGAAAGGTCTTTCTTTTTCCATTGGTTCACCCCCCAAAGTGGCCACTACAGCATGCACGTTGCAGCCGGCGCACTGCGCTGATCCGATCCCAGGAGTCAGGTGCTTTCTCCTGGTCTCCCATGTGGGTGCAGGGCCCAAGGACTTGGGCCATCCTCCACTGCCCTCACGGGCCTCAGCAGAGAGCTGGACTGGAAGAGGAGCAACCGGGACAGAATCCAGCGCCCTGACCGGGACTAGAACCCGTTGTGCCGGCGCCACAGGCGGAAGATTAGCCTAGTAAGCTGCGGCGCTGGCCATGCAGGCTGATCTTTTAACCTGTGTGACATTCACTTACTTTGTCACCTATTTTTTTTATTACTCCTACCCTACTGCTATGCTTCATCGCTCAACATCACACAAGCAAAGGGTCCTCACCAAACATAAAATATTTTTAGTAATTAGCTAAAAAGATTTGGTTGATGGGGCCAGTGCTGGGGTGCAGCGGGCTAAAGTCCTGGCTTGCAGTGAACCAGCATCCTATATGGGCACCTGTTTCAGTCCCAGCTGCTCCACTTCCAATCCAGCTCCCTGCTAATGCGCCTGGGAAAGCAGTGGAGGATGGCCCAAGTCCTTTGGCCCCTACACCCACATGGAAGACCCAGAAGAAGCTCCTGGCTCCTGGCTCCGTATCAGCTTAGCTCTGGCCATTGTGGCCATTTGGAGAATGAACCAGCAGATGGAAGACCTTTCTCTCTCTGTCTCTACCTCTGAGTAGAGAGGTATACCTTTAAGTATAAAGGTATTTCTGTAACTCTTTCAAATACATAAAATAAATCTCTAAAAAATAGAAGATTGTTGATGATTCTAGGTCTTCCACATGGTTGCAGGGACCCAAGAACTTGGGCCATCTTTTGCTGCTTTACCAGGCACATAAGCAGGGAGCTGGATCAGAAGTGGAACAGCAGGGATTTAAACTGGTGCCCAAATGGGAATGCTAGCCTCTCAGATGGCAGCTTTACCGGCCATGTCACAATGTCAGCCCCTTTTTGATTTTTTAGTCAACATTCTAAGATAATGCCCAATATACTCAGCAACTAAAATTAGAAAAGCCTGTACTATTGTCAACATGTGAAAGCCATGCCATATACAAATAATCTCACCAACACAGAAAAAAGCAGAATCCCATTTGTCCTAGTGACTGTCAGATATTTTCCCTCTTAATAAAATTTCAATACAGTATCAAGAAATAGAATGAAACTTCATTTTCTTTGATATCTTCTATCAACAATATGGAACAGTTATTCAACTCTAGATTAACTGGGATTTTTTCTCTATAATTTTATCTAAAGAAACATTTATAAGCAACTTACAGATCAATAAAGAATAAAGGAAGAAGCTGAAAATCTAGTTAACAGTCACCTAAATTTTTAGTGTGAAATATGTGGTAAATATTAAAAAAAGGACTTCCAAATCTGGTAAGCCTCAAAATACATTTGAGGATAGTATACTTTGTAAGTATCAATTGCACCCATTTCTTTTTTAAAGGCAATCAAACGTATTCTTTTGTTGTACTCTGGAAAATGTCAAGAGATTAGCACAGTTAGCAAGAGTCCAAGCTGAAAAGAAAGCAGGAGAAAAAAGGTCATGATAAACAAGGAAACAGAAAGAACAGGATGGGAGAACAAAAGTCATGAACAAACAGGAAGCAGGAAAGGGAGAGAGGACCTCCAGGAAGAAATCAACCAACACTAACTGTAGCTGGGGAGAGCAAAGGAGTTTTGTTAGCAACTCAGGAGTTAAGTATATAATTCCACTTCCTCTCCAAGTAGACCATTCTAACTTTCCATTTCTCAAGAGAACATAGGTTAGCCTCTATTCCCTGCAACTTCAAAGAGTTTAAGTACAATGAATGAACTTGTGATGCTAATACTTTTGAAATATTAATTTGAGAAAACATCTATGATCAGCGTTAACAGATACTGCAACACTTATTTCCAGAAGTGTGCACAAGTTACACCTCCCAACAGCAGAGCATAAGCGTACTTCAAAAAGTTTGTAGAAAAACATAATTAAAGGTTTATTTTGGGGCTGGCACTGTGGCATAGCAGGTAAAGACATCGCCTGCAGTGCTGCATCCCATATGGGCCCCGGTTCAAGTGCTGGTTGCCCCACTTCCGATCCAACTCTCTGCTATGGCCTTGGAAAGCAGTGGAAGATGGCCCAAGTCCTTGGGCTCCTGCAGTCATGTAGGAGACCCAGTAGAGGCTCCTGGCTTTGGATCTGCACAGCTCCAGCCACTGCAGCCATCTGGGGAGTGAATCAGCGGATGGAAGACCTCTCTCTCTGCCTCTGCCTCTCTGTAACTCTGCCTTACAAAAAACTAAATAAATCTTTAAAAAATTTATTTTGTGCAAAACACTCTGAAATCCACACATGCAAGGCACCTTCAAAAACTTCATGGTAAACTTTATTATGAAAAAACAATGTATGGCTTTCAAAGTTTTTTTCCACACCAAAATAAATTTATCTTTTAAATTCTAGTTTCCTACAAACTTTTTGAAGAACTCTGGTATGAGATTACCTGTTGCTCCACATTCACAGCAACATTTGGTATTCAGCTTTTTTTCTTTAAAGTGCCCTTCTGGGAGGGGGCATGGCAGTATCTTGGGGATTTTTAGCTTGCATTTCCCTGATGGCTGATGCAACAGAGACATTTTCACAAGCCTGCTGTCCTTTTTTCTTTTTATTGAGAGGTCTGAAGTACTGCCTTGATTTATTTATTTAAGGATTTGTAACTCAAGAGGTAGAGTTACAAACAGAGAGAAGGAGAGACAGAGAAAAAGGTCTTCCATTTGCTGGTTCACTCCCCACATGGCAGTTACGGCCAGAGCTGGGTCAATCTGAAGCCAGCAGCCAGGAGCTTCTTCCAGGTCTCCCACATAGGTGCAGGACCCAAGCACTTGGGCCATCTTCCATTGCATCTTCTACTCAGGCCAATAGCAGAGAGCTGGGTCAGAAGTGGAGTAGCCGGGACACAAACTGTTGCCCCCATGTGATGTCAGCACCACAGAAAGAGGTTTAGCCCAATATGCCATAGCACTGGCCCCTGCTGTATTATTTCTAAGAATCTACCTGGACAAGACATGACATAAAATCATGTCCAGTTTTATCTCAACCACCTATACAATTAGTATGATCAGCAATCTAAATATCTTCTTTCCTTACTACTCCATGTAAAAATTCTCCCAATTCTTTTTTTTTTTTCTTGACAGGCAGAGGTAAAAAGTGAGAGAGAGACAGAGAAAGGTCTTCCTTCCATTGGTTCACTCCCCAGATGGCCGCTACAGTTGGCGCACTGCAAAGATCCGAAGGCAGGAGCCAGGTGCTTCCTCTTGGTCTCCCATCGGGTGCAGGGCCCAAGCACTTGGGCCATCCTCCACTGTACTCCCGGGCCACAGCAGACAGCTGGACTGGAAAAGGAGCACCCGGGACAGAATCTGGCGCCCCAACCAGGACTAGAACCTGGGGTACCGGCGCCACAGGCAGAGGATTAGCCTAGTGAGCCGCGACGCCGGCCCTCCCAATTCTCTTTTGCCAACTTGATAATTCCCAGAGACCAATCTAGCTTAAAAGCTATAAATGGGCCATTTCCCCTCTATCCAAGAATATTTACTATATTAAGTATTTAGGTAATAGACAAAAGTCTACACTGTACATGCCAGCTCAGGTGAATACAGTTTTCAAAAACTGGAGGTAGCAAAAACTAACAAATATAAAGCTACTTTAGAAGCCCATGACAGCTGAGTACTAAAACAACTGAAGAGAAGTGTGGGTGTTAGCACAGTGACTGAGACACTGCCTGGCACACTCACATCCCACACTGCAATGCCCGTGGTTGAGTCCTGCTTCCACTGTCAGCTTCCTGCTCATCCACCCTGGGAGGCAGCAGGTGCTGGAACAAGTGCATGGAGCCCTACCAGCTACGACAGAGACCCAGTCTGAGTTCCAGGCTCCTAGCTTTGACCTGGTCCAGCCCTCACTGTTGTGGGCATCTGGGCAGTGTATGGATGGAAGTGGATGGGAGATTTCTGTATGTCTCTTTGCCTTTCAAATAAAAATAATAGTTAAAGAGTTACGTTTGCATTTTTAGTCCTTGGCCAACTAAATCAGATTTAAATGCTAAGCTTAGTTTATGAAGTGATCATTTGTAAAGTAAACAAGTATAGAAAGGGCTTCCAGTACTGGTTCACATAGTTCTCTAGTGTTCCAGTCTACTAGGAGCAGGTGTTTGGCCGAGCAGTGAAGGTACACACATCACATATCAGAGCATGTGGATTCAGCACCAGCGTCAGCTCCTGACTCCAGCTTCCTCATAATGTAGACCACGTGATGGCTGTGGATTTAGATCCTGCCACCTTCTTGGGAGACCTGCACTGGGTTCCTGGGTCCTGGCTTCAGCCCTGTGTCATCTCTGGTTGTTGCAGGCATTTGCAGAGTGGACCAGTGGATGCCAACGTTTTCCTTCTCTATTTCCCCCTACTCCTCAAATTAAAAATATTTTCAATTAAAAAAAAAAAAAAAGAATGGCACATATAGATAATTAATGACTTCACATGACTTTGATATTTAAAAACTGTCATGAGGTAACTGGTAAGTGCTGTCATCTATATATATTTAAATAGTTGTCTAGGTCTTTATTAAATTTAAGACAGCAGAGAAGATGTCAAATAAGCAAAAATTGCTCCTAAAATTAGAAAAAAGGCAGCAAAATCAAACAGATCAGATACCAGGGTTGGTGGGGGAGGAGGCTCACTATGATAATCAGAAACACGACCTTAAAAGGATCTCAAGAGCGATCAAGAGTTATTTAAATGTTGTTTTAGCCAGTGCCACGGCTCAATAGGCTAATCCTCCGCCTTGCGGCGCTGGCACACTGGGTTCTAGTGCCGGTCGGGGCGCCGGATTCTGTCCCAGTTGCCCCTCTTCCAGGCCAGCTCTCTGCTGTGGCCAGGGAGTGCAGTGGAGAATGGCCCAAGTGCTTGGGCCCTGCACCCCATGGGAGACCAGGAGAAGCACCTGGCTCTGCCATCGGACCTGGCTCTGCCATCGGATCAACGCAGTGCGCCAGCCGCAGCGCGCCAGCCGCGGTGGCCATTGGAGGGTGAACCAAAGGCAAAAGGAAGACCATTCTCTCTGTCTCTCTCTCTCACTGTCCACTCTGCCTGTTAAAAAAAAAAAAAAAGATAAATGTTGTTTTTTTGGTAATAACTTTTTCATACACTAGTTCACTTTGAGGAAAATGATTAAGTTCCTTTCAAAGATTTTTTTCCCACATAATCTCCTCAGACACCAATCTCTAAACCTTGCAGGTTGAAAATGAACCCTTCTTTTCAAAGTATTAGATGGTGCTTTACAGATGAATTAGACCTTCACAAAGGGATAAAAATAGATTAAAAATAAGTTCTATAGATTCCCATTACAGAAAATCAACATCTGTAAAAACTACCATTTGGATTTTTCCTAATTAGTTTTCTATGACTTCTTATGTCCTGGATAATTTCTGCAATTTGGGAAAGTTTGTGTGGTCGACGACCACCAAAATTTCAGGATCTGCTAAGGTTGCTCCCTTATGGAGTAAAGAAATAACCAGTTTCGGCCGGCGCCGTGGCTCAACAGGCTAATCCTCCGCCTTGTTCTAGTCCCGGTCGGGGCGCCGGATTCTGTCCCGGTTGTCCCTCTTCCAGGCCAGCCCTCTGCTGTGGCCAGGAGTGCAGTGGAGGATGGCCCAAGTGCTTGGGCCCTGCACCCCGTGGGAGACCAGGAGAAGCACCTAGTACCTGGCTCCTGCCATCGGATGAGCGTGGTGCGCCGGCTGCAGCGCGCCATCCGCGGCAGCCATTGGAGGGTGAACCAACGGCAAAGGAAGACCTTTCTCTCTGTCTCTCTCTCTCACTGTCCACTCTGCCTGTCAAAAAAAATAAATAAATAAATAACCAGTTTCTATGAGAGCCAGGACATTTTTTTTTCAAGATGATTTTTAAATCTACAAATTCCCGGAAAGCCTTCCTACTCATTTCCTGAGGAGCTGGGAGGTCAGGTGGGAATGTATTTCTTTCAGAGTGAGCAGAAATGATGTTTAGTTAAACCACATGCATTTCAACTGAAGAAGATTCTAGGAATAACCTTTTACTATTTTTTTTTTTTTTTTGAGAGGCAGAGTTAGAGACAGAGAGAAAGGTCTTCCTTCCACTGGTTCACTCCCCAAACGGACGCTACAGCGTTGCGCTCATCCGAAGTCAGGAGCCAGGTGCTTCCTCCTGGTCTCCCATGCGGGTGCAGGGCCCAAGCACCTGGACCATCCTCCACTGCCTTCCCGGGCCACAGCAGAGAGTTGGACTGGAAGAGGAGCAACCAGAACAGAATCCCGCACCCCAACTGGGACTAGAACCTGGGATACCGGCGCCACAGGTAGAGGATTAGCCTAGTGAGCTGTGTCACCGGCCCACATTTTACTTTTATACATGAAATAATTATTAACAATAATAATTAACAACGATTTATGTTTCTCTGTCTATAAATAAACTATCCTTAAAAACTGGGAAGGAAGTTTCTATAATGTATTTGAAACCTGCAGCTGAATTTTTCCGTTAAGTAAAATCATCACATTTCTGTAATCTAAGCTTAAGTTCCACTACTCTGAGAGTCTATCTTGCTCTTAGAGGTAAAGAAACCAACAACATGTAAGACAGCCATGCTTCACTTATGTCCACTCAGAAAGAACCTTGTAAAGCAGAGGTGGGGAGCCTTGTCTCTACTAAGGGCCATCTAGATATTTATAATGTCACTCGCAGGCTGTACAAAATTATCAACAAAAATTAGCCTGCTACAGATTTAGTGAATTTCAAGTCCTGATCTAAGGTTGTCTTGGGAAGGCCAGATCAAATGATTCCGTGGGCCTAACAGGGTCCATGGTCCAGACATTCCCTACTCCTGTTATAAAAGAACTGCAGTTGGACTTTACTGACAAAAGTAAGCAAAAAATAATAAAATATGCTTAATTCAAAAAGAAAAAAACCAGCTCTGTAATCTAAAATTTACTGATTGAGCCTTAAGGTCATTTCAATTAAAAAAACAAATCAGTTCTACTTCATAACGTCTTTAAGCACTATCAGGAGGGCTGGCCCTGATTAAATGAATGAATAGGTCATTCTCATATGCACAAGTGGCTAGTCTCACCGAAAACAGAATTCTTCATCCCAAACTGACGTATTCTTATTCACTGTATTCATTTTTGACTCCAAAGTCTTTCCTTTCCCCTCTATATCATAATTGGGGGAATAGATCTGTCACTCTGACGTAATTCAACATGCGTTATCTTAGTTATTCATTAATGCAACGTTGACAGGCACCACCTCTACAGAGGGAAACTCAGGCTGTGCTGTCTAGATCCAGGTTGGCCTCCAAAGCACTGATACTCTGGATTACTAGTTCAACTCAAATAACAGAAAAATAGTTCTCAATTTTCCACGTTTAGACTCTTTTCTGAAGTAGTAATACCAAGAAAAGATTCAGAAAATGTTTAAAGCAATATAGTAGTAAATCTGAAACACGGACAATAAGAGAATACATCACAGCCACTTTTCTGTAGTCAGGAAAGAAAAGCTAACACATGATCCACACTGAAAAGTATATGCACATAGCATGCCAGGCCAGAATGATTTTGTGTGTGTACATGTGTTTTGCCTGTTAAAAAGAAGCAAAACAGTCGTTTTAACTGTAACTCTCAGTAACTCAAAAGAACAAGCATGCTTATAAGCACAAAGTTCTCTTAAGTCACACTCAAGAATGGCCTGGCAAATTTAGAACTTTCCCTGTTTTTTCATTTTATCCTGGTATCACTAATGAGCTAATAATGCTGATTAATTAACTAATTAATTAATTTTCTGACAGGCAGAGTTAGAGACAGAGAGAAAGGTCTTCCTTCTGTTGGTTCATCCCCCAAATGGCTGCAATGGTTGATGCGCTGCGCTGATCCAAAGCCAGGAGCCAGGTGTTTCCTCTTGGTCTCCCATGCGGGTGCAGGGCCCAAGCACTTGGGCCGTCCTCCATTGCCTTCCTAGTCCACAGCAGAGAGCTGGATGGAAGAGGAGCAACCAGGACAGAACCAGCACCCAACCAGAACTAGAATCCGGGGTGCTAGTGCCGCAGGCGGAGGATTAGCCTAGTGAGCCGCAGCACCAGCCAATGCTGATTTATTAATATCATACATTTATTTCTTTAGTGTACTGATCACATACTAAAAGCAGAAGTTAAAAGGCTAGTTTTAAGTTATAAGCATGTGGCTATACATTTATATTAAAAAGACATTCTGGGGACTGGCGCTGTGGTGTAGCAGGTAAAGCCACCGCCTGCAGTGCTGGCATCCCATATGGGTGCTGGTTCACATCCCAGCTGCTCCACTTCTGATCCAGTTATCTGCTATGGCCTGGGAAGGCAGTGGAGGATGGCCCAGGTCCTTAGGCCCCTGCACCCGCAAGGAAGACCTGGAAGAAGCTCCTGGCTGCTGGCTTCAGATTGGCGCAGCTCGACATTGCTGTCAACTGGGGAGTGAAACCAGCGGATGGAAGACTTATCTCTCCACCTCTTCTTCTCTGTGTAACTCTGACTTTCAAATAAATATGTAAATCTAAAAAAAAAAAAAAAAAAAAAAAAAGACAGTCTGGGGCTGGGGGCACCTGCAACCCATACGGGTGCCGGTTTGAGTTCTGGCTGCTCTACTTCCAATCCAGCTAATGGCCTGGGAGGGAAGTGAAGATGGCCCAAGTGCTTGGGCCCCTGCACCCACATGGGAGATCCAGAGAAAGCTCTTGGTTCCTGGCTTGGATCAGCCCATCTTCAGCCAGTGCAGCCATTTGGGCAGTAGACCTGAAGATGGAAGATCTCTCTCTCTCTCTCTCTCTCTCTGTGGCTCTGCCTCTCAAATAAATAATTTTTTTTAAAAAAAAGAGACATTCTGTTTATCATTAGCTATCTTAACATTTCTAAAGATCAAATGGTTTTCAAATAGTTGCACTAAGAATTTACCCAAACAATTATAGATGACTAGCAAAATTACATTGAAGCTCTTACACAGGATTTTATTATCCATGTTTATTTCAGAAATTTTACCTAAAATATATAAAAGTATTTTTAAGTAAATAAAAAAATAAAAATCAAGATGTTTTATAAAAGGAATATTTTTGTCTTAACAATGAAAGATAGTTATTAGAGCAAATTTACCATTAGTGCAATTCAAGTCACATTCATTAAATTAAAAAAAAGAAATAAAGTTCAAAAATCTGCATTTGTATTGTTTTAATCATTACCACCCAAATAACATTCAGGTTTTCACTAATATATGTTACATGTCAAGATCTGGTTTAAGGCAGTCACCAGCAGCCTCTTGCCACATCCGCCCTGAACAGGTGAGCATCAGAGATTTAGATTTTACCTTGTGCTGCTCAATGGCATCTATCCACTGCTGTCGGTGATCGGGGTCCTGCGCACGGAGATACCAAACACTGTCATTTACACTTATATCAAAACGACACTCATCAAACTCATGAGGCTGTGGGAAAAAACAGAAAATGAAAAGCAAAGCTAATTATATCCTTAGAAGTGTTATATCCTATACAAACCATTCTGTGCTAGAAGACTCATTAATTTTTCTACTCAAATAACTTGGCTGAAGATGTCTCAGATGAACAAGCACAAGGTCACAGTTAAAAGAAACCAAGTATCATTCACCATTACACATGATAATCAAAACATCTATTTCAAAACACAAAGCTAGTATTTTTATCAGATGCTCTGAGTTGGCTTAACTAGGAAGAATACCACCTAAAGCACATTTTTTAAAACAGTGAAACAAAGTTTTAAGAAAGACATTCACTGCTTTTCCCTTACACCGTTATTCAAAAAGTTCCCAGTATGAACAGCTTAATTTCATTAAATGTCATAAAAAAAGGTATTCTGATTCACATAATTTTTTCACGATATACAATTTTCATGAGCTTTCTGAAGACCCTTCATATGCAAGAATTTCAAGATTTTGTACACCAAAATAAACATCTTTTAATTCCATTTTCCACAAACTTTTTGAAGTACCCCCATGCTTTATGAAGAACCAAGTAAAAGAAGTAAAGTCAATGATTGGGCTCCATAAATTGTCTCAATGTATCTCCAGCAACTAATCCTGAAAATGTTTCAGACTTTGTATGGTGTTTAATATTCTCATATAAGCTTTAGAAAAATGAAAGCTTATTTTTAAATACTACCACATTAAAATATTATTTGATTTCTTTAATTTTTTTGCTCTAAATTTTGTAACTAAGGCAATTTACTTATGGGTCTTACCATAATTTTGGCAGTGGTTGTTAATTCATAGAAAACAACAAGTGAGGAGTAAAAGCCAAAATTAGATGAATCTTTGGAAGGCAACCGATACATGCCCTAAGGACATGCAATAGGTGATTTAAAGTAAGCTAACAGAGCTAAGAAAAAAAGAGAATTCATAATTACTTTAGAAGCAGCAAATCATGCTTTAAAAAGAAAAGCAAATTATGCTTAAAAAGCCATTGGCATGATAAACATACTTGAAAAAAAAAACACAAAAGGAACACAATATAGTCACTTATTCCCTAACAATGTATTTCCAGTGAGGGACTGTCTCTCCAAAGGTGGATCCATAAAGCTGAAAAACTCCTATTGCCTAGTGAGGCCACAGCTGTTGTAACACTGGAGTAAAATGCATGACTCACGTGTCTGGAATGATGCTGTCAACAAACCTACTGTATGCACTGCTGGCCCTATAAAAGCCTAGCAAATGCAATCACGGACATAAATGATAAATATAAATGCAATCAGATGCAATCATGGACATAAATGATAAACGATGACTAGTTTATGTATTTAGTGTACTACACTTTATTATTTTATAACATACTCCACCTATGAAAGAGCATGTTGGGGTGGGCACTGCAGGGCTGTGGATTAAGCAGCTGCCTGGAACACCTGCATCCCAGATCAGAGTGCATGGCATCAAGTCCTGCCTCCAAATGCAATCCAGCTCCTGCTAATGGGCATCCTGGGAGGCAGTAGATGATGCTGACGTACTTGGGTCTCTGCCACTCACGTGGGAGACTCAAATGGAGTTCCTAGCTCCTGGCTTCGCCTTAGCCCAGCCCCTGCTATTGCAGGAATTTGGAGAATGAACCAGTAGATTAAGATTTTTTTCCCCTCTCCACGTTCTGTCCTTCAAATAAATGGTAATAATTTAAAAACCAACAGTAGGTTGTATTCCATAGGCAGAAGCCCAATATTCTCTGGACTGCACTGAGAGGCCAGATCAATGACAGGCCTCTCCCACCCAAGTGTGTGCAGGTACACCATGTAATACTTGCTCCATGACAACCCTGCTCAACAAAATTCTCAGAACATGGTCCATCATTAAGGGACACGTGACCTTCACACGTAGGCAACAGCAAATGCTTCGGCTCGAGTTTGCGAAGATGGGAATATAACAAGTGAAAAATGAAGATATACTATGGCCAGGAAAAAAAAAAAAACAGAAAGACTAATACAAAGATGTATTCTATGAAGTTGATTAATTTATTATAAAGGAAAGGGGGCAGCACAGTGTTTCTCGGGCATTACCATTTGTTCTCCCCCACAGAAGTTATCTGCTAAAGAGTAACATTTTGTCATGTAGACTTTTTGGAGCCACACATCATTGTAATAGCAATGATTTCACTCCCCTAAGAGCCAAGTATCACTACCACTGGGAATACATACTACACAAAAAAATAAAGAGTACTCCTCATCCTTCACTCTGTCAGCTTTGTTAGAGGTGAAAGACACTCTCAGATGAAATGCACACATGGGATTTGCACTTACACCCACCATCTACCTAGATAACTTCTGAGGAACAAAGGAGGTATAAACACACAAATACAAAGATGGAGGAAAAGTTTGAGGTGGTGAAGTTGCACAGCAGGCTGAACTGCCACTCGGGATGTTGTCACCCCACATCAGAGCAACAGTACAGATCCTAGCTTCCTGATAATGTGACTAGTAATACAGCAAATAATAGCCCAAATACTTAAGTCCCTGCTGGCAAAGTGTGAGACTCAGATGGCACTCTAGGTCTCCCATATGCCTTTGGCCTGAGTATATTTGAGGAATGAACCAGTGGAAGGAAAATTCTCTTCCTCTCTGCTTTTCAAATAAATAAATATTTAATAAAAAGGGAGAAATTTTCATCAAATTTAAAGCAGGAATGTAGTAACTAATTCTGCATGACTAATAAAGCTGCAAATTGAAATTAAATAAACCAATCTATACACAACCCTAGAAGATAAAGAAATCGGAGGCAGCAGGTAGCCCTAAAGGTAAAGAAAGGCATGGGTAGAGCTGACCACAGGAGAGCTGAGCGAGTCCTTAGAAGATGCAGTTAGATCCCTGGAACTCAACATGACCACAGCAAGCACAGGTGACTGTCCAGCTCTCACCATGTGACAACATCAGAGGTCCCACGCGTTATACGCTGAAGAGATGAGATCAGACATTCCTACACAGCACCTCATGGAGAATGCCACAAGGGGAGGGGCAGGGAAGCATGCACAGGTCTTCGTATTAAAGATCTCTTTCCCTTTCTTGGCTCCCCAGAGGACAGGACCCTCATATATACCCACTTCTGCCTGCCACAAAGATTCTCCCAAGGCAAAAGTAATCTGAAAGAAAAGGCCTGCAGTATTGGTATCTGAGGGCGTCAGACCCAGCACTCAACTGTGTGAGAGTTCTAAACTGTGGAGATAAAGAAGAAAAATCACCTTCCAGCAGTGGAAGATATGCTCCACCAAAATGATGGAGTAAACCAAGAAGGTTAAGAGGCTATCGAAATCCAGGAAAAGAGGACTGCAACAGAGACATGCCAAAGGACTTCTCAAGAAGACAAAAGCAAAAATGCCACAAAGTTCTGCATAAAGCCCTTGGTGGACAGGAGGCTTAGATGGGACTTCTCTAGTGGGCAAGAAAGTAGAATGGAAAGATTACCCATAAGGCTATTGCTGAAATTGCCTGTTTTTTCACTCACTGCAAGCATATTTTCTTTTACTGCATGGAACATACTTATAATAGTTGCTTTAAAATTCTTGTCAGATAATTCTAACATTTAGTTCATCTTGAGCTTGGCATTTGCTTAGGTCTCTCAAGAATATGCTTCTTCAAAGGCTAAGTAAGCTGGGGTTAGCCCTGCACATTGGTAAGTGTTAGGCTGAGCTCTGGATTCTGTTATATTGCTGTGGAAAACAGGGGTTTTGTTTTAGCTGGCAATTATTTGCTTAGATTCAAACTGCCAATCCTGCACGTGGTTTAATGGACCACACCAGGCTCTCAGTTCCGACCACTTCCACCCTGGCCTGCACACACAGGACGGTACAACTGGAGCTTTTGGTAGCCTTTCCCTGGCTCTCCATTTCAGGATTAGCACCTCCCCATCTAGGTTCCCTCCCTCAGAGGCTACAGCTACAAAGATGGCAAGTGTTCTTCAGAGAAGTTTTAATTCCCTCACACCTGTGCCCTAGGCTCAACAGTGACTCGAATCACAGCTCCACCTCTTTCAGCCACACAAACCTGGGGTTCAACAGTCAGCCACCGACTTGGGTAGAGCAGAAACAAACAATTAAGGTCCCCTGTACTGGCTCTCTCCTTTCTGGAGTTCCCACCTCAATTCCCAGATTTGGTCAGTCAGAAGGATGCTTGGTGAGCTTCTCTGATGGAGATCTGACTCTTACTCTGCCCAATTTTCAGTCTACCAAACACAGGTGAAACTCAAAGTTTCATCATTATCTCGGCTTAGCATCTAACTCTGTCACAAAGACAGATAAATTACCAGCAACAGAATATGATTCTTGCCCATTTAAAGAGAAAAGGCATTTATTGGGGCTGGCGCTGTGGCGTAGTGGGTGAAGCCGCCGTCTGCAGCGCGGCATCCCATATGGGCTGCAGTTCATGTCCTGGCTGCTCCACCTTCAAACCAGCTCTCTGTTGTGACCTGAGAAAGCAGTGGAGGATGGCCCGGGCCCTTGGGCCCCTGCACCCACGTGGGAGACCTGGAGGAAGCTCCTGGCTCTTGGCTTCGGATCAGCGCAGCTCCGGCCGTTGCGGCTAATTGTGGAGTAAACCAACGGATGGAGGACCTCCCCCCCACCCCCCGCCTCTGCTTCTCCTTTTCTCTCTGCACAACTCCAACTTTCAAATAAATAAATCTTTAAAAAGAAAAAAAAGGCATTTATTAAGTATGAGACATGAGATAGGAAGAACAGATACTAGAACATGGGAAGGGGAGACCAGCTATGAAGCCCTGCTGGGGCTGCACCGCGTGTGCTGTTCCTATGACCCTGGAAGCCACTACTGGCACTGCTGTGGTAGAGACGGGATTGTGCTGTGCCTGCTGTGCTGTTCTGGATGCTCCTGCTCCACAGAGCAAGGCTGGAGAGAGAAATAAGCAAGAGTGTGGTATGGTAGGACAGCACAGCAACAGTGTAACTGGCCAGGCCGCATTCCTGGCCCACACACTAACAAGGCAAAGTGACCAGACAAGGACAGGGAGTGGGAGAGAAATATTGTATGTATATGTGGGAGACCATCTACTCATACTCAGTAGGGAATCTGATGATGGGCAGTGAAGGAGTCTCACCAACTCACTCACTCTCTTTTTCCCTGCTTAAATTTTTAATTAATTAAGATTATTTCGAGACAGAGACAGAAAAAGTCAAAATTCCCACAGGTTCACTCCAGAAATGGCCAGGAGTAGGCCAGAGCTGAAGCCAAAAGCCAAAAGCTTACTCCAAGTCCCCCTCCATGTTCCTGGATCTCCATGTTCCTGGATGGAAGGAATCCAACCACCTGAACCATCACCTGCTGACCCCAAAGGGCACACTAGCAGGAAGCTGGAATGGGGAGAAGAACTGGACTTTTTTTTTTTTTTTTTGACACGCAGAGTTAGACAGTGAGAGTGAGAGTGAGAGAGAGAGAGAGAGAGAGAGAGAGAGAGGGGTGTCTTCCTTTTTCCATTGGTTCACCCCCCCAAGTGGCCGCTACGGCTGGCACGTTGTGGCCAGTGCGCTGCACCGATCCAAAGCCAGGACCCAGGGGCTTCCTCCTGGTCTCCCATGCAGGTGCAGGGACAAGGACCTGGGCCATCCTTCACTGCACTCCCGGGCCACAGCAGAGAGCTGGACTGGAAGAGGAGCAACCGAGACAGAATCCGGTGCCCCGACCAGGACTAGAACCCAGAGTGCCGGCGCCACAAGCGGAGGATTAGTCTAGTGAGCCATGGCGCCGGCCCAGAACTGGACTTGAACCCAGGTGCTCCAACATGACAGAACCTATAACCTACTCAAATCAAAGAGCTACTCTTAGTAAGTGCATCAGGTAAGTTAGTCAAAATT
This sequence comes from Sylvilagus floridanus, assembly GCA_949820135.1. Taxonomy (NCBI): domain Eukaryota; kingdom Metazoa; phylum Chordata; class Mammalia; order Lagomorpha; family Leporidae; genus Sylvilagus; species Sylvilagus floridanus. The sequence continues at coordinate 786,353 of OX463246.1, forward strand.
AAATGATTTTAGGTATCACGTGTTCTAAAGGACACTGAAATCAGCCTATGTACGAGCCACTTCCTCTACCATACTATACAGGATGATCAGCACAATACAGGCTTATACCACAATGAGGCTCGAGGCTTAAGAGCAAGCCAACTAGCTACATGCAGGATCTGCCATACACCAGGGAATGAAAACCTTGCTTTACAAATGCAGAATAGGCTGCTCCTCTTGCGACCCAGCTCTCTGCTACGGCCTGAGAAAGCAGTGGAAGATGGACCAAGTGCTTGGACCCCTGCACCTATATGGGAGACTGGAAGAAGCTCCTGACTCCTGGCTCTGGATTGGCCTAGCTCCAGCCGTTGGGGCCATGTGGGAGTGAGCCAGTGGATGGAAAACCCCGCGTGCTCGCTCTCTCTCTCTCTCTGTGTCTCTGCCTCTCTGTAACCCTGCCTTTCAAATAAATAAATAAATCTTTTAAAAAAGACAATATCTAATTGGTACCAATTTTTAACACAGGGCTTCAGATAACTGTATACCAACTGCCTTCAAGCTTAAGAACGTAGAAATCTTGACATGCTCTCTTCACTGTACCTAGCACTATTATCACAAACTTAGCCTACACAACAGGACTGGTGATAAAAGGAAAATCTGCATCTATCACTCCTCTTCTCAAAACTCTTTACCACCTCTCCATCAAGAAGCTTATACCTCTCTGGCCTACATGAGGGCCTCTGAACACCCACGTCTTCTTCTACAACACTACCTTCCAAATATATTCATTCCTGAGCCTTGTTGTTTCTTAGGTATTTTATGTCAACTGAACCACCTCTTCTGCTACCAGATGTAGAATTTCAACTTCTACCCTAAGTCCCACTTCTTCACACGTACCTCCCGTCCCATTTAGTAGCTTGAAAATAAGCAAGTACAGGAAACACAGTTAGGAAACAAAATGACAGCTTCTAGGCACCACAAAACTCCAAAGACTGGAACAATGAAATACATCTGGGTGGTCAGGGCACTCTCCACCCTCAACACTGGAGTTAATGAAAAATACATTGGTGTATCCTTTTTCCAAGTATAACACCAGTGTTTTGAGGCAAAACCAATGCCTTGGATGTAGGCATTTGGTACAGTGGTTGAAGATGGTTAAAGATGACAATTGAGAGGCCCATATCCCATGCTCGAGTGCCTGGATTCAAGTTATGGCTCAGCTTTTGATTCTTCCTGCTGAAGCCAGGATCCAGGAACTCCATCTTGGTCCCCCATGTGGATGGCAGGGGCTGAAACACTTGGGCCATCTTACACGCCTTCCCAGAAGCACTAGCAGAAAGCTAGGATCAGAAGCTAAGGAGGCAAGAGGTAATGGATCAAGTACTTTGGTCCTTGCCACCCACGTGGCAGACAAAGTTTGAGTTCCAGGCTTCTAGTTCTGGACTGCCTTTCAAATAGATAGGTAGGTAGGTAGGCAGAAGGTGGGTAGGTGGGTAGATAAATAGGTAGGTAGGTAGGTAGGTAGACAGATAGGTAGACAGAATAACACCGATGTCTTGTCCTACATGTTACTATGCAGAAGGCTATATACCACCTCCCAAAACAAGCAAGAAAAATACTTTGCATCCCGAGATGGCAAAAAAATAAATCCAGAGTCATCCTATCTGGTTCCAAGTCCCTGCAAACACAAATCTCAAGCCTCTCCTGTAACTACTGGCTATCCTAACCTTGACTTCTACAAAGGTGATCCCTGAGGACATCTAATAACCTTTGCAGATGCAGTACATAAGAACCACGTAAAAAGAATAGCTGTTCTTGTTATCCCACTTTCAACACTGATAATATTCAAGAAGCTGGTTCCTCTGAAGTATGTATTCCCTTTGCAAACCTCCTTTGTAAGTGAACTTCTTAACACTATGGGCTCTATTACATCCTTGGATACTGCTTATCAGCACTCGTGTACTGGAGCGCACTATAGGTAGGTACAGATGGGTCTGAAACAGGGCATGTTGAAAGTCTGCATGTGACACAGTAACAGCCCTTTCATTTCTGCAAAACTACATGCTAAGCAACCTGAAATACAAAACTATCAAAATTTCCTCTGCGCATTCTTTAAATTCTCTTAGATTATCTTTATTATTTCTTGGGTTTTTATAGTTTCTTGACCGCTTAATCCCATACTCCAGCCATGATGGTAGTAACAAAGGTAAGTTCATAGAAGGTCAGTTAAGTTAGAGCAAAGGTCTAATAAGATATCAACTCCCCCAAAACAGGCCTAATAGGATTCCCACTTCATGGAATATTATACAGCTATTTTAATAAACAACTTTGTGCATATCAAAGAATCGTATCAAAGATGAAAAGTAATGCTCTCCAACTGTATGATTACAGCTGTCTTCATTCACTTACTTATTTTTTTAATAAATCACACACAATATTTTTGTCAAGGGACAGAGAGAGAGACATATTCTATCCACTGATTTGCTCCTTAATTGGTCTCAATGGCCAGGGTTGGGCCAGGCTAACGCCAGGAGGCAGAACTCCATCTGGGTCTCTGACAGGGGTGCTAGGCTCTCTAGTACTCAGCCACCAATCTACCACTTTCCAGGTGCATTGGCAGGGAGCTGAAATGGAGAGTGGGGATGCAGTTGCCCCAAGTGGTTGGTTAACCACTGCATAATGCCTATACCAAAAATATTCATTTTAAAAACACATAGGATTTGTGGTTAAATACAGCGCAGTGAATATATTTCACCACTATTTATTTACCAAACTTTCTTAAATGACAAGGAAAAGCATTAAGCTAGAAGAAAGAAAACAGGTAAGAGGACAACAAGAGATTTCAATCACTTGTTGATATTGCAAAGCAGATATGCCAATGGGTGCACCACAGTTGACCATGGACACCTAAGTGTGCAGTAGAGGACAGACTAAGTAGCAAGCTTGTTTGTGCCAGAAAACCACAGGGAGAATAAGAAGATTGAGACTCATTAATTTGAAGTTGTAGAAATGATTACAAGTACAGAAGAATTAGCCTGTTTAGACATCATCCTTAAAAACAGACAGAAAGATGTTCAACCTGATCACAGTGTGAGACCATTCTCGCCAATGTAATCAAGGCTCCAAGAGCATTAGCTGACCCGGGAAGGGGCAGGGAAGACATGAGACGAACCTGGAAAAATCCTGAGTCTGAATGTAATAAAGCACTTAAAAAAAAAAAAATCATAGAGTGGGGCTGGCACTGTGGCGTGGCGGGTGAAGCTGCTGCCTGCAGTGCCAGCATCCTATATGGGTGCCGGTTCGAGAACCAGCTGCTCCACTTCCAAACCAGCTATCTGCTATGCCCTGGGAAGCAGTGGAGGATGGCCCAAGTCCTTGGGCCCCTGCACCTGCATGGGAGACCCAGAGGAGGCTCCTGGCTTTGGATTGGAGCAGCTCCAGCTCCAGCCAAAACGGCAGATTGGGGAGTGAGCCAGCAGATGGAAGACCTCTCTCTCTCTCTGCCTCTCTTTCTCTGTGTGGCTCTGATTTTCAAATAAATAAATTAATCTTAAAAAAAAAAAAAAAGGCAACAAGAAGCTCACAGGACCCAGAAAACCTCAGGGCAAGGCCTGTGTCTTATAAAAAATAAATAAAAAAAATAAAAATTAAAAAAAAAAAATCAGAGGGATGTCAAAAACACTAGGGAAGCAGTGTGAGGGGATTACATTAACCAAACCTATGACAATTTGATCTTCAAAATATGTAACATAAAATGCTGACTGATAAATGCGGAAAGAGGTTGCAGCGTCAGAAAATCACCATTTGCAACCACTACCAAGAAGACAGGGTGGGGCAAGAATCATAAATGGTTGTTAAACCAAAAGGGAAAAGTGTGATGAGAAACAGGATTTTTACATGGCCTTCAAATGCCTCCTCACATAGCTGACTTTCCAGAAATCCTGGCCTTTCAACTGGATGACTGAAAGTTAACATCACACATGAGGAGCATATAGCACCACCTCTTTGATGAAATACCCTGTGGACACCATATCTGCCAAGGAAATAAACCCCAAATCTAATCACAAAGAATTAGGTAAACCTCAAAAGTTATTCTAACGGACATGGATTTTTTTTTTTCAAAGATTTACTAATTTGAAAGGCTGAGTCAGAGAGACAAACAGGCAACACAGACAGAAGATCTTTCATCTGCTGGTTCACTTTCTAAACGGCTGCAACAGCCAGCAAGCACTAGGCCAGGCCACAGCCAGAGGTCCGAATTCCATCTGGTCTCCCACGTGGGTGTAGGGACCCAGGGAGCTGGGCTATCTCCCACTGTTTTCTCAGGTGCACTCGCAGGGAGCTGTCTCAGAAGCGGGGCTCACATGGGCTATCGGCATTGCGAGCCGTGGCGTAACCTGCTGCACCACAACACTGCTCCGTGCGCCTGGTTTTTCAAAAACGTCAATGTCGTACCAGGTAGAGTAGCTAAGGAACTGATTAAAAGAATCTCAAGAGGCATGAAAACTAACTGCAATACATGTTCTGGACTGAATTTCGGGCTGAAGGGCAAAACTGCTTCAAAGGACACTGCCGGAACTGCTAAGATTGGAATACCATATATCAGAAAAAGGTATTACATAACATTTCCTGGATCTGTAATGCAATTAACGAAGAGAATATCTCTGCCCTTGGCAATTACACCTGAAGTATAAAGGGGAACAGTGGTGTTAAGCATGCAATCCACTACCATGACCCACAAAACAGAAGGAGTGTGCATGTGTGTGTGTAAAAGGAGAACAATGAAAGAAATGCTATAATGTTAAAATACTGGTGAACCTCAGCACTTAGAGGAGTTACCTACTTAATTCTTAAACTTATTCTATATGAAATTATTTCAAAAAACAATCTTCACAAACAAGTTAAAGGCAAATGACACAATAAAGACACCACTGTCAACTCTGTATTTGTTCCCTCGCAATAGGCCTCTCTGAAAGAAGCACTTAATCTTCCATATTGTCAACAGGAGCCACTCTTCAGGCATTTGAGGAAAACCTCTACCATTACCATCAAAGACTAAGGGCCAGTGCCCTTAGTCCCCTGCGGCACAGGCGGCTGAGCCACCGTCTGCAGCGCCAGCATTCCATATGGGCACCAGTTCAGGTCTCAGCTGTTCCACTTCCGATCCAGCTCCCTGCTAATGGCCTGGGAAAAGCAGCAGCAGATGACACAAGTGCTTGAGCCCCTGCACCAATTTCAGAGCCCTGGATAAAGCTCCTGGCTTTGACCTGACCCAGTCCTAGATGCTGCAGCCATTTCGGGAGTGAGCCAGTGGATGGAAGATCTCTTTCTGTGTCTCTGCCTTTCTCTGTAACTCTTTCAAATAAACAAATCTTAAAAACAAAACAAAACAAAAACCAAAGACTAAACACACAGGACAAAAATCTTAAAAGTATCCAAAGATAAAATGACACTCCCCAATGTGGTACACTATTCCCACGCGCTGAACACACATGCGTAGGGCTTCTACCAGATCCTCTCTTCATTAACCTCTCTCAGAGGCCTCGAATGCTTCCCAATGTAATCCAAAACCGATCAAGTGATCGGTCTTCCCCGAATTCTCCCGTAAACTTCCACAGTTCTCTGCATCAGATGCATAGACCCAAATCATCTCATCCCTCATTTCTCTCACAACTCATAAGGAAACCATGCAAAATGTGCGAGTCATGTCAACTCCACTTTCGGAACAAATTCAAATACAGCTATTTCTCATCATCTTTGTCACAATTCTGATCCAAGACACCAGCATCTTTTTTATTTCTATTTGTTTAGATTTACTTATTTATTTGAAAGGCAGAGTTACAGAGAGGCAGAGGCAGAGAGACAGACACAGTGAGGGTGTCTTCCATCCACTGGTTCACTCCCCAAATGGCCGGAGCTGGGCTGATCCGAAGCCAGGAGCTTCTTCTGGGTCCCCCAAGTGGGTGCAGGGGCCCAAGGACTTGGGCCATCTTCCATTGGCAGGGAGCTGAATAGAAAGTGGAGAGGCCAGGACTCAAACTAGTGCTGATATGGGATGCCAGCGCTGCAGGTGGCAGCTTTACCTGCTACACCACAACATCAGCCCCAGACCATCATCTTTCATCTGGATTATTTACCACAGTCTTTAAAGGCTGCCTTGGTCTTTCCAGCTTCCACTCCTGCCTGCTATAGCCTCTACTTAACACAGCAGCCAAACGGATCCCATCAAAAGGCTCACAGGACTCCCGTGTCCCAGCCTTCCCGCCTTCCTCAGCGTGGAACTCTCACAAGGCCCGTCTGCCCCTTCAGCCCTCCTTGCAGGTCTTCGCCAACTGCTCTTGCTTCTTCCCCTCAACTGGCCTGGCTCTTTCTTTTGTCTCTTCCAAATTTCTATTCAAATTTCTCATTCCACCCATTACAAGACATTTTCCCCTACATTTTTTACCCCTGAAGTTAACAACTGTTAATTTGGAATTGTCAGTGTGGTATATAAAATAATGGTGCATCTTAAATGTGGGGACATCAGACTCACTAAACTACAGTAACACTTTTTCAGTCTACCCTAAAATCAAAGACATCAAACTAACTAAGCCTACTAATCAAAACAGCTTAAGAGAGTAGAACCTAGGATCAGAATCTAGGAAGAGACCCCCACAGAAAGTCTGAGCAGCAGGTGATCCCCCATTACAAGATCTCTATCCTAACCAACTGTTTGCTTTTTTGCTCACAGACTTCACTTGCAAATCTTTCAGGAAAACATTCTAGAAGGCACATTGGAAGTATTCCTTATTCACTTGACTCAACACACTGATTCATTAGCATGACTCTTAGTTCTACCTCAGCAATTTTGCTATCAAATAAAGGCTAGACAATGATACAATTTTCATTGTTTTAACATCCAAACCTATACTGCGCAATACACATAGTTATTAACCCCATCTGGCTGCTGCACAACTGAAATGGAGCTAATCTGAACGGAGATGTGTTAAGTACGAAATACCATAGCTGGGGGTTGGTCTTGTGGAATAGTGAACACAGCCACCAGCAATGCTGGTATCCCAAATAGGTGTCAGTTCATGTCCCAGCTGCCCTACTTCTGATCCAGCTCCCCACTCATGACGTCGGAAAAGCAGTGGAAAATGGCCCAAGTGACTGTGGCCCTGCCACCCTCGTGGGAGATCTGGATGAAGCTCCTGGCTCCTGTCTTTGGCCTGGCCAAGCCCTGGTCATTGCAGCGATATGCAGGGTGAACCAGTGGATGAAGATGTCTCTCTCTCTCTCTCTCTCTCTCTCTCACACTTTCAAATTAATAAATTGTTTTTTAAAAAAAGCTTTAAGTTTTAAGACTTGGCTAAGAATATTTATATAGGGGCAAATTCTGTGGCCTAGTGGGTACAGCTGCTGCCTTCAATGCTAGCATACCATATGTGTGCCAGTTCAAGTCCCAGCTGCTCCACTTCTGATCCAGATCTCTGCTCTGGCCTGGGAAAGCAGCAGAAGATGACCCAAGTACTCAGGCCCTTGCATCCAAGGGGGAGACCTGAAGGAGGCCCTTGGCTTCGGTTCGGTCCAGCTCTGGCCGCTGCGGCCATTTGTGGGATGAAACAGCAGATGGAAGACTTCTCTCTCTCTCTGCCTCTGCCTTTCTGCAACTTTGCCTTCCAAATAAAAAATAAATCTTTAAAAAATGTTTATATGAAATACCTCAATAATAATATATGACCATGTATTAGAATGGTAGCATTTTGGATGCACTTAAATAAAATTTAATAGAAATAACTGTACTTGTCTGTTTTTTCTTTCTTAATGTAGCTACTAGAAAATTTTAACTACATATGTGGTTTTCACTTGTAACTCACATTCTATTTCTACTGGACAGCTGTAACTTAAACCACTCATTCACTCACCTACCCAAGACCATGGTTAGGAGCACCTATGAGCTACCAAGCAGTATACAAGACACGGGATACACTGGTGAGGATAAACAAACACATCCCTCAACTTTGAAGCACTAACATTAACCAAATCATCACAAAATAAATGTAAAATCTCTGGTGCAACAAAGCATACCTAAGAAAGGTAAGCAGTACTGAGAAGCTTCTAACAGAAGGAGGTAACAGAAGGACAGAGACCAGAGGAGGCTCCAGCAGAAGCCACACCTGAGGAAGGATAAAATGAAACAAAACGGAGTGAATGAATACATGACCAGGAAAACGAACACTGCACACTGCCAGAAAAGCCTCAACAGAGGTCTTGTGGCAGGAAAGAGCGAGCCAGACAATTCACGGAGACAAGGACGGCCTGAGGGTGAGACAAGGACGGCCTGAGGGTAAGACCACGAAAAGAAGCCTGGTGGGATATGAGACTGAAGAGACAGGCAGTGGTCACACCACACAAAACCACACCAGCTGAGAGTAGGCTAGTACAACGCACCTTTCTCTTCCCCACTGGGCCTCTCATGTTTCATCTCAAAGTGCAGATACTAATTCTCTCCTCTTACAAGATGGAATCAGTAGATGAAAAGAAAATTCTAATGCTAGGAAAGCTGTGTGGCCCACTGGATCAACATCAATTAAGACACCCACATCCCACAACAGAGTACAAAGGGTCAATTCTTGGTTCCAGCTACCAATTCTAGTTTCCTCCTCAGGGAGGTACTAAGTGATGGTTCCAGTAGTTGGGTTCCTGCCATGCATGTTGGGAGATCCGGAATGAGTTCCCTGCTCCCAGCTTCGACCCCAGCCCAGCCCTACCACTGCAGGTGAACCAGCAAACAAGAGCTTTCTCTCTGCCCCTCAAATTAAAAATAAGTTAAAAATTGGCTGGCGCCACAGCTCAATAGGCTAATCCTCCACCTTGCAGTGTCGGCACATCAGGTTCTAGTCCCAGCTGGGGCACCGGATTCTGTCCCGGTTGCCCCTCTTCCAGGCCAGCTCTCTGCTATGGCCCGGGAGTGCAGTGGAGGATGGCCCCTGCACCCCATGGGAGACCAGGATAAGCACCTGGCTCCTGCCATCAGATCAGCGTGGTGTACCGGCTGCAGCGCGCTGGCCGCGGTGGCCATTGGAGGGTGAACCAACGGAAAAGGAAGACCTTTCTCTGTCTCTCTCTCACTGTCCACTCTGCCTGTCAAAAAAAAGTTAAAAATTGTAATGCTACAAAAATCTCTGCAGTCTCTTGCAAACATTCCTGTACTCCTATGTAGATCTCATGAGACCTCAAATTCTGTCTCAGAACTTTTTTTTACAAGTAGGAAATGAAATAAATAAGATTTTAAAGGAAACAAATTACATAGATACAATAAAAACAAACTCTAATGAGTTAATATAAAGAGTGACTTTATATTACCATAACATGTGGTGATCTGTAAAGGTATTTTCAGATACCTCCAGATACCTATGTAATGCTATCTGACAATATTTATACCTTTAGTCAGTGGAAAAGTCACAGGTACTGACAGGATTACTGTGATTCATGTCTATACATTTTTATTCTTATTTATTTGAGAAGCAGAGTTACAGATAAGAGAGGAGAGAGACAGAGAAAGGTCTTCAACCACTGGTTCACTTCCCAAATGGCCACAATGGCTGGGGCTGGGTTGATCCGAAGCCAGGAGCTTCTTCTAGTTCTCTCAAATGGGTACAGGGGCCCAAGCACCTGGGCCATCTTCCACTGTTTTCCCAGGCAATAAGCAGAGAGCTAGATCAGAAGAGGAGCAGCTGGGACACGACTGGTACCCATATGTGATGCTAGCACTGCAGGCAGTGGCTTAGCTTACTACACCACAGCACCAGCCTCCAAAGAAATCTTTTAAAATTAATTCTTACCATGGGAGCTGGTGCTTTAGTGCAGCAGGTTAAAGCCCTGGCCTGAAGCGCTGGCATCCCATATGGGTGCCGGTTCTAGTCACTGCTGCTCCTCTTCCTATCCAGCTCTCTGCTGTGGCCTGGAATCACAGTAGAAAATGGCCCAAGTCTTTGGGTCCCTGCAGCCACGTAGGAGACTCGGAAGAAGCTCCTAGCTTCGGCTCCTGGCACAGCTCTAGCTGTTGCGGCCACCTGGGGAGTAAATCAGTGGATGGAAGACTTCTCTCTGTCTCCACCTCTCTCTGTAACTCTTTCAAATAAATAAAATAAATCTTTTAAAAAAACTAATTTTTCCCAAATGATTTACTCTTCCAAAGAACAAAATTTAATTCCTTAAAGTTATTTGTGTTTCTTCCCAAAAGTTCTATTTTCATATGGAGCTTGGAAATATTTGCCTATACCTAGTGTGAATTTTAAAAACACTAAATTCTTATTTTTTCTTTTTTAAGATTTATTTGAGAGGCAGAGTTACAGATAGCAAGAGGGAGAGACAGGGACAAAGGTCTTCCATCCACTGGTTCGCTCCCCAGATGGCCACAATGGCTGAAGCTGGGAGGATCCAAATCCAGGAGCCAGGAGCTTCTTCTGGGTCCCCCATGTGAGTGCAGGGGCTTAAGCACTTGGGCCATCTTCTCCTGCTTTCCAAGGCCATAGCAGAGAGATGGATCAGAAGAAAAGCACCGGGACTAGAACCAGCGCCCACATGGGATGCTGACACCACAGGCAGAGAATCAACCTACTGCACCACAGCACCAGCCACCAAACACTAAATTCTTATCCTGATATTTCATACAGCATTGCTGAACTTTAAATTTTATCTAAGCTGTATATAGGTTACATTGAAAACTGTTTCTCTAAAGCTCTGACACTTGAAGAACCATTATATAAAATCCCTGGTTAAATTTTTTCATTGAACTTTCAAAAAAACATTGGGTGCATGGTAAGGTGGTCAAGTGATTCTGGGACATCCGTATCAGATTGCCTGATTTGAGTCCAAGCTACAGTGCTCCTAATCTAGCTTCCTGCAAATGTGCACCTCGGAGACGGCAGTGATAGCTCGAGGATCTGGGTCTCTGGCACCCTACGGGAGGCCTGGACTGAGTTCCAGGCGACACCTTGGCCCAGCCCTGGCTGTTGCAGGTATCAGGGTACTGAAACAGCAGATGGAAGATCTCCGGCTCTCTCACAAATAAAATAAAAATAAAAGCCTGTGTTGCCGTCCTTGTTAGTTTTATAAAGTCTGGTGCTCTAATTCGTTCACCTGAAGGCCTTAAGGATTTTATCTTTGAAATCCAGCAGTTTTACTAGTATGTGTCTCGGAGTTCATCATTTGGAGGTAATTCCCAAGTACTGGAGAGTAGCCTTTCCAGACTGTGTAGATCCAAGTTTCATCCCATTCCTAGAAAGCTTCCTGGGTCACAGTTTTAATACTTCATTTTAAACTACCATTCTTTCGAAACTCCAATGATATAAACATCATTCCTCCTTTACATATCTTCTATTTCCCTAATCCATTTTCCCCTTTTTTCTTTTATATTTGAAAGGCAGAGTTACAGAGAGAGGGAGGGAAAAACAAAGAGGTCTTCCATCTGTTGGTTCACTCCCCAAACAGCCCCACCAGTCGGCCTAAAGCCAGGAGTTTCTCAGGTCTCCCCTTGGGTGCAGCAGCCGAGGCACTTGGCCATCTTCCATTGCCTTCCCAAGCACATTATCAGAGCTGGACTAGAAGCGGAACAGCATGACTGGAACCAGCACCCACACGGGATGGTGGCAGTGCAGGCAGCAGCTTAACCTGCTACACTACAACGCAGGCCCCTTCTTTTATCCATTTTTAACCCTTTTTACCTTATTTGGTTATTTTCCAGTCTCTGATGTCCTTACTAGATTTTCATTGGAAACTATTCTCCTTTCTGGGCATTTTTTCACTGGAGAAAGTCTTTTGCCATTTTCTTTCTTGAGTGAAATTTAAGTGATCTTTTTTTAGGGGTGGGTCCATCTCTGTGCTTGACTTTGAATATGTAATTCAAAGTGATTTTTTTTATATCCTGAAATCTGAGTGTAGTACTGAATTCTATCTGAAGTAAATACTAAAAATTTTCTTTTGCTTCATGGTTGTTTTTGGGGTAGACAATTTTCCCTCAATCTGTGTGAAATTTTTTCCCCTCTGGCTCTGCATATTACTTCTGTATGGATTTAATTTTCTTTTGATTTATTTTCGTGGTACTGAGGCATTTTACAATATTCCTAGCTGAATGGCACCTGCTTCCTGTCATCCGCCAAGGCCTGAATGTGTGAATGGAGCCACGTTTGCTCTGCTAGTAGGGAAAGGGTTCTGACACTGCCAACTCTGCAGTTCCTTTTCTTTGCAGGTCTTTAATTTTTTCCTTGATCATCTGATTCACAAAAACATTGGTCATCTTTCCTTTCTCCCCCAAAAGATATGTCTTTGGAAACGTTCCTTTACATCACATTTGCCCCCCTTATTGTTTTGAAGGGCTCATTTGAAACTTCTTTCCTGTAGTCCAGTTCTTGTCTGGTTACTTTTTTATGTTTTCAGAGTAAAGATGTATTTAATCGTTCTGGCGGTCTTCCAAGCTCCCTTCCATCCCAGTCCTTGTGCCTTAGCAACACATCCTGCCTGTTCTGATTCTGCTCACCACTCAGCCAGGCACAATGAGGAGCCGCTTACCTGCACCCTAGGTAACCACTCAGTAGTGCAGGCACTGCCTGTCTACAAGTACTGCTGCGGGGCTGCTCTGAGTAGCAGCTCTGCAGGTGTGGAGTCACCCTGTGTCTTTCAGAGAGAAGGTTTGGGGAGCTGTTTACCACACACCTGCTGCTTTCCTCAATGACCACCGTCTTCAGCTATGCTCTGCAGCCCACACACAGCCCTGAGTTGGATGGATTCTTACGGTGTCTCCTCCCCACTCTCTAGGAGCAATCCCTGTCCCCTGATGATAGCCCATACACTACCTAGCACAATCACAATCCACGGCCTTCTGTTCTTGTTTAAGTTATAGCAAAGAATTCCCAAAACAGGTGAGGGGGTAATCTTCAGCAGCTTGCTAAAAAGTTACCTTTTAGGAAAAATAAGCTTTTCAGGAAGAGTAGGCTTTCAATACTAGAGGAAGACAGTGGGACCTGAACAGGCAGTCAGCAAAGGATGTCAAGGTGCCAGTGAGACAGGCAACCAGGGAGCCACTGGAGATGTCCATTTGTTCTCAAGACTCCTCCCACTTCTGCGACAATCCCTATACTTAACAGTCTCCCTAACTCTGCCAAAGTCAGCGGCACTGCTAGCATCTTTGACATGTAATGAAGATAATTATTTTCCAGATAAAACACATGGTCTGTCACATTCTAGTTCCCAGCTCATTGCTCCTTTTTTAAAGTTTTTTTTTATTTATTTGCAAGGCAGAGAGAGGGGAGAGAGAGAGGAGAGGAAGAGGAAGAAGAAGGAAGAGAAAGAGAGAAAGAGAGAAAGAGAGAAAGAAAGAGAGAGAGAGAGAGAGAGAGAGAGAGAGAGAGAGAGACACCACCTAAATTCCTGTAACAGCCCAGTGCAGGCCGACAGCTAGGAAGTCAGTCTGGGTCTTGAGCCATCACCTGCTGCCTCCCAGGGTCCACATTAGCAGCACACTGGATGTGGATGTCCTAAGTGGTATCTTGGCCACTGAACCAAATGCCCACCTCCTTAACGTTATCCCTAAGAAACCCGTAGTCATTCTGAATCTTTATTCTGTTGTCAAGTTTTCCTTCTGGAAGCATCCTGGACTTACTGTCTTCTATAATGCAAATCTTTTTTCATCTAATATGCTGGGACTCAGCCCCCTCTTTTAAAAATTATTTATTTATGTATTTATTTGAAAGAGAGGGGGAGGGAGGGTGTCAAGGGAAGGGAGAGGAACAGGGAGAGGTAGAGGGGGATGGGATGGGGAAGATCAATCTCTCCTCTGCTAGTTCATTCCCCCAAATGCAGAGAATGACCAGGAACAGATTAGGGCACCCCATCACTTGAACCATCATCTGACACCTCTCAAGATCCGCATTAGCAGGAAGATGAAACTGGGAGCCACAGCCAGGAATTGAATCCAAGTGACCCAATGTAGAGCTTGGGCATCTTAACTGCTGCAACACACACCCGTATTCTTTGGCCCTCTCAATTTTGAAAATTCATGTCCTTTATTTATTTTTTTTTTTGGAAGACTTGTTTCCCTTTTTTTAAGAAATTAAATACGTAGGCAAATTGAACACAAACATGGCCACCAAGATTTAAAGCAATAAAAAACCATTAAAATTCAAGGACTGTAAGTGTGGAGAACTCTGAATTCTTATAGAGCCCAGCTCTGAGCTTCACCAGCTTCAAACTCTGAACATCCAGAAGCTGCACTGCTCCCTGATGCGTTGGTACTGGGCCAGAAGGTCACGACCTTTACTCCTCCACTGACGACTCCTTTTGCTCAGGTTTTTCTCCGAAGCCCCAGTGTTCAGATAGTAGAACTCTTGGATCATTCCTCTAATTTTACCTTTTTTATTTATCAACTTTAAAAAACTTTTCTGTTTTCTAAGAAATGTCTGTAATTCCAGCTTCTAACTCTTCTAGTATTTTTCACCACTGTTGTATTTGTAATTTTCAAAAGCTCTTTTTTATCTTCTTCCTTTTTATAATATACTATTTTTGCTTTTGTGAATCCAAACTCTCTTAATTCTTTAAAAATAGCAATGGGGCAGGCATTGGCCAGTTAGGGCACCTGCATCCCACGTCAGAGCGCCTTAGTGAGACTGCTACTGCTCGATACCAGATTCCTGTTAACACAAACCCTGGGAAGCAGCAGTGATGGCTCCAGTAATGGGGTTCCTGCCACCCACATGAGACCTGGATTGAGTTCCTGGCTTCTGGCTACAGTCCCAGCTCAGCCCCAGCAATTGCAGGCGTTAGGGAGTGAACAGCAGATGGAAGCTCTCTCTGTGGATTGTTCTCTCAAATTAAAAAAATACCGAGAAATGTTCTTCTTTATTCTTATTGAATATCTGAATAATTCATGACCTCATTTTATATTTCTCCTCTTGATCTATTTCATTTTGGAAAGTTTCCTCACATGAATGATTGTCCGTGGCTGTTTTTGTTTGCTTGTAGACTTAGTTATTTTTAAGGCAGAGTTACAGAGAAAGGGAGACAGAGACAGACAGGGAACTTCCATCCACTATTTCACTCTTCAAATGGTGCAATGGCACAGGCTGGTCCAGCCCAAAGGCAGGAACCCAGAACTCCATCCAGGTCTCCCACATGGGTGGCAGGGACCCAAGGTCCTTCGTCCATTTTCTGCTGCTTTGCCAGACACATTAGCATGGAGGTGGAAGAGAAGTAGAGTGGCCAGCACTTCCAAGGGATGCTGATGTCACAGGCAGCAGCTTAACTTACTGTGTCACACTGCCGACACTGTCTGGTTGTTTTTAAAAGTTGGAAACTGGGGGCTGGCATCCTGGTGCAATGGATGCAATGGCAGCATCCAAAATGTAAGTGTAAGTTACGAGCTCCAGCTGCTTCACTTCAGATCCAGTTCCCCGCCAATGTGCTGGGGAAAGAGGCAGAAAACAGCCCGAGAAACTTGGGCCTCTGCCAGCCATGTGGGAGACAAAGATGGCGTTCTGGGCCCCTGGCTATAGCCTGACTCAACCCCTGCTAC
Organism: Sylvilagus floridanus; assembly: GCA_949820135.1. NCBI lineage: Eukaryota > Metazoa > Chordata > Mammalia > Lagomorpha > Leporidae > Sylvilagus > Sylvilagus floridanus. Next base: position 801,885 of record OX463246.1, read on the forward strand.
TGTAGAAATTTGAGTAGTGAGCCAGCAGATGGAAGACACCTCTCTCTCCTTCCCTCTAACACTGCCTTTCAAACAAATAAACATCTTTTTAAAAGCAAAGCAAAGCAAAGCAAAGCTCACCTGGAGCTCTGACAAGAAGGGCACAGCCACCAGCTTTAAAAAAAAAAAATCAGAAACCTGCAAAGCTGAGTGGAAGCCTTATCACTATAAATAGAAGTTTATCAAAGATGGACTTCACTGCAGGAAAAACTAAGTTGGAAGCTCTGCTGCTGTTATCTCCAGGTCTTTCCTCTTGGGCTTGTCACACTCTGGAGAAGACTATGCAACTTCCTGCCCTGAGGCTCAAAGCTTGCTAGTCAGCATTTTGGGAGACAATCTGGAACCAGGAGTGAGACAGGGTGGAGTGAGGTCTCAGCATTAATCCTCCTATGTAAGAGTTTAGTAGGATTTTTATTTTCAAGTCTATCTGATGCCTACTCCTCCTCCTCCCAGTCAGAAACCAACTGTTTTATGCTCTTCACAGAGGCCCACAGTGGAAGGAGAAAACATCTGGGGGTTTGACTGCTTCTCAAATTGATACTTCATCATCCTTATTTTCAACATGTTCTATCCTAAGTCCTCATTTCAGGAGGTGTCCAACTCAGCTCAAGTCTAATATATTACAACATGAATCTAGCTGTCAGCTGTCACAAGTGACAGTTCAGGTTGCTCAGACTAACACTGTTTTCTGGCTTCCACAAACTTATCTTCTGTTGCCATCTCTCCTTTTCTCCTGTCTTTTGGGGCTGAAAATATTTTTAATTTCTCTACTGTTGTATTTATGGTGACGGGGATAAAGTAGATGCATCTTTCCCAAGAAGAGATGGGTGTGCATGTACGTTTCAGGAATGATTATCCAGCCTCAAGACAACATCTTAACTGCTGGAGGAGCCTTAACTGGTCAGTCGCTTGGTTCCTGGGAATCAATTTATACACGATCTTCTTTTCATTTTTTAAGTACTGAGTCCTCACTGGCGGGTGGATATAGTTTTAAAAGAAGTAACTGCTGCAGAATGTATATTCTCTGCCTTGGGGACCAAAAGACTCCCTCAGCTCTATCAGCCACGAGTTTCTTCCTTCAAGCAGGACTGATCAAGGTCAGGTCTTTCCAGCACGGCCTCTCTCCCCAGCAAAGCTCAACAGGACAGAGTTCACCTCGTGACTTCAATAAGCACGGAGTTTAGCAAGCCATTGAGAAATAAACTACAGGATGCCACTATGATCTAAATAAAAAAAATTTTAAAGTGAGAAATCTGCCTCTGTAATATATATCCCAGAAAAAACAGAGTATGACAATTTCTGATAGTTTTGCAAACTCTATTGGGAAATAAATAGTTTTCAACACTTTCTTAAGAAACAAAGCGTATACATTAAAATACGTGTTAAATGTTTGACTTTTTTCAGTGATAATGACAAAAATCAGTGTTATATTGGGAGACAATACTCACCAAAAAAAAATATGTTCAAAAATATGTTGAACATACTTTGAATATATCACCAGAGATACAAATAATGAACAGATATAAAAGAACAAAAAGAAAAAAGAAAAAAGAACAAATGAAAAGATACACAACACCATTAAACACCAGAAAAATACAGTCTGAAACCACACTGGGGGGCCGGTGGTGCGGTGTAGCGGGTTAACGCCCTGGCCTGAAGTACCAGCATCCCATATGGGTGCCGGTTCTAGTCCTGGCTGCTCCTCTTCCGATCCAGCTCTCTGCTATGGCCTGGGAAAGCAGTAGAAGATGGCCCAAGTCCACATGGGAGACCTGGAGAAAGCCCCTGGCTCCTGGCTTCAGATCAGTGCGGTGCACTGGCTGCAGCGGCCATTGTGGGGGTGAACCAATGGAAAAGGAAGACCTTTCTCTCTCTCTCACACTGTCCACTCTGTCAAAAATAAATAAATAAAGTTAAATGTACACTTATCACACAACGTGCTATTTCACTCATGGTGTAGTGTGACTATATGACTGAGTACATGTGTAAAAACTATATATAATTTTTAAAAAAAAATACTTATCTGAAAGCCAGAGTTACACAGAGAGGAGAGGCCGAGAGAGAGAGAGAGAGAGAGAGAGAGAAAAGTCTTCCATCCGATGGTTTATTCCCCAACTGGCTGCCAACGGCTGGAGCAGCGCTGATCCGAAGCAGGAGCCAAGAGCTTCTTCCAGGTCTCCCATATGGGTGCAGGGGCCCAAGGACTTGGGCCATCTTCTACTGCTTTTCCAGGCCAGAGCAGAGAGCTAGATCAGAAGTGGAGCAGCCGGGTCTTGAATTGGCACCCATATGGGATGCCAGTACTGCAGGCCAGGGCGTTAACCCGTTATGCCACAGCACTGGCCCCAAAAAACGATATATACTTAAGAAGTATGAATATTACTGAACAAATAACTGAACAAAATTACTGTACCTCAATATCAGGTTCTTTTTTTCTAAAAAGCTTTTTATTTATTTATTTATTTATTTGGCAGTGACAGAGGTAGAGAGCTGAAGAACACTCCCATCTCCCAATTCATTACCTAAATTCCTGCCTGGCTGGGCTGGGGATAAAGCAAGAGCCAGGCACTCAATCCAGGTCTCCCACATGGGTGACAGGAAACTACTTACTTCAGCCACTACTGCTGCTTCCCAGAGTGTGCATTAGCAGGAAGCTGGGATCAGGAGCCAGAGCAAGGAGTCAAACCCAGGTATTGTGATGCATGATGTAGCAAATTAACTGCTGGGTTAAATGACTGCCCCAATAAATCTGGAAAATAAAAAACAAGTAGAAGGGCTGGTGCTGTGGTGTAGTGGGCTAAGTCTCCGCCTGCAGCGCCAGAATCCCACATGGACACCTATTCAAATCTCAGCTGCTCCACTTCCGATCCAGCTCTCTGCTATGGCCTGGGAAAGCAGTAGAAGATGGCCCAAGTCCTTGGGCCCCTGCACCCACGTGGGAGACCCGGAAGAAGCTCCTGGCCCCTGGCTTCAGATCAGCACAGCTCCGGCTGTTGCGGCCATCTGGGGAGTGAACCAGCAGTTGTTAAGACTTCTCTTTTTCTAACTCTACCTCTCAAATAAAAAAATCTTAAAAAAAAAAAAGTAGAACAGTAAGATAATAAACAGAGCAAAGACTATGCAGAGAACATGTGTAAGAATTGTACATATTTGGGTGGAGAAAGAGTATTACTTGGTGGAAGGGCACTTCTTATAAGAACTGCATGAAAATTTTTTCAAACATGACAGGCTACATATATCCTGGCTCTCCTGAGTCAACTGCACCATTGTTCTCTTTTGATACAAGGGTTTGCTATCACCTCTTTCTTTAACAACTGGAGGCTTCATTTCTAATTCAAACATGTTATAGAACAAAAAAAAATCTGAGATCCCCCACGTGCCAAGAATTGTACAAGAGATTTTTATGCCATTTCTTCTATTTATCATGGCATACTGAAATCTCATCTCCTAAATTTAATCAGTTAAGGAAGCTGAAGCTTAAAGAAATTTCTTAATCTGTCTATGGTTGTGATTTCAAGTACTTTGGATGTTAAGATAAAATGTTAAATAAAAAATAAAAATAAAATGGGAAGCGGAAAAGGGGGTCCTGTGCTGTGGCATAGCGGGTAAAGCTACCGCCTGCAGTGCCAGCGTCCCAAAAGGGCACTGGTTAGAGTCCTGGCTGCTTGTCTTCCCATCCAGCTCTCTGCTGTGGTCTGGGAAAGTGGTAGAACTTGTCCCAAAGTCCTGGGGCCCCTGTACCATGTTAGAGACCTAGAAGAAGCTCCTGGTTCCTAGCTTCAGATCCTTGCAGCTCCAGCTGTTGCAGCCAACTGGGGAATGAACCAGCAGATGGAAGACTTCTCTCTCTGTCTCTCCAATAAATAAATAAATCTTTAAAAAAAGGAAAACAAGACTTGGAACAGGTATTTAGCATAGAGACTACTTAGAGCTCATGCATCCCATCATCAGTGTCTCTGTTTCAGGCCTGGCCCCACTTCCGATTCCGGTTTCTACATGCTCACGTGTATCCTGGGAGGCAGCAGGCGACTGACCAAGTACTTGGTCTCCACTACCCCATGAGAAATCTGGACTGAGTTCCAGGCTCCTGGCTTTGGCCAGGGCCAGATCAGGCCTCAGTTGCTTTGGGCATTTGGGAGTAATCCTGAAGATGGAGGATTTCTATCTGTGTCTGTCTCAGTCTCTCTGCCTTACAAGTGAGAAAAGAACATTACAATAAAAGAAAAGAAGCAAGTGTAACTTGAAGTTCACGTGTAAGCTTTAAGGAGACTTCAACACCGCTATACACAACACATTTACTAGAGATTCAACTGAAGTCACTAATTCACTGAGTTGCTCTGTAATATTTAAGTTATGTTCCTCCCAGTCCACACAATCAAATGCATGATCTATATAACTTTCCTACGGCCAGTGGCATGTGCTAAGGAACTACTAGATGTGAATAAAGAGGTTCTAGTCTTAAGTGATAATCTGTGCTATGGGCAAGATTGTGTTTTCCCCCCAAATTTGCATGTCCAAGTCCTAACTTCTAATTCCTTCAGAACATGACCTTATTTGGAAACAGGGTCACTGCAGATAACTGGGGAGGAGGAGGTCACACTGAACAGGGTGGGCCAGTAACTAATAAAACTGTTGCTTTATAAGAAGAGAAAATTTGCACAGAAACTCACAAGGTGACACTAACATGAAGGCAGACTGCAGTAATGCAGATGCCAGATGAGGAATACCAACAAGTGGCAGCAAACCAGGACAAGTGTCTAACAGGTTCTCCCCCACAGCCGACAGAGGGAGCCAACCCTGCCCACACTGGCACCGGAGACAATAGACTTCTGTTTTTTTAAGCCACCCAGTTGGTGGGAGTTTGTTTTGTTATCTGTGACAAACAAATACATTTTGTAATTATTATCTTTCAGTATGTTAAATATTTTCTGCTACATTTGTGTTACCTGAGTTATATTACTTAAGTTATAATCAAGTTACAAAAAGATGCAAGGTATTATTTATTTACAAATGAATTGTTTAGCAGTTATTTAGTTTTTGAAGGCAAAAATCTTAGCACAGTAAGACTGTAATTTCTTTAAAAATTTACTGGCAAATGGTCCTGAATCTGAAGAATAATAAGTAGTCTGTTACCTTTGTTTTTACTTCTGCATATACTTTCCTTCAGTTCAATATAGCAAAATTACACACTAGATAAAAAGTCTGCTTTCTGGACTTCTCACAAACCTGGAGTTCCTTGTATAATGACTTTTTATGGCAATAATCATCCTTGGTTCTATCCAATTTGCTGACTATAACTTCCGCAGCATATTTTCTTATTTTACAACTGCATATTCAAAGTCTTTTTATACTGACTACTCTTCATTTGGTACTTCAGAAATTTTTACTGTTCTCTTTAATGCTGAACACTTACTTTTACTGCTTCTACAGCTCCACTGGCTTCTCCAAATTGTACCAGGTTCTCTCAGATCGTTTGGCAACTCTTACTTACCTAGGAGCTGTCTGGTTTTTGTTTGTTTGTTCCTTGACAGGCAGAGTGGACAGTGAGAGAGAGAGAGAGAGAGAAAGGTCTTCCTTTTGCCGTTGGTTCACCCTCCAATGGCCACCACGGCCGGCGCACTGCGGGCGGCGCACCATGCAGATCCGAAGGCAGGAGCAAGGTACTTATCCTGGTCTCCCATGGGGTGCAGGACCCAAGCATTTGGGTCATCCTCCATTGCACTCCTGGGCCACAGCAGAGGGCTGGGCTGGAAGAGGGGCAACCGGGACAGAATCTGGCGCCCCGACCGGGACTAGAACCCGGTGTGTCAGCGCTGTAGGTGGAGGATTAGCCTATTGAGCCAAGGCACCGGCCTGGTTGCTTTTTTAAACTCTGCAGTAAGAATTTTAAATATCTTTTTAAAAAAATATTAAAACATAAATTTGGTGAAAATCTCCCTAATAACCAAACAATAATAAAAGGAATTCCAGTCATTTGGTAATTTAAAAAGTACCATGAGCTATCAAGTACAGAAAGGCAGATGCCAAAGTTAAGTAAGACCTGGGCCTACAGAACTCAGGCAAACTCACTTTACAGACCCCACTATTTCCATTACTCCAAAAATTCCCTACCTACCTGTGTCATTCAACATCTTTTAATTTCAGTGAAGTACAAACAAATCACTTCTTTTACCTTTACAAATAGATGATTCACAGTTTAAGATATTAGTTGATAAAATATTAGCAATGTAATTTTAAATATGGTACAGAAAAAGAAGGAATAAGCAAGTCAAATATACAGAGGATTCTAGAACAACTTCAAATGCACATGAAAATGTAAGAATATAGTAAAAATATGCTATTCTAAACCAGTGGGGAAAAGGTGATTTATTCAATTAATTATACTAAGACAAAAGGTCAGTCATGTAGAAAAATACAAAAAGCTACATGCTCTATCATTCCTTAAATGACAACATCTCCCACAGGAACCAAAATTCCACATAAAGAGTGAGTGACAATACAGCTGCACTTACACAGAAGTACGGCTTTTTCAAGGGAAACACTTAACTCACCATAACCACACAAAGAAGCCAAAAAGGAGAAGGTCGTGAAGAGGATATAAACATTCAACCGTCCACCAGGCCTAAAGACGAACACTAAACAAGAGTAAATATACCAACGGATATCATGGGAGAAAACACTTGCGACAAATGTAACTAATGGCTAATTATATAAAGAGTTTCTACAAATCAATGAGGAAAAAAAAGATAAAGGAGCAACTGGGAGGGAAAGGAAACACACCGCATGTTAACACGCAGGTAGCTCCTCAACTTCACGGACAAAACACAGTCTAAAATAATGAGATGCTATTTTATCTAAAACTGCGATATCTACTCAGCTTCAGCAATACTTGAGAGGATAGGGAGAGACGCACATTACTGGTAGGAACAAGTGGCACTCTTTTGAAAGGGCATTTGACAGTAATTAAACACAGATTTTAAAGTGCACATGTTTGTTCCAATAATGTTTGGAATAAAACAAAATTAAGACTTTATCTAAATGCCAAGAACAGGGAAGGGGCAAATAAATAAGACACAACTTAACAGAATGTAGTAATTAATACCTAAGATGCACTGAAAGCAGACAAGGGGAGAATAATAGGTTTAGTATACTTGTATACTCTCAAACGATTCTAGACATAAACAAATAAATGCTTATATACAAAGAGGGATCAGCAATTTACCTTTGGATGTTTCCTGAGTGGAAGAATAAAAAGAAGCATTTACTTTTAAAAAAATTTAATGTCATGAATTACATTTTTTATCATGTGCATTTGTTTTTTTTTTGTTGTTTTTATTTACTTGACAGGTAGTTACAGACAGTGAGAGAGAGAGAGAAAAGTCTTCTTTCCGTTGGTTCACTCCCCAAATGGCCTCCATGGCTGGAGCTACGCCGATCCAAAGCCAGGAACCAGACACTTCCTGCTGGTCTCCCATGCGGGTGCAGGGGCCCAAGAACCTGGGCTATCCTCCACTGCCCTCCCAGCCAAGCAGAGAACTGGACTGGAAGAGGAGCAACTGGGACCAGAACCAGCACCCATATGGGATGCCGGCGCTGCAGGCAGAGGATTAACCAAGTGAGCCACGGTGCCAGTCCGTGCATTTGATTTTTTTTTTTTTTTTTGACAGGCAGAGTGGACAGTGAGAGAGAGAGACAGAGAGAATGGTCTTCCTTTTGCCGTCGGTTCACCCTCCAATGGCTGCCATGGACGGCGCGCTGCAGGCGGCGCACCACGCTGATCCGAAGGCAGGAGCCAGGTGCTTCTCCTGGTCTCCCATGGGGTGCAGGGCCCAAGCACTTGGGCCATCCTCCACTCCACTCCCGGGTCACAGCAGAGAGCTGGCCTGGAAGAGGGGCAACTGGGACAGAATCCAGCACCCCGACCGGGACCAGAACCCGGTGTGCCGGCGCCGCAAGGTGGAGGATTAGCCTATTGAGCCGTGGCGCCGGCCGCATTTGATTTTTAAAGCAGAATTTTTAAAAACTTAAATACTTCATCAGCACTTGCATTTCACTAAATTACAATATATTCTGAGCATCTACTATAGGGCAAGTTTTGTACCAAGAGCTGAGTCCTAAGTAACTATTAAAACTAAAGTGGGGCTCCAGCACTGTAGTGTAGTAGGTCCGGCACCACCTGCAGCATCGGCACCCCCTATGGGCTCGAGTCTCAGCTGCTCTACTTTCTATCCAGCTCCCTGCTGATGGCCTGTGAAAGCAGCAGAGGATGGCCCCAGTGCTTGCTTGCCCTGCAGTTCCATGGGAGACCCGAAGAAGCTCCTGTCTCCAAATCGGCCCAGCTCTGGCCATTGTGACCATTTGAGGAGTGAACCAGCAGATGAAAGACTTTTCTCTGTCCTTCTCTCTGTCTGTAACCCTGCCTCAAGTAAATAAATAAATCTTAGAAAAAAAAAACCCACATGTAGAAAGTTGGAAATTCACCTTTCTTTCTGCATTTACTCCATGTATAGATAGCTCTTCCCCCCCCAACAAAGACAAAGTGAAGGAGTGCTATTTTTCTTCTCATCCACCTATCTCACTTCCATTAAAGAATACATTTCCCAGGAAATACTTTGTACTTTAAAATTATTTCATCCAATTTGTTATCAAAGAATATGATTTTTATAAGATTTAATTATTAACTAAAGTAAACCAATTTATCAATGATTCAGGCTCTATCAGAAAAAAGGCTCAGAAATTAAGTCCACTAAACATTTAGTAATGAACGGTTTACAGTAAAGACACAACTCTTCAAGCCCAGATTTCTTCACATATGAATACTATCAATTTCATCAGGATGCTACAGGAACAAATTCACCATTATATACACTTTATCATCAGAGATGAAGTCACCTAGGTAACAGGCTACATTTTTTAAAAGGCCCATATTTAAGGAAAAGATATTTTACAAAGAATAACAGTTATTATATACTTTATAAGTTTTTATTTCTTTCATTTTATTTTAAAGGCAGAGAGAGAGATTGCAAGAGAGAGACAAACAGACAAATATTCTACCCACTGCTCACGCCACAAAAGCCATGGCTGGGCCAGGCCAAAGTCAGGAGCCTGAAATTATCTGGGTCTTCCACGTGGGTGCCAAGGACCCAAGGGCCTGACTCATCACCTAGTGCCTCCCAGCGTGAATATTAGCAGGAAGTTAGATCAAATATGGAGTTGCCAAGTCAAGAACCACTCACCCCAATGTAGGATGCAGGCAACCCACAAAGCAACAGCTGGTTCCAAATGCCCACCCCTATGATTACTATTTATGCCAGTGCTGTGGTGCAGCAGGTAAAGCAGCCACCTGCCATACCAGCATCCCATAAAGGCACCAATTTGTATCCCAACTGCTCCACTTATGATCCAGCTTCCTATCAGTGGCCTGGGAAAAGCAGCAGAAGATGGGTCAAGTGCTTGGGCCCCTGCACCAATGTGGGAGACCTAGATGAAGCTCCTGGCTTCGTCTTTGTCCAACCCTGGCTGTTGTGGCCATCTGGGGAGTGAACCAGCAGATGGACAATCTCTCTCTCTCTAACTCTTTCAAGTAAATAATCTTAAAAAAAAAAAAGTACATATTCAACTTGCACTCTTTATCCTGAGATGTTCCCCATATTCAGTTACATGTAACATGTAGCCCATGAACCCTCAGAGCAAGAAGACTGAAAGCTCAAGTTCATAATACAATATGGATGTCTCCTCTATCATCTGTCTCACTGTTGTCTAGACCACCACTCAAATTCCACTGCCTCACTCACCTTTTTACTCTTTCTGCCATTACTCAGCCCAGTGAATAGGTCACTTGGAAATCTCTCCTTCCAAAGTACCCACATTGTTTCACCTCGCTACCCATTTCTCTGTACCACAACGAAAGTTCTAGGATGAACTAGCAGTGTTTTTTCCCTAGGCAGGCACAATTAAAAATCTTTTCCCCCAAGTAACACTACTATTACGATCTGTAATTGAAGACAGGTTAAATTTAAATCTACAAAAACTACTAGAGTGCTCTAGGAAACAACACAATTTCATTTCTCCCACATTTTCACATCCATCAAGAACATGCTATTTTCAAAAAGTCAAGCACTGCAATTAACACACATCTGACAACACAGGCAGAAGTGTCGGGGGAAGGCGCTTCAGGGTCTTCAGGCATATTCCCAGCAATTCTTGTGCCCCCACACGAAAGAAAGAAAAATGAAACATCCAAAAGATTAAACAAGATACAAACTTAAAACACAGTACAATGTACCACGTACCAGTGAAGATAAATACCATGGCTTTATGTTCAAATAGTTCTTTAAAACTGCCTCCAAGAACACAGAGTAGCAAGTTTTATTATTCTGCCTTTCAAACAATCCCTCTATGTTCTTCCAACGTGACAATGAATTAAGCTTTTGTTTTCAAACTCTGAATATACAAGGTGGGTAGAATGTGTGAAAAATGATGGAAAAATACTGTTAAGGTTTTCCATAAGTCAGATTTAGATAGCAACAGAAATCCAAAGCTTTTACTTCTATAAGCAGTATAAATTCTATCACAAGATAATGTGATTTATCTTTGAATGTGTTAGTAAAATCAACACTCTTGTTTTAGCAAAGTCATTATCAAATTTTAACTAAAACATTAGCTAGCTGTCCTACCATTGCCAGCACCTTTTTTTTTTTACCCTTTATTAAATAAGAGTACTTCAAAAGCTGTGGAAAAATGAAATTAAAAGATTGATGAACGCATTTTTAAAGTCCATGCATAACTTTGATGATACATGAACTTTTCCCATGAACTTTTTCAGGACCTTTTTTTATATGTTTTATTTCTTTAATTTTCCTGCTTTAATTTTCTCAATAACCTACCAACTAACCGTCCCAATCCCAGGGGAAAAAAACACATTTTTTCTAAAGGTCTGGTTTATCTGACTTGATACACCAATAATATTATTGATGACATTATGTGACTACACAAAATGATACTATACAGTAATCAGCAGTCTACAATAACCTGACGGACAAAGTATCAGAGTGTGGTCCACAAAGGTAGGGTCTTCCCTTGCTCCACAAACGCACCTCTAAGACCTACAACAGCCCTGGTATGGAGCTGATGCTCAGGAACGCTCACCGACTCACCGAAATGACAGCCTTGCTGAGACAGATGGATCCCCTGCAGCCATACTCTGTCTCATCTTCGGATTTGTAGTAACTCAGAGTATTGTTTTTCAAGACCACCCAACGATCCTGCCACCCATGGATGTAGTTTGTCCACTGAGAGGGGAAGAAAGAGGGATGTTAAGAGGAAGACAATGTCAGTATTCTATAAAATCAAACTTCTTGAAATAACAATCTAGCTTCAAAAGCAAAATGTGAAAATCATAATCATAATCACAAATAGAAGATTATAAAAAGTGAAAAGTTGAGATTTTTCAAGATTATATAATGTACAATATTATAAATAGATTAAAAAAAACACAACATTTTCTTCTAATATTTGAGAAATAAAAGCAAAGCAGGAATTTTGCTTTTTAAAAAAAATTCTGCATGGTTGTTTGCCAGCCTTCATCCTCTCCTCCTCATCTCATTCATGAAACTTAAAGCTATTTCGGTCCCTCTCATAATTAACATACTCAAGATAAAAGTTCAGTTACACAGTCATTCATTGTCTACACCAACTACTACATGAAATCTAAACCAACACAAGCATGAAGCCAAATCATCGCCAAAACTCTGCTTATGTTCTAAGTTATTCCATATGAAAATGTATGTTGGTCTTAACTACAGCAAAGTAAAACTACTAGATGATCAATATGTAGTAAGTCCACATCAACTTTAGTTTTTCCTCTATGGTACTCAACATACATTTTAAATAGCTATTTTATTTTCTGTGTTTATCTAAAGATTCATATTTCAAGCCTAAGCGTAATAATGAAAATATAGAATTGGTTCTTAAAAACAAGCCTGGATCATCGTTCTCTAATACTATTTATAAAAATGGCTTCTGTGTCTTGCTGCACAGAGAGGACCACCATAAACTGGCAAAGGCAGATATGTAACCTCTATGGAATACTTAATTCTGTGTGATTTTAATTACATCTGGGGTTTTATGTATAGACAATTTCAAAAATGAATGGAATGGATTGCTGAAATACACTGCACTGGCTCAGGCTCATCTATGAGGAAACCTTTACTTTTCTACTCCCCACTCCAGCATATCTGACATCGGTTCAGCTCTAACCCTCACCGTCAAACCCTTTCTAAGAGCTCACTCATGCCAATGACTCAAGTCCTTCTCTTCTAGGGTTCCCTAATGACCACGTTCTTACTTCTACCTCACTGTGACTCCGCCACTTAGACACTGACTTCAACAAACAGTTCCCTTCTGTAAGTGTGTTTGCTCCCTAGGTTCCTGTTCCTTGGCTAGATCTTCACTTCTGCAGTCACGCAAACACAAGTCTGGCTCACAGCGTCTTACACGAACAGAGCAATGGATACAGCATTCCACAGACTCAACCACTATGTCTTCTGTGAACACAAGTTTGGCAAATTAACTTTCGTGAGCTTCCGCTTTTGAGTCTGTTGTCTGAACAACTGAATAAAATAATGAAAGCGCCCAGCACAGTCATGGAAGATAATATTCCACCACTGCTTTTCTATCTTTATATCCCAACACCAAATTCTGATCTTCTTTCCTTCATATTCAACTCTCATATTTGCCTCCTCCTTTGAACTTTCAACTATTCCAATCAATGAACATGTTCCTAGACTGCCTGACCTCTAAGTAAGTTTTCTGTATTCATAAATTACATCATTTTATTTACTGATCAATCATATTTGCTTACTTCTCTTACATCTTAACCTTGATTCTCCAGCTCCAAAACTTAAGTACCAAGTTCCCATTTTCCTTCACACCAACTGTTCAGACTAGTGTTCAAGACCTTCCATGGATGAATTTCACTTTCCCATCAGCACCCTTCCAAAAGGCGAGTCACTGTGTGGCATGGTCACGTTCCTTCCCCTGATACGTGCTTATCTGAACACGCTTAGAACAGTGCCCAGCACACAGTACAGTCCCAGTGCCTGGCAGCATTATGCCCAAGTCACTAGGCCTCACCTTCAGCTCTCACTACAACAGACTCCCTTCAAAGTGACAGGAGAGACTTCTGCAACTGTGTAGCCATCATTTCATATAACTTTCTTCTAGAGGACTCCACAAATCACATAAGCTTCAGGACTGCATGCAGCAAACACTGGCTGTTACTACCACATCTGGAAGACAGGTTTTCTCCTTTTCTCTACCCTCATGTTTCCCCATTTAATCAACACAAAGCAGCGTGTTGCAAACTGCAGGAGAATCAGAGATTCCTATCACCAATAGCCCAGCAAGCACAAATTCAAAAGGAAAAACAAACATTATTTTGACAAAGAATCAGAACCATATAAATTACTGTGAAAATTCAAAGAAAGGAAATCTGAAAGACTGACAAAACGAGCAAAGGCTCCACGTAGTATCTGAGATGACAGAATCACTGTGGAGAAACTGAGGCCCAGGAAACCACTAGGCGCGGAACGTGCAAAAGCAGCTGAGGTCTCGTTCATCTGAGCTTCGGTGGCTCAAGGCCTACTGAAGTGTGACTCTTCCCAATCATCATCCATCCTACTATCTGTGATAACCATTCGGAGTTATCACCTACCCAAGATTTCTGGAACCTACACTCTCAAATGATTCTGTAAGAAATATGCTGTATAGATATTTTCATGTATTCAGATTATCATACAGAAAAAAACCTCTTTGCACTAGTATATTTCTGATATCAATTTGCACACCCCATTCCAAAGCCACTCCATTTGGGGGGATGAGGAATATAATGTATTGGAACTTTACATTATCCAACACGAGGAAAAGGGCAGATGCTGAGTTAACTCTTGTTTAAAATATCAGATAAATACAAGGGAATTAAATACATAATACATACTTAAAAACATGTACTTTGATCAGTATACAAAATCACTATGAAATGCCCTTGATTAGAAGCTTCAGAAACACTACACAGAGCCATACTTCAATCTCAGGACACTTCCCTTCACACAGCTCTTAACAAGAATACTGCAAGCTGCATTCTGCCGAGTCCACACACGCAGCAACAACCGCCACGGCGGTTACCTGCCGTCCACAGCCGCGATCTGCGCGTTGCCACACGAGGCCGCGTCCTCCATTTCTCTATACCCACTGTATTACCCCGCAAGAGCGCCAGCCACAGCACTCCACCTCTCCGAACAGGTCAAAAGTACAGTTTGTTTCACAGAATACCTAACCTTGCCACAGCACTGATATGGGAGTCTGCTTCTTATCTACAGACAGGTGATGGAACTCCTGAGACACTGAGAGGCGAAGAGCTCACTTCGCAGAGTCCCATCAGAAGTCTGCGCCTTGCACACCGGCATTCAATCCAGACTCCCACACGGCAAGGCCATCTGACCCACAGGGGCCCAGGCAGCGTCCCGTACTGCACACCGTCATGCGTGCGCTGTGCTGTCACCGCTCGCACACCAGTCTGCACACTGCTGCCAGCCTAGGCCCTTCCCCCCCGGCCTTCTGAAGGCGGTCACACGGCCTAACGGGCAACACTCCCACCGACGACGTCCCAGCGCCTCGCCACAGCCACGCGGGGCGATTCCGCACGTGACCCAGCTGGTGAGGGGCCGGCTCCGCGCTCAGGTCCACTGCCAGCCCAGCCGCCGCCACCGGTTGAACAGCCGGAGCGAGGGGAGTCGCAGCAGGCCGCGGGGCTGGCGCACGGCGACCACGCGGAACGCGGAACCGCACACGCCGCGCGCGTCCCAAACGCCTTCCCCACCCACAACCCACGGCGAGCGGCTCCGGACGAACCTGGCGCCGTCACGTGCCCGTCCACGGGCTCTGCGCCGGGCGAGCACCCAAGTGCTCAGTCCCAGCTCGCCGCGCGCCGGCCCGGAGGTGGGGTCGGACGCAGCCCAGGCCCGGGCCGCAGGTGCGCCGGGCGTGGCGCGGCGGCGCGCGCGCTCACCTTGCTCAGGACCCCGCAGCGCTCCACCGGCGGCCCGGACTCGGTCTCCGGGTCCTCCTCCGAGCCCGACGAGTTCCAGCTCTGGTTGTCCGACATGGAGGCGCGACGGCCGAGCGGGAGAGCGGCCCCGGCTGCCCGGCCTGCGCCGCAGCAGGCGCCCGGCGCCCGCGGACAGGGCTCCGGGGACGGCGAGGCGGCGGGCACACGCCCCGGCGCGGGGGGCGGCAGCAGCGGGGAAGCCCGCCCGCCGCGTCGCGGCCGCCGCGCCTGGCTCCGGGCGGAGCGGGGAAGGCGCACGAGCGGCGAGGGAAGCCCGCCCTTCCGCTTCTCGGCCGCCGCCGTGACCCTGCGCCGCGCCCGGCGCCGCCGCCCGGCCCCAGCCGCTCGGTGCCACCTCGGACAGGGCGCGGGAGCGGCAGGGAGGACGAGCCCAGCCGCGGAGCGCGGGTCCCTCACGCCGCCGCCGCCGCCATCTTCCTGCCCAGCACTATTTACCCTCCCGCCCCTCCCCTCTCCCCTCCCCGCCGGCGCCCCGCTCCCCGCTCCCCGCCCGGTCCCTCCCCGGCGTCTGACGCGCGGCGCCCAGGGCCCGGGTCCCCGCCGGCGACGCCGGGCGCGGAAGTGGAGCGCGCGGGGGCGGGGCGGCGCCGCGCGGCGTTCTGGGAGCTGTAGTCGGGGCGCCGCGCGGCCTCCTGGGAGCTGTAGTCGGGGCGCGGCGGCGGGTGAGTCGGCGGCGCGGGGACGCGGGTCGGCGGGTGGGCGTCGCCGGGCCGCTGCGGGCCGGGCGGGCGGGCGAGGTGGCGGTGAGGTGGCCGCGGAGGGGCCGGCGGGTCGAGCGGGCGGGCTGCGGCGGCCGGCCCTGGCGGGAGTGTGGGTTTTTGCTTTGAGGCGGTCGGGAACGGGCGGCGCCGCGGCGGGGTGCGCTGAGCCCGGGGCGTCCGCACGCCTGTGCCCCGCGCCGCGTTCTGCGTTGCCTGAGGGTCGCGGTGCTGAGAGTCGCTACGATGCGGAGCACTGCTGACTGCCTTGGGGTCTGAGGGCGGCAGGCCCCGCCGGAACGACTGGCCGCGGGGAGAGGCGCCTGGACACGCGAGTGGCGGGCCGCGGGCCTTGCCCGGGCAGCACCGACAGCCGCGACGCTGTGGCGAAGTCGCGGTGCCCGCGGGCAGCCTGCGAGAGGGCGCTTGGATTCCTCGGTGCTCGCGCTACCGCCGGCCCAGGCTGGCGTTCCGAAGAGACAGGCAGAACTGACTTCGGTTGACGCCTCCAGGTTGGGTGGCCGAAAGTGCGCCTTCAGCACGCTCTGCCGGAGCCCGGAGATGGCCTGGTATGGCTAGACTTGCTAGTTCTGGTTTTCTTAAGCGCTAGGTTTTTAAAATATCGTTGAGAGATTCACTTCCTAATGCAGTTTAGACTCACAGGAGCATACGTTTGTTTTTAAATTGAACTTTCTGTTGTGTTTTATACCTTTTAAGGTTGTGTGTGGTTAAAACCACCAGCAGTTAGATCACTATGTCACCCACTTGGTAGGAAGTTGCTTCATTGTATTTAGTATCAGTGTGAAAAAAGTGCCTTTTTACGAAAAGGTTCTTACTACATTTTTCCTCTGTAGTTAAACACTAAAGTATTTTTAGGTACAGAAAGATTTTTGTGTAATGACTACAATCCCACATTAGAGGTTGGGGTGCAGAACATTGTGAAGAAATGGCATGTTTACACTATTAACTATTTATGTTGTCTAGGTACTTTCAATATGTGATCTCATTCCTTAAAGATCATACACAGAGGGTAGGCATTTGGCCTAGCTGTTGGGACTTCCAAATCTCATGTCGGAGGACCTGGGTTTGTGTCCAGGTTCCGCTTCTGATTCCAGCTACCTGATTATGTGCACCTTGGTGGGGGAGGGGGTCGTGGAATGTGATGACTTAAGTGGTCATGGGTCTCTGCTGTCCACATGGGAGCCTCCACGGCACCTGGACTTCGGTCCAGCCCAGCCTCAACAGTGGTAGGCATTTAAGGATTGAAACAGTGGATATGTATCTGTGTCTCTCTCTGCCTGTCAAATCAAGAAAAGTAAATTTTAATAAGTCATCCATAAGCATTGTAGGTTTCATTTTACAGATAATAAAAAGTAAAACAAAGAGAGGCTTAGTAACTGATCCAGGGTCATGGAGCCACAGAGCGGTGGAATTAGGTTTTGAAACCAGGTCTGATTGCACAGACCACACGTATCCTTTTCTCTGCTTCAGAATACCTCTCACGGTGTGAGTTGTGTGAATACTGTATTCCGTAGATAGCGTGTGTCAGGAAAGCGTGCTCTTAACTGATATTTTAAACATCTTGAATTTGCCTGACTTGTATACATCTGTGGTGTCTTATTTAACATCAACTCTAGAGAACTTTTTTCTATTAAATTTCTCATATATTTGATGAAGAAATCACAGGGAACTTAAATAATACTCCAAAGGTCACACAGCTAGTAAAAGACAAAGTTCAAGTTTGAGCCCAAGTAGCCACGTTCTAGATTTAGTTATTCCGCTGGCGTTCCCCATCCTCTGCTCAGGCTTATTGTTCTTCCACATCATCTCACTCACCCAAAGATACACCACCAACCCTCCGTTCCTGCCCTCTGTTCCCCTGCCAAGATGTAGCAATCAAAACCCCACAGGTGTTGGAACAGAGAATGTTGGCACTTTGATCAACAAGCAGAGGAATGAGGGGGATATTCGTTACTGAAGCTGAGTTTGTGGTAGGAGAGGACGTCTTAAACTGAAAACATTGTCTAATTGTTTAAAAGTGGAACTATAAAGATCCTCTGTTAACTCAGACTGCCATAACTAAGTCCCATAGATAAGAAAGTTTGGCCTATTTGCTTCCTGTAAATGTACCATATGGCTTCGTTCAACCTTATTCACCAACTCGTAAACCCTTTCTCCAAGTACAGTCACATTGAATGCTGAAGCTTCCTTCAACTTAGGAACTTTGGGGAACACATTTCAGTCCCTAGCAAGTGCTTGTAGTTCCTGTTCACACGGAGTTTGTGTTGAGGATGCATTTTAAGTTAAAGTAGTCCTTTGTTAGCTAACCTGGAACTATAACTGTTCTTTATAACATTCTTCCCACTTCAGACTGAACTGTGACCAGTTAAACATGGAGCGTTCTGGGACAGGAGTTTATTCTAGCAGTTAAGACACCTTTTGGGGCACCTGCACCCTTTATTAACATGCCTGGGCTTGAGTCCTGACTTCACTCCTGTTCAAGCCGTTTGCTGATGTGCCCCCTTCTTAGCAGCAGGTGATGGCTCCATTGGTTGGGTCCATGCCGCCACATGGGAGACCTAGAACGAGTTTTCTGCTTCTGGCTTTAGCCTGACCCGTCCTGGGCTTTTGCCATTATTTAGGGGGTTAACCAACAGATGGGATATCTCCTCTCTCTCTGCCTTTCAAATAACTAAACAACCTAGAGATCTTAATCTTATAGCAGCTTATAGCAGCTGCTGTGTACCAGTTTATATAGAAAAACACCAAAAATGTATCTGTAGGGGTGTATCACAGAAGTGATATGCAACAAATCAAGGTGTTCCTAACAGCACTTCACATTCTGAGTCTTGTAAATTAACTTCCAACTTAGAGTTAGCGAAGAGACTCTTTTTCCACACATTTTCCTCTTAGCATCAACAGAATTGATGATTGTAGCATTTAGGGATGCCCATCATTGTCTCCAGGTTGTTTCCCCGAATTACTGATCTCTATTCCTCATGTTTGGGTGCATACATAGTTATGCAGTTATGTCACTACTGTTGCCTAGTTGCCAAAGTTTATATGACACATCCCAATTTTAGAGATGTTAAAATATGAACTTGAATTCATCCTGTTGTTCCTGAGATTAGCACGATTTATGATTTTTCAGATAATGTGTATGTAGTCAGTGTTTACTGTAGGGCAAGTTACATTTTAAATTGTATATTGAGAACACCTATTTGGTAAGCATTATGTTTAAGCACTGCATAGCATTGCTTTTGTTGTGCAATTAGAACTTTGCATTTCTTGCTGTTATGCAGTTGCCATATAAGGAATATCAGTTTTAACTTTATTTTTTGTGCATTTGTGTAACTCTTTCTTGGGGTTGTTTTCCAGAAGTGATCTGCTGAATAGAGAGCATGTATGTTACAGTGTGTTACCATCAGATCATGCTCCAAGAAGGCTGTGAGACTGAGCCTCCCCTCACTCTTTCCCATAGCAGTCGGGTGGCATCCAAGCAAGCTATCGGAAGGAGATTGTGCCAGGAAACCATTGTTTCAGAATGACCCACGCTGAGAATAACCAGTTTATTATGGTTAGCCACTCGGGTATTGACTTATTTTTTCACATCAAGGTGTTTTTTGACGAAAGGGGCAGACATATACCCACAGTATTTCAAATGAGAGTGTTGATTGTGATCGCAGGATGCTCAGCTGGACCACGTAATGCTGGACTTGGCTTTTCTGTCTGTCTCTAGGACCTCACGGCATCTTTCACCTCTGAGTTACTGTGTTCTCAGTCTTTGTCTCTTTGAGCTCTCGCCGTGTATGTTTGCCCTCTGTGTCTGTGCCCTCTCAGGGTCTCTGGCTTGCACGTCATAGCAACAGGCAGTTGGCCAAGGAGTACTCTAATCAGCTTTTCCCAAGGGTGTGGGGTGTACAGCTACCCCTTTTGTAGTTTGTTTGGAGTGGGAACCTCATTGGAAACAATAGGCTGCTGGCGCCGTGGCTCAACAGGCTAATCCTCCGCCTTGCGGCGCCGGCACACCGGGTTCTAGCCCAGGTTGGGGCGCCGGATTCTGTCCTGGTTGCCCCTCTTCCAGGCCAGCCCTCTGCTGTGGCCCAGGAGTGCAGTGGAGGATGGCCCAAGTGCTTGGGCCCTGCACCCCATGGGAGACCAGGAAAAGCACCTGGCTCCTGGCTCCTGCCATCGGATGAGCGCGGTGCACCGGCCGCAGCGCGCCGACCGCGGCAGCCATTGGAGGGTGAACCAACGGCAACGGAAGACCTTTCTCTCTGTCTCTCTCTCTCACTGTCTAACTCTGTCAAATTAAAAAAAAAATTTTTGTCTAGCACCACACAGATAATTCATCTTTTCAAGAATACACTAGCATGTGATGTTTAAATGGAAGTATTAGACTGCATGTGTTTATTTTCACTCACTAGAGTGTAAGCTCCATGGGTGCAAGAACTTTGAACTTGTTTTCATCTGATTTTTCATGTAACCTTTTTTTTAAAAGTTTATTTTTTTATTTGAAAGAGTGACAGTAAGGGAGAGACAAGTCTTCCACTGTCTCACTGCCCAGATGCCCACCATAGCCGAGCCAGGGCCAGGATCCAAGAACTTTATCTGGGTCTCCTACGTGGCTGGCCAGGACCTGAGCACTTGGATCCACATCTACTGCCTTTCCAGACACAGTAGCATGAAGCAGGATTGGAAATGGAGGCCCTGGGACTTGAACTGGCACTCTTACATGGGATGTAGGCGTCCCAAGTGGTGGCTTCACTGGCTGCAGCGCAGTACTTGCCCCTTCCATAACTGTCTGTCTTTAATCTCTAGAGTAGTGCTCAGCACACAGAAGGCATTCAGTATAAGTAATGAACAGACTTTATCTCTGCGGTGATGATAAAATTCAAGGTACAAGGTAGTGTGCTGATTATTGTAGGGGTTTCAAGATAGTAAAACAAAAAAAGGAGCATTTTGAGATGGGGGCTTCTCTCAAGGAGATGATCAGAGAAAACTGTCTGAAAAGGTTATACATGCAACTATAATTGAACTAGAATTTTGCATTCTGTAAGGTGGTGCCCTTTTCTGTGCCACCTGGAATGGTAGACCTTGATCTCTGGTTCTGTTGTGTAACTTTCCTACTGTCTCTCTCCAGGTTACTTGACCCAGCTTCTTTTAGCTTAAACAATTTTAGAGAGAAAAGAGTTCTTGTTTCTGGATCTCATTCCACCAAGTTAGCATGTAAACTTTTTAACGAATCTTGTCACTTTAAAGGTACTATGCTATAAATTTGTAAATTGCTCTAACCCTCTAACAGCCTTGCTGCTGTGCATGGGATATGCAACATGGCTCCTGAATCAAGTTCAGAAATTTAAAGGATTTATGAAACTTCCTTTGCAAGTCTCTCCCCTTCCCATTTTATTCTTGGGATCCTTATATGTGTCATTTTGAATGAGTTGGTTTTCTTATTTTGACTACTTATAGATCATATTAGCCTTTCCTAGTTTTCCTATCAGGTCCATTAAAGAATCCTGCATGTTGCTGCTACTGTTTCTGGGTGTGAATTGTAGCTGGCTTCATCCCTTATAACCACATGACTTAGGTAAATGTCTTTAATAAATAGTGGCTTAGTAAGTGGAATAAAGTATAACCATTCACCATTACTTTATGTATCCCAGTTGTGCTGTTATGTGCATTTGTTGCATGAATTTTTTTTTTAAAGATTTATTTTTTTATTTGAAAGGTAAAGTTAGGAGAGATTTTCCATCCACTGAGTCACTCCCCAAATGGCTGCAACAGCCAGGGCTGGGCCAGACCAAAGTGAAGATCCATGAGCTTCATGTGGGTCTCCCACTCACTGGGAGAGCAGGAACTGGATCAGAAATGGAGCAGCCAGGACTTAGTGCCCCCATGGGATGCCCATGCCAAAGGCAGAAGCTTACCTGGCTGTGCCACAGCAACACTGCCTCCTTCCCCTCGGTGGATATTTGCATAAGCATATCTGGGAAGATTTTCTTTTTTGTGAAATTTGCTAAATGCATCTTCCTCTTTTTTATTTTTTTAATTTAAAAAATGATTTACTTAGACAACAGACAGAACTCCTGTTCTGTTGTTCACACCCCAAATGCCCACGGCAACTGGACCTGGATCTGACTAACGCTGATAGCTGGAATCCAGGTTACTCAATCCAGAGCTCCCGTGTG
Organism: Sylvilagus floridanus; assembly: GCA_949820135.1. NCBI lineage: Eukaryota > Metazoa > Chordata > Mammalia > Lagomorpha > Leporidae > Sylvilagus > Sylvilagus floridanus. The sequence goes on from OX463246.1 coordinate 823,940, forward strand.
GGTGGCAGGAACCCAGCTACTTGAGCTGTCACCACTGCTTCCCAGGGTCTGCGTTTGCAGGAGCTGGAGCAGAGTATCTACCCCAAGTATCCTGTGGGATGCAGGTGTTTTAACTGCTAGGAAATGCCCACCCCACCTCCATTTCTGACCGTGGGTGCTAGTTACAGAAGTGTAAAGGACCACAAGAAACTTGTATGCATCATCTTTAGTGATAGTATATGGAATAATTGAGAGATATTTTTGTGACTTCAGAGCAGTGAGTATAAAAACACTTATAAAGTGAATATAGGCATCTTGAAGTCATTACTCATCTGTGTATCTTAATCTTTTGTGTTGATGCAAACAAACAAAAAAAGATTGTGTCTTACCTCACCTGGAGTCCCAGTGCAGTTGACTTTACCCCCATTTGAGATACTTGTTAAGATCCTCACTGGAGTGCTATAAGAGACAAGAGTGTTGTCTTCCACAGACTCCTCATTTTCTAGCATTTTGTCAGCTAGGAATCCTGACAGTAACAAAGACACTGATATGTATTTAACAGTTATATTATTATTGAAGAACAGTAAAAATATAAAATTGCTTGTCTCATAGTAGACGTTCAGTGGTATTAGTGAATAAAATTAGTTTAGTTGGTTGATGATTGAAAAGAAGCTGTAGGAGCCACAATTCACAAGGTCCAGAAAAAAATCACCAGCACAATTAATGAGAGACCCAAGAACCAGATTCCATTGTGGGTTTCTGTGAAGAGTAGGTATTTGTTAGGGGCCTTATTATCAGACATTATTTTAGGTTCATTGCATTTATTTTTCCATCACAAAAATCTTGCAAGGTAGATATTATCTTGTTTTACATATAAGGAAATCAAAGCTCAAAGAAGTTATAAAGTTGCCCCCAAGTCATAGGTAGTGAACAGTCCACTTCAGACTTTGGGCTTCAGGAGACTGCTGTATATACTGTGTTACATGCAGAATTGATTCTAGATTACAACTGTTATCCTAAATGATTTAAAGAATTTAAAGAATCCTAAATGATTTGAGAATTTGCCAAAGCCAGATGATATTTTAGGTATGTTGGGTAGTGTTTCTTAAATTTTAGTTTTCTTAAAAAATATATATATTCATGTGCTTCTTTAACTGCAGTAGCACATTATGTAACCAGTTTTTTTTTTTTCTTGTTAGCCTATACTAGTAAGTCTGTTTGAATTACCCATAAATAATTTAAAGACCTGTGGAGCCTGTTGTCACTATCTTTTTGTCTTGTGTTGAACAGAATAATAATTGATTTAACCCTTAGTACTTCTGGAAAAATTACCATGACCATTTACCATAATTTTGTTTTTATAATTTTGAGCTACTTTATGAAGGGTTATTTAAACACTTTTTTAGAAATTTAATAAACATCGAAACACAGGAAATCCATGTTTTTATTCCACACTGAAATAAGCAGTGTCTTTTGAACATAACTGGCTGCCAATGGCCTTCTGTGCTCAAGCTCTTATCTTCTAAAGATTCCAGATTCCATGTGCACTGTTGAGGGATTGTAGCTTCTTGTTACTTTTGTGTCATCAAAGTCTAACAATGTTGACTACTTTGACATCTTATGAAGTTGTTAAAGAGAAGACAATCATGTTAGATCCTCCATACTTGTAAGCATTTTATTTCTATACAGTATTTATAAAGTCCAACAAATTTTTTATCTATCATCTTTCCACTCCCCTTTGTGTGTACATCTGCCTTAAATATTTGCTCACTTACAAACCGTGTCAAATAACTTGTGGTGTACAAGCATCATAAAGGAGGGGAGAATGCTGTCCTAAGTCCTTTCAGCAAAATGTGGTATTTCAAGTTCCGCTGGAAAGCGTGGTGTATTGCAGTCTCTCTGATGACTCTCAGGATGGGAACCCTTACTTCTTTCTTAAAATTTGTTTCTTTCATCTTTGTTTCTGAAAGTGTGTTGTCCACTCATTTATTCTTGAGTTCAGAAAATAGCAAGTGGGGCCAGCATTGTGATGCAGTAAGAAGCCACCGCCTGTGATGCTGGCATCCTATACAGGCGCCGGTTCAAGTGCCGAGTACTCCACTTCTGATCCAACTCCCTGCTAATGCTTGATGAGAAAGCACTGGAGGATGTCTAAAATGCTTGGGCCCCACACCCCTGTTGGGAGACCCAGACGGAGTTCCAGGCTCCTGGCTTCAGCCTAACTCAGCTCTGGCTAATGTGGCCATCTGGGATGTGAACCAGTGGAAGGAAGATCTATTTATATCTTGGGGCGGGGGGGGGGCTCTGCCTTTCAAATAAATAAATAAATATTTTAAAAGAAAAAAAAATAGCATGCATTTGTAGCATCTGACATTACCAGTCTGAAATTCTAACTGTAGGATCAGTTTTGCCATCATACTGTAGAATGCTGTTTGTCTCTACATTCAGCTTCTGACTTGTCTACTAATTGTGAAACTCTTCTGTTTTATTCTTTTCCATATTGGACAGAAAGTGAAAATTCAGAACTCTCAACTGTGTTCAGTGAAAGCTACAAAAATAAAACTACAAAAATTGTGTCTCAGTGGTTTTGTGCCTTCATGTATCTGGGAAACACTATGAAAACTGAAAGATAATATCATAAGATTGATATTGCTAGTGGATCATCATTCTAGATGATTTCAGTCCGTTTTAAAATATATTTTCATTAAAGCTGCTGAAAATAATTGACAAGTAATGTTTAATTCCTAGGATGATGAAATAAGAAAACGCTTTAGATACAGGTAAAATAAACCCCTCTAGGTGTCATTATTTGTCTTCAGTTTATATAGGGGTCAAATAGATCTTTATAGTAAATTGCAAGATGAATTTTATTCTCTTAAAAGATGAATATCATTTTGGTTCTTTGAGAGGCTTCTCAGAATAAAACATGAAATATCAGTGTTTCCAAATCATGCCACTCAAGGAATTCAAAAGCTAAATTTGGCCCTTATATAGTCTAGTGATTCACAGAGGATTGATGTAGTGACACTCCGTAATTTTATGTGACAGCCAAGCCTGAGCTGCTTTGCATTTCCCTCTCTGGTCTCACAGGAAAGGGCTAGCCATTTTAATTCATTCCAGAATGTAATAATTCACCCAAGTAAGGCACGCCTTAACAATCAAAGCACACCTGAATGCCATGCTAGGTGTCCAATAAAGTAAACTTTTGCATTTTTAAAAAGTAGACAGTAATACCACTATGCATAGAGTAAATACAGAGAAAACCTTCAGATCTCCAAAGGATAGACAGAGAAGCAGTAGTGGGGGAAAGTGTCCATGGAGAGTGCAGCCATGTGGGTTAGCTCGTTTCCTAAGGTGGAGTGGACAGATCCAGATGTGACAAGTGAGTCTGTCCCAGGTGGGTAGGTACTAGAGGGTAGAGGGAGTGTTAACCCTTGGGAAGCCACCAAAGAGTTTGCAGCCTAATGGATGCTATCCTGCCTTTGGTTCCTGGAGAAGATCAGTGCTACCAGCAAACACCTGGCTAAACAAGTGGACTAGCTACAGAGAGAAAAACAGTATTTTCATATTTTAGGAATATGAAATGTACAAATTGTTCTGCTTTCAGTTTTCTCAGGCACTTCTGGTATGGAGAAGTAAGTGCCTACATATATCTATCAAATATGGAAGAATACAAAAGTCAACTGCCAGAGAGCTCTGGGAAGTGAACAAAGAGCAGTCATGATTTGGAGGGCATGAAAAGTTGGCAGAGTGAGCATCTCGTGGTTTGCTGCTTTGCCTTGGGAGCAGGCACAGGACACCGTAGCTGAAGTCCCAACAGAAAGATCACCATCGTCCTAGCCAGAGGGATCAGGGGAGGTGGGCCCGGGTGACCGGGGCTTCCAGAGAGTGTGGAAGGATCCCCAGGACTGAGAGAGCTGGAGAACAGAAGTTGTCTTCTGACACAGTCCAGGCACACCCAAAGCAGACCAAAAGCAGTCTGAGGTCTTAGCCTCTCTACCGTCAAACCCTGGTGAGCTTTCAGCCTAAGTCTGTTTGCTAAGACAGAAACATTCATACTCCTCAGTAGGATTGGGCAGAACCCAGAGCTCTCACAGCATAGCACACGCAATATCCAGGACACAATCGCAGATGATCAATAGAGTAACCAAGAAAATGGGAATTTTTATTTATTTATTTGGACACGCAGAGTTAGAGAGAGAGAAGGTCTTCCTTTTTCCGTTGGTTTACCCGCCAAGTGGCCGCCACAGCCAGCGCATTACAGCCAGCACGCTGAGCTGATCCGAAGCCAGGAGCCAGGTGCTTCCTCCTGGTCTCCCATGTGGGTGCAGGGCCCAAGTGCTTGGGCCATCCTCCACTGCACTCCCGGGCCACAGCAGAGAGCTGGACTAGAAGAGGAACAACTGGGACAGAATCTGGTGCCCGGCCAGGGACTAGAACCCGGGGTGCCGGCGCCACAGGCGGAGGATTAGCCTATTGAGCCACGGCGCCAGCCGGGAACTTTTCTTCAAAGACAAATCAGCAGAGGCAAGCCCCAAGATGGTCTGAATGTTGGAACTATATTACAAAGACTGCAGTGCAACAATTCAAACTATTCTTACGGAAGTAAATGCTTGTGTGCTCATGTAACTAAACAGGAAGTCTCAGCAAAGACAGAAAATATAGAAATAGTCAAATGGAGATTTTAAAACTTAAAAATGTATATGAAGTTTAAAATGAGCTTTCTGGATGGGCTTAATAGCAGAATGGAGATGTCAGAGGAATGGGTGGAGTAGTACAAACGTCCAGTCAGAACAAGGGAGGGAAAAGTTTGAAAACAGGAAAACGCAGACTCAGGTACCCACGTATGTGAGAGCGGACACTGTGATGCAGTGGGTCAGCTCTGTTTCTGGTCCATGTACCTGCTAATGCCCCTGGGAAGGAGTGGCTGATATCTCACATGCTTGGGTGCTACGGCACATGTGGGAGGGACAGATGCAGTTCTGGGATCCCGGCTTTGGCCTTGCCTAAACCTGGCTGTTGCAAGTAACTGGGGGAGTGAACCAGAAGATGGAAGATACCAGCCCCCTTTCAAATCAATTTTGCCTTTCAAATCAATAAATCTCTTTTAAAAAAAATTACAGGTACTTGAAGCTCCAAAAAAGGAGAGATTGTGAGACAAGAAAAAACAAAAAGAATAATGAGTACAATCTTCCCAAGTTGGGAATACACATATTTAAGAAGTTGGGAGACTGCTGGCAGGATAAGTACAAAGTATGCCACACCTGGGCACATCCTGGTCAGGCCGGAGGACGATGCCCTGGATTCAGGGAGCAGCAGGGTGGATGTGGCCTTTGCAGGAATACGAGACTGGAAAACCATGGGTAGCATCCTTACGGTACTGAGAGAGAGGGCAGCTGATGAAAATACCTTTATAGAATTAAAAACTGGCATCTTGGGCAGCAGTTGCATAGTTAGAATACTGATTTTTTTTGTGTGTGTGACAGATTTACACAGACAGACAGAAAGGTCTTCCTTTTGTTGGTTCACCCCCCAAATGGTCATTATGGCCGGCGTGCTGCGCAGATCCAAAGCCAGGAGCCAGGTGCTTCCTCCTGGTCTCCCATGCAGGTGCAGGGCCCAAGCACTGGGTCATCCTCCACTGCCTTCCTGGGCCACAGCAGAGAGCTGGACTGGAAGAGGAGCAACCGGGACAGAGTCCGACGCCCCGACTGGGACTAGAACCCGGAGTGCTGGTGCCTCAGGTGGAGGATTAGCCTAGTGAGCCGCAGCACCAGCCTAGAATACTGATTAAGAGGGGTGAGCATTTAATCATATGGGGGTAAGCCACTGTCTGCAACGCCAAAATCCAATATGGGCACCAGTTCATGTCTGGGCTGCTCCAGTTCCCATCCAGCTTCCTGCAAATGGCCTGGCTCCTGACTTCTACCTGGCCCAGCCCTGGCCATTGCAGCCATCTTGGGGGACGGGTGGTGAGCCAACAGATGGAGGATCTCTCTCTTTCCTGTCTCTCTTTCTGACTTTCAAATGAATAAATAAATAAATCTTTTAAAAAAAGAAAAGATTAAGAATGGAGACTCAAGATGGAATGTGTATTTGAATTTTGGCACAGATACATTTTGTAAACATAAATGAATAATGTGAATTCTCTAAGCCTCCATTTCCTTACGTATTTTGTTAATAGTTACTCCGTTGAGGTATCTAAATTATGAGTATTCCTGAGGAGTAATGCTTGCATATTACAAATTGTTGGTAAAAAGCGCCATTTGTTTACACATTTTTAACTTACTGTAGCAAATATAGCCAATCTTTATGGGGCTTCATGGTTTCTATTTTCATCAAAGTCATTTTCCCCCACTTTGGTGGCTCGTCTTATCCTGAAGAGGATGAAGTCACTGGTAGCATCGAAAGAGGGAACTAGTTCTAACCACTGCTCTGACTTCTACAGAGATGTTCTTAGGACGGAAATGAGGGAAAGACAAATTCCCTCTCTTAAGAACCAAGCAAGCAAACCTCAGCACCCTACTAAGTAAGATTTTTGCCATGAAAAACTTTATTCAGTCATCATTTTGTCCCACATAATGCCTTCCTGCATGTCCTCATTTATTTTATTTTTTTTCTTTGTCAAGGTATTTTGAAAACTGTTGATTTGCCTACTGGAGGCATACTTCTAATTTAATGTGAATATTTTAAAACCTCAGGTTCTTTCATTTGAAATGAAAGAGGCATATCTGAAGTAGGTGGTCGGAGCCTCGTTAGTCTGAGTTGAGTTTAATCTCAGTGAATGCAACTGTAATATACTCTGGACTTTGTTTCTGCACTTGATTTATTATTAATGAAAGACATTGTTTCATTTGGTGTTTGAAATAGAATTCTTGACATGAAAAAGCCTGCAGAGACCGTCTTCTGTCCCCTCGCTGTGAAAAGCGCCTAGTGGAACACGCTGTCCCCTGGTCCAGCTGTTGGAAGGCTCGGGTGGTTTCACGCTCAGTCGGCTGTTTGGATTTTATTGTTGTCATACCTGCTTTTCTTCTCTTAACTTTGAAGTTTTCCTGTCTCAAGTTGTTTGCATCGTTTTAATAAGCTATCTCAAAATCTTTTTGGAAAGAAGACAGATAGTCAAGGTGGGTAGGTAAGACAGCACGTAGACCAGTTATTAAAGCAATCCATGCTTATAAATAAAGAACTCCCATGTGTATCCCTTTTTTATCCCAGATTGTTTTGCTGGGCAAAAGCTGATAATATTTCTCTTATGCATTGTTTTAAAGTGTCTGTGGTGTTAAGACAAGTCCTTAAGAATTTATGGGCATAGATTCTTATCACAGCATTTCTTAAAACAGAGAAAAATTGGAAACAGCCTAACTGCCGTCACGAGGGAGCTGTTAAGTAAAACATGGCCCAGCCATAGAGGTAGTGCAAAGAAGCCAGTGACATTGGTGTTGTGGTGTTGGAACCGTCAGACCGTAGTAGAGGCTGAGCAGACCCCAACAGGGTAAACTCACACACCCAGGCACGTCAAAATAGCAAAGGAAATGGCCCACTATTTAGTCTTCATGTAGAATACGAAGGCATATGTAGGGTTAAATCAGTTATGTCCAAAATTTATGAGAGTATTTTTTAACGTTCATGGAAAAGTAGAATTAAAAGGCAAATTTATTCTGGTACAAGAAATTTGAAATCCTTGCAAAGTTCATAACATGCATTTTCCATGAACTTTTGAAGACCCTTCTATATATAGATGTCAAAACATTCAACATCATTATGTCTTTTAAAATAAATTTACACTATAAATCTGCTTTCTATTTCAGAAATGTGACTTTATCTGTTATCATTTCCATCAGTTTCCTGTTTACTCCTTCCATTAGTAGTCTACCAAACAACCACTGTAATGTGTCACTAATTTTAGGTGTTACTTTCTTCATAGTTATAGGATAGTAGTAGATATGATGGTTTTGAAGCTAAGTCTGAAATACAGGCCCAGACCCATCAACTGCAGACCGCATGACCAGGTACACGAGAGCCTGAAACACAGTCCCAGACCTATCAACTGCAGACCGCATGACCACGTACACGAGAGCCTGAAACACAGTCCCAGACCTATTGACCGCTGATCGCATGATCAGGTACACGAGCGCTTTGAAACTACTCCTGAAACACAGTCCCAGATCTATCGACTGCTGATTGCGTGACCAGGTACATACCAAATTAGCAGCTTAGCACCCTCATCTCACACATATCACATCTCTCTCAGCGTATAGTCACTGCTTTTGCCAAAAAGTAATTGAGGTGTTCCCATTAATTTCCTGCTTTTCTGTGTGTTGATTTGCCCATCAGGTACTCATCCAGTATAGATTTCTTTAATTAAGAAGACCAGTCGTCTAGCAATTTTTGTCTTTTAGAATTTATATTTTAATTGTACTAAGTATTCCAAGAAAGACTGCTTTAATTTTTTCCTTGCACAGAATTCTACTAAGAAAAGTGATTTGGCATAAGTTACTCCATTGATCAGTTTATTTGTATATTTAAATTTTTGTCTTTATACAAAGACTTCTTTTTTTTTAATTTTTTATTTATTTATTTATTTTTTGACAGGCAGAGTGGACAGTGAGAGAGACAGAGAGAAAGGTCTTCCTTTGCCATTGGTTCACCCTCCAATGGCCGCTTCGGCAGGCGCGCTGCGGCTGGCGCACCGCGCTGATCCGATGGCAGGAGCCAGGTGCTTCTCCTGGTCTCCCATGGGGTGCAGGGCCCAAGAACTTGGGCCATCCTCCACTGCACTTCCTGGCCACAGCAGAGAGCTGGGCTGGGAGAGGGGCAACCGGGACAGAATCCGGCGCCCCGACCGGGACTAGAACCTGGTGTGCTGGCGCCGCAAGGCAGAGGATTAGCCTATTGAGCCGCAACACCGGCCAAGTTTGGGGTTTTTAATCTGAGATTTCACCTGAAAACAATTATGTTGATAAACTCTTTTGAACCCTACTGTAGACTAGTAGAGCTGCGTGACAGCTAGGAAATCAGCAGCATTGCATCAAGAACAGCGTCACAGCTGGGGTTCATCAAGAACAGCGTCACGGCTGGGGTTCAGAAACTTCAGGGGGTTCTTAAATGGGTCATTTTTCTGTGATGTTAATAGTAACTTTTACAGGTCTTTCTGATTCTGCTAGATGTTTTCCTTCCAATAAGGTAGGACATAGTATAGTAAAATAGCCTAGTCTGCTGACACAGTCTAGTGACCAAAGAACTGCTCGGTCTGCCTCTGTTTCATGAGTCCACATCCCTGGAATCAGCTAGAAGATAAAAACTTAATTGTTCTTCTCTGAGATCAGTGATGAAAATAGCCAAATCTGAGCATCAGAAGACCTTCTAATCTTACCTGATGCATGATCTCCATTGTTCTGAGAAGCAAAACTATCATTATTTAAAACAATATGGGCGTTACATCTGGGTTGTGTGTGTGTGTGTATGCATGTGTCTATAAAGATGGCAGTGCATAACTGAGGACTAGATGGATGAAATTTGTGTGTGTGCCTGAGTGTGAGACAGATGGAGAGAGAGAGGCTAATGTTTTCTGAGCAATGATGAAAAGGTTTTACAACTGACCTTTATAACTATGAGGTTTTCTACACTCGACCTGAGCTCAGAATTGAAAAAATAAAAAAACTTAATTGTTCACAACTATTAAATGCCTTGGATGTATTTATTGAGTTAAAACAAAGTTAGCATTGTTAAATACCTGGAGAACTTTTATAAAATACACAGCTCATCGTCACACAGGAATTTATAATCTGGGCTTTGAGGCATTTATCTTTGGATTGGCTCTTAGTTAATGTGCTTATAGCAAAATATGTTTCCTTCTGTGCTAAACAAGATAACATTATATTCTACAATAGTGAATTTTATGTTTATAGCATTAGCTGAAGTTAAGTGTTTTGACTTATTCTGTCCCTGTCTCTTTATTAGAACCAGAAAAATGAACAGAAAAACAAGGAGAGAGGGGCCAGCAGTGAGAACACAAGCAGGCTTCTCCAGAGTCGGCTCCTGTCTGCCTTCTTTTAGTAACACATTCTTGGTTTAGGACCTGTGGGATTCATTGTTTCTCAGAGATGTGCATACATTTTTTAATTGTATAGTTCAGTTCAAAATGTTTGAACTATTCTACAGTGCATTTTGCACGTGTGAAAACTAAAGCTTAAAACGCACGTCAGATCTGTGCTTGAACGGCCCCGCATAGAAACTGGACAGGCTGTTTCAGTGTGTTTGCTCCTTTCTGTGGGCATGAAATAACTGCAGAAGAAGGTGGAAAAGGGATGCACGATACTAATAATCTAGAAGTGTTGTTGCAGTCTTTTCTGTTCTTACAATTTAAAAACGTTTTTGTAATGAAGGAAACTGAAAAAAGGAAAATTTTAAGTCATTTGTGTAAGATCTATTTAGCTGAAAATTACTTTTTAATTTAAAGTAGTAGTCTTAGTTTTAGTGTGTGTAATTTGTTGTAGAAAGAATGTTTGCTCACAGGCTGAAGTTTTGTACTGAGATTTAATCTGTTCAGAGAGCATTAACCACTTGAAGATTTTGGAGATTTTAAAATAGTATTCATTCTTGAGGTTTCTTAGGGTTTTGAGGGCTTGCTGCCTTGGCTGTTCTGTGGGTCAGACACAGGAACTGGAGAAATGACTGCACTGGCATCTCCTTCACTCTCCCATGACCCCTGCCCACAGTTCTCTCTTACTACCTATAGCATATTTTGCATATTTTATGGGTTATTTCTTGATGAGTCGTGTCAACATGCTAAGTGCCTGTGACATTGTTTACAGTTTGGTGTGTCTTTTATAGGTTGGAGGAACCTTGAGCTAAAATGTCCTTAAAATTCCTTCTGGAAAGTTCTGTCTCTATTGTTACTACATCCCAAAACAGACTTGCTTTGTGTTTTTAAGTGGTGACCTGAATAGTCAGTGGTACAACCAGACTGGGGAGCATTTGAATATTTTCTGAGAAAATGTGCCTTTAAACCAATGTGCTAAACCACAAGACCCGAGAATTCTTTCCTTTGAGCTTTGTGTTACTATTTGTGCTTCTGAGTTGAAGTGAAACAGACTAAAGTCTGTACTGTCAGGTGCAAAAATGGCCTTTTCAAGAAAACCCTTAGTTCTAAAGTCACAGTTACCTCCATCCCTAAGACCTGGGGCTTCATGTGTGATGCTGTCTGGTAATCCTAGGACCCAGTGGATAGCAAAGCAAACAAATTCGTCTGCAGGCTTGTGAATTTTGGCTTTTTCGAGAGTGCTTACCCTGTTGCCTTTTGCAGACTCCTGTTTTTACCTTAAACAGTGAGAAGGCAGGGCACTGTGGCACAGTGGGTTAAGCTGCTGCCTGCATCCCAGTACTAGCTACTCCACTTCTAATCCAGCCTCCTGCTAATACATCCTGGGAGGCAGCAGAAGGATCAAGTACTCAGTTCCCTGCCACCCAAGTGGGAGACGGAAGAGGAGTTCTGGGCTTCTGGTTTCAGACTGGCCCAGGCTTTTTTTGCTTTTGGAGGGAGTGAATCAGCAACTGGGAGGTTCTCTCTCTCTCTCTCTGCTTTTAAAATAAAATAAACAAAATGACACAGTAAAAGCAGGCAAGCAGGTTTTTAGCCTAGTGGTTAATATGCAGGTTAAGAGGAGAGTATTTTGCACAACATTTAAGATTGCCTCATCCCATGTTGGAGTACCTGGGTTCAAGGCCCAGGTTTGTCCTTGTGTCCAGCTTTCTACTAATGCGGACGCTGGGAGTGGGAAGGTGATGGCTCCAGTATTCGTATTCCTGCCACTCAAATGGAAGACCTTGATTGACTGCCCAACTCCTGGCTTCAGACTGACAGCCTCAGCTGTTGCATGCATTTGATAACTGGCATCCTATAAGGGTGCTGGGTCAAGTCCCAGCTGCTCCACTTCCAATCCAGCTTCTTGCCAGTGTGTCTGGGAAAGCAGCAGAGGATGGTCCTTGGGCTCCTGCACCCATGTTGGAGACCCAGGGAAACTCTTGGCTCCTGGCTTTGAATCTGCCCAGCTCCAGCTTTTGAGGCTGTTTAGAGAGTAGACCAGCAGATAGAAGATCTCTCTCTGCCTCTGCCTCAGTGTCTCTGTAACTCTGATTTCCAAATGAATAAAGATATGTTAAAAAAAAAAAAAAGAGTGAACCAGCAAATGGAATCTGTCTTTCTGCCTCTCTTTCAGTTTCAATACTTGGCCCTTGATTCTGAATCCAGTTTCCTACTAACATAGACTCTGGGAGGCCAGGATTGAGTTCCTGGCTCCCAGCTTTGTATTACTCCCACCCTCTACCATTGTGGGAATTTGGAGTGGGAACCAGCAGATGGGAACTCACTTGCTCCCTCTCTATGTGTGTCTCTCAAATAAATAAATACATTTTAAAAAATCAACAAAAAAATAAAAGCAAGGTCAACACAGCGCCATAATGATGGCACCAACAGGAACTCATGGTGGTGGGCATTGAGGCACAGAAGGTTAAGCTGCCACTTAAAATGGCCACACCCCAAGTGCCTGGGATCAAGTCCTGCCTCTACTTCTGATCCAGCTCCCTGCTGATGCACACATTGGGGGGCATCAGGTGATAGCTTGAGTACTTGGGTCCCTGCTTCCAGTGCGGGAGTCCAGGATGGAGTTCTGGTTTCCAGCTCCTGCAGGGGCCCAAGTGGCAGTGACCCACGGTACCACCTGCCCTCCCCAGGTTATTTATCTCTACTTGTTCTTATGTATCTAATGTTGAAATAAGGAAAAGCTACAAGAATTTCAACACTGACTCTAGAACAGTAGCTTATCTCCTGGGATTGCATGTGATTACTATCGTCGTCTTGCTGTATGGGTAACAAAATGAGCGACTTAAAACAGGTGTGCTGATGAGATACTGAGTCTGTGTTCCTTGCCAGGCTGCTTGGGGGCACTCTGCATCCATCACTGGAAGACGTCGAGTTTCTCCCTTCCTGGAGCTTACCTTTATAGGGAAGACAGACAAGCACCATACTTAGTAATTTACATTGGGAAATGAAAAGGCCTGTGAAGAAGCAGTGGGGTGGGAGGCAGCATGGAGCTCAGATGGATTTAGAAGAATCCATTGGCAGCAGTACTGTTGATTGACAGTAGAGAGCAAGGGCAGAGGCAGAGCATCACCTTGATCCAGGCAAGAGGTGATGATGGTTCAGAGGGGGAAAGCAGTGAAGATAGAAGGGGGTGGTGAAAGGCAGGTGCATTTGAAAATCAGCACACACAGGGTTTCCGGAGAGCTTGGATCTCGATGCATGAGAAAGAGAGGGGTTAAGAATGACTCCCAGGTGATTTGCATGACCTGCCTGGAAGAGATTAGAGTCACCCTGAACTGAAACAAGGAAGCAGCAGGTGGAGCTGGTTTGGAAGAAGGGAGGCACTGAAAGATAGATTGTGGAGATGTCAGGCAGGTATCTGGACTGCTGCTGTCAGCCTGGAAGTCACTGGCATCTAAACGACATTAAATGTGTTTGCCTGTGGGAATGGACCAAGTTGCACCATAGTTACACACGGCAGTCAGGAAGATAGCTGAAAACTGCCTGTCTATCTCACAGACTTGCTGATAACCCAGTTCCTCTGAAAAATGAACCAGAACAGGGTGGGGCCTTGAGGCACGGCAGGCTAAGCCACCTGTTCAAGTCTCAGTCCCTCCACTTCTGATCCAGCTTCAGTGAATGCATCCTGGGAGGCAGCAGATGATGGCCCAACTGCTTGGGCCACATGGGAGACTGGGACAGAAGACCGATCTCTCTCTCTTTCTCTCTCTCTTTCTCTCTCTCTCTCTCTTTACCTTTCAAGTAGATGAAAATAAATGATAAACATTTAAAGGAAAATAGATAACCTCTTAGTTTTCCCGCATCCCTTATTGAAGTGTTTGGTTGGAGTCCCAGCCTCCTGCGTACAGTCCAGCTTCCTGCTAGAAGACAGCAGATGAGGGGATACCTGGAATGAGTTCTAGGCTCCTGGTTGCTACAAGCATTTGGGGAGTGAAGCAGCTGATGAAAGATCAAGCTCTCTGTCTCTGTCTCTCTCTCTTGCTGTGTATTTTAAATAAAATGAAATTATTGTTCATCATATTTGAAGTAGTAGTTATTCAATAAGTACTTCTTTTCCTTTCCTACATTTCATTGTTTAAAATGCAAGGCACTGGGGCCAGTGCTGTGGCATAGCGGGTAAAGTCACAGCCTGCAGTGCCAGCATCCCATATGGGTGACAGTTTGAGTACCAGCTGCTCCTCTTCTGATCCAGCTCCCTGCTATAGCCTGGGAAAGCAGTAGAAGATGGCCCAGGTCCTTGGGCCCCTGCACCCATGGAGGAGACCTGGAAGAAGCTCCTGGCTTCAGATTGGCCCAGTTCCAGCCATTGCAGCCATTTAGGGGAGTGAACCAGCAATGGAAGACTTCCCTCTCTCTTCCTCTCTCTCTTTCTCTCTTTCTCCCTCTCTCTCTTTGTCTCTGCCTTTGCCTCTCTATAACTCTCTGCCTTTCAAATAAATAAATAAATCTTAAAAATACTTAGTATCAAGAACACACAAATTCTATTTCATAAAAAATATGCAGTCTTCATGCACTACTTCAGTAGAGCTGGTATAGTGAAATGATGACTGAATTATATTTGCCTGATTTTCTAGAAAATGCCAAGTAATTGGATAAGCATTAGCCAAAATGCATATTATTGGGCTGAATATAATGATTAAAGGGAAAGATACAAAGTATCAAAACAGAAGGCAGGCTGTATTCCTTTGGGCACTCAGAAACAGCATCTGCAGCAGTGGTTCTTGTACTTTGGGGCACCCTGCAGTTGCCTGTGTGTCTCTTAGAACTACTGCGGTCTGGCTCCCAGACCTTCTGATTTCAGTGTGATGGAACTTGAGAATCAAGATCTTCAGAAGTTGTCCTGGTGTGTCTAATCTGCAGCAAAGTGTGAGGACTGCCCAGTAGTCACAGTGTCCAGAATTCCTTCCAAAACTTGTTGGTGCCCAAAATGGAAGTAGCACTGTTACAAAAGATCCTCCAGGCAGAGAGGAGTAAGTGAGCCCTCTCTAAGTCATGCAGATAAGAAGTCACTGTCAGGGCCAGCACTGGACCTGGGTAGAGCTGCCGCCTGTGGCAGTGGCATCCCGTATCAGCACCACTCTAACTTCCTGCCGCTCCTCTTGTGATCCAGCTTTCTGCTAATGTGCCTGGGAAAACAGTGGAAGATGGTCCAAATACCTGGGACCCTGTACCCATGTGGGAGACCTGGAGGAAGCCCCGGCTCCTGGCGTCAGCCTGGCCCAGCCCTGGTTGTTGCGGCCATTTGGGGTAGTGAACCAGCAGATGGAAGACCTCTCTTTCTCTCTCTCTCCCTCTCTCCCTCTCATTTCAGATAAATTAAATGAATCTTTTATAAAATAAAAAGTCACTGTCGTTTGAAATTTGTGGTAGCTATCCACCTGGCCGTCTAGTTACAGCATAAGTGAATCCCTCACTAGAAGCAGCTGCAGTGTTATGGGTGCAAATCCCAGTCCTTCCTCTTATTAGCAACTTTAATAGACAATGCATTTAACCTTTGAAATTCCATCTTTTTCTCTTTGCAGGAGAGTTGTGAAGATTCTTTTTTGTTGTTTTAGGTTTTACTTATTTATTTGAAAGGCAGAGTGACAGAACGGGGGAAGAGAGATGAGAGATGGGGGAAGAGAGAGAGAGAGAGAAGAAGAAGAGAGAGTGAGAGAAAGATATTTCCTTGGTTCGCTCCCCAAATACCCACAACAGCTGGACCTGGGCCAGGCTGAAGCCAGGAGTCCAGAACTCTTCTGGGTCTCCCATGTGAGTGGCAGGAACTTGGGCCATCATCTGTTGCCTCCCGTGTGCTTTAGCTGGACCAGAAGTACAAAGTAGCCAGGACTAGCCCGGGACTCCAACCAGGCACTCCAGTATGGGATACAGATATTGCAAGCAGTAGCTTAACCTATCCCGCCACAGCACCTGCCCCTAAAGCTAATATACTTGTATGTGAGGGTAAACTATAAGGAGCTATAGACAGATATTAAAGAATTATTACTTGACAGGATTTTTCTTAACCTTAGAGGTGACTTAGTATTATACACAGGGCTGCTGTTACAGCACACACAAGTTACCACCTGTGACGTCAGTATCCCATACGAGTGCTAATTCAAGTCCTAGCTTCTCACTTCCAGTCCAGCTCCCTACGAATGTGCTGGGGAAAGCAGTGGAAGATGGCCCAAGTACTTGGGCCCCTGCCACCCAGCTGCCACCCATGTGGAAGACCAGGGTGGAATTCCAGGCTCCTGGCATCAGCCTGACCCAGCCCTGGACATTGTGCTCATTTGAGGAGTAAACTAGCAGATGGAAGATGTCTTTCTCTGTGTGTCTCTCTGTCTCTACCTCCCTCTCTGTAACTCAAAGCCTTTAAAAAAATTGTGCAGTGTAATAATATCCTGGAAGTAAGTAGGTTATTGTTTTGTCTTTGAATGCAGCTGTGCATACAGGAGATAATAAATGCTATTGAACTTAACATATGCCATAGAGGAAGCGTTGTTTCATACTTATTTTCCATACAGTGTGTTAATGTGGTTAGAAATGCAAGCTGTGTTCTCAGGCCCGGCGTCAACATAGGCTATACCCTGACTAGCAAATATGTGTCAGTGGTCATGTCCTAAGACTCAGCTTTCTTCTCTGTCTGTTTTTTATTGGGAATTATAATATCTACCTCTCATAGTGTTCTGGAGTTGACATGTGCAGCCCACACGTGGTGCCTGACAAGCAGCCTGCAGAGATGTGCATTTCTTTCTTCCTCCAGGAATGTAGGCATCTTGGGATAGTGGTTTTCCCCTTAGCTAAAAATTCCTAACTCATTTAATTTGCTTTTCTGATTTCTGTACCTTTCTAGCTTTAAGTGTCCCACCACCCCCATGGATACTTTCACAACATTGTTGAATCTGTGTTCTCTTTCAGGCACTTTTTTAAACACCATTTTAAGTTTACGCCATGGAGGAGCAGCACAGTTATGGAGAGGACCTTCTGCTTAGGGTGGGACTTAATGACAACAAAGCAGGAATGGAAGGGTTGGATAAAGAGAAAATTAACAGAATTATATTGGAAGCCACAAAGGTATGTTTCTTTTTCTTTTCATGTCTGCAATTTAGTAGCATTTTACTTTGTTAGAAAACCATTACTTGAAATATAAAATTATTAAAATTTTCATTTTGTCGTACACTATTACTAAACTACAGAAGTATGGCATGGGGCCAGTGCTGTGGTATAGTTAAGCTTCTCTCTGCAGTGCCGGCATCTCTTATACACACTGGTTTGAGCCCCGGTGGCTCCACTTCTGATCCAGCTTCCTGCTAATGTGCTTGGGAAGGAAGCAAAGGATGGCTCAAATGCTTGGGCCCCTGCACCCCTTTAGCAGACCTGAAAGAAGCTCCGGGCTCCTGGCTTCGGATTGGGCCAGCTCCAGCCATTGTGGCTATTTGGGGAGTGAACCAGCTGGTGGAAGACTCCTCTCTGTCTCTCCCTCTCTTAGTAACTCTGCCTCTCAAATAAATAAATCTTAAAAAAAAAAAGAAGAAGAAGAAAGAAAGAGAGAGAGAGAGAGAATGGCATAATCTCCCCTCTATGCTATTGCTCCTCCTGTCCAGATTTCTGCTTCACACACACAGACTGTGCATGTAAAAGTGAAATGACGGGCATGGTCTGTTCTACCCCAGGGGAGAACAATGTAGTTGTTTTCTTCTTTGGTGCTGTTGGGTTTTTTCTGCAGTATGAGCTGGAGGTCTTTTTGTATAAGTAATTAAAAATTTGCTCTCTGGTAGACGGTGCTGTGGCATAGAGGGTATGCAGTGCCAACATCCCATATGGGCACTGGTTCAAGTCCTGGCTGCTCTACTTCTGATCCTGCTCTCTGCTGCAGCCTGGGAAAGCAGTAGAAGATGGCCCAAGTGCTTGGGCCCCTGCACCTGCACGGGAAACCGGGAAAAAGCTCCTGGCTTCTGGTTTCCAGTAGATGGAAGTCCTCTCTCTCTCTCTCTGCCTCTGCTTCTTTGTAACTCTGCCTTTCAAATTAATTAAGTAATATTTTAAAAATCTGCCTTCTGGTGCTGACACTGTGGCATTAGCAGGTAAAGCCCGCTTTCTGCCTTCTGCTTTCTTCTGTAGATGTGGACATAATCTACTGAACCAGCCAGAATCTTTACTGATAGATGTTTTAAGTCATTTCTAGTCTTTTGTTTTAAACACTATACTGCACTGAGTAATCTTGTACTTCATAGCTTTTATGTGTGCAGGTGTAGAGATTACTCAGGGTGGAGCTGCTCCACCAAATGTGCGTGGCACAGGGGCACAGGTGTGTGTGTCGTTTTTATGAGGTGCAGATCTGTACTCCCCTCCGCAAGCTTGTACTGAGCCACACGCAGGACTTAGGTGCTTGTTAATAAATTCATTCCACGAGGCCAGTGCCTTGGCGTAATGGGTAAAGCCACCACCTGTAGTGCTGGCATCCATAAGGGTGCTGGTTCAAGTCCCAGCTGCTCCACTTCTGATCCAGCTCTCTGTTATTGCCTGGGAAAGCAGTAGAACATGGCCCAGGTCCTTGGGCCCCTGTACCCGTGTGGGAGACCTGGAAGAAGCTCCTGGCTCCTGGCTTCAGATCGGTGCAGTTCTGATCTTCGTGGCCAGTTGGGGAGTGAACCAGCGGATGAAAGATTTCTCTTTCTCTCTCTCTCTCTCTCTCTGCCTCTCCTTTTCTCTCTGTGTAACTCTTTCAAATAAATCAATAAATCTTAAAAATTAAATGAATCAATTCATTTCACAGAGAAGGAAACTGAGATGTAGAAAGATGAAGTAGGGATTCCAGCACTGCAGGCAGTGGGTTAACCTGTGAGCCACAACATCGCCCCAGAGCTGAGCTAGTGTAGACCTTCTGGTTGCAGTCTGTACTCTCAGCCACCACCTTATACATCCTACAGTGACGGTTTCCTTCACACCTTTGTCTTACACTTTGTCTTGTTTTCCTCCACAGGGATCTAGATTTTATGGAAATGAGCTCAAGAAGGAAAAGCAAGTTAACCAGCGAATTGAAAAAATGTTGCAGCAAAAAGCTCAAATAACCAACCAGCAGCTAAGGAAAGCACAGCTACAGGTATTAATTTGACTGTTGAATGAAGTGGAAGCTGATAGAACAGTAATTGACAGTTAAAATACATTGCCATCATAAGGCAAGCATTGTGCTCAGCGGGTTAAGCTGCCATTTGGGACCCCTGGATTCCATATTGCAGTGCTAGTCTGAGTCTGTACTACTCTGCCTCTCATCCAGCTTCTTGCTAATATACCTGGGAAGGCAGCAGAGGATGGCCCAAGTTCTTGGCCCCTGCCATCCATGTGGGAGACCCAGATGGAGTTCTGGGTGCTTGCCATCAACCTGGCCCAGCTCTGACGGATGGAAGCCCTCTCTCTCTCTCAGTTGCTCTGCCACATGGGTGGCAGCGACCTAAGTGCTTGATCCATCACCTGCTGCCACTTATTGTTGTGCTATAGTAGGAACCTGGAGTCAGGAGCTCAGTTGGCATTCAAACCCAGGCATTCTGATAGGGGATGGAGCATCCCAAGCTGTGTGTTAACTGCTGTGCCAAATGCCCACCCAGGTTCTTTAAGTCATATTGTCCCATCATTTCCTGGAACTATCCTTACCTAGACTGACAGAACTGAATTATTTCTAGTCCATGTTCCATCACTTGCTATGGAAGAGAGGAGGAAAAGTTGGAGACAAGTAGTTTTTTATTAAAGAAGTGACAAAGAAGTTGCTTGTGCACATTACTTCAGTCCACATGGTTTTGGCAGGAGTTGGGAGCCACAGCCCCTCCTAATTGCAGCAGGTGTCGTCAGCGTGTTCTCAGTGGGTGCCTTGCACTCTGCTGAAAACCTGTTATATGGAAGGAAGGAAGAATGGGTTTGGAGGTTCAGCTAGTGTTCACAAGAACATCCAAGGCCCACATTTCTACAGTTTATCTACATTTATAAGATCTTAGTGTTGAGGAGTTTTTTCCTTGCCATTTGTTGTAAATAGTTTTCCGATATGTTGTTTGCCTTTTAAGTTTGTAGGAATTTTTTCCTATATGATTTTAAATATTTGTATAATCAAACCCAGTAATATATTATATATTTTTAAAGATTTTATAGAGCAGTTTTCAAGTTCACAGTGAAACTGCCCACAGAGGCACAGTCTCCCCTGCTGCCACGGTCGCCCAGGAGTAGGGGTCCATGGTTGCAGTCGATGTCCTACACTGCCACACGTTGTCCCCAGAAGCTGACGTTTGGAGTTGGGCTCACAGCTGGTGTTGTGCATTCAGGAGATCTGGACAGACTGCAGTGACCTACTTTGTAGTATCCTCCAGGGTAGTTTTCACTGTCCTAAACCTCTGTGCTCCACCTGTGTGGCCCTCCTCAGTGCCACCCCCAGCTCTGGAAACCACTCATCTTTGAACTCTTGCCCTAGTTTTGCCTTTTCCGGAGTGACTTACAAATACAGTTAGTCACATAGCCTTTCCAGACTGACTTCTTTTGCCTAGTCGTATGCATTTCAGTGAATTTCACATCTTTTCACAGCTTGATAGCTGTGAAAAGAGCTTGATAGCTTTCTTTTTTTTAAAAAAAGATGTATTTATTTATTTGAAAGTCAGAGTTACAGAAAGGCAGAGGCACAGAGAGAGAGAGAGAGAGAAAGAGGTCTTTCAGCTGCTGTTCACTCCCCATATGACCTCAGTGGCCGGAGCTGCACCACTCCCAAGCCAGGAGCCAGGAGCTTCTTCCAGGTCTCACATGTGGGTACTGGGTCCCAAGCACTGGGCCATCTTCCACTCCTTTCCCAGGCTATAGCAAAGAGCTGGATCAGAAATGGAGCAGCCAGGACTCAAACCAGCGCCTATATGGGATGCCAGCAGCACTGGTGGTGACTTTACCTGCTACGCCACAGTGCCGCCCCGATAGCGATTAATATTACTGTGTTGTCTGGATGTACTGTAGTTTATTTATCCTTTCATCTACTGAATGAAGGATGTCTTGTTCCTTCTAGGTTTTGACAGTTTTGAGAAATCTACTGTAAACATCCATATGCAGCTTTGTATGTACATATGTTTTCTCTCTGTGAGTAAACAGCAAGGAGTACAGTTGCTGGACCAAATAGTGAGAATAAGTTTAGTTGTTTTTTTTATTTTTTTGTTTTTTGTTTTTTTTTTTTTTTTTTGACAGGCAGAGTTAGACAGTGAGAGAGAGAGAGACAGACAGAGAGAAAGGTCTTCCTTTTTCCCTTGGTTCACCCCCCAAGTGGCCGCTACCACCAGCGTGTTGCTGCCGGCGCGCTGTGTCAACCCAAAGCCAGGAGCCAGGTGCTTCCTCCTGGTCTCCCATGCGGGTGCAGGGCCCAAGCACCTGGGCCATCCTCCACTGTCCTCTCGGGCCACAGCAGAGAGCTGGACTGGAAGAGGAACAACCGGGACATAATCCGGTGCCCTGACCGGGACTAGAACGCGATGTGCCGGCGCCGCAGGTGGAGGATTAGCCTAATGAGCCGTGGCGCTGACCCTAAGTTTAGTTTTTTTTTAAATTGCAAAACTCTCTTCCAAAGTGCTTATAGCGTTTTGCATTCCCACAAGCAGTGAGTGAGAATTCCTGTTGCAGGGCTGCAGGCATCTGGCGTTGTCACTGCCCTGGGTTTGGGGTATTCTAATGGACATACAGCAGAGTGGTAGTTCACTGTGGCTTTGATTTGCATTTCCCGGGGGACACATGACCTAGTGCATCTTCAAACACGGGCTGCATGGATTCTTTGGTGAGGTATTGGTTAATGTCTTACTCCTTGTAAAAATTAGGTTATTTTCTTTTCAATGCAGTACTCTTTTTAAAATTAATATAAATCATGTATTTCATAGATAAAATTCTTTTTTAAAAATTTATTTGTTTGAAAGGCAGAGTTATAGAGAGGCAGAGGCAGAGAGAGAGAGAGGTCTTCTATCTGTTGGTTCACTCCCCAAATGGCCACAACAGCCAGAGCTAGGCCAATCGAAGCCAGGAGGTTGGAGCTCCTTCCAGGTCTCCCACACGGGTGCAGAGGCCCAAGTACTTGGGTCATCTTCTGCTTTGCCAGGCACATTAACAAGAAGCTGAATCAGAAATAGAGCAGCCGAGACTCAAACCAGCATCCATATGGGATTCGGGTACTGTAGGCTGCAGTTTTACCTACTACACCACAACACCAGCCACTCTTAGATACAATTCTAAGAATATAATGATACTTTCCTCCCTCCCTCCATCCCTCCTTCCTTCCTTTTTTTCTTTTAAGGTATTTTTTTTATTTGACAGAGTTAGATAGTGAGAGAGAGAGAGAGAGAGACAAAGTGAAAGGTCTTCCTTCCATTGGTTCACCCCCAAAATGGCTGCAACAGCTGGAGCTATGCCGATCCAAAGCCAGGATCCAGGTGCTTCTCCTGGTCTCCCATGCGGGTGCAGGGCCCAAGGACTTGGGCCATCCTCCACTGCCCTCCCGGGCCACAGCAGAGAGCTGGACTGGAAGAGGAGCAGCTGGAACTAGAACCCAGCGCCCATATGGGATGGCGGAGGATTAGCCAAGTGAGTCATGACGCCAGCCAAGGTGTTTTTTTAATGATGAGTTTTTTTTTCTTAAATTTTTTACTGTTGAGTTTTTAAGAGTTGCTTGCATTTTTGGGGTAACAATCTTGAATAAGATATCTGTTTTGCAAACATTCTCTCCCAGTTTGTGGCTAACCTTCTTATTCTTGACAAGGTCCAACTTACCAATTCTTTCTGCCATGCTTGTGCCTAGGGTGGCGTCAGGGAAGTCACTGTCAAGCCCAGAGTCATCCAGACTTTGTCCTTTCCCATCTTCTAGGGATTTGGTATTTTTGTGTCTTAGACTTAAATCTGTGGTCCACTTTGAGTTAATTCTTGTGAAGGGTTTAAGATCATTTTTTGATATGTGGATTTCCAGTTTTCCTAGTACAGTTTGCTAAATGACTGTCCTTTCACCATTGTATTTCTTTTGCCTCTTCGTCAAAGATGAGTTGATTATATTTATGTGCGTCTACTCTGGGCTCTCTGTTCTGTTCTGCTGATTTAACTGTGTGTTCTTTTGCCAGTACCACATTTTCTTTTTTTTTTAATTTTTACATTTTGTTTTCAATATAAAGCGAACAGATTTAAAGTAGTTCATAGATACAATTCTAAGAATGTAATGGTACTTCCCTCCCTCCCTCCCCCATTTCCTCCCCCTTCTTCCTTTTTTTTCTAATTTTAGTAATAACATGCTTTTAATTTACTTTGTACTCAAAGGCTCAGTCCTCCCACTAAATAAAGAATTCAACAAGTAAAAAGACCATAGTTGGCCGGCGCCGTGGCTCAACAGGCTAATCCTCCGCCTTGCGGCGCCGGCACACCAGGTTCTAGTCCCGGTCGGGGCGCCGGATTCTGTCCCGGTTGCCCCTCTTCCAGGCCAGCCCTCTGCTGTGACCCAGGAGTGCAGTGGAGGATGGCCCAAGTGCTTGGGCCCTGCCCCCCATGGGAGACCAGGATAAGCACCTAGCACCTGGCTCCTGCCATCGGATGAGCGCGGTGCGCCGGCCGCAGCGTGCCGGCCGCGGCAGCCATTGGAGGGTGAACCAACGGCAAAGGAAGACCTTTCTCTCTGTCTCTCTCTCTCACTGTCCACTCTGCCTGTCAAAAAAAAAAAAAAAAAAAAAAAAAACCATAGTTCAGCAGGAAAATGGACAGGTTCCATAAGCACTAATCAGATCCTAAGATGTCAGTTTCACCGATAGACATTAAAATTTTTTATACTCTGTCTATGTATTAGCTACCACAAAACAGAGAAAACATATGATATATGTCTTTTTGGGTCCGGCTTATTTCACTAAGCATAATGATCTCCAGTTGCATCCATTCTGTTGCAAAAGTCAGGATTCCATTCTTTTCTAAAGCTGAGTAGTACTCCATCATGTATATATACCACATTTCGCTATCTAGTCTTCAGTTGACGGATGTTTAGGTTGCTTACTTACTTAGCTATTATGAATTGAGCTGCAGTAAACATGAGAGTTCAGGTAAGTCTTCATAGACGGATTTCATTTCCTTTGAGTGTATATCCCAGGATGGGATGGCTGGGTCACATGGAAGATCTGTTTTTAGATTCCTTAGGGATCTCCGTGCTGTTCCCTAATGGTTATAGCAGTTTACGTCCCCACCACAGCCACTCTGTCTTCATTCCTGTAACTTGTGGTTGTGCAGTGTCAGTCCTTCGTTTTGGCTCTTCTCCAATACTGTGTTTGCTATTCTGGGTCTTTTCCCTTTCCATGTAAATTTGAGTATCAGTTTGTTGGTGTTCATATAATAGCTTGCTGGGATTTTCACTGAGGTTGCATCGAATCCGTAGATAAAGTTGGGAAGGGCTGTTATCTTGACATTATTGAATTTTCCTTTCCATAAACATGGAATTTCTTTCTACTTATTTAGTTATTTGATTTCTTTATTCAGAGTTTTGAAGCTTTCTTCATATGATCTTGTACATATTTTGTAAGACTTATACCTAAGTATTTAACTTTTGGTGGTGCTAATGTAAATTGCATTATGTTTTTTTTTTTCAAATTTCTGTTGTTCATTCATGATACATAGGAAAGTGATCAACTCTTGTATATTAACCTTATGTCCTGCAACCTTGTTAGAATCACTTATTAGTTCTGGTAACAGAATGTTTTTAATGCTTTCTTTTTTCTTGACTTCGGTGTTGTGCTTGAAAAATTATTCCCAAACCATATACATTCCTTTAGTGTTTTTATGGATTTCATTAAATTCAGACTTTCGGCCAGCGCCGCAGCTCAATAGGCTAATCTTCCACCTGCGGCGCCAGCACACCGGGTTCTAGTCCCAGTTGTTCCTCTTCCAGTCCAGCTCTCTGCTATGGCTTGGGAGTGCAGTGGAGGATGGCCCAAGTGCTTGGGCCCTGCACCTGCATGGGAGACCAGGAGAAGCACCTGGCTCCTGGCTTCGGATCAGTGTGGTGCACCGGCTGCAGCATGCCAGCCGCAGCGGCCATTGGAGGGTGAACCAATGGCAAAAGGAAGACCTTTCTCTCTGTCTCTCTCTCTCACTGTCCACTCTGCCTGTCAAAAAAAAAAAAATCAGATCTCTAGTCAATTTGGTATTTGTTTTTATATGAGGGATGGAGTCTTTCTTAAATGATGTTATACTCTCCCTAAATGGTATTATTTTTTCTAACTAGTAATTCACTTGTCCTAATACCATTTACTGAATCCTTTCTCTACCCAGTTCAAATGAGGCACCTCGAAACACCAATTTCTCATTGTTTGTTCTTTGATTTATTTCTGTTCTCTTTTCTAATCAATGGAATTTTTTCCTGTATCAATATCATGCAGTTTAATTACCAAGCTGTAAAAATATAGTCTGATACTCATAACTGTTCTTTAAACTTTTCCCATGCACCATCTCTTCCAAATACACTTAACATAATTTTACCACATTTCTAAACGTTATTTGGAAAAAAAAAAAAAAGTTTGTTCTTTAAACTTTTCCCATGCACCATCTCTTCCAAATACACTTAACATAATTTTACCACATTTCTAAACGTTATTTGGAAAAAAAAAAAAAGTTTGAGGTTTATTTTCTTCGAGAGACAGAATGCCCATCACTGGTTCACTCCTCAATGCCTAGGACTGCTGGGCTGAGCCAGTGCTGAAGCCAGGATCTGGTCTCCCACAAGGATGCCAGTGCTGCCTTCCTTTTTGAGAGCCCATGGCAGGTGTGTGTGTGTGTGTGTGTGTGTGTGTAGTATGGGTATGGGGGTGTTGGTGTCTGGATGGGTGTGCAGTGTGTGTGTGGTATGTATGTGTCGGCGGGTGTATGGGGGAGTATGGGGTGTGTAGTGGAAGTGTGGGTGTGGGTATAAGGGGGTATTAGGGGTGTATGTGTGTATGTGAGGTATGGGTGTGTGTATGTGTGGGGGAGTATGTATGTGTGTGGGGTGTGTATGAGTATGGGGTGTGTGTAGCTGTGCGTGTGTGTGTAGGGGTAGTTGTGGTAGGGGTGTATATGTGGGTGTGTGTGTGTGTGTGTGGTGAGGGTATGTATATGTGTAGGGGTATGTGAGTATGTGGGATGTGGATGGGGTATGTGAGTGTGCTGGGAGTGTATGTGGGTATGGGTGGGGGTGTGGGTGTGGGTGTATATGTGGTAGGGGTGTGTATATGTGTGTGTATGTACGGTTGGAGTATGTATGTGGGGTGTGTGTGGTAGGGGGTGTGGGTGTGGGTGGGTGGGGTATGGAGGTGTGTGTGTGTATGACGGCGTGTATTGAGGGAATGTGGTTGTGGTAGGGATGTGGATGTGGGGGTGTGGGTATGCGGATATGGCTGTGGGTTTGGTGGAGGTGTGTATGTGGGGGGGTATGAGGGTATGGGTATCGGTGTGGGTTTGGTGGGGCTGTGTATGTGTGTGGGGGTGTGGGTATGGATGTGGATTTGGAGGGGGCGTATATATGGGGGGTGTGGGGGTGTGGGTGTGGGTATGGGTGTGGGTTTGGTGGGGGTGTGTATGTGTGTGGGAGTGTGTGGGGGTATGGGTTTGGTAGGGGTGTGTATGTGTGGGTGTGTGTGGGTGGGTGAGCGGGGTGTGTGGGTATGGATGTGGGTTTAATGGAGGAATGTATGTATGTGGGAGTGTGTGGGGGTGTGGATTTGGTGAGGGTGTGTATGTGTGGGAGTGTGTGGGTGGGTGATCGGGGTGTGTGGGTATGGATGTGGGTTTGATGGGGGTATGTATGTGTGTGGGAGTGTGTGGAGTGTGGGTTTGGTGGGGGTGTGTATGTGTGGGAGTGTGTGGGTGGGTGAGCGGGGTGTGTGGGTATGGATGTGGGTAGGTGGGGGTGTGTATGTATGTGGGAGTGTGGGTTTGGTGGGGGTGTGTATGTGTGGGAGTGTGTGGGTGGATGAGTGGGGTGGGTGGGTATGGGTATGGGTTTGGTGGGGGTGTGTATGTGTGTGGGGGTGTGGGTATGGGTGTGGGTTTGGTGGGGGTGTGTATGTATGTGGGAGTGTGTGGGGGTGTGGGTATGGATGTGTGGGTATGGGTGTGGGTATGGATGTGTGGGTATGGGTGTGGGTTTGGTGGGGGTGTGTATGTGTGTGGGGGTGTGTATGTGTTGGGGGTGTGGGTATGGATGTGGGTTTGGTGGGAGTGTATATGTGTGTGGGGGTGTGGGTATGGGTGTGGGTTTGGTGGGGGTGTGTATGTGTGTGGGAGTGTGTGAGGGTGTGGGTATGGGTGTGGGTTTCGTGGGGATGTGTATGTGTGTGGGGGTGTGGGTATGGATGTGGGTTTGGTGGGGGTGTATTTGTGTGTGTGGGTGTGGGTATGGGTGTGGGTTTGGTGGGGGTGTGTATGTGGGGGAGTGTAGGGGTGGTGGGGGGAGCCACCTGCAGTGTCTTGAAGCCAATGAGGAAACCAAAGCTGAGCATCCACAACACAGATGTATTGAGCAGCTGAGGAAGGGAGGAGAGGAGTCTAGCTCGCTCTCACATCAGCTTCTCCACCTACTGCACCATAGAGTCACAGATATTGGGCAACAGATGTGGGGGGATGGACATGCAAAAGAGCACGGGAATAGTCAGTCATTGCTTTTCTGGGAAAGGGGAGGAGTAATTCCCCGAAGAGGGAAGCCACCTTCTTTCTTTTTGTGTCCGCCTGCTGAGGTTGTCATGGTGACCGACAACTGTCATGCCTGGTAGGAGTGTCGTTTAGCATGGAAATTGGATTATAGTGAAGTTTGAGGTGTCCTGGGGGGTAGCTCAGGTAGCCACAGTGGGTCTAACTGATCCTGGATGGTTAGCCTAAGGGGGTAACTTCTGACCAATAGGCATCCTGCTCTCAAAGAGGGGATTGAAGTTTAAGTAGTTTTTGGAGGCGCTGCCTGGGTGACAGTCCTTTAAGCCATCCATCCACTGTGCCTCCCAGGGCTGCATAAGCTGGCAGCTACAGTCAGAGCCAGAGGCAGTTAGCCCAAATGCCTACTCTCAAGACTTTTTTTTTTTTTGTAATTTTTCATTTTGTTCACAATTACATTGTTTTAAAATTTATGTTAATCCGTGAGCAGTGTACTTTCTGGACATTTTGTTGTCTTAAGGATATGTAGTATCTAAATATCTCTTCTAAAAATGTAAAGGTACAGTATATATGAATGGTGCTAGCTAACAACTTTTTTGCTATCATGCTATTTCTAAAGTCCATATCCTTAAGTATGCTTATAACCTGGAGGAACAGAAAACACCTTCCAGTATGGATGAAACTGAGGGTTTTGTTCCGGTTTTTGGTTGCCTGTTGTATGGGAGGCTGCCTGGCTCCTTCTGCTATGGAAATGGCAGGAAATGTGTTTTATGTTGATTGTTTCATTTGTTGAGTTTCCTCTGAAAGAAATTGTGTAAATGGGAGGGGACTGAGGAAGTCCTAAACAGTCAAGAAGAGAACAGAGATGTTTTCAAGGGAAATATGTTCCTATTTTAGAGTCCTAAAATTTCCAACTTCTAGGCTTTTTTTCTGCATGTTGGGACAGGAGCTGAGGTAGGAACTCTGCAGGCAGGAACTCCCAGGTGTTTATTCAGAGTTCTCTAACCTACCCCACCCTCATGAGAATTCTTTTTTTTTTTTTTTTTTTTTTGACAGGCAGAGTGGACAGTGAGAGAGAGAGACAGAGAGAAAGGTCTTCCTTTTGCCATTGGTTCACCCTACAATGGCTGCCGCGGATGGCGCGCTGCGGCCGGCACACCGCGCTCCCATGGCAGGAGCCAGGTGCTAGGTGCTTTTTCCTGGTCTCCCATGGGGGGCAGGGCCCAAGCACCTGGGCCATCCTCCACTGCACTCCCGGGCCACAGCAGAGGGCTGGCCTGGAAGAGGGGCAACTGGGACAGAATCCGGCACCCCGACCGGGACTAGAACCCGGTGTGCCGGCGCCGCAAGGTGGAGGATTAGCCTGTTGAGCCACGGCGCCGGCCTCATGAGAATTCTTAAAGGGACTGTCATCTCACAGCTGCCAAGATATCTTAGAATTGTTAGCAGAGATGAGTGGGATAAAGGTCCTTGTCTTTGAATTCAGACATGAAATGGAGATGAGTGGTCAGCAAGGTGGTGGGGTTTAATGGGGCAGGGCATCCATCAGGACGGATGGACACCTCCCCACATGGAATTTGAGAGTGAGCGCATCCCAGCCACTCAGACTGGGGAAAGTAAGGTTGCATGGTTTGCTTAATGGAAAGAACACACCTGACAGACCAGGTAAAAGAACTGAGAGCTGAGTGCAGTCTACATCCAGACTGGGGCCTGTTAGGGAATGGGGTCCTGTTCTCCCTCTTCTGGACAGAGTTTGCTGGGTAAGAAACAGGTAAAATTCCTCCCAAAGTTCTGTCACCGACCATGATCAGACTGGACAGTCCACTTGACCCTGGGTGGGGAGGGTTTCTGCAGGAAGTCTGTGAAGGTTTCATCACCCAGTATAATCAGGCTTGCTACCCATGTGGCCTGGGCCGAGGATTCCACTCGGGAGCTTTCCTTGTGGGGAAGCCTGGGACCACCTATCAAGTTCGCAGAGTGTGGGCCGGACTTTGTTGTGTATAATATTGGGCGGCTTCCAAGCTGTGCTTCTGAGGCTGCTGGAGGCTGCTACATTCCTTTCCACAGAAGCTCTGATTTCCTTGAGCCCTTCACGCACACAGGCTAATGTCTAACTTCTCAGGGACCAGTGAATTGGCTAGACAGAGATCCATGGTACACTCAGTGGCAGCTGATGGGCGAATCAGTTCACGTTATTAACCCAGATTTACTCGATAGTTGCTAGGGAAATAATAGGTAAAAAAGATGAAAAACATTATCTCTGAAATACTCTCCTAGATATAATGGAACTTTTTTTTTTAAAGTAAAGAAGCTGGAATATAAATACAAAATATATCATTAGAGATTGGTTTAGTTACTGGAGACGTGTAGAGTAAGTCCTTGTCCCCCGTAAGGAGAGAATTTCAGACGTGAGACAGAGGGGGGTAAGCAAGCAAAGTGCAGTGAGGCAGCTCACCCGACAAGCCACCCACCTTCTTTCCAACTGCGGTTTATAAGGGTGTGGGGGCCACTTCACCCCCTCTTTCTCCCCGCCCCTCATTCTTCTGAGACATTGCTGGACAGAGGGCTTTCTGGTTGTAAAATTCCTCCCAGAGTTTTATTATCACACCAGATAGCCTCCTTGGCATTGAGCCAGAGAATTCTCCTGAGAAGTCTCCAGGGGGAAGGCAGAGACCCTAACAAGACTAACAGGACATGGGTGGGACGTGGACCCTAACAAGATTCCAGGACATGGGTGGAACGTGAACCAAACAAGATTCCAGGACATGGGTGGGACGTGGACCCTAACAAGATTCCAGGACATGGGTGGGACGTGGACCCTAACAAGATTCCAGGACATGGGTGGGACGTGGACCCTAACAAGATTCCAGGACATGGGTGGGACGTGGACCCTAACAAGATTCCAGGACATGGGTGGGACGTGGACCCTAACAAGATTCCAGGACATGGGTGGGACGTGGACCCTCACAAGATTCCAGGACATGGGTGGGACGTGGACCCTAACAAGATTCCAGGACATGGGTGGGACGTGGACCCTAACAAGACTAACAGGACATGGGTGGGACGTGGACCCTAACAAGACTAACAGGACATGGGTGGGACGTGGACCCTAACAAGATTCCAGGACATGGGTGGGACGTGGACCCTAACAAGATTCCAGGACATGGGTGGGACGTGGACCCTAACAAGACTAACAGGACATGGGTGGGACGTGGACCCTAACAAGATTCCAGGACATGGGTGGGACGTGGACCCTAACAAGATTCCAGGACATGGGTGGGACGTGGACCCTAACAAGATTCCAGGACATGGGTGGGACGTGGACCCTAACAAGATTCCAGGACATGGGTGGGACGTGGACCCTAACAAGACTAACAGGACATGGGTGGGACGTGGACCCTAACAAGATTCCAGGACATGGGTGGGACGTGGACCCTAACAAGATTCCAGGACATGGGTGGGACGTGGACCCTAACAAGACTAACAGGACATGGGTGGGACGTGGACCCTAACAAGACTAACAGGACAGGGGTGGGACGTGGACCCTAACAAGATTCCAGGACATGGGTGGGACGTGGACCCTAACAAGATTCCAGGACAGGGGTGGGACGTGGACCCTAACAAGATTCCAGGACATGGGTGGGACGTGGACCCTAACAAGACTAACAGGACATGGGTGGGACGTGGACCCTAACAAGATTCCAGGACATGGGTGGGACGTGGACCCTCACAAGATTCCAGGACATGGGTGGGACGTGGACCCTAACAAGATTCCAGGACATGGGTGGGACGTGGACCCTAACAAGATTCCAGGATATAGGTGGGACGTGGACCCTAACAAGATTCCAGGACATGGGTGGGACGTGGACCCTAACAAGATTCCAGGACATGGGTGGGACGTGGACCCTAACAAGACTAACAGGACATGGGTGGGACGTGGACCCTAACAAGATTCCAGGACATGGGTGGGATGTGGACCCTAACAAGATTCCAGGACATGGGTGGGACGTGGACCCTAACAAGATTACAGGACAGGGGTGGGACGTGGACCCTAACAAGATTACAGGACATGGGTGGGACGTGGACCCTCACAAGATTCCAGGACATGGGTGGGACGTGGACCCTAACAAGACTAACAGGACATGGGTGGGACGTGGACCCTAACAAGATTCCAGGACATGGGAGGGACGTGGACCCTCACAAGATTCCAGGACATGGGTGGGACGTGGACCCTAACAAGATTCCAGGACATGGGTGGGACGTGGACCCTAACAAGACTAACAGGACATGGGTGGGACGTGGACCCTAACAAGACTAACAGGACATGGGTGGGACGTGGACCCTAACAAGACTAACAGGACAGGGGTGGGACGTGGACCCTAACAAGATTCCAGGACATGGGTGGGACGTGGACCCTAACAAGATTCCAGGACATGGGTGGGACGTGGACCCTAACAAGACTAACAGGACAGGGGTGGGACGTGGACCCTAACAAGATTCCAGGACATGGGTGGGACGTGGACCCTCACAAGATTCCAGGACATGGGTGGGACGTGGACCCTAACAAGATTCCAGGACATGGGTGGGACGTGGACCCTAACAAGATTCCAGGATATAGGTGGGACGTGGACCCTAACAAGATTCCAGGACATGGGTGGGACGTGGACCCTCACAAGATTCCAGGACATGGGTGGGACGTGGACCCTAACAAGACTAACAGGACATGGGTGGGACGTGGACCCTAACAAGATTCCAGGACATGGGTGGGACGTGGACCCTAACAAGATTCCAGGACATGGGTGGGACGTGGACCCTAACAAGATTCCAGGACATGGGTGGGACGTGGACCCTAACAAGATTCCAGGACATGGGTGGGACGTGGACCCTAACAAGACTAACAGGACATGGGTGGGACGTGGACCCTAACAAGATTCCAGGACATGGGTGGGACGTGGACCCTCACAAGATTCCAGGACATGGGTGGGACGTGGACCCTAACAAGACTAACAGGACATGGGTGGGACGTGGACCCTAACAAGACTAACAGGACAGGGGTGGGACGTGGACCCTAACAAGATTCCAGGACATGGGTGGGACGTGGACCCTAACAAGATTCCAGGACAGGGGTGGGACGTGGACCCTAACAAGA
This sequence comes from Sylvilagus floridanus, assembly GCA_949820135.1. Lineage (NCBI taxonomy): Eukaryota > Metazoa > Chordata > Mammalia > Lagomorpha > Leporidae > Sylvilagus > Sylvilagus floridanus. The sequence continues at coordinate 856,795 of OX463246.1, forward strand.
TTCCAGGACATGGGTGGGACGTGGACCCTAACAAGACTAACAGGACAGGGGTGGGACGTGGACCCTAACAAGATTCCAGGACATGGGTGGGACGTGGACCCTCACAAGATTCCAGGACATGGGTGGGACGTGGACCCTAACAAGATTCCAGGACATGGGTGGGACGTGGACCCTAACAAGATTCCAGGTTATAGGTGGGACGTGGACCCTAACAAGATTCCAGGACATGGGTGGGACGTGGACCCTAACAAGATTCCAGGACATGGGTGGGACGTGGACCCTAACAAGACTAACAGGACATGGGTGGGACGTGGACCCTAACAAGATTCCAGGACATGGGTGGGATGTGGACCCTAACAAGATTCCAGGACATGGGTGGGACGTGGACCCTAACAAGATTACAGGACAGGGGTGGGACGTGGACCCTAACAAGATTCCAGGACATGGGTGGGACGTGGACCCTAACAAGATTCCAGGACATGGGTGGGACGTGGACCCTAACAAGACTAACAGGACATGGGTGGGACGTGGACCCTAACAAGATTCCAGGACATGGGAGGGACGTGGACCCTAACAAGATTCCAGGACATGGGTGGGACGTGGACCCTAACAAGATTCCAGGACATGGGTGGGACGTGGACCCTAACAAGACTAACAGGACATGGGTGGGACGTGGACCCTAACAAGACTAACAGGACAGGGGTGGGACGTGGACCCTAAAAAGATTCCAGGACATGGGTGGGACGTGGACCCTAACAAGATTCCAGGACAGGGGTGGGACGTGGACCCTAACAAGATTCCAGGACATGGGTGGGACGTGGACCCTAACAAGACTAACAGGACAGGGGTGGGACGTGGACCCTAACAAGATTCCAGGACATGGGTGGGACGTGGACCCTCACAAGATTCCAGGACATGGGTGGGACGTGGACCCTAACAAGATTCCAGGACATGGGTGGGACGTGGACCCTAACAAGATTCCAGGACATGGGTGGGACGTGGACCCTAACAAGATTCCAGGACATGGGTGGTTCGTGGACCCTAACAAGATTACAGGACATGGGTGGGACGTGGACCCTAACAATACTAACAGGACAGGGGTGGGACGTGGACCCTAACAAGATTCCAGGACATGGGTGGGACGTGGACCCTAACAAGATTACAGGACAGGGGTGGGAATTGGAAACGGCTGCTGGCCAGCCTGCTGCATTTCTTCCTATATGAACTTCCTGACTTTTCCCTTCAGCCCCTTTCATTCAACCCAGGCTGATATCTTTCTTTCTCCCTAACAGTTTGAACTCACTTCAGTGTTAAAGCTTTTTAAAATCTATTTTAAGGAAGCATACATAAGTTGATGGAAAAAGCACAGTCTTGGAGAAGTGTGGCTTTAGACTAGCGCCGGGGCTGCCCAGCTGCGAGACCCGGGGCCTAGGGCTAGCGGTGCTGCCCTGTGATTCAAGGCCAAGTCACTTTCTCTTACCACACTTTGGCTTCCTCTTCTGTGAAACAGGAGTGATAGTGAAGATCCTTCTGGCCAGAGTCACAGTGAGTTAGAAGACCTAGGAAGCACTTGGCTATTATGTGACTCCTGGAATATGTGCAGTAAATATCACTAAGACTTTTATACAGGTTATATGAAACCCTTTTCATATCCCAGGATAAACACATTCTGTGGGTGTCTGCCCCTTTAATTCTTCCAATAAACCTTTAGGTGAGGCTTAGTCTCACTTTACAAATAAGAAAAGTAAGGATGACAAGGGTCAGCTTGCCCACACTCACTTAACTAATGAGTGTCAGTTCTTAGATCCAAAACAAATTCTTATTCTTTTCCTGGTTATGTATTTGAAAGGCAAAAAGAGAGAGAGAGGGGAACAGAGAGATCTTCCATCCACTGCTTCATTCCCCAAATGCCTGCAACAGCCAGAGTGGGCCAGCCTGAGGCCAGGAGCCAGGAACTCCGTCCAGGTCTCCCATGTGAGTGGCAGGGACTCAGCCAGCCAAGCCCCCAAAGCCCTTATTCTTAACATCTGGAGCACACGTCCGTTTACAGTGGTGACAAGAGGAACAGTGTACATGTTAGGGACTCAGATCAGAACTTGAAAGCTGTAAGGGAAAATGGAAAGCAAGAGAGCATGAAGACTTCAGCGGTGTGATGCATACCTGGAGATGCACAGAGTTCAGGCGGGGGTACGCAGTGAGCACAGTGTACCTGGAGATGCACAGAGTTCAGGCGGGGTGCGCAGTGAGCACGGTGTACCTGGAGATGCACAGAGTTCAGGCGGGGTGCGCAGTGAGCACGGTGTACCTGGAGATGCACAGAGTTCAGGCAGGGTGCACAGTGCGCACAGTGAAGGGAACGGAACGTGTGAGTCGTCTGCCTGGAAGGCTGCCCTTTGGCACTGCACACTCGCTTTAAGGAGAATGGGCTGGAAAAGGCAGGGTCAGCACGGGTGTAGGAGTCGAGCAGGACCCTTGCCTGGGAGGTTTGCTTTTATTATTCTTTTCTTGTCAGGCTGATTCCTTGTTCTCTCTCGAATTTTGTATCTTGGGCATATTTTCTGGATGAACATGGAATAGTTGTTATTACTCTTTGTCATTTGTGCACATCTTGTCAGGATGCTCAGTTCCCTAGTTCATCCTTGAGATACTACAGCAAATAAGGCTAAATTCCGATGACAAATTGGAGTAAGACTGGCAGGTTCTATGACATCATGTTTACTACAAGAAGATTGCCTTCTCCACAGCTCCTCCACTGATACTGCTTTTTCTTTTTTAACCAACTTTTACACACCACTGTAAATTTCATTCCTGTCGCCCCTCCCCATGTCTCTTTGGGGAAAGAATTCAAAGACAGATAAGATCTTTTGAAGGAACTTAGAATTTAGTACCTAATACAACACATGTGTAATAAGAGCAGGAAAACAAATACAACAACATTAAATTCTGTGCCTCGGAGGACAGAGGTCAAGTTAAGTTACCTAGAGGATTTGTGAGCTGACCCCGGATGGCTTGTGACAGAGCTAGGAGAGGTGTCTGAACCCCAGGGCTGCCTGAGGAGGCACAGAGCTCCCTGGCCATCCGTGCCCTCTACAGAGTCAGGGCTGCTGGGGACAAACAGAACTTGGGGTGACTATTTCCAAAAAATGACTTGTCATTTGTAACCTGCAGCTCTGCAGAGTGGAGACAAGGTTGAAGTCCAGCAGGGAGCAAAAAGCCACATTGTACCACTGTAGCTCTCTACCTTGGAAGAAATTTGCTTACGTTCCAAAGATCACCCCACTTGCTTATTTGGGCTGCTTTCCCTGTATTTGCCTGCTGTTCTTATGGTTTTAATTTATCTATTTCAGAGGCAGGAAGAGACAGACCCATCGAGCCAGCTCCCATCTGTTCACTCTCCAAATGCTAAGAGCCAGTCCAGGGACTCAGTCACCTGAGTTACCACTATTAACCCCCCAGGGTGTGCATTAGCAGGAAGCTGGAATCAGGAGTAGAGTCAGGACTCTGGGATTTGGGTGTCTTATCCACTGTGCCAAAGGCCCACACTGTCTGACTGCTTTGTTACCGAGCTCTCTGCTGGTCTTGGTGCAGATTGCACATTCTCGGCTGGCCAGGCCCTTGCCAGGCCAGGCCCTGCTCCCTGCACTTGTGTGTTCCAGCTCTTCTGACTGCTTTCTCCTCTCATGATTTTGCTTTCATACTTTCCACAGCTATATATCACATGGATCACAACGTTTATCAGCATTGTGGCCCAGCGGGTTAATAGCCTCTTGCAACCCTGGCATCCCATATGAGAGTGCCAGTGTGGGTCCTCCTGGCTGCTCCACTTCTGTTCCAGCTCTCTGCTAATGCACCTGGGAAGGCCGCAGAAGGTGGCCTAAGTACTTGGGCCCCTGCCACCCATGTGGGAAACCCAGATGGAGGTCCTGGTTCCAGACTTTGGCCTGGTCCAGCTCCAGTCATTGCAGCCATTTGGGGAGGGAACCAGCAGATGGAAGATCTCTCTCTTTGTCTCTCCCCCTCTTTTTCTGTCACTATGCATTTCAGATAAATAAATAAATCTGAAAACAAGAAAACTCAAAAACCTGTCACACAGCCAGCCTCAGCTGCAGAGAAGATTGGAAAAATACAATTTAGTATTAGAAGCAGGCCACAGAGAAGGCACAGTGAAGAATAAGTGTGTTTGCTACATGATCTCCCCCCCCCCCTTTTTTTTTGATAGGCAAAGTTAGACAGTGAGAGAGAGAGACAGAGAGAAAGGTCTTCCTTTGCCGTTGGTTCACCCTCCAATGGCTGCCGCGGCCGGCACGCTGCTGCCGGTGCACTGCGCTGATCTGATGGCAGGAGCCAGGTGCTTCTCCTGGTCTCCCATGGGGTGCAGGGCCCAAGCACTTGGACCATCCTCCACTGCCCTCCCAGGCCACAGCAGAGAGCTGGCCTGGAAGAGGGGCAACCGGGACAGAATCTGGCGCCCCGACCGGGACTAGAACCCAGTGTGCTGGCGCCGCAAGGCAGAGGATTAGCCTAGTGAGCTGCAGCGCCGGCCCCCTTTTTAATTTTTTAAAAATATTTATTTATTGGCCGGCGCCGTGGCTCAACAGGCTAATCCTGCGCCTTGCGGTGCCAGCACACCGGGTTCTAGTCCCGGTCGGGGCACCGGATTCTGTCCCGGTTGCCCCTCTTCCAGGCCAGCCCTCTGCTGTGGACCGGGAGTGCAGTGGAGGATGGCCCAAGTGCTTGGGCCCTGCACCCCATGGGAGACCAGGAAAAAGCACCTAGCACCTGGCTCCTGCCATCAGATGAGCGCGGTGCGCCGGCCGCAGCGCGCCGGCCGCGGCAGCCATTGGAGGGTGAACCAACGACAAAGGAAGACCTTTCTCTCTGTCTGTCTCTCTCTCACTGTCCACTCTTCCTGTCAAAAAAAAAAAAAATATATATATATATATATATATATATATATATTTATTTATTTGAAAGCCAGAGTTACACAGAGAGGAGAGAGAGAGAGAGAGAGAGGGAGTCTTCCATCCAATGGCTCACTCCCCAATTGGCCACAACGGCCAGAGCTGCACCAATCCAAAGCCAGGAGCCAGGAGCTTCTTCCAGGTCTCTCACGTGGGTGCAGGGGCCCAAGGACTCGGGCCGTCATCTACTGCTTTCCCGGACCGCAGCAGAGAGCTGGATTGGAAGTGGAGCAGCCAGGTCTCTAACTGGTGCCCATATGGGATGCCAGCGCTTCAGGCCAGGGTGTCAACCCACTGTGCCACAACACTGGCTCCTCCCTTTTGAATTTATTAGGAAGCAGAGAGAGAGAGCTCTTCAGTCCACTGCTTTACTACCGAAATTCCTACAGGAGACAGGGCTAGAGCAGGCCAAGGCCGTGATCCCAGCTCAGTCTGGGTCTCCTACGTGGGTGGCAGGGACTTAGCTACTTGAGCCATCACCACTGCCTCACAGCATTTTTGTTAGCAGGAGCTGATCAGAAGCAGAGCCTGGATTCAGAACTAGAGATTGAAGTTGCACATGGGCAGCCCACGCAGCAGCTTAGCCACGGCCAAATGTCCACCCTTTTCTTCTTTCTTACCAGTCCAGCTCTTTCTCTAAAGAAACAAGAATTATTTAAAGATTACATCCTTGGGGCTGGCGCTGCAGCATAGCGGGTAAAGCAGCCACCTGTAGTGCCAGCATCCCATATGGGCACTGGTTCAAGTTCCTGCTACTATGGCCTGGAAAAGCAGTAGAAGATGACTTCTCTCTCTCTCTCTCTCTCTCTCTCTCTCTCTCTCTCTCTGCCTCTGCCTCTCTGTAACTCTGCCTTTCAAATTAATTAATTAATCTTTAAAAAACCACCGAGATTACATTCTTCACTGTTGTAATGCACCTAGGAAAGCAGCAGAAAATGGCTTAAGTCCTTGGACCCCTGCCACTCATGTGGGAGACCCAGATGGAGTTCCAGAGTCCTGGCTTTGGCCTTATCTAGCCCCAGCCATTGCAACCATCTGGGGAGTGAGCCAGCAGATAGACTGTCTCTCTCCCTGTCTAGCTCACTCGCTCTGTAACTGTGCTTTTCAAATAAATCAATAAGTGCTTTTTAAGAAAAAAAAAAAGTTCCAGCCTTAATGGGCAACAATAAAGAATACATAAACACCCACAAACAGTGATGAAATATACATCCATAAACATCAGCAAAGTCAGTCGGCACCGCGGTTCACTAGGCTAATCCTCCGCGTGCGGTGCCGGCACCCCGAGTTCTAGTCCTGGTTTGGCCACCGGATTCTGTCCTGGTTGCTCCTCTTCCAGTCTAGCTCTCTGCTGTGGCCCGGGAGTGCAGTGGAGGATGGTCCAAGTGCTTGGGCCCTGCACCCACATGGGAGACCAGGAGAAAGCACCTGGCTCCTGGCTTTGGATAGGCACAGCACGCTGGCCACAATCCACTGGCCATTGCGGCCACTTGGGGTGTGAACCAATGGAAAAGGAATAACCTTTCTCTCTCTCTCTCTCACTGTCTAACTTTGCCTGTCCAAAAAAAAAAAGAAGAAGAAGAAGAAGAAGAAAGAAAGAAAGAAAAGAAAAGAAAAGAAAAAATAATCAGCAAAGTCTGCAGTCACAATTCATAGTAGATGATAGACAGATACAAACACAGGTAGACAGCTACTTGCTAAACTCAAATCAGTGTTTTGGCTAATAATGCCTCAATGTAATGTCTAAATATGTTAACTTCTTTGTTTTTAATTAAGGTTGACAGATTTGCAATGGAGTTAGAGAAGAGCCGGAATCTGAGCAACACCATAGTACATGTCGACATGGACGCTTTCTATGCTGCTGTGGAGATGAGGGACAACCCGGAACTGAAGGACAAGCCCATTGCTGTGGGCTCAATGAGTATGTTGGTAAGTAAGTGAAGATGGAGAGTGAAATGGGAATTTCATACATACTCTAGTCAGTCTTCCTGCTTCATGAAGGGGAAAGCCGTTATTGAGTCCCACCCCTAGTGCAAATGTTTTTACAAGAACAGTTGTTCAAACATAAGACATAAACTTAATTGGAGTGTGTGCAGAGTGTTTGGTGCCACAGTTACGATGTTGCTTAAGACCTCGTCCCACACTGGAGGGCCTGGCTTTGGTCCCAGCTCTGCTTCTGTTCTAGCACCTGCTGATGTGCACCCTGGGAGGCAGCAGGTGGCGGCTTTAATGTTTGGGTCACTGCCACCCGCATGGAAAACCAGAGTTGGATTCTGGATTCCTGCCTTCTGCCTGACCCAGCCTCAGCTGTTGTGGGAATTTGGAGAGCGAACCAGTGAATGTAGATCTCTGTCTATATCTTCTCTCTTTCAAGTAAATAAATGTAAATTTAAAAATTTTTAATGTTTAAAGCTCTTTTAAACTTTACTCACTACGTGTTAGAGACTTATCTGACCATGCCTTGCCCTTTGATTTTTGTATATAAGTAATTTCCCAATAAAGCAAATTCTAGAAGTGTACTGAAAGTTGAATACGATCATCCATACCCGGAATCCAAGAACGTTTTAAGTCTCCTACATGGCACTGTAAGAGTTCAAATTTCAGGATTAGGGATGCCTGACCAGTAAAGTATAAGCTGATATCCTTTAATCCCAAGAGCTCCAAAACCTGAAATACTTTCCTGGGTAAAGGGTGCTTAACCTGTATCATGGTATAGTGTTACTTTCTATTCTGTTACATCTATGTGACATTATCCCATTACCTCACAACTATCCTATACTGTTTACTGTACTGTTACTTCCATGTAACATCACCTACTAGCTTACAAAGCTTGATCTATACGAGATAGAATACAGGTATAACTCTTATCTGGTTTTCTATTTTGATTAATTTGTTTGAAAGGCAGAATGGCAGAGACAGAGAGGTCTTTCATCCTCTGACTTACTACCCAAATAGTGCAGTGTCCTGGGCTGGGTCAGCCCGAAGCCAGGAGCCAGGAACTCCATACGGTCTCTTGCGTGGGTGGCAGGTTGCCCATGCACGTGGGGCATCTTCTGCTACTTTCCCAGGCATTGGATTGGACGCAGAGCAGCTGGGACATGAACTGGCACTCAGATATGGGATGCTGGTGTTTCATTCAGCACCGCAAGGCTAGCCACACAGGTATGCCTTTTAAAACCAGTGAATTTAGTACCTGGAAATGTAAGGGAAGCTTCTGTTTTCCTAGGACAGTCTTGCTTATTACTTGTTATCACATTCTGAGTAGGGGCAGCAGTGAGAGAGGGTCGTGGTTCATGACAGTCGGCTGTAAGAGAGATGTCCTTGAACTGAACGTGCCTATCAGTAATGTGTTTCTTATGAATGCATTGATCAATATTTCCACTTAGCTTTCTGTATTTTTCCCCATGTGGTCAATTCTCCTTCAGTCTACTTCAAATTACCACGCAAGAAGGTTTGGTGTCCGTGCAGCCATGCCAGGATTTATTGCCAAGCGACTGTGCCCACAGCTTATTATAGTGCCCCCCAACTTTGACAAGTATCGAGCCGTGAGTCAGGAGGTAAGTGGCCATATCACCTCAGCTCAAAGCCCTTGCTGGTTTCCTGTCTGCAGTCTGAGTGCCTCCGCCCTTCAGGACACGGGTTCGGCTTATCCCTGCAGTCCTCCCCTACCACTTCCTCTGGGCTCAGCATGGTTCCCAGAACATAGCATTCTGTACCCCTTACTTTTTTGCCCTTATGTGTATTTTTATGTGCTTAGAAAACTTTGAATAGCCTTAATTATGTATAAAAATAGCTAGCCATTTTCCCTTAATATGCAATATAAATTTCCTTCTAGAACTGACTTGTATTTTTGATTTATAAAATCTGCTCATCATTAATTTCACTCTTTTCTGAATACATTTTTATCAGTGTTTTTGAACAGGGACAGAATTTGCAGTTCTCATTAGCTGCTTTCCACACCCCACGATCTAAGGAAGGTGTCTAATGTCTAAGAAACCAGTCAGCATGGAGAAAGGGCATAATCCATTGCTTTGGAAGAGGTCTCTGAAATATAAAGATTTGCTTATTTGTCAAAGTCCCAAACTGTCTCATGTGAAAAGCTGCTGCTCTCTCTGTTTCGATGGCAGCTGGCCTGGCCTGTCATGCTGGTGTTTGTAACCTGCACCAGATGTTGCAGTACCACACCAGACACTGGGCAGCTGTGGCAACACTCAGACCTGTGCTGCCTCAGGACATCTACACCATTTATTTGTGTTCCCCTGCAGAGGACACCTCATTCCAAGTTAAAAATCGTTCTTTTCTTTAAATCTCTCAACAGCTGTCTGTGGAACTTTGTACCTACCTCTGAAAACAGGGTTGGAGGGGGAAACAATCACATTTGGTGATTATTTATCTCTTTTACTGTATTTCTCATTTTTGTTAAAAAAAAAAATAAAGAAGATTGATTGATTTGCAAGGCAGAGAGAGAGAGAGAGAGAGAGAAAAACAAAGAGAGTGATCTTCTATCTGCTGGTTCACTCCCCAGTTGGCCACAATGGCCAGGGCTGGGCCAGGCAGGAGCCAGGAACCTGGAACTCCACTTGGATCTCCCATGTCGGTGGCAGGGGCCCAAGCACTTGAGCCACCATCTGCTGCTTTCTCAGGCATACCAGCAGGGAGCTGGATCTGAAACAGAATAGCTGGGACACTAGCCAACTTAGCCTGCTGTGCCACACTGCTGGCCCCATCATTGTATTCCATATTAGAAGAGATAAAATGTTCACCATAACTATTATAGGCCTTAAAATTTTAAAATCCTGTGAAGAATTTTTAAGAAAGACTGAAAACCTCCTTTAACTCAGTACAACTTCTGACACAATGACAAATATATACGAACAAATTGTTTTTAGCCATCTTTAGTCTGGTTAGTTACATCAGTTGGAGAAATACTCAGATTTGAGCAGGATCTACCTCGGTTGTTTGAGATAACAAATGAATTCTTTTTTTTTTTTTTTTTTTTTTTGACAGGCAGAGTGGACAGTGAGAGAGAGAGACAGAGAGAAAGGTCTTCCATTGCCGTTGGTTCACCCTCCAATGGCTGCCGCGGATGGCGCGCTGCGGCCGGCGCACCGCGCTCATCCGATGGCAGGAGCCAGGTGCTAGGTGCTTTTTCCTGGTCTCCCATGGAGTGCAGGACCCAAGCACCTGGGCCATCCTCCACTGCACTCCTGGGCCACAGCAGAGAGCTGGCCTGGAAGAGGGGCAACCTGGACAGAATCCGGTGTGCCCCGACCGGGACTAGAACCCGGTGTGCCGGCGCTGCAAGGCGGAGGATTAGCCTGTTGAGCCACGGCGCCGGCCATGAATTCTTATGTGTAAATGAACTATAGCACAAATTTGTCACTGACTGCAGGTATATTAATGTTTATGGATTGGCTCAAAAGCTTAAGGAAGAGCTCTTTCTGCTTTACCCGAAACACTGTAGTAGCTTTCATGGCTCTTGGAGCTCTGCATGATTGGTCCTCCCTGGGACGTGTCTGTTTCAGCCCCGGTAGCAGTCTGTGAGGGAAGCCAGCACACAGCCCTGTCTCTAGAGATGCTGCCCATTCAGAACCTCAGGTGGCTGCCAGCCGCAGGCTTGCCACGGCGCCTTTTCCCTGGAAAGATTCTAGTGGGGCGCGTTATAAAAATGGTCTCTTCTACTACAACAAAGTTCATTAAGGTACCTTCCTGAGTAAAATGTGGCCAAGCTTTGTGTCATCGTTTTCTAAAATCCTCCTTGCCGTGGCTGGTCATAATGGTGTGAGACTAATACGCTGTATTTTATGAAACAACGGGAAGAACAACTTGCTGTAAGTGCGTGGACGACATAAGCGTGATTCATGGATGTGCGTGTTGCTTTGCAGCCGTTCCCTCTAATCACAGCTAACACTCCGGGGCTAAAGAAAACTTAAGTTTTACGTAATACTTTTGTCTGTGTGAGTGTCTTACATGGGTAACATCTGTAATTCTCATCCCTTCACCCTAAGAGGCAACTCCAGACATTTCCTGTCATTTAAAGTGGTCATGGAATCGAACTGCAGCTTGTACATGCTGGTCATTCCAGATTGCAGGAGACAGAGTCTCATATTCTTGTAGGGAAGCTTGTGTTAATGTGTGTATTAAACGGAATTTTATTTGAATGTTATCATTTATTGATATGTGTCTGCTTGCCAAAGCAACATGGTACATTTGTGTAAAATTACCGCTTTTGAAATGAACAAAAATCGTAAAAAGTGAGAGGGAATGGAATTCACCCTATTGTTTCTGCATGTGCTTCTTCTGACTCAGTACCTGAAACCTTGACTGTTTTTTTTCCTCTGCCTCCCAGAATGATGCTGTCCAAGATTTATATTAATTGTTTTCTGCATCTTGATATAGATGGCTAAATAGAGATGCATAAAATGAAGCTGTTTTGTGGTCTTCTGCCTTCATGATCTGCTTTAATTCAAAAGAATTGACAAATATGTCCTTATAGTGAATTATTTATTCCTTAAATCCATGAGTTATTGATTGTAGAGTCATTATTGTAGTTGCAGAGCAAAAATACTGAACTTTTTTTGTCTGCTATATGGAGAGACTTTTGCTATAGTAGCAAAATTTAAAGCTTTTTATTCCTTTTGAAGGTTAAGGAAATACTTGCTGATTATGATCCTGATTTTATGGCCATGAGCCTGGATGAAGCCTACTTGAATATCACAAAGCACTTAGAGGAAAGACAGCACTGGCCAGAGGACAAAAGAAGGTACCTCTCCCAGATGGGGAACTCTGCAGACGATGGTAAGCAACTTACTGGAACCCTCAAACTGAAAGCCAGAAAAACAGCCTTTCAAACTGAGCCGCTTGACTCATTATCTGATATAAGTGTAGATGGTAGGAGCAGACATCTTTGTAAAAATAGAAAATTGTAAACGTAGAACATCTCTGTGGGTCTTCCAGCATATGTTGGAAGCCACATTTAAGCTGAATGAGATTGTTGAAGTATAGCCCTGAGTCTTCAAAGTCCCTGAACAAGGGAGTTTGCCAGCTGCTGTTTTACTGAGATCTGACCAGCAGAGGGTTTGGATATGGCACTGAAGCTGAGGAAGCTACTGCTTAATGTTAAGAGTGTCTTCGGTTGTTGTTAAAGAAGTAAATAAAAATTTTTAAAATATTTATTTATTTATTTGAAAGGCAGAGTTACACAGAGAAAGGAGAGACAGAGAGAGAGAGGTCTTCCACTCCCTGGTTCATTCCCCAGTTGGCTGCAATGGCCAGAGCTGCACTGATCCGAAGCCAGGAGCCAGGAGCTTCCTCCAGGTGTCCCATACGGGTGCAGGAGCCCAAGGACCTGGACCATCTCCCACTGCTTTCCAGGCCACAGCAGAGGGCTGGATCGGAAGTGGAGCAGCCAGGACTTGAACTGGCACCCATATGGGATGCCGGCACTGCAGGCGGAGGCTTTCCCCACTATGCCGCAGCTCCAACCCCAGTAAATAAATTTTTAAAAAGAAAAAAGATTAGCCTCAAACATAGCAAAATGTTGGGTAGTTTTATTTTTTTCCATTTCCCAAATTTTTATAATCTGGTTATACAGCACAGCAATAATGATTCTTTTCAACCTTGACCAAATTAATGACAGCTTATTCCCAGCATTTGCTTTGTACTGATTCTTACAGTTGTTTTATAAACAATGAAACAGTGAAATGCATTGGCTGTCATGGTAAAATGCTTCAATGCTACATTAGTACCCTGATTACATCAACAACCACTTCAACAGTTGGTTACAGCGGGTCCTCACAGAAGCAGGCGATGTGCGGATTCAGCCTGAAGCAGCTCTGATGGTGTTCCGAAAGACAGCATTCTGGACCTCACGGTGACTCGCCTGAGGGCAGGGGCGTGCAGGCCTGAGGTGCAGACCCAGCTCTGCAGATAGGTGCTTGCGTGGGCTGCAGTTTCTGTACAGCTCTTTTTACCTTGCCCCTACCTGTCAAGTTGGGAAATGGGGTCCTGATAGATACAGTTTCAACTCTCCCCTCTGAATTGCTGTACATTGAAAACTGGACATGGAGGCCGGCGCCGTGGCTCAACAGGCTAATCCTCTGCCTAGCAGTGCCGGCACACCGGGTTCTAGTCCCAGTCGGGGCGCCGGATTCTGTCCCGGTTGTTCCTCCTCCAGTCCAGCTCTCTGCTGTGGCCAGGGAGGGCAGTGGAGGATGGCCCAAGTGCTTGGGCCCTGCACCCCATGGGAGACCAGGAGAAGCACCTGGCTCTGCCATTGGATCAGCACAGTGCGCCAGCTGCAGCACGCCAGCCATGGTGGCCATTGGAGGGTGAACCAACAGAAAAGGAAGACCTTTCTCTCTGTGTCTCTCTCTCTCACTGTCCACTCTGCCTGTCAAAAAAAAAAAAAAAAAAAAGAAAACTCGACATGGAAAACATCTGTGGTGTAATTCACACCACACACTGTAAATTATGAAACTGATCAGACTCTAAATTATGAAACTGATCAGACTCTAATCATAGTATTTATGTTTTCTTTACAAAAGTTTTTATAAAAGACCAAGTTCATTTTTCAAAACACATTCATATGTTCCTTGACTTATACATTTAATTTTTGCTTCTGCATTCGCCTTAATTCGGAAAACATTTATATACATATGTAATAAAATTAAGAAATAGCATCAAAAAACCATTGCCAATCTCAGTTGTTATAAACACATTTATGGGGCCAGAGCTATGGCTTAGTGGGTAAAACCACCACCTGCAGCACCGGCATCCCATATGGACACTGGTTCGAGTGCCGGCTGCTCCACTTATGATTCATCTCTCTGCTCTTCTATGACCTGGGAAAGCAGCAGCAGATGACCCAAGTCTGTGGGCCCCTGCAACTGCTTGGGAGACCTTGCTGTTGCAGCCAGCTGGGGAGTGAACTAGCAGGTTGAAGACCTCTCTCCCTCTCTCCCTCTCTTCCTCTCTCACTCTCTCCCTCTCTCTCTCTCTCCTTCCCTCTCTCTCTCTCTCTCTCTCTGCCTCTCTGCCTCTCTGTAACTGTGCCTTTCAAATAATAAATCTTTTAAAAAAAAAAAAATAAACATATTTAAATCTTTCTGTATTAAGCCCAGGGAAGTCTTTAATGAATTTGTACATGATGACATTTAAGTGTAATTTACAGTCCATATATGAAAATGCAAATAAAATGAAGCAATAACCAGGCTGATATTTTTCTTTTAGTGTTTTATAATAATTACAGTTTATAGCATATTGATAATAAGGGTTATTTCCCTTACATTTTACTTCAGTTAATCCAGTCAGACATTAAGAATTTGCATATTTAAAAACCATAACTTTCAGGGGTAATTTATATTTTGAAAATATGTCCTTAGAAAAACGGGTACCATGGCCGGTGCCGTGGCTCAACAGGCTAATCCTCTGCCTGGCAGCACCGGCACACCGGGTTCTAGTCCCGGTCAGGGCGCCGGATTCTGTCCCGGTTTCCCCTCTTCCAGGCCAGCTCTCTGCTGTGGCCAGGGAGTGCAGTGGAGGATGGCCCAAGTGCTTGGGCCCTGCACCCCATGGGAGACCAGGAAAAGTACCTGGCACCTGGCTCCTGCCATCGGATGAGCGCGGTGCGCTGGTTGCAGCGCGCCGGCCGCAGCGGCCATTGGAGGGTGAACCAACGGCAAAGGAAGACCTTTCTCTCTGTCTGTCTCTCTCTCACTGTCCACTCTGCCTGTAAAAAAATTAAAGAAAAGAAAAGAAAAAGGGGTACCTTGCAAACACGCAAGTCAAAACGGGAAACAGCGTTTGAAAGACGAGCATTCAGATTCTTTTAACTTCTGAAGTTTCTCCCATGAATGAAAAATTAAGGGCCTTTTTTCCCTCTAAAAAACTTATTTTTGGGGTATAGTTATTCCATATTGTTTACTATCTTTCTCCCGATTCCTAAATTCTAGTTTTCTCTAGAGAACAATAAAAGAGAAAAGGTTTTTTTAAGAAAAAAAAGAATGAACAGATGATCTTTTTTTTTTTTTTTTTTTTTTGAGAGGCAGAGTGGACAGTGAGAGAGAGAGACAGAGAGAAAGGTCTTCCTTTGCCGCTGGTTCACCCTCCAATGGCCGCCGCGGCTGGCGCACCACGCTGATCCGATGGCAGGAGCCAGGTGCTTCTCCTGGTCTCCCATGGGGTGCAGGGCCCAAGCACTTGGGCCATCCTCCACTGCACTTCCTGGCCACAGCAGAGAGCTGTCCTGGAAGAGGGGCAACCAGGACAGAATCCGGTGCCGCAACCGGGACTAGAACCTGGTGTGCCGGCGCCGCAAGGCAGAGGATTAGCCTGTTGAGCCGCGACGCCGGCCATGAACAGATGATCTTTTAAGAAAAACTTAGAACTGGTGTTTTCTTTATCACACTTACAAAATATAAATGATAGTATTTCTGATCTTGGTTCCTAGAAACAAACTAAATTTGTTTTGTCTTCAAAAATAACTTAAGAAACGCTAACTTGTGTGCTTTTCCTGTTTGTAATGCAGATCTGCCAAGCAAGGAAGTGGATGAGCTGGGTGACCGGGCCATCTCCCCACTCCTTTTTGAAGACAGCCCCCCTGACTTGCAGCCTTTGCAAGGGAATTCTGGAGAACAAAAGAATCCTCAAATGCTCCACAATTCAGTTGTTTTTGGAACATCAGCAGAGGAAGTGGTAAAGGAAATTCGTTTCAGAATCAAGCAAAAAACAACACTGACAGCCAGTGCAGGTATTTAAAAACATTAAAGACTATATGGTTGTGACTTTCAAACTGGCTAATTCAGTATAATAGTGTAATTTCTTATTATGAAACATCTAATGGTGTTTAACATACTTGTTCTTTGATTTGACTTCTAAGAGCTTTACCTATCAGAATCGCTGTGAACCTATAGATGACATGTTAGAATTAAGCAGAAAAGGCCATAAACCCAAAAGAAAAACTGTCCTAAAATATCAGAGAGCTGTCCTTTTTTGAGCACAAAATATATTTTATTGGCTTTGCATGTAGGTCATAAGGATGATTTTTTAAAATTTTTTTTATTCATTTATTTTTTTGACAGGCAGAGTGGACAGTGAGAGAGAGAGACAGAGAGAAAGGTCTTCTTTTTGCCATTGGTTCACCCTCCAATGGCCGCCATGGCCGGTGCACTGCGGCCGGTGCACTGTGCTGATCCGATGGCAGGAGCCAGGTGCTTTTCCTGGTCACCCTTGGGGTGCAGGGCCCAAGCACTTGGGCCATCCTCCACTGCACTCCCAGGCCACAGCAGAGAGCTGGCCTGGAAGAGGGGCAACCGGGACAGAATCCGGCGCCCCGACCGGGACTAGAACCCGGTATGCCAGCGCTGCAAGGCAGAAGATTAGCCTGTTGAGCCATGGCGCAGGCCATAATGATGATTTTTGATTGGAAGACTTCAGTTCTGACCAGGAATACCTTGCAGGGGAACCCAGGTGGCCACCAGGTAGGAGACAGAAGAATCACCATGGAGCAGTACAGCAAATGTGTCAGTGACCCGTGAGGACATCAGTGTGTCTTTGTGTGGTGACCGCCATTAAGCTAATCAGTTTTAGGAAGATGTGTATGGAAATTGAAATGAACTGTTTAATGAATATATATTTTATTATACCTGCTTCAAATTGTCTTAAACATCCAGACTTATAGAAATTGTAAAACATTATTCTGAAAAGTAGTGCTTTCCTTTGTGAGCAACATAAAGAATGAAAAAATTTAATTATCATTATTTTAAATATATTATAACCCGGAATCTTTGATTTTTTTTTCTCTTTGTGGATAATCTCTATATAAGATATTTTCAAAGAATAAGCATCCATCCTGAACTCTAAATCTTTTTGGGAAGTAGGTAGAATCGCTATAAAACAACCCTGTAAATCTTACTAAAGATAATAAGTAAACAAATAATAATACTTATATTAGCTCAGGGAATGAGTATTTAGACTCGCTGTTAAGAAGCTCATGTCGGGTTCGTCACTGTGGCGCAGTGGATTAAAGCCCCAGCCTGCAGTGCTGGCATCCCATACGGGTACCGATTCGTGTCCCCAGCTGCTCCACTTCTTATCCAGCTCTCTGCTATGGCCTGGGAAAGCAGTTGAAGATGATCCAAGTCCTTGGGCTCCTGCACCCATGTGGGAGACCTGGAAGAGGCTCCTGGCTCCCGGCTTCAGATTGTTGCAGCTCCGACCGTTGTGGCCCATCTGAGGAGTAAAATAAGTAATAAATATTAAAAAAAAAAAAAAAAAAGACGCTCCTGTCGCACATGGGGTGCCTTAGTCTCCAGCTCTGGCTCTGCAGATCCTGGGAGGCAGCAGTGATGGTATCAGTGACATGGGGAACCTGGGGAGGGTTCTCAGCTCCCATCTCCCGCTGTGGCCCAGAGCTATCCTTTGCAGGCATTTGGGAGTGAATTAGCAGATGGGATTTTTCCCAGGCTCTTTCTCTCTTTGTCTCTAAATTTTAAAAATATGTATTACTCAACTCTGAAATTACTCCTAGATTTTAGAATATGAAAAATTAAATATTCTTTATCTCTGCTTCACCAAATTAGTAAAATTCCTTTTCCTAAAACCATAGCAAGCGCTGGTAAATGGTATTCAAACTTTATTTTTAAAGTAGCATTACATGTCATTTTGTAGGGTATACAGATTTTTTGCATTTAAGGTGTTTTTCTTTTTTTAATCACATATTTAAAAGTTATACATATCAACAGAATTTTCTTCTTTTAAGGCATTGCCCCAAATACAATGTTAGCAAAAATATGCAGTGATAAGAATAAACCAAATGGACAATACCAAGTTATCCCCAACAGACAAGCTGTGATGAACTTCATCAAGGACTTACCTATTAGGAAGGTGAGATTTTATAGACAATGTTCCATCTACATGTGCACTCTTGAATTCTGAAGAGAAACTATGTAGGCTGATAATAATTCTGTGCTGGCAGATTTTGAAACCATAGATGACACAGCAAGAACTATAATGGCTGATTGGATTTAGGTTTGAAGGAATCATTCGGCGAAGCGTTGCAGATTTGGTTCAGGAAGCTTATTTGCTGGAAATGTTGAAGGAGTTAATAGATGACAAAATTTAAGTGGACTCCTACCATGGAAAGAAAAATAAAAAGAATACTTGGAAGAGCCTGTTCAGCTGAAACTAGATTCTGTCTCAGTTCTCATGCCTAGGTTGCTGCCAGATCAGAGAGATTCAAATTATAATAGTTTTTGACAGAATAAATCAAAATACTTGACCATCTTCAACATGATGAAATTATCCCACAGAGGTTCCATAAGAAGTTTTATTAGGCTGTATAGCCTCTAGATTTATATATATATATATATATATATATATATATATATATATATACACACACATACTTTTTGACAGTGATTGCTGTGCACACTATGTGGCGTTAGAGGACCTGCTTTTCTCACTCCACATGGTGTCTATGAATGAATATTCTCTGGGTGTATTTTAAGCCCAGGGGAAAGGCTCTCTCAAAGGATATAAGAGAGTCTCTAAAACGATTACTAACTATGTCAGATATCTCTGGAGAAGTGTATTCCAGTATGTTTTTCAGTGTCTGAATAGTATTTCGTTAGCAAAGCTCTGGAGTCAAACAGCTGCAGAGTGAACTACCCTTGGGTGGGACACTCTGTATATGGCTACATTAGAAATACATAAAAAAGGCCAGCGCCGTGGCTCAACAGGCTAATCCTCCGCCTTGCGGCGCCGGCACACCGGGTTCTAGTCCCGGTCGGGGCGCTGGATTCTGTCCTGGTTGCCCCTCTTCCAGGCCAGCCCTCTGCTGTGGCCCAGGAGTGCAGTGGAGGATGGCCCAAGTGCTTGGGCCCTGCACCCCATGGGAGACCAGGAAAAAGCACCTAGCACCTGGCTCCTGCCATCGGATGAGCGCGGTGCGCCGGCCGCAGCGTGCCGGCCGAGGCAGCCATTGGAGGGTGAACCAACGGCAAAGGAAGACCTTTCTCTCTGTCTCTCTCTCTCACTGTCCACTCTGCCTGTAAAAAAATTAAAAAAAAAAAGAAAAAAAAAGAAATACATAAAAAAAAAAAGAAATACATCAGTCGTGTAGTACAAGTCCCATTTAAATTTGTTTATCCCACCATTTTTCTAGGCTATAAAGGTTATAAGATTATGGAGCTCCTTTTTTAAACACCTTTTAAAATTCGATGAAACACTATTTTTGGAAGTGTGGTCAAAAAGTAATTAAGGGGCCGGTGCTCTGGCGCAGCGGGTTAAATCCTTGGTCTGCAGCACTGGCATCCCATATGGGCGCCGGTCTGAGTGCTGGCTGCTTCACTTCCAATCCAGCTCTCTGCTATGGCCTGGGAAAGCAGTGGAAGATGGCCCAAGTCCTGCATCCATGTAGGAGACCCAGAAGAAGCTCCTGGCTCCTGGCTTCAGATCGGTGCAGCTCTTGCGTTGCAGCCATCTGGGGACTGAACCAGTGGATGGGAGACTTTTGTCTCTCTATCTCTGCCTCTCTGTAACTCTGCTTTTCAAATAAATAAAAAAAACTTAAAAAAAAAAGTAATTAAAGCAGTTTTATTGTAGCACTTGTGAAGATGGTCACATTATTCATATCTTATTTATTATAAAAGGTATAATGAGATTATAACCTCAGTTCTTACCTTAATTTTAAAAATTTTTGATAAACATTGTTTTCTTCTAGGTTTCTGGAATAGGAAAAGTTACAGAGAAAATGTTAAAGGCTCTCGGAGTTGTCACTTGCACAGAACTCTACCAACAGAGAGCATTACTTTCTCTACTTTTCTCCGAAACATCTTGGCATTATTTTCTTCATGTCTCCCTGGGTCTAGGTGCAACACACCTGGCAAGGTATCGTTAAGTGTAGTTGTCCTGACTTTGCTTTATCATTTGGTGCTGAAATACAAGTTTTAATCATTGAGATGGAGGCTGTAAATATAGATAACATGGTTTTAAAACTGTTTTAGACAAATTAATTCAGGATATAACCTGTGATGTAGAGTCAACAGATTGCATGTGTGGGAAGGAAAACACGGGTGCAGGTCACTGTGAGGGCACTGGCTTTTGGGTGGATGTACAGCTGCTTTCTCTCCTGTCCTTGCTTTGTTCTTGGTGTAGAACATGGCAGGAGTGCTAGGAGTTGGTTTGTTGAGGGAAGAAATTTGGCTTCTTGAAGTAAGAAGATATGATGATTCTTGGAAACACCTTGATGAGCTAACTGCACTTCTGTTCTAGAAGTATAAATGGTCACTGGTTCACTGCGAGGTACTTTGTGTGAGGCATTGTTCTGGGCACTAGGGGTGATAGCAGGAAACAGGACAGAGTCTTCCTCCATGCAGTCTGGAGAAGAGGGGCCGGCACTGTGGTGTAGCGGGTAAAGCCACCACCTGCATCGCCAGTATCTGGTGTGGGTGCTGGTTCAAGTCCCAGCTGCTCTACATCTGCTCTGACTCCCTGCTAATGTACTGGGAAAGCAGTGGTAGATGGCCCAAGTGCTTGGGCCCCTGTTCCTCATGTGGGAGACCCAGAGAAAACACTCTTGGCTCCTGGCTTCTGCCTGGTCCAGCCTTGGCCATTGGGGCTGTCTGAAGGAATGAACCAGCAGGTGGAAGATATCTCTCTCTCTCCCCCCTCTCCCTCCTCTGTTCCCCTTCTCTCTCCTCCTTTCTCACCCCTTCCCCCTCCCCAACATCCCCTCTGTCCCTCCTCTCCCCCCCCCACTCTCTCTCCCTCTCTTATCTCTCTCCCTCTCTTTCTCTGTAACTCTGATTTTCAAATCTATAGACAAGTAGGAGAAACTGAAAATAACCAAGGAAGGGTATGCACCGGATTCAGCAGCCAAGATGCCCTTGGGGTGCCCACATTGCATGGCAGAGCACCTAGGTTTGAGTCCCTGCTTCACTTCCAGTTCCAGCTCCCTGCAAGTGTGACCTGGGGTCCTTGCCACCCATGCGGGAGACCTGGATTGACTTCCTGTCTCCCAGCTTGCAACCCAACCCAAGCCTGGCCCAGCCTCTGCTATTGTGGGCATTTGAAGATCTGTCTCTCTCTGTCTTTCAAATAAACCTCATCTAAAAAAAAAAAAAAATGCAAGTAAACAAATGAAGACAGTGAAGCAGAGTGAGGCACAGAAACTGCCTGGGGGAAGTGTGAGGTGACTGGAGGGGCCAGCCACGCTAGGATTAGGGAGGGAGCAACAACTTGCTCACGGAGTCTTAAGCAGAGGGGCCTTAGGGGCTGGAAGTATAAACCTGGGGCTGAGTGGAACGATGGGAGCAGGAGGTGGTGGCGGTGGCGGGGTGGCCTGGTCCTGAGTGCCCCTGCTGCCAGCCTGCCCGAGGCCACGCTCTATCTTCTGCAGAGTCTCAGGGCTCCCTCAGCTGGCTGTAAAGACATCACAGCACAGTGAATGCTCTGACGCTGAAAACAGCAGGAACCAAGCTGCTTTAATCCACATTCACCCTCTGTTAGTTCCAGAGTATGTGAGAACAGCAGCCTTCCAACATGTCAGCCTGTGGTATTTAGAGATGCAGTAAGGAAGGCAGTGTGTGAAATTCACAGAACTGTCTCAGTCATATCAACTATCAGACCTTCCTAGCCCTCTAGCCCTGCTCCCTGGTGCTCCACTCTGCTTTTTTTTTTTTTTTTTTTTTAAGATTTATGTATGTGTTTGAAAAGCAGAGTTACTGAGGTGGGGGGAGTGGGGGGTAGAGAGAAAGGGGGGTAGAGAGAAAGGTCTTCGATCAGCTGGTTCACTTTCCAGATGGCTACAATGGCCGGAGCTGTGCCAGTCTGAGGCCAGGAGCCTTCCTCGGGTCTCCCTCGCAGGTACAGGGGCCCGAGGACTCGGGACATCCTCTACCACCCTCCCAGGTCAGAGCATAGAGCTGGATAGGAAGTGGGGCAGCTGGGACTCGAACCAGCGCCCACATGGGAAGCTAGTGCTATAGACCAGGACCTTAATCTGGCCCCTTTGCTTTGTTTTTCAATCTGAGTACTTCTCTCTGAACATGTTCCATATCCGCTTCTATTGTTTATCTGTCTCCCCTTTGGAATATTTATTTTCTTAAGGACAGTCTATTACGTCCTCAAGTTCTCAAACAGGGGCCAGCGCCGTGGCTGACTTGGTTAATCCTCTGCCTGTAGTGCCAGCATCCCATATGGGCGCCAGGTTCTAGTCCCAGTTGCTCCTCTTCCAGTCCAGCTCTCTGTTGTGGCCTGGGAAGGCAGTGGAGGATAGCCCAAGTGCTTGGGCCCTGCACCTGTATGGGAGACCAGGAAGAAACACCTGGCTCCTGACTTTGGATCGGCGCAGCACTGGCCGTAGCCGCCATTTGGGGAGTGAACCAACAGAAGGAAGACCTTTCTCTCTCTCTCTCTCTCTCTCTCTCTCTCTCACTGTCTGTAATTCTACCTGTCAAATAAATAATAATCTTTTTAAAAAAATTCTCAAACAGATTCACTAAATATTTGGAAAATGAATAATCTGTGTGTCATTCCAATTCTCATGGCTTTAGCCATTCCTATCAGAGCAGCTGGAATCCAGCCAAACCAGTGGGCCCAGATTCCCCATCTTCGTCTTGCTCTGTACCACACTCTGAGTTCTGTAGTGTGGCCTAAATGAGTGACAGATAGGCTGCAGGAGAGAGAAGTTGCTGTTCTAGATGCAAAACTAGATAACTAATAATAAATAAAGTGTAATTACATCCCATAACTGCAAGCTATTGTACTACCACCTCCTAGAGTTTTTTTTAAAGATTTATTTGTTTTACTTGAAAGTCAGAGTTACGCAGAGAGAGAGAGAAACAAAGAGGGAGGTCTTCCATCCGATGGTTCACTCCCCAATTGGCCACAACGACTAGAGCTGTGCCGATCTGAAGCCAGGATCCAGGAGCTTCCTCCGAGTCTCCTATGTGGGTGCACAGGGTGCCCAAGGACTTGGGCCATCTTCTACTGCTTTCCCAGGCCACAGCAGACAGCTGGACAGGAAGTGGAGCAGCCAGGTCTTGAACCAGCACCATATAGATGCAGGTGCTTCAGGCCAGGGTGCTAACCTGCTATGTCACAGTGCCAGCCCCATCCTAGTTGTTTTTATAAGTTCAGTTTTTTGACATTCAGACTTTCAAAAGAAGAAATTTGTAATATCTCCGTATTCTCAAGCTTATTCTCTTCAGTAGATTCAAACTTGATTCATGACATATGTAATCATGGTAGTATCTTGTTTATGTTCTTTGGTGACAGTTTTTTTTTTTTTATTTGTTTATTGTAAAGTCAGAGTTATGTGGGGGGGCTGAGGGAGAGAGAGATCTTATGTCTGCTGGTTCACTCCCCAGCTGACTGCAATGGCTGGGGCTGGGCCAGGCTGAAGCCAAGAACCAGGAGCTTCTTCTGGGGCTCGCATGTGGGTGGCAGGGGCCCAAGCACTCAGGCCATCTGCTGTGCCCATATGAGATGCCAGCATCGCAGGCGATTTTACCTGATATACCACAACACCCAGCTGTGACAGTTTTATTTTTAGATTTAAAAACTTCACTATTTTTCACAATGTATAAACTTTAAAAAAAATTGAGATGTCTTAAGGATAATTGATAATGTTAAAACTTGCTGTTTAACTGAAAGGAATTCGGTCTTTAAGAAAGAAAATAATTTTTTTTTTCATTTCCAGGGATGGAGAGAGGAAAAGTATGAGTATTGAGAGGTACTGTTTTGTTATTTATTATTAATTGTTCATAACTAATGTTATTGTAAATTAACTTTTAATAAAAATGTTAGTGAAAATGAAAAAAAAATTTACCTACAGCTCACAGCAGCGGTTTCCTGAAGTAACTGCCTAGTATAGGGCTCTGCTTTCTCCAGCTGCTGAGCTCTCGGGGGAAAACTGAACTGTACCCATTTTTTGAAACATTGGCCCTAATCCTGCTCAGGGAAACCAAGTACTTTAGGTCTCTAATCTTAATTTCTAGCCTTCTTTGTAAGAATAATTATATTGCATATTTACTTGGGAAATTTAAGAAGTGATCATGGAAATTCTTCCTTAAAGTCTTCAAATATTGGTGAATAAGCAGATATGTCAAGTGGAGGTTAAGCATCCCTAATCCAGAAATCCCAAATCCAAAACTTTCTGAGCACCATGTGATGCCATGAATATAAAAGTCCCCCCCAGACCTCATGAGACAGATGTTGTATAAAATTACCTACAGGCATGTGTGCAAGATGCATATTCTTATCCTTGAATAGAGAATTGGTCGAGTGATTTATGTCGTTTATGTGGATATTATACCCCCATATAAAAATGAGGACATTGCTTATTCACTGGGAACAGTCACCAGTTCAACTCAGAACAGCAAGGTGCTAAGGAGTTCATGAGAAGAAGAAACTGGCACCAGCTGGCTAACTGAGGGCTGGGGATAGGTTGGAGGAGTGCTTTCCTGAGCCTTGCAGTCATCCCTGGGATCTGTCCTCCCTGTCTTCCTCGTTCTTTCAGCACTGCCTTGCAGATGAATTAAACTTGTCTACTTTTAATCTTAACAGCTCTGCATTTCCAGTTGTCTGTTAGACAATACTGCCTAGGTACCAGGAGGCAGTTCCTAAAATCTACTTACAGATAGTTCCCATCTAGAAAATTCCTGGGAGAATGTTCTGGAGCAGCATCTGTATAAATGTACGCCTGTTGTGTTAGCAGTCAGTGACCTTAATCAGCTTTTTAAAAAAATACTGTAGAGAGAACAAGTGTGTGAAATTGCTCCTTTGCGAATTAGCTTACCTATCCAAATTGTTTTCCATTATTTATGTAGATCTTAGATGTTTAATATATCTTAATTCATCTGAAAACATTAATTTGTACTACAGAAAATATAACTTAATGCTAGGCCATTTAAACACACCTGATGACCCTAAGTTGTTCACTGAAATAATTCTTGTCTTTCTAGAACATTCAGTGAGCTAAGCAAAGCAGAAGAACAGTACAGCCTGTGCCAAGAACTATGCAGGGATCTTGCTCAGGATCTCCAGAAAGAAGGACTGAAGGTACTTCATTTTGATGCGGCGGTCTTGGTTTTTAAAAATTTTAGTAATAAAATAAAGACTAAAATTACAGATTTCTTAAAGAGGAATACAGATTAATAAGTGTTGGGACAGACTGTCCCAACCCCCAACAAACAGAGAAAAAATTCAACTCCAGCCTGTGTCTGAGTTCTGTGAAGCAGCAGCCTGGGAGGCTGGGTGGCTCTAGTGTGAGTTGAGGAACTTAATACTGCCTGGGGACTTCATGTGAGTAAGTTCAAAACCAGAATATACTGGCATTAGATAATAAGGCAGGGGGAGTTCCCCCAGGACAGTATTCACAGAGGTCCCTTTCCAATTGTCCTTTGATGTTTTTCTCATGTAGTCAATGACCTTGTAGAAATAAACATTTTGCCTCAAGGCTCTCATCCAGTTTGTTTAACACATTGAGAAAAAAACCCTAGAAGGCTTTGAACTTTCTATTTTACAACTTTCACCTATGACAATTCATGTTTGATATTTTCCCAACATTTCCAAACAAAGGTAAGGTTATTACAAAGTGTGATAAAAGATATTCAAAGTCATGAAAAATGGCATACCTGTTGTAATTTTCTTACAATCCTGTCATACTTTGAGTATAAGGAATTCTTTTTTAAAAAAAATTTAATTTTAGAATGATTTCTTTTTTTTTTTTTAAGTTTGCTTTTGGAAGGCAAAATGACAGAGAGAGAGGCAGATCTTTCATCTGCTGGTTCTCTCTCCAGATGTCTGCAACAGCTGGGGCGGGAGCTAGAAACTCCGTCTGGGTCTCCCACGTAGGTGGCAGGGGCTCAGATGGTTGTGCTATCATCTCTTGCTCCAGCGCTAGCTGGATTGAACCGGTGGTGAGACTCAGTCCCAAGAGCTCTGACTCAGGATGTGGGCATCCCAAGTAGCAGCTTAACTGTGCCATAATGCCCATCCTTAGGATCATTTTGGATTCACAGAAAAGTCACAAAGATAATAGAGTTCTGATATACCCAGTTTCCTTCATTGCTAACATATTATGGTGGTGCAGTAGTCAAAATGGAAACACTGAAATGAGCCCATTGCTGTTAACTGAACTCCAGACACTAGGTGGATTTTACTTATTTTCTTGTTAGTGTTCCGACTCTGCTAAGAATTGGTCCAGGGAACTGCGTTGGCATTAGGTCTTGTGTGCCCGGCCGTCTGGTCTGTTCCAGTTGCTCAGTCTGCTCTTGTTCACAGCCTTCACAGTCTTGAGAAGTACTGGCCAGTATACTAGACATCCCCACTGCTGGGTGTATCGATAAGTCTATAAGAGCGCCCAGGGGTCTGGGTTTTTGGAAAGATTGCCTCAAATGTGAATGCTCTTCTCATCACATTCCATCAGGAGCATATGACAGCCCCTTGACAGCCTCCATCTCTTGGATTCTCCACCGTGAGCCACTGTTTCCCCTGGGAAGTAAGTCAGCAAGTCTGACCCACCCTCAAGTGAGGAAGGGCAGAAATTAAGTTCTTTCTCCAGGAGCTAATAAAATACACATAACATAAAGGAAAAAAAAGAAAAAAGAAAAAAATACACATAACATAAATTCACCATTTTAATCATTTTTTTTTGACAGGCAGAGTGGATAGTGAGAGAGAGAGAGACAGAGAGAAAGGTCTTCCTTTTGCCATTGGTTCACCCTCCAATGGCCGCCGCGGCCAGCACGCTGCAGCCGGCGCACTGCGCTGATCCGATGGCAGGAGCCAAGTGCTTTTCCTGGTCTCCCATGGGGCGCAGGGCCCAAGCACTTGGGCCATCCTCCACTGCACTCCGGGGCCACAGCAGAGGGCTGGCCTGGAAGAGGGGCAACCGGGACAGAATCCAACGCCCTGACTGGGACTAGAACCCAGTGTGCCGGCGCCGCAAGGCGGAGGATTAGCCTATTGAGCTGTGGCACCGGCCCATTTTAATCATTTTTAATTGTATGATTCAATGATATTAAGCACAGTAACAGTTTGTGCAAACTTTAGCACCGTCATCTCTGGAACATTGTCCTCATCTCCACGTGAAACTCTGTAAAGGAATTTCTGAGAAATTGCTTGTCCTAGTGTCTGGCATACAGTGGGCACACAGTAACTTTGATCTATCCAAAAGATGCTGTCAGTGAGGCGCCTCCTTACAGCTACTGAATTAATCTCTAAGAAGAGGTTTAGTGGCCAGCGCCGTGGCTCAATAGGCTAATCCTCTGCCTTGCGACGCCGGCACACCGGGTTCTAGTCCTGGTCGAGGCGCCGGATTCTGTCCCGGTTGTTCCTCCTCCAGTCCAGCTTTCTGCTATGACCCTGAGTGCAGTGGAGGATGGCCCAAGTCCTTGGGCCCTGCACCTGCATGGGAGACCAGGAGAGGCACCTGGCTCCTGGCTTTGGATCAGCACGGTGCGCCGGCCGCAGTGGCCACTGAAAGGTGAACCAACGGCAAAGGAAGACCTTTCTCTCTGTCTCTCTATCTCACTGTCCACTCTGCCTGTCAAAAATTAAAAAAAAAAAAAAAAAGAAGAGGTTTAGTAACAAGAAAAGTGATCAATTAACTTTGTTCTTCATATAAAAATCTTTCATAAAATTCAGTTGGGGGCACAACAGATTAAGCCACTGCTTGGGACTTCTGCATCCATGTTGGAGTGCCTGCTCCATGCTTCTGATCCAGTGTCCTGCTACTGCACTGGGAGGCAGCAGGTGATGGCCAGAACACTTGGGTCCCTACCAACCATGTGGGAGACGCGGGCGGAGCTCGTGACTCCTGGGTCCAGCCTGGTCCAGCCCTGACAGTTGTAGGTGTTTGGGAAGTGAACTGGTGATTGGAAGATCTCTGTCTCTTTCTCACTTTTGGTCACTCTGCCTTTGAAATCCATGAAATTTTTTTAAAAAGCAATCAGTTGAGAATGGTAATGATGATTTTTGGCTAAATTGGAGTTTCTAAATCACTCGTGAGTTTTAGTTATTCCTTTGGACCGTTTTCATTACTGTGTTCCATCAGTGACTGCTCCGCCTGCCCCATTTTATGTGTAAGTGGAGACCTAAAGCCTTGTGTGACAATGTCTTCTGTGTGTGCCAGGGTAGAACTGTCACTGTGAAGCTGAAAAACGTGGATTTTGAAGTAAAGACGCGAGCGTCTACAGTTCCATGTTTTGTTTCTACTTCAGAAGAAATCTTTGCTGTTGCCAAGGAGTTGCTAAGGACAGAGATTGATGCTGATTTTCCACATCCCTTGAGATTAAGACTTATGGGTATGACTTCATTTCTTGTTTTTCCTTAAATCTAGATTTTGCCATCAACTTTGGAATATTGTCGCCTCTTGTTTATTTCTTAATCCCATTTAGGAAGTTCTCACTGTGTGCTGCTATTGAGCTTAATCTTTAGAACCAGATGTATATGAAACCAGGCTTATTCATTTAATTCCAGTTCTTTTCCTTACTACTTATTGAAATCCTGGGGGCAAGGCATGTTTCAAAATACAGATCTTTACAGCTTTTGAAAGCAAAATTCTGTGGATGGAGACAAGAGTGTTAGGTCCTACTGTGTGTAACTGAGGTGTCATCCCACTGTAAAACACGTTATTGTTTCAGTAGCAAAACAAAACACACCAGCAGTCTGTGGAGACTTTAAATATCCTCACGGTATTTCAGTCCTTGGGCATTACTTGTTTTGTACAATTTTCACAACTTTGGACTTCAGAAGTGTGATAAGGGACTGTGACACTGCTGAAACGGTGTGTCCAGTCACTGCATGGTGGAAGCATAAACACAAGTGGGAACTGGGGAGAGAGTGTATGTGACGAGAGTTTCGGATGCTCTCCTGACCGCTAACAGCGCCGTGAGCCGCGTTTTCTCCCTAGGAAGTCAGCTGAATTAAGCCTGCTGGCGGAAAGCTAGAGAGCAGGCTTCTATGGAAGTGCTGTTCAAAGTCGCCAGGCTTGCAGGTTCCCAGCATATCCTTCAGTGAGCGAATGGACGAGCCAATTGCAGTATCTCCAGACAGTGCGACAAGAATGTTCAGCACATGAGAAAAACGAGCGTCAAGCCCTGAAGACACATGGAGGAACCTTAAATGCATACTGTTGAGTCAAAGCAACCAATCCAAAAAGGGCACACAAGGGATTCCAACTGTGTGACATTTGGGGAAAGGCAAAACTATGAAGACAGCGACAGCGTCCGTGACTGTCAGAGGTTCCGGAAAGGAAAGGAAGAGCGAGCAGAGCACAGAGGATTTTAGGCCCGGGAAGGGGCTCTGTATGCTGTAGAGGTGGGCACGTGCTGCTGCACACTTGTCTCAACACATCGAAGGCACAACACCCAGAATGAACCTCCATGTCAGCTGAGGACTTGGGGAATAAAGTTTTCTCAGTGCAGGTTGCTGAGTTTAACACATGGTCCAGTCTGGTGCAGGAAGTAGGAGAAGGCTGTGCATGTGTTGGGGCAGGGAGTATACAGGAATTCTCTATTCCTCTGTCCAGTTTCACTACGAACTTTCAGCTGCTCTAAAAAAATAAAGCTTGTTTTTATAAAAAGAGTGGGGCAGCAGTTGTGGCACAGTGGTGTAAGTTGTGCCAGGATGCCACAGCCCATGCTGGAGTGCCGGTGTGAGTCCCGGATGTTGTAGCTTCTGATCAGCCACCTTCTGGTGTACCTGAGAGGCAGGAGTGCCCCAGGTACCTGGGCCTCTGCCACCATGTGAGAAAGCCAGATGGAGTTCCTGGTGCCTGGCTTCAGCCTAGCCCAGCCTGGCTGCTGTAGGCATTTGGGGAGTGTTTTCTGTTGTTCTGCCTTTGAAAGTAGATTAAAGTAAAGAAAAGCATTTTTAAAAATAAAAGTTAAGAAAAAAAGTTTTAGAACAAGCTAAGGAGTCAGTGTAGTTGATTCTGGTTAGTTACTTAGTATATAATAGCATGAGTGTCAAATACTAATTGAAAGTCCTAGATCAGGCCAATTCCAGAAAATATTTGGGAACAGCATCGTGGCACAGTGGATTAAAGCCCTGGCCTGAAGCATTGGCGACTCACATGGGTACCAGTTCTAGTCCCAGCTGCTCTTCTTCCGATCCAGCTCTCTGTTGTAGCCTGGGATAGCAACAGAAGATGGCTGAAGTCCTTGGGCCCCTGCACCCGCATGGGAGGCCCAGGAGAAGCTCCTGGCTCCTGGCTTTGGATTGGCGCAGCTCGGGCCATTGTGGCCATCAGCGGACGGAGGACCTCTCTCTGTGTCTCTACCTCTCTCTGTAACTCTGTATTTCAAATAAATAAAATAAATCTTTAAAGAAAAAAGAAAATATTTAATGCATCCCAGTTTTATTGTCTTCTCAAAATACCCGCTTTAGTTTAGAAAACGATATCCAGTGTTTTCGTATTGCTCTCAGTCATGCTCTCTGTATGTGTGGCAGTAGTATTACACAAAATGATTTTATGCACTGTGAGTAAATTGGCTTTGTTGAATTTGGGATTGACTGGTTGTGACTGGTTTAATGCAGGTGTTCGGGTGTCTGGTTTTCCCAACGAAGAGGACAAGAAGCAGCAGCAAAAGAGCATCGTCAGCTTCCTACAGACTGGAAACCAAGTCCTGCCCGCCACAGGGCCTGTGCTAGAGAGAACTGGCATAGATCCGTTTGAAAAACCTCTAGAAGTGTCTCATAAGAAGAGTTTCTTTGATAAAAAACGATTAGAAAGGAAAGGGAGTCACCAAGACACATTGAACCATGAAGCTGCAGATGAACAGAGTTTACAGACCGCACAGCCACTGCCAGTTGTACAGAAGATGAATGAGAATTTAGCATTGGAGAGTGCGGGTGGCCTTGGCACCTTCACCTGTCCTGTTTGCTCCAGAGAGCAAGGACGCGTCAGTCTGGAAGCCTTCAACAGGCACGTGGATGCATGTCTCGATGCACCCTCAGGCAGCGAGGCCTCCAGGGGGTCCCTGAGCTCACAGGCTGCTTCCACTGAAGTCAGCAGGAAAGAAAATGCACATCGCTCTTTCTCGTGTGGTAAGAAGCAGGATGATCAGGAAAATGTAGACATGGCTTTAGTAGGTTTGGAAGAGTCTACAGGTAACTCATGTGAAGTACAGAGTGCAGACACTTTGAATCATAAGCACAAGGAGGAGTGTGATGGTCTTCCAGACAAATCTTTCAGTGTGGAACACGGGCACCAGTATTCTTCTCGCATTGTTGCATTGGAAAAGGAAGATCCTGGGTCATTAGGTGGGCAAGAATGCCCCCAGCCTTATTTATATGAAGTGACAGCAGGCCAAGCTCTAGTATGTCCTGTTTGTAACCTAGAACAAAGGACCTCAGATCTTACCCTGTTCAATGTGCACGTGGATGTCTGCTTAAATAAAGATGTTATACAAGAACTGAGAAACGATTCGGTTAATCCCGTTCATCAACTCAAAGAAAATTCTAGAAATGCTGGTGAGTAATTTTAAATAATGTGATTTTCTATGAAATTTTTTTAATTAATGAGATTGTTGGTAAAGTAGGACACAAAGGTTTGAGGAGCTGAGCAATATAATATAAAAGTAACTTCCTTTGGAGAACATTTGCCAAGACACGGTGGTAAATACCGTAGTCACAAAGCCAGAAAGCCTCTGTGACTTGTTTTTTGGTAGTGCAAACTAGTCAGATTTCAAAAATGAAATTAGGTCTAAAGCTGAAAGAACTAGTGATAGTAAATTATGAAGATATTGTGCTGTATAGTTTCTAGTTTGCATAAATAAAAACTGTAGTACCAAGAAAGTTTTTATTAATCAGCCAGTTTTAATTTTTAAAGTTTTTATGCAGCTTTTCAATTATTTCATGTTGTTCATTATGGAATTTCTTGACTTTTCGTCCCTCAAAAGGCAACTCAAGCAGAGTACAGAAGACGTTAGCAAGAACAAAAAGGTATGGTTAATTTGAACTTCAATAGAATGAGCTACAAAAATGTCATATTTTGAAGTTTAATTTTTAGGAGGCTTTAAATTTTGATTTTTTTTAATCATCAGGTCATATTTTTTAAAAAGAGCTATTTTCAGAATTATTTTTAAAAATCTCTTCCTTTCTCTTAGTTGTGTGTTTCTTTTTATTCCAGGCCAGCACTTATGAAAAGGAACTCAGCATCAAAGAAAGTGAAGCCAAGCAGTGCCACACGTACCCTTGATATATTTTTTAAGTGAGCATTTTATCATTAATTTTTAATTGAAACTAATTTTATAATCAGGGGATTTAATATTCATTTTAATTTACAGATTCCTTTAATGGAGACAAATGCATAATCCCTCTGTAAATGACATTTCCTTTTCTAAGAATGAAGAATGTACAAATTTACTTCTAAGAATGTGGAATGTGCATGAATTTACTTCTAAGAATGTGCAATATGTACAGATCTACCTCTGTGTACGTTTTCTATAACATGAGGACTTTTACATCCATTATGGATCAGGTGGAAATCAGTCCTGTTAGAGATCATTTTAAAAAGAAGAACAGGAATGGAATCTGAATAAGATCTTTTATTTTTTCAGTGGATATAAAAACACAGGGGTCAGGGCTCTCAGTGGTCCCTACAAGCATTTATCCACTCTCTGGGCATTGGACTGCTCTGATCTTAGTATCTTCTGATACCTTATGGACATTCATCATTAGAACCTATCATAATTTCTATGATGAGTATTAACTTAGCAGAACTCCTATGCCTGGTTTTGTTATCTTCAGGAAAATAATATCACAGTATTATCTGTGTTAAAAGGATCGTTGCTTAAATATCACTATTTATTGGTTTTTCTTATTTATAATTCCTTTATCTTATGAATGAACATTTGATTTACTTTATACTCATTAATTTTATATGTGGGACTTTTAAGTGGCAGGTTGTTGTTTCTGGCAATTACATCTGCTTTTTCCACAAGTATATTAAAAAGGATAAATTATACAGTCATTTTAAGAGGGAAATGTACAATTCAAAAGGTTCATGTGTGTCAGAACATCTCCTTTATCTTCGTTGCGTCTCTAACACAGCGTAACAGAAGTGGCATGCTGACCACTTGTGTTAGTAAAGTCTCTAGGACAGTTGTGCAGCTGGAGCAGAGACGCAGTCAGAGTCTTCACAAGAAGGAACTGCATCTTGTTCTCTTAGAGCTTTGTCTTCTTTTCTTTTTTTGCTCATTATTTAACCACATAAGGAAATAACATTAATTAGCATCTCGCACAACCTTTGGCCACAGAGGATCTTGAGTCTTAACTCCTAAACTGTTTAGAACCAGGCTGAGTGCTTGTCGGCCCGCTGTGTCGCCTGATGTGACGCCCCACAGCAAGCACAAAGCTGCTGCACTTGGGTAAATTCCAGACCCAGCAAAACTGCTTTAAATGTACTGAAAAGATAGCACTCTGCTTTCTGTCTCGCCTGAAGTTTACTGTTTTAACATTAGAGCAAATATCAAATTATTTTCATGTATATAAACTGGATGTTATCTTTAGTAATATTCAATAACAATTGAAAATAAAATTTATTTTTAGCCAATCTGTTAGCCAACAGAGATGTGTCCTTTTTTTGTGTGTGTTCTTTCCCTTTGATGATTTCATTCATGTTTTTTTTGTTCTATTCTGCATCCTTCACTCTCTGTTTTTTTAATATACCAAATCCACTTTCCTATTATAATTTTGATTTGAGGAAAAAGTACAGCAAGACTACAAGAAGTGGTAAGCACCAGTGATCAGATACAGAACCACTGGGGGGAATACACAACTTGTGGCTGTGTGGTAAAAACCAGGATCTGGAATATACTTATATAGGTGATTTTTGTGGACCAGTAAGAGAAAGACGATCAATGGAATTTTGTCAAAAGACTTTTTTCCTCAATCTGTCTGAAAGGCAGAGAGACAAAGAAATCTTTCTTCCCTCGGTTCACTCCCCAAACACCCATGACAGCCACAGCGGAGTTAGGCCAAAGCCAGGAGGCCAGGACTACGTCCAGGTCTCCCACCCAGCGGTCGGGATCCAAGGACGTGAGCCATCATTTGCCGCTGCCCAGGGTGTGTGTCAGATGGAAGCTGAACTTGGAAACGGAGGAGGGACTTCAGGCACTCTGACAGGGGAGGCTAGCGTTGCAGGTGGCATCAACTGCTGTGCCAGACTTCCGCCCCAGTCGAAAGACCTTCAGTGACCAAGAAACACGAAAGCATTCATAGTCAAATTCATAATCCCATATGAAAAACACAGAGACATTATTACATTCCTGCCACATTCATGAAAAAATGATAGGAAGTTTCACTGATGGTATGAATTCTTAATTGATAGCATTTGGTGAACAGCCAGTCCTGTCCTTGGCAGTCCTCTGCCCTGCTCTCTCAGCGGCTGACACCAGGGCAGCAGGCGTGCCCCTGCAGGAGCGGAAGGAGGACGAGGGATGGCAGGGCCATGGCAAGCTGGGTGGGACGCTAGCAGAGGATTCCACCCTGCCGCTTGTGCAGGTTCTCCTCCTCCCCTTCCCTCACCCCTGCAGGCCCAGGGCTGGCGGGGAGCCCCGCTCTGATTCATCCACAGGGTGTGCCTCGCCCTTTGTGCTTTCTCTACATCTGCCTGTTTGTTCGTAAATGTTCCTTTATCTCAAAACACAATGTTTTCCCTGCCAGAGACCTACCTAGTGCGTGGCTGAGGAAGACTGTTGAGTCTGTGCCCTGTTCACAGCAGCACTGTCACAGCCAGAAGTCTGGAAATGAGCCTGGTGTTCAGCACTGGGAAAACAGTTACATCCTGAGGTGACGTGGTCCTGTACATTCAAACAGTGGGATTATGCACAGTGGGGCACATGGGGAAATAGATGGAGAGCAGTGACGCCAGAAGCAGAGGGTGCTGCCTGCAAGGGTCCACTCGGGAAGGTTTACCACAGTCACAACTCAGTGCCGTGTTTTAAGGGTGTGCCCATGTGAGATAGAACTACAGTGAAAACCCAGTGTGTTGTCACCACCAAAGGCAGCAGTGGTGCCTGGAGAAGCAGGGCAGTGGCGCAGAGCACGGGGTCCTGGCAGGCCTTTCTGTCCAGCTCAGTTGGTAGCTGCATGGGTGTTGAGCTCTGCAGACATACTTTGTACACTTGGATTCATATTCAAAGATTAGAAGACAATGAAGTACCGTCACGCAGCCTATGTCACAATAAAACGTAAAAAGAACGCCAGAAAACACAATCCTTAGAGGGTGGGGTTCCCGCTCCTCTGCAGGCCCCAGGGGTGGGGGGTCCACCCCAGCCAGCAGAGTGCTCACAGAAAGGTTTTTCTGTTCACGTCTGCCCTTACGCTGCAGCCTCACCCAACACTTGAGTGGTTTAAGGGAAAATGGTGTCACAGTTTCACCTGTCAGCACCAAACAGGCCACTAGTTTGCCAGCCTGGGCTGCTTTGTCCCTGCTTAGACCCCTCAGGCACGAAGTCAGTTCTGTAGGTCTGTTTCAGAATCTCACGGCATTTGTGAGGTATGGAGATCCAAAGCTGGGTCTTTTAAAGAGAAGTCACTTGTAGGTTTCTCAGGGGACGTGAGCTTCGTTGGCTGGTGTTGGTACAGTGGTTCAAGGGCAGGTTCAAAGGCACTAGTTTCCTTGGGCTTTCAATAGCCTACTTAAGGCTTTCTACTTCAGCCTTGACTTCCAGGTGGGGGACAGAGCAGCACAGAGGGGTAGCTCTCAGACACATCCGGGCCACTCTCAGGGAGCTTCCTGCAAGGCCAGCAACAATTTTCCCTCCCATCTTGTTGCCTGAAATGCATCATGTGGCATCCTAGTCGTAAAGGGAGCCTGGAAACTTGGTCATCTTGGATGAGCACATTGCTGCGCCAGACAAAACCATTTAAGAGTATCCA
Source organism: Sylvilagus floridanus (assembly GCA_949820135.1). Lineage (NCBI taxonomy): Eukaryota > Metazoa > Chordata > Mammalia > Lagomorpha > Leporidae > Sylvilagus > Sylvilagus floridanus. Next base: position 892,650 of record OX463246.1, read on the forward strand.
TAAGAACAACATGAAGCCTGCTGTTGTCCTGTTAATATTAAAGTTTATTTTGGAGATAGAGACCCCTCTGCTGATTCACTCCCCACCCCCACCCCAATTGCTCACAAGAGTCAGAGCTGGGCTTAGCAGAGGCCAGGAACTAGGAACTCAGCTCAGGTCTCCCATGTGGGTGAGGCCATCACTGCCACCTCCAGGATCCACATTAGCAGGAAGCTGGAGGCAGGAGTCAGAGACAGGTATTGGACCCAGATATTTCATATGAGGAACAGAGGTGCCCTAACTCGCATTGTAACTTCTTGGCCAAATCCCTATACCCAGGGTGGCCTTTTTGTGTGTGTGTGTGCCATTTTATTGGAAAGGTGGAGAGATACGGAGAGACAGATCTTCCATTTGCTGGTTTACTGCCCTAATGCCTGCTGAAGCCAGGAGCCCAGAACTCAGTTCAGGGCTCCCATGTGAGTGGCAGAGACCCAAGCCATCACCTGCTACCTCCCAGGGTGCTTATGAGCAGGAAGTGGGACTGGAAGCAGAGAACTGGGACCTCAGCCAGGCACTGGTATGGGATGCAGATGTTGAGGAGCAGCTGAGCCGCTGCCAGATGCCCTCTTTCTGGGTGCATGTTTAAAACAACTCTGTCAATGCTGCTTGCAAAATTGATTATCCAGAGAAAAATAAATGTGATCATCCTAAGCCAGAAGTCCCCAAGGCTAGTCTGAGGCCTAGCAAGGACTTGCAGGACCCCGAAACGCTGTAATGTTCGCGGCTAGAGATGGTGACAGTGAGAAGGGCGCAGTTAAAGTCAGCAGAGGGGAAATGCACGTGGGTGCATCCAGGACCACCCAGGACCACCCGGGCACAGCCTGCAGGTGTCTGCTGGTGGAGTCACGTGGCACACACCCAGTTCTCTGGAAATGAGTGACAACATGCAAAATACTGCCTCCCAGGGAGCCCCACCCCTGGTGTCCAGGGCCTTTTCTTTTTTTTAAGGAATTATTTATTTAACAGAGAGAGGGAGAGGACTTTCACTTACTGGTTCACCCCCCAAGTGGCTACAAAGGCAAGGGCTGAGCCAAGACGAAGCCAGGTGCTTCATTCGGGTCTGACATGGGTGGCAGAAGTCCAAACACTTGGGCCATCTTCTGCTGCCTTCCCAGGCCAATAGCAGGGAGCTGGACTGGAAGTGGAGCAGCCAGCGCATGAACCAGCACCCATATGGGATGTCGGTGTGGCAACTTTACCCGCTACACCAAACGCCTGCCCCACCCAGGGCTGGGCCCGAGTCCTGCAGAGCCCAGAGGTAGCTCATGGCCCACGGTCAGGCTTCCAATGTTAGCAGAAATCTCCCAGCAGACTAACTGCTCAGACACCGCCAAGGCGGCAGCGCCCACTCCCCAAGAACTCCAAAGCCTTCCCCAGGAAGGGGCCGGCCCTGGACAGAGGTCACGCTTTGGAGGGAGCCGGCTTTGGGCCACGTGAGCCTGCTGAGCTGACCCAGAACTGCACCCTTAACGTGAATGCCGAGCCGTTAGTGCGTGCAAGCGTAGCGATGAGAGACCTGGGCTCTGTGGCGTGCTGAGGACAGCCGTGCGTTTGCACTAAGCCACCACCAGTGTGCAAAACAGAGCGACGCCTGCAGACCTAACTCCGCGGGGAGCTGTGTCGCCCTCTGCAACTGCAGGATCTCTTAAACAGCGCACTTCGCATCGCTCCTGCAATCGGTCGCCGTGCAGCCGCCCTCAGCCTTCCGCGAAAACACCGAGCGCAGGCTGCATCCGATATAGTTACGTGGATGGAAGACCAGCGGCGGCTGTGCGCGTGCGCAGGGGACGGGGGGGGCGGGGCGCTGGCTTTGCGCGTGCGCGGAGGCCCCAAGGGGGGCGGAGCGTACGCAGGGCCCGGCGCAGACTCGGAGCGCAGTGACGTCTTACGCAACAGAGGGCGGGCGCGAGTGCTCCTGGGGCGGCGGTGACGACGGCGGAAGCTGGGCGTGGGCCGGTGCGTGAGGCGGCGTGCGTGTGGTGGAACGCCCGGCGGCAACGCTGGGCAGGGCCGCCGCGCGGGAGTCCGTGTGGACAGGTTCCGGGATTTCAGGGAAGGAGCGTGTCCGGAAGTTCCCAGAACGGAGGGCGTGTGGGACCCCTGCCCTGCCCGTCAGCCGTGAGAGGCCCGGCCGCCAGGTGCGCGGGCCGGGGCGGTCCTGGGGGCACCCTGCGCTGTCCTGTCCGTCAGCACTGAGAGGGGCGGTCCTGGGGGCACCCTGCCCTGCGCTGTCCGTCAGCACTGAGATGGGCGGTCCTGGGGGCACCCTGCCCTGTCCTGTCCGTCAGCACTGAGAGGGGCGGTCCTGGGGGCACCCTGTCCTGCCCTGTCCGTCAGCACTGAGAGGGGCGGTCCTGGGGGCACCCTGCCCTGCGCTGTCCGTCAGCACTGAGAGGGGCGGTCCTGGGGGCACCCTGCCCTGCCCTGTCCGTCAGCACTGAGAGGGGCGGTCCTGGGGGCACCCTGCCCTGCCCTGTCCGTCAGCACTGAGAGGGGCGGTCCTGGGGGCACCCTGCCCTGTCCTGTCCGTCAGCACTGAGAGGGGCGGTCCTGGGGGCACCCTGCGCTGTCCTGTCCGTCAGCACTGAGAGGGGCGGTCCTGGGGGCACCCTGCCCTGTCCTGTCCGTCAGCACTGAGAGGGGCGGTCCTGGGGGCACCCTGCCCTGCGCTGTCCGTCAGCCGTGAGAGGGGCGGTCCTGGGGGCACCCTGTCCTGTCCGTCAGCACTGAGAGGGGCGGTCCTGGGGGCACCCTGCCCTGCCCTGTCCGTCAGCACTGAGAGGGGCGGTCCTGGGGGCACCCTGCCCTGTCCGTCAGCACTGAGAGGGGCGGTCCTGGGGGCACCCTGCCCTGCCCTGTCCGTCAGCACTGAGAGGGGCGGTCCTGGGGGCACCCTGCGCTGTCCTGTCCGTCAGCACTGAGAGGGGCGGTCCTGGGGGCACCCTGCGCTGTCCTGTCCGTCAGCACTGAGAGGGGCGGTCCTGGGGGCACCCTGTCCTGCCCTGTCCGTCAGCACTGAGAGGGGCGGTCCTGGGGGAACCCTGTCCTGTCCGTCAGCACTGAGAGGGGCGGTCCTGGGGGCACCCTGTCCTGCCCTGTCCGTCAGCACTGAGAGGGGCGGTCCTGGGGGCACCCTGTCCTGCCCTGTCCGTCAGCACTGAGAGGGGCGGTCCTGGGGGCACCCTGCCCTGTCCGTCAGCACTGAGAGGGGCGGTCCTGGGGGCACCCTGCCCTGCCCTGTCCGTCAGCACTGAGAGGGGCGGTCCTGGGGGCACCCTGCCCTGTCCTGTCCGTCAGCACTGAGAGGGGCGGTCCTGGGGGGCACCCTGCCCTGCCCTGTCCATCAGCACTGAGAGGGGCGGTCCTGGGGGCACCCTGCCCTGCCCTGTCCGTCAGCACTGAGAGGGGCGGTCCTGGGGGCACCCTGCGTTGTCCTGTCCGTCAGCACTGAGAGGGGCGGTCCTGGGGGCACCCTGCCCTGCCCTGTCCGTCAGCACTGAGAGGGGCGGTCCTGGGGGCACCCTGCCCTGTCCGTCAGCACTGAGAGGGGCGGTCCTGGGGGCACCCTGCCCTGTCCTGTCCGTCAGCACTGAGAGGGGCGGTCCTGGGGGCACCCTGTCCTGTCCGTCAGCACTGAGAGGGGCGGTCCTGGGGGCACCCTGTCCTGTCCTGTCCGTCAGCACTGAGAGGGGCTGTCCTGGGGGCACCCTGCCCTGCCCTGTCCGTCAGCACTGAGAGGGGCGGTCCTGGGGGCACCCTGCCCTGTCCTGTCCGTCAGCACTGAGAGGGGCGGTCCTGGGGGCACCCTGAGCTGTCCGTCAGCACTGAGAGGGGCGGTCCTGAGGGCACCCTGCCCTGCGCTGTCCGTCAGCACTGAGAGGGGCGGTCCTGGGGGCACCCTGCCCTGCCCTGTCCGTCAGCACTGAGAGGGGCGGTCCTGGGGGCACCCTGCGCTGTCCGTCAGCCGTGAGAGGCCCGGCCGCGAGGTGCGGGGGCCGGGCCGGTCCTGGGGGCACCCTGTCCTCTGTATCCTGTCCGGGCGGTCCGGCCACCCTGCGCCCTTCGCTGGTCTTAGGTGCTCGGCCGCACGGACTTGAGGGGACACGGGCTGGAGCGGAAGCTGGCCGAGTCTGGGCGATAGGGCCGGACCCGGAGGAAACCCCGGAGACCCACGCAAGTCGCACGGGTGCCATCGGTGCAGTGCGCTGCCCGTGACCAGGGTTCGGAGGGTGACCCAGGCTGCCGCCGCCGCCGCCGCCACCGCCATCAGTTGCTGAGTGACAGATTGCCCGCGAATTTTTTTTTTAAAGCAAGAGTGAATCTTTTTGGCTTTTAGCCTTTTATAATTGTTTCAAATTCCTACATTTTAGAAGTAATCATAGCGGAAATTCTATGAAATTACTAAAGTAGCTTTTTAAATTAGTGACATTTCCTCTTTTAAAAAGTTAAAACCTGCTTTGGTGTGAAAATGAGAGAGAGAAGTATTTATAAGATCCGGGTCACCCCATCAGCAGTGCTTTCACTTTAGAGTTAGGGTGATCTGTGCAAGGTTGGTGACAGCCAGGTGATACAGACGTGAAGCAGGAAGGAGCTTTGTGGCAGCAGGTGTGCGGAGGCTGGGCGTGCAAGGAGACAGGTGGTCAGCAGGCAGCCTCTGCTGTCCTCACTGGGGACGCCCTTGTGCCGCCACCTGTCCGCCAGCCCTGGCTCTGCTCCCGAACGCTGTTTGCAGAGCCTTCCTTCCATTGTGTTCCTCAGGCCCTCTTACCTGAGCACTGACCGGCAAACAGTTCCTCAGTTTTCCCTGCTCCAAACCAGCCCGTGCTTTTCTTACCGAGTAGCCAAAAACAGTGCTTCCGCAATGTCACTCTGTGGTGCAAGCAAACACGGAAGTTCTTCGTGCTCGGCGCTGTCTCCAGGGTCAGTGGGGAAGTGATGATAGCGTCGATCATTTCTGCGATGTAATATGATAGATTCCAGGTGGAATATAGATTCCAGAGTTTGCCAGCAGTCGGCGCCTGCAGACACCTCAGCCCCGCTGTTGCACAATCAGTGATGCAGTCGCGACGCTCACCTGGAATTAGGCCGTTGACCGCACTGCATGGCTTTGTGGATTCCTGAGCAGAGCCCCCAACGGCTCACTTCACCCAGGAGAGGGCACATGGGGGCCCCAGGGGCTGGGGTGTGTGTGTGTGTGTGGATTGAGCTTCTGACAGAACTAGCCTGTGTGAAACAGGAAAAAGAAAATATGATCCACAGTATACTCACGCTTGTCAGCTAGTTCAGGCCCTCGGGGAACGTAGTCCCTCCAAGGCTGTAGTTCCCATAGTACACCGCCTTGGGGTTTGTGGGGGGGGGGCGGGGGAGCCCCCCCACACCCCTGAAGAGGACGTAGCATAGCGATGCGTTTTCTGCAGGGTTCAAGAGGATTCTAGCAAAGCTATGTTTCCAGGTTAGACTTGGAAGCAGTTGTGTGGTGTGAATTACGCTGGAGCAGACCTTTCTGATCTGTCGTTGGCTTGCTTGCAGTTTGATGCCGTTTCCACTGCAGATTTCTCTTTTTGTGTGCATCTTCTGATTTTCAGAATTTTGGCTGTAAATATTATATAGAGATACATATCATTTAATGTCCTGTTTTTCCGTGTACATATTATTACTTTCCATATTAGTACAGAGACTGATTTCTGCATTCTATTCAATTCACCATATTTGGTATTTTTTAATTCATTTTTCTTTAAAAGGCAGATACATGCATACACACACACATGCGTGGGGAGAAAGAGAGAGACAGAGAATACCTTCCATTCATTGATTTACTCCCCTGTCACTCACAGCCAGGGCTGGACCAGGCCAAAGTCAGGAGCCAGGAGCTTGAGCTGGATCTCCCAGGGGTGGCAGGGCCTGGGGGCATGTGCACCTGCTGCCTTCCAGGGTGTGCACCAGCTGGAAGCAGGCAGAAGTGAAGCCAGGACTCGAACCCCTGTGCTCCCACAGTGGATGCAGCCGCTCCCACCAGTTCCATTGCAAACATCAGCCCCACGTCAGCCCCATTTCATTTTGTCTTCCAGGGAAAGTCTGAAGTTATGGGAGGTGTTCTCAACACAGTAGGTAATTTTGTCATTTTTTAAAAAAAGATTTGTATTTGAAAAGCAGAGTTACATAGAAGTAAAGGCAGAGAGAGAGGGAGATAGGTTTTCCATTTGCTGGTTTACTCCCTAAGTGGCCGCAATGGCCAGAGCCGTGCCGATCTGAAGCCATGAGCCAGGCGCTTCTTCCAAGTCTCCTACGTGGGTGCAGGGGCCCAAGCGCTTGAGCTGTCTTCTACTGCTTTCCCAGGCCATAACGGAGAACTGGATCGGAAATGGAGCAGCTGGGACTCGAGCCAGTGCCCATATGGGATGCTGGCACTGCAGGTGGAGGCTTTACCCGCTACACCACAGCACCGGCCCCAACATATGGCCGTTTTCACTGATATGGAAGCATACTGCTTTGGATTTAATATTTCAAAATCTGTGAGTTTGAGATGAATGCTGAAATTATATAATTTGTATGAAAATGAAACATTTTATAAATTCATTAAAAGAATTCAAAATAAATGAAAATGAAAACTGGATTCCCTCTTGTAATTGAGTTTATTTTGGAGGTCAAAACTTACTTGCTTTGAATTATTTCATGTTTCAAAAGAATTACCCAGGAAAGATAATAATTCATATTTATCAAGTGGGAAATTAAAAGTCTCACTTTATTCAAAATAAAATTCTATAGCCCGTTTAGAAAAGTTTTAATGCTGAAGTTGCAGCCATGTCTGATCCATCCAACCAGACTAAACAGAACCGGGGCGCGTTAAGCTCAGGATTAGGGCGGACCCATCCTGGCTGGGCTTCGACGCCCCGCCCGCAGCCAGAGAGGCAGAGGCAGGCGGGCGGACAGACCGGGGCGCCTGAGCCTGGCCATGCACCGCCTGTGGCTGAGGCGGCCCCGGGAGCGGCAGGCTGCGGGCGCAGACCCCGGATTCCGTGAGTCTTGGGCTGGGTTCGGGATGTCGGCGCCTCCTGGCACCCGGGGCGGGCACGCAGTTGAGCAGGTGCGTCGGGACCGCAGCCCCAGTCTCCCGCCCTCGGGGAGCCCCGCGGCCCCTGCCACAGGCTGTACGTGGAGGAGAGCCTGCGCTCCCCCAGGCAGAGGCTCTCCAGGAAAATGATTAAGACGTCCAGCTGGCAGCTTCCGTGCGGTCGCTCCCTGTGTCCTGCCCGGCCCGCACTGTCCTCTTGCGCTCTCTGCAGCCCCTGCGCACAGCGCTGCCAGGTGCACGCGCAGACCCGTGCGCCTCCTGGAGGCCTGAATTCGCACCTCTCTGTGCACGCCGCCTGCATCCTCGTGGGTTTCTCTCTGGCTACTTGGTTTCTTTGCCTCTCCACGAAGATTTTGGAATCCGTGTCTCTGCAGCGACAGAATGCTCGCTGGCACCTGACCCGTAGTGCACTGAGCCTGTAGCTCAATGTGGGGACTCCTAACAGTCTGCTAGTCTATGGGCTTGGAATACCTTTCTGGTCATTTTAGTCATCTTTGATTTCTTCCTTTTTTTTTTTTTTGTATGTGGAAACTACATGTTTTGTTGGATATATAGGCATTTTTTTTTTTACTGTGATCAGCATTGCTTTAAAAAAAATATTTATTTGAAAGGCAGAGTTCCAGAGAGAGGGGGAGAAAAACAGATAAAGATCTTTTGTCCATAGTGGCTGGGGCTGTGCCAGGCCCAAGCCAGGAGCCAGGAGCATCTTCAAGGTCTTCCCACATGGGCGCAGGGGCACAGGGATTTGGCCATCCTCTGCTGCTTTCCCAGGCCCATTAGCAGGGAGCTGGATCAGAAGTGGAGCAGGGGGCACCAGTGTGGGATGTCAGCGCTGCCAGTGGCAGCTTAACCCGCTGTGCCACAGCACCAACCCCTCCCAAGCGTTATGTTTTAAATCTTGGTTTTCATTTGTTTTTAGCTGGCATCTAGAAACATGACTGACAGTTACGTCCTGGCCTTGTGTCTTATAGCTTTGCTGGACTTGCTGGTCACCTCCAGGAGTTGTTCTGTGCCTCTCTCTGGACTCTGTAAGCAAGCAGTCTCTCTGCAACCAGAGCAGAGGCCCTTGGGCTTTTCCGGACCCGGTGTCTGTCTTCTGCTTTTATAACCGCTGATCTGAACCCTGGGAACCTGTTCTGTCGATGACAGTTTGTGGCTGATGACAAGTGTATGAGAGCGCTGTTAGTTAAGAATTTTATGGGAAGAAGTGGAGAGACAGAAATGCCAGCACCTGATGGACCAGGCGGGCGGCTCAGTAAGGGCTGAGAGCCCAGCTGCATTCAGACTGGGCTTTTTATGGGCACAACGTGGGTTCTGCTTTCTTCTCCCCTCCTCCCCCTCCTGGGGAAGTGGGGCGGGGGGAGTTTTGGATGTGGAATTCCCTAAACAAACCCCTCTGGACAGTACTGGCCATCAAAGTTCTTAGCTGCTGGAAAAGCCCATGAGTCAGTGCAGTGATTCTAACCTTGTTGCACCAGCTGTATCGCTGCCTCAGGTCAGTGAATTCCTTCTGCTAAAGGCCAGGCAAGGGCACCTTGGCTGGGGGAGACAGACCAGGGGCTGGGCTCTGCTCTCAGGACATGTTTCCTCGCTCCATTGCACGTAACGTTGTTTTCTTAGAACTTCTGTTAAACTCAGAGGCTGCTCTCTACCTAGCTGCCTCAATGCTTTGACCGCCTTGTCTCACCAGCTAGGACTTTCAGCACAGTATTTTATGGGAGTGCTGAGAGTGCTGAGCTCTGCTCTTGGACTTGTGTTTTTTGTTTGTTTGTTTTTAAGATTTATTTATTTGAGAGGCAAAATTACAGAGAGAGGGAAAGACAGAGAGAGAGAGAGAGAGAGAGAGATCTTCCATCAGCTGGTTCACTCCCCAAATGGCAACAACTGTAGTTGATCTGATCTGAAGCCAGGAGCCAGGAGCTTCCAGGTCTCCCTTGTGAGTGCAGGAGCCCAAGGACTTGGGCCATCTTCCACTGCTTTCCCAGGCCAGAAGCAGAGAGCTGGATTGGAAAAGGAACAATTGGAACACGAACTGGCACCCATATGGGATGCTGGTGCTGCAGGTGGAGGCATAATCTACTGTGCCACAGCGCAGGCCACTCACCCCGTCTTAGCTGCAGAAGCACTCGCACTGCAGGACGAGTGAGTCTCTGTCAGTTTTTCCTCAACCCCCTCACCACGTGGGGAAGCCCCTCTGGGCACAGTCTGCAGACAGCTGTGTGTCCTTTTGTTTTCTTATTCTTGAATGGATATTACATTTTTCTGAATGCTTCTTCCATGTCATTGATAAGATCACATGTTTTTTCTTCTGTAGGCTGTTGATATGCACGATTACATAATTGATTGCCAGGTTGAGCAGCCCTGCACCCTCAGGATGAGCCCTGCCTGGTCAAGGTGTTATTGACTTTGTATTTGTCACTGGGTGTGGTTTGATAACTTGGAGGAGTACTGCACGCTATGTTCACGGGGATATTGGCTTTTAGCTTTCTTACCCTTACAAAGGCTTTGACCCCCACCCCCGCCATGTTCCGTCAGGGATGGGGTCCAGTTGCTGTTTACCTGTAAACATTTTGTAAAATTCACCAGGGAAGCCATATGAACTTGGAAATTTATTTTTGGGAATATTTTAAGCTAAAAACTTAATTTCTTAATTATTACAGTGTCACGCAGATTATGTGTACAATCTTGAGTGAATTCTGGTGGTTCGTGTTTTTGTGGAATTGTTGAATTTGTGTGGGTGGTGTCGATCATGGAATTCCCCTGTCATCTTTTCTATGTCTGGGTGCTGCAGAGACACATGCTGTTTCATTCCTAATGTTGGCCATTTGCATCTCCTCTCTTTCCTCATGGTCACTGTGGCTACAGGTTGTTGATTTAGCGATGTCCTCATAGAACCAGCTTCTGGTTTTGTTGACCTTGTGTGTTGTTTTGTGGTTTTCAATTTCATTGGTTAACGCTTTTACTTTTGTGATTTCTCCTGTCTGATGCTTTGGGTTTATTTTGCTTTTCCCTTTTTGCCTCTCTTAAAGTAGGAAATTAGTTTCTTAATTTGAAGCCTTTGTTCTTTTCTTTTGAAATTATTTAATGCTGTAAATTTCCCTCTAATCATGTTTTAACCTCATCTCACACTTTTTTTTTTTTGGACAGGCAGAGTTGACAGAGAGAGAGACAGAGAGAAAGGTCTTCCTTTGCCGTTGGTTCACTTTCCAATGGCCGCCGCGGCCGGCGCGCTGCGGCTGGCGCACCGCACTGATCTGAAGGCAGGAGCCAGGTGCTTCTCCTGGTCTCCCATGTGGGTGCAGGACCCAAGCACTTGGGCCATCCTCCACTGCACTCCCTGGCCATAACAGAGAGCTGGGCTGGAAGAGGGGCAACTGGGACAGAATCCCGTGCCCCGACTGGGACTAGAACCCGGTATGCCGGCGCCGCTAGGGAAGGATTAGCCTAGTGAGCCACTGCGCCGGCCCATCTCACACATTTTGATGTATTTTATTTTCATGTTCATTCTTTTCAAAATACTTTCCAATTTCCTTTAAGATTTGGTTTTTAACCTATAGTCCAAGAATTGTTTTTGATGGGAAGATCTGATAATCCTAGGCCTGCAAGCCTTCTTGGCAATTCTTTGGAGTTGGGTATGGACACCCCCACCCCGCCCATGCAGCGTGCCAACAGTGTGCAGTGTGCCAACAGCTATTCACAGCATCCTAGTGCTCTCAGGTCTGTGGATGAGTGGATGCTGGTGGCACTGGCTGAGTGGAAGGTCAGGCTGGTAAGCTATGGGAGGCCCTCCAGATGTCACCTTGCAGCCGGAAGGCCCAGGCCAGGAGTATCACTGTGTCCTGGGATTTACAGAGAACCCGATCGGGGTACAGTAATGAAGCAGGGAGCCTGCTGTGCAGAGTAGGTCAGCCGGTGACGTGGGTTGGGGAGGCCGCGGTGTAGAGGGACGTGAGCTGGAGGACAATGTGTGAGGACTGGATGGTCAGGATGGCAGTGTCTACACAGCACGGGGAGGACTGGATAGTCAGGATGGCACTGTCTACACAGCACAGGGAGGACTGGATGGTCAGGATGGCAGTGTCTACACAGCATAGGGAGGACTGGATGGTCAGGGGCAGTGTCTACACAGCACGGGGAGGACTGGATGGTCAGGATGGCAGTGTCTACACATCACAAGGAGGACTGGATGGTCAGGATGGCAGTGTCTACACAGCACGGGGAGGACTGGATAGTCAGGATGGCAGTGTCTACACAGCACGGGGAGGACTGGATAGTCAGGATGGCACTGTCTACCCAGCACAGGGAGGACTGGATGGTCAGGATGGCAGTGTCTACACAGCATAGGGAGGACTGGATGGTCAGGGGCAGTGTCTACACAGCACGGGGAAGACTGGATGGTCAGGATGGCAGTGTCTACACAGCATGGGGAGGACTGGATGGTCAGAGGCAGTGTCTACACAGCATGGGGAGGACTGGATGGTCAGGGGCAGTGTCTACACCGCACAGTGAGGACTGGATGTCAGGAGGGTGAGCTGAGGACTCAGTAGGGAGCAGAACTTCTGGACTTGGAGAGCTGGAGCAGGGGAGCTGAATGGGTAGGAAAGTTGGATATTTTAAGTGAAGATGTCAGATGGCGTGGAGTTCTGGTGTTGACTGAGAGTGTGCCCCTTGATTGGGTAACTAAGGCCAGGTGGGACAGGTGTTGGATGTGAATAGACAGGGAAATGAGAGGCCGACATGGGGCCTAGTGTCCTCAAGAGTGATGACGTCACCCAGGATGGTGGCAAGAACAGGAGTAGAAAGAGGATTCCAGGTGCTGAAGGGATTTGTAAGCCCATGTCAGTTGCTGGGACTGCCTTACGGAAGTGCCCCAGAGACTCTGGAACAACAGAAATGCATTTTCTCCTAGTTCCAGAGGCTGAGGCCAAGAACCGGGTGGACAGGGTTGGTTTCTTTGTGTAGCCGGCGTCCCCCATGGCCTTTGCTCTGTGTCTGTACTACAGTTGTTTCTCCTGCAGAAGCAGCCCTCAGCTCACATCAGACCTCATGCTGCCTTTACGTTAAGGTCTGATGTTAGCAGCTGTGGGGGTGTGGGGCGGCACTGTGACTGTGGGGGACACAGCCCCACCCCCACAACCTCTCCTATGGAGGAGCTACATTGCCAATAGGAGTCTTAGGAAACCACTCAGCAGCATAGCTATGAACATGCCCAGTGGGGCCGACGCTGTGGCACAATAGGTTAAGGCTCTACCTGCTGCACTGGCTTCCCCATGGGTCCTGCTTCAAGTCCCGGCAACTCCACTGCTAATGGCCTGGGAAAGCAGTACAAGATGGCCCAAGTCTTTGGGCCCCTGTACTCCTGTGGGAGACCTGGAAGAATCTCCTGGCTCCTGGCTTCAGATCAGCTCAGCTCCAGCTGTTGCAGCCAGTTGAGGAGTGAACCAGCAGATGGAAGATTCTCTCTCTCTGTTTGTCTCTCTCTCTCTCTAACTCTGCCTTTCAAATAAATAAATAAATCTTTTAAAAAATGCCCAGGAACCCCTCCTTCTGGAAATGGCTGCCGTGAGTGCACACACCATCTGATTTTGCCCTGTGTTGGGGCTGTCCCCTGAGAGCTCTCCAGCTCCTCTGCATGACAAAAGCCTCAGTAAATCCTGGGCTGTTCTCTGCTCCTCACCAAGGGCAGGCAGCTGTGGGAGTGTGTGTTTGCAGTGGGTGTGACCTTTTCTGTAAGTTTCAGCCTTTGTGTACTTCTGGGGTGGGCCATGTTTTAAGGCTTGGTTGCTGTATGGGTGGTGTCTGTGCAGAGTGCTGTAGGTGGCAGCTTTATCACTGTGGGCTGACCTGTGGGCCTCCGCCCCAGTGAATCTTACACACATTTTCACCAATAGTGACCCCTGGGAAGGGAGTGCCTCCCCCCACTCCACCCCAAGCCAGACATCACCTTGCTGACTTCAGGGTGGGCCTGGTGAATCAGATTTTGTTTGGGACCAGGAACACTTGAAGGATGTGGAAACAGTCGGAGCAGCAGACGTGGATCTTGACAAAGTGCTGAGGCCCAGCTGCCCTCCTCAAGGGCAGGCTGTGGAAGGCCCAGCACATTGTTTCCCGAGTCCCAGGGCTTTTTCTTAGGCCTCCTTCCTCAGGCCCTGTGTCAGCCGGGCTTGCTCTCTTTCAGTGCTGCCCAACGAGAAATGCTTCCAGGATGCGGCCAGAAGCAACGATCTGGATCTGATGGAGAAGCTGTTTAAGAAGAAGGTTAACATTAATGCTGTTGACAGTGTGAGTGGAGGTCACAAACGGGCAGGTCTCCAAGTGGGCTGGGGGTGTGCAGGTCGCCTGGAAGAACAATGGCCTGTTGGTGGTCCCAGGGCTTGTTTAAGCCACCAGTGGAATCCAGCCATGGAACAGACTCTGGGGCATGTGCACGGGGTTTTGGGGTGGGGTGGTGGAACCTAGTTCAGGATCATGGCCTTGCCTGTTCCTGGCCTCACACAGCTGGGAAGGCAGATTTCTCTTGCTGCACAGTCATGGCCCAGTGGTGTCCTTCCTGGTTAGGTTTTTTCCAAATTTAAAATGGAAGGGAGTGTGTGGATTTTCATTTCACTGCTTTTTTTTTTTTGACAGGCAGAGTGGACGGTGAGAGAGAGAGAGACAGAGAGAAAGGTCTTCCTTTTGCCATTGGTTCACCCTCCAATGGCCGCCACGCACCGTGCTCATCTGATGGCAGGAGCCAGGTGCTTTTCCTGGTCTCCTATGGGGTGCAGGGCCCAAGCACTTGGGCCATCCTCCACTGCACTGCAACTGGGGCAACTGGGACAGAATCCGGCACCCCAGCCAGGACTAGAACCCAGTGTGCCAGCGCCGCAAAGCGGAGGATTAGCCTGTTGAGCCATGGTGCCAGCCTCATTTCACTGCTTTTGAAACAGCACTTGTGTATGAAGCACGGGGCTGCCGCTGACACCTAGCTCCCCCTGCGGGGCTCAGGGCAGAGGTGCACCTGCTATGCTTTGCCTGCCATGGGGTTTGTGAGGACTTCCTGCCGCCCCTCAAAGGAGCAGTTTGAGTTCTGTGTCAGCTGCGTGCGGTGATTTGTACAGGGGTGTAAGGTGAATTTCACACTAAGGGAAAGATCAGCTTAGCCTCCTGCACGTCCAGGCCCTTCTGTGGCACTGTGTCCTTTGGTCACACAATTTGCAGTATGAAAATAAGACATTTTAACCACGGAGAGTTGAGCCTCTGACTCTGGTGGGCATTTGGGGCAGTGATTAAGATGCCACTTGGGGTCGGCGCCGCGGCTCAATAGGCTAATCTTCCGCCTTGTGGCACCGGCACACCGGGTTCTAGTCCTGGTTGGGGTGCCAGATTCTGTCCCGGTTGCCCCTCTTCCAGCCCAGCTCTCTGCTGTGGCCAGGGAGTGCAGTGGAGGATGGCCCAAGTGCTTGGGCCCTGCACCCCATGGGAGACCAGGAGAAGCACCTGGCTCCTGCCTTCGGATCAGCGTGGTGCGCCGGCCACAGCACGCTGGCCACAGCGGCCATTGGAGGGTGAACCAACGGCAAAAGGAAGACCTTTCTCTCTGTTTCTCTCTCTCTCACTGTCTACTCTGCCTGTCAAAAAAAAAAAAAGATGCCACTTGGGATGCCCACATCCCCTGTCAAAGTACCTGGGTTCACGTCCTAGCTCTGCCTCCAATCCTGGCTTCCTACTACTCCTCACCCTGGGAGGCAGTGGGTGATGGCTCAAGTGCTCGGGTTCCTGCCACCCATGTGGCACAGTCTCTATCACAGGTTGTAAGGAGGTCCACAATGATCCTGACAACAGTTTGCTACAAACAGGAACAAGTGGGTATCGTCTTGGCTGGGGGTTCCCCAATTTCCTGCCACTCTGCCCATGAGCCAGGTGACCCAGGACATGCTGTCATTCCAGGACAAAGCTTAAAATGTCAGAAAGGTGGATGTGGAAACATGAAATGGCTGAGAAAGCACACTGGAGACTCTCCTGCATTTGAACAATGACCCCGACATTACCGGTTCAACAGCAAATCTCTGTAGTCATGACCTTCAGAGACACAGATCTGTATGCTTTTGAAACTACAATACTACTTTCAAAGAACCTGCTTTCTTTCTTATCCTCCCTTTATTTATTTGAAAGGGAGAGAGACAGAGACAGAGAGAGACAGAGAGAGAACTTCCATCTGCTGTTTTCACTCCGGGATGCTTGCTGCAGCCAGAGCCAGGCTCTCCCACCTGTCACCTTCCCCAGGAGCATGTTAGGAAGCTGGATCCGAAGCAGAGCTGGCCCTTGAACTCAGTGTTGCAATATTGGGTTTAGGCGTCTCACGTAGTGTCTTATGGGCCCCTGTGGTGGATTTTAAACAGGTGGGTGGCTTCATTGAGTCATCTTGGCTGCTATTTAGCTTGCACACTTGTTGATGAGTGAAGCTTGCAGGGAGACTGTGAACCCAGGTTCCACAGAGCAGAGCCCTAGATGGGGCTCAGTGGCAGGCTGACTCATATTTTGTCAAACAGATCTCATCACCAGTTTAAGAAATCAAATATTTAAACAATTCTCATATTTTTGTGATTATTTATATAGAACAAAGAATGGAAATCCATGCCAGGCACCTTCTTTGGGAGTACAGGTGTTGTCTGGAGTCTGGAAGGAAACAGGACACGCATGTGACTTGCAAGCAAAGTATCCGTGATCTGAGATGCGTGCAGGAGCCATGTGCAGCTTCCCTGTGTAGCAACAGAATTCACGGATTTGTCTCTGTCTGCCTGTCTCAGGGTCTGTGTTCCCCCTCCCTCCTTCCAAAACAGTTTATTTCAGTGAAATTCATGGTCTCACAAATCATGGAAGAAAGAACATGAATGGATTAAACACAAAGAAGAATTTTTGTTATGCATTGATATATTCTTTTTTTTTTTTTTTTACAGGCAGAGTGGACAGTGAGAGAGAGAGACAGAGAGAAAGGTCTTCCTTTGCCGTTGGTTCACCCTCCAATGGCCGCCGCGGTCGGCGCACTGCGGCTGGCGCACCGCGCTCATCCGATGGCAGGAGCCAGGAGCCAGGTGCTTTTCCTGGTCTCCCCATGGGGTGCAGGGCCCAAGCACCTGGGCCATCCTCCACTGCACCCCTGGGCCACAGCAGAGGGCTGGCCTGGAAGAGGGGCAACCGGGACAGAATCCGGTGCCCCGACCGGGACTAGAACCCGGTGTGCCGGCGCCGCAAGGCGGAGGATTAGCCTGTTGAGCCACGGCGCCGGCCTATGCATTGATATATTCTAAGAAAGGAAGTCATAATAATGCACGTGACACAGCCTCACAGCCTCCTGTTGCAGAGGGCAGCGTGTGCCGAGGGCATTGGCTGTGGAGGGGGCTGCCACCACCCCCGGTGGGTTCTGCTGGGCATTGTCCTCACAGCTCTAGGGGAACAGAGAGTGGTGTAAAATAACCCAAATGCAAATACCCAGTGGAAAATGATGCTGTTGGAGCAGCAGGAGCCCTAACAGGCTAACTGATGACTGATGACCAGGCCAGCTTTCTGTTCCTCAGATGAACCGCACGGCTCTGCACTTCGCTGTTGGGGGGAACCACTTGTTGGCGGTGGATTTCTTGCTGAATCACAAGGCCAGGGTGGACATCGCAGATAAGGTAAGCTCGCCTCCTTCTGGGGAGGGGCTTGCCCCTGGCGGCTCTGATTCACCTGCACCTCCCCGTGTCTGCCTGGGAGAGGGCTCTTTAACAGAGTGTATGTGTGCTGTGCTCGCAGGATTCTGTTACCACTCCCTGTGGAACTTGGCCAGTTACTTACTCTCATATAATGACCTGGTGGCCAGTAGCCATGAGAGGATCCCCAGTGTGGAATCTGGGGAGAGGAGGACAGAAGCTAACTGCCCCCAGGGATATTAAATCTTGATTTTTCCCTGTGAACTCTGGTAATAAATGCCATGTGCTGGCATACTTATTAACGTTGTGTCCAGCTGTATGAGAAAAGTGTTACTGGCTGAGTGTCCCTGAGAGCCTGAAACTTTAAATGCTCTCAGATACGACCTTTGAGTGCTGACACTATGTGCAGAAAATCTTATCCCTGGCCAACATACAGGTGCGCAATCTGTGTAAAATCACCTTCCAGGTACATGGGTAGAGTGTTACAAAACAGACCCGAACTTCATTTTTAAAGGTTTATTTATTTATTTGAAAGTCAGAGTTACACGGAGAGAGGAGAAGTTGAGAGAGAGAGGTCTTCCATCCGATGGTTCACTTCCCAGATGACCGCAATGGCTGGAGCTGTGCTGATCCGAAGCCAGAAGCCAGGAGATTCTTCCAGGTCTCCCACATGGGTACAGAGACCCAAGGACTTGGGCCATCTTCTACTGCTTTCCCAGACCATAGCAGAGAGCTGGATCGGAAGAGGAGCAGCTGAGACTAGAACTGGCGCCCATGTGGGATGCTGGAACTTCAGGCCAGGGCATCAACCCGCTGCACCACAGCGCCGGCCCCCCAAACTTCATTTTTAGACTTGAGTCTTACCCCACAAGATATCTCACACATGTATGCAAATACTCCAGAATCTGAGGAATCCAGAATTCAAACACTCCTGGACCCAAATGTTTCACATGAGGACTGGAGCTGTATATATAATACCTGGTATAGAGGTGAGGCAGCTGAGGCACAGCGAGATGACCCATCCTGCCCTGAAACAGACAGGAGGCAGGGTTCTTTCTTTCTTTTTTTATTTGACAGGTAGAGTTGTAGACAGTGAAAAAGAGAGAGAGAGAAAGGTCTTCCTTCCGTTGGTTCACTCCCCAAATGTCTGCCATGGCTGGTGCTGCGCCGATCTGAAGCCAGGAGCCAGGTGCTTCCTCCTGGTCTCCCATGCAAGTTCAGGGGCCCAAGCACTTGGGCTATCCTCCACTGCTGTCCCAGACCATAGCAGTGAGCTGGACTGGAAGAGGAGCAACCGAGACTAGAACCTGGCACCCACATGGGATGCCAGTGCTGCAGGTGGAGGATTAACCAAGTGAGCCACTGGGCTGGCCCCAGCAAGCAGGATTCTGACTCCAGAGACCCACTATCCACACTAAGGTCAGCCCCAGCCCTAAGGGTCCCCCGTTTCCCATCTTCTCTGAGGAGCCTTGCTCTGAAGTTCTGTTTCTGCATCAGCCACAGAACCATGGTCCCTGAAGGCAGTTCGAGTCTCGGCTGCTATATTTCTGATCCAGCTCCCTGCTGATGTGCCTGGGAAAACAGTGGAGGGTAGCCCAAGTGCTTGGGCCCCTGTACCCACCTGGGAGATTTGGAAGAAGTTCCTGGCTTGTGAACCAGTGTATAGTGTATAGAAGATTCTTTCTCCGCCGGCGCTGTGGCTCAACAGGCTAATCCTCCGCCTTGTGGCGCCAGCACACCGGGTTCTAGTCCCGGTCGGGGCGCCGGATTCTGTCCCGGTTGCCCCTCTTCCAGGCCAGCTCTCTGTTGTGGCCCGGGAGTGCAGTGGAGGATGGCCCAGGTGCTTGGGCCCTGCACCCCATGGGAGACCAGGAAAAAGCACCTAGCACCTGGCTCCTGCCATCGGATGAGCGCGGTGTGCCAGCTGCAGCGCCATCCGCGGCAGCCATTGGAGGGTGAACCAACGGCAATGGAAGACCTTTCTCTCTGTCTCTCTCTCTCACTGTCCACTCTGCCTGTCAAAAAAAAAAAAAAAAAAAAGAAGAAGGTTCTTTCTCTCCTTCTTCTCTCTCTGTATCTCTGCCTTTCAAATAAGTAATCTTAAAAAAAAAAAAAGTGATTGTGGGAAGCACAGGAGAAGGACACAGCCCCAGCTCTCAGGGGCAGTCTGTAGCTGATGAGAGCTGTGCAAGGCATTGCACGCTAGGGATCACCCACATGGCCTGACACTGAGGACCCCCAGGCCTGGAGGAGAGAGAGACCAGGTACACGGAGGCTCCTCTTCCACAATGACTAAAGGATCCCGGGGGGGGGGGTGCAGGTGGAGCTCAGGGGACACGGACAAGCATCTGCTCTCGGAGCTGCTTGCCCTGGGGAAGCTCCTCAAGCGTGTGTGTCCCCAGGAGGAGCTGTGGCCCCATGGTGACCATTCAGGCAGGGAGGGCAGGTTGTCAGCGACTGCCAGGACTTCACTCACTGCGACTCGTGGTGAGGCAGGTGTGGTTGTGACCCACAGCTTGCTCAGCAGTCCCCAGTGCACTGGTTTCGTCGGAAGACTTGGCTTTGGAAGGTTCCGGGGTATTGCTCAGAGCAGTGACACCCTGCTCTGCGCTTGTGGTTTCAGAGACTCAGGTTTTCTGCAGCTAGAATTCCCAGCTTCTTGATTTTAGACTCAGTGCTTAGGATTTTTAATTCTAGGTGCTTTAAAGTATGAGTGACCTGTCAGAGAAATGGAGCTCCTATGAAACCAGGATGCATACCTGTCCCAACAGGTGCTTCAGAAAAGCTTGTGGAAATGCACAGTGTTAAAAAAAGAAAGAAAGAAAACATGGATTTCACTTTTTTGGCACTAAAACATACTTATCTTTTAAATTCATTTTTCCATGAACTTTTTGGACTACCTTCATATTTTGGTGCAAAAATGTTTTGAGAGCTTTGTATTGTTTTCTCGTAGTGTACATTTTCCATGGACTTTTTGAACACCCTCATAGTTCTGGTCTCTTCCATGACCAGATCTGAATGCAGACTTAGGAGTGCTGAGCAGCATTCCTGCTTACCTGTCCTTCTGTGTACAGCAGGCAAGATGGTTTATGAGAGACAGGCACAGCTCATCTAGAGAGGCAGGAGGCCATGTGGGCAGGGCTCCCCTTGGGCAGGTGCTTACAAGGAGGTGGTGATTAGTGTTGATGGGGACACAGGGTCAGGAAAGCAGAGACGGCTACAGAGGCCAAGGCTGAGACAATCAAGTGCTTCACAGATGGGGGACTGGTCAGAGTCAGGGCCTCCTCTGCCAGAGCCTGGTGCCTGCTCTCTACCACGGCTGAGGCATGGAGCCCAGTGCCCTGATCCAATTTCCCAGCTCACCTCTCCAGCACCACCCTCCCCACAGCCAGGCTCTGCTTCCCGCATCTTTTGTGCTCAGCTCGCACACAAATGCCCACTGCATCCCTCCAGCTCAGAAGTCTTGATCTGAACCTCTACGACATGTTGTGTACATGGGTGTGCAAGGAGTATTTTTAAATTAGCTTCTACATAAATGGGATCTCTTTTTAAATAACTTGCCTTTCCTGGTTTTCTTCTTTTTGGATACCAACTAGTGATGACATTTGATACCTGAGCTGTGTGTGTGTGTGTGTGTGTGTGTGTGTGTTTAACATTTATTTATGTATTTGAAAGGCAGAGTTACAGAGAGAGAGAGAGAGAGAGAGAGAGAGAGAGAGAGGTCTTCTATCTGCTGGTTCACTCCCCAGATGGCCACAACGGCTGGAGCTGTACCAATCTGAAGCCAGGAGCCAGAGGCTTCTTCCTGGTCTCCCACATGGGTACAGGGGCCCAAGGACTTGGACCATTTTATACTGCTCTCTCAGGCCATAGCAGAGAGCTGGATAGGAAGTGGAGTAGCCAGGACTTGAACCTGCACCCATATGGGATGCCGGCACTGTATGCGGGTGGCGGCTTTACCCACTACACCACAGCACCAGCCTCTGTTGTGTGTGTTCATGTCTGTGCTTACCTCTGATCAGTAGCCTTGTCTGTACTGATGTATCTACCTGGCTACTGATACCATGGAGATAGTTGGAAATGTGTGCACACACAAAGCTTTTCTTCATCTCTTCTTTAATAAAGAACAGGATGACATGTTTTCTCTCCATCTTTTTTTTTTTAAAGATTATTTCAGGGGCGAAGTTACATAGAGGGAGAGACAGAGAGAACCGGGACTCGAACCGGCCCCTACATGGATGCCAGCGCCGCAGGTGGAGCCTTAACCCACTACACCACAGCGCTGACCCCTTCTCTCCATCTTTTTTCCATATTTAGCAAAGCTCATGGAAATCTTTCCAAGTCCATTATTCTAGCTCCAATTAATTATTTTTAGTGACTGTGTGATAGGGTATAGCTACTTCATCATTTATTTAACATTCTCACATCGACAGACATATTCCTGGCTCCTGGTTTTCTTACTATAATTAACACCTTCAGATATATAACTTCAGAGGATAGATTCCCAGGTGGGATGCTGTATTTTAAACTTTGCCAGAGACTGTTGGATGGCTTAAACAGCCGTGGCTTCCTTCCCCCTCGTACCTTTCCAGAGGACTTTTCTGTAAATACTTTCTATTGGTTTACTTGTCTTTTTCTTGTTGAATTTTTCAAGTGCTTCATGTGTTAGAGAATTATTGCTGCTTGTTAATGATACATTTAACAATTTTATGGCATGTTGGCTTTGTTTGCTATGTCTTTCCTCTTGTAACTCTGGATTGAGAGTGCACATTATGGTCTAGAGCTTGTTCTAAGACACTTGCTGTTTGTGTGCTTTCGGATGAACTCAGTGCCATGTAGTGTTCACTCTCGCATGTGTTATGCAGCATCCCATTTTTCCTTCCAGACGGCAAACCACCTCTTCCTGAACTATTCACTACACGTACTCATTTCCTCCATGGAAATTAACGAACACTTTTGCTCTATATTTAATTCTCTCTTCTTGATTTTCACAGTTGAATCTTAACTTGGTCTCTGTTGGCTAAGCTGGGGATGGCCTACTGACTGACAGGTTCTCTTCTCTCTTTCTGCTGGGAAGCATGGCCTGACGGTGATGCACCTTGCAGCTTGGTCTGGAAGCCTGGAGACCATGCTCATGCTGGTGAGAGCTGGAGCAGATCAAAGAGCCACGACTCAGGTGGGTGTATGGTCACCCCTACACCCCTGCAGGAGGGGGGTTCTGAGGTCACAGTGAAGAAGCTCACAGCTCCTGACTGACTGCAGGACGGGATGAATGCTCTCCACTTTGCAGCTCAGAGCAATAACGTGCCGGTTGTGGAGTACCTCATTCAGGATCTGCATCTCACGGACTTGAACCAGGCTGACAAGGTGTGTTTTTTGGCGGTGTGACAGTCGCCCTCCTCTCTCAATTTCACATTCTTACCCCAGAGAGGTTATGGAACTCACAGCTTATGTGGACGGTGGGTAGTGGGCCCCAGAGACCATTTGAGAAGTTACCAGAGCCAAGTGGGGCCATGTAGGGGAGAGGAGATCAGCTACAGGTAGGAACTTTCATTGTTTACAGGAGTCTCTGTAGTCAAAATGCAAAGAATTTTCTTCTTTGGAGAAGTGGAAATTGTCACCCTAGGTAACAACACAAACATCAGAGAGAGATTCTCATAAGATGGTATTTACTGGGCAACAGTAGTGTATGGCAAAGGGGATACACATAATGTAGGAAACTGTGAGGTACACCTGATGTAATACACCTTGGGATACAGGAGACATAGGAAACTGAGATACTCCTGATGTAGCACACCCTGGGATACAGGTGACACAGGAAACTGAGAGATACACCTGATACAGCACACCCTGGGATACAGGTGACAAAGGAAACTATGAGATCGACCAGATGTAGCACACCCTGGGATACAGGTGACACAGGAAACTGAGAGATACACCTGATACAGCACACCCTGGGATACAGGTGACACAGGAAACTGAGAGATACTCCTGATGCAGCACACCCTGGGATACAGGAGACATAGGAAACCATGAGATCGACCTGATGCAGCACACCCTGGATGTATTCAAGGAGTTAGGCAGGGGAAGTTGTTGAAGGCAAGAACAAAGAGGGTGGCCTCAGATTCTTGGAATAGCACACTCTGGCCACAGTGACCACTAAGCATGGGGACATTAGTCCGAGGTTGAACACAAGGTGCTGGGCAGATGTCCTTGTGGAAGCTGTTTTTCTGTAGGTTATGGTGGCCTCAGTGTCATGTTGTAGCTCTGACAGTCTTTTGCGACAGTTACTCCCAGACATTTGTGTTGAAGAGTCCTTTCTTTGTTGCCTCCTGGCTTTATTATTTTTGCTGCGGTGAAACAGGCTAGCCCTTTGGGATTCCAACGACTTGCACAGAATGGGTGTACGAAGACTTGAGAAGCCAGGTGTTCATGTAAAGTTGTTCGGCCACAGCAGATCCGAAGACTGAGCACTCAGGTCCCTCACATGAGGCGGGATGCGGGTGCGGCTATGGACGTGGATCCTGCATGTGCCGGCGCCACCCAGAATGCTGTCTGCACCTTGAACAAACTCGGTGCCACAGCCACACCACCATTCAGAACCCAAGGCCTCTGGTCCTGGAGTGAGAGGACCCAGGGTGTGTGGTTGTGGAAATGTGAGGACCCGGGTGTCTGGTGTGGGAGCAAGAGGACATGGGCATGCGGTGTGGGAACAAGACAATCCTGGGCATCTGGGTGTGCGAGTGAGAGGACCCCAGGCATGAGGGTGTGGGAGCAAGTGGATCCGGGGCATCCAGGTGTGGGAGCGAGAGGATCTGGAGCGTCCGGGTGAGGGAGAGAGAGGATCCGGAGCGTCCAGTGTGGGAGTGAGAGGATCCAGAGTGTCCGGTGTGGGAGTGAGAGGATCCGGAGCGTCCGGTGAGGGAGTGAGGACCCCATGCATCCGGTTGTGGAGCAAGAGGATCCGGGGGTCCAGGTGAGGGAGTGAGAGGACCTAGGGCGTCCAGGTGAGGGAGCGAGAGGACCCAGGGCGTCTGGGTGAGGGAAGTGAGAGGACCCGGGGCGTCTGGTGAGGGAGTGAGAGGACCCGGGGCGTCCAGGTGAGGGAGAGAGAGGACCCTGGCTGTTCGGGTGTGGGAGTGAGAGGACTTGGGCGTCTAGTGTGTGAGTGAGAGGACCCGGGGCGTCTGGTGAGGGAGCGAGAGGACCCGGGGCGTCTGGTGAGGGAGCGAGAGGACCCGGGTGTTCGGGTGTGAGAGCGAGAGGACCCGGGGCGTCTGGATGAGGGAAGTGAGAGGACCCGGGGCGTCCAGGTGAGGGAGAGAGAGGACCCTGGCTGTTCGGGTGTGGGAGTGAGAGGACTTGGGCGTCTAGTGTGTGAGTGAGAGGACCCGGGGCGTCTGGTGAGGGAGCGAGAGGACCCGGGGCGTCCAGGTGAGGGAGCGAGAGGACCCGGGGCGTCCAGGTGAGGGAGAGAGAGGACCCTGGCTGTCTGGGTGTGGGAGTGAGAGGACTTGGGCATCTAGTGTGTGAGTGAGAGGACCCGGGGCGTCTGGTGAGGGAGAGAGAGGACGTGGGGGCGTCCATGTGTGGGAGTGAGAGGACCTGGGGGCGTCCAGGTGTGGGAGCGAGAGAACCCCTTGCATCCGGGTGTGGGAGTGAGAGAACCCCTTGCATCCGGGTGTGGGAGTGAGAGGACCCGGGGCATCTAGGTGTGGGAGTGAGAGGACCCGGGGGCGTCCATGTGTGGGAGTGAGAGGACCCAGGGCGTCCGGATGTGGGAGCAAGAAGACCCGGGTGTCCAGTGTGTGAGTGAGAGGACCCGGGGGCGTCCGGGTGTGGGAGTGAGAGGACCCGGGGCACCAGGAGTGAGAGGATTCAGTGGTCTCCAGGTGGGTGTGAGGGGACTGGGGGGTCTTGGTCCAGCACTGGGGCTTTGGGGGCATCCAGTGCATCCCTGGGTTTCCCAGAGGATTCAGGGGTGTATGGGTCGGGGTATAAGTTGCTTTAAGGGGCATCCAGTTCCCAGCTTTGGGGAATTCAGGATGGAGGTGGGGGGGGTCATCCAAAACCAAGCTGAGAGGATTCACTGGTGTTCAGGTCAGGATGTGAGGAGATTGGGGGGTCTGGTTCTGGCATGAGGGGCTCAGGGGCCATCCACGTGCAGGTGTGAGGGCCTTCAGGGGCGTCAGAGAGCAAGCTGGAGAGGATTCAGAGGTGTTGGAGTCCAGGTGTCGGGTGCTTCAAGGGCTGTTTGATTAGAGGTGGGGGGTTTTAGGGGCATCCAAGAGCAGACATGAAAGGATTCATAGGCCTTTTGATTGGGCCTGAGGGGATTCAGGGGTGGGGAGTCAGGTGTGGGAAGATTAAAGGGGCCTCCGAGTCCAGGGGTGGGGGGATTTAAGGGGCCGGAACCAGGCCAGGGGGAAAAATGCCTTGACAGACTGCCTGCCTGGCCTGTGACATCTGTGCACAAAGGCTAAGGCTGGGGGGCAGGTGGTGGGATAGGCTGAACTGTGACAGCTCCACATCAACATGGGGTGTGTGTGTGTGTGAGAGAGAGAGAGATTGATTGATTGATTGATTTTCCCTGGAAAAGAGGGTGAGGAAGTCAGGGGACGGAGCTCTGTCCTAGGGCCTCAGCCACCTTCACTGACATTCTGCTCTTCTGGCCACCCAGGGCAAACAGGCCGTCCTGATAGCTGTGTGGCCAGCTCTCCATCACCATGTGCTCTGCTTAGCCGCCTGCTTTGTGGGCTCTGCCCCTTGAGGACAGGGCTGAACAGTTCTCTCAGCTGCTCTGATGCTTTGCCCCATACCTGGCACATACATGGTTGCCCCATAGCTGTGATCAGTGAGCGAGCAACTTTTATCTAGAGTGTGACTGGGGGTTTGCTGTCATCACCAGGGTCTCCTGGTTTGTCTCCTTGGCCCTTTGTCATGGTCTTTTGAAGGTATTTTGGGAGTTGGACACAGTAAGGGTTGGTCTGTCATTTCCAAAGGGCTGTGTGTGCTTGAGATTTGATTTTCCCTCTTCGTTTATGTCTGAGTTGTGAGCAGCAAACGCTCCAGGCAGCCCTTTCTCAGTGATTCCCTGAGGGTAAGGAAGGGTCAGACCTTCAGGCCTTGGCCAGTAAGGGATGTAGGCATCGCTGGCAACATTACTGACCCAAGAATAAATAATTATGTCAGTTTATTTCTGGTTTCCACACATGCACATAAACTCAAGGTCTTCAAAAAGTCCCAGCAAAACACTGAGTGGGTTGAAAAAGGTTTTTGTTTTGTTTTGTTTTGTTTTGTTTTTTGATAGAGTTCTAGACAGTGAGAGAGACAGAGACAGAGAGAAAGGTCTTCCTTCCACTGGTTCACCTCCCAAATGGCCACCATAGCCGGTGTGCTGCGCCGATCCGAAGCCAGGAGCCAGGTGCTTCCTCCTGGTCTCCCATGCGGGTGCAGGGCCCAAGGACCTGGGCCATCCTCCACTGCCTTCCCGGGCCACAGCAGAGAGCTGGACTGGAAGAGGAGCAACTGGGACAGAATCCGGCGCCCCGACTGGGAATAGAACCCAGGGTGCTGGCACCACAGGTGGAGAATTAGCCTAGTGAGCTACAGTGAGCTACAGCGCAGGCCAAAAAAGTTTTTGACATATAAACAAACTTGTCTTTAAGTCCACCCGTACAGACTCCTATGGGGCCTCTGTAGACAGTTTTTGTTTGTTTGTTTTGCCATTTATCAGTTCAGCACCTTCTCCTCTTTCAGCTGTTTGAGCACTAAGAGTGCTCACCTGCAGCAAGGAGAGAGGGGAGGACCAAACTGACTCAATTCTCTTATAAAGGGGGCTGGGCCTTTCCCTGCCTGTGTACACACCTCGCTCAGCTTCCCTGAGAAACACTGGGGCAGTTTGCTAGTGTTTTCTTCTCTTTAATTGGAGGCAGTGCTTTAGTCAAGCTATGCCACCTTACTTTTCCTCCTTCTAAAAGCCTCAGTTACAACATTGAGTTTTCTGCAGTTCTCTCTTCTTGAATGACATTTCGGTTCTTGGGGTGGGGTCTCCACTGGCAATGCGGAGTTGGAGAAATGACCACCATCAGAAATCCCTTTGTTTGAACGTCCCTTCCCAACAGGTGAACCCTGCTCACTTCTCTCCCACCCTCTTCTGTGGGTGATGTTTCATCTCTCCCTTCCATTTCATGTTGACCTGTGCTCAAGGGGTCTCCTGTTGATTTTTAGTGAACATACTACTGGATAGACTTTGAGTCATAAAATTGTCAATTCAAAAAGGAATCTTGTCTGGCTGGGGTGGAGGACCACATGGGCCTCAGAATGTTGCTAGCTGCTGCTCTTCATGGGATGGCTAACAAACACTGCAGTTGTGATTGATCCTCAGAGAGGAAGAAAACCATTTCTCTGTGCGGCAGAGAGGGGCCACATTGAAATGATAGAAAAACTCACCCTCCTCAATCTGCATTCTTCAGAGAAGGACAAGGTGAGTTGGGCTCTGTTTCTTCAGGGAGGGTGAAAGGGGTAGAAGGTGGATGAGGATGTGCTAATGCATGGTGGTCACAGGGGATCGTGGCTGTGCAGGTGAACTCCGCCGCGTTTGCTATGGAGCCTCTTGACCGGCAGCTTCCACGCCATAGGTGTGTGTGAACTGGCCGACCTCAGGGTTCTCCGGCACCTGCTTTAACCTGCCCTTCTTCCCTGCAGGCTGCTGGACACCCAGCACCTGCTGAGTGGGTTGGGGCAGGGTACCTGGAAGACAACAATCTGGATGTCCTTCTGATGGTTGTTTTAGAAAGCCCAGGTGGGATGGCGGGTCAAGGGCTCCACTCATCGTTACATTGTTGGCCATCTGTGCCAGTTAGGTCTCAGTTTGCTCTCACATAGGTTAAGAGGAATCTCTCTTTTTTTTATTTTTTTTATTTTTTACAGGCAGAGTGGACAGTGAGAGAGAGAGACAGAAAGGTCTTCCTTTGCCGTTGGTTCACCCTCCAATGGCCGCCGCGGCTGGCACACTGCGGCCAGCACACCGCGCTGATCTGAAGGCAGGAACCAGGTGCTTCTCCTGGTCTCCCATGGGGTGCAGGGCCCAAGCATTTGGGCCATCCTTCACTGCACTCCCTGGCCACAGCAGAGAGCTGACCTGGAAGAGGGGCAACCAGGACAGAATCCGGTGCCCCGACCGGGACTAGAACCCAGTGTGCCGGCGCCACAAGGCGGAGGATTAGTCTATTGAGCTGCGGCGCCAGCCGAGGAATCTGGAATCTCTTTTGTGTGCAAAATTGTTGATGAGAAATATGGAAGACTTTTCTTTCAGACAGCTGTGTCTTCTCATTTTAAATGTAGATATTCATGAATTTCACCTAAAACTTGGGCTGAGACAGCCCACACACTACACCAGAGTTCTGGACAAAGTAAAAACGCAAGGATGGGTGGTGTCCTGGCTGGAACTCCAGCAAGTACGTCTCTGTTGCAGGAGGGAAACACAGCCCTGCACCTGGCGGCAAGGGGTGGGCACAGCCCAGCTGTGCAGCTGCTGCTGACTCAGTGGCGAGCAGTGGACGAGGTCAATGAGGTACGGATGCACTCACTGCAGGTGGGGCCTGGGGCTTCAGCAGGGAACAGATGGGCGGAAAACAGAACAGTTAGAGCCATGACCCCGAAGATTCCTGCTGCTTTTCTCCAGCGCTTTCCACAGTACTCTTGTTATATTTTTGTGCTCACTCACTCATTCCAAAAATGCTTGCTTCATATATGCCCTACTCTGTAGGTTAGAAGGGTGTGCAAGGGCAGGTGTGTGGCATAGCAGGTTAAGCCACCACTTGGGATACCTGCATCCCATATCAGAGCCCCTGAGACGCAGTCCTGGCTCTGTTTCCAATCCAGCTTCCTGCTGATTTGTACCCTGGGAGGTAACAGACAGTTGTGTGTGTCTTGGGTCCCTGCCACCCATGTGGAAGACCTCGACTGGGTGCTGGGCTCTGGATGTGGCTTGATCCAGTAAAGCTGGGAGAGGATTTAGGGGTTGGGGCAGCATGTGGAAGATTGATCTCTCTCTGCTATTCAAGTAGATGAGAATGAATACATTTTTTAAATTAAAAATAAAAAAGGACATGCAAAAATATACTGGATTAGATGCAATAAAAGGTATGTATAGGGTGCTGTTTTGTTTATTTTAAGGATTTGTTTTACTTATTTGAAAGAGTGATGGGAGGAGGAGAGAGAGAGAAACAGAGAGATAGGTGTTGCATCGCTGGTTCACTTCCCAAATGGCTGGGATGGCTGGAGCCAGCTCAGGCTGACACTAGGAGTCTGGAATACCATCCTGTTCTCCCACATGTGTGGAAGGGACCCAGATACTTGGGCCGTTCTCTGCTGCTCTCCCAGTCACATTAGCATGGAGATGGATCAGAAGTGGAGCAGCCGGAACTCAAACCGGTGCTCTGATGCAAGATGCCAACATTACAGGCAGCAGCTTAACCCATTGTGCCACCGTACTGGCCCCTGTATAGGTAATTCAAAATATTCATAGAAAATGGAGTTAAGGGGCCAGTGCTGTGGCGTAGCAGGTAAAGCTGCCGTCGGCAGTGCCGGCCGGCATCCCATATGGGTGCTGCTTCACGTCCTGGCTGCTCCACTTCTTTTTATTTATTTATTTATTTTTGACAGGCAGAGTGGACAGTGAGAGAGAGAGAGAGACAGAGAGAAAAGTCTTCCTTTTGCCGTTGGTTCACCCTCCAATGGCTGCCGCGGCTGGTGCACCACGCTGATCCGAAGGCAGGAGCCAGGTGCTTCTCCTGGTCTCCCATGGGGTGCAGGGCCCAAGCACTTGGGCCATCCTCCACTGCACTCCCTGGCCATAGCAGAGAGCTGGCCTGGAAGAGGGGCAACCGGGACAGAATCTGGCGCCCCGACTGGGACTAGAACCCGGTGTGCCGGCGCCGCAAGGCGGAGGATTAGCTTATTGAGCTGTGGCGCTGTCCCGGCTGCTCCACTTCTGATCCAGCTCTCTGCTGTGACTTGGGAAGGCAATGGAAGGTGGCCCAAGTCCTTGGGCCCTGCACCCACGTGGGGGACCCGGAGGAAGCTCCTGGCTCCTGGCTTCGGATCAGCACATCTCTGGCCATTGGGGCCAACTGGGGAGTGAACCAGCGGATGGAGGACCTCTCTCTCTCTCTCTCTCTCTCTCTCTCTCTCTCTGCCTCTCTCTACCTCTCTGCCTCTCTGCCTATTCTTCTCTCTGTGTGTAACTCTGACTTTCAAATAAATAAATAAATCTTTAAAAAAAATAAAGCTGCAGCTGGGCATCCAGGATAGACACTTTGACATGGGATGCAGGATTCCTAACTTCCGGGCTACATGCTTGCCCCTCGCTCTGAGCCTTGATGTCTGTGCCTTCAAGGGTGCTGGAGACACAGCCTTTCCTGAGAGTGTGCCCTACCACCATTTCTGAGATTTTCTGAGTACCCGCACCCATTCTGATACAGGGCAGTGTTATTCCCATGGGAACCAGGTTAGGTCTACACCCTGGTGGACAAGACTGGGAGATGCCCAGTGCTCAGACTTGTGAACACGTGAAATGATTTATGCTTAGAACTGATGGCTCTCAGTCATGAATACAGTAGGAGTGGCAACATAATGAGAGAGGCTCTGAAGGGGCACACGTGTGATGCCTGGGCCAGTGAGTATCTCTCCAGATCTGGGGAAGGCCCCCAGCCTGGCCCCATGCACCCTGGCTCTGACTGCCTGTGTCTGACTTGGGTGCAGCACTCTAGCCGAAGGGTCATGGGCACACTACTTAACCCTCGCGGCCTTGTTTCCTCATCTGTAGCATGGCGTTGTAAAGCCATAGAGAGGTTTAAATGGAAAAGCTTTGTCATGTAGCACATGAAAGGTACCTGTGGTGGGTGTGCGACTGGGGGTATCTGTAGTTGTGTTACCATGGTGCAGTAAGTGGGATCCTAGCTGGCATCAGTGTGAACAGTGTATACAGTTGTCAGTATGAGCAGTGTATACAGTCATCCCTGAGTCTATGGACCTGATTCCGGGACCCCCAGCACATACCAGATTGGATGATGCTCAAGTCCCGAGAATGCTGATCTTACCTAATGTAGTGTAGATGCTGTGTGAGTCATTCCTACACTGTGTGGTTTAGGACATAACAACAAGAAAATACTCTGTGTCTGCTTAATATGGATACAATCGATCTCTCTCTTCCTCTCTGTCTCTTTAATTTTTTGGTCCCTCTGGCTCTTGAATCTGTCGGTGTGGGACCCACTGATACGGAGACCGCCTGCCTTGCTGTTGCCTTCGTTCCCTTGTGGTCAACAAGTGCTCACTGAAGGCCAGGACACAGGGGAGCCTCCATGCTCACTCTCCTCACCATCTATCTAATGAGTCGGCTTAACTGGTTTATTCACTTGAAGAGGAGCACAAGAATTGGGTCTTCCTGAATGAGGAATGAAGTGTTGAAAAGTATTGAAAGATCATGAATCGGGGCTCAGCATTTGACACAATGGTTAAGACACTGCTTGGGACACCCAGGTCCCATATTGGTTCACTTACCACTTTTGGGGCCTGCACTGTGGTGCAGTAGGTTAAGCACCATATAGGTGTCAGTTCAAGTACCAGCTGCTCCACTTCTGATCCAGTTCCCTACTATTGGCCTGGGAAAGTGGTAGAAGATGACCAAAGTGCCTAGGCTCCTGCATTTGCATGGGGCATCCAGAAGATGCTCCTGGCTCCTGGCTTTAGATCTGCTCAGCTCTGGCAGTTGTGGCCATTTGGGGAGTGAACCAGCAGACAGAAGACCTTTCTCTCTCTCTTTAACTCTGCCTCTCAAGTAAGTAAATGAATCTTAAAAAAAAAAAATCTCGGCCGGCGCCGTGGCTCAACAGGCTAATCCTCCGCCTTGCGGCGCCGGCACACCGGGTTCTAGTCCCGGTCAGGGCGCCGGATTCTGTCCCGGTTGCCCCTCTTCCAGGCCAGCCCTCTGCTGTGGCCCGGGAGTGCAGTGGAGGATGGCCCAGGTGCTTGGGCCCTGCACCCCATGGGGAGACCAGGAAAAGCACCTGGCTCCTGGCTCCTGCCATCAGACGAGCGCGGTGCGCCGGCCGCAGCGCGCCGTCAGCGGCGGCCATTGGAGGGTGAACCAACGGCAAAAGGAAGACCTTTCTCTCTGTATCTCTCTCTCTCACTGTCCACTCTGCCTGTCAAAAAAAAAAAAAAATCTCCACTTTCACTTTGGATTCTAACTTCCTGCTAATGTATACTTAGGGGACAGCAGGTGATGGCTTAAGTATTTCGACCCCTGGTAGCCATGTGAGAAGCCTGTATTGAGTTTCTGGAACCTGGCTTTGGCCTGGCCCAACCTTGGCTGTTGCAGGAATTTTTGGAGTAAACCAGTGGAAAGAAGACCTCTGTCTCTCTCTGTCAACTACCTATAAAAAAATGAAAGTAAATAAGTAAAGATGAAAATAAAACAGGAGTCACCTGGGGTCGACCTTGGTGAGGTTGACCTGCCCAGACCAGTGTGGAGACTGTCTCACCCACTCCTTTGGCTGGACTAGGAACTTATAAATTATACAATCCTTTCAGTTTCCTTTGTCTAGGAATAAGTATCTCTTTATCCCAAAATTTATCTGTTTTTAGCTCTTGAACATTAGCTTGTTTCAGGCTTTCTTCATTGTAGACAGTGCTATCACATGCCAAAAAGATGTACTTACTCCTGTACAAAGGAAATCTTAGTTTATAAACCTTAATTTGAGTTTCTTGCTGTTTCTTTTTGGTATATTCTTAGATATAGATTATGGGTCAAAGATATGGATGCTTATTACACTCTTTTATATGTTAAAATTTGAATTCTTCACATCTTTTGAAAATATTTTTTCCCACCTGGGTTTGCCTTTTGGCATCTCTTTTTCTGGAAAAATGGGAAAACGTGT
This sequence comes from Sylvilagus floridanus, assembly GCA_949820135.1. Lineage (NCBI taxonomy): Eukaryota > Metazoa > Chordata > Mammalia > Lagomorpha > Leporidae > Sylvilagus > Sylvilagus floridanus. Next base: position 925,376 of record OX463246.1, read on the forward strand.
TGTGAGCAGAAATTCCTTGGCAAACAGCTGCCCCAGGCATCTGGGAAAAGCAGTGTGGGTGGAGTCTTCCGGCCTTGCTGGGACAGAGACATGGTCCCCACATTCACCTTCCTGTTAGCAGGATGTCCCTATCTGACTTGCTGTGACTTGGACCCTCTGGGCTTACCCAGTACCATTGCCAAGCAGAATAAAGTCTCAGGGTGCTGGTTAGGGAGGGAAGTATGCTTCCCCCAGCATTTCCAGGAATATTCGGGAACCACGTGTGAGATCAGTTCCTTTTTTTTTTTTTTTTTTTTTTTTGACAGGCAGAGTGGACAGTGAGAGAGACAGACAGAGAGAAAGGTCTTCCTTTGCCGTTGGTTCACCCTCCAGTGGCCGCTTCGGCAGGCGCGCTGCGGCCGGTGCACCACACTGATCCAATGGCAGGGGCCAGGTGCTTCTCCTGGTCTCCCATGGGGTGCAGGGCCCAAGCACTTGGGCCATCCTCCACTGCACTCCCTGGCCACAGCAGAGAGCTGAACTGAAAGAGGAGCAACTGGGACAGAATCCGGCGCCCCGACCAGGACTAGAACCCGGTGTGCCAGTGCCGCAAGGCGGAGGATTAGCCTACTGAGCCGTGGCACCAGCCAACCCCGGGTTCTAGTCCCGGTCGGGGCACCGGATTCTGTCCCAGTTGCTCCTCTTCCAGTTCAGCTCTCTGCTGTGGCCCGGGAAGGCAGTGGAGGATGGCCCAAGTCCTTGGGCCCTGTACCCGCATGGGAGACCAGGAGGAAGCACCTGGCTCCTGGCTTTGGATCGGTGCAGTGTGCCGGCCGTAGCAGCCATTAGGGGGGTGAACCAACAGAAGGGAAGACCTTTCTCTCTGTCTCTCACTGTCTAACTCTGCCTGTCCAAAAAAAAAAAAAAAAAAAACAAACCCAAAAAATAAAAAACACTAAATTCACTTTGTACTGTTGGTTTTCATGCCAAATTTCAGGAAAATGAAGTGCTGAGATTACTTTTTTAAAAAATTGACATTCTTTTTTATTTTTATTTTCAAAAAGACATAAAATTTTTATATTAAAGGCAGAGTTAGATACACAGAAAGAGAGAGAGAGAGAGGAGGAGGAGGAGGAGAGAGAGAAAGAAAGAGATCTTCCATCTGCTTATTCATTCCCCAGACGGCTGCTATGGCCAAGGCTGAGCCAGGCTGAAGTCAGAAACCAGGAGCTTCATCTGGATCTCCCACGTGGGAGCAGGGGCCCAAGCACTTGGGCCATCTTCCACTGTTTTCCCAGGTGCATTAGCAGGGAGCTAGATCAGAAGTGGAGTAGCCAGAACTTGAACCTGTGCCAGTATGGGATGCTGACACTACGTAGAGTAGCTTAACCCACTGTGCTACAATGCCAGCCCCAACACTCCTTTTTTAAGACAGTCAACCTTTTAGGTCATTTGATAGGTTAAGGCTGTTCTTGGCACAAGGGCACTTCTAGTTTGCGTTGTAGCTCTGCTTCTGAGATGATCTTTCCTGTGGGAAGGGCTGTGTCCTCCCTGCCTTAGGATCCCAGCATGCACAGTGGTGCCTCTGGGCCTCCTTGGTACAGGGCGAGGGTGTGATGGGGTGGACAGTGGGAAGGTGCGGCCTGGAGTTGTCAGGAGTGCTGGCTGTGGTGCTCACAGCCTGCATCCTGGCTCCGTGGACCTTCAGCTGAGGTTCAGTTTACTTCTCTGTAAACTGAGGATAGAGTGGTCACAACCTTTGGGACTGCGCTGTGCTTAGTGGGCCAAGGTGAGCGGTCTCAGCAGCGGACGTAAGCACCGAGGTGCTCGCTCAGTGTGGCCGTTACCATGAGTGGGGCATGGGGTGGGAACAGGGAGGGCTGTTTCTCAGGGCTTTGGATCCTCAGCAGAGACAGTCAGGATGACTGAGTTCTCTTTGTCAGGATGGAGAGACACCGTTCTTCTTGAGTGTCCAGGGGGGTCACGAGGAATGCAGCCAAGTGCTCCTGGAGGCGGGAAGCGACATCAACGTCAGAAATAAGGTAGGTGACCTGAGACTGGGTCCTGCATTGCTCTACCACTAGGTTTTTGTGGGATTAATATTTATGATATGTTTCTTGGTAAAAATGAATGATATACCTCTGATATTCCAGTTAACTCTCTTCCAAGTGCTTCTTCTTCTTTTCTCTGGGGAAGAGTCTCTTGACAGTGGGGCACTTGTCACTTCCTATACACAGGACTCTCTTCTTTTGTCCTGGGTGGGCTTCTCCGTACCACCTGGCTGCACCTGCTTTGCATAGCAGTGCTGGAGAGGATGTGTGCTGGCTAAAGCCCGGTGTCAGCCGCTGGCCTCTTTTCCCAGGTTGCCTGGTGCTCTGGGTTGTCTGAGGCTGTACTATTATCTTCCTTTTCTTAGGTCAGAAAGCCATAGTTTGAAAAGTCGAGGAAGTTGTCCCGGATTGGCAGTGGTTGGTGGGCTAGGGGTTGGGGGTGGGGGTTACACTTGTGTCAGATGCCAGGGCCTGAGCTTCTCATTACACAGGGGCTACAGGTCCACGTGACCTTTCTTGTTTTTCTAATTAATTTTGAGTTTTGATGAAAACCATTCATGACCTAAACATTTGAGTAGTACCACTGGATAAACCTTCCTGAACCCTGCAGCTCGGTTTCACTCCTCAGAACTCACTCGGTACTAGTCTCTTTATTCTCCCCAGAGCTCTCCACCCCCACCACCAGCCCAGCACACAGGTGCACCTCCTGTGCACTCACTTCCACGGTGGTGGTAGTCTGTGTTTTTTTAACTGCAGATATGACTTGGGGATCTTTATGTTGGCACAGTGTTTAACTAGCACCTTTTCAGGAGGACAGGTCCTGTTTTATGCTTTATATCCTGCTGGTGGGAGTGCCCATTTGTGCAGCCCTCTAGGACAGCAACTTGTCACTTTCCTTCTACCCACACGTGGGAAGTTATGTTAAGATACTGCTCTAAAGGCTGGCGTTGTAGCATAGTGGATAAAGCCACTGCCCGAGTGGGTGCTGGCTCATGTTCCCACTGCTGCAGTTCTGCAGTTCTCCTTGCTATTGCTCTGGACATGAAGTGAATCCACACCCACGATTCACTGGTCTCATATTGCTGTAAAACACCATGCTGGACCCTCTGGAGGAGGCAGGACAGCCAAGAGCAGGGTGGCCAAGGGCAGCCAGATGCAGGCCGAGTGTGTACCCCAGGCATCAGGTAAACTTAGCTGAGCCCAGGCCCACTGCAGGTGTGCAGGAGTCGTGGAAAACTTTGGCGCTGTACTGGCCAGAGGAGTGACATGGAGGGTGGCGGGGACTGGGGACCTCTGAGCAAGCCTTCATTTCTCAGTTCTGGAGGTTGGCACTCGGTGCTGGCAGGGTGGATTCTGGTCCAGTCTCTCCGGACTTGCAGGTGGTGCTCTCCTTGCTGTGCCCTCACATGGTGCCATGAGGACCTACTGCTCTCTGGTCTTCTTGGTGCAGATCCTAAGGTTGAAGGTCCCACCTTGTGATCTAAGCCACCCAGTTCTGTCACAGTGGGACTAGGGCTCCAGAGGAAATTTGGAAGCACTCAGATGCTCATTCATTGCACGTGTGGTCCCCAGGGCTCCAACACTTGAGGGAGATGCACTAGGTTTTCTTTTTTAACTGGTTGTCCCCTTCCCTGGGTTAACTGGTTACCATGTGACAAACAGCATAGAGCCAGACCTCACTGGATCCCCTCCCCCGCTCTCTGGCTGTCCTTTCAGCTCAATGTAAGCACTTTGCAGACTGCAGCCCGGAACGGCCAGGTATCCCTCGTCAAGTTCCTTCTCCGCGAGAACGTGGACCTGCACCAGGGCCTGGACGTAAGTCTCTTCCATGCCGCAGGCCTTGGCGCTGGCAGCCCTGGGGGAGCGCCGCCGGTGGTGTGTGGGACGAGGGGCTCCTGGCAGAGCGGCCTGCCTCCTTCTGGAAGCTGAGTCTTAACCCTGAGACGTGAACTTAAGGGCCATTGAAGTTCCGAACAGAACGAATTCGTGACTTTGAAATTCTCATTTTTGCTGCACTAAAGCTTGCTTGTGAGTCTCTAGGGGCAGTTCTGTATGGGTGTTGTCTTTTGGGAAAAGAATGAGGCCACTGGGGACATGAAGAGGACTGGTCGTCTTCCCTGCCCTGGGCAGCTGTGTTTTCCTGTGGGAAGTCCCTCTTTTATCCTGCCTTAGATCTGCAGTAACTGGAACTGGCCTTGGAATTAGCAGGGCCCTCTGCTGGGATGAGGTGGGAAGCGCCCCTGTTTTCCATGGTTCTTTCCTCCTCTGAGGACGTAATTCCCGAGACCCTGCTATTTAGTGCGTTAACTCAGCGCAGAGCTGCGGTTTGAACTGCATCACAGCGTGGCACACAGCATTGGGCTCTGGCTCTGGACTTGCTCTTTCTTGGATGCTGGGCCCTACTGGGGCAGCCGCCCTGGCAGGGAAACTGCCCGCAGGAGGCCGCTTCCTCAGCAGGGGAGGCCACATAGACCATGGCTGTGTCTGCACAGTGCCCCTGACCTCCCTCGTGGTGTCTGCCCCCACCCCAGTGCTCGACTTCTCCACCATGGTGCCCCCACCCGCCTTGTCCTCAGGGTGCTGCTGGCCTCCCCACCCTGTCTGCTGCAGATGGAGGGGCAGAGAGGTCTGGGTTCAAGTCCTGTCTGCATGTCCTTGCTCCATGGCCCTGGGTGGTTTCTGATCTTTTCTGTCCTCATGATAAAGTAGGGACTGGATGGTGCCTGGACAGCATCACCTGTGTCTGGAACACAGCTGAGTTCTGACGCTGAAGGTCACGTTAGCTTGCATTCGGGCCACTCACTGGTCCTCAGCCCCCACCCTCCCACAGGGCTGCCTCCTTCTCCGCTTACCCTCTCTCGCTCCTTCACTTCTTTCTTTTTCCTTCCTTCCCTCCCCGCCCAGCTGTTCCTCTCCTGCCCACGTTTTGTCTGGGGCTGCCCCCGGTACTCTCTGTGGTGGAGGTGTGTGTGGACCTGGCAGGAGGCCTGCATGGGCATAGGTGAGGGTGGAAGGTGTGGCCAGGAAGACAGGCAGTTTGGCCCCAGTCGAGGAGATGGGGAGCAGGCTGCATATGGCTCTCGAGCTCACCTGGGAGAGGGGGCACCAGTTCTGTTAGGTGCTCTGGGGAGTAGGGGCTCCCAGTTCCACAGTGTAAGAAATGTAGGCTCTCTTCCCCCGGGGTGGTTCCCACTGCCCCTCACAGCCTAACACTGCCTGAGCTCCCTGCTGGTGCTGTCCCGTCAGTTCATTGGGAAAGCCTCTCCTATCCTCCCATCTCCCACTTGCTCCCCTACAATTTGTAATTGCACATTTCTTGTGTGACTTTAAAAAGATTCCCGAGAATGGGCTTTGTTCACCACTAAATCTCTGGCACCCTGAAAAGGGCCTGGTCCATAGCAGGTGCACAGGCTGCAGTTCCAGATGGGGCGAAGGGTAGAGCAGGTCTGCGTGGCAGCCTCCATGGCCAAGGCTGCTGACATGTCTGCTCAGGAAGCACCTGCTGGAGTTGCTGCTTGGGGACTGACTGACAGGCCAGAATCTCTGGGGCTGACACTGGCGTTCTCTGCAGCCCACGGAGTCCCCTCTGCACCTAGCGGTGACCCACAACCACATGGCCGTAGTGACCAGCTTACTACAAGCGCAGCATGACACCAATGTCCTCAATCAGGTAAGCCGGCACACCAGAGTCCCGGGAGTGTTGTGGAGTTCTGGTCAGGGTTGAGGGACCCTGGAGACCCTTGGGGAGTGTGTGCATTCTTTCTAACCCTTCCCTTCTGTAAAAGCCTGCCACCCCACCCCCGCCAGCCACACGCACACACATACACGCAGGCTTGGCCAGGATCAGGGCAAGGCGTCCTCATTGGTCAGCTCGCTGGTCCCATAGACAGGCAGCTCAGCAGGAGCTTGCCAGAGACACTGAGATCAACAGCCACCCTCTGCCCCCTGCCACAGGGGACTCTGCACAGAGGGCAAGTGTGACTTCCTTTGCCCAAAGCAAACATGACCTCTTGGAGTCAAAGTCACCTGGGATTCAGTCAACTGCAGCAGAATCAAAGCCCCCTGAAAGCAAAGTCTCCCTCTAGGTGGGAATGGAAATACGGGGGCAGGCGGGAAGGGAGGCCTGCCCCAGCCCAGCAGCCCTCAGCCCTTCCACTGTGAAGCCGGGCCCACGCCCAGCCCTGCTGTCTCCTCCAGCCCCACCTTGGTCTTTCAGTGCCCCCAAAGTTTGGGTGGAAGACACCTTTTGTTACTGAAGATACTCGGGTACTCCTGTCCTGCCTAGGGGAAAGTGTTTGCTAAGTATACAGGCCCTGTGGTCAGTTCACTGACCACATGAACTCTCGAAGGAGCATGTGTGACGCCTGCCTTCTGTTACGGGACTGGACTTAGCTGTGTCAGCCGTTTTCTCAGACCAGGAGTATACACATAAAATAAGATAAAACACAAGTAAGCAAAGCAACTTGAATGTGTTTGTTGCTTCCACCAAAGCGAGAGAGAACTCCTGGCTACGTTTCCAGTTTCAGGGTCAGGACAGCGTGGCAGAGTAGCGTTTATCGACTCTGAGGTGTGATGCCTGTCCCTCTGTTCCATGCTGGTGTAGACGTTGGGTCAGTGTGTCAGTGGATGTGGTAGTGTTAGCAGAGATGGCTGCAACACAGGTTCTTGTCTTCACACAAGAAAGAATTCAGACATGAGACAGAATACTTGTAAGCACAGTAGCAAGGTTTCATGGGGTGAGGCATCTGTAGACACATTGGCAGGGCCAGCTTTATGACCTAGTGGGTAAAGCCGCCATCTGGGACTCTGGCATCCCAGGTAGGTGCTGGTTCAAGTCCCGAGTGCTCCACTTCTGATCCAGCTCTCTGCTAATGGCCTGGGAAAAGCAGTGAAAGGTGCCTGGGCCCCTGCATCCACGAGGGAGACCCGGTCACAGGGCTTAATGGAGAGAACACCTGACAGGCCGGGCGGGTGGCTCAGGATGGCTGCTGCTGAGCATGCAGTCTACATTCACTGGGGCTGATAAGGGAATGGGACAAGGTGGGGGGCTCAATTCTTATCACCATTTCTCCTTCCCCTCCTCCTGTTTCTCCTGGCCAAAGGCTTCGCTGAGTATGAACTAAGGAAGATGTCTCCCTAGGTTTTACTGCTCACTGCTGTCAGACTAGGGGGAAGGCTGTGAAGACTTTTTAAAAAATATTTCTTATTTATTTGAAAGGCAGAGTTACAGAGGCAGAGGGAAAGAGAGAAAGAAAGAGAGTATGCTTCTATCCGCTGATTCACTCTCCAAATGACCACTAGGACCAGAGGTGGGCTGATCTAAAACCAGGAGCCTGGAGCTTCCCCTGGGTCTCCCATGCTGGTGCAGGAGCCCAAGCACTAGGGCCATCTTCTGCTGATTTCCCAGGCGTATTAACAAAGAGCTGGATCGGAAGTAGGACAGCCAGGACTCCAACGGCACCCGTGTGGGCTGCTGGCACAGCAGGTGGAGGTTTTACCCACTACACTGCAGTGCTGGCCCTGGCTATGAAGGTTCTATTGCCCGGTGTTGTCAGGCTGGGTAACCCATGTGGTGCTGAACAGAGGAGATTCTTTCGGGGGAGCTTTCCTTGGGAGGAAGGCAGGGGCCACCTGTCAGGTTGCTGGGGTAGGGGCAGGACTCTGTGGTCTAAAATGCTGGGCTGCTTCCACGGCTGCCCGAGGCTGCTCTGCTGTGCCCAGGCCCCTCACACATGTGGGCTAACTTCTGTCTTCCTACTAACAGTGTCTTGGTGGATTGCCCAGAGGGTGCACAGCCACATGTGGGTGGACCTCTAGTAACAGCTCTTGGATAGTCGCGCCCTCACCTCAGGCAAGTGGGTCCTGTGCTCAGGCAGGAAGAACCTGGGCTCTGGGCTTTGTGACCCGGGAGGTTGCTTCCCTCTCTGGATCGTATGCAAGGCTCCTTGCTGCCTGCAGTCAGCTTTCTTTCCCTTGATGTTTGTGTATGATTTCATGTGTTTCTTTTGAAACACTCACCTTCTCGATAAGAAAGAAGTCCTGTACATTTTCATTTATTATAATACAGAAGCTTAGACAACAGAGAAAAACATCAAGAGGCAGAAAAATAACTTAGAAATTACCACTGATGGCTCCACTGAGGGGTTTCCTTTGCTTCTGTTTGTTTGTTTGTTTTGTGAGAGGCTGGGGGAAAGAGAGAGAGTTTGATTCTTTGGTCCACTGGTTCACTCCCCAAAGGCTTGCAATGGCTAGAGCTAGGCCAGGCTGCAGCTGGGAACCAGGAAGTCAATCTGGCTCTCCCACGTGGATGGCAGGGACCCAGGTCCTTGAGCCGTCCCCACTGCTCCCAGGCCCAGCAGGGAGCTGGAGTCAAGAGCTGGGACTGGGACCTGGACCCAGTACTCAGGTGCAGGACCTGGGTGTCCAAACTGCTGGCAGAAGGTCTACTCCCTGTGTGTGTATGTTTTAACTAAGCTCCGCTAGATAAAGTGTTACTGTTTCCTAAGGTGTTTAATGTTATAAGCACCTTGCATTTTAAAATAACCTTTGGGGGGCATTTGGTGTGGCAGTTAGGATGCTGCTTGGGATGCCTGTGCCGCACACTGGTGTCATTTCAGGCTTGCCTACTTTCCAGCATGCAGATCAGCACAGTTCACTTGTGCTTCCCTCAGTTTTTCGTGGCTACGATGCCTGTCCCTGTACCATTTAAAATCTGTGACACCACTCCCTTCCTGAGTCTGTAGGACACTTTTCCTGGCCCTGTCCTTTCACTGTGAAGTCCCCTCCTTATTGCGCTGCATGAAGTTTTCTTAATCTCCCGTGGCAGAGGCAGCAAACCCCACTACACGTGGCCGCCGACCTTGGGGACGTGGAACTGGTGGAGACCCTGCTGCAGGCAGGCTGCGACTTGAAGGTCATGGACAAGGTGATTGCCTTTGCCGTTGCTTCCCATGGCTGTCGGCTGGGAGGGGGCTGCTCCCAGTCATGAGCCAGTCCTCATCCCGGTCCCCCAGCTCTGAGCTCAGCAGCTTCCCATTGCACAGCGCCCCCTGCTGGCTTTCCCCCTGAAGTCACGGTAAGAGATCTCACTTTTCTGCGCCTGCCACTCCTTTCTGATCATGAAAGTAGCCCCGGCCCCTTGTGGACAACTGGGAAACAGGCCCAGCAAGGAGGGTGAGTGCGGCCACCCGTCAAGCTCCAGCTTGGTTCATTAGGCCACCTGCCAGGTGCGTCCTGAGCCTTCTTTGTGTGGTTTATTCTACTTCCCTGTTGCTGTGTAGTGCTTCCATGACCGTTTTGAGGGTTGGAGTCTGTAGCATGAGGCTGGGTTCACAGGGTGCCCGCGGTGTGCTGGCCTGCTCAGTGATCCTCTCCAGCTTCTTTCCTTCACCCTCTCTCTTTCTGGGGTCTGGCACAAAGTGGGCTCTGACACATATTTAGTTCATGAAAGAACCACCCTTCCTGTCTGTGACTGTTACCAGAGATACACGTTTCCAAGCTGAATTATAAGTCTGGCTAGGAAGAAAGGAGCCCAGGTTTCAGATGGATTGGACTTTTCCAGAAGCCTTCTCAGCCCAAGGCAGGGCAGGGTGTTTGGACCCACTCCAGCTTCCGCCCCTCTGAGGTTTGCTCACAGCTTGAAAATGTTCCCCAAATAGGATAATTATGGTGATTCAAAAGGTTTTGCAGGCCAGAATTGAGACAGCATACAATTAGAGGCTTGGTCGATGCCTGGAAAACCCAGTTCTTCCTAATTGCGTTACTGTCTCTTTTGGGTTTGGGGCTGATAACTTCCACCACTAATTTCCCATGTTCCCTGCGTCTTGGTGCCTGGACGGCAACCCCAGTGTTGGAGTGGGAATTGTGCTGTGGCAGCCATCTAGGACGAGGATTGTAGGATATGTTTATAGATCTCTAAGGACAGACATACAGGTTTCTAAGATTGAAACAACTTCTGGGTTATTTAAAAAAATTTAATTTGAGAGAGACAGAAAGAGGGGAGAGGGGAGATCCTTCATTTGCTGGTTCGTTCCCCAGATGCCTGCAACAGACAGGGTTAGGCCAGGCCAAACCCACATGGGTCAGGGACCCAAGCACTTGAGTCTTCGGTGCTGCATCCCAGGGTGACATCAGCAGGAAGGTGGGTAGGAAGTAGAGCTGGGACTCGAACCCAGGCCCTCTGACATGCGATGAGGGTGTGCCAAGGGAGTTATTTTTTTTTAATGCCCAGACCAACGTTTTATTGAGCTTATGCAGCTAACAGACTTGTAAACAGTGCTAGTTGATAAAGTTTTGCTGAATATTACAGCTGTGTCTACTAAACACACCTCTCTCTGAGATTTAAAAACAAAAAAGGAAGTTAACAAATACTGAGAGAGAAGGAAGACATACATCTCGAGTCTGTCAGGAAGGCAAAATACAATGCCACGTGGCTTGGTCCCCGGCGTTCCCCATGCCTAGAGTGCTCCTGCTACCACCACCATCTCCCCTGCCTGCCAGCGGCTGGGGGGGGTGGAGAGCAAGGTCATCGTGGGCATGCTGCACACACAGCATTTGCTGGTGTTGACACCCTCCTGGGGCTCTGATGGCAGACTGCTGAGCAGAGCCCATTTCCTGGGAGTAGCAGAGGGAGCCCGAGATGGCAGCCCATACACCTCAGCAGGGGGACCTCGCCCCTTTGTCCAGTGTGGTTCAGCATTGAGGTTGTCTGTTCCCGGTTGGCAATAAAACCTGAGCTGTTTTGCCAAGGGAACTCTTAAGCACAGTGCCAGATGCCCACTTCCTGGGGTTGGTTTTGACCCTGAGTTTCATTTTTTATCCAGGGTCCCTAAGCTAGTTCTTCACGGGACGTTTGAAAAGTAAGTGGGAAGCATCGTCCTTAGATACTGAAGTTGTCCCTGCATAACAGCTAGGACGTGGCTCGTGCAGAGTGGGTGCTGGAGCTTGAGAACGATACGCTTTTGGTAACATGCACAGGCCACTGTAGGGCTCCAGGCAGCTCGTGCCTAGTTGTGGCAAAGACAGCCCGTATTGCTCACTCCACGTGGTAACCATTCACACCTCTTGCCACTGGGCAGAGGCAGGATGGTCTAACAGAAACCGTATGAGACAAGAGCCCAGGTTGCTGAATGCCATGCTGCAGTTAGCTGTGCTGCCATCACCAGTGTCGGCGTCTTTTTCTTTTTTTAAAAAAAGATTTATAGGCCGGTGCTGCGGCTCACTAGGCTAATCCTCCACCTGCGGCGCCAGCACCCTGGGTTCTAGTCCCAGTTGGGGCGCCGGTTCTGTCCCGGTTGCTCCTCTTCCATTCCAGCTCTCGGCTGTGGCCCGGGAAGGCAGTGGAGGATGGCCCAAGTCTTTGGGCCCTGCATCCGCATGGGAGACCAGGAGAAGCACCTGGCTCCTGGCTTCAGATCTGGGCGGTGCACCGGCTGTAGCAGCCATTTGGGGGGTGAACCAACGGAAGGAAGACCTTTCTCTCTGTCTCTCTCTCTCTCAAACAAAAAGAAAAAATAAAAATAAAAAAAGATTTATCTATTTATTTGAAAGGCATTTACAGAGAGGCAGAGGCAGAGAGAGAGTCTTCCATCTGCTGGCTTACTCTCCAGATGGCCGCAATGGCTGGAGCTGGGCTGATCTGAAGCCAGGAGCCAGGAGCTTCTTCTGGGTCTCCCACATGGGTACAGGGGCCCAAGGACTTGGGCCATCCTCCACTGCTTTCCCAGGCCATAGTAGAGAGCTGGATCAAAAGTGGAGCAGCTGGGACTCGAACTGGTGCCCATATGGTATGCTGGCACTGCGGGTGGCGGCTTCACCTGCTATGCCACGGCGCCGGCCCCACCAATGTCTTAATAACACCCAGCTCCTTCTTCCTTATGACTCACCCTCTTCAAAGCAAGGCCTCCACTCCCTGGTCTAAAGTGGCTACTCATGCTTCAGCCATCATGTCAGCATTCCACCTGGGAGGAGAGAGGGAAGAGAACAAATCCCTGCTCTCTCACAGACACTTCTCAGGAGGTGCAGGTGCCTCCGCCATCACCATGCTGTGGACCAAAGTTAGGTCCCCAGTCGACCAGCAAGGAGCAGGGAAATGTCCAGGGGTTTCATTCCTTTGTCACTCGGCCCCTCCCCTCTGCCCATGAGCCAGGTCCTGAGCCCCAGAAAAACTGGCCCAAGCTGGCCCAGCGAGAAGATGGTGGGGTTGAGCTTTGCTGCCCGGGGAGAACTCCCGATCCCAGGCTTGCCTTTGTCTTTCAGCAGGGAAGGACTGCCCTGGCTGTGGCCTCCAGGAGCGGCCACAGCCTGGTTGTGGACATGCTCATTAAGGCGGAGAGATTCTGTGCCTGGAGACAGGTGAGCTGAGCCCTGTGCCGTCCATCTTCTCCAGCACCAGGGGTCTGCTGACTCTGTTTCCTGCTCTGAGGGCAGAGCCCGGTCAGCAGTGCTGCGACTTTCCTCTGTCCTGTGCCATCTCCACTGGTGGGGAGGCGGGGGTGTGGGGAAGCAGCCACCGCTTCTTTCTCCTGGTCTCCTGCCCACGCTGGTGGCCGAGATGGGACCGTGTCAGCCCTGGTGTTGATGCCCGCGGCGACTTCCTTCCAGGGTCTCGGCTGTGGCCTGCTCCCAGGGGCTCTGCTGAGAGGTATAAAGCCCCCTTCTTTTCCTGGCTCTGGGGTTTCCAGGCCTTTCTGCCCCCTGCACCCCAGTGTGTGACAGTGGACTGTGGCTAGAAAACCTGTTCACGCTGACAACACAGAAACCCAACCTTCTTTTCATTTCCTCTGACAGCAGAGGGTCCTGCTGCTGCTGCAAAGAGGCTGCCCTCCCCGCACGACCAGGTCTGCGCCCAGACGCCAGCTTAGTGGCCTGGCTGTGGTTTCTGTCCCAGGCAGCACAGCTACCCCAGTCAAATGTGTTAGGAACGCCACTCCCAGTCCCTGCCGAGCAAATCTGGGTGCACCTGCTGTGGTCTGGGCGTTTCCCACAGACCCTTAAAGCAAAGCGCATTTATCTCAGTTTGCTCTCCCTGAAGTGATTCTAGGCATTCACCCTCCCCAACCCCACTTTCTGTACGTGGAAGGCCTTGCACCTCCCCTGGGCTTGTGGCATCTGCTGGGGAGGCAGCTGATGCTGATGTCCTCATCCACATTGAGTTCTTGCCACAGGTTCTGCAAACCAAGGTCCCGTATGCTTCTTGTCTCTTTCCTGTCCCAGCAGTAACTCCCAGCTTGCTACTCAGAATTATCTTTCCTCAAGATTCGCTTCTGTTTAAATGAAAGACAAAAATAGAAGTTATTGTACATAAAAAAAATGAGCCGGTCACCGACTTGCCGCTTCTGTATGTGGGCACCTGCAGGACAGGTGTTTCCAAGGCCCACAGCACCTGCCTCCACGTGGGGATCCCCCCTCCCCGTGCTTTCGGTTTGCTTCTGCAGGACTCTGGCAGACCCTGCAGAGGGACGATAGGAACCTTTGCAAAGCCAAGAAGTGACAGCAGTCTGGACATGAATGGGTCCTTCAGAAGCTCATGGGAAATGAAGTTAGCAGATAAGCTTATTTGATACAAAAACTTTTTGAAACCCATGCACGGTTTTTTTCTTTTCTTTCTTTTTCTTTTTATAACATTTATTTATTTGAAATACAGTTACAGAGAGAGGTAGAGACAGAAAGTGAGAGGTCTTCCATCCACTGGCTTACTCCCCAAATGGCTGCAAAGGTTGGAGCAGTGCTGAGCCTATCTGAAGCCAGGAGCTTCTTCTGCGTCTCCCACATGGGTGCAGGGGCTCAAGGACTTGGGCCATTGTCTACTGCTTTGCCAGGCACATTAGCAGGAAGCTGGATCAGAAGTGGGACAGCTAGAACTCGAACTAGTTCCCATATAGAATGCTGGCACTGTAGGTAGGGGCTTTAACCCACTGCACCACAGCACTGGCCCCACGATTTTTTCATCATGCACATTTTCCATAAACACTTTGGGCTGCTTCTGGCTGCAGTGGCTAGAAGTGTCTGCTCCTGTCCTCCCTGCTCCCTCCCCCAGACTGTGTCCCCCACTCAGCAGAAAGCGGGAAGGTCTAAGGGGCAGGCTATGGGGTTGTGTTGGTCGTAAGGATGAACCCCATCCAGGTTCCACCGCCACTTCCATGCGAGGAAGTCAAATGCGCAGAAGAAAGGGGGTGTGGTGGAAAGTGAGGCCACCAAAAGCGCATCTGCCATTGTGACAGATCCTCTGTCCTCTCTTGGGGACATGCTCATAAGGCTCACGACCCTGTGAGCCTGCAGTGCCAAGCTTTTATCTCAGACAGGTGTCACTGTGGTGGGTGACAGAGCAATGGGGACTGGGGACACTGAAAACAGTCTTGGCTGCCACATTGCCGGCCGCAGCTGAAACATGCGCACACCTCTCCTGAAGTATGCAGCGAGTGGAGCATCTGAGAGCCCTGACAGCCATCTCCTCTTCCTCTTCAGGAGCATGGCGAGGGCCCCAGGGCTCCCCTGACGTTCAAGCAGGACCACAGCCTAGAGACTAGGCCTGTGCGTACGCTGCTCTGGGACCTGGCCTACCGGCAGCTCAAGGCCAACGAGTGGCAGAGGCTGGCCCGGTCCTGGGACTTCACGGAGGAGCAGATCAGAGCCATCGAGCAGCAGTGGGCAGGTGAGTGTGGCGTGGCCCATGCGGGCAGGGACAGGTAAGGGTCTGTCACAGGCTCCACAGCTCTAGGAATGGGACTGTTGGCTCAGGTCCACACAGGTGACTGGGGGACCTGTGGGGAAGGGAAGTGAGATGGTGACTTCTACCAGGTCCTGTGTAGAAGGTGAATTCAGGTCCCAGACTGAATGCGCATGGGGGTGGTGAGGGTTTAGGGCAGGTGTCATTGCTGTCCCAGAGATTGTCCTGAGGTCAATGGGTCTGTTCGGTGGTCAAGAGGCTCACTGCTTCAGGAGGAATCCTTTACACCAGGTGTGGTGTTGTCAGTTGTTGTAGGGTGTGGCCCTGGGGTGTCGTGGCTAGCCTCTGAGAGACTCATGGGGTGCCACCTCAGGACCCTCTCAGGAGAGGTGTCCACACTGCGGCATCACCTCTGCAGGACGAATGAGGTCAGGGCAGTTCTGCTTTATCAGGATTGAAACAAAACCAGGAAATACCAAGTTTGCTGGGCACTGGCCGGCTAGAGTTTAAAGGCAGAACAGCCACATGGCTTGGGGCAAAGCATGGCTGTCAAGTGGGAGCAGTGGCTACTGAGATCCCACGTGGCCCTGTGGCACAGCAGACAGCATCATGTTGTGGGAGTACCTGTGGGAGCACGAGCACATGGGGCCTCGCCTGGTTACCTGTCCTCACCTGCTCGTGAGAGCCCTTCTTTAACACCTGAGCTCCTCTCCCAAGCCCCACAGCCTCGGAACCGTCACCTTGCAGATTAAGCATCGCCATGAGTTTTGGTGACAACCACATTCAGAGAACAGCAGCGCGGTGACAGTGATGTCCACAATCCAATTGCACTGTGACTCGGGGAGGCTCCTGCACTGGAGAGCTTGTGGGCTTTTGAGCAGAAGAGTGACAGGTTGATGATGGCTTTGGAGGAGAAATAGGGGCAGGCATTTGAGTGGTGCCCGCATCCCAAGTGGGAGTCCTGCCTCCTCTTCTGATTCTAGCATCCTGCTCATGTGCACCCTGGAAGGCGGCGGGTGATGGCTCAAGTGTTTCAGTCCCTGCTACCCACGTGGGGGACTTGAATTGAGTTCCTGGTTCTGGCTTCAGCTGGGCCTGGCCCTGGCTGTTGAGGGTATTTGGGGAATGAACTAGCAGATGGAGGATCTGTTTCTGTCTCTGTGCCTCTCAAAGAAAGCAAGGAATTGCAATCACAACAGGACATTCGCTCGTGGTGTTTTATCTTGGGCCTCTTGTGCTTTGCACAGGAAAGGAGAGTTTCCGTGAACATGGCCATAGGGCCCTGCTCATCTGGCTGCACGGGGCCCTGCTCACACAGCCCCACCCGGCCAAGCACCTGCATGAGACGCTGGTGCGCGCAGGCTTCCCAGAGCTGGCCGGTAAGTTCTCCACAGGCAGGAGCTTCTGCCTGGAAGCGGTGGGGACAGGTGACAGAAATGCCACCCAGAGAGCAGAGGTCCCACTGTGGGCTCATGTGGAGTATGGGGCTTGTATGGAAGGAGGCTCCAGGGACCACCGCACTCAAGTTGTAGCCGGTGGCTCTTGGTGTCGCCCCCTACTGGCTTCCTGGAGAAGCACGGGGAGAAGCAGCAGCGCTCCCTGCTCTGGCTGGTTGAGAAGTAGGTCTGAATGTCCCCTGCAGGCCGAGAGAAACGAGCAGGCCAGCATGAGGGTACTGTAAAAGCTGCTGTGACCACTGCTGGTCCCTTGGAAAACTTGGCAGTTAATCTGACGGCAAACTCTTGCACGCCAACATGCCAATACCACTGCAGGCCAAATGGAGGGTGCCTGCTGCTGCTTTCATGCAAGAGCTTATCTGCAGCTGCAGAGGTGAATGAGTGAATCGGGCCCTGACTGATAGCGTGCCAGGCAGCGGCCAGGACAAGGAGATTCCCATGAAGTTGTCATCAGCTCCCTGGGGCCTTCCCCCTGCTTCACGGGGATTCTCCCATGACAGACTCCGTCCCCCACCCCGAGGGCTGCAGGATCTGTGCGCCGAGGCGAGCCGAGGCCCTCCTCGGACTGGCTGTGCTCCCATGCTGCCAGTGCTTGCCAGGAAACAAGTAGGGCAGGAACTAAGAACATCCACTTCAGAAGGCTGTTGTGAGATTGAAGGAGGAACAGGCCTGGGACACAGTGGATGCTTAGGAAAGACCAGTGGTTAATGAACATCTCTGTTAACAACAGATAACTCTGTATTGACAATAAATGTTACTTTTTCCAGAAAAGACTCGTCAATTCAAAAATGACACTGACTCAAGCTCCAGGAAATGTGCAGTTTCTTAAGTGCCTGAAGACATGTTTACGTGTTTCCTTTTCAGTTCAGCATCTTTAAGGCTGTGTCCTCTCACAGCATGGGACGGTGGTGACAGGATGCGCTCACAGACGGAGGACACCACCAACTCCCCAACCACTCGGGTGCAGTCAGAGACGCTTCGTGGTTTTTCTTAAGGGCAGTTTGTGGTTCTTCCGTCTGTCATATGATGCGACACGTAATCTGGGAGGGTCTGAGGGTCACATTTTAGTGAGATTGGCAATGGTGCAGCACTGTTGTGTATGGAAACCCAGGGATTTTCCAAGATACAGATTTGAAGGGGGCTTTGCCACACAGTCACTGAGAGCTTCTGGGCCTGTGATCGTCAGACTCTGAGACCTTCAGCTTCCTTCCTGGAAACAGGCATGCCTCGGCGAGGGCTCCCCCAGGCCCACAGCCTGGAAATCACGCTCCGGGTCTCTGTCTTCAGCAAGATGCTGGGTTTGGAACACGATGCTGTTGGCCTTACATCACATGTATATGGAATACGCTACTTAGAATTACCAGGAGCCTACACACCAGCCTGTTTTTGTCACTTGGTGGATACTTACAGCATGAACACGCGTTGCTTTTGAAATCTGAGGTTATGAGATGGACGTGGAATCGGGACAGCGTCTCCATCAGATCACAGACATCCAAGTCTCATCACTGAAGCTTGCCGGTCTCATTTCCAACTCCAAAGCCACCAGGCAGTAATAAAATCCTGAGCAGTCTGAGCCTGGTTACTGCATCCAGTCTCTTGTTTTACAAGTCCCATGCCAACTGGCAGTGACCTGCTGAATCCTATGCATGCTTAAAACGGCTAAAAACTCATGACTCTAGGTCTTTTTTTAAAGATGTATTTATTTATTTAATTGAAAGAGAAGGGAGAGAGAGAGAATCTTCCATCTGCTGGTTCACTCCCCAAATGGCCGCAACAGCTGGGGCTGGACCAGGCCAAAGCCAGGAGCTTCTAGGTCTCCCTCATGGGTGCAGGGGCCCAAGCACTTGGGCCATCCTCTACTGCTTTCCCAGGCACATTAGCAGGGACCTGGATCGGAAGTGGAGCAGCCAGGATTTGAACCTGCGCCTATATGGGATGCCAGCACTGCTGGCGGCAGCTTAACCTGCTGAAGCACAGCACCAGCCCCCAGCTCCAAGTTTTGTAGGAAGGCAGAATGGTCTTACCCCATCTGCTGGTCAACAAGGCCAGCTTCCACTGGTCTTGCTGCACCCCCTCCCTGCCAAAACGAGTGGGCATACACTGCTACTGCGTCAGGTGCTTTACTTACCACAAATTACTGGAGCTTTAGACAGCACACACACTTCTGATCTTAAGCTTCCCACAAAGACCTTCAGTGGGCATGTACAGCCAGCTTAACCACGTGGCTTTGGTTTAGATGCTGCCAACGCTTTCTAGCCGTAGTCTAGGGTCCTCACGGAGGACAGTCCAAGACCAGCGTTGATGCATGGAGGCCTTTTCAGGAGTGCAGACCCAGGGAGGTGGGGGTGGAGGAAAGGAGTGACCCAGGGGAAGGCCACGGGCGCCGGGCTTTGACTGCCTGATTCTCCTCTGGAGGGATGGATGCTGCCTTTCAGGACCGTCCCATATCAGAGCGAGGAGGCCCTGCCTGCTGGCCAGCAAGATGTAATTGTGGGCTGAGTAGACCCAGTGGAGCCTCTGGTCTCTGTGATATAGATCGGAGTGTGGAGGGGGCATGGGGGCCTGCAGAAGCCACAAGCTGATGGCCACCACGGCAGCTGTGTCAGGCCCCTGAATGAGCGTGCCTGCGTATCTGCTCTTCAGACACTGCCTGGCACTTCTGTGCTTCAGACAGGGCCAGAGGCCTGGCCAGAAAACAGCATTTGCCCACGCACATTGATTCTCCATGTGCGGCAGCAAGAAACACTGTTTCCTGGGATAAAATCGGGGCATAGCCTAGATGACGTCCCGATGGGATGAGGCTTCAGGTGCCCCACCTGGACCTAGCCCTCCGCATAGCGCACAAACACCTGAGAAAGGGAAGCCTGGGCATAGATGAGGTTGTTGAGTTCATCTGAATTGGGAGTGGGGGCCAAGGGGACGGCTGGCCTGCATTCGCCCCCTCAGAAGCCTGCTCTGCCCTGACAATTTCTGGGCTCTTCATGTTGGCCACCACTTATTTTTGCCGAGTTGCCTGGACGAGGCTGGTGCTCATGGAGCCACGCAGCTCAATGCTGCCATCTGCAGGAGAGGCAGAGGGGGCGTCAGAAACAGACAGGAAGCTTCCGGGCTCCTGCACTACGACTTCCTGCGGGGGTCACCAGCCCTGCCTGGTTCCAAGTGCTAAGAGTCCAGGAAAGTGATGAACACACTAACGCCACTAAAGCTTTGTGACAAGATGTCAGTGTGCTCCTGCTCTTCATCTTTTAAACCTAAAATTGCCTGGTAT
This sequence comes from Sylvilagus floridanus, assembly GCA_949820135.1. Taxonomy (NCBI): domain Eukaryota; kingdom Metazoa; phylum Chordata; class Mammalia; order Lagomorpha; family Leporidae; genus Sylvilagus; species Sylvilagus floridanus. The sequence goes on from OX463246.1 coordinate 944,798, forward strand.
CTACCAGTTCTAGTTTAGTAGCTGTGTACACTGCAGCGCGGTAACACTGGGAATGCCTGTCTTCAGAAACAACGTAAACAGACAGGCTTTATAAGCCCTGATGACAGAATCTATGACAAGCTGAACGTAATAAAAAAATAGCTTGTTTTAATTTTTAAAAGTTTTACTTAATTTCTTAAATAAAAATAACATTAAAATAATTTCTACATATTGTTACAAAGGATGATGTAGCTTGAAAAAGTCTCTTGTAATTCTGGAAGCTGACCATGATGCATTTGTGATGTTCTAAGAATTCGGAAAATTAACAACCCAAGACTGCCAACCCTCAGTGAGGGCAGAGGAGTGAGCCGCTCTCCATGGCATGCGTTCCCGTCAGTCGACCACTTTGATGGACTGCACGCTGCCGAGGGAGTGGGCATGGGTGGATCTGGTCCCCAGAGACCTGGAAGCCGAGGTGCTGCTCTCGGGAGGAATGGCCCGAGGGTATTTGGCTGCAGTTGCTTGAGGAATGGTTTGCTGAAAGGAAAGAGAAGATTGCTTCAGTAATCCGTGAGATTTCGCCACCTGTGACAGAATCCAGGCTCCAGTGGATGCCAGTAAGGAGTAAAACAGAGACAAGGAGGCCATGCCCAGGAGCCCACAGCTCAGCTGCAGAGCAGGGTCCCTGGGCTCACGCACACAGCCACAGCTGCCATTCCTCACAGAGGCCAAACCAGGAACTCTGTGCACAGCAGGGGTCAGACCCACACTGGCCCCGGTTCTATCCAGCTGCCTCCTCTCTACCCTGAGGTCCAGTCTGGTTCCTGCTGCGTGCAGCTCAGTTTGAGGGGCGGGACACAAGCTGTTGTGGTCACATAAGTGGTGGTCCTCCCAGAAGCAGGATGCTCCACAGCTTCCTACCCACCAAGACCACGAGGCACAGAGAGCACCTGAGGGAGGCCTCACACAACGCCCACAGCTCAGGGCACCCTGTGGATGTGAGCAGATGCCAGCACCCTAGGCCCACCACACGCAGTCTCTGCATGTAGTATGTCCAGATGCCATGTGCACTGTGTGAGCTGCACATGTGCACTCTGCACACAGCATGTGATCCACACACGTGCTGCAGCACCCACAAGGGCATGCTGTGCACACAGTGATGATCCACACACGTGCTAAGGTACACATGTGCACTAGGCACACAGTGTGCAACCCTCACACGTGCTGCAGCACCCACAAGGGCATGCTGTGCACACAGTACATGATCCACACACGTGCTAAGGTACACATGTGCGCTAGGCACACAGTGTGCAACCCTCACACGTGCTGCAGCACCCACAAGGGCATGCTGTGCACACAGTACATGATCCACACACGTGCTAAGGTACACATGTGCACTAGGCACACAGTGTGCAACCCTCACACATGCTGCAGCACCCACAAGGGCATGCTGTGCACACAGTGATGATCCACACACGTGCTAAGGTACACATGTGCGCTAGGCACACAGTGTGCAACCCTCACACGTGCTGCAGCACCCACAAGGGCATGCTGTGCACACAGTACATGATCCACACACGTGCTAAGGTACACATATGCGCTAGGCACACAGTGTGCAACCCTCACACGTGCTGCAGCACCCACAAGGGCATGCTGTGCACACAGTACATGATCCACACACGTGCTAAGGTACACATGTGCGCTAGGCACACAGTGTGCAACCCTCACACATGCTGCAGCACCCACAAGGGCATGCTGTGCACACAGTACATGATCCACACACGTGCTAAGGTACACATGTGCGCTAGGCACACAGTGTGCAACCCTCACACGTGCTGCAGCACCCACAAGGGCATGCTGTGCACACAGTACATGATCCACACACGTGCTAAGGTACACATGTGCGCTAGGCACACAGTGTGCAACCCTCACACGTGCTGCAGCACCCACAAGGGCATGCTGTGCACACAGTACATGATCCACACACGTGCTAAGGTACACATGTGCACTAGGCACACAGTGTGCAACCCTCACACATGCTGCAGCACCCACAAGGGCATGCTGTGCACACAGTGATGATCCACACACGTGCTAAGGTACACATGTGCGCTAGGCACACAGTGTGCAACCCTCACACGTGCTGCAGCACCCACAAGGGCATGCTGTGCACACAGTACATGATCCACACACGTGCTAAGGTACACATATGCGCTAGGCACACAGTGTGCAACCCTCACACGTGCTGCAGCACCCACAAGGGCATGCTGTGCACACAGTACATGATCCACACACGTGCTAAGGTACACATGTGCGCTAGGCACACAGTGTGCAACCCTCACACGTGCTGCAGCACCCACAAGGGCATGCTGTGCACACAGTACATGATCCACACACGTGCTAAGGTACACATGTGCGCTAGGCACACAGTGTGCAACCCTCACACGTGCTGCAGCACCCACAAGGGCATGCTGTGCACACAGTACATGATCCACACACGTGCTAAGGTACACATGTGCACTAGGCACACAGTGTGCGACCCTCACACTTGCTGCAGCACCCACAAGGGCATGCTGTGCACACAGTACATGATCCACACACGTGCTAAGGTACACATGTGCACTAGGCACACAGTGTGCGACCCTCACACGTGCTGCAGCACCCACAAGGGCATGCTGTGCACACAGTGATAATCCACACACGTGCTAAGGTACACATGTGCGCTAGGCACACAGTGTGCAACCCTCACACGTGCTGCAGCACCCACAAGGGCATGCTGTGCACACAGTACATGATCCACACACGTGCTAAGGTACACATGTGCACTAGACACACAGTGTGCGACCCTCACACTTGCTGCAGCACCCACAAGGGCATGCTGTGCACACAGTACATGATCCACACACGTGCTAAGGTACACATGTGCACTAGGCACACAGTGTGCGACCCTCACACGTGCTGCAGCACCCACAAGGGCATGCTGTGCACACAGTACATGATCCACACACGTGCTAAGGTACACATGTGCACTAGGCACACAGTGTGCGACCCTCACACGTGCTGCAGCACCCACAAGGGCATGCTGTGCACACAGTGATAATCCACACACGTGCTAAGGTACACATGTGCGCTAGGCACACAGTGTGCAACCCTCACACATGCTGCAGCACCCACAAGGGCATGCTGTGCACACAGTACATGATCCACACATGTGCTAAGGTACACATGTGCACTAGGCACACAGTGTGCAACCCTCACACTTGCTGCAGCACCCACAAGGGCATGCTGTGCACACAGTGATGATCCACACACGTGCTAAGGTACACATGTGCGCTAGGCACACAGTGTGCAACCCTCACACGTGCTGCAGCACCCACAAGGGCATGCTGTGCACACAGTGATGATCCACACACGTGCTAAGGTACACATGTACGCTAGGCACACAGCTTGAGACCCCACTTGTGCTGTGGGCCTGTTCCACCTGAGGCAGCTTCTTCTTAGGAGCAGCAGGGGTGATTTCCACCGAGGTATTCAACTCAGAAAAGTCATCTTTAAAATACTTTCAGAAAAATTATATATCTTCTGTCAAATCATTCACAGTAAATAGCTCAAAAACCAAGAAGCAGTTTTTCTTAAAAAAAGAAACCTTAAAAACAATAGGTTTGCCTTTCTGATCTGCCTTACTAAAATCTCTTCCATACATACGTGTCTGTACATAAGTACCTGTATGTGATTACACACGGGGACACTTGCAGCTGGTATGAAACTTGGACAACACTCCTCTGACCTCCCCAGAGCCCAAGCTCTTAGCAGGAAGGACAAGAGGAACAGCAGGGAGACTCAGTGCAGCCATCTACAGAACACAGCAGAGCACGCACTGCCCAGCCAGCGGGCAGGGGGCAGGATGCATGTGCGTGCCAAGTGAGCCTGGTGTATCAGTGAGGTAACACAGTACAGAGGACTGCAGCTATGTCCATCACAGCACCCCAACAGGGGAGAACAGGAAGCAGTTGGCATCTGAGGTACACACCAACACAGAGACAGCCAGCGGCTCCCTACAGCACACACTGAATATGTAGGGTGCAGGCCACGAGATAAACTTTGTAACGGTTGATTTTCTTCTGTAAAGCATGAATTCCTGTCATCTCTACAGAAGTAAGTGCTGTAAAGGTTAAAAGTAAACGTGATGCTCTTTGTGCCTTATGTATCTACAGTTCTGATTTCTATTTTTTTCAGCACATAAAATGTGAATAGGTAGGAAGATTGTCCATCTGTTTGTTTATTTGAGAGGCAGAGACAGTGCATTCAGGCGAGCTCTGCTATCTACCAGTTCACTCTCCAAATGCGGACAATGCCTGGGGCTGAGCAGCACTGCAGCCGGGAGCAGGGAGCTGCATGGGGGTCTCCCATATGGGTGGCAGAGACCCAGTGACTTGAGCCAGGGTGCATCAGCAGGAAGCTGGAATCGGGGCCTGGGACAGGTGGGACTTGAACCCAGGCACTGTGGATCTAACTGCTATGCAAATGCCTGCCTTGGGCTCTGTTCTTGTAACTCTTTTCAATGTACCTGTTACAGAAAATCCTGACCCGCAGGCTGCTATGCTAACAGATACTCCCCGTATCCTTTCCTATTGACTGCATGCAGTCTGCTTGAGGCTTTGGGCTGACAAGTGTCTTCACACATCTTAATTTTCACATTCCCTCCTTTATCCTAAATCCTGAAAACAACCCTGGGGCCAAGTACTCTTACAGATCCCTGTCACAGAAGAACATTATCTGACGCGTGGATGTCATGGAGGCAATGAGTATCCACACTGAGGCATTCGTGGCTTTAGTCTGCTTATTTCTGCAAATCGCCCGTACCTTCCTTTGTATTACATGAATTTTTACAACCTGGATTTTTTTCAAACCTGAAATATGTTGACAATTGCAATGAAGGAAGAGAAAAAAATGTTTTAAAAAAAGAACAAAAGTTAAAAACTATAAATGCAGGGAATCTTTTTGGTAATCTGATATCTAGTGTGAACATGTGGATACAGTTTTCTTTTTTCAATCAATAAAAATTGCTGTGGTGTAGTGGGTAGAGCCACCGCTGTCTGTGACATCGGCGTCCCATATGGGCACTGTTTTGTGTCCTGGCTGCTCTACTTCTGATAAGGCTCTCTGCTAACATGCCTGGGAAAGCAGTGGAGATGGCCAAGTACTCCCCCACCCCGCTTTGCTCCTTCCCTTTCTCTTTTTAATTCTGACTTTTAAAAATAAAAATAAATCTTAAAAAAAAAAAAAGTAAAAACATCACTGACATGTCTTACCCTCTGGTCACCGACACACTAGATTCCTTCTGTAACTGATATCTTTTATACTGTCTGGAAGAAACGTTTTTGAAACTGATTTCCTACCAGAGGAAACAGATTACAGCAGATTTGATCACCGTGCGCCAGAGCAGAAAGACTCAAACTGTAACAGCAGAACACTGACTCCAGATGTCACCAGACCGTCCGTCTGAACTGTCAGGAAGAATGGCCGTCCCCCATGCCTTACCACTGTGACTGGGTGGTGCTTCTCCACGACCACGGAGCTCACGGGCGGAGAAACACCCATGATAGCTAAGCTGCTGTTGACTCTGTTCTTGGAGGCGAAGTCACACTTCCCCGTGATCCGGGCCGTGATCGTCCTCCCTGCCTTCTGCTGTGCGGAAGTTACGACTCTCGGCACGTACTGAAAAACAAAAACAATCCTGTTGGTAGAGATTCACGCAAAAGGCCTATGACTTTCAGCTCCAGACTCATGAAGAAAATACACAGGACTTAAAAAAATCATTCCATATTCAACCATCTTTAACATGAAAAACAGAAACCTACAAGGAGACAAGAAGCAAAACATGAAGCCAAACACCACGAAACAGCCCTTCAACTCTGGTTTGCCAGCTGTTAAGAGACGTTAGGAAGTGTTTTTATAAAAGCTCGGACTCTCAGGAGGCTGAAAGGACTGGGGGCGAGGCCTGTGCACTCCCCACCCATCACCCATTCCCGGCAGCGACTGCCTCTTTGTCATGACCGTCTGGCTGACATCAGACCAGGAGCAGACACAGACGTGACGCGTGTAGGATCAGTGTGGCAGTCCCATGTGTGCACCCTGGGAGCCAGCACAGACTCTTCCATGTCCACAAAGACCCGCCTCCTTCCTGCACCTCTGGCGGCCACCAGTCTGTCTTATCTACCCTGTGGCCCACGGCATGATTAGCATCATCATTACATGTATGCTTTGCCTTTTCCTTCTCACTTGATTAATAAACTTTTTAACATAAAGGAGCACAGAAACCTGCTATAATATATATATAATTTTTAAGATTAATTTATTTATTTGAAAGGAAGAGCAACAGAGACATAGAGATCCTCCATGGTTCACTCCCCAAACGTTAAGGCTGGGCCAAGCTGAAACCACGAGCCAGGAACTGCATCCTGGTCTCCCAGGTGGGTAGCAGGGATCCAAGTACTTGAGTCATCACCTTCTCCTCCTGGTCCATCAGCAGGAAACTATAGGAGGCAGAAGTGGGACTTGATCCCAGGCACTCCAGTATGGAATTTCTGCTCTCTGCTGGATGATGCTCCACGAAGGCTGTGTCCTCCTCACTGTCAGCTACGCACTGCTCATGTGACTCCAGGCAGATCCCACTGACTCCATCTGTGGGGCGCTAATATTTCACATTTACATCCCACTTTGTCCACTGTGCTTTAACTATTTCCAAACACTGAAAGGATATTGCTTTTAAAATGTTAACAGGTCCTGATCAATAAATCATATCTGTTAGTATAGATTTTCCTATTTCATTTTTATTTCTTAATGTATATAAATTTTAAAAATTGAAGTTAATCCTGCCATTAATTCCTTTTAACCTTCATAATTAAACCTAAAGAACCTGCTCTGGACAGCTTTGGTTAGCTTATTGTGACATCTGAAATTTCAATGTGAATGAAAATGAATCAAATTCATTCTTGTCTGAAAGCACTGACAGCTGCCAGTCATTCCCCGACAGCTGCCAGTGGCCACATGAGCAGTGTGTCTGTCCCACTACAGACGTGTGTGTGGATGGAGTTCCTGGTTCCTGGCTTTAACCTGGCCCAGCCCTGGCTGTTTTGGCCATTTGGGCAGTGAGTCAGTAGATGGAAGCTCTGTCCTGTATCTCCCTCTGTCACTCTGCCTTTCAAAGAAATAAATCTTAAAATAAAAATCTCCAGTGATGGAATTATTTAACAAAAAATTTAGTGGCAAAATGGCCGGTGAGCAACCTCATTCACCTCTTCCCAGCACACCCAGGTCCCGTAGCAGTGTATGCAGCTGTCCTGGTGTGGTCACGGTGCATACGCAGAATGAATGACGACCCAGAAATTCAAATGAACACTCAATGTGCCATATGTACACAAGACCATATGACAGGATCACGGTTCAAATGTGAACTGTTTGTCATGGAAGACCAACACAGCTCAACAGATGTCAGGGCTGGGTTTCAGAGTCTCCTTTCTTTTTTTGTTTTGTTTTGAAAGGCAGAGTTACAGAAAGAGAAGGGGGGGGGTGATGGGGGAGAGTGGGGGAGAGGGAGGGGACTGCACTGGGGAAGCCGCACACACGCTGTTCTGCAAGTCTCCCCACGCTCTCTAGTACCAGCTCCGTGACTCAGGGAAGTCTCTTCTTACCTTCATTCTGCTTATGAATTAAAAGTTAAAGCGTGGGCCGGTGCCGTGGCTCACTAGGCTAATCCTCCACCTGCAGCACTGGCACTCCAGGTTCTAGTGCCGGTTGCTCCTCTTCCAGTCCAGCTCTCTGCTGTGGCCTGGGAGTGCAGTGGAGGATGGCCCAAGTGCTTGGGCCCTGCACCCATATGGGAGAACTGGCTCCTGGCTTCGGATCGGCACAGCGCCGGCTGTATCGGCCATTTGGGGGGGGGAAGGAACCAACGGAAGGAAGACTTTTCTCTCTGTCTCTCTCTCACTAACTCTGCCTGTCAAAAAAATTTACTTGAAAGGCAGAGTGACAGAGAGTGAGTGGGGTAGAGAGAGAGAGAGAGAGGGAAGGAGGGAGAGAGAGGAGGAGAGACAGAGGTAGCTTTCATCTGGTGGTTCACTCTCCAAATGGCCTCAATAGCTGGTACTAGGCCAGGCAAAACCAGGAGCCAGGAACTCTATCCTGGTCTCCCCTGTGGGTGCAGGGGCCCAAGGACTCAGGCTATCCTCTGCTGTTTTCCCAGGTACATTAGTAGGCAGCTGGATCAGAAGTGGATTAACCAGGACTCAAACAGGCACTTCAGTACAGGATATGGGCACAGCAGGTGCCAGGTGAACCTGCCTCGCCACAATGCCAGCCCCCAAATGGTATTTTTACTTTCACTACTGTGGTAGCACTTCTGGATATATTTTTCATTCTCAATATTTAGCCACTTTGCGTATTAAATATCTGCGGCTTGGCCTAAATACCATGCACTTTTTCTGCATAGAAAAATAAGTACTGCGTCCAAAATAGCCACTTCACAAGCAAGTTTCTTAACCTTCGCATAACGTGGCACTTGCATCGACTGTACCTCTTCTGGCGCGGTGGCAGCGGCCGGTCCTGGGCCAAGAACAGAAACGGGGACGTAGGCAGAGGATGTGGAAGCAGCCCCAGCAGAAGTTGTGGAAACAGCAGAGGGGATGGCAGCGATGCTGGTAGCTCCAGCCACTGCCCCTGCGGGGGACAGCAGCAGGGGCAGTGTCACCGTGGAGGGCGTCGGTGGGGCCGAGGGGTCCAGGTGGGTGGAATGCTCCTTTCCTGGAGCGCCAGGTCCGTACTCCTCCTTTCTGTTACTGGTGCAGTCTGTTCCTGCAGAACACAGGTCAACCCCGTTACAGTCCTCCACGAGGAGCGGCTGGAACTCTCCAGCAAAGGCTGACGCGACCCGAACACACACAGGTGTGTGTGCCACACGGAATCCAAGACCCAGTGCGTGCGGTCTGTCAGCAGCGAGCCCTGTAGGGCTAACCAGAGAGGCACTCATGGGAGTTAAGCGTGGCCACACCGCTGTCAGCAGCACACGGGGCCTTTTCCTTGTCACCTGGCAACCTTAAACACAGCCTAGGATTCAGTTAGGACCACCTTCTGGAAGTCCACCAACCCCTGCACTCCCATCTATTGCTCCCATCCTAAAAACAAAGAGGTATTTAATTTCTCAACTTTTCTGCAAATAATAAATCAGTAAAGTGAAAATCTTCACTTTTGGTACTGTAAGAGCAGTGCACTCCTAGAGGCAGGTAACAAGCCATGCCTGAGGATATATGTTTATACCTAACTGCCTGGGGTGTCCCTCACGTGGGGACAGACTGCAAGGTGTCTCCTAACTTTAGTGCACTTCCCCCGAGAATTAGAATGTGGTCAGTTTCCACCGGGTTGGTATCTGTGTGGTCCAAAGAAAAGGTGTTGGCCGGCGCCGTGGCTCAACAGGCTAATCCTCCGCCTTGCGGCGCCGGCACACCGGGTTCAAGTCCCAGTTGGGGCGCCAGATTCTGTCCCAGTTGCCCCTCTTCCAGGCCAGCCCTCTGCTGTGGCCCAGGAGTGCAGTGGAGGATGGCTCAGGTGCTTGGGCCCTGCACCCCATGGGAGACCAGGAAAAAGCACCTAGCACCTGGCTCCTGCCATCGGATGAGCGCGGTGCGCCGGCCGCGGCGGCCATTGGAGGGTGAACCAACGGCAAAGGAAGACCTTTCTCTCTGTCTGTCTCACTGTCCACTCTGCCTGTCAAAAAAAAAAAAAAAAAAAAAAAAAAGGTGTTGTTTGGGCTGTTGAGCCCGAGGGATGTTCCAGGTCACCGAGCGGTGGGCATGGTGCAAGTTCTGTTTCAGTGGTTTTCTGTGTTGCTGTCTTTCCATCCAAAAACTTGGGCTCCTGCCTACGTCCTTTTCCTAGAATACACATAAAACAGGCAGAGGACTCGCTGCCATAGTAATCAGCCTTAGCAGTGGCCACAAGGCCTAGATTCTTTGAAACCCTCTGAAGGAAAGGGATTAATTCAGTATTAAAAAACTTAATTTTAAAACAGAACACACACTCTGAGCGTTAGCATGTTTTTGAGACTGTTGCGTCTGGGTGGGTGTCAGCCTAGAAGATGGCAGCCCCTGCTGAGGCGGGCTGACTGTGCAGGTCCTGCCTCTCGGGTGCTGCCACTTAAAATAAGCCCTGTGTTTCTAGAATTTACTTATTGTTCTTTATTATTTTTGAACTGCTGTGTGACACAAAGAGGGAGGGAGAGAGAGAGAGAGAGAGAGGGAGAGACATTGATTGATTTTCCTTCTGCTGGTTCACTCCCCAAATCCCTGTACCAGCCAGGGCTGGGCCAGGCCAAAACAGGAGCCTAGAACTCCTCCTGGGTCTCCTACGTGGGTGGCAACGGCCCGAGGACTGGAGCCTCTGCTCCCAGGGTGCGCATTAGCAGAAAGCTGATTTGGGAGCGGAGGCAGGACCGGACCCAGGCACACCATCCAGGAGGCAAAGAGACTCCACCTGCTGGCCACATGCTTGCTCCTCTTCATTTTTAGGGTAAGTTTCTCAGTTGAAAAGCATTTTTCTACTGTACCTAAAATTGCTTTAAAAATTGGCAGGCATCATTTTAAAAGCCAATTTTATTGTCATGTTTTGCCTTCTTCTTAAAAGGCTCTAATTTACAATCTAGAAGATAAGAATACTGTACAATATGAGATAGATTACCAACCACAAGCAACGCAGAATCAGGATAAACAAAAAGTTCAAACATTTGTTTTGTTCTAACAAATGCATTATGAGCCTTGCATTATTAAAACTGCATTATAAAAAAACAATTGTTTTGAGGGAACAAAGGGGAAAGGAGCCAATTTTTTCTTAGAGAATTAAAAGCAATTTTAGAGGGGCTGCCGCTGTGGTGTAGTAGGCTAAGCCTCCACCTTTGGCACCACATCCCGTGCTGGTTCTTGTCCTAGATGCTCCTCTTCTGATCCAGCTCTCTGCTATGGCCTGGGAAACAGCAGAAGATGGCCCAAGTGCTTGGGCCCCTGCACCCGCATGGGAGTCCTGGAAGAAGCCCCTGGCTTCTGGCTTCAGGTCGGCCCAGCTCTGGCTGTTGTGGCCATTTGGGAACAGCGGTTGGAAGACCTCTCTCTCTGTCTCGCCCTCTCTCTGTCTGTAACTCTGCCTCTCAAATAAATAAATGAAAGCTTTAAGAAAAAAAAATAAAAATCAATTTCCAAAAGAGCTATTATCAAGTTATCAATAATCTGAGTGTCACAGCAAATCCAGTATTGAGTCCCACTGAACTCTGCCCACCCCAGGCAGGGTGTTTCCTTTGTGCACTGAGCACCCCTGCTGTGATGAGCAGTGAACTGGCCACTCAGAACCTGCGCCCCCTGCAGGTGCCAGCCAACCCAGCAGTGAGAGGCACCACCAGAGAACACCCGTGTCCTGTCAGACTTCTGCCTACGGCAGGCATAACAGATAGTAAAATTATGAGAAATCACTTTGTCATCCAACCTAAGCAGTTTTAATAGTAAGAATAAAATTTTCAAACTTTGTCTTGCAAAGAGATAATCAAATTCCTCAAGTCGGCACTATTCCACCTCAGGGGGATAACTTTTCCTTCAGCACTGACACGCACGCAGCAGACTGTTCTGTGGGACAGGTCAAGCACGCTTCTGGGCTGTGGTGGGTCTGTGACTCTGAGTTCTGACTGGCACAGGGGCCACTACGCACTGCCACCCTCCACACGTGTGATTTAAGTGTGTGTCGATGCCTTACAGCAAGGGCTTGAGAAGCCCACGGGAGTCCCTGTCTGTACTCAGATCACGTTAGTAGTGTTACAAATGAGACCGTGCCACTGACGACTAGCGCAGGAGTCCCTCACGGGACTGACTATAAGGGGGCATCACGTAATGTGTAGCGCTGGTCTGCAACGTGGGGGGCCGACTTAGCTAAGACTAACACCTCTGCTTCACTGGGCATCTCACAGTAAAACACCTGGGTCCCAAAGCAGCCAGAGAAGCTTCCGCCACCCTCCTGGCTCAGAGATGGCCAAGGCCAGGGAGGACACTGTCCCTGCTGTGCGCTGGTGGCAGAGGGTTCCAGGCCCCGCTTTTCTGACATATGAATGAAACCACAAATCGTACACTCAGACCTCACACGACACATGGGCTGCCTTGGAAATGAAATGACTTCACTTGACTTCTACATGGATCTCTTCGCATGTTCATTCAAAATTAATGTAGTGCAGGCTCTCTTAATTGGAAGAAAAACAATTTTTTAAAATAGCAAATTATAACAAGATCAGATATATTTGATCAACAAAAGGAATTTGGTCACTAAGGAAAACACAAAAATAGAAATTTTATACTAAGGGCACTGTCATTACTGTTAGACAAGACTTACACAGTGTTGTACATGGAAAGCGCACTTCAACATCTACGTCAGTTAAGAGCTGACAGGCTGCTGGATCACACCTAGGATGGCAATAACCATCACTGAGCTAACCTCCACGGCAGACTTCAAGCTGGATGAGACACTGTGAAACTAATCCTTTCCAGGCCTCGAGGAGAAAACCCACGCCAAGCCTGGGAGCTGCAGAGCTCAGTTCTCCCAGGTCCTCTTCTGCACTCAGGCAGGGTCCCACGAGGTACCAACCTGCATCGCCTCTGCTCTGAAATATGGTCATGGCCTCGAGGTTTAGCGCGCACACCCCCCTCATGAAGGCTTTCTTCATGGAGTCTTCAAAGTGCTCCTTTTCCTGCTGCATTCTCTGAATCTCAGCTTTCGCGTTTTCCAAAGCTCCAGATAACTAGAACAAGGAAATAAGAAAATTAAATAAAAGGAAAAGATCTGAGACACCAGGAAGAAATCTGTTAAGACAAGTGCATTAGCAGGGAGCTGGATCAGCAGTGGAGTAGCTGGGACTTGAACTGGACTGGAGCCTGGAGGGATGCTGGCATCGCGAGCGAGAACCTGCTGTCCCACATGCCGGCCTCACCTTCCATCAACAAACTGTCTTCGTGTTTTTAACAGTCCCTTTGAAGTCTGCTGCAATGTTTGGAATGTCCTGCCCTGAACTAACTGGAATAGTAGAACTGTAGCTGTGGGTTGCGGATGCCCTTCTCCTTAAAAAGTAACTAAGTGCCTGCAATCCGAGCCACTTTCAAAAAGTCCATGCTTTCCACAGCCCAACTGTGCAGGGACACGAGGCATGAGACGCCTTTTCTCCGATCAGACCTGAAGGGACTGCATTTTCTGTATGTCCTTTGAATTGCAGAAAGTCATTTGTAGGATGAAATTTATTCTTAGCAGTAAGAGAAGTTAGTGCTATAATGCTAAAAGTTCTTAATATTTCATATGCTACAGGAGGGCTGCTGCATTCTTCATAAGTTCTTCATGTGTTCTATTTCATTTTGGATTACAAATGTTTTCCCACAAAACCACTTTATTATTAAAAGTCAATGGGGGCCGGTGCCACGGCTCACTAGGCTAATTCTCCACCTGCGGTGCCTGCACCATGGGTTCTAGTCCCGGTTGGGGTGCCGGATTCTGTCCCGTTTGCTCCTCTTCCCGTCCAGCTCTCTGCTGTGGCCTGAAAGTGCAGTGGAGGATGGCCCAAGTCCTTGGGCCCTGCACCTGCATGGGAGACCAGGAGGAAGCACCTGGCTCCAGGCTTCAGATGGGCACAGTTGCTAGCCGTAGCGGCCATTTGGGGAGTGACCCAACGGAAAAGGAAGACCTTTCTCTCTGTCTCTCTGTATCACTGCTAACTCTGCCTGTCAAAAAAATAAAAAATTTAAAAATTTAAAAAGTCAATGGGAAAATAATTCCAGTTTATACAGTTGCTTAACAGTAAATCTTATGAGTGTAGTTTAGGGGCCACTGCTGTGGTTTAGCAAATTAAGCCACCGCCTGCAACGCTGGCATCCCATATGGACACAGGTTTGAGTCCCAGCTGCTCCACTTCTGACTGAGCTCCCTGCTAATGTGCCTGGGAAAGCAGCAGAGGATGGTGCAAGTGCTTGGGTCCCCGCACCCATGCGGGAGACCTGGAAGAAGCTCCTGCTCCTGGCTTTGGTCTGGTCCAGTCCCAGCTGTTACAGCCACCTCAGGAGTGAACCAATGGATGGAAGACCCCACTCTCTCTGCCTTTCTCTCTCTATGTAACTTGCCTTCAAATACATAAATAAATCTTTAAACAAACAAAGGGAACGCAGTTTATTTACGTTATCCCAAAAATAAGCATTTTGTTTTGGTCTTTGTTTTTGGCCATATAAAAACCAAAGATGACGACTGAATATAAACCATAGTGAGTCTACTCTTTTAAAAAAATTGTTTCAACAGGAAATGAACACTCAGAAAAGTGTACCATCGCAATTTTGGCTTCATAATCATTGGAGATCTGGACACAGACTTCCTCTGCTCTTGCTTGGCAAGCTCGCTCCACCACGTCTCTCCACTGCTTCTGCACCACGCAGCGCCAGCCCCGCCACACCTTCTTCAGCAGGTTTCTCTGGAAGTACTGGTCGGCTAACTTGCCTTCATAGACCTAAGGGAGAGCAGCACATGCGTCACCAGCACGGTGGCCTGGTCAGCGAGTGGGCAGGAACAACACACGACCCGTCCGTCCACGTAAGTGCACACACATGACCGTTTAACCCCGGGCCATCTCGGTGTTCCCTTCTGCACATGCAAGAACAGGCTCGGAGAGGGTGACCGGCAGGTCTGTGTCACGCAGGCTAGGGTCTGTGTCTGATGCTAGAGCCGACTTCTTTCTTACCACCCCATTGCTTTATGCAACTAATCCAACTGGGGGAAAGCAAGCAAGCAAATAGAAAACCAGTCACTTGCCAGCTGCCACTTCAGCTGTGGACCACATGACTCCTGAGCTGAGGGGAGTGCCCTGGCTGAGCAGGGGCAATCTAACCCAGCCCTGGCTGTCCTGAGCGGGACCGCATCCTCGCAGGAAGCGGTGTTGTTTTTCCTGTATTGAAAGAACTCAAATTCTTCGGAAGAGGTAGTTTCAATTATTGACTTCCTTAAGTTTGCCCAAAGTGTTGGCAGCACCAAGTATTTTGAAGTCACCAACAAGTAACTTTCCAGATAAGGCCTAAGTACTCATTTCAATGTGATTAATGTGGATCTGATTGACTGGGATTAATAAAACAATGTCAACACTAGGACGTATTCTCAAAGGAAAAGCTCTGTTTCATGCTAAGAGCTTTCTCCCAAAACACTTGCACACTAAATGCACAGAGACTGCCCATGGGTTCCATGAGCCACATGGACAGTATCTTGTCTTCTGTCACCCACAGGGCTCCCTCTTCTGCTCTCAGGTTTAAATTGTATGCTAAACACTAGGGATCACTTAAAGCTGTACACGCATGACTCCCTTCGCGTCTCATTCTAAGAATATACAACAAACACTTGTATAGTTTTTTATGTATAAATATGGTAAAGCCTATGATACATTAAGGTAACAGATTCTTCCAGGTCAAATCTGTTATAAGGGCTCTGTGATGCCTCTGTGCCTCAGGCAAAACCCTCACGCTTACTATGGAACAGTACACGATACAGCTATTGTAATACAGATTTGTGTCCACGAAATCTCAGAGCTCTACGAAAATCGAACTCCTCTGAAAGAAGAGCAGCATTAATACACAGTTCGTTCCGGCTGATGAGAGGCCAATCCTTGTCTGATGTCACTAAGAGCTCTCGTGAGGCCCCTCCAGCTAGCCCGCCCGTGTCCTCTCTGGACACTTACGTCCTGCCTGGACTTGACATGCCCAATGCGCCAGTGGAAGAAGGTTCTCATCAGCTCGATGCGCTCCTTTTGCTTGCCCACAGCGTGCGACAAGCTAGAAATCACCTGTCAACAACAATTGTTCCGATTAACTTGACAGTACAACGGCAGCAGTTGACAAAGGGATTTTCTCGTCATCAAAAAAGCATGTTGCAAAGAACGGCTAAGGGTCAGTCCTCTCATCATCCAGGTAACCTCTTTTTTTTTTTTTTAAATTTGACATAGAGTTAGACAGAGAGAGAGAGAGAGAGAGAGACAGAGAGAAAGGTCTTCCTTCTGTTGGTTCACTTCTCAAATGGTTGCTACGGCCAGCATGCTGTGCCAATCCGAAGCCAGGAGCCAGGTGCTTCTCCTGGTCTCCCATGGGGTGCAGGGCCCAAGCGCTTGGGCCATCCTCCACTGCCTTCCCGGGCCACAGCAGAGAGCTGGACCGGAAGAGGAGAAACTAGGACTAGAACCCAGTGCCCATATGGGATGCCAGTGCCGCAGGCGGAGGATTAACCAAATGAGCCACGGCACTGGCCCCACCTCTTTTTTTTTAAAAAGACCAAAAAACTTCCCCTGATGGGCCCACTAAATCTCCACGCTCACTGTGTACAGCCTGCTAACGGCCACCACGCACTCAGTACAGCTGCCGGCAGTTCAGGAAGCACAACGCATGAGCAAATCGGCTGCAGACACCGTCTGTTCCCCAGACTTGTGGGCAGGGCCAGGGTTCAAGCCTTTTCCTGCCCCCACTGTGGCCCTGCCTCCAGGAGACCCTCAGGAACTGCCTACTGACTTTCTGAACTCCACGAGTTCATTTTATTTGCTATACTCTTTTCAACACTACTCTCATCTGTAAAACAAAATCCATAAAGGATTTTAAATCTTAATGTTCTCTCTTACCAAGGGCTGATCAACAGAAATTTGTGACTAAAAATGGCCACATTCAAGATTCCTGGTTAGCGTGACACACCTACCAGGAGACACTTACTCCTGTTCTTTAAGTAACTTTCTGAAGAGGACAGGGCACAGTTCAAAGATGCTGGTGACAGTCTGTTAGAAGAAACTGGCTGGGGGCTGGCCCTGTGGTGTAGTGGGCTAAGCCTCTGCCTGCAGTGCCACCATCCCATATGGGCACCAATTTGTATCCTGGTCACTCCTCTTCCGATCCAGCTTTCTGCTAAGGCCTGGGAATACAGTGGAAGATGGCCTAAGTCCTTAGGCCCCTGCACCCACATGGGAGACCCAGAAGAAGCTCCTGGCTTCGGATCAGCACAGCTGTGGCTTCTGTGGCCATTTGGAGAGTGAAATCAGCAGATGGAAGACCTCTCTCTCTCATCTCTCTCTCTCTGTAACTCTGCCTCTCAAATAAATAAATAAAACCTTAAAACACACACACATGCACACACACACACACACACACACACACACACACACACTGGCTGGATTCTGTTTTTTCTAAGACACTGGCTAGGTTCTATTTCTTCTAAGAAACTGGCCACATACTACTGCAAGACACTGGTTGCGTTCTGCTGAAAGACATTGGCTATCTGTTTCTCAACCCAGATGACAATACATGGTTGTCTTACTTTTTGCAAACTGAAAACCTGATATGTACATTTTTTATGTGATACTTCAAAATTAAAAAAAAACACTTCAAAATATATAAAAATCTTAAGTTTTGAGGGTAATGAAGAAAATGACACAGCAGCCGCTGCCTCAAGAAAGCAAATCAGATAAAATGCCCAATTACGAGTCTATAAAGCTGAAGGAGGGTGTAGGAGGTGACAATGGCTTATTAGTCACTGGGGCTGCTTCTGCTCCCCCAGCCCTCTGATCACAGGCACCCTGCTGTCCTGACCATGTGCCGCTCAACCACTGCCTTTGTCAAGGTGCTGTCAGGAGGAAAAACAGCACAGGTCTGAACATCACACTCCAGTTCTTAGGAGGCCAACATAAAATAAAATAAAAGGTATTTCCTGAGTATATCAATAAAATGAACACTCATGTATTACAGGTACAATCTGAGATACTTAAAATGACCTCTGAGAGGATGATTTAAAATGTGGGTAACATTGGTACCTTGGTGTTCCGTCAAGGGCAGTTTGGGAAAAAAAAAAAGATTCCTAAAAAAATGAGACTATAAGAGCCAGTGACATCACACCACTCAACACCTACAATACCAGGGTCAGTGACATCACACTGCTCAACACCTACAACACCAGGGTCAGTGACATCACACCACTCAACACCTACAATACCAGGGTCAGTGACATCACACTGCTCAACACCTACAACACCAGGGTCAGTGACATCACATCACTCTACACCCAGACTGCCGGGGTCAGTGACATCACACCACTCAACACCCAGACTGCCGGGGTCAGCGACATCACACCGCTCAACACCCAGACTGCCAGGGTCAGTGACATCACACCGCTCAACATCCAGACTGCCAGGGTCAGTGACATTACATTGCTCAACACTCAGACTGCAGGGTGAGTGACATCACACTGCTCAACATCTACAACACCAGGGTCAGTGACATCACATCACTCTACACCCAGACTGCCAGGGTCAGTGACATCACACCGCTCAACACCCAGACTGCCGGGGTCAGTGACATCACACCGCTCAACAACCAGACTGCCAGGGTCAGTGACATTACATTGCTCAACACTCAGACTGCCAGGGTGAGTGACATCACACCGCTCAACACCTACAACACTGGAGTCAGTGACATCACACTGCTTAATACCTACAACACCAGGGTCAGTGACATCACACCGCTCAACACCTAGACTGCCGGGGTGAGTGACATCACACCGCTCAACACCTACAACATTGGAGTCAGTGACATCACACTGCTTAACACCTACAACACCAGGGTCAGTGACATCACACCGCTCAACACCTATAACACCAGGGTCAGTGACATCACACTGCTTGTCAGCCAGGTAAACAATCCTTTGGCCATGTCTGCACTGTTCCATCAGTTTTTGAAAGGATTCTTCCTTTGGTCTCTTGTGAGCTGAATAAACCATTTGTTCCTGGGATTCAGTATCTAGCAAGACAGTTGGTGAATCTCAGTTAGAAAGAAAGAGACCTCATCTTTCCTCCCGAGGGAGATTTCAAAGGCTCTGTGCAGCTCCTTCAGGTCGCTGATCTGGTCGTTCAGTTGTTTCAAATGGGCTGCATGCTTTTCTTTTTCCTTTTTCATTTCCATTCGGTGCCAGTCGATAAAATTAAGTCTCCATTTACTCAGTTCAGAAATGATGTTTGTCTGAAAAACAAATATGCTGCCAACTAAATGGCTGGTTTGTTAACACCTCTTACAACTCCAAGAAGGCTAAGAAACACTAAACAGTTCTGGAATGAGCACTCAACACAGGAGTGGTAAAGACTCGCAGGCACTAACTGGCCCTCCACCACGCCAGGGCCATGACTGTTCCCTGTGTTACAGTGCTCTGTATGAAACCTTGTCGGCATTAACTGGCCCACCACCACGCCAGGGCCATGACTATCCCTGTGTTAAAGTGCTCTGTATGAAACCTTGTTGTCATTTAGGGAAAATTTCAGGCTTAACTCACCAAGTCCCTCTGTTTATCCAGGGACTTAAACATTCACATGAAGATGGGTCAGGAGGGCGGCTGTGGTGGCCCAGCAGTTAAAAGCCACTGTCTGGGAGGCCCACATCCAATAAAGGAGTGACAGAGCCTCAGCTCCTCCGCTTCTGATCGGCTTCCTGCTAGAGCCCTGGGAGGCAGCAGGTGAGGCCTAAGCACTGGGTTCCTGCCATCCACGTGGGAGACCTGGATTGAACTGCTCGCCCCTGGCTTTGGCTTGGCCTAGCCCTGGCTGTTGCAGGCATCTGGGGAGTGAACCAGTGGATGGAGACCTCTCTTGCTCTCTGTGTCACCTTACCTCTCAAATAAAAAAGCCTTAAAAAAAAAGACAACAGGAAAAAAACACGTAGGACACCTGGTGGAGGCTGGGCTGTTAATGGCCAGGAAGCTCTGCAGACACAGAGGCAAAGGGAGCCAGCAAGGTGGACACATGGTCCCCAGACCAGTGATCCCATGGGCCACCTACAGCCAGTCGCGAAATCCTCTTAGCCTCTGTGACTGGCACGGGTCATGTCACCTGAAGACAGAACGTTCTCTGTGCTGGTGGCCGACACTTCGGGGAGCGTGAAGCCTGTTCCCAGGGGAGGAAAGGGGACACTGTGGCAAAGGGAATCTCTAGAAATTAAGGTTCCTTCTGGGGAGAAACACAAGTCCTAAGAACTCACATGACTAATTTCTCCATGTAAATGAACATTCAGTTTTTTCAAATAGCTTTGGAAAAACCAGCATTTTTTCCATTCCAACAGGTTTTTAATATTTTTTTTTTGACAGGCAGAGTGGACAGTGAGAGAGAGAGACAGAGAGAAAGGTCTTCCTTTTGCCGTTGGTTCACCCTCCAATGGCCACACAGGCAGGTGCGCTGCAGCTGGCGCACCGTGTTGATCCGATGGCAGCAGCCAGGTGCTAGGTGCTTTTTCCTGGTCTCCCATGGGGTGCAGGGCCCATGTACTTGGGCCATCCTCCACTGCACTCCCGGGCCACAGCAGACAGCTGCCTGAAGAGGGGCAACCGGGACAGAATCCGGCGCCCTGACCGGGACTAGAACCCGGTATGCTGGCGCCACAAGGCGGAGGATTAGCCTGTTGAGCCAGGCGCCGGCCAAATATATTTGTTTAATATGAAAGACAGAAAGACACAGAGACACAGATGGAGAGAGATCTCCCAACCTTCTAGTTCACTCCCCAAATGCCTCCAATAGCCAGGAGTCGGGAACTCAATCTGGGCCTTCCACATGGGTGGCAGGGACCCAAGTATTTCACCCATCACTAGTAGCCTCCACGGTGCACACTAGCAAAAAGCTGGATTGGAAGCGGAGGTGCTGGAACTCAAACCAGAAACTCAGAAAAAGGTTGCGCGTGCCCCAAGTGGTGACTTACCTGCTGAGCCAAATGCCTAGTCCCACTTTTTCTACATGGCAAACAGACCGGCCATCTCTGCAGGACACAGTCCATTAGAGGCCAGGGACAGTACTAAGTACTCGTCAGCGTGTGTGCCTTACAGCTGTTCACGTGGCTGCTGCAGGGGCAGCCACACGATGGACACACGCGGCTAACTCTGGACCTGCGGCTTCACACAGTCCCAGCTCTGTCAGTGCAGGCCAAGCTTTCCGCGCCCGAGCAGCCACCCAGCGCAGTCGCACGGCTGAGCGCCTCACGGCTGCACACGTGGCCTGACACAGACACTCGTTCTGAGCCCAGAGCTGGGCCACAGGACCCCAGCGTGAGTCCCGTGCATGATAAGGACCGAGAAGCGCAGTGACGACACGAACTGACTTCCCAGGAAACTGAACATCGATGTTTTTTAAATTCAAAGGGCAGAACGCTCAGCTGGATCACGAGAAACTGCACTCACACTGACCGGCGGCGACCGTAACCGAGTCGCTGCAGTACCTTGAGACCTGAGGTCCAGAGATCCAGCATGTTTTCCACCTTCTGCAGGTTTTCCTCCGAAACAAGGAAGTCACCCACAACCACTTCCCGGGCTTCTGTGTGACTAGAAGTAGACCCTGGGGAGGAAGAGTCGCCCAGGAGATGCGAACTGAAAAAGTCCATGACTGGGTGAGATGCCTTCCTTGGCGACACAGCTGGTGACGACCCTGGAAGAAAGGAGAGGTTGGGCATGACCCACACTGGCAAGGAGTCGAACAGGAAGGCTCTAAGGTTTCTGCTACCTACAGAGGCTGAGAAAAAGTGCAGAAATGTCCACTCAGCTGTGCCTTGGTCTGGCTACTTTGATTTCAGTGTTGCCGGGATCAGGCTTGACTGGCACGAGAGGCCTCCCACACTCTGCTTTGTGGCAGCAAATGACTGCCAGCCCCAGAAAGGGTGCTCATATAGCCTGAGCCCCCGGCGTCCTCACCTACCCCGTCGCAGCAGCGTCAGCCGAGTGCCTGCACTGCTCCTGATCGACAGCGTCCCAGGGCTTCCTCCGCCATGCCTGGGAGGCTGAGTAACCAGTAGCGTCAGAGCTCGCACACAGCCATGGCTACCTCACAACGGGCACTGGGGCACGCCTCACACGGCTGCAGATCCGCAGCACATGCAGAA
Source organism: Sylvilagus floridanus (assembly GCA_949820135.1). Taxonomy (NCBI): domain Eukaryota; kingdom Metazoa; phylum Chordata; class Mammalia; order Lagomorpha; family Leporidae; genus Sylvilagus; species Sylvilagus floridanus. Next base: position 966,748 of record OX463246.1, read on the forward strand.
AGCTCTTGTGAAGCGCTGTGTCAGATACTCCAAGGCAGCCTGTGTGTCTCCACCAGCAGGGGAGAAGCACACACCGCGAGTACGCCCGTGCCTCTCGCCCCCTGCGCGTATGCAGGACTGCACCTGTTCTGACAGTGCAAGACGCCAAGGCCAGGACTTTATGACAGGTTCCTGCTGCAGGCCCCTTCTCATGTGGCCCAGGTCCTGAAAGCAAGATGGAGGGGCTTTCCTCTCTTCACTGAAGGAATCCATCAAAGACTCTACCACAGACCTGTCACTCAAGGGTGCATCTCTCAAGAATTCCTTGCAAAAGGGAAAATCATTCCTGAATCTCTGCTTGGCACAAAAAGCTCAACACAAGGCTTGGGCCGGCCATACCAGGAGACCCGCCTGCACACGTATGTTCTGAGGATGGCTAGGGAACCGCGAGGGCATGGTAGATAGATGCATGCACGCCCTTCCCTGGGCTTCACCAGCCAGACCTGTACTCGCGAGAAAACAGAGCCTTCAGCTGGAGAGCTCAGAGGGCTACGGAGATGACACTGCCAGGGCTTCAATCACAGGTGAAGAAGCTAAAGGAGAGAGGCCTTCCCAGGATGGGGACCACATTCCATGACACGGCATCACACGGCAAGACACCTTCCCAGGATGGGGACCACATTCCATGACACGGCATCACACGGCAAGACACCTTCCCAGGATGGGGACCACATTCCATGACACGGCATCACACGGCAAGATACCTTCCCAGGATGGGGGCCACATTCCATGACACGGCATCACACGGCAAGACACCTTCCCAGGATGGGGACCACATTCCATGACACGGCATCACACGGCAAGACACCTTCCCAGGATGGGGACCACATTCCATGACACGGCATCACACGGCAAGACAAGCACTCTCACTACGCCAAGGAAAACGTCTCAGTCTGGTTCTAGGACGCACTCAGACTTTACTTTCACCTTACTACAGGGCAGAGAGAATGACCCTTCATCCGCTGTTCACTCCTCAAACTGCACAACAGCCAGGGCGGGGGCAGGCAGAAGCCAGGCGCCTGGAACGCACTCTGGTCCTGCCAGGTGGATGGTGGAGACCCCTCACCCACTTGCTGCAGAATGCAACACCTGCGTCCATAGACCGTGAGGAACCACAGACCCCAGAGCCGTGACCTGGGAGCCTCTCCCCCTCTCACTGTCTGTAACTCTGCCTCTCAAGTAAATAAATAAATCTTAAAAAAAAAAAAAAAAAAAACAACTCCAACACTAAATGATAGAACAGGTGATGTGGAGGCAAGATGAAAATCATCACACTGGTGTGCGAATGCCGAGAGCTAGGAAACAGTGCTCTGCTGAGAGCCCATTAAACCCGACAATGCTCGCCCTCTACCTTAGCAGCTCTAAGAAACGACGCCACAGGTTCTGACGCACCAACTTGTGTTAACTGCTCCATTTTAGAATCTTAGGATTGGAATCTTAAATATTAGCACTTAAACTGGCAACACTGACATTTAAAAATCCTGTGAGTAAGTAGTACACAGAAATCGTTCCTGTAACTGCATAGATAATATTCATTAAAGCGCCTATGTTGTACATCAATGAAAGCAAGCCAAGGAAAAGCCATACCGTCTGTCTTTGAATGACCTGAATTATTTAAATCACTTCCTTTTCCAACTTCCATCCCAGTTTCTCTTATCACAGGGTTATTTCCTGCCAAAAAGAAAAGTATTTTTCAATTAAATGGAGCTACTCTTCATACACCCTGTTGCATGTTTTAAACTCAAGTCCTTGTGAAAAAGGCTGAACACATAGACTATCTTACGGGAGGAAACAGCTGCGTCCTAAACCCCAGTGACGACTTGGAAATGCTGGAGAGCTAGGGTGAGGAACGCAGCCCTGAGCCGTGTCCCTGGGAACCGCGGAACAGCGGAAGGAGACAAGCTTCCAGCGGCCCTAAGCAATTCTGATGTGCTTACTTGAGTTCACAGGAGAATGGGCAGGGACCCATGTGGTGGCCCCCTGTGTAATCAAATCACGACCAAGATCAGTTCTGGGGGGGACTAAACCCCAGATTTCTATCTCTGAGTACCCTGGTTTTCTGAAGGCTCTGGTGCCATGATCCCATATGCTATTCCAAGGCAGCTGGCCAGACTTGGCAGCATTGAAACACCTGCGTCCACAGACCCCAGGGCCGTGACCCTGGGAGCCCAGCAGCCTCTGGCACTGGGCAGGCCATGACCTTTGCAGCAGTGCCTCTGGTGTGACCACCACCATCCCTCGCAGAGAAGGCTGTCTGCGGCCTTGACTTTATGACTATGGAAAGGGTGGGTAAAAGGAACTACCTCCTGCTTTCACCTCTCACCCACCCACCAGCCTACAGCTGCTGTGTCAGTGCTAATCCTGTGGCTGACACGGCCCACACCTGGGTCCACCTGGGTGAGGCCAACTCAGGCAGTGCTCCAAGCCCAGACACACGTGCTGACAAAGTACCAGAGTGTGGTTCTGAGGGCCACTGAGGACCACCTTAATTCTGGTCATGGGCATCGAGTTTTCAAGATAATCCTGGCATCAAACCAGGAGCAGGAACGGAGAAGCAACACATTCCGCCCAGAGACCGCACCTGCGGCAGTGCTGTGTTACCTCTACTTTTTCTTAAAGATTTATTTATTTGAAAGGCGGAGTTACAGAGAGAGGGAAGACAGGAGACAGGCGAAAGGAATGGAGAGGGTGGGGAGAAAGAAAGAGAAGGAATCTTGCATCTGCTGGCTCACTCCTGAAATGGCTACAACTGCCAGGCCTGGGCCAGGTGCAGGGGCCCAAACATGTGAGGCCATCTTCTCTGCTTTCCCTGGCACATAGCAGGGAGCTGGATCAGAAGTGGAGCAGCCAGGACTTGAAATGGCACCCATGTGACATGCTGGTGTCACAGGTGGCAGCCCTAGTTCTACTACTTTTCATAAAATTAAGTTCAAATAAAAAGTTGGTATCTTATCATCATCTCAGGGCCAGGAGTAATACCGAAAAGTGAAAGGCTCCCTTGGTGACACTGACACACACCAATGATGGTGGATGGTGGAGAGGCGTCCTCCCGATCCTAAGGCAGCTTCATTAATAAGTCCCATAGTGAACTCAGAGAGATCTTAAAAGATATACACAACCTTGATGATGAAGAATGCTACCAGCTGCAGCAGAAATTCTCGACTCAGGCGCCACTTCTGGCCGGGGGTGAGACGCCGCAGACGCGCCGGAGTCGGCAGGTGGATTCATGATGGCGTAGCGCAGCAGCTCCTCGTACTCCTCCTGCGGGAGGCCAGCAGTCAGGGCCACTCACAAGCACCCAGCAGCCCCGCGTCAACCTCAGCCCAGCAGCTGTCATCCCATTGCTGCTCCAGTTTTACACCCGTGCTCCAGTTTGCAGACGACAGATTTTGTTAGTGAGTCAACACCGGAACAGTGTTTATTCTTCAGGTCAGTGTAACTCAAGATGAGACAAGCTATTAGAAAGCTAGAGGTCAGGATTTTTTGATAGCATGTGGCCTAAACACACAGAGGCACCATGGACACTGAGCCGGCAGGCTGCACTGCCCCTGCCCCATGTGCTTGCTCGGGCGCTGTCCAAGGCAGTGCCACTGACTGTGAGAGGCAAACCTCGCAGCTCAAACCTACAAACTAAACCTAAACCTAACAGTGGTAGTTCTGCTTAAATGTGCTTTTTATATTGTCAGTTTAAGCACAACTGTTTGAAAAAGCAGTACCTGTGTGTAGAGGCTGCTAGGCTGCAGGGCAACTGGATGTCAGGTGTACTGTGGTAAACCACAGCACGGAAATCCATGTCCACTTCAAATCCTGTGTCCTGCTAATGTGCCTGGGAGGCAGCAGATGACAGCCCAAGTACTTGGGCCCCTGCCACCCATGGAGGGGACCAGGATGGAGTCCCTAGTAGCTTGGTGTAGACCCAGCTGTTACAGCCCTTTGAGAAGTGAATCCATGGATGGAAGATCTGTCACTCTGCTTTCAAAAAACATCTTTTAAAAACATGTGCAAGATAGGGCCGGCACTGCGGGGCAGCAGGTAAAGCCGCTGCCTGCAGTACTGGCATCCCATGTGGGCACCGGTTTGAGTCCCGCCAGCTCTACTTCCAATCCAGCTCTCTGCTATGGCCTGGGAAAGCAGTAGAAGATGGCCCAAGTCCTTGGGCTCCTGCACCCATGTGGGAGACCCAGAAGCCCCTGGCTCCTGATCAGCTAAAGTCAGAGTTACAGAGAGAGAGGTAAAGACAGAGAGAGAGAGACGTCTTCCATCCACTGGTCCTCTCCCCAACTGGCCGCAATGACCCGGGCTGGATCAGGCTGAAGCCAGAGCCTCTTCCAGGTCTCCCATACAGGTGCAGGTACCCAAACAGTTGGACCATCTTTTGCTTTCCCAGGTGCATTAGCAAGGAGCTGGATTGGAAGTGGAGGAGCCAGGACTCAAACCAGTACCCATATGGGATGCTGGTGTTGCAGGCTGGGGTTTAACATGCTGCACCATAGTGCCAGCCCCACTATTTTATTCTTAACATCACTTGTGGCATTGACATGGACAACATCCCCAGATAATGCTATTATAGGGAAGGGAGACAGGCTTCCGACTTGGTCCAGGAACCAGTACAGACCCAAGCTGAGGGCTACTAACAAATGGACTCCAAACTTTGCTGACACTGTAAGAAGGTGATCAACGACACAGATGACTCTGGCGGGTCTAGAAAATTCCTCCCCACCTCCCTCCATTTCACTCTGGGGATCTGGCCTTCGGATTTCAAGCTTTGTCTCTTAAAGAGATGACAACTTGAGGCCTCACGAGTGTTCACATTTTAGTGCGAACGTATGGGCAGTTTCTGAAATACCTGCACAGGGAGTAAGGGTGCAGGAACACAGCAGGGCGTGGGCGAGCTGCCACCACAGGGGAGGGGGGTGGGCTGCTTTATCCTGGGAAACCTTCCCAGTTTCTACGTCTACAAGTTCAAGTCAAACAACACTGATTTCACAAAATGTTTCCTAAAGCTTCTCACATCACAGCGTCAGTCACTCTGCTTGGATGAGACACGACACCCAGCCTTTCGTCTCTTACATGATGTAGCTACCTGTACGCCCTAGGCTAACCGTCAGTATCTCGCCCTTTAGGTCCACTCTTGAGGACGGCACATCGGGAGTCAAAGAAGCAAAGCGTCCTCTGCAGCCAGCCCGTCTGTCCACCTGCGGCTCTCAGGAGTGTCCTGGCGACAGGGGCGGAGCCTCCCAGGTGAGAACTCAGGGGCCTGCGTTCTAGAACTCTGGCCGGCCGACAGTGCTCGTACACGTGACAGCAGCACGTGTCCACGCAGGATTCTTCCTTCAAGAAAAAGCTTCCTGAAATATCTATCTCCTCTCTGTGTGCGCTGAAGCCTCGCAGTGTCTGAAGAGCTCGACTGCTTTCTGGGAGCCGTGCACGGTGACCTCCCAGTGTGGAAGTAACCCCAAGGCCTGGCAGCACTGTAAACCCGAGGGCTGCTTTGTGCGTGGAAGGAATGAGCATCGCTAGTTTTCCTCGACGCTGTCACGTCTGAAGTCAGAGTCACAGCAAACGGAGACACGGCTGCCTACCTGGAGATCTGTGGAGACGGAGCTGCCCGCGTCCGAGTTACTCTGCATAGCCGGGAGTGAGTATTTGTCCTCTTCCGATGACATTCTGCACAGCGCTACAACACACAGGCGGCCGCCTTCAGCTTTCCCTCGCGAGCGAACCCAAGGGAAAATGCTTCCCAAATATGCAAGTTCGATCTTCCCAGGGCACGCCGAGGGCCTACAGCAAAAGTCAGGGCCCGGAGGAGGGAGAGCGGGCGCCAAGCTCGGCGGGTGTGCAGCGGCCGGGGACCCAGAGGGACACGCACTCAAGGAGGAAAGACCAGCAGGTGCGCACAGAGCGTCCTGGGGCAACACCGGGAGCCTGCCCGGTGCCGGCCGGCGCCGTCCCTCCGGGGACTGCCTCTCGGGGCTATTCTTGTGAGAAAGGAACTTCACAAAGTACTTTTAGCAACACGGAAACGCGTTCCTTCCAGGCGACAGCTGCCTGTGTCCCTGGAGCTTGTCTGCCCAGGGAGCCGGCGGTGTAGACCACACCCGTGACCGACACCCTAAGGAGTCAAGGTGCGAGGCTGGGGTTGCAGGGGCGCGAGGAGGGGGCGGCCCGGGTGCAGACGCGGGAGCAGCGGGCAGGAGGCCCTGGGGCGGCTGCGCACTGGCTGGGGATTAAAGCGGCCGCCGCCACCGCCGGACGCGGCCGCCCCGTTACCGGAGTTACGGCGGTGACGCCGCCGCGATGGCACGACCGGCCCACCCCCCTCGGGGATGCCCCAGGCCGCGCATCCCCCCCCCCCCCCCGCAGACCCTCGGGGCCCGAGCGCCAGCACCGCGCCGTCTGCGGGAGACCCCGCGCCAGCGGTCAGGCTCACGCGCACGTGGGAGCAGCAGCGTCCTGGGCTTCCGGCGAGCCCGCGGTCAGGGGCCAGGCCTGCGCGGGCGAGCGCGGCCACAGCCGGACCCCTGACCCCCGAGGGGGCGCAGCTCGGGGCCCCGCACTGCGGGCCGCTGCCGCACACCAGGGAGCCAGCGCACCGGGATCTGGGCCCCGAATCCGCGCCGCAGGCCCTGAGGCTCCGACCGGCTCCTCCCCGGGGTCGCCCCGACCCCCCGCGCCGGCCGCGCACCCTCACCAGGCCCCGCCGCCGCCGCCGCTCGTCGGCCGCCGCCGACTCCAACGACAGCCGCGGGCACCGGCCCCGCCCGGGAACCCGTCCCCTGATTGGCCTGGGTGCGGGGCGGGGCGCCGCCGCGGGGAGAAGCCGGAAACGCGGGTGCACAAAGTCCCGCCCCCTGCACCGCCGTTCCGAGGGGCGGGGTTTCGGGGAGCCGGGCGGGCGCTCGGGGCGGGCCCGCACATGCTCAGTGATGGCGGCGGCGGGGCAGGGATTTAATGAAGCCCCGCCCAGGCCGGCCCTACCTGCCGGTCCTCAACGTCGGCCTGCGGCTGCGCCGTTGCGAGGGGGCGGGGTCTCGGCTCAGGATGGGTGTGCGCATGCTCAGTACCAGTCGCGGCGCGGCAGGTGCGGCTCCGGGAGGCTGGGTCGCGGGAGTCCCGCCCTGCATCCTGGCGCTCTGCGGTGCACCTGCGCGGGAGGCGAGCCCGGGGCGCCCGTGAACTCGGTGCTACGAGCAGCAGCTTCTCGAAAGCGCGGTGCTAAGCTCCGTGCGCGGCCGTCGGCACGGTGGTGGTTCCCACATGGGCCCGCGGTCCCCCGTGGAGAGGTCGCCGGCCTGGCCCTTCCTGGCGGCTCGGGCGCGTGGGGCGCCCCGTGTCCGTGCGGGGTCGCGCTGGCTGAGCGGGATCTCCGTACCCCCGAGCGCGGACGTGCGCCCTGTTGGACGCCGGTGCGGAGACGGAGAGCCTGGAGGCTGCGGGCCGGTCCTCTCCGGGGAGGGGGTGCTTGCGCAGCGCCGTCCTTGGGGAGGCCTGGGTCCCACCGATCCAGCCTCGCCTTCGCCGAGGTCCCCGACGGCCTGGTCGCCGGCGCGGACCACGCCTGATTACTCGGGCCCCGCCGGGGGAGGCGAGCGCGCCGGCTGCTGTGTTGCAGCGTGGGGCCCGCGGAAGAAGGCGGGCATCACGCACGAAGCTGCGGGGGAAGGAGGGAGCCGGCGGCGCGGGCCCTGCCCTCCCCGCCGCGCGCCCGAGTACCTGGGGACAGGCGATGCTGCCGTGGGCTCCGCAGGTGCGGGCGGGGCGGTCACGCAGATCCCAGCGCTTCACGCACTCCGTAGGAGCCGCTCAGCCGGGCCTTCGTCTGGTGACCAGCGGCAGCGCAGCCTGACGCCACAGAGCCGCGCAGGAGGGCCGCGCCCCCCGGCAGGCCACAGCCCGCGTGCAGCCCCGACCCTCCTGCTGGCGTGCACCCTGGCAGCAGCACGAGGGGCTCCACACCCGGGTCCCTGCAGGCCTTGAGGGACCCTCGTTGAGTCCCCGGCTCTTGCTGTTGGGAGTGAGCCAGTGGGTAGGTGGTGAGCTGTGTGGAAGGCGTGCTGCCCGGCGGTGCAGGACTTGCTCAGGGTTGAGGTTGTGTCCAGCTGTGCGTGTTCAGCAGGGGAGATGGGGAGAAGATGGGACTGAGCTCCGTGGGGCTGGACTTGGGGACTCGCAGGCGCGCTCCTGAGGTGCGGTAGGGCAGTGTCCAGACGGCCGTGCTCGAGCCCGGGTCTGTGGCCTGAGGAGGCGGGCGCTGGTGGATGAGCAGACTGTGAAGGGAGGAGCAGCCTGCTTTAACCGTGACAATGGAGGTGCCGGAGTGGACTCCACTCGGTCAGCGGATAGCACATCTGGAGCTTGGGGGAGAAGCAGGGGGCCAGGCTGTCAGCTGGGAGCTCCCACCGGGATCCCCGGAGGGCTGCGAGGCTGCTGGCCCCAGCCCCTCTGCTCTGGGGTGGTGTCCGATGCGGCGGCATGAGCTCACAGCTTTCATGTGCTGCCCTGCAGAGTGTCTGCAGGCAGAAGCGTGCAAGATGCTGTGTCCCAGCCAGCACCTCTGGGCCATGGCCTTGCTGCTTCTCCCGGGGACACCGCCCCTGCCCTTGGCCCCGACCTCACCTCTCTCCCGGGGACACCGCCCCTGCCCTTGGCCCCGACCTCACCTCTCTCCCGGGGACACTGCCCCTGTCCAGGACCTCACCTTTCTCCTGAGAATACAGCCCTGCTCATGTCCTCACTTCTCTCCCGGGGACACAGCCCCTGCCCCTGCCCACGTCCTCACCTCTCTCCCGGGGACACAGCCCCTGCTCATGTCCTCACTTCTCTCCCGGGGACACAGCCCCTGTCCCTGCCCACGACCTCACCTCTCCCGGGGACACTGCCCCTGCCCACGTCCTCACCTCTCTCCCGGGGACACAGCCCCTGTCCCTGACCCTGACCTCACCTCTCCCGGGGACACAGCCCCTGTCCCTGCCCACGTCCTCACCTCTCTCCCGGGGACACAGCCCCTGCCCACGACCTCACCTCTCCTGGGGACACAGCTCCTACTCACGACCTCACCTCTCTCCCGGGGACACAGCCCCTGCTCACGACCTCACCTCTCTCCTGGGGACACTGCCCCTGCCCCTGCTCACGTCCTCACCTCTCTCCCGGGGACACAGCCCCTGCCCACGACCTCACCTCTCTCCCGGGGACACAGCCCCTGCTCACGTCCTCACCTCTCCTGGGGACACAGCCCCTGCCCCTGCTCACGTCCTCACCTCTCTCCCGGGGACACTGCCCCTGTCCCTGCCCACGACCTCACCTCTCCCGGGGACACAGCCCCTGCCCACGACCTCACCTCTCCCGGGGACACAGCCCCTGTCCCTGCCCACGTCCTCACCTCTCTCCTGGGGACACTGCCCCTGTCCCTGCCCATGACCTCACCTCTCCCGGGGACACAGCCCCTGCCCACATCCTCACCTCTCCCGGGGACACAGCCCCTGCCCACATCCTCACCTCTCTCCCGGGGACACAGCCCCTGCCCACGTCCTCACCTCTCCCGGGGACACAGCCCCTGTCCCTGCCCACATCCTCACCTCTCTCCCGGGGACACAGCCCCTGCTCACGACCTCACTCTCTCCCGATGTTATGGGATGCACAGAGTAAAAGCACAGTAAGACGTTGAGGTCTAATCAGGAGTCTTTGTTAGCCAGCTGGCCACTGCCCTCTCGCAGAGCAGGTCCGGAGAAGGCAGCCCCGAGTTGCAGTGGCGGGGAGCGGAGGGGTTAAAGGTAGAAACTGCATCTTGGCGGCCTCGGCCGTAATAAGCAAGCAGGCAAGCAGAGGTACAAAGCCAGAAATGTGCCAGTTGCAGCCAGAGCAGCAGACTGGCATCTAGGACTTGTTTCTCTCAAAGGGACACTCCCTGCTCTGAAACAAGGAAGCAAGGCAGGCAGGCCATGTCCCTGTCACACCGAGGGCCTGCTCCTGCCCACGTCCTTTCTGCCTCTCCTCAGTGCACCTGTTGCTTTGAGAAGGTGCCACCTCCTGCCCCAGTCTCCCTGAAGGCCCAGCTCCCAGTGCTGTCACCTTGGGCATAGGACGTGCATTGGGGTGGGGGCACAGGCACCAGACCACGGCACTGTGTTCAAAGAGTGGTGCAGTAAAACCCAAGAGCTGCTGGCTCTTTCTAAAGTTTATGCACAAACCCTGCAGAATTCTAAGAAACACACACCAGGAACATACTCTCTGAAATAAGGCTGCAAGATGCCGTCACAGCCCTGTCCCGACTGTAATTAAGCTGATCACAGCACAGCTGAGATGGGGCAGAAAACGTGCAGCACAACAGCACGGCTTTTGCCATGAGGAGCGCAGAGGGTGGCGTCGATCTGAGTTGCTCAGGATCAACAGTCAGATGGAGCATTTTTCAAAAAGCTTGAAAGTGAACAGCCATTCACGCATGGCATCCGAGTTCATAAATCATACTGATGTAGTATGAATTATGTGATAATGATCATTAAATTGTGAAACTTCATAATGCTATATATTTTTTTTTGACAGGCAGAGTGGACAGTAAGAGAGAGAGACAGAAAGGTCTTCCCTTTCCGTTGGTTCACCCTCTGATGGCCGCCGCGGCCGGTGCACCGCGCTTATTCAAAGGCAGGAGCCAGGTGCTTCTCCTGGTCTCCCATGGGGTGCAGGGCCCAAGCACTTGGGCCATCCTCCACTGCACTCCCGGGCCACAGCAGAGAGCTGGCCTGGAAGAGGGGCAACCGGGACAGAATCCGGTGTGCCAGCGCTGCAGGCAAAGGATTAGCCTATTGAGCTGCGGCACCGGCCCATAATGCTATCTTAATAAACCCATAGAAACTGAGTTTTGTCTTTTTAAAATTATTTATTTATATTTATTTGAAAGGCAGAGGGACAGAACTCCCATCCATTAATTCATTAATGGAGTTAATTAATTAACTCTGCAAATACCCACAACAGCCAGGACTTGGCCAGGCCCCAGCCAGAAGCCTGAACTCAATCCAGGTCTCCCACACGTGGCAGGCGTGGCATCAGCTACTGTGTTCCAGCGTGCACAGTGGCTGGAAGCTGGAATCAGGAGCAGACCTGGGATTGGAACCCAGGCACTTCCACAGAGGACGCAGGGGTCCCAAGCAGTGTTTTAACTGCCATGCCAAACGCCCACTCTCGTTTTTCTTTCCATTTGAAGCAAAAAGGACTTGAGGAAGACTTGCTGGCTGTGTAACTATCACTCAAGAACTCATTTTCAAGGAAAGCACAGTTTAGTTGTTAGCACTGTTAAATAAACATTTTCTACTAATAAGATTCGGAGGGACTGTGACAACTACGTTTTCTCTTGTGTAGCTTGCAGATAATAAATTAAGACACACATCAAGTAGGACTGGTGCTGAATCTAGAGCTGCTCGTTGTGACTGTCCTTCCTGGCGGGGTCGGGCTCTCTGAGCACCTGCAAGGCCCACCCCCCAGAGCCACACTTGCCTGTGGTTGGTCGGTGGTGATTCCCTGGGGATCCTCTCCCTGGTGTGCGCGTTGCACTTCGCTCATCACTCGGTCGTGGGTTCCTGCTGGCCTGATCTTGGTGTGCGCTCGGCCTGGGCAGGGACGGTGCCTCCCCCACTCTGGGTTCCCCGTGGCCACACACAGACCTTGGGGAGCCCTCGGTCACTGCTGCTGGATGCCGCTGTGAGCAGGCTGTGTTTGACTCCCTGACCCTGGCGGCTTCCACAACAGGGAGTTTGTCCCAGCCGCGCCAGGTGGCAGCGTGACCCACGCCTGCAGGCCTCCGAGGCTGGGGCGATTCTGCAAGGAATGGACTTAATGTTGTGTATTTCAGTCGGGGATTTAGACAGTCACGCAACTGCTGCTGACAGAAGTGGAAAAACAAGGCCTGAGCGTGTTTCCCTCAGGGGTCGGGCAGTGGCATGGGCAGTGATCAGACTGTCCCACCTATCAGAAGTCAAGATGAACCTGGTTGTCAACACGCTGTGTTGGGAGTTATGAGTTTTGGTGCAGCTGAAGGATTTGTGCAAAATACTTCTCATCCATGTAACAGTACACTCCCATTGCCTTAAAGCTGCGATTCCAGTTGAAGGGCCTGTGCATGGAGTAACGAGGGATAATGGCGCTGGTGGCAGGTCACTCCCACCTCTGAGCTGCGCTCTGAGTGTGGGTCGGGAGCGGGGCAGGAATCAGTCCTCCAGGGCCTACTGTGGACGCTTCCGGCCACCCCGTATCCTTAACACCGCCTCGTGTCTGGGAAATGCCCACAGCTCGGCGGGGCTGGAAACTCGCTTTCCCAGCTTCCCTTGCAACAGGCGCTGGCTCTCCCAACTCAGTGCGCCTGGGAGCAAGCAAGCTGCCCCCTGCAGGCAGGCGTGGCAGCAGAGAGGCCGGGGCTCCTCAGCAGCACCCCTTCCGGCGTTCCTGGCCGCTGGACCTGAGCGTCCCCAGGAGAGCCGGCAGCGTTTGTGGGGACCTGGAAGCAGCGGCTTCTGGGAGTGCTGGCTCTGGTTCCTGGCTGCTCACAGCAGCCGCACCGGCTCTGCAGCCCCTCAGGGCCCTGAGCTCCCTGTTCTCTTTCCGGTAAGCCGTTCAGGGTCAAGGTAGGTTCTCTCGCTGACCTCTTAAAACCTGCTGGAGCCGGATAAGAGGATTTGCTGTTCTTTTTCTAGATACCAGTGAGGAGGAAAGGGTGTGAGGTGCTTCAGGAAGTTTATGGAAAGTGGAACTAAAGGAATTTACCTTGGCGCAGAAAATTTTTAAATCCATGCATAGTTTTGTTGTTGCCTGCCTTTCTTTCTTCATTCCTTTCTGATTTTATTTATTTGAGAGGTAGAGTTGGAGAGAGAGACAGAGAGGTCTTCCATCTGCTAGTCCACTCCCAAATGGCTGCAACGGCCAGAGCTGGGCCAATCTGAAACCAGGAGCTTCCTCCAGGTCTCCCATGCGAGTGCAGGGGCCAAAGCACTTGGGCCATTTTCCACTGTTTTCCCAGACAACAAGCAGAAAGAGGAGCAGCTGGGACTTGAACCAGCACCCATAGGGGGTGCTGGCACCACAGGCAGAGGCTTAACCGGCTATACCACAGTGCCAGCCAGGGGCCATGTGGTTGGGGAGAGGGTGAGAAAGGGAGCAGGTGGCTGGCGGGAGGGAGTGGCGTCACAGGAGTTGACATTGTTCATCACTCTTTCTTTGGGTAATTGAAGGTACACTCCTTTGAGTGTGTCAGTCAGACTTCGGACAAACACCTACAGCTGTGTGGTTGGCCTCCACGGCCTCGGCCTCCCAGGCCTGTTTCTGAAACCTCCGCTTCTGGGGCGGGGGTGGGGGTGGTTCTGGCCAGAGCGAGGGCGCCCATCTCACACCGGCCACTGCTGCCCAGTGTGGCTGAGGCGTCCCCTCCCCATGGGCGGGCATGGTGCTCTTGGCAGTCTGGGTGATTAATGCTCAAATACTTCTCACCTTGTGGACTACGTTCCTTCTCTTGGGAAATCGTCTAAGGTGGACAGATGCTGCGTGGTAGCTGTCTGTGCGTGTCTGCGGGCGCTTGGCCCTGTTTCCCGCCTCCCCGGCCCCCTGAGCCACCGCGGGCACCTGGTCCTCGCCATGGGAACTGAAGGAGGGCGCCCAGGACGCAACTGAGACAGGGGCTGGCCCGGGCGGGAGGGGCCCGGCGAGGGTTTTCCGGGGACCAGGAGCTCACAGGTACCGAGGTCAGAGGGCATGGGCGCTCAGGGTGGTGTGGCCACGGACAGGAGCTTGAGCTCGCGCCCTCAATGCCCATCTGCGCCTGTCAGCCGCGACCTTTCCTGCTGTGTGTGCCACATTCCAGGCATCTTGGGCGGCACAGGTCGGAGATCACCTCGGAGCTCTGTCTCTGGTGGGTGTGGGGTCCTGACGGGGGCGTGCACCCTAGGGGGTTTGTTACAGCATGGCGGGGATGTCAGAGGGCGGCAGTGGGCGGCCTCACCCCTGCTACCGGTCATTGAGACTCAGCGGGGTGTCTGTGGAGTAAGTACCCCGCGGGGCTAGTGGGAGCCAAGCGCAGGTGGTCAGCCTCAGGACGCAGAGGTGCGGATGGGCGTAGCCAGCTGGCCGCACAGCATGGGATTTGCGGTCTTTTCTGTCTCCGAGACAGGCAGTGTGGCAGGTGAAGGACTCTGGTGGAGACATGGGCGCTGCGGGCGGTCAGGGGTGTGCTCCGGGCTGGCCTGGGCCCACTGCGCTGGAGGCAGCACCCTCCGCCCTGGAGCTGGGAGACGGTGGTCACTTCTGTCATGGCTGTTAAGTGGTCTCTCCTGACTCAGAGCCAAACGCTAACTCGACTTTGTCCTTGCTTTTGTGATCAGCTGTCTTCTGTCAGCGTGAATTCCTTTCTTACTGGTTAAGGTCAGCTTAGTGCACGCCCACAAAGCAGGCAGCCCTTGGACTTAGAGTAAGGACTCTGGAAACAGGTCAAGCGGGGCCCATCTGTAGGAACTGGAAATGTATTTATGAAGCGCTTGCACGGGTGTGGGCAGTTGGGGGTCCTGCCTCTCCTGTGGAGGGAGACTGTCTCTGCATGCCTGGGTCTGTTTCCTAAGATCCATCTGCCACCAATGTATTTGGCCTGGGTGTGCATGTGTCTGTGCACAGTATGCACGTGTGCATACAGTATACATGTGTGTGCACAGTATGCATGTGTGTGCAGTATGCATGTGTGATACACATATTCATGCAAGTGTATTCATACGTGCATAGTATGCATGTGTGCATGTGTGTGCACGCATATGGGTGTCTGAGTCTCAGCATTTCCATGGTTTCCATATGATCAAAAATTTTTGAGAGACTTACTATATAAGTCTTGTGAACGCAGTGAGAACTGGTTTAACTCCAGCTCACAGGGTTCTTTTGAGTCTGGAATACCAGTGAAATCTGCAGTGCTCTTGAGGGTGACAAGGTTTGCATTTACTTGTGCTACAGGAAACTGGTCCTGGCCTCGATCCCAAACAGGCTTGGGGAAGCTAGCGAGTGAGGGTGTCTCAGAACATTCACGGAGAAGGGGACCACAGAAGAGCTTACCTGGGTTCCAAAAATGAGAAAACCCATGTGCAGTTTTTGCACACCGTGCGCTTCCCCCATGTGATGTTTTGGGACTTTAACTCCTGGGACTTTAACTTCCTGCAGGGCTGAAGGCTAGGGTCTGAGGTGAACCTGGCCGGGAACCACCGCCGAGTGTGCTGCACTGTAAGGCAGGTGACCCCTGAGACCACCGGGACCAGAACGCCATGCTCTGTCCCTGGCGTGGGGGCCCTTTCAGCACCACCCTCGCCAGCCTCCCCCACCCCAAACTCTGCAGGCACCTGGGCAAGGCTCTGGCTGCTGCAGCTGAGAGCCGGGCCTGCTGGTGTGAGACTCAGCACCTGATGACTTCCAAAACCTCTGGCCCAGGCCAGGGCTCGCTATGGTGTCTCTAGACCTGCCTCCATGTCAGTTGGATAGACTCACTGTGGCGGGCGTCACTGCCAGCCTCCGATGGGCCTGGCCTGATCCCCTGACTGAGGCCCAGGGGTGGCTCAGCTAGTGCCAGCGTCAGTGGCCATGGAGCTGCCTGTCACCCTCCTCCTTGGGCACCTCCACCTTGGGCACATAGCCAGGAACCACACAGTTGTGTCTTGTGACTCAGTGCCAGGCTGGCAGAATCCATCACTGGGCAGCTTCTCACAGGCCTATGGATGGAGGCTCTGGATTGGCCCCTGTGCCGAGTGGGGTCCCATGGCCCTAGAAGATGGAGCCCAGCTGGTGGCAGTAACCTTGGGCTGCGAGAGCACACAGCACAGAGAAGTGGGGGCTTGAGCTATACTTGAGCTGTGCTGGCCTTGGTGGGCCCTGGGCTCTGGTGTGGGCCATCATGGCAGCCCTGGTGGCCACGGGGCTGAATGTCATGGCTTCTCCTAGCTCGAGAGGAGGCTTTCAGGGACAGACTACAGTTGTTTTAAAAAATATTTCTTTATTTTGAAAGTCAGAGTTACAGAGTGAGATAGAGGTCTTCCATATGCTGTTCACTCCCCAGATGATCACAATGACCAGTTCGAGTCTCCGCTGCTGCACTTTGAATCGATCTCCCTGCTAATGCACCTGGGAAAGCAGCAGAAGATGGCCCGAGTGCTTGGGCCCCTGCACCCACATGTGAGACCCAAATGGAGTTCATGGCTCCTGGCTTTGGTCTGGCCAGTCCTGGCCATGGTGGCCATTTAGGGAGTGAGCCAGTGGATGGGAGATTCATTCTCATTTTCTGATTCTCTCTCTCTCTGCCTCTCACATAAATAAATAAATCTTAAGAACATTAACAAAATTTACTCCCAAACAACCCATGGATCAAGGAAGAAATTATGAAGGAAATATAAAAATTTCTTGGAAAACAGACACGTAAACCAATGGAACAGAGATCCTAAAAATAAATCAACAATCTACAGCCAATTGAGTAAAATGCTAAGAACATGCATTTGTGATAAACAGTGTGGGGAAATTGGCCATCCATGCGCAGAGGAATGAAACCAGGCCCTCATCTTTCACTGTGTACAATGGTCAGCTCAAAATGGATTAGAGACCTAAACACGACACTTGAGACTTTGAAACTTAGGAGAAAACATAAGAAACATATGTCAGGACATTGAAACGGGCAGAAATGTTTTAAATCCACTCTCAGAAGCACAGGAATCAAAGGCAAAAAAAAAAAAAAAAAAAGAGAGAGAGAGAGCGAGCGAGCTAGAGAATAGAACCATCATCACGGGATCCAGCAGTGCTACCCTGGGTATCTACCCCAAGGATAGATATGTAAATGGATATGTAAATAGGAAGTGAATGAGTGCGTCACAGAGACTTTGCACTTGGGCGTTTGTCCCACACTTGTCACAGTGGCTAAGAAGTGGACCCGAGCCCCGTGTTCCTCAGCTGCCCAGTGGGTACAGAAAGCCTGGCACGTGTGCACGGTGGACCCTTACTCAGCTGTAACAGGGAAATCTGGTCTTCTGTCACGACACGTGTAACCTGCAGGTCGTTCTGTTGAGAGGAGCCAGGCACACAAAGACACACGTCATACGAGGAGTGTGAACCCGTGCACCCCATACACGCTGAGCGTAATGCGGTTCAGGGCAGGAGAGGGAGGTGGGCAGGGAGAGCTGGGCGGGACAGTTTAAGGCACACTAAGCCCCAGCTGGACAGGAGTGGGCCGTTCTGGTGCCCTATTGCAGTGGGGTGACTGCAGGTGACCTGTTCGCTGAACAAGGCTAAAGCTGAGAAAGGATTTTGAGTATTTACAACCAGAAATACCACCTGTTCGAGGAGATAGACGTACCTACCATAGTGGAATTACACAATACACACATGCCCCGAATTATACAGCACCCCCAAGGAGCGTGCAATTGCGCATGTCACCTAAAATACAAATAACAAAATCCTCTTCGAACTGAACAGCTAGAAAACAAGTTTCCAAAATGAAAACAGGAGAGGACTGAACAGCGCGTTTGCTGCAGGAGGGCAGCTGAGCCCCTGGAGGTGAGGAGGGCCACGGCGATTCCACAGCCTCCCCGCCAGGACGCCTGCAGGAGAGCACAGGCCAGGAACCGACGCGGCTGCAGAACAACTGGACCGCATGTGCTGTGGGGAGCAGTGGGAAAGGGCATGGCCAATCCTTACACTAATGCACTCTTAGAACCAGACGCCCACGGCCCTGTCCCTGCGCCTTCACCCTAGGGAAGTGAAAATGGGTACGCGGCTGCTCACAGCAGCCTAACTGTGACAGGCGAATGTCTTCCCCAGCGAATGCAGGAGAATCCTGGCCTGCCTGTAAAACACGCTTCACACAGGCGGTCGAACTTTTTGAAGTGGGGCTGGCATTGTGGAGTAGCAGATAAAGCTGCCTCCTGCGATGCTGGCATCCCACATGGGCGCTGGTTCATGTCTCGGCTGCTCCACTTGTGATCCAGCTGCCTGCTAGTGTGCCTGGGAAAGCAGAGGAAGATGACTCAAGTCATCATGGGAGACCTGGAGATCTGCAAGTGGCTCCTGGCTCCTGGCTCCTGCCTGACCCAGCCCTGGCTGTTGGGGCCATCTGGGGAGTGAACCATTGGATGGAAGATCTCTCTCTGTCTATCCCCCTTTCTTTGTGGCTTTGACTTTCAAATAGGTAAATCTAAAAAAAGAAAAAAATTGAAGTTCATACAGTTTGTTCATAACATGTATTTTCCACGAACTTTCCGAAGATCCCTGATACAAGTGAGTACTCCTCAGATGGAAAAAAATAGCACATGCAGCCACTTACATGGGTGTCAGTGAGTGACTCCAGTCTCAGCTTACTACAGTTTGGTGCCGTTTATGTCACATTCTCCACAGGACGCGGCTGCAGTGCGGGCACAGGTCCATGCTTGCCTGGGGCGGGGGAGAGAGAGGGCATGAGGGCGTCGCTCTGCTTACTTCCTGCCAGCACTGCTGGGTACAAGAGTCTGAACGTGCGACATTCCAAGGTTATGCAGCAAGGAGCGCTGGTGCCCGTGAGACCCCCGAGGTCTGAGGCAGGGCTGCAGCACCGTGGGCAGCGTGGCTCAGGGTCGAGGCCCGGGCTGAGCATGACTGCGCCATCTTTCGGCAAGGTGTTATTCTGGGGCAAAGTGGGAGAAGGGGTCACAGGAACTCTCCTGCTCTGCAGCCTCTCTATGAGCTGCAATCATTGCAAAGCACGAAGGAAACGGTGGTGTTTCTGGAGCTAGGCTGCAGAGGCCGCAGACGAAGCGAGCTGGGGTCTGGAGGCTCTGAATCTGAGGTGTCTGCTCTCCGGGCGTGGGGCCGAGGCCGCGGTGTGAGGGAGGGACCTGGATGCCGTGTGCATTTGGGAGACGATGTTAGAAGCCGTGAGCCTGGATAAATCCATCGAGGACTGGGGTCCAGATCAAGAGGGAAGTGGAGCAAGAGCTGAGCTGTGGGCTACCTCCTGCCAGCCAGCAGAGGGAGTGGGGTGCACGCTTAGAAGAGCACAACTCCCAGGGGCTGTTTTCCATTTTCTGAAAACCCTTTGATGTGCATGTGTGCACTCTTATGCACATGTATGTACACACATGCACACAGACACACACAACATGTGCACGTATATATGTGTGCATGCATGTGTACACATGTGTGTATGTGTGTACATGCATGTACACAATGTGTGTATATGTGCATGGGCATGCTTGTGCACATGCGTGTGCATGTCCCTGTGTGGGGCTGGACAGAGCTCTGGGACTTGCAGCAGGTGGATTTGCTGATAGATTTGAACCTCTTTCGGATACTGTGAGCGTCTTTCTCCTTTCCTCCTGTGCGTGCCGATTCCAGTCAGATCTTACCGGGTGCCCGCTGGATGCCACCCCCATTCCTTGAGCCCTGCTTCCTGGCTTTACAAACTGTTCCTCTTCCGATGCCTGCTCCCACTCGGGCTCGTCTCGGTGCCTTGGGGGAACACAGTGCCCTTCAGTGCGTTAAAGCGGCTGGATCGGCTGCTGTGAGGCTCCTCTCCCTAAGAGGGAAATGAAGGCAAAGTCTCATTCACATTAGGGGGGTTTCTCATTCTCGTCTCAGCCACTGGAGACTGCTGCTTGCTCGCGGTACTGACTGTGCCTGGTCCCTGTCCACCCGAGGCTCTGTTGCCTCTAACTGAAGTTTCCCTCGGGTCATTGCTGCCACGCGGCAGGCGCCTGCTTAGCTGACTTTTGCCCCAAGACCCAGCAGTCACTGCCGTCGCTGCTCCTTTTGGAGGGAGTCTGTGACACCCCAGCCCAGTTAGGGAGCAAATCAGTGATTTGAGCTTCTATCCCAAGAAGCTGGGCCAAGAACAGCAGGTTAAATCCAAGACTGGAACAGAAACCACACAGATCGAGTCAGAAATTGATGAAATGTAGAGCAAATATCGTAGAAAGGATCAATGGAAATGGAAGGAGTGACAGAGATGACAGTGGCTGTAGATGACTGTTTACGATCTAAAGATGCCCGGGATTGAATATGTATGAGATACTTTCAAGTTGAGTCCAATGAATCAAAAAATCTATTTCCTAATAAGATGCAGATGTCTATTTCTGGTATAAACAGAACTATGAGGGATCTTTTTATTAGTCACTGATTCATATTCTGTGTCCATGTGTGTACTGTGATATTTGCCTATTAAAATTGATTTATGGCGGGCCAGCACTGTGGAATAGTGGGTTAAAGCCACGGCCTGAAGTGCCAGCATCCCTTATGGATGCTGGTTTGAGTCCCAGCTGCTCCACTTCTGATCCAGCTTCCCGCTAATGCTCCTGGGAAAGCAGAACAGGATGGCCCAAGTGCTTGGGCCCCTGCACCCGTGTGGGAGACAAGGAAGAAGCTCCCGGCTCCTGGCTTCAGATTGGCTTAGCTCCAGTCATTACAGCTTTTTGGAGAGTGAACCAGCAGATGGAAGACCTCTTTCTCTCTCTCTGTCTCGACATCTCTCTGTCTTTCAAATAAATAAAATCAATCTTTAAAAAATAAAATAAAATTGATTTTTGGAATTCTTTTATGTCATAATTTATTAACACTTTGTTAAAAAAATTCATTTTTTATTATTTATTTGAAAAAAATTTCAGAGAGAGACAGGGAAAAACAGAGACAGATGTCTTCCATCCGCTGGTTCATTCCCCAAATGGTTCCAATGGCCAGGGCTGGCCAGATCAAAGTCAGGAGCTGGGAGCTTCCTCTGGATCTCCCACGCGGGTGCAGGGCCCAGGCACTTGGGGCAGCTTCCAGTGAGAGTGAGCACCTTTCCCAGGTGCGTTAGCAGGGAGCTGGACCAGAAGTGCAGCACCCAGACTTGAACCAGCCCCGTTCTGGTTGCCGGCTTCGCAGACGGCGGCTTTATTGCTACCAGGCTGGCCCCGGTATACTAGCCGTTTGCCACACACATTGCAAATACATCTCCCAGTGCTTTTACCTTTATAACTTACTCAGAGAATACAGACATTTGAGTTTAATATACAGTTAAAATGGTTGAATTTTTCTTTGTAATATCTTTTGCTTTTACTCTCATTTTATCCCCATATGGTTTCTTCTAGTTTTTGTTGACTATATATATATAAAATTATGTATGTAAATGATTATATGTATATTATTATATACACATATATACTTTTAAAGATGATTATTTAAAACTTCTCAGTTTGATGTGTGATGTGAGCCCACATTGCCTGTTTTGTCAACATCGTTTACAACGTCATCCGTGCTTTTCCTGTTGGTTTGTGATTCTGGCCTGAGCTGGAATCTGCCGCTTGTGTACTGCTGTGTGTCGCTCTTTCTGTTGCTCTGTGGGGTCTTCGGTTAGTTAGTTCTTTAAATTGTCTCCTTGTCCTCCGCACATTTCAGAACAACTTTGATTTTGTCACTAGCAGGAAGTGCTGTGGGAATGGGCATTTAGCCCGGGGGTTAAGAACTCTGACACCAGCCGGCGCCGCGGCTCACTAGGCTAATCCTCCGCCTGTGGCGCCGGCACACCGGGTTCTAGTCCCATTTGGGGTGCCGGATTCTGTCCCAGTTGCCCCTCTTCCGGTCCAGCTTTCTGCTGTGGCCCGGGAGTGCAGTGGAGGATGGCTCAGGTGCTATGGCCCTCTGCCCCATGGGAGACCAGGAGAAGCACCTGGCTCCTGGCTTCGGATCAGCGCGGTGTGCCGGCCGCGGCGGCCATTGGGGGGTAAACCAACGGAAAAGGAAGACCTTTCTCTCTGTCTCTCTCTCTCACTGTCTCACTGACCACTCTGCCTGTCAAAAAAAAAAAAAAAAAAACCTCTGACACCTGTACCTCCTGGGGGGTCACCCAGGTTCCCTTCCGAGCTCCTGACCCCAGTTTCCTAGGTGGTGGGGTTTCTGCCACCACGTGGGAGACGGGGATGGAGTTCCTGTCTCCTGGCTCCTTGCTCTGGCCCCAGCACAGCCCTGGCTGTTGTGCAGATCTGAGGAATGTAGCAGTGCTCTCTCTGTTTCTCTCTCTGCCTCACAAATAAATAAATAAATAAATGTGGGATTTATTCATGTGTCTTGTTGAAGCTTATGTCTGTATTTTTTAAAAAAAGATTTATTTATTTATTTGAAAGTCAGAGTTAGACACAGAGAGAAGGAGAGGCAGAGAGAGAAAGAGGTCTTCTGTCCGTGGTTCACTCCCCATTTGGCCACAGTGGCCAGAGCTGTGCTGATCTGAAGCCAGGAGCCAGGAGCTTCCTCCGGGTCTCCCATGCAGGTGCAGGGGCCCAAGCACTTGGGCCATCGTCACTGCTTTCCCAGACCGTAGTAGAGAGCTGGATTGGAAGAGGAACAGCCAGGACTTGAACCGGTGCCCACATGGGACGCCGGTGCTGCACGTGGCAGCTTTAGCCGCTGTGCCACAGCACCGGCCCACAGCTGCATGCCTTTAGTGTAGAAATCCTGACACTTCAGCAGACTTGAGGTACGCAGAAGCGCAGATTCGAATGCCGACAAACATTGTCTCTAAGGTCAGGTGAGTAATATGCAGGTCTGCGGGAACGATGAACTGGGATGGGAATGTCCGGGCCAGTCCTCTGCACGCAGGGCACGCTTGTAGACTGACACAGCAAAGTCCCCCTGCTCTGCTGCCTGTGCCAGATGGCGGCTCTCGTCCCATGCCTGGCCTCTGGGCTTTCTCTCTTCACGTGGGTCTCTCCTTCTTTTAGGGGCATATTTTACTCGTTCAGAGGAATTCTGTAGTGTTCTTCATATCAACCATACACTTATTAGGTTTATTCATTAATATTTTAGGATTTTTGGTAAAGTTGCTATTTTACATGAAGTTTATTTTCTCCCATTTCATCTTTTTGGTCACTGACTACGTGGGCAAGACTTGATAATGTAATTTAACTTGTATCTGTCTACCTTCCTGCAATTGAAAACATTAATTTAAAAGACCTTGGGGCTGGCACTGTGGTGTAGTAAGTTAAGCCTCCCCCTGTAGCCCCAGCATCCCATATGGCGCTGGTTCTAGTCCCGGCTGCTCCTCTTCCCATCCAGCTCTCTGCTATGGCCTGGGAAAGCAGGAGAGGATGGCTCAAGTGCTTGGACCCCTGTACCCACATGGGAGACTTGGAAGAAGCTCCTGGATCCTGGCTTCACATCAGCCCAGCTACGGCCATGGTGGCCATTTGGGCGGTGAACCAGTGGATGGAAGATCTCTGTCTCTGTCTCTCCCTCCATCTGTAACCCTGCCTCTCGGATAAATAAATAGATCTTTAAAAACGAAAGTCGTTCAGGGGTGGGCACTGTGGCACAGGAGGTGGGGCTGCTGCCTGAGCTGTCGGCATCCCCTATGAATGCTGGTTTATGTCCTGCCTGCTCCACTTCTGATCCAGCTCCCTGCTAATGCATCTTGGGAAGGGAGAGCTTGATGGCCCGAGTGTTTGGGCCCCTGCCCCCCAAGTGAGAGGCCCTGATGGAGTTCCTGGCTCCTGGCTCACAGCCTGGCCCAGCCCTGACCTCTGCAGCCATTTGGGGAGCAAACCAGTGGATGGAAGATCTCTCTCTCTCTCTGTCTCTCCCTCGCTGGGGGCATGAAGGCGACAGCTTGAGGTGTGGAGCCGGGTGGAGGGCGTCGTGGTGGCAGGGAGCCAAGGCCTCGGCCTGACTGCCCACTGGCTGCTGCTGTGGGGCACATCCTGCACTGAAGTTTTAATCATGGAAAGAAGGAGAAAAGATTTCTTTTATGGCCGGCACCACAGCTCACCAGGCTAATCCTCCGCCTGCAGCACCAGCACCCTGGGGTTCTAGACCCAATTGGGGTGCTGGATTCTGTCCCGGTTGCTCCTCTTCCAGTCCAGCTCTCTGCTGTGGCCCGGGAGTGCAGTGGAGGATGGCCCAAGTGCTTGGGCCCTGCACCCCATGGGAGACCAGGAGAAGCACCTGGCTCCTGGCTTCGGATCAGCACAGTGCACTGGCCACAACGCACCAGCCATAGTGGCCACTTGGGGGGTGAACCAACGGCAAAAGGAAGACCTTTCTCTCTGTCTGTCTCTCTCTCACTGTCTAACTGCCTGTCCAAAAAAAATTATTTTATTTATTTGAAAGCAGATTGGCAGAGACAGGGAGAGAGGAAGAGAGAGAGATGGAGAGTCAGGGACAGAGAGAGGTCTCCGTTCACTGGCTCACTCCCCAAGTGATTGCAATGGTCAGGGCTGGGCCAGGAGCCTGGACCTCCGTCCTGGTCTCCCACATGGGTGCAAGGACCTGAGCACATGGGCCATCTGCTGCTGCTTTCCCAGGCGCATTGGCAGGGAGCTGGATCGGAAGTGGAGCAGCTGGGAGTTGAGCCAGCACTCTGCTATGGTGTCCCAGTGTTGCGGGCTGTGTCTTCACCTGCTGTGCCACATTGGCCCCACGCCTTGCCCTTTGAATATTTTCAAAACTAAGATACGCTCTGTGAACACGCTGAATACTGTGTGTATTCTGTTTCATAGATCTCTGTTAGTATACCTTGCCTTTTGAGCCTTTCTGTGCTTATGCATAATGCAGTTAAAAGGGTAGATGGGTGGGGCTGAGCCCAGGTGTCTGCCAGCAGGTGAGAGTCAGAAAACAGACGCTGCCGCAGAAGAGGAGGCGCTCCTGGCATCTGCAGCAACACCTGGATCTGAGGGAATCCCGTGCAGGAAGAAGCAGGCCCGGAGAGACAGGCGTGGTCTCCACGTGCGTACATGCTTGAGAGTGCGCAGCTTGAGAAGCTGAGTTCACGGGGGTGGGCTGTGGGGCCCTGGCCCCCGTCAGCCTGAAGGGGCAGCTGAGCAGGCAGGCGGCGGCGTCTGCAACAGTTCATCTTGGGGTTTGTTGGGGGCTTGGAGAGAGGCCTGCGGCGTTTCTAACACGAACACCGGCAGACGCCCAGCGCGATGGAGATGCTGACCACCCTGACTGCATCGCTGTGCACTGGACACGGGACTGATCTCACCGTGCCACAGACACAGGCCACCAAAAGAACAGGAAATTGTCTGTGCACAGACCAGGCTGTGACTGTTCCTCTGGTCTGCTGCCTGTGCCTGGAGGGTCGGGGCACGGGGCTTCTTTGCAGGACCGGAAGTGGGTGCGCAGGGCCTCTGGGCACTGCTCAGGGAAAGCCCGCCTTGTCTCGACCTGGCCCAGCCCTGGGGCATGCAGCCCATCGGGCGAACGTGCCTCTTCTCCCATGTGTGTCCCTCTGCCTGAGTACCCCAGCCTTGGTGGTGACGCCTCTGCACGGGTGGTGCTGTGCAGGGCCCAGCTCACCCACGCTGCTCAGCCCAGCTCTTGTGACTTCAGTTAGAAGTGTTGGAGCCCCACCATGAGAGACAGAGCCAGCGGGAACCCTTGCTTGGGAGGTACAGACGTAGAGAAAGACAATGAGTGAGGGGAGCCTTCTGTTTGGCTTTTTATTTCCTCCTAGGGAAAAATACTGTTTTTGATGGGTGGCATCATCCTCGGGTGATGGCTCCCAGGCCGATCTGCAGCGGCACTGTCCTGGCGTGTGTGCGGGTTCTGTTGGTGCAGGCTAGGCTGGAGGGGGCAGGGCTCACCTTCGTGGGAGGACAAGTGTCATCAGATGCTGAGTATTTTGGGTCACAGTCTTCCCCAAATGCCCCAGCCAGTGGCTGGAGGGCACCATCCCCGTCACGGGGTGTCAGAGGTGTCGGCAGATTCTGTTCATTAAGAACCCACTGAGGCTGAGCATGGCCTGAAGGACTGAGCACAAGTGGCCTTTGTGCTTGATGAGAATTCCTGCTGGGGAACGGGCGAAGGCAGTGCACCGAGGCCGCCGGCGCTGCAGCTGGAAGGCGGCATGTTCCTCTCTGGGCTGCCTCCCTGCTCTGCACACACACACAGGGAGACTGTGGAGCTCACAGCCAGTGAGTCAGAAACTCAAGCCCAGGATTTCTCTTTTGCTTCCAATCACTGAAATCAGTTTATTTGCTAAAGCAGTAATAATTTCATGCATGGGAGGCAAGAACTGTAGCATCGCTGAGACGAGGAAAACCCAATTCGCGGCATGAGCGGCAGGCAGTTCGAACAAAATGTGTTGGTGATTTCGAAGCCGTTCTGTGTGTGTGCAATGAGGAGAAGCACACAGGGACAGCGGCTCCCCCGGGCCCGGCCCTGCGAGGGAGCCACTCCCCGCCCAGCAGCCGTGGGTCACGGAGGAGCTGTACACGCGTGGTGCAGCCTGCTGCCTGGTGCATTGGCGGCGCGTCTGCATTCAGCTCACGCAGCCTCCCTGGAGCCTCCAGGAGTTCAAGCTGTTCTACAGCGTCATCAGGATCCATTACGCGCCGTTCCCTGCAGCTTTTGTTCCCAGCTGCCTGTGACGCTGTAATTGAGAAAGAAAATCGAAAACACAGGCTGACTTTGAGGTTGGCTGCCCAAAGCATTATTGAAGGTACTGCCCAAAATCTGGCGTGAGCAATCCAGGGCAAAGTGACATTTTAGTGGGGGAACCTCAAATCAGTAGTTCTTTAACGTTAAAATAAGTCCCGTAGGGGAAAAATGCTTGCTGAAGTCTGGGATGGATTTACGTGTGGAAAACAGAAAATTCAAACTAGCAATTTAAGCCCTAAAGGTTTACTGCAAAATCACTACCCCTCACTGAAGCAAACGAGCTTCCTGAAAACCAATCATTATAATTGTTAATTTCAGAAACTTTGTCAATATTTGCTACTAGTATTGATTCTAGTCTAGAAAGCAGTATAAGACATGAGGTATGGTGATCTACATGTGCAGTGTAAAGTGTGACGTGTGTAGTGTGAGGTGTGACGTGTGGTATCCAGGTGTGTGTGTGAGATGTGATGTGTGGTATCCAGGTGTGTAGTGTGAGATGTGACGTGCAGTGATCCAGGTATGTAGTGTGAGATGTGATGTGTGGTGATCCAGGTGTGTAGTGTGAGATGTGATGTGTGGTGATCCAGGTGTGTGTGTGAGGTGTGACGTGTGGTATCCAGGTGTGTAGTGTGAGATGTGACGTGCAGTGATCCAGGTGTGTAGTGTGAGATGTGACGTGCAGTGATCCAGGTTTGTAGTGTGAGATGTGACGTGTGGTAATCCAGGTGTGTAGTGTGAGATGTGACATGTGATGATCCAGGTATGTGTGTGAGATGTGACGTGTGGTGATCCAGGTGTGTAGTGTGAGATGTGATGTGTGGTGATCCAGGTGTGTAGTGTGAGATGTGACGTGTGGTGTAGTATGAGGTGTGACGTGTGCTGATCTAGATGTCTAGTGTGATTTGGGATGTATGGTGATCTAGGTATGCAAACAGAGCAAATGTAGTTTGGTTGAAGCAAGAGAGGTATGGCATAGACTTGTTCCAATGTGACCTGTGCTTGCTAGCTGGTTGGCTCCCAAGATGCTGTGTTTACCCTGCAGAACACTGGCAGTGCAGGAAATGAGGGTTTAGAGATAAGCTTGTCATCCAGGGTCATGAAGCGGCTCAGTACAGAGCTGGTACATGGTCAAGTTCACATTGGGGCCTCTGTTGGTTCCATCACACTGCCTGTGTCACTATCCCTGCCTGATACCTGGTTTGTTGCAGCACTGTCTTTTAAAAATATTTTTGTTTTTGGCCAACAGACCCTTGAAACAATGTTCAGAATCATTAACCATCGGGAAAATGCAAAACAACAGTGAGGTTCTACCTCACCAAGTTAGAATGGCTCTCATACAGAAATTAACAAACAACAACTGCTGGTGAGGATGTAGGGAAAATGCACCCTAATCCACTGTTGGTGGGAATGCAAACTGGTGCAGCCACTATGGAAGACGATATGGAGATACCTCAGGAATCTGAATACAGACCTTCCATACGACCCAGCCATCCCACTCCTGGGAATTTACCCTAAACTAAAAGAAATCAGCATATGAAAGTGTTATCTGTACCCCCATGTTCATTGCAGCACAGTTCACAATAGCTAAGATTTGGAATTGAAAATATGTCCATCAACTGAAGACTAGATAAAGAATTTATGGTGTATACACACTATGGAGCGTAACATAGTCATAAAAAATGAAATCCTGTGTTTTGCAACAACACGGATACAACTGGAAACCATTATAGTTAGTGAAATAAACCAGTCCCCAGAAGACAGGTATCATATGTTTTCCCTGTGCAGTGGTAACTAATAGTGTACCTGAAATGTAATGTACTGGAGTCAAGTGGACACTTTGAGATCAATGATTGTTTCCAGCCCTTGTCTCTTCTGTTCAGGGACAGTGGTTTTTTTTTTTTTTTTTTTTCTTCATACTGTTTTTTTTTTTCATCCTGTCTCGGGTTTATTTGTACAAACAGCACAGGAGGACACTAGCCCCACGCAGACAGCAGCCCAGGGGTCACACCAGTCCTTCTGCCCTTGCATTGGCAGGCAAACACTGTTACTAGGGAGCCTTTGTGGGGGGCTGGGCACCTTTGGGAGGAGCCTGAGCCGGAACTGGGGCTGCAGGTGTGGCCTGGGCCTTGGGCTTGGCTTGGGCCTGGGCCTTGGGTTTGGTTTCAGCCTGGGCCTTGCCCTTGCCCTTGCCCTTGATTTGAGCTTGAGCTTGGGCCTTGATTTGAGCCTTGACCTTGCCCTTGATTTGGGGCTCAGTCTTGGCCTTTGCCTTGGTCTGTGGCCAGGACAGCCTGAGACCCCTAGCAATGCAGGCACGGGCACACCTTCCAAGCTTGAGGTGGGCGATGTAGGCAAGCCGATCGAGCTTCCGGCTGACACCCTTCGGGATCGTGGGCTTTACTTGCTGAGTCTTGACCAGGGCCTTGGTAGCTTCAGCACACGCAGCCATAGCCTTGGCGCTGTTGGCCTGCATCTTCTTCAGGCCCTTCTTGTGGTGCTTCTTGGCAAAGCGCATGTTCCTCAGGAACTTGGGGTCCTCCCCTTTCAGAGACTCGTGTCTTTGTGATCGCGGTTTCTTGATGCCATTTCTGTGCCATTTTTGGGACTGGTTGTACGTGGTGTGGTTCTTGGACTTGGCCATGTCTGCACCGTAACCCGCGGCTGCTGAAGCGCCTGGGACCGGAAAAAGTCTTCATACTGTCTGTTGAACTCTTTTACTTGGTATTCGGTTAACCCTATAAATCATAAGTAAACTGAAAGTAGATCTCTGTAAAATTAAGAGTAGGAATGGGAGAGGGGGAGACAGGGGTTGGAGCGTGGGAAGGAGGGAGGGACGTTTCACTGTGTTCCTGGATCTGCATACATGAAAAGCATGAAACTTGTTTAACTTAAAATAATGAGAAGTTGTACGCATGTGATAGACCTGTGACAGTTGTACATATGTGTGGGTTGTAGGAGATGCTCATTACACGCATACGTTGTATGATGCTCAAACAGGGTAAATACATTGATGCTTTCAGGAACATTTCCTTATAGCGAGAACATCCACAGGCCTTCTAGGCCTTTGAAACAGAGAGGCGTGCAGTAAATAAACACGCTTCATCCCGCTGTGCCCTAAGATCCAGCTCTTCTTGCTCCTGCCCAGCCGTAACCTCCTGCCCACCCAGCACCCCCGGAACCCCTCTCCCTGCCACTTCCCTCCCCAGCCTCCGAAAACCACAGAGCATCTCCACTCCCGTGAAGTCGCCTGGTCGTCACAGCCGTCACGCATGAGTGAGATCATGTGGCGTTTGTGTCTCTGTGCTCACAAGGTCCCCTGTCGTCACAGGCGTCACGCGTGAGGTCACCTGGCGTTTGTGTCTCTGTGCTCACAAGGTCCCCTGTCGTCACAGGCATCACGCATGAGGTCACCTGGCGTTTGTGTCTCTGTGCTCACAAGGTCCCCTGTCGTCACAGGCGTCACGCATGAGTGAGATCACGTGGCATTTGTGTCTCTGTGCGTGGCTCATTTCACTTCACAGTTGCATCCCAGTTGTTGCAGAGGACAAGAGTTCATCCTCTCTGTGGCTGAGTGACGTGCCACTGGGTGTGTGTACCACAGTTTCTGCATGCGTCCGTCCCTTCCCTGGCCGTTGTGAGCAGTGCTGTGTGAACACGAGAGTGCAGCGTCTGTTCCACAGCGCGCTTTCATGGCCCTTCAGTGCACACCCAGAGTGGGATTGCTGGGTCCCACGACTGCCCCATATTTACCTCCGTGCTGTTTCGCACAGCAGCTGCACTGAGATGCGTTCTCAGCCACAGTGCACAGGGGTTCTCGCTTCTCCACACCTTCACCAGGACTTACTCTCTGTCTTCTGTCTGACAGTAGCCAGTCCAACTGCAGTGAGTTAGGATCTCGTGTGGTTTTGATTTGCAGTTCTCTGATCGCTAGTGATGTTGAGCATTTTTTTCGTGTTCCTGTTGGCCATTTGTGTGTGTCCCTCTGAGAAATGTCTGTTTAGATCTGTTGTCCATTTTTATTGGATTTTTTCTTTTTGTAATGGAGTTATTTGAGTTGTTAGTGTGTTCTGGATGTTAGCCCTGTCAGATGCAGCACTTGAAGTATTGTCTCTGGTCTGTGCTGTGTCTCCTTGCTCTGCTGGCTGTTTCCACCGCCATGCACAAGCCCTTTAGTTGGCTGAAGCGCCATTTGTGTGTTTTTGCTTTTATTTTGTGAGCTTTAGGGGTGTCTGGTGTAGAGATTTCTTTCCTATCCCAGTGTCATGAAGTGTTTCCCTGTGTTCCTTCTGTTAGTCTCAAGTTTCCTGTCTCACATGTAGGTCTTTATTCCATTTTGAGATGATTTTTGTACGTGGTGAGAGCAGTTGAGTTTCTTCTGCATCTGCACAACTGATCCCCAGCGCTCTTCATTGAGACTACTGCCCTCGTTGCCGAGACCTCTGTCTCCCTCCCACCTGTTCTTGGCACCTTTGTCAGCTGGCCGGAGACGCATGGGTTTGCTTGTAGGGTCCCTGTTCTGTCCCAATGATCTCTGGGTCTGTTTTATGCCAATATCATGATGTTTTGATTAATGTGGCTTTGAAATACATTTTAAGGTCAGGTAGTGTGATGCCTCCTACTTTGTTCTTTTGGCTCAAAATTGCTTTGGTTATTTGGGGTCTTTTGTAGTTTATTCTGCGTTCAGTAGTGTTTTCTTCTAGTTCTGTGAAAAATGTCGCTGGGATTTTGACAGGGATTGCATTGAGTCTGTAGACCACTCTGGGTAGCGTGCACATGTGAGCAAGGTTCACTCTTGTGATCATGAATCCGGGTGGTGTTTCTTTTTGACATTTACACAGTGGTGTGCGGGGCACGTCTGCCACTCTGCTGAGTGCACATGAACTGGAGGCGGCTGATTCTATGCATGGCGACAGGGCCAAGGAGCCAGGGATGATGGGTGTTCACCGACGGCGCGTGCCAGCCCCCTCCCTGCACCTGGCTGGACCACAGGCACCTCAGGAAAACGTGAGTGCACACATGAGGTCAGCGCAGACCGCCAGGGTGCTCTGGTGGCCGTGTGCGGCCAGCACTGCCTGTGACGGAGGCACTGACGCAGGGGCGTGCTGTGCGAGTTTCTCCCTCAGCCAGCCGTGGACACAGGTGATGGTCTCGCCAGGGGCATCCCCACCTTGGGAAGTGCTTGGCCATTGCAGACGCCAGGAGTGCCGGTCTCAGCCCTGCCTGAGCGGAGGTGAAGTGTCCGGTCCTTGCGCAGGAAACCAGGCGTCATCCTGACAAATGGGAACCTTCGCTCCGGGGTCGGAGGGGCCTGCGGGACAGACATGAGTGACAGAGGCTGACACAGAAGTAAAGAAAGGAGCGTGCCGGGCCTGCCTCCACCTGCGCGCGTGCCCGAGTCTCCTGTCTGCCGGGCCTGCCTCCACCTGCGCGCGTGCCCGAGTCTCCTGTCTGGCTGAACTGTATTCGTTCACTCTCGTCACCAGTCTTTGCCGTGGGGAGAACAGAGACATGGTTTAATCTTTGCTCTGTCTGATCAAGGTTTATTTCATCATAACTTAGAAAGGTTTCACTACTCGTTAGTGCTAAAGTTGTTTAACATTCACTATTGTTGCAAAATGCTGGAAAATCTCTGTCCGGATTCTTCCGTTTGAGCTGTGAGGTTTCAGGGCCTTTTGAATTTGTGCAGGGCCTAATCTCAGCTGTCTCTGAGCAGTCTCTGGCTGGCCTCACTGCCCTGGTGCACTGTGGGCTTTGTGTTACCTGGCGAGAGAGAATCCATCCCGACTGGGCAGCCGTGAGGATCGTGTCTTTCATTGAACATGCCTGATGTTGCAGAGGTTTGCTCATGACTGTCTTCTGGGCTCTTCCAGGCCCTTCTGGGCCACACTTATTCTTATGCCAAACACCAGAGAGCACACTCACACCTTGGTGTGACATCTGCCCTGGCAGGGCTGTGTCTCGACCCTGACCTGGCTCAGGGGTGGGGGTGCATCCCTGGAGCCTGTCCTGACCCTGACCCTGTCCTGACCTAGCTCGGGGGTGGGGGTGCATCCCTGGAGCTGTCCTGACCCTGACCCTGTCCTGACCCTGACCTTGTCCTGACCCTGACCTGGCTCAGGGTGCAGGCGCATCCCTGGAGCCTCTGCCAGCACAGGAGACCTGTCCCCAGCTCATCCGCACAGGAAGTGGTCGCATCCATGTGTACCCCCAACCAAGACGAAATGTTATCCACTAGGCTGATGCTGATGCTGAGCCGGCCCCAGATATGCACAGCCTAGCCCACAGCCTGTGGCATGAAGGAACGTGCAGGGACACACTAATGTCTCACGGGGCACGTCTGACCGGCTTGCCAAGCGTAGCTGTGAGGTCAGCATTGCAGCCAGCTTGCTTGGGAAGCGTGTTCTGAGTGCGGGTTCTGAGAGCCGATGTGTGTCTCAGCTGCTGAGCTCGGAGGGCAGGCTGGGGCAGAGAGAACGGCCCTGCACTTTTCTTTTTAAAAAGCTTTGGTTTGAGTTAATTTTAGACTTGCTGAGAGGCTGCAGAAATAGTTGAGATTCCCCTGCGCTGTAAGAGAACCATCACCAAAGCTGCATTCCCCAGCGCAGTCACCAAACACAGCCGAGGAGGTGCAGGCTCGGGGAAGATGTGCCTGAGCCGGGCGTCTGGACAAGACCTCGTGTGCTCCCACACGGCCGGTTCCACCAGGTCTGTTACAGAGGCGGAGCTGGCTCAGCACTGCTGGGGGGGGGCTGGTTTCTGTGTGAGTGACCGGGTGTGAACGGGGGGCG
Source organism: Sylvilagus floridanus (assembly GCA_949820135.1). Taxonomy (NCBI): domain Eukaryota; kingdom Metazoa; phylum Chordata; class Mammalia; order Lagomorpha; family Leporidae; genus Sylvilagus; species Sylvilagus floridanus. The sequence goes on from OX463246.1 coordinate 999,942, forward strand.
TGTCTTCTCGCTCAGAAAACAGAACAGAAGACACTGCTTTTCAGTGTTGGCTGTGCAGAGCAACTCTTGGTGGAGATTAATTCAGAAAATACTTCAAGGCTCCAGTTAAAAAGTTCTAGAAGCAGCAGCCCAGGGAGACACGGTCCAGGACAGGATGTGGACTGTGCTCGGATTCCGACAGCCACATGCTGCATGGCCATGTTTCAGTCCACCCTACACTGCTTATGCCACAGTGGTTAGTGGAGCTGGAAAATTCATGTCACCTGGTGCCATGGCCATGACAGTGTCCCAATGTAGCCCTGCCTGTGTCCCCATGTAGCCATGGCTGTGTCCCGTGTGGTCATGGCTGTGTCCCCGTGTGGCCATGGCTGTGTCCCCATTTAGTCATGACTGTGTCCCCGTGTAGCCATGGCTGTGTCCCATGTGGTCATGGCTGTGTCCCATGTGGTCATGGCTGTGTCCCTGTGTGGCCATGGCTGTGTCCCCATGTAGCCATGGCAATGTCCCCGTGTAGCCATGGCAATGTCCCCATGTAGCCATGGCTGTGTCCCCGTGTAGCCATGGCTGTGTCCCCATGTAGCCATGGCTGTGTTCCCATGTAGTCATGACTGTGTCCCCGTGTAGCCATGGCTGTGTCCCCATGTAGTCATGACTGTGTCCCCGTGTGGCCATGGCTGTGTCCCCGTGTAGCCATGGCAATGCCCCTGTGTGGCCATGGCTGTATCCCCATGCAGCCATGGCTCCTGATTCTGTGGGACCCTGGTGCTGCACCATCACATACTGTACAGCACACAGCTCCTGCTGTTGCTGACACACGCGTGTGAGGTTGTGGTACAGCAGGTAAAGCCCCTGCCTGTGACCCCGGCATCCCATATGGACACTGGTTCATGTCTTGGCTGCTCCACTTCTGATCCAGCTGCCTGCTAACAGTCTGGGAGAAGCAGTGGAAGATGTCCCAAGTACTTGGGCCCCTGCCACCAATGTGGGAGACCCAGAAGAAACTCCTGGCTCCTGGCTTCATCCTGGCCCAGCCCTGGCCTTTGTGGCCAGCTGGGGAGTGAACCAGCGGGTGGAAGACCTCTGTCTTTGTCTCCCTCTCTCCCTCCCTCTCTGTAGCTCTGCCTTTCAGCTTCAAGGCATTCTGTCTGACTTCCTCTGTCTGCCTAGGTTTCATGCTTGGTTCCTCCGTGCTGTTCTCTTCACGTCTTGCAAATGCTCCTGTGTTCCCTAACCATCAGGCTTACACTCAGGGACATCCTGGGCTCCTTCTCCTGTTTCTGGTGTGTCCATCACACAGCCCAGGGACATCCTGGGCCCCTCCTCTCCTGTTTCTGTGTGTCTGTCCTACAGCCCAGGGACATCCTGGGCCCCTCCTCTCCTGTTTCTTTTTTTCTTTTCTTTTTTTTTTTAATTTTTTTTTTTTTGACAGGCAGAGTGGACAGTGAGAGAGAGAGACAGAGAGAAAGGTCTTCCTTTGCCGTTGGTTCACCCTCCAATGGCTGCCGCGGACGGCGCGCTGCGGCCGGTGCACCGCGCTCATCCGATGGCAGGAGCCAGGTGCTAGGTGCTTATCCTGGTCTCCCATGGGGTGCAGGGCCCAAGCACTAGGGCCATCCTCCACTGCACTCCCGGGCCACAGCCAAGGGCTGGCCTGGAAGAGGAGCAACCGGGACAGAATCCGGTGCCCCGACCGGGACTAGAACCCGGTGTGCCGGCGCCGCAAGGCGGAGGATTAGCCTGTTGAGCCACGGCGCCGGCCCTCTCCTGTTTCTTGTGTGCCTGTCCTACAGCCCAGGGACATCCTGCCCATGGCGTGTTTGCCCTACATGCCAGTGCTTAGCTCATGGCTTTCTGCCCCCTCTGGCATTTGTGTGTGTGTGATATATTTGAGAGACAAAGAGCTGCCAGCCCTGGTTCACTCCCCAAATGTCTGCAAAGACCAGGCTGGGCCAGGAGCTGGGAACCCAGTCCAAACCTCCCAGGTGGGAGCTGGAGTCAGGAGCCAGAGCCCGGGGTGGGACCCAGGTTCTGCAGGCAGGAAGCAGGCCCCTTAACCCCAGGCCAAACAGCTGCCCTGGGCCTCTGTTCCGGCACCCAGACACGCCGTCCTTATTCATCATCCACGGCTGCTTCTGTGCCGCAGTGGCTGAGCTGAGAGTCACAAGGAGACCCCCCAGCCCTAGCCCCAGCCCCACAAAGTGCAAAACATCTACAGCCCGCCCTTTGCAGACAGATGTGTGTGCCCCGCGCTTGGCTCACGCGGCACATCCACCCTGGCCGCCTCATCCTGGCCCCAGCCAGGACAGGAACGCCGCCTGTCCACCGGTGTCTGCCTCCACCCAGGTGCTCCCACTCGGCTCCTGCATCGCTGTGTGGCACGTGCATTCAGAGCCTGCACAGCAGTGCAACGCACTTGTGCTTCCCACACGTCAGAGATGGGCGAGTGGGAAACGTCACTTGTCTCGGAATCATTGCCGTTCACACCGGTTTGGTTTTAAGGCACTTTGTGTTGTGACAGAAGAAATGCCCCTAAATTATTTTTGTGAACTGTGTCATCACTCTTCCTGTGGATCAGTGAACTGGATGACAGCTCAATTTGAAGCAGGCAAAACAAACAACATCCCTCAGGGGGCTCATTTACGGTTGTGGAAAAAGAATTCTGTTGCCTCTCGGGATAGAGCTCATGTGATGCGAGCCAGGAAAACCGTGAGAGAATAGGGACTGGGTGTGTGTGTGGGGGGCTCACCTGGTCCTGGAAGGAGATGGCTCAGTGAGCAGGGAGCGCGAGAATGAAAGCAAGGAAGCGTGTCACGTCCAGTCCGCGCAAATAAAGTCTCAGAGTTCAAGAAACCTGCCAACAGCGTCCCCAGAATTGAAATGCCTGCTCGCTGGGATGCAGGAGTCAGCATTTGTGTGTGTGTGTGTGTGTGTGTGTATGTGAGAGAGAGAGAGAGAGAGAGAGAGAGAGAGAGAGAAGGGGAGAGAGAGAGAGAAGGGGGGAGAGAGAGAGAAGGGGGGAGAGAGAGAGAGAAGGGGAGAGAGAGACGGGGAGAGAAAGAAAGAAGGGGGGAGAGAGAGCGAGAGAGAGACGGGGAGAGAGAGACGGGGAGAGAGAGATGGGGAGAGAGAGATGGAGATGGAGAGAGACGGAGGGGGGGAGAGAGACAAGGAGGAGGAGGATAGTGAGAGAGGAGGGGGATAGTCAGTGAGTGAGAGAGAGAGACGGGGGTGGAGAGAGAGGAAAGAGAGAGAGAGGGAGAGAGAGAGACGGGGAGAGAAAGAAAGAAGGGGGGAGAGAGAGCGAGAGAGAGACGGGGAGAGAGAGATGGAGATGGAGAGAGACGGAGGGGGGGAGAGAGACAAGGAGGAGGCGGATAGTGAGAGAGGAGGGGGATAGAGAGTCAGCGAGTGAGAGAGAGAGACGGGGCTGGAGAGAGAGGAAGGGAGAGAGAGAGAGAAGGTCTCAGTTCTGTCTAGTTTACTTCTGTGTGTTAATCCTGAGGCAGTGGGTGGGTAATCCTGAAACGTGGGTGGGTAATCCTGAAACGTGGGTGGGTAAATGTCGTACAATCCTGACCTCAACAGCAAAACAGGAATGAAGCAAATAAGAGCTAAAGTATCTGCTGTGTTTCAGGCACGGTGCTGGGTGCTGACGGCTGAACTAACAGGAGTGTGAGGGAGTGACGCTGAGCGAGACGAGACCACAGGAGCAGGGGGCTCCACTCAGGACCTGCTGAGAAGGTGAGCGGCTCTGTGCAGCGAGGGAGCGGGGGCACGGAGGGACAGCTGGTGGGGGGAGGCATCTCGCGCGAACACTGACACAGGGAGTGGACTTGAACTATAAACGTGAAGGTGCGGCTGCAGTGAGGGCGTGCAGTGTGCTGGACACCTGGGCGTTGACCTCATCTTTCCTTCTTTCTGTTTGTAAAGATTGATTGATATATTTGGAAGTCAGAGTTGTAGACTCAGATGAGAGACACAGAGAGCTTCCGTCCACTGGTTCACTCTGCAGATGGCTGCAACACCCAGAGCTGGGCCAGACTGAAGCCAGGAGTCAGGAGCCTCTCCCAGGTGTCCCACGTGGGTGCCGGGGCCCAAGCACTCGGGCCGTCTTCCACTGCTTTCCCAGGCCATAGCAGGGAGCTGGGTGAGAATGGCGCAGCCGGGACTTGAACCGGTGCCCATGTGGGAAGCTGGCATCGCAGGCAGTGGCTTTACCTGCTACACCACAAGTGTGTCTCCTCCACATCTGCTTTTGACCAGAATGCTGCCACATCGCCGTATTTGGTTGCTGTAGATTCGTGGAAAATTACATCTACCTGTGTTTCTGTATTGAATCTGTAACATGGCAGTTGTTCCTAGTGGTCCGCGTTTCTGCTTTACTCTGTGCTAGGTCAGGCCCCTCCCCTAACTCCAGGCGTAGTCGATTTTAGAGTGTAACTTTGAAAAAATAGCTCTTTTTTTGTTTAGAAAGTGGGTTGCGACTCACAAGAACTTGCAGAAATACTCCTGCTTCCCCGATGACAACTGGGTACACGTGTGTAAGACATGTAATACACGTGTATAATACGCCAGCGCAGCGCGGACGCTGTGTCGGCCTAAGGCCGTTGACCCGGAGCGGGGAGCAATTGGCTGTCGCGTTTCTCGTGCACGACTTTCTCTTTTTGGATGTGATTCTGTGGTGTTTTATTGCATGTCTGCATCGCAGTAACCCATGTCTTCTGTCCCCAGAGAGGAACGCCCCTGCCACCCTCTGGTCCCCACACCCTTCCCTGACCCTGCGACGGAGACACTTGGTGCAGGTCGTAGGACATGGGACAGCAGGTGCGCAGCCTGGAGACACTTTTCTCTCGGCAGAGGCGTCAGTCCTTCACCCCTCTGTGGAGTATTCTCCCCTGCGTGGGTTGGCCCTGGCCACCGTTGGTTGGCACATTCATGCTGTTGGCTTATTTCCAGTTTTGTCTGTTGCCAGCAGAGCTGCAGTAAACGCCCGCCTGCAGAGTTTTGTGAGTTGTGAGTTCTCTCTGTCACAGGTCAGTTTGCAGTGCGCTTGACTCCTTTCCCTCCCGTAAAATACTACTGTTCCATGCCACAGATGGCTTAATTCTGATTGGACCCAGTGAGCAGGCGTAGCAACTGTTTTATGCTAACTGAAAAGACGTTTGCCTGTCACAGGGCAGGACATTAATCTGAAGAACCCAGGGACCTTCTGCCTGAGCGGAGTGTCTGTGGCTCACAGGGGTGGGGTGTGCAGGCCTGACCCTGCTTAGCTTCCCGGATCAGATGAGATCGGATGTGTTCAGGGTCGTATGGCCGTGGACGAGACCCTCCTTCTAAAGTGAAAGGCGAGCTGTTACCCTTGCTCCTCCTGCAGAATCCTCCCCTGGGTGTGTTGCCCTGGCTGCTGGTTTCGAGTGGGGCCTGCAGTGGCCTGCACCCTGCCTTGGGTCCTGGGTGCTGCACCTTGTGGGCCACCTGCTCCAGCAGATCTGTGGTGCTTGAAGTTTCAGTGGAAGACAGGGTCTGATTGTAGCACCTGGCAGGAGGCCCTAGGACGACAGAGCAAGGCCTAGCCGTCGTCTGCAGAAGGCTGCTCTCCTTTTGAGACAGCTCTTGACCTGTGGCTAACTGAACACGTGACCTTGGGCCACCAGGTCACCTTGCTTTCTGAGCTGCCTTCCTATCCTGGTGTCGTTGGCCCCACCAGGCCGTGAAGTTTGTGTGCATTGCTAGGCTGAGGAGGCCCACGGACACAACCCAGTGGCCGATGCCCTGGTTCCCACGCCTGCTGTGCCGCCTTTTCCCTGAGGCCTCCCGGGGAGTGCTGACAGGAAGGCAAGACCCAGGCCTGGCTTCTAGGCGGAGCTGACAATGCACAGGCACCACCCATGGGGCACAGTCACTGTGGCGTCCCTGAAGGACAGTGTGAGGGGAGAGCTTCGGCACGGCACATGGCCTGGGTGTTCCCTGGAAGATGGTATCACCAGTCCTGACTCAGGTACAACCCGAGAGCTGTGGCCAGCTGTACACTGGAGTGTCATGGACTTGGATGAACAAAAATGGAAGAGTGAGGCAAAACAGACACCTGCTGCAGGACTGTGGTTCCTGATGGTGCACAGGGGTGGTATGTGATCCCTGCTGTGCACTGAGGACCGTGTGTGATCCCAACTGTGCACTGAGGGCCGTGTGTGATCCCTGCTGTGCACTGAGGGCCGTGTGTGTGATCCCTGCTGTGCACTGAGGGCCGTGTGTGATCCCTGCTGTGCACTGAGGGCCATGTGTGATCCCTGCTGCGCACTGAGGACTGTGTGTGATCCCTGCTGTGCACTGAGGGCCGTGTGTGATCCCTGCTGTGCACTGAGGGCCGTGTGTGATCCCTGCTGTGACTGAGGGCCGTGTGTGTGATCCCTGCTGTGCACTGAGGGCCGTGTGTGTGATCCCTGCTGTGCACTGAGGACCGTGTGTGTGATCCCTGCTGTGCACTGAGGACCGTGTGTGTGATCCCTGCTGTGCACTGAGGACCATGTGTGATCCCTGCTGTGACTGAGGGCCGTGTGTGTGATCCCTGCTGTGCACTGAGGGCCGTGTGTGATCCCTGCTGTGCACTGAGGGCCGTGTGTGATCCCTGCTGTGCACTGAGGGCCATGTGTGATCCCTGCTGTGCACTGTGGACCGTGTGTGTGATCCCTGCTGTGCACTGAGGGCTGTGTGTGATCCCTGCTGTGCACTGAGGGCCATGTGTGATCCCTGCTGTGACTGAGGGCCGTGTGTGTGATCCCTGCTGTGCACTGAGGACCATGTGTGATCCCTGCTGTGACTGAGGGCCGTGTGTGTGATCCCTGCTGTGCACTGAGGGCCGTGTGTGATCCCTGCTGTGCACTGAGGGCCGTGTGTGATCCCTGCTGTGCACTGAGGGCCGTGTGTGATCCCTGCTGTGCACTGAGGGCCGTGTGTGTGATCCCTGCTGTGCACTGAGGGCCGTGTGTGTGATCCCTGCTGTGCACTGAGGGCCGTGGTTCTGGGTCAGTGTTTTGTTTCTGGTGTGGCTGTTGATGTTGAACTGGCATTCCTCGGGGCACAGACACAGCTTATTCTGTGCAGTTCTCCCTCCTTCAGTGCTCACAGCCCAGCCTTGGCTGCTTCTCTGCTGATGGAGGCCTTGTTCAGGGTTGGCTGAGTCCTGTTCTTTTCCTCATTTGTTTCTGCATCTCCGTGAGTGTTTGAAACGGGAGGCCACTGTCAGGCTACAGATGTCTCCCTTCCCCGTAATAGCTCCCAGCATGCAGTCTGAACAGTGGCCACTGTGGGGCAGGCGCTCCTGGTGCAGCAGGAGCACGTCACCACCGTGAACCGCCTTCTCACTGCTGAGGGTCACTGCTCCTCACTGCACGTCTCACGAGGAGACATTGACTCTGCCTGGGCAGCAGTGGGGCCGCCGAGGGGATCGGGACTCCGCTGTGCCACAGCGTAGGCCACACACCTGTCACTGTGCCCCTCTTCTGTGTGGGACACTGGTGCTGGCCCAGCAGCTCAGGGCAGGTCGTGATGGGTAGCCACCACGAGCTCCGGTGGGCAGCCTGACAGTGAGAGGCTGCCAGTTCCGGGGCCACCTCTCGCGTGGGGTTTGCCGTGAGATACTCCTCGTGCCTCTGCGCCCCTGAGAGCCGGTGCCTCTGCGAGCCCATTACCATTCCCGGAGCTCTGCCGACAGAGCGGCTCTTGGTCCCCAGCGGCCTGGGAGTCGAGCTGCTGCTCAGGGCTGCGCACCACAGGGTGGACGGACAGCACCTCGTTGGGTTTCAACGGCCTTTCCTTTCAGGAATTATGCCCCAGAACGCTGTGTGCGTGAGTCACCGGCCGCACTGCTGGCAGGCCTCCCCGGGCTGAGGACTAATTACTGGGCGCGCTGAGTGCTCTGAACTCATCAGAGCAAGCGCTGCTGCAGACCCAACAGTCCTGACTGTTTTTCTTTTCAACGCTGCCAGCAGGTTTCCAGCACTTACCGTCTGCCTGGCTGATTGTGCGCAGTGGGCATCCACTCTCGTGCTCAGCACCGGCCTGGGAACAGTCGGCGGTATCGAACGTGTTGATTCCCACCTCAGGTGCCTGTCTTGGTCCATCTTCTGTAGCATGAGAGAAAAGAGGCTCATCCGGCTCATGCTTCCGGCAGCCGCGAAGTCCAAATGTCACTGCGCGGGGGACTGGGGAGGGCCTCCCCGCCCCCCGGCTGTGTCACTCTGTCACCGCCTGCTCTGTGTGACGGCACAGCAGGGGGGGGGCAGGTGGCAGCCCCACTCTGTCTCCACTGCTCTCACAGGCTGACCTTGTCCTGTGATAACAACAGGAATCCCTTCCTGGGGTGCTCCCATGGCCTTCTCACCTGCCCCCAGATCCCCCACCTCTCAGTGCACTGGGGACCAAGGTTCCAGCACAGAGACCTTCTCGGGGCACAAACCCCAGCAGGGCACACTGTCCCTCCTCAGGCCACATGCCCTGGTGCTGTTGTGTCATTGTCCCCACTGGAACCCCAGGCAATGCGTGGAGTGTATGTGACCTCTCCCCCAGGAGTCCAGCAGCTGAACTCTGGATTCCCTGCTGTGGCCTCTGCCTGTCCTCAGAGATGGACATGAATTTGGCAGAAGTAGCTGTGGCTCAGCTGGAGGGAAGACTCGGCTGGGAGGTGGGCCCCCAGCGCCCGGGCAGGTGGAGGGGCGATTTTCCACCCTGGTGAATCCAAGGGTGGCAGAGCTGGCTTTGCGGCGCCTCTCATCTGTCTTGGCTTCCTATGCATTTGGAAGATTGGAGCCGACTTCCTCTGTCCACGGTTAGTTCCTGGGGTCAGCACATCGTTTTCCCAGTGCCCACACGAGGGTGTGGCCCCACCTCCTCACCGTCCTTGTGGTTGTCGGAGTTACCTGCAGGTGCGGCTGGGTCCACACTGCGGTTCCCGTTGTCTTCTTTCTGGTGGTGTTAGGAACTGGGCAGAGAGAACCAGTGGCCCAAGGCTTCTCGGCCAGCGGGAGCTGAAATGGGGCGGTGCTGGTGCAGCCTGACTGAGTTGGGAGCCAGTGGCCCTCTCGCCATGCTGTGCCGCGTGCACTGGGGCTGACCGGGGAGCAGCCGCCCAGGGCGGAAGCACCATCGCACCTTTGCCTCGTGCTCCTCCACACACTGCTCCCATGCCTCGTCTGAACCTCGCTCCGTCCACCCTTCCTTTCCTCTCTGTCTCCTTTATCCCCCATCTCCCTCTCTCCACACTTCCTTCCCGCTCCTTGAAAAGTCAACACCGCTGTTGCTAGGATTGAGAATATGTGTAATAGAGCCTGACGCTAATTGATTTTCCTTGTGTTCTACCGAAGGAATTACAAACCCACTCTTGTGGAGGCTGAGCTGTGCATTTGCCTGTGTGTGATTGGAGATGGCTCCCAGGAGCAGCTGCCTCCGATACACCCTGCTCTCACTTGTAATTACAACAGAGTCTAATCTTCTTAGCAAATGAAATTATGCAGCAAATTTATATTTAACACAGAAATGCTGAATGGGGAGTAGCCTGTCACTCATTACAGCAATGATGTTTTTGGCAAGTTCTGTTCTTGGCTGCAAAAGTGAGACCATTGTTGGTGAAAAGCTGGGCGATCCACAGGTATACACCTGGGGCAGTGCTGCTGAGCCCAGTGCTGGGTGATCCTGCTGACCTAGGCCTGGGGCAGTGCTGCTGAGCCCAGTGCTGGGTGATCCTGCTGACCTAGGCCTGGGGCAGTGCTGCTGAGCCCAGTGCTGGGTGATCCTGCAGTGCTAGGCCTGGGGCAGTGGTGCTGAGCCCAGTGCTGGGTGATCCTGCTGACCTAGGCCTGGGGCAGTGCTGCTGAGCCCAGTGCTGGGTGATCCTGCAGTGCTAGGCCTGGGGCAGTGCTGCTGAGCCCAGTGCTGGGTGATCCTGCAGTGCTAGGCCTGGGGCAGTGCTGCTGAGCCCAGTGCTGGGTGATCCTGCAGTGCTAGACCTGGGGCAGTGCTGCTGAGCCCAGTGCTGGGTGATCCTGCAGTGCTAGGCCTGGGGCAGTGCTGCTGAGCCCAGTGCTGGGTGATCCTGCAGTGCTAGACCTGGGGCAGTGCTGCTGAGCCCAGTGCTGGGTGATCCTGGAGAAGTGGACTAGGGAAGTGCTAAGTCCAGTGCTGGGTGATCCTGCAGGAATAGACAGACCTCACCTGTTGGGAGCTATCGCCATGGGGTCACAGATACTTCTCACTCTGCATTTGGGGTACATAGCGTGGTGGAAAATACTCTCTTGTCTTCCTCTTGCCATTTGGTTTCCTGACAGGGCCTACCATTGCCCTCAGCAGCCATTAGCACAGATAGGGTGATTGGGGAAGCTGGTGCATGATGGGAGACGCTCCTTATCAGATGGCAGGAGGTTGGAGTCAGAGTCAAATGCAGACAGCAACACAGGAAGGCTCTCCTGAGCGCTGTGTTCCAGGCCCCATGGTGGACCCCAGTGTGGGTGCTGTCCCCACCCCTCCCCATGGTGGACACCAGTGTGGGTGCTGTCCCCACCCCTCCCCATGGTGGACCCCAGTGTGGGTGCTGTTCTAAACCCCACCCCATGGTGGACCCCAGTGTGGGTGCTGTCCCCACCCCTCCCCATGGTGGACCCCAGTGTGGGTGCTGTCCCCACCCCTCCCCATGGTGGACACCAGTGTGGTTGCTGTCCCCACCCCTCCCCATGGTGGACCCCAGTGTGGGTGCTGTTCTAAACCCCACCCCATGGTGGACCCCAGTGTGGGTGCTGTCCCCACCCCTCCCCATGGTGGACCCCAGTGTGGGTGCTGTCCCCACCCCTCCCCATGGTGGACCCCAGTGTGGGTGCTGACCCCTCCCCTCCCCATGGTGGACCCCAGTGTGGGTGCTGTCCCCACCCCTCCCCATGGTGGACCCCAGTGTGGGTGCTGTTCTAAACCCCACCCCATGGTGGACCCCAGTGTGGGTGCTGACCCCTCCCCTCCCCATGGTGGACCCCAGTGTGGGTGCTGTCCCTCCCCATGGTGGACCCCAGTGTGGGTGCTGTCCTCCACCCCTCCCCATGGTGGACACCAGTGTGGGTGCTGTCCTCCACCCCTCCCCATGGTGGACACCAGTGTGGTTGCTGTCCCCACCCCTCCCTATGGTGGACCCCAGTGTGGGTGCTGTCCCTCCCCATGGTGGACCCCAGTGTGGGTGCTGTCCTCCACCCCTCCCCATGGTGGACACCAGTGTGGGTGCTGTCCCCACCCCTCCCCATGGTGGACCCCAGTGTGGGTGCTGTCCTCCACCCCTCCCCATGGTGGACCCCAGTGTGGGTGCTGTCCTCCACCCCTCCCCATGGTGGACCCCAGTGTGGGTGCTGTCCTCCACCCCTCCCCTTCGTGGATTCCAGCTGGGTGCTGTCCTCCATGGCCTTCCCCGTGTGTATTGCCCGTGTAGATTAATCATCACTCTCCCCACAAACCCGTGGTGCCTGCAGTCCTGGCCTCCCCTACTGTGAGTGTCTGTGCTCCTGCACACCCGAGCCTCCGCAGTTCCTGTGTATATCATGGGTACTGCTGACTACTGGTGTGTAGCCACGTAATGCACGCTGATTCCATTTCCGTTAGGTTTTCAGCCGCAGTAGGTTACACTTGGTGAGATTCACACAGTAGCCATTTTCAGTGCACAGGTCAGTGGGCTCGGTGGTGCTCACTGTGGTTCAGCCGGCCTCCATCCAGCAAGAGCTCCCTCCCCTCCCCCACTCACTGCAGCTCCGGTGCTTTATCTGTGCAGGTGCGACTTGGGCACGGGCGCCTCGTGTGAGGGGGGTTTGCGGGGTTTATCCGAGCAGGCGCAGGGCTCCTTCCTCTCAGGGCTGAGCCCTGCTCCGTCCCACGCAGGCACATTTAGTTTATCCGCTCACCATCTCAGGATGGTCTACCATTTGGTTGCTGGAATCGTGTGGCTGGGTGTGCAGCTGTCTCTGTGAGACTCTGACTCAAGCCTTTGGGGTATTCTCCCATATCCAGAAGTGCATCTGCTGGCTCGCATGGCCTCTGTTTTCAAGTATTTGAGGAACTGCCATGCTGTTTGCGTAGCAGATACAGCGTGTTAGCTCCAGTGCTGCACAGGACTCAGGTGTCTTCAGATCCTGGCTGTATCTGTGATTTTCTGTTCTTTAAAAATGTATTTATTTATTTGAGAGTCAGAACAAGAGGGTGTCTCTTTGCCGACTCCCTCCCCGGATGCCCACAGTGACTTGGTCCAGAGCCAGGAGCTCAGGGTGGGTTTCCCGTGTGAGTATCCAGGATCTAACCACTGGGCCATCGCCCACTAACTCCCAGAAAGCTGGGCTCCAGACGAGGCTAGAACTTGCACACAGGAGCCCCGCCACGGGAGGCCTTGCCCGCTGGCCAAATGCCTGCCCTTTGTTTGGTTTCTGATAGCAGCGTTGTGATGGGGCCAAGGTAGTATCTCACTGCGGTTTTGATTTTGATTTCCTTAATGATTAACGCGAATCGTTTTATTTGCTTGGTGGGCACTTGTGTGCCTTATTTTGAGGAATGTCTCTTGAGGTCCTTTGCCCACTTCCTAAGTGGATTCCTTGTTGTGGGTGTGACTCCTCACTGGGAGTCCGAGACGCAGATTCCCTCGCCCATGCGTTGCGCTGTCACGGTCGGTGATGTCCCTGCTGTCAGGGGCTTGAATTCACTGTTGCTCTTCCACCTGTGCTTTTGTGTTGTGTCCGTCAGTCATGGCTGCGTGCAGTCACTTCCTCATGGGAAGTCCTCCGGCCAGCTAAGGGGCTACTTCTGGGCTTTCCTCTCTCCTCTTGGTCTGTGCGTCTGTGTCTGCCAGCACTACACGATTTTGATTACTGTGTTTTTTTATTAAAAAATCTTTTTTAAAAATAAAGTTTTTCTTTAATTGAAAGGGAGACAACACACACGTATGCACACACACACGTATGCACACACACACATGTGCACATACACACTCACAGAGCTTCCACCTGCTGACTCATTCCCTAAATGCCCACAACAGCTGGGCTGGGCCAAGCCAAAGCCAGGAGCTCGGCGTGCAGTCTGGGTCTCCCACGTGGGTGACAGGGACCCAGGAGCCCAGGCATCCCACTGCTTCCTGGGGTGCGCGCTAGCAGAAGGCTGAAGCCAGAAGCGGAGCCTCAGTGGCGAATGCACTGCTGTGCCGACACCACCCGGTGACTGCAGTTGGCAGTGAGCCCGAGCGCTCCAGCCGCGTGCCGCTGAGGCCCCGAGTGCCACTTGCGTTTCTGAACGCGTTTCTCTTTCTGCAGAAATTGTCCCTGGGGCTGTGGCAGCTTTGCACTGAGTCAGCAGCTGTCTCTGGTGGCACGACTTCTCACTGTAGTAATTCTGCCGATCACGACACAGGCTGCCCGGCGCTGCCGTGGTCGTCTGGGTTTCTCCGGTGCCGCTCCCCGGTTCTCAGCGTGCACCTGTGGCCTCCGTGGTGAAGCCTCTTCCTGAGTGTTGCTCCTTGATGCCGTCGTCAGTGGCGTGGTTCCTGTCATTTCCCTTCCGTTGTCGCTCATTTGCAGGAGTGTTTTGACGTTCTGTGCTTTAGCTTCGTTGGACTGATCTCTTGGTTTTCACGGATGTTGTGGCATCCCCAGTCTTCTACAGATATGGTCTAGTTGTCGGGATGCTGGGACTTCGGCCTGGGGAAGTGACCTGCTCCCTGCCCCGCCCCCACCCCACCACCCGCTCCTGCCCGCCCCCACTCTGCCCCACCCCTGACATGCCCTTGCCCTGCCCCGCCCCTGCCATGCCCACTCATGCCTGGACAGCCTCACCCCTCCATTCTGCGTCTCACTCTTGCTGTCACGGGTGGTAGCCGAGAGCAGACTCCTTGTGATCACCCAGGGTGGGCAGCGTGCGCACAGGGCTTGAGGCTGGAGATCGTTTCCCTCAGCGCCCTGCAGCACTGGTCTCTCTCCTGCCGGCTCTCACCGTGCTGCTGGGACATGAGCACTGCTCCTGTGCCGGTATTTGACCACACTGTGCCTGGTGTGCTGGGTGGGCGTTGACCACCAGAGCTCATGCCTTTCATGTGTGGCAGCGCGTGTGCATGTGTGTAAGTGTGTGTGCATCCCGTGAGTGTGTGCTTGTGAGTGTAAGGCATCCTCCTATCCATGTCCTGCTCTCTCTCAAACTCTTTTTTTTTAATTTATTTATTTATTTGAGAGGCAGAGCTACAGACAGAGAGCAGGAGAGACAGAGAGATCAATCTTCCATCCACTGGTTCACTCCTCAAATGGCCACAATGGCCAGAGCTGAGCTGATCCGAAGCCAGGAGCCAGGAGCTTCTTCCAGGTCTCCCACATGGTGCAGGGGCCTAAGCGCCTAGGCCATCTTCCCCTGCTTTCCCAAGGGCATTAGCAGGGAACTGGACTGGAAGTGGAGCAGCTGGGGCTCGAACTGGCACCCTTATGGGATGCCAGCACCGCAGGTGGAGTCTTATTCCACTACGCCACGGCGCCGGCCCCTCTGGAGCTCTTATTAACTGAATTAGATGCTGAACTTCCTCTTTGTTTTCCCCTCACCACTGTTCTTGTCTTTTTCCTCTTATTTGCTGGGTGGCCCTAACTTTTCCTCTGATTCCTTTATTCAGTTTTAAACGTCCATGTCTGTGTCTTCATTTTCAAAGAACTGTACTTTGTGGACGGTCCCCTCACTCTGGACTTCCTGTCTTCAGGATTTGATGCTTTCTGTTATCTCATTGATTTTTTCCTATAATCTTATGCCTTTATTTTTTTAATCATTATACCAAATGAGGCCTTCAAATACTATGTTTTCATTATATTCTTTATTTCTTAACTGACAGGTAAAAATTGTGCATGTTTGTGCTATACGGTACAGCATTGTGAACTGTGCATACATGGTGCATTGGCTAAATCACCAAGTCTAAATATGCGTCACCCCACGCAATTAACCTTCTTTGTGGCAGGGCTGTGGCTGTGGCTGTGGCTGTGGCTGTGATGGACGCGCCATCTCCTTATCTGCAGGGCTGTGGCTGTGGCTGTGGCTGTCATGGACGCGCCATCTCCTCATCTGGAGGAGCACGTGGTGATCAGCAGGCCGTTCGCTGGAAGCACAGACCCGGGAGAAGCCTCACTTTATCAGAGAGCCTGAGGAATCAGATGTTTTGACTGTGCTGATCCGTGCGTGGTTCTCACCCATGACTCACTACATCCTGCAGGAAGCATGCCCTGTGCCAGTGTTGCTGTGTCCTGTGCTGTGTTGCTGTGTCCTGTGCTGTGTTGCTATGTCCTGTGCCGGTGTTGCTATGTCCTGTGCCGGTGTTGCTGTGACCTGCACTGGGTGTTGCTGTGTCCTGAGTTGGAGTTGCTGTGCCCAGGGCTGGTGTTGCTGTGTCCTGAGCTGGTGTTGCTGTGTCCTGAGCTGTGTTGCTGTGTTGCTGTGTTGCTGTGCCCTGAGCTGGTGTTGCTGTGTCCTGAGCTGTGTTGCTGTGTTGCTGTGTCCTGAGCTGTGTTGCTGTGTCCTGAGCTGTGTTGCTGTTTCCTGCGCTGGTGTTGCTGTGTCTGAGACTCAGGACGTGCAGTCAGGCCCGAGGCTGTGGCATGTGCTTACAAGGGTTGCTCCTTGAGAAACTTCGGGGTTTTTCTCAAATCCACCCTGTGGCCTGCGACATCTCACAGTGGCTGTGCTCATTTGACCTAATCACTACGACAGCCTTGCTTGCTCTTTCTCCCGTGGGAGGACAGGGAATCGCTGTGCCCTAATGCTGCGTGTCGCCGTTCTGGAGTGACAGGCCCTTGTTCTCTGTAGCTTCCAGAGACGATGAGCAATGTGTGTGGGCTGAGTTGGTTGCCTGGTAACTGCTGCTTAAAACTTCCCTCAACCTCCTTGCATCTCTGATCCCACAAATTTGCACTGAACTCAGCTCCTATATCCAGTACCACATCTCAAGTTAATATTTTTAAAGATTTATTTTATTTGAAAACCAGAGTTAGAGAGAAATTGAGATTGATCTTACATCTGCTGGTTCACTCTCAGATGGCTGTAATAGCTGGGGCTGGGCCAGGCCAAAGTCAGGAGTCAGAGCTTCTTCTAGGTCTCCCAGGTGGATGCAGGGGCCCAAGCACTTGGACCGTCTTCCGCTGCTTTCCCAGGCCATGCACCGGGAGCTGGATCAGAAGTGGAGCAGCTGGGACCAGGCTGTGGCTTAACCTGCTGTACCGCAATGCTGACCTGTCATCTCAGATTATGTGCCTCTGAGATTCAGTCACCCCGAGCCGCCTTGGCAAGGATCCTCGCTCATCCCTGAACAGAGAGAGGCTCTTGGTGACTGCCAGTACCATCCCCACTGCTGCGTCTCTGCAGCTGGGGGTGGGGAGAGAGCTTGTGAAGAACCCTGGAATCCCCAGTTTGGCTCTGCCTCACTCTAAATGCTGCAGACGTACAACCCGAGTGGCAGAGTTTCACCGTGAGAGTTCAGCGTTCTCTCTCGGCTTCCATCCCTGACCAAGTGTCTGTGCTGCTGGTGAGGAAAGGTGGCACCCCGGGGTCGGCCAGTGCACAGCCCCCTGTGGCACGGCTGGTCTACCCATCTCATGACGCGACTGAGTTTGAGACGGGTGTGAGTCTCGCTCAGTTCTGACTTGAAATTAGCTCAGTTGCCAGGTTGAACCTCTGGGCTGAGTGCACCTTCCCCCATCCTCTCTGAGCGGCGTCACACTGTCTGCCATCAGGTGGTCCTGGGAGGATCTGGGTTGTCCAGATGAAGAACTGAGCGTGCTTGTGTGTGTGTGGTTGGCACAGAGGAGGCCAGGCCAGTGCGTGCGTCTGGGGGCCGGGGTCTCCATCCCGTCTCTCTGCAGCAGAACCCCTGGCACTGCTGGCTGTAACCTCAGTGCCTGGCAGGTCCTTGGCGCCCCTTGAGCAGCCACCACGGGCACCCTGGCATGTTCTTGGCACCAGGTGATCAGCTACCATGGGAAGCCTGTCATGTTCTTGGCACCAGGTGATCAGCCACCACAGGAACCCTGGCACGTCGAGGACGCCTGGTGAGCAGCCGTCATGGGGACCCTGGCACATTTTGGCACCTGGTTAGCAGTCACCACGGGAACCCTGGCACGTCCTGGGCGCCTGGTGAGCAGCCACCATGGATCCCCTAGCATGTTCCGGGTGCCTGGTGCGCAGCCACCACCCAGGTGACCAGGCGGAACTCTGAGGGGCGTCTATAAACAGTGATGCAGTTCTACACTCAGGACGCAGAGGGAGACAAGGAGGTTGGGAGCCAGGGCTGCTGAGTGCCACTCGGGGGCAGGTTTTGATCAGGTGAGGGGTGCAGAACCCAGCCATGCCCAACAGGAGGGGAACAGAGCTCGGCTGACTGCCCGAGAGCCCTGCGCTGGCCCTGGAGCTGCTGTCAGTATCAGTGCGGGTGCATGTGTCGGGTGTGTCTGTGGGTGTGTGTCCAGTGTGTACTTAGCAACGTGTGAGATACCTGAAGTGGATTCTCCCACCTTACCTGTCAGTCATCTGTCTACCTGTCAGTCATCTTGTTACCTAGCATTGCTATCCTCTCCCTGTGAATCTTGCTGCCTACCACCCATCGTCTGTCTAGCATCTTTTATCACCACTTAGCATTTGCAAACTGAGTTTTGTATGAAATGGGAATGGAATTTAACCACATCACAAGGTCAGTACGACTACTTTATGGAAAAGAGATGAAGAAAATTTAAAAATGTTTTCATCTGATGTCTCCAGACCACAGCAGGTTTCTAGAATCCAGTTAACCTTGGGCCTGGCCCACTGACAGAGTGAGTGACAGCCACCACTTTGAGGGAGAGCGAACTCTTCAAGGGCAGTGGACTAAGAAGGGGGGCCTTCCTTCTTGTCTCCCCCACATTTTGCTGAAAATTTAAAAAATGCTCTTAGACCCCCTATTTGTGGCTCTTATTTCCGTTATGACCACTGGTGCTGAAGGCCAATGCTGCCGATGTTTGAGATGTACTATCCTGGGCACCGAGGCCATGCTGCTTCCTTCTGTCTTGAGTTCCATCAGTTGATCTCCATGTTGGGGGTACGGGGAGTGCCCTGTGTACAGTGTTGGGGGATACGGGGGGAGTGCCCTGTGTACAGTGTTGGAGGATACGGGGGAGTGCTCTGTGTACAGTGTTGGGGTACAGGGAGTGTGCTGTGCAAATGTTGGGGGGTACAAGAAGTGCCTTGTGCACATATTGGGGGTTTTGGAGAGTGCCCTGTGTACAGTGTTGGGTAATAGTGAGTGCTCTGTGCAGTGTTGGAGGTATGGGGAGTGCCCTGTGCACAATGTTGGGGGTATGGGGAGTGCCCTGTGCACAATGTTGGGGGTACAAGAAGTGCCTTGTGCACATATTGGGGGTTTTGGAGAGTGCCCTGTCAACAGTGTTGGGTAATAGTGAGTGCTCTGTGCAGAGTTGGAGGTATGGGGAGTGCCCTGTGCACAATGTTGGGGGTATGGGGAGTGCCCTGTGCACAATGTTGGGGGTATGGGGAGTGCCCTGTACACAATGTTGGGGGTATGGGGAGTGCCCTGTGCACAATGTTGGGGGTATGGGGAGTGCCCTGTGCACAATGTTGGGGGTATGGGGTGTGCCTTGTGCACATATTGGGGGTATGGGGAGTGCCCTGCACAATGTTGGGGGTATGGGAGTGCCCTGTGCACCATGTTGGGGATATGGGAGTGCCCTGTGCACAATGTTGGGGGTATGGGGAGTGCCCTGTGCACAATGTTGGGGGTATGGGAGTGCCCTGTACACAATGTTGGGGGTATGGGAGTGCCCTGTACACAATGTTGGGGGTATGGGGAGTGCACTGTGCACCATGTTGGGGGTATGGGGAGTGCCCTGTGCACCATGTTGGGGGTATGGGGAATGCCCTGCACAATGTTGGGGGTATGGGGAGTGCCCTGTACACAATGTTGGGGGTATGGGGAGTGCCCTGTGCACAATGTTGGGGGTATGGGGAGTGCCCTGCACAATGTTGGGGGTATGGGGAGTGCCCTGTGCACCATGTTGGGGGTATGGGGAGTGCCCTGTGCACCATGTTGGGGGTATGGGGAATGCCCTGCACAATGTTGCGGGTATGGGGAGTGCCCTGTACACAATGTTGGGGGTATGGGTGTGCTCTGTGCACAATGTTGGGGGTATGGGGAGTGCCCTGTACACAATGTTGGGGGTATGGGGAGTTCCCTGTACACAATGTTGGAGGTATGGGGAGTGCCCTGTGCACAATGTTGGGGGTATGGGGAGTGCCCTGTGCACAATGTTGGGGGTATGGGGAGTGCCCTGCACAATGTTGGGGGTATGGGGAGTGCTCTGTGCACAATGTTGGGGGTATGGGAGTGCCCTGTGCACAATGTTGGGGGTATGGGAGTGCTCTGTGCACAATGTTGGGGGTATGGGGAGTGCGCTATGTACAATGTTCAGGGTACAGGGAGTGCCCTGTGTGCAAGGTTGCCCACCTTAATCTCGTGATGCTCTTTAAGTCAGAATCAAATCCTTTATTTGTCAGCAGGGAGAAAGTGAATTCTGAGTTCTCTGGGAAGTAGCTGCTTGAGAACAAACACATGCCCGTCCAAGGTCCATGCAACATCTCGAGCTTCCTGTAGCACTGTGAGCGCAGATGCAGGAATGTGCTGGTGTCAGGGCCAATCGCAGCCCAGCAGAGCAGCTGGCTTGTCTCGGTGCCAATCGCAGCCCAGCAGAGCAGCCAGGTTGTCTCAGCATCGGCGTCACGGGAGTCCCCAGGAGGCTCAGCTGCATTCTCAGGCTGGGCCCACTGGGGGTGGTTCCACGGTGATGCTGACCCCGTCTGGGGAGGGGTCTGTGCAGATATAGCAAAGTTAGGATCTCCAGCTAAGATCGTCCTGGACCCTCTGGGTACCAGGCAGTGGCAGCAGGAGGAGACACAGGCGAAGGTGAAGGCAGACGCAGGTGGAGCTTTCATGGCTGCAAGCCAAGGGACGCCCAGGGTGTTCCCAGCTGGAGGAGGCTGAGAGGGCTCCTGTGGTGGGGACAAGGCCCTGGGCTCCAGAATGGCTGAAGCGCACATCTCCGCTGCTCCACACCCCAGGGAGGCGACTGTCACAGCAGCCTGGGGACCAAGGCCATGGGGCGCAGCCCACGTCTCCCCTTAGGCCAGGTAGCTGGCCTCGTAGGGGCCCTGGGTGGAAGCCAGCATCCAGGGCATCAGAAGCAACCAGGGTCGACCCTGGGAAGTCAGCCTGAGCCTCTCTCCTGCTCTGAGGCCTGTGCTGCACAGGCTCTCGGCACCTTTCTGCCCAGCAGCCCAAGGCTGAGGCTGGCCACGGCCACCTCTCCTGACACTGCTGAACCGCACATCTTTCTGAAAGAACTAGGAAAGGATTTGAGTGTTTTCCTGTGGAGAAGTGGCAGGTGGAAGAGGAGGAAGGTGTGCACTGAAATGAATCCAGCACTCCCATGTTTACAGCATCCATGTGTTAGTTACAATTTCTAAAAGTTGGCAGTCTCAAAATGTTTTTTTTTTTTTGACAGGCAAAGTGGACAGTGAGAGAGAGAGACACAGAGAAAGGTCTTCCTTTGCCGTTGGTTCACCCTCCAATGGCTGCCGCGGCCGGCGCGCTGCGGCTGGCGCACCACACTCATCCAATGGCAGGAGCCAGGCGCTAGGTGCTTTTTCCTGGTCTCCCATGGGGTGCAGGGCCCAAGCACTTGGGCCATCCTCCACTGCACTCCTGGGCCACAGCAGAGGGCTGGCCTGGAAGAGGGGCAACTGGGACAGAATCTGGCGCCCCGACCAGGACTAGAATCCGGTGTGCCGGTGCCGCAAGGCGGAGGATTAGCCTGTTGAGCCACGGCGCCGGCCTCAAAATGTTTATGCTCCTTGCAAAAGCCATTTTGCTTTTAGAGTTTTATCCTAAGATTCAGATCCCACAATGACTTATTGATAAGGACACTCAGCCACTTGTCTTCAAACTGTTTTAGAATAGTCAAAAAGTGGGAGTGCTGGTTGTCTGGGCATGTGTGGGAGATGGGCAGAAGGCAGCTGTGGTCTGGGTGTGGAGGAGACAGGCAGAAGGAGGCTATGGTCTAGGTGTGGAAGAGACAGGCAGAAGGTGGCTGTGGTCTGGGTGTGGGAGACAGGAAGAAGGGGGCCGTGGTCTGAGTGTGTGGAGGAGACAGGCAGAAGGTGGCTGTGGTCTGGGCATGTGTGAGAGACAGGCAGAAGGTGGCTGTGGTCTGGGCATGTGGAGGAGACAGGCAGAAGGTGGCTGTGGTCTGAGCATGTGTGAGAGACAGGCAGAAGGTGGCTGTGGTCTGGGCATGTGGAGGAGACAGGCAGAAGGTTGGCTGTGGTCTAGGTGTGTGGAGGAGACAGGCAGAAGGCAGCCGTGGTCTGGGCATGTGTGAGAGACAGGCAGAAGGTGGCTGTGGTCTGGGCATTTTTAGGAGACAGGCAGAAGGCAGCTGTGGTCTAGGTATAGAAGACAGGTGGAAGGTGGCTGTGGTCTGGGCCTGTAGAAGAGACAGGCAGAAGGTGGCTGTGGTCTGAGTGTGTGGGAAACAGGTAGAAGGTGGCTGTGCTCTGGGTACACGTGGGAAACACACAGAAAGTGGTTGTAGTCTGGGCATTTTTAGGAGACAGGCAGAAGGCGGCTGTGGTCTGGGCATGTATGGAAGACAGGCAGAAAGCAGTTGTGATCTGGGTGTGTGTGGAGAACAGGCAGAAGGCAGCTGTAGTCCAGATGTGTGTGGGAGACAGGTAGAAGGCAGCTGTGGTCTGGGTGTGGAGGAGACAGGCAGAAGGGGGCTGTGGTCTGGGTGTGGAGGAGACAGGCGGAAGGTGGCTGTGGTCTGGGTGTGGAGGAGACAGGCAGAAGGTGGCTGTGGTCTGGGTGTGGGAGACAGGAAGAAGGGGGCCGTGGTCTGAATGTGTGGAGGAGACAGGCAGAAGGTGGCTGTGGTCTGGGCATGTGTGAGAGACAGGCAGAAGGTGGCTGTGGTCTGGGCATGTGGAGGAGACAGGCAGAAGGCAGCCGTGGTCTGGGCGTGTGTGAGAGACAGGCAGAAGGTGGCTGTGGTCTGGGCATTTTTAGGAGACAGGCAGAAGGCAGCTGTGGTCTAGGTGTAGAAGACAGGTGGAAGGTGGCTGTGGTCTGGGCCTGTAGAAGAGACAGGCAGAAGGTGGCTGTGGTTTGACTGTGTGGGAGACAGGTAGAAGGTGGCTGTGCTCTGGGTACATGTGGGAAACACACAGAAAGTGGTTGTAGTCTGGGCATTTTTAGGAGACAGGCAGAAGGCGGCTGTGGTCTGGGCATGTATGGAAGACAGGCAGAAAGCAGTTGTGATCTGGGTGTGTGTGGAGAACAGGCAGAAGGCAGCTGTAGTCCAGATGTGTGTGGGAGACAGGTAGAAGGCAGCTGTGGTCTGGGTGTGGAGGAGACAGGCAGAAGGGGGCTGTGGTCTGGGTGTGGAGGAGACAGGCGGAAGGTGACTGTGGTCTGGGTGTGGAGGAGACAGGCAGAAGGTGGCTGTGGTCTGGGCATGTGGAGGAGACAGGCAGAAGGTGGCTGTGGTCTGGGCATGTGGAGGAGACAGGCAGAAGTTGGCTGTGGTCTAGGTGTGTGGAGGAGACAGGCAGAAGGCAGCCGTGGTCTGGGCGTGTGTGAGAGACAGGCAGAAGGTGGCTGTGGTCTGGGCATTTTTAGGAGACAGGCAGAAGGCAGCTGTGGTCTAGGTGCAGAAGACAGGTGGAAGGTGGCTGTGGTCTGGGTGTGTGAAGGAGACAGGCAGAAGTTGGCTGTGGTCTGAGTGTGTGGGAAACAGGTAGAAGGTGGTTGTGCTCTGGGTACATGTGCAGAAAATGGTTGTGGTCTGGGCATTTTTAGGAGACAGAAGACAGCTATGGTCTGGGCATGTGGTCTGGGTGTGTGTGGAAGACAGGCAGAAGGCAGCTGTAGTTTGGATGTGTGTGGGAGACAGGCAGAAGGCAGCTGTGGTCTGGGTGTAGAGGAGACAGGCAGAAGGGGGCTGTGGTCTGGGTATATGGAAGAGACATGCAAAAGGCAGCTGTGGTCTGCCTGTGTGTAGAGGAGACAGGCAGTAGGAAGCTGTGGTCTGGGTGTGGAGGAGACAGGCAGAAGGTGGCTGTTTGTGGCTGATGCTAACTACAGCCTGACTGTGGAGGGCTTTGGCATGGTCCTGACAGTCAGTGAGCGTGATACCTGGACGTGTTCCTGCTGTGTCGTGAGGAGGATGAGGCCTGTGGATGTTAGAGTAAGGATCTGTCTGTCCTCATAATCCACTGAACTGCTAGGCTGTGGGCCACCTGTAACCTTGCGAGCTGTATCTGTCCTGTGTAGGAGAGACGTGCAGAGCACCCTGTAAAATGGCATGATGCCAGGGATAACGGGCAGCTGCTACTCTTCCTGCTTCATCAATACACCTTTACTGAGACCCCCAGACTACCTCTGTCCCTGCACCCCGTCCTGACCCTGCTCTGTGCTGCTCTTGGGTGGGACATTGTGTCCCTGTCCGTGGTCCTGATTAAGACAGGCACTCACCAGGGGTCACCACTCACAGACATGAACCCGCAGCTGCTGAGGTGGCCGAAGAAGTGAATGGGGCTGGAGTGTGGGACTCCAGCTCTCGCTGGGATTTCTGTTCACTTGCCCTGGGTATGTCAGTCAGGCAGAGGACGTTAGTCGCTTCCTCAGTGGAATGTGAGGAAAGCAGTGACTGCCTCCTTGGTTTGCTGGGAGGGTGGAGAACTGAGGAGTCACCCCGACCCCTCACTCCAGAGTCCTCGAGGTTCTTTCTGGAACATTCAACCTGAACTTCTGTCAGCACAGTCACTGCTTTCACACCCGTGTTTTGTCTGCATGGATTATATTAAATTATATCATTGTGAACAGAAAATGCAGAGGCAGGCTTGGGAGCATTGTGGTGGAATCTTTGTTGAATATATAGCTCAAGAGGTGGAAACCTAAGTACAAAATTAGGTCCTTAATTCAAAATCACAAAATCACTATTTTCTTTTTTTTTTTTTTTTAAAAAGATTTATTTATTCATTTGAAAGAGTTACACAGAGGCCAGTGCTGTGGCTCAATAGGCTAATCCTCCATCTGCGGCACCAGAACACCGGGTTCTAGTCCCAGTCGGGGCGCCAGATTCTGTCCTGGTTGCTCCTCTTCCAGTCCAGCTCTCTGCTGTGGCCCGGGAGGGCAGTGGAGGATGGCCCAAGTGCTTGGGCCTTGCACCCCATGGGAAACCAGGATAAGCACCTGGCTCCTGCCTTCTGATCAGCGCGGTGCACCGGCCGCAGCGCACTGGCCACGGTGGCCATTGGAGGGTGAACCAACGGCAAAAGGAAGACTTTTCTCTCTGTCTCTCTCTCTCACTGTCTACTCTGCCTGTCCAAAAAAAAAAAAAAAAACACAAAAACAAACAAAAAAAGAATTACACACAGAGAAAAGGAGAGGCAGAGAGAGAAAGGGGTCTTCCGTCCACTGGTTCACTCCCCAGATGGCTGCAATGGCCAGAGCAGCATTGATCCTGAGCCAGGAGCCAGGAGCTTCTTCTGGCCTCCCACATGAGTGCAGGGGCCCAAGGACTTGGGCCATCTTCTACTGCTTTCCCAGGCCAGAGCAGAGAGCTGGATCGGAAGTGGAGCAGCTGGGACTTGAACCAGGGCCCATATGGGATGCTGGCACTGCAGGTGGCAACTCTGCCTGCTATGCAACAGTGCCGGCCCCATAAAATTACTATTTTCAGAAAGATGTCCTGTCCTGGGGAACTCAGTGTCCAGTGTTGACACCTGCAGCCCAGGGTGGATAGGTGACTTGGGGTTGGTCAGATGCATTTAGGGAGAGTTACCTCTGACCTGGGGAACTGTCAGTGGGTTTGGTGGAGGTTTATTTTTTTTATTTTTAAAGAATTATTTATTTATTTGAAAGGCAGAATTAGAGAGAGAGAGAGAGAGAGAGAGCGAGTGAGGGAGGGAGGGAGAGAGAGACATCTTCCATCTGCTGGTTCACTCCCCAAATGGCCACAGTGGCCAGAGCTGTACTGATCTGAAGCTAGAAGCCAGGAGCCTCTTCCAGGTCTCCCACACAGGTACAGGGGCCCAAGGACTTGGGTCATCTTCTACTGCCTTCCCAGGCCATAACAGGGAGGTGGATTAGAAGTGGAGCAGCCAGGACTTGAACCGGCAACCATATGGGATGCTGGCATTGTAGGTGGCAGCTATATTTGCTACACCACAGCGCCGGCCCCAGGTGGAGTTTTATTAAGAGAGCTTTGAGTGGATTCCCTATTTTGAGACTGTGCAGTTAGCTGGAATTCTCCCATGTACAAGGCCAAATGTGGACTGCATTTGGGCCTGCAGTGTAGAACTGGGGCATTCCTGATGGCAGTCCCTAGGTGAGTGCTTGCCACAGTGGAGACGGCTGCGTGCTTCCCACACAGGCTCACAGGTGTGGGCGTCCTCACCATCATACCTGAACACATGGCGGTAGAGACAGGCACACACTTGTGCAGGGCTCACACCAGCAGGCCCGGCTCTGGCTCACCACTAGATGCCTCAGTCCCTCTCGTGATCACTGCGCTGTGCTGCCTCATGGAGCAGTGAATGTGGGGGTGGTCACGGGCACGGCCGCGTGGCCACAGGAAGTGAGGCTCCCCGGGTGAGCACTTGTTAACTCCTCCTCTGAAGGTCAAGGGGACCCTCCAGGTCCCTGTCCACCCCTCACTGACCAGGTGTGTGCTCATAGGAAGTGTGGGCACAGAGAGGGCAGCTGTTTCTGAGACGTGTGGCCTCCATGCGTGGGACTGATATGTGTGGTCCACCTGGAGGGACAGCACCAGGCTGGGGGACAGACTGGAGAGCAAGACAAACAGCGTCCCAGGGAATGGTGTGGACTGGAAGCACTCTGGGGTGTGGGGTGGGGGTTCAGGTCAGGACCAAGCTCAGGATGGCGGCTTGGTGCCGGGCCTGGGGAGGGGTCGCCAGTCAAGGTGTGAGAGAAGGAGCAAACTCGGGGTGGGACCGTGTGTCAGGAGCTGGTTGGCCTGCAAAGGGGGCTCACCCAGGGCTGGAGAGGGACAGGAGTTGGGAGAACTGGGATGCCAGGCCGAGAGCAGGGGCGTCCTGCTACTGGGCCAGCAGAGGCTGCGCCTGCTCCCGCTGTGTCCTCCCTTGCTCCACCTCCAGTGCCGACATCTCTGCAGGGAGGCCAGCCCTGGGCAGGACACAGGCCTTCGTGGGCGGCCCTGCCTCTCCAGGGTGTGGGTGCCATGGGCTCCCGGGACTCCCAGGGTGGAGCTATGCTGGGGACACAGCCGTCACTGCTGCTCTCCCGTCCCCTGCCCTTCTCCCCATGAGCTCTGCAGCCTAGAACGGGTGAAAGCGGAGCATTTGGGCCAGCAGGGCTGCGGGAGTGCTGGGCAGGTGACACTGGGGTCCCTGCTGGCGTCCTGGGGCAGCCCCGCCCAGGGAGGGGCGAGAAGGAGGCCACCAGGGAGCTCCCTCCCAGGGCCCGGCACCAAGTGCGGGGGCCCCATGCTGAGGACCCTAGTGGGGCGCTGCTCCTTGGGCCTCAGTGGCTGCTGCGTCCAGGCCTTAGCACAGAGTCCGGTGCCCAGATAAACCCTTAGAAACACTTGTTTAATGACTGACAGGTGAGATTTTGCACAGCGGGTCCCTGCCACGGAGCTGGGCTGCGCCACTGGCGCCACCCATGGAAGTGTAGTCTCCTATGACTGCCCCAGGCAGCAAGCACTGGATGGACACAGTCCACCTGAGCGTGCTCGCTCCTGAAGTTTGTGCAAGAAACGAGAGCTGGGCCTCTCCATGCTTTCCGATTCCTGTGCGATCTGTAGGCAGCAGAACAGACGGGGCGGCATATTTGTTGTCACTTCAAGGAGACACAGTTGCTGTAATGTGTAAATGAGCCACTGCTAGGTTTTGGGGAAGGCTGTTAGCTCTGAGGGTGGATGCTGGCTGTTGGAGGCCAGAGGAGGGGTGCTGTGTTGGCTGTCCCCTCTGAGGGACCACGCAGTCAAGCCTCAGAGCACTCGCTCCTGACATGGGATTTGGGGGGCACATGGCGGGTGATAGGAGTGACGCATGCCCCCAGAGGCAGCAGAGGCTGGGGACAGAGGGAAGTGGGGCAGGGGCACCTGGCCCAGGTGGTCTCATCCCCAACAAGTGCACGCCCAGGTTGGGAGGCCCTGGGTCTGAGCAGCAGGTGGCGAGATGCAGTATTGCATCGCTTTACCTACAATACTGGAGAGCAGCTTCTATGGGAAAGATCTTCCTTCAGCTCACGGGTTGGTGGTCACAGCTCAGGACTGGGAGGCCCCAGAGCCTGGAGGTTGGCAGGTGTGGCAGCAGGAAGGAGAGAGCCTGGGCCGGACTGGAAGTGAGCTGAGCAAACTTCTCAGGAGACCACCTCTGCGTGCACAGCCCCCAGCCCACCCCACCTCTCAGAGGTCAGCAGTAAGCCATAGGTCCGTGCGGCCCTGACACAAAGACGCCAGGGGTTAAACAGCCGCTGAGCGCTGGGCAGGCAAGCGCTGCTGTCCCCCTGCAGGGACTGATCGCGGGGAGAGCTGTGCCCTGCCTGAAGCCTGTGGAGGGCTGCTTGCCAGAAGCACGTGCGGTTTTCTGATGGGCTGACTGTCCCCCACAAGGCTCCCAGCAGCTCTGCAGTCACTGACCGGCAGTGAAGAGCACGCCTGTGCGTCAGCCCGCGGGGCTCCATGGGGTTCTCGGCGGTGGGTGGGTTTGTTCTTTCTGCTCAGCACGGGGAGGGAGCACCAGCTGAGGGTCTGCTGCTGGGACGGACAGACGGCAGAGCGGGAGTGGGCACCGCCCCCTGCTCTGTTGGTGCCTGGCCGCTGCCTCACGACTGACGGGAACCGAAGTCACCCGCACCACTGTACTCATCCTTGTCCTCGTAGTGCTGCAGGCAGCCCCTGCCCAGGAAGACGCGAACTGCAAGCACTGAACCTTCCCAAGAAACCCGGTACCCTCCCACATGTGCATCCCCAGCCATTTCACACTCAAGACAGGAACGCTGTCCCTCCAGATGAGCACCTCGCTGGGACCAGCAACACTGATCACCACATCACAGCCCTGGGACATTACATCACAGCCCTGGGTGAGTGCTTACATCACAGCCCTGAGTTCTCACATCACAGCCCTCGATTTTCACATCACAGCCCTTAGTCATTACCTCACAGCCTTGATTTCTCACATCACAGCCCTGAGTCATTACATCATAGCCCTGAGTTCTCACATTACAGCCCTGAGTCATCACATCACAGCCCTGGGTTCTCACATCACAGCCCTGAGTCATCACATCACAGCCCTGAGTTCTCACATCACAGCCCTGAGTCATTACATCACAGCCCTGAGTCATTATATCACAGCCCTGAGTTCTCACATCACAGCCCTGGGTTCTCACATCACAGCCCTGGGTTCTTACATCACAGCCCTGAGTTCTCACATCACAGCCCTGGGTTCTCACATCACAGCCCTGAGTTCTCACATCATAGCCCTGGGTTCTCACATCACAGTCCTGAGTTATTACATCACAGCCCTGGGTTCTCACATCACAGCCCTGGGTTCTCACATCACAGTCCTGAGTTCTCACATCACAGCCCTGGGTTCTCACATCACAGCCCTGGGTTCTCACATCACAGCCCTGAGTTATTACATCACAGCCCTGGGTTCTCACATCACAGCCCTGAGTTCTCACATCACAGCCCTGAGTTGTTACATCACAGCCCTGAGTCATCACATCACAGCCCTGGGTTCTTACATCACAGCCCTGAGTTCTCACATCACAGCCCTGGGTTCTCACATCACAGCCCTGAGTTCTCACATCACAGCCCTGAGTTACTACATCACAGCCCTGGGTTCTCACATCACAGAGACAGCGGGGTCCGTGCAAATCACTGGACACTGGAGCGCCAGCATCTGGGCTTCCTGCTGTGTTGGGCTGAAATGGCTTCGCGTGCATCTCGTTCGACTGCTTTGACAGAAAATGGTGATACTAGCTTGAGCAAGGTTGTTTCTGACTTAGGAGAGCAGTCGGCTTCAGGGTAGCTGTGAACTCTCCCAGAGCTCCTGTCTGCGGCATGGCTTGCAGCTGCCCAACCCAGGCGTCTTGCAGGTTCCTGTAGTCCATCTCCATGGGAATCCTTATCAGACGTGGTAGAGCGTCCTTGGCGAGAGCAGGATCTGTGGTGTTGCAGTCGTGGTGGATCTAACGGGCGTCACTGCTTGTGTAGCATTTCTGCCCTCTCGCTTGCTTCAGCGAGCGATACCAGTTTCCACTTCTTGGATGCGCATCCGTCTCCATCTCTGTTCTCTGCTTGTGGTTCTCCTGGCCGTGACTGGCAGACGTTGGATGGCCCCACTCCACTTGTCAGCTGTGTATTTGGTGGCTCCTGGGCTCTGAGTCCAAGTCCCCTGAACAGCGAGGGGAACATGTGTCCTCATGGGCGCAGAGGCGGGCCACAGACAGGGGAGGGGGCCGTGGACGGGCACTGCTAGGTGGAGGCAAGCAGAGCCACGTGGGGCCAGTGCGGGGACAGACACGCCGTTCTCATATCCACAGTTGGAGAACCCTGGCTAGCTCCTTCTAACCCTTGGGGCACACCTGGCTTCACAGTGGACCAGAAGTATCAGCTTCCTCCTGGAAGGGAGACATTAAGAACCAGCTCCCAGGGGAGGGGTTCACATGACTCCCAAGCCTCTGCGCAGTTTCAAAGAATACAGTTTGCATTTCAAACCCTGAGCTTTGAAGATCAAAAGCTAATATTCTGAAGGATGTGGTGCATCCAAGTTTTTGCATCAGCACAGTGGCTGGAAGGAGCAGAGTGGGTGCCGAGCACGGTTACCGACCGGCAGGCAGAGACTGGGGTGTGGACGCTCTGAGCTGCACGCACCAGCCAAGCCGCTGTGCAGGATACACCCCAGCCGCACCGATGTACGTTTGCCCGTCACAGGGGGGCTGCAGGAGCCCCATCCGTCTCAGGCCTGCTCCCTCCCTTTGCTATTGCCCACAGCGGATGCGCACCAGCTCATCACACCACAGCCTAGACCTCTCTGTGCTGTGTGAGGCTACCTGGTCTCTGTGTCAGCAGTGCTAAGCACTGTGCATCAGTATCTCTCTGTGCTGTGTCATGGGCAGTAAGCAGGAGCACTGTGCACCAGTACCTCTGTGTTGTGTCAGCAGCACTCAGCAGGAGCACTGTGTACCAGTACCTGTCTGTGCTGTGTCATAGGTACTAAGCACGAGCACTGTGCACCAGTACCTCTCTGCTGTGTGAGGCTACCTGGTCTCTGTGTGAGCAGCACTCAGCAGGAGCACTGTGCACCAGTACCTGTCTGTGCTGTGTCATGAACACTAAGCATGAGCACTGTGCACCAGTACCTCTGTGTTGTGTGAGCAGCACTCAGCAGGAGCACTGTGCACCAGTACCTGTCTGTGCTGTGTCATGGGCACTAAGCATGAGCACTGTGCACCAGTACCTCTCTGCTGTGTGAGCAGCAGTAAGCAGGAGCACTGTGCACCAGTGCCTGTGTGTTGTGTCGGCAGCACTCAGCAAGAACACTGGCACCAGTGCCTCTCTGTGCTGTGTCATGGGCACTAAGCATGAGCACTATGCACCAGTACCTGTCTGTACTGTGTCATGGGCACTAAGCACGAGCACCTCTCTGTCTGTGCTGGGAGGTTACCTGTGTCTGTGGCCTCTGCAGCCCCAGGTGCCATCAGGCAGGAAGCCATGCACCCACCGTTGGGTCTACAGGAGGCGCCCTGGACTCCGTGTCCAGGTGCACCTGAGCCGGGGCTTGGATCAGAGCCTGAGTCCCATCGCATGTCAATCAGCCTCCAGCCGGGCAGTGAGAGCAGCTGAGGGCAGTGGGAAGATGATTTTCCCTCTGTGGCCATGAGCAGCCCGGGGCTGCTCCACAGCCTGTGCACATGGAGGGCCGTCGGCCACGGGGACCCTGCTGGCCACTTGTCACAACGCGGTTCCAGAGCTCACGGCCTGCCCGCCCCACCCAAGCCTGGTGGAGGAGGGCGGGAACCCACGTGAGGGAGAGGACCTACCTGGCTTGGGCGACACCAGCCTGGGGCCGGGGAGGAGGCCTCTCAGCAGGTCCCGAGCTCCACCTGGTCACGCGGGCGGCATGGACGCCGGCACAGTTCAGGCAAGTTCCCTGTGGACGTGACACCCTCTTCTAGAAGGTCATCGCCCAGCAGCCCCTACCCTGCACTGGCTAAGGATGCTGGCCAGGCACAAACATGTGGCTAGCCGGCACGCAGCTGCCCAGCTCCCCAGGGAGACACCCCCAGGCCTACTGCGAGAGGGTGCAGGGGAGCGAATGCCAGGAGCAGTGTCCTGAGGGTCCCGAGAAGTGGGAGGGGGCTGTGGACACTGCACCGGAGCCGGAACTTCGGATGCAGATGCGCTCGCTATGGAAGTGGGCTCCTGGCGGCCCTAGCAGGTGTGCGCGGTCCTCCAGCACTCAGTCCCCACCTAAAGCGGGACAGGCGGCAGTGCACCTGTCCGAGCTCACTGGGACCCCACAGGGCCTCTGCTCTGCCTGTGCGGCCCCACGGGGCCTGACGGGGCCTGGGGAAGTCTGGGTGGGGAGCTCTGCTCTCAGCCTGCCGCCCAGCGCCCCCCACACCTCACCCCATGTCCCCAGGCCTCAGGGAGCCTGTTCACCGGCTTCTTCAAAGACCCCATGTGGCCTTTCGGTTCGAACACCAGGACACCACCGCCGGTGGCTGCTTCGCGCTACCTCTATGGCTGGGCTGTGTCTCACCCAACAGCTCCCTCATGTTGGCAGTTAGGCTGGCTACAATTTTTCCCCATTTTAACAAATGCTGTCATAAGAATCTTCGCTGATCTTATCTTTGTGATAAGAATCTATGTACTGTCTTACCTACCCACCTTGACTATCTGTCTACTTCTTTCCAAAAAGATTTTGAGATAGCTTATTAAAACGATGCAAACAACTTGAGACAGGAAAACTTCAAAGTTAAGAGGAGAAAAGCGGGTATGACAACAATAAAATCCAAACAGCCGACTGAGCGTGAAACCACCTGAGCCCTCCAACAGCTGGACCAGGGGACAGCTCCATGACACCCATGTCAGGTGCTGTGGGGGGACCCGGCCTCCCCAGGTGCTGAGGGGGACCCGGCTTCCCCGGATGACGCAGCTGTGTCACGTATGAAGTCTCAGCGCTGAGGCTGCTGGGTACTGGAGTGTATGCCAACTCACTCCATGCGAGGTGGGTCTGGGGACTGCCCTCAGTGGAAGTCCCTGCCTTCTCTCCACTTCCTGGGCCGCCAGGTGAGCGGCCCTGCACACCCGCTCTGCCATGGCCAGCCTCCGCCAGATGCCAGCGCCTAACTGGGAATCTGCAGACGCGGGTGAACCTTTCCCACCCAAGCAGCTCCCCTAGGGTGCCTCATCCAGCAGGAATGGCCTTGGAGCCTCTATCAAGTCAGGAGATCCATTTTAAAATTCAAACGTAACGGGCAGTGTCTCCCACTGCTGTTCAGAGTGAGAGCAGGAGCAAAGCTTGTGTTTAACTCAGATCAGACTGGCAGACACGTCTGACGTCACCACGCCATGTTGCTGTCAGCTGCAGAGGAATGTGTGGGAGGGGCCGCATCTCTCAGGAGCAGGGGGTGCTGGGAAGGGGCCTGTCATCTCAGGAGCAGGAGGTGCTGGGAAGGGACCCGTCATCTCTCAGGAGCAGGGGGTGCTGGGAAGGGCCCTGTCATCTCTCAGGAGCAGGAGGTGCTGGGAAGGGCCCTGTCATCTCTCAGGAGCAGGGGGTGCTGGGAAGGGACCCGTCATCTCTCAGGAGCAGGGGGTGCTGGGAAGGGCCCTGTCATCTCTCAGGAGCAGGGGGTGCTGGGAAGGGGCCCTGCCATGGCTCTCAGGAGCAAGAGGTGCTGGGAAGGGCCCTGTCATCTCTCAGGAGCAGGAGGTGCTGGGAAGGGCCTTGTCATCTCTCAGGAGCAGGGGGTGCTGGGAAGGGCCCTGTCATCTCAGGAGCAGGGGGTGCTGGGAAGGGCCCTGTCATCTCTCAGGAGCAGGGGGTGCTGGGAAGGGACTGTCATCTCTCAGGAGCAGGGGGTGCTGGGAAGGGACTGTCATCTCTCAGGAGCAGGGGGTGCTGGGAAGGGCCCTGTCATCTCAGGAGCAGGGGGTGCTGGGAAGGGCCCTGTCGTCTCTCAGGAGCAGGGGGTGCTGGGAAGGGACCCGTCATCTCTCAGGAGCAGGCGGTGCTGGGAAGGGCCCTGTCATCTCAGAAGCAGGGGGTGCTGGGAAGGGGCCCTGTCATCTCTCAGGAGCAGGGGGTGCTGGGAAGGGACCCGTCATCTCTCAGGAGCAGGCGGTGCTGGGAAGGGGCCCGTCATCTCTCAGGAGCAGGGGGTGCTGGGAAGGGCCCTGTCATCTCAGAAGCAGGGGGTGCTGGGAAGGGGCCCTGTCATCTCTCAGGAGCAGGGGTTGCTGGGAAGGGACCCGTCATCTCTCAGGAGCAGGCGGTGCTGGGAAGGGGCCCGTCATCTCTCAGGAGCAGGGGGTGCTGGGAAGGGACCCGTCATCTCTCAGGAGCAGGGGGTGCTGGGAAGGGCCCTGTCATCTCTCAGGAGCAGGGGGTGCTGGGAAGGGCCCTGTCATCTCTCAGGAGCAGGGGGTGCTGGGAAGGGCCCTGTCATCTCTCAGGAGCAGGGGGTGCTGGGAAGGGACCCATCATCTCTCAGGAGCAGGGGGTGCTGGGAAGGGCCCTGTCATCTCAGGAGCAGGGGGTGCTGGGAAGGGCCCTGTCGTCTCTCAGGAGCAGGGGGTGCTGGGAAGGGACTGTCGTCTCTCAGGAGCAGGGGGTGCTGGGAAGGGCCTTGTCATCTCTCAGGAGCAGGGGGTGCTGGGAAGGGGCCCTGTCACTCTCAGGAGCAGGGGGTGCTGGGAAGGGCCCTGTCATCTCTCAGGAGCAGGGGGTGCTGGGAAGGGCCCTGTCATCTCTCAGGAGCAGGGGGTGCTGGGAAGGGCCCTGTCATCTCTCAGGAGCAGGGGGTGCTGGGAAGGGCCCTGTCATCTCAGGAGCAGGGGGTGCTGGGAAGGGCCCTGTCATCTCTCAGGAGCAGGGGGTGCTGGGAAGGGCCCTGTTGTCTCCCAGGAGCAGGGGGTGCTGGGATTGGACCCGTCATCTCTCAGGAGCATGGGGTGCTGGGAAGAGGCCTGTCATGGCTCTCAGGAGCAGGGGGTGCTGGGAAGAGGCCTGTCATGGCTCTCAGGAGCAGGGGGTGCTGGGAAGGGCCCTGTCATGGCTCTCAGGAGCAGGGGGTGCTGGGAAGAGGCCTGTCATGGCTCTCAGGAGCAGGGGGTGCTGGGAAGGGCCGCATAATGCAAGCCGAGAGCTCTCTTGCTGCCTCAGGTTTTCTGGGAAGCAGCAGGGCTGCCTGGAGGGCGCGCCCTCCCCTGGGGGCTCCCGTAGCTGTGCCTGGAATCCCAGCCTTATTCTGGGAGCTCAGTGGTGTCCACAGGCGGCTGGGGGCCGGCTATGCTGTGTGTGGTGACTGGGCCGTCAGACATGGGCCATTGTGGGTCACTTCAATAGTTTTCACCACTCGGCTACTTTGACAAAGACCCACATGTTTGGTTGTAAATACTGATTCACCGACTCATACTGTGTAAATAACAATATACTCTGACTCCACACATCAAAAAAAAAAAAAAACTATTGGGGTACTGGTAATGCTTTGTTTTTAATATTGTTGGTTAGGGGGGTGCTCATATCACCAAAAATACTCGTTTATCTAAAAAATAAAAGAACCACGTGGAGGGGAAGGATCAGGAAGTTTTCATTTTCATAAGTTATAAGTGACAGATGTACAGAGTTGTCTGACCAGAACTGCGCTGGGAAGGACCCGGCTCCTGGAGCAGCCCCTCAGATGGCTTCCTGCTCCGACCCCAGTATGCCTGCATGGCCCTCCATGGCTGCAGAGCCTTGGGAAACGCAGGGCTGTGAGAGTGACCGCTGACCACCAGGAAGTGCAGGGCTGTGAGAGTGACCACTGACCACCAGGAAACACAGGTCTGTGACAGTGACCACTGACCACTAGGAAACACAGGGCTGTGACAATGACCGCTGACCACTAGGAAACACAGGGCTATGAGAGTGACCACTGACCACTAGGAAACGCAAGGCTGTGAGAGTGACCGCTGACCACCAGGAAACGCAGGGCTGTGGGAGTGACCGCTGACCACCAGGAAACGCAGGGCTGTGAGAGTGACCACTGACCACCAGGAAGTGCAGGGCTGTGAGAGTGACTGCTGACCACCAGGGAATGCAGGGCTGTGACAGTGACCTCCCGAGCTCTCCTTCCCCCAGAGGTCACCTGCCCTGCCGTGCGCGCTCTCCGCAGGGACCACCCCTCCCCCGCTATACACTCTCTGCGGGGGGGGGGACCACCCGCCCCCTGCTGTGCATGTCACTCGCACACTGTCCTCTCCCGCTGCACTGTGAACCCCCCCCGGGCGGCATCCACAGCAGCTGTGGCTTCTGGGAAGGGCCTGGTGGCAGTGCCCAGTGTGGAGCCGTGGGCCTGGGTCCCTCTCCCCGGGCACCAGGGCACAGAGAGAGATGTGCTCACAAATGGTGGCTGGGGTGGAGGGTGTGAGCCTGGGGGTCTCGGACGTAAGTCTCAGGGTGTCACCAGGACATAGCCTCAGGCTGGGAGGGAAGTGAGCCCCAGATTCCAGAAGTCACCTTCCTCCTCCCTCTTCCCAGTGCCTGACCCCTGACTGTCCCGGTCCGATTTTGAGGGGCAGAAAAATGGAAATTAGCTCAAGGGATCAGGTCTCATCAGCCCAGAGCACTGGACTCACGTGGGGCTGTGGTCCTGCTGAGAGCAAGGTGAGCCGCGGGTGGGGTCCGCCTCTGCTTCGCAGCGTGCTGGTGAGGGGCCTGCAGCAGGGCCATGCCTAGGGCTCACGGGCGGG
The DNA here is from genome assembly GCA_949820135.1 of Sylvilagus floridanus. NCBI lineage: Eukaryota > Metazoa > Chordata > Mammalia > Lagomorpha > Leporidae > Sylvilagus > Sylvilagus floridanus. Next base: position 1,036,019 of record OX463246.1, read on the forward strand.
AGTCTCAGAGAGGAGAGTATGCGCTGTGCTTGCAAGGCATCTTCAAGGACATGTATGGAGGATGTGTTACAAAAACAGTACATGGGTTTTGGGGGCTTTTTGTGCCAAAATGACTCTTAATTCTGCCTTCTGCGGACTGTCGGAAGAGCCGTCGTATACTGCCCGTGGTGATGATGGGTGAGTGGGGGTCACATTCCAGCCCCGGTGCACCCAGTGCCCACCGCACAGGCCTCGAGGGCGGCAGTGTGGAAGCCTGCCCCACGGGGAGGCCAGCGCGGTGGCCTCGGGGTTCAGCGCATGGTGCTCTGGCACAGCCACTGTCATAAAAGGAAAAGAAATCAGAAAAACGGACAGAGACACGCAGGGCGCCCCAGGAGAATCAGGAACCAGGTGGGCCTGCACCTCACTGTGCAGAGAAGTGAGCAAAGCCCTCCCTCGCTCCCTCAGCCTTGGGGTAGCTCACGGGGCAGGCAGTGCCCTGTGCTGGAGGTGAGGAGGGGCGTGAATGGTAAGGTTGGGGTGGTTGTCAGTTCCTGCACTGGGCACACACGCAGGCCACGTGGTGCTGTCCGGGCACGCCTCTCGGCCATATCAGATGCAGCCATTTTGATGCCTCTTCATTTGTTATCCTAAACTACTTGCATAGGCATCGGTGACTACCTTATGAGTTGCAAATACTTTAAAAAGTATAATGCAAAGCTGGGGGGCGGGGAGAAGAAAGTAATTGATAGCTAGGTATCACTGCTGGGTAGCCGGGCGTGCGACTGTGTTAGGTGATGAGCAGCCGGGTGCGTGCTGTGGGCGTGGACCCTGCAGGCCTGGGCTGGCACGGTGCCAGCTTCTCTCCATCTCCAAGGGGAATCTTCACTCTTGGAATCTGTGATAAAAGCTGAAGTCCTCCCTTGTTTGCTGGGTGAAAGTATGTTTTGGTGAGGCTGACACACGTGACGTCCCCAGTGAGACCAACACCCATGACATTCCCAGTGAGACCAACATGCACGGTTACCCTTGGTAGGTCTGACACACGCGACGTCCCGGGCAACACACGCGTGGTGCCCCGGGCAGGACTGACAGACGGTGGCTCTGGTGAGGCTGACACACATGACATCCCTGGTGATGCTGGCACATGTGATGTCCCCAGTGAGACTGACACATGTGACGTCCCAGGTGACACACGTACAGTGCCCCAGGAAGGACCGACACACGGAGGCCCTGGTGAGGCTGACTTGCAGTTCGTCCGCTTCTCAGCTCGGAGCTCCCCCTGCTCTGGCGGCCGGCAGAGTGACCCGGCTTAGCCTGCTCAGCCCTGGAATCCACCACGCGTGTACCATCCCTGCCAGTGCCTGCTTTTGTTCTGTTTTGTGAAGTTGAACGTGCATTACTGAGTCCCAGGCAGTATTTCCCACAGTGAATGTTTGCCCCGACAACGAACGTTCTTGCTGGGTACGAGCTCTGTGGTCCTGGCCCCCCACCCCAGCCTGTGCCGCCTCCTGCCCTGAGTCCCAGGTGCTGAGATCCTGGCTGGTGCCCGGCATCAAACTGAACGGAAAACATGAACTTGAGTTGAGGCAGGCGGCTGGGCGTGCTCTGCTCGGTCAGTGTGAATGTTCTACTCCTGGCCTGGAGAAGTCACTTTGTCACTGGAAGCAGCGTCAGCTGGTGACTCATTGGGAACGTCTGCCATTCAGTTCATCTCATCAGTCCCAGGGACTGCACGGGAATCGCAGTGCCCTCCACCCAGGCTCTCGCTGTGTTAGTCTCGCAAGCAGGAGGAGCTTCTTTGATCAGAGCTCAAACAAAATGAGCTTCGCCCGCAGAACTCTGAGTTGATGCTCCAGCGCCGGGTCTCCTGGGGCAGCCTTGGCTCTTACTCAACCTTCTTTCCAACGCAGGTGCTGACACCCACACAAAACAGAAGGCTGCACACTGCACACACCCCCACCCCAGGCCCAGCTCCTGAGTGACAGCTCCCAGAGAGAGCAGTGCCCACGGCACCACCCCCAGGCCCAGCTCCTGAGTGACAGCTCCAGAACACAGCAGTGCTCACGGCACCACCCCAGGCCCAGCTCCTGAGTGACAGCCCCAGACAGAGCAGTGCCCATGGCACCACCCCAGGTCCAGCTCCTGAGTGACAGCCCCAGACAGAGCAGTGCCCACGGCACCACCCCCAGGCCCAGCTCCTGAGTGACAGCCCCAGACAGAGCAATGCCCACGGCACCACCCCAGGTCCAGCTCCTGAGTGACAGCTCCTAGAGAGAGCAGTGCCCACGGCACCGCCCCCAGGCCCAGCTCCTAAGTGACAGCTCCCAGAGAGAGCAGTGCCCACGGCACCACCCCAGGCCCAGCTCCTGAGTGACAGCTCCCAGAGAGAGCAGTGCCCACGGCACCACCCCAGGCCCAGCTCCTGAGTGACAGCCCCAGACAGAGCAGTGCCCACGGCACCACCCCCAGGCCCAGCTCCTGAGTGACAGCTCCAGAGAGAGCAATGCCCACGGCACCACCCCCAGGCCCAGCTCCTGAGTGACAGCTCCTAGAGAGAGCAGTGCCCACGGCACCGCCCCCAGGCCCAGCTCCTAAGTGACAGCTCCCGGAGAGAGCAGTGCCCACGGCACCACCCCAGGCCCAGCTCCTGAGTGACAGCTCCCAGAGAGAGCAGTGCCCACGGCACCACCCCAGGCCCAGCTCCTGAGTGACAGCCCCAGACAGAGCAGTGCCCACGGCACCACCCCCAGGCCCAGCTCCTGAGTGACAGCTCCAGAGAGAGCAATGCCCACGGCACCACCCCCAGGCCCAGCTCCTGAGTGACAGCTCCCAGAGAGAGCAGTGCCCACGGCACCACCCCCAGGCCCAGCTCCTGAGTGACAGCTCCAGAACACAGCAGTGCTCACGGCACCACCCCAGGCCCAGCTCCTGAGTGACAGCTCCCAGAGAGAGCAGTGCCCACGGCACCACCCCCAGGTCCAGCTCCTGAGTGACAGCTCCCAGAGAGAGCAGTGCCCACGGCACCACCCCCAGGCCCAGCTCCTGAGTGACAGCTCCAGAGAGCAATGCCCACGGCACCACCCCCAGGCCCAGCTCCTGAGTGACAGCTCGCAGAGAGAGCAGTGCCCACGGCACCACCCCAGGCCCAGCTCCTGAGTGACAGCTCCCAGACAGAGCAGTGCCCACGGCACCACCCCAGGTCCAGCTCCTGAGTGACAGCTCCTAGAGAGAGCAGTGCCCACGGCACCGCCCCCAGGCCCAGCTCCTGAGTGACAGCTCCCAGAGAGAGCAGTGCCCACGGCACCACCCCAGGCCCAGCTCCTGAGTGACAGCTCCCAGAGAGAGCAGTGCCCACGGCACCACCCCAGGCCCAGCTCCTGAGTGACAGCCCCAGACAGAGCAGTGCCCACGGCACCACCCCCAGGCCCAGCTCCTGAGTGACAGCTCCAGAGAGAGCAATGCCCACGGCACCACCCCCAGGCCCAGCTCCTGAGTGACAGCTCCCAGAGAGAGCAGTGCCCACGGCACCACCCCCAGGCCCAGCTCCTGAGTGACAGCTCCAGAACACAGCAGTGCTCACGGCACCACCCCAGGCCCAGCTCCTGAGTGACAGCTCCCAGAGAGAGCAGTGCCCAAGGCACCACCCCAGGCCCAGCTCCTGAGTGACAGCCCCAGACAGAGCAGTGCCCACGGCACCACCCCCAGGCCCAGCTCCTGAGTGACAGCTCCAGAGAGAGCAATGCCCACGGCACCACCCCCAGGCCCAGCTCCTGAGTGACAGCTCCCAGAGAGAGCAGTGCCCACGGCACCACCCCCAGGCCCAGCTCCTGAGTGACAGCTCCAGAACACAGCAGTGCTCACGGCACCACCCCAGGCCCAGCTCCTGAGTGACAGCTCCCAGAGAGAGCAGTGCCCACGGCACCACCCCCAGGCCCAGCTCCTGAGTGACAGCTCCAGAGAGAGCAATGCCCACGGCACCACCCCCAGGCCCAGCTCCTGAGTGACAGCTCCCAGAGAGAGCAGTGCCCACGGCACCACCCCAGGCCCAGCTCCTAAGTGACAGCTCCCAGAGAGAGCAGTGCCCACGGCACCACCCCAGGCCCAGCTCCTGAGTGACAGCCCCAGAGAGAGCAGTGCCCAAGGCACCGCCCCCAGGCCCAGCTCCTGAGTGACAGCCCCAGAGAGAGCAGTGCCCACGGCACCACCCCAGGCCCAGCTCCTGAGTGACAGCCCCAGAGAGAGCAGTGCCCACGGCACCACCCCAGGCCCAGCTCCTGAGTGACAGCTCCCAGAGAGAGCAGTGCCCACGGCACCACCCCAGGCCCAGCTCCTGAGTGACAGCCCCAGAGAGAGCAGTGCCCACGGCACCACCCCCAGGCCCAGCTCCTGAGTGACAGCTCCAGAGAGAGCAATGCCCACGGCACCACCCCCAGGCCCAGCTCCTGAGTGACAGCTCCCAGAGAGAGCAGTGCCCACGGCACCACCCCCAGGCCCAGCTCCTGAGTGACAGCTCCAGAACACAGCAGTGCTCACGGCACCACCCCAGGCCCAGCTCCTGAGTGACAGCTCCCAGAGAGAGCAGTGCCCACGGCACCACCCCCAGGTCCAGCTCCTGAGTGACAGCTCCCAGAGAGAGCAGTGCCCACGGCACCACCCCCAGGCCCAGCTCCTGAGTGACAGCTCCAGAGAGAGCAATGCCCACGGCACCACCCCCAGGCCCAGCTCCTGAGTGACAGCTCCCAGAGAGAGCAGTGCCCACGGCACCACCCCAGGCCCAGCTCCTGAGTGACAGCCCCAGAGAGAGCAGTGCCCAAGGCACCGCCCCCAGGCCCAGCTCCTGAGTGACAGCCCCAGAGAGAGCAGTGCCCACGGCACCACCCCAGGCCCAGCTCCTGAGTGACAGCCCCAGAGAGAGCAGTGCCCACGGCACCACCCCAGGCCCAGCTCCTGAGTGACAGCCCCAGACAGAGCAGTGCCCAAGGCACCGCCCCCAGGCCCAGCTCCTGAGTGACAGCTCCCAGACAGAGCAGTGCCCACGGCACCACCCCCAGGCCCAGCCCCTGAGTGACAGCCCCAGAGAGAGCAGTGCCCACGGCACCACCCCCAGGCCCAGCTCCTGAGTGACAGCTCCCAGACAGAGCAGTGCCCACGGCACCACCCCCAGGTGCAGCTCCTGAGTGACAGCCCCAGACAGAGCAGTGCCCAAGGCACCGCCCCCAGGCCCAGCTCCTGAGTGACAGCCCCAGAGAGAGCAGTGCCCACGGCACCACCCCCAGGCCCAGCTCCTGAGTGACAGCTCCAGAACACAGCAGTGCTCACGGCACCACCCCAGGCCCAGCTCCTGAGTGACAGCTCCAGAACACAGCAGTGCCCACGGCACCACCCCCAGGTCCAGCTCCTGAGTGACAGCCCCAGACAGAGCAGTGCCCACGGCACCACCCCCAGGCACGTGCCTACACCTCTGCTCTCTGTGTTTCCCCACCCTGTCATCTGCTAGGACCACTCATAGCCGTCTCTCCCATGACAGGAACTGCCGTGTCTTCTCTCCGAAGGCAAAGCCATGCAGTGGTCGTCCCAGAAGGGCCAGGAGCCCACATGCCAGGTCGGTCCTGGTGTGAAGGCACAGGACTTCCTGGAGACCCTGCGTTGCCCTGGCCCCCCAGGTCTGCACTCAGCCCTCCTGCCAGGCCTCTGTGGGCTTGCTGGTAGCGCGTGCATGTGGCTGCCCTCCCGCGTCCAGAGCCGTAGGTTAGAAGCACTTTTCCCCGTCTCTGCTCCTGCCGTCCCTCTGGTGCTCCTGCTGCACCGGTGACCTTGTGCTGGTCGGGTCTTAATGCAGCTTGCACGGCACGCGGCCTTTGTTGGGGGGCTGTCGCATGTAACACCCGTGTGCTGTCGCTGATTTCTCCTTGTGCACGACGCCCGGGCTGTGCCTGCTTTGGCCCTGTAGGTTGCGCTCCCGTGTCCGCCTGGGGCCCGCGTTTGCTACAGCTATTTGTAAAGGCTGACGCAGGGGCACACCCAGTGCCTGCAGGTGCAAGGGCCTGTTCTTCCGGCAGTCACTGAACCCAAGCTAAATGTCTTTCCCAGAGAAAACCGTGTTCACATGTAACCACTCTGTCCCGGGTGTCTATGAGGACCGCTCCTGGCGTTGGCGCCTCTGCCTCCCCCAGCCCTACTTTGCTGTCTGCGCAGAGCGGCGGTGGTCCTGCCAGCAGTCCCCATCAGGCCTGGAACACCAGGCACTTCCTCTTCCCAAGGAGCGTATTGCGGGGTGGCGGGGGTGCAAAGCTTCCAGAGGTGTTTGACCTAGGAGCTCCGGAGCACAGCCAGGAAGCGGGACTCCCCCAACGCATGGCACTGGATCCCGATGCCTCCAGCAGGAGGACAAGAGCACATGTGTGCGTGCACGTGCATCTGCGACCAAGGTGTGCGTGTGCGTGACTGAAAGTGTGTGGTATTGCAAGTACATTGTGTGCATGTGTGAGGTATTGCATGTATGTGTGTGAGTGTACACGTTCGTGCATCTGTGGGCATGGATGTGTGTGGGTGTACATGTGGGTGTATTTGCATCTGTGTGCATGTGCACACGTACACGTATGTGTGTGTGAGTGTACACTGTGTGCATGTATGTGTAGTATCACACGTGCATTGTGTGCCTATGCGTGTGGGTGTACACAAGTGTGGCACATGCCTCCTCCCCACCCCTCCCAGGTGAGCAGTTTCTCACGCACACTTACGTGTGTTCTCTCCCTCCAGCCAGTTTCCCTGCAGGCTGGGAAGGTAGAGCGCCCAAGACGCTCTGTGTCTTTGTTAACTCGCCGCTTCCTGTGACTCACCTTCGGCACACGCACTCAGCGGTTCTCGGGTCACTGGTATTTTGGCACGGGTGGCTCTGTTTTGTGAGACCATGGGCCCCTCCTGCCAGAGGGGGCAGCACTCAGCCTGGGGACAAGCAGAGCTGTCCCTGAACATCCTCTCGGGTGAGCACTCCTGGGAGAGGCGCTGAGGCCGCGGCTTGGCCGCCGGCAGGAGTGGGGATTCAGGTGTCTCCTGCACTGTTCACCTGCTCTGCAATAAACCCCAGACGTGTAGGTGTGACGGACGCTGCTCTGTCTGCTGGTGTACTGTCACCAGGAGACTGCTCACCCCCGAGGCCTGGACAGAGCACCATCATCAGCACACCAGTCCCCTGCACACACCTGGGGTTCTCCTGCTGCCTCCAGTCGTCACGTCCTGAACATTGGTGAGCATGACATCACTACGACCCCTCGATTCGTTTCTCATTTCTGGGAACAGCTGCGTCCTTCACCCATGCGTGGGGCGGGCTCCCTGTATTTTATTCCATTCCTGGGGCTCTTACAGGGATGTCCCCCTGTCCCCCTGACTGCCTTGTGTGACGTCATCTCTGTCCTGTGCCTGCCCTGTGTGATGTCATCTCTGCTCTGTGACTGCCCTGTGTGACGTCATCTCTGCTCTGTGACTGCCCTGCGTGATGTCGTCTCTGTCCCCTGACTTCCCTGTGTGATGTCATCTCTTTCCCTGTGACTGCCCTGTGTGACATCATCTGTGTCCTGTGACTGCCCTGTGTGACGTCATCTCTGTCCTATGCCTGCCCTGTGTGACATCATCTCTGCCCTGTGACTGCCCTGTGTGATGTCATCTCTGTCCCCTGACTGCCCTGTGTGACATCATCTCTGCCCTGTGACTGCCCTGTGTGATGTCATCTCTGTCCCCCTGACTGCCCTGTGTGACATCATCTCTGTCCTGTGCCTGCCCTGTGTGATATCATCTCTGCTCTGTGACTGCCCTGTGTGACATCATCTCTGCCCCGTGACTGCCCTGCGTGATGTCATCTCTGCCCCGTGACTGCCCTGCGTGATGTCATCTCTGCCCCGTGACTGCCCTGTGTGATGTCATCTCTGCTCTGTGACTGCCCTGTGTGATGTCATCTCTTTCCCTGTGACTGCCCTGTGTGACATCATCTCTGCCCCGTGACTGCCCTGTGTGATGTCATCTCTGCCCCGTGACTGCCCTGTGTGACATCATCTCTGTCCTGTGCCTGCCCTGTGTGATGTCATCTCTGCTCTGTGACTGCCCTGTGTGACGTCATCTCTGTCCCCTGACTTCCCTGTGTGATGTCATCTCTGCCCCGTGACTGCCCTGTGTGACATCATCTCTGTCCCCCTGACTGCCCTGTGTGACGTCATCTCTGTCCCCTGACTGCCCTGTGTGATGTCATCTCTGTCCTGTGACTGACGTCATCTCTGCCCCGTGACTGCCCTGTGTGACGTCATCTCTGTCCTGTGACTGCCCTGTGTGACGTCATCTCTGTCCCCTGACTGCCTTGTGTGATGTCATCTCTGTCCTGTGACTGCCCTGTGTGATGTCATCTCTCTGACTTTCTGTGGGACCTCAGTCCTGTCCCTCTGACCACATTCAAACAATCTATTCCCGAGTTCTATGTTCAGAGAGTAACTGCCCACGTGGGCAGTGCCACAGCTGCCTCTCCTTGTCCATTCTGCATTTCTGTTAGCAATGTTTTATAGCTTTCATTTTTTGTCTGATTTCTCCTGTTGGTCCCTTTGACAACCATTAGAAATGTTAATATTTCCTTAAATTTTAACCTGTTGCGTCCAGCCAGTGTCTGGGTAAATTCAGCTGGTTTTCAAGTGGCTTTCTGTGGCTTCCTTTCATGTTCTGTGCCGTCACTCCCAGGTCTGCACGGTCCCTCCCGAGACAGTCTTTGTGGTCATCCCATGGCTCTCATTTCTTTCATGTTTGTTTTGCTTTGTTGCTTTCTAAGGTTTTAATTGCTAATTGACATAATAATGCTACAGAGCGTGGGGCAGTGTGCTGCTTCAATACCTGTGCACATGCTGTGAAGATCAAGTCGGGGAGGCAGTTGGTGCATCCGTCCCTCCCAGCGTTTGTCATCTCTCTGTGCTGGGAGTTCTGAAATCCTCTCTACTAGCTCCTTCAAGATGAACAATTGTTCTCACCCATGGTTGCCTACTGGAGTAGAGAACGCTGGCATTTATTCCTCCCAGCCAGCGGCACCCCGTGCCCGCCAGCAGTCCCCCCTCCTCCTCAGCGGCCCTTCTCTTCTCTGCTTCTATGAAGTCAGTGCCGTTAGCGTCTCAGTGTCAGCGAGAACAGGTGATGCTGTCACTCATATGTGACTTGTTTCATTAGCATAATGTCCTTCGTGTCCATCCAAGTTGCCACAAATGTCAGAATGTCATTTCTTTTAGTGGCTGGATAAAATTCAGTCGTGTGTGTGTGTGTGTGTGTACATACCCCGTGTTTTCCTTATCTCATCCGTGGACGTAGCAGTGGGTTCCTTGCTCAGCTCCGTATCTTGACCGTTGCTTGCTTTGGCTCATCCTCTGGTTACCTCTGGCACTGAGCTACAGAGCTGGTTCGACTCCGCGGATCTTCCTCACGATGCTTTCCTCCAGCAGCGAGCACAGACGGTCCCTTCTTCTCCACTCCTGTGCCACGAGTAAAACCTTCGATGCAATGCTGAGTGGAATGGGGGACCGAGCCTCGTCATCTTGCCTCTGATCTCAGAAGAGAGCGCAGCGGCGTCAGCTAAGACATGAGCAGATTGTTTTACAGTGGCTTGAGGACGCTCCGCCCGCCGCCATGCCTGTTTGTTACTCTCCTGAGTGAACCTGGGGTTTTTGAAATGTGTTTGCTGTTGAGATGTTTGGTTTTGGTGTGTTGTTACGGTGAGTCACACTGATTGAATTTTAAATGATGAACCCACCTTGCATTCCTAGGATAAATCCCAATGAGCCATGAGGCAGCTCTGCTGGTATTGGTGCTGTGATATTGTTGTGTGATCCACAGTGCCGCCTTTGGAGTTCGGTTATCCCCGGTCACAGGCACTGTTTCCATTTTGTGGGTCTGTGAACCATCACAGCCATGGCGTGGATCTGGGATGCGCTCGCTGGCAGTCTGAGGCATCGATCTTGCGTTTGGAGTCTGCTGGGTGGCACTGGGCAGGGCTCAGGCTGGGTCAGATCCTCATCAGCCCCGAGACAGGGCCCTGGGTGTGCTCCGCCCGGTGCCCTTGGGGTCGCCAGCTTCCGCTGTGGCTGCAGGCAGCAGGTGCTTCTCCTTGCCTGTGGCAGCTGCGAGCACTGTGCCTGCAGGCCTCTGCTGAGCTCCCAGCCTCCGGGAGTCCCTGACCCGTGTGGTCAGGACTCAGCTGACCTCTTGAGGGCTCTTTGTAGACCCCTGGAGTCCTTACCCAGTGCAGCATTCTCCTCTGTGCTGCTATAACCAAAGTGCACCCACCTTAGTCTCCCAGACTCGCAGTGGAGTCTCCTGAGCCAGGAGCTCAGCTGGCTGCCTGCACCTCCCTGCCTGAACCAGCGTGGGGCCCTCCCCACAGCCCCGCCTACCTGCTACTGTGTGGGGCCCTCCCCACAGCCCCGCCTACCTGCTACTATGTGGGGTCCTCCCCACAGCCCCGCCTACCTGCTACTGTGTGGGGTCCTCCCCACAGCCCCGCCTACCTGCTACTATGTGGGGTCCTCCCCACAGCCCTGCCTACCTGCTCCTGTGTAGGGTCCTCCCTACAACCCCGCCTCCCCTGCTCCTGTGTGGGGTCCTCCCCATCCTGTTCCTGCATGGGGTCCTACCCACAGCCCTGCCTACCTGCTACTGTGTGGGGTCCTCCCCACAGCCCCGCCCCCCCTGCTCCTGCGTGGGGCCCTCCCCACAGCCCTGCCTACCTGCTCCTGTGTGGGGTCCTCCCCACAGCCCTGCCTACCTGCTCCTGTGTAGGGTCCTCCCTACAACCCCGCCTCCCCTGCTCCTGTGTGGGGTCCTCCCCATCCTGTTCCTGCATAGGGTCCTCCCCACAGCCCTGCCTACCTGCTCCTGTGTAGGGTCCTCCCCACAACCCTGCCTCCCCTGCTCCTGTGTGGGGCCCTCCCCACAGCCCCGCCCCCCCTGCTCCTGCGTGGGGCCCTCCCCACAGCCCTGCCTACCTGCTCCTGTGTAGGGTCCTCCCCACAACCCCGTCTCCCCTGCTCCTGTGTAGGGTCCTCCCCACAGCCCTGCCTACCTGCTCCTGTGTAGGGTCCTCCCCACAACCCCGCCTCCCCTGCTCCTGTGTAGGGTCCTCCCCACAGCCCTGCCTACCTGCTACTATGTGGGGTCCTCCCCACAGCCCCGCCTCCGCTGTTCCTGCATGGGGTCCTCCCCACAGCCCTGCCTCCCCTGCTCCTGTGTAGGGTCCTCCCCACAACCCCGCCTCCCCTGCTCCTGTGTGGGGTCCTCCCCACAGCCCCTCCTCCCTGCTCCTGTGTGGGGTCCTCCCCACAGCCCCGCCTCCCCTGCTCCTGTGTAGGGTCCTCCCCACAGCCCCGCCTCCCCTGCTCCTGTGTGGGGTCCTCCCCACAGCCCCTCCTCTCTGCTCCTGTGTAGGGTCCTCCCCACAGCCCCGCCTCCCCTGCTCCTGCGTGGGTACTCCCCAGGCAGTCACAGGGCTTTGGTCCACTCTTGCCTCTCTGTTTCCTTCCTCAGCCCCATGTCTTGAGGACTGTCCTGTTCGTATGTTCCATCGTGGCTGCTGCCATCCTGGCTGGATGGCAAGTGCCGGTGTTAAGGGTGGAAGATGATCACTTCTTAACATCTCCTGGAATGTGAGGCCCCTGGACCACTTAAAGCTGAGCTAGAGGCCACTAGTGATGCCTTGGTCTGTCCCACCGTGTGGGTAGAGTCGCAGCATGGTGTCTCTGGCTGTGTCATGTGCAGTGAGAATGCCCTCCGTGTCGGCACCGTCGGTAGGGCTGTGCCTAGCTGCCCCTTCTTCCACCCAGCGTGGGCAGAGTCAAGCGCGAGGGCAGGCTGGTGTCTCAGGGCCTTTGCAGGGTTCCCGAGTGACCGGGCCTCGTGGAGCGGATGGGGCAGAGTGAAGCGGATTTCTCAGCTCTCACTGCAGGGTGGGTCATTTTGTTTGGGGGTGGGGGAGTGGCCCTGTGCATGGAGGAAGCCTGGCAGTGGCCTGGCCACCACCTGCTGGACGTCACCCCCGCCCCCATTGTAACAGCAGAAAGTGTCTCCAGAAGCCACCAGGAGCCGCGAGGATGGGAGCCGTCGCTGTTCCTGCGTCCTGGCGCTCAGGAACGCCTCGGTAAATGGCTGTGAACAAGTGAATGGGTGCTGTCCGCGCCTGCCTTGCACCGCTCCCGTCCTCCCCCTGCCTGTCTAATGCATGATCTAATTAGATGCACCTGCCGTGCACCAGCTGGTCTGCTTTGATGTATGGATGCGCTGTGGATCGACTCTGTGTGGCCGGTTAACACGGGCACCACCCAAGGTACCCGCTTTGCCATGAGGACGCCTGACACCCACTGCAAGAGCAGGATTCCTTGTTACCAGCACGGTCACCAGGCCACACCCGCCCACTGTTCTCACTCTGGCTGTCTGACTGCCGGGGACACATGCCTCCCGCCCAGCCTCACTGTTGTTGACAAACACTGGACTGCTCCCAGGAATGCCAGGGGTTGTCAGGTAGAAGATGGACCACTCTCCCCCCAAGCCTTCAAATAAATCCTAAAGAGGGTGCAGCCTGCCAGCTGCCCTCACAAATGCTGATCTGCCAGGAGGAGGTGGGACGACGGAGCCTGCAGGGGAACAAGTCCCAGCGACTTCTCACCCAGACCCCGGGGCAGGCTGGAAACTTGGTGTTTACTGTGGACAAGACATGACCCTTATACACCACGCCCATAACACCATCTCTGCTGTTTTTTTTTTTTTTAAAGAAACCCTGTTCTCTCTCTCTTTTTTTAAAAAACGATTTTATTTGTTTATTTGAGAGGTAAAGTTACAGATATAGGAAGACACACACACACCCACACCCGGGGGGGGGGGAGGTCTTCCATCCACTGCTTCACTCCCCAAATGACTGCAATGGTCAGAGCTGGGCCAATCCGAAGCCAGGAGCCAGGAGCTTCTTCCAGGTCTCCCATGAGGGTGCAGAAGCCCAAGGACTTGGGCCATCTTCCACTGCTTTCCCAGGCCACAGCCGAGAGCTGGATCAGAAGAGGACTAGAACCAGCCCCCATATAGGATGCCAGTGCTGCAGGCAGAGGATTAACCTACTGCACCACGATGCCGGGCCCCCTCTGCCATTGTTACCCTGATTCAGTGGGCACGTGAGAGAGCAGGGCAGGTGCACAGAGCTTCCATGGGACCCACTAAAACTTAACCTGACTGTCCACCCCACTGGCCTCACTGCGCGTCTGCTCGGAACTGACCCAGGATCCTTGCATGAGAGCTGGGTACAGGCAGTGGCTGGGTTCTGTGGTTGGAGCAGGGCTTAGAGCCAGGGCTCCACCTTGCACAATTGCAGGGGCGCAGCCTTCAGCCCTGGGGGAGATCCCACAGCAGGCGGCCTGGGACCCCAGCCGCCGTGGCCAGGATGTCACGGAGCAGAAGGCCCCAGGAAGGATTTGGATGCTTGCCTGTTTCTTTGTTTACAAGGCAGAGTGACAGACAGGAGAGTGAGCGAGCGAGCGAGCGAGAACACCTCACTGCTGTCGGTCTCCATGGGCCTTTCCTGGGCCCGCTGCCTCATCACTGCCCGTCCCCACAAGTGACTTCCAACCTTCCTAGTGCCCCAGCTGCAGTGTTTGGCCTCCTGTCCTGGCCCGGAGAGCTCCTGGCTCCCCTCTGCGCTCTGCCCTGCTGTGCCCAGGCCACTGCACCTGCTCCTCTGTTGCCCTGTGCCCTGCTAGGGCTCAGGCTCTTTCTCTTCCCCTCGAACCCGGGAGGGCTCTGTGACTGCTTTGACCTGGGGGCAGAGGGGAGGTGACCTCCCGTGTCTCTGGGCCTGGCCGCTTCCATGACAGGCTAGCAAGTGCGCTCCCTGCCTCTCCCACTGCACACAGATGCTCTGGCTTGTGGTCCTCCCGTGCTGGGCTGGGCTCGGCTGCTCCAGGCGGTGTGAGTGTCAGGGACCCGGGACTGCTGTGGCCCCTCCACGACACCTGGCGCCACACTCCTCAGGGTGAGAAGCTGTGGGAAGCTCTGGCCACAGAAGCTCCAGCCACGGCTGGTGAGGGCCAACAGACTGACCTGGGCAGGGCTGGCAGGTGCCACGGAGCTCAGCCTGGGGTGGGGGGTGGGGCTCTGGGGTGGGCCCAGGGCGGGTGATGCTGCAGGCATGTGTGGCTCATCATAAGCATGAGTCCAGGGTTCACCTGGTTCTCAGAGACGGGTGCTGAGGGTGAGCTCGCACTAGGAGAGCTGTCCCCAGAGAGGAGGTGACTCCCATGGGTGAAGAGTGAGAGCAGGGGGAGGGGGTCTGTGTGTTGTCATCTGTGCCAGGCACTGCCCCGCCCTGGAGCTGGAACAACAGGCCTGTCCTCGCTTCATCACCACCGCCATCTTCCTTTGAAAACAGTAGGCGCACAGGAAGAGCCCCGGGTAGCGGATGAGGACGCAGGGAAGGAGGGCTCCCTGGAGGAGGTGCTGTTCAAGATGAGTCTTTTTTTGAAAGGCAAGAGTTAATGAGAGAAAGACCCAAGGGGCCACAATGGTCAGGGCTGGCCCAGGCCAAAGTCAGGAGCCAGGAACCCCACCGGGGTCTCTCCCATGGATACAGGGACCCAAGCACTCAGGCCATCTTCTGCTGCCTTCCCAGGCACATTAGCCGGGAGCTGGACTGGAAGTGGAGTAGTCGGGACTCGAACTCGTGCTCACATGGGCTCCTGTGTCCTGGGTGGCAGCTTTACCCGCTGAGCTACAGTGCTGCAGGAGGTTGGGGGGGGTCACAGGGAGCTCTGGAGCCGAGTGGGGTCTGCACCAGGGCTGCCGCTGCTCGGGTCCACATGCCGCGGGTGGGCTTGACTGTCCCTGGACCCTCAGAAGTTTGCCAGGCGACAGGGACTCCTTTCCTAGATGCCTGGGGGCTCCACAGCTCTCAGCTAAGTGCACAGCACGGGGCTCTCATGGTCGGAATGGAGCTGCTGTGTCAGCACAAACCCTGTGGCTCTGAGCCAGAGACCCCTGGGAGGGGGCAGGCGGCCCAGCCTGCAACAGGAGCCCCGGCCCAGGAAGATCCGCAGTGACTGTCCTTGTGCCTCGGCTTTGCCGCTCGGCGCTCCGCCAGGGACTTTATGCTTTATGCGAGTCGGAAGTCGGGCTATTTGTCCCAGGTCTGTCTGTAACGGTTCCAGGGCCTTGGCCGCCGTCCCGGCCGCCTTCCGAGCCAAACGAGCTGGGCATTCGCTGCAGAAAGGAATTGAATTTTCCCTTATCTGACCCCCCACCCCCACCCCCACCCCCAGTGAATCTGATTCCTGGGCTTTCTCCTAAGGGGCCTGGCAGTGGCTTCCTGCAGGCTTCTGGGTGGTGGGTCGTGGGCAGCAGAAGGGAGCCACAGCCCAGGGGGCACGCGGATGGCTGTCGCAAGGTGGGTGCTCATGTGACTGGCACCCAGCGTGGGAGGCAGCCGCCGCCCCACCCCAGAAGCCCCTCTCCCCGTCCCCAGGTGTGGTCCTGCTCCAAGGACTGGCGGCAGGGAGGGGCCTTGGCTGTTGATGTGTAAAAGGGTACCGCCTGTCTTTGACCGATGTCCAGCATGTGGTGTGTCCTTGCGGGCGGGGTTCACTGTGCACCTGTGCCCTCTGCTGTTGGAGGCATTTGCGCTGTTCCCGTTTGGGGCTTTAAATCCATGAACCACATGTAATTGATAAGGAAAAGTAAGATGCTGCTCATGGATACGCAGTTGTTCCTAGTGGAATTCCAGCTCAGACAGTCACTGGAGTTAATGCCTTGAAGGAAGGCTAGACAGACAGCTCCAGGGGCCTCCTGCCCCCCACGGCAACCCTGCCTTGAAGCCCCTGGGTGTGGGGGCCCAGCGTCCTCACCACAGCAGGGCCAGCTCTGCAGAGGGCTGCGTGTGGTCATCTGGGTTTGGTCCTCCACAATGAGTGCGCTGGAAAACACTGTGGTACACAGCACACAAGGGCAATTGTATCTGCGCTTCTAAAAATAAGATACAAGTTAGACGTTCCAAAGAGAGCTGTTGCAGAAAAGAGTAGAAAAAAGATTTCTGTCGCAAGACGGAGATGAGTGGTCAGCAAGGTGGCGGGGTGGGTGGGGCGGGGCATCCATCAGGCTGGATGGGAGCTTCTCCACACAGAACTGAGACGGAAGTGTCCGCCTCTCAGATGCAGGAAGCAAGGTCACGTGGCTCAGTGGAGAGCACACCTGACAGGCCAGGCGGGAAGGAGCTCAGAGCTGAGCGCTGAGCATGCAGGGTGCAGTCGGAAGGGAAGTGGGGGGAGGGTCCCTCCTCTCTCTTCCCCCTCCCTCTTCAGTGGACAGAGGCTTTGCTGAGCATGCAGTCTGGGGCTTAAGAGGGAAGGGGGCACAGTTCTTCTCAGTTTCTCCCCCCCACCGCCCCCCGTTCTCCTGGACAGAGGGTTTACTGAGCATGAAGTAGGGAAATTTCTCCTGAGGTTTTACAACTCACTGCTGTCAGACTGGGCAGCCAGGGCGCCTTCCCTGTGGAGGTGTCACTGCCCAGTGTCAGCAGCCTGGGTAGCCCACTCAGCGCTGGGCAGGGGTCTCTCCTGGGGAGCGTTCCCTGGGGGAGGCTGTGGAGGTGTCACTGCCTAGTGTCAGCAGCCTGGGTAGCCCACTCAGCGCTGGGCAGGGGGACTCTCCCAGGGCTGTGGAGGTGTCACTGCCCAGTGTTACCAGCCTGGGTAGCCCATGTGGAGCTGAGCAGGGGGACTCTCCTTGGGGGAAGTCTGGGCCCACCTGTCAGTCAGGTTATCAGGGTGTGGGGGACTTCATGGTGAGAGATCCTGGGCAGCCTCAGGTGAGTCTCGGAGCTGCTGTGTCCTCTCCCCTCCAAGGCACCTCGCTTTCCTTCGGCCCTGCTAACCTGCACAGGCTGGCGTCCAGCTTCCTCCCTCACAGGACCGGAGAGAGGTGACCGGAACCTGCCACGGGACTGTGGTGGGCACTTGTGCCTGTCAGTCCCTGCTGCAGACCCAGGAAAGGGGGCGGTGACGCCCGCCTGAGCCCCAGTCCTGAGCAGCCACGGCCCAGCTCGGAGCCCTGGTCGTCCCTCCCTCCACCGCTTGCCCTACCCACGCTCTGCGGTGGACACCAGCCGCACGGTGAGGGTGTCTCCGTGCTGGCTCTGCTGCTTTATCTCAGCTGCAGGAACCCACAGCCACACGCACGTTATTTCTAAGCAGAGTCTGCCCAGCCCAGGCAGGTGAGCATCCAGCTGGCCCTGGTGGAACAGCACAAACGCGTGGGGCTTAGACCTGGTCCCTGCCCAACCTGCCTGGTGTCCTTAAGGGAGGGACGTCTGGACACGGGCACAACCAGCCCTGCCGACGCCTGGGTCAGGTTCTGCCGCTCAGTCCAGAGTGGAGGGGAGAGGGAGGAGAGGGGAGAGGGCAGCAAGGTCTGTGTCTTTGTCTCCCGCCTGCAGAGCCAGCTCCACGCTGGAAGCCGACAGGCACACGGACCAGCGAGCGCTGCACGGGCACGTGAGTGAGCTCCCACAGACGTGGACTCCGTCTGCCCAGCTCCCTAGCTGAGCTCACTGGGAAGGGGCTGGAGAAGGAGGACCCGAGGTGCCGGGAGTCCAGGTGGCAGGCTGTGTGATGTCGCCGTGGCCCCGCTGTGGGCCTCTGGAGTGCAGGCTTTGCTGTCTTTTCATTGCGCACTTCCCTGGGAGTGGCAGAGGCGCCCCGTGTGTCTGCGGTGGCAGCCTGTGCCGTGCACCTGCCCGGCTTTCCTGGTGACCAAGGCAGTCACAGTCACACCAGTCGGCTTTGGCGATGCTGCTTCCACTCAAGACAGGCGGCAGTTTCATGAAAACGGCACCGTAGCCATAGAGAGCAGCAGTCAGGGGCCAGGTGGAGCCTCACCAGCTCCATCACCTGTCCCTGGCACTCGATGCCCAGGGGACAAGGGCAGGGGCACCACCTCCTCACGCAGTCCTGGCGGGGATCCTCCCCTGGGCTCTGCAAGCTCCTGACCTGGAGCCATGCATGCTCAGGCCTGGGCTTCTTAAAAGCAGCATCAACGTTGCAGAGCTAGGTCCAGTGCTGCCCAGTGTGTGCGATCAACAGCCGTAAAAAGTCCAGGGATGTACAGACAAGTTGCAAATCGCGCTGTTCCTTCGGTCTCAGACCTAGCACGCACCTTCTCCCCTGTAATTCAACAGGTAGGGAGGTCAGGGAGGGGCACACACAGCCTCGGGGGTGGGGTCGTTGGCACGCAGGGAAAGGGTGCACACAGCTGTGCTGGCGGCCACCACTGGGGATGCCCATGATCAGAGCCGCGGGGACCCTGGCCTGCTGAGGTGGGCTCCAGGCAGCACCAAGATTCTGCCAGGAGCTGGCGGGTGCTGGTCACATGTGGACAGTGGGCACAAGTTGTTCATTCCTGGAGTCCTCTCTCTTCCTGTGAAGGAGCTGCCCCCGTGGCACCTCTCACCCGACTGCTGATCACATCCCCCTGGGCACTGTGCAGCCTGGTACTGAAGCCTGTGTGGAAGCCCCTGCTGGAGTTAATTGCATTTTATCTGCGTGTGCTGGACTCAGAGGGCCACCAGCGAGTGACCTGTAGCCGCTCAAACCCGTGCAGGGTGGCAGTGAGGCAGAGACAGATGTTCAGGGTGGAAACAGCTCATTCCCGCTACCCAACAGAGGTGCAGAAGGGCATCCGGGCTTCCCTCTGGTTATCTGGATTTAAAGTATGGTTGAGCAGGCGAGGCAGGGCGTCCATGTGTGTGACTGCACGTGTGTTTGAGAGGCGAAGTTTCGCTATCTCAGCACAGCCAGCACCAAGATGTAACAACGGAACTGTGCAGCCACGCCGCCAGGCACTCGGCAGCTGCCGTTCGCATGGATCGTGAAGAACGCATGTGCAGCCTGGTATGTGACGTGTGTGTGTGAAACTCTCACGCGGGATGCCGTGGGACTTCCTGGCCGCTCGCAGTGGTGAGAAAGCCGCAGCAGGACGCCCTGTCCGATCAGCGGGCCGTGTAACTGGTGCCCTGCAGAGGGCAGTGAAGGCACCCAGAGAAAACAAGCTGGCGCGGTCCTTTGGGGTTCTGTTTGCCTCGGGTGTCACAGATGTGCTGGGCGCGCATGGGAACAGCTGGGAAGTCACGGCTTAATTGGCAGAGCGCTGCTCAGTGTCACTGGTGAAGCGTGGGACAGGCGTGGTGCTCGCAGGGGGCTGTGTGGAGACCCAAAGGAACCCTAGTTGCGGCACGGCTCCCTGGGGACGCTGTTTCTGGTCCCCGTCAAGCGAGGGCTCCTTTTCCCAAGCGCCACTCCCGGCTCAGCCGAGGTGCTGCCTGCACACCTCTGAGACGTGACGTCACCGTGCCTCACACAGGTGGCGCTGCGCATACGCACATGCAGCCGTGCAGGCGGAGGAGACCAAGAAGGGACGCGAGCACAGAACCTACAGTGGGCTCCTGGCCAGCTGCACTGTGCAAGGCGCCCTGGGGGCTGAGGCTGGCCCTGGTCCCCAGGTCCCTGGACGTATGCGGGCGGGCGCAGCCCCCCCAGTAGATGCTGCTCTGAACATCCAACCCCTTTGCAAAGACCGTTGCTAACATAGCCCTCACTTCTCAGTACAGCACGGGACATGCGGCCAGGCCGGTGCAGCTGCGCTGGACCTGCGCACTTGGAGGCTTGCGCTGTCACACATGCTGTTACGTCACACCCTCTTAACGTCACACACCCTTTTGCGCATTCTGTGCTCCACAGGGCGCTGTCTTCCCGCGGCAGCGTCCCCCGGATCACCAAGGCTAAGCGCCGAAACCATGGGGGAGGCCGAGGGGCCGCCGCCTGACTCCGCGCTGCGGACTGCCCAGAGCATGGTGGCTCCTGACTTATCAGTGGTGACCCCGGAGAGAGTGGAGCCCTCCAGGAGACGGCAGTGGGTTCCAAGCCCTAGAGAAGCTGAGTTGGTCCGGTGTCTCCTGTCTCCATGGCTCAGCTCTGGGGTCTGGAGCCTGCGTCAGCCCCTCAAGGGACTCGGGCTCTGGACTTGGAATGAGAGGAGCGCCTGCCAAGGTCCACGTGTGCCGGGCAGCAGGCTCCGGCCCTCTGGTCCCCCGGCACGAGTTTCTGGCCTTGGCTGGGGCCGAGTGCGGCTGGGAGGCCGCCCTGGTCTCGCCTGAGCGGAGCTGGCCAGGGACCCAGGGGCACCCTCCCTGTCCACGGTCGCGCGGTTGGAAGTGACTGCGATGGTTTTGTCCTCGGCGCAGCAGCGGGATGGGGGGTCTCGCTCCGCCGTATTTCCAGCCCTGTTGGCGCTGCTTTCATTCCTGCTCTGTTAACTCCGGTCCGGTGTCGGGGACGCAGGTGTTCTGTGGAGACCCGCGCTCAGGCCCCTGGCGTCGCGCGCAGCCACCCACAGCAGCGCCTGAGCGCCCCCTCCCCGTTGGGGGAACCTCAGTCGTCCGGCTTCTCGCTAGACCGGGACCCCGTGATCAGCGGAGCAGAGCGGGTGTGTCACTAATGTCTGGTCCTTTTTTAAATATTTGAAGCAACGTTCGGGTACGTGGGTTACCTGTAACGTTTTGGGTTTTGTTCTGGCTGAGGTGTGCCCATGCGGGGACAGCCCCGCAGCCTCTGGGCTCGGCTTCCTCGTCCTGCCTTTAGCGGGGGCTTCTGGGTGCGGGGCTAACACACGCGGAACGCGGAGCCGGCGAGCAGCACAGCCCTTGTCCTGGCGGATGCGAGGTGAAGCGCTCACCACTTGGCCTAATCACCTTCATCCGGGTTTATGCCAACCCTGGATGATTACCACACACACACACACACACAAATGCCCTTCCTTGAAACAGGGCTGCTGTGCCTGACTGACTGTAACTCGTAGTTTCTTCCGTGAATCTTTTATTTGACAGAGAGGTTTTATCGGTGCTGTTTGGTGGCCGTATCTTTAGGGAGAAGTTGCTTGTGTGTGTGGTTGAGGCTTGTTCCACACAGAGGCACCCTATGGTGGGTTTGGTTTCTCCTCTTGTTTGCGTGTATGCTTCTGATAAACCTACCTCGATCCAGGTGTTGCATCAGGCACAATGCCAGGTGCACAGGTGCAGAGAGGAAATTGGCTAAGCAGACCGCAAAAGTGTCGCCTCCATGGTGACCAGATGCATAGCCCAGGTGTGATCTGAGCCGGAGGTAAGGATTAAACCCTGCTCCCAGAGGAACCGAATCCAGCCTGGATCCACGCTGGGATGCACCCAGCACCCCCATCAGACTGCACCCCCACCAAGAGCTCAGAGTCACGCTGAGTGTTTGCAGGGTGCTCTGCCGTGGATGGAGATGCTGTGAGCTGCTCCTTTCTAACTCTAAGACTCCTGTGACTAAGAGCCTTGAGAGATGGAGATTTTAAATGCAAAGGGAGCTGCCACCTGTGGTGTCAGCATACCGTATGGTGCTGGTGTAAATCCTGGCTGCTCCACTTCCAATCCAGCTCTCTGCTGTGGTCTGGGAAAGCAGTAGAAGATGGCCCAAGTCCTTGGGCCCCTGCACCCACGTAGGAGACCCAGAAGTTCCTGGCTCCTGACTTCAGGTTGGCCCCGATCCAGCTGCTGTGGCCATTTGAGGAGTGAACCTGCAAATGGAAGACCTCTCTGGCTCTTTCTCTCTCACTCGCTCTCTGTAACTCTTTCAAATAAATCTGTAAAATCTTTAAAAAATAAAATGCAAAGAGAATTTTTATTCAGTTTACAACTTTATAACCTTACTCTGCCAGAGACTTGCATTAATTCTTAAAAGACTTTGTCTTTTTCACTCTGTATGTTTTTTCTTTAAAGATTTATTTATTTTTTTGAAAGGCAGAGTGACAGGCAGAGGCAGAGAGAGAGTCTTCAGTTTGTTGGTTCAACCCCAAATGGCTGCAATGACCAGAGCCAGGATGATCCCAAGCCAGGAGCCAGGAGTTTCTTCTGGATCTCCCTTGTAGGTGCAGGGGCCCAAGGACTTGGACATCTTTCAGTGCTTCCCATGCCTTAGCAGAGAGCTGGATCAGAAGTGGAGCTGCAAGGACTCAAACTGCGCCTATATGGGATGTTGGCACTGCATGCAGTGGCTTTACTAGCTATGCCACAGCACCAGTCCCTTAACTCCGTGTTATAGAAACACATTTGGAGACACAGAAGCAAGTGTTAGACAGTTTTACATGATGTCCTCAGAGTAATTAAGAATGACAGACCTGCTCTGAGTGTCTGTGAGCATAGATAACTGAAGCACACACACCATCAACAGAAGAGTGGTGAAGAAGAGGAGGGGAAAAGGGGCGTGACCAGGGCAGTGGTGGACAGTGAGCAGTGGAGCAGTGGACGCAGTGTGAGAGGTGAGCAGTGGAAACAGTGTGAGAGGTGAGCAGTGGACACAGTGTGAGAGGTGAGCAGTGGACACAGTGTGAGAGGTGAGGAGTGGATGCAGTGTGAGAGGTGAGCAGTGGACACAGTGTGAGAGGTGAGGAGTGGACACAGTGTGAGAGGTGAGGAGTGGACACAGTGTGAGAGGTGAGGAGTGGACGCAGTGTGAGAGTGAGCAGTGGACACAGTGTGAGAGGTGAGGAGTGGACACAGTGTGAGAGGTGAGGAGTGGACACAGTGTGAGAGGTGAGCAGTGGACACAGTGTGAGAGGTGAGGAGTGGACACAGTGTGAGAGGTGAGGAGTGGACGCAGTGTGAGAGTGAGCAGTGGACACAGTGTGAGAGGTGAGGAGTGGACACAGTGTGAGAGGTGAGGAGTGGACACAGTGTGAGAGGTGAGCAGTGGACACAGTGTGAGAGGTGAGCAGTGGACACAGTGTGAGAGGTGAGCAGTGACGCAGTGTGAGAGGTGAGGAGTGGACACAGTGTGAGAGGTGAGCAGTAGTCACAGTGTGAGAGGTGAGCAGTGGACACAGTGTGAGAGTGAGCAGTGGACGCAATGTGAGAGTGAGCAGTGGACACAGTGTGAGAGGTGAGGAGTGGACACAGTGTGAGAGGTGAGGAGTGGACGCAGTGTGAGAGGTGAGGAGTGGACACAGTGTGAGAGGTGAGCAGTGGACACAGTGTGAGAGATGAGCAGTGACGCAGTGTGAGAGGTGAGCAGTGACGCAGTGTGAGAGGTGAGGAGTGGACACAGTGTGAGAGGTGAGGAGTGGACGCAATGTGAGAGTGAGCAGTGGACACAGTGTGAGAGGTGAGGAGTGGACACAGTGTGAGAGGTGAGCAGTGGACACAGTGTGAGAGGTGAGCAGTGGACACAGTGTGAGAGGTGAGCAGTGACGCAGTGTGAGAGGTGAGGAGTGGACACAGTGTGAGAGGTGAGCAGTAGTCACAGTGTGAGAGGTGAGCAGTGGACACAGTGTGAGAGGTGAGCAGTGGACACAGTGTGAGAGGTGAGCAGTGACGCAGTGTGAGAGGTGAGGGGTGGACACAGTGTGAGAGGTGAGGAGTGGACACAGTGTGAGAGGTGAGCAGTGACGCAGTGTGAGAGGTGAGGAGTGGACACAGTGTGAGAGGTGAGCAGTAGTCACAGTGTGAGAGGTGAGCAGTGGACGCAGTGTGAGAGGTGAGCAGTGACGCAGTGTGAGAGGTGAGGAGTGGACACAGTGTGAGAGTGAGCAGTGACGCAGTGTGAGAGGTGAGGGGTGGACACAGTGTGAGAGGTGAGCAGTGGAAACAGTGTGAGAGGTGAGCAGTGGACACAGTGTGAGAGGTGAGCAGTGGACACAGTGTGAGAGGTGAGCAGTGGACACAGTGTGAGAGGTGAGCAGTAGTCACAGTGTGAGAGGTGAGCAGTGGACACAGTGTGAGAGTGAGCAGTGGACACAGTGTGAGAGGTGAGCAGTGGACACAGTGTGAGAGGTGAGGAGTGGACACAGTGTGAGAGGTGAGGAGTGGACGCAGTGTGAGAGGTGAGCAGTGACGCAGTGTGAGAGGTGAGGGGTGGACACAGTGTGAGAGGTGAGCAGTGGACACAGTGTGAGAGGTGAGCAGTGGACGCAGTGTGAGAGTGAGCAGTGGACACAGTGTGAGAGGTGAGGAGTGGACACAGTGTGAGAGGTGAGGAGTGGACACAGTGTGAGAGGTGAGGAGTGGACACAGTGTGAGAGGTGAGGAGTGGACGCAGTGTGAGAGGTGAGGAGTGGACACAGTGTGAGAGGTGAGCAGTGACGCAGTGTGAGAGGTGAGCAGTGACACAGTGTGAGAGGTGAGCAGTGACGCAGTGTGAGAGGTGAGGAGTGGACACAGTGTGAGAGGTGAGCAGTGACGCAGTGTGAGAGGTGAGGAGTGGACACAGTGTGAGAGGTGAGCAGTGGACACAGTGTGAGAGGTGAGCAGTGGACACAGTGTGAGAGGTGAGGAGTGGACACAGTGTGAGAGGTGAGCAGTGACGCAGTGTGAGAGGTGAGCAGTGGACACAGTGTGAGAGGTGAGCAGTAGTCACAGTGTGAGAGGTGAGGAGTGGACACAGTGTGAGAGGTGAGCAGTGGACACAGTGTGAGAGGTGAGCAGTGGACACAGTGTGAGAGGTGAGCAGTGGACACAGTGTGAGAGGTGAGCAGTGGACACAGTGTGAGAGGTGAGGAGTGGACACAGTGTGAGAGGTGAGGAGTGGACACAGTGTGAGAGGTGAGCAGTGGACACAGTGTGAGAGGTGAGCAGTGACGCAGTGTGAGAGGTGAGCAGTGGACACAGTGTGAGAGGTGAGCAGTGGACACAGTGTGAGAGGTGAGGAGTGGACACAGTGTGAGAGGTGAGCAGTGGACGCAGTGTGAGAGGTGAGGAGTGGACACAGTGTGAGAGATGAGCAGTGGACACAGTGTGAGAGGTGAGGAGTGGACACAGTGTGAGAGGTGAGGAGTGGACACAGTGTGAGAGGTGAGCAGTGGACGCAGTGTGAGAGGTGAGGAGTGGACGCAGTGTGAGAGGTGAGGAGTGGACACAGTGTGAGAGGTGAGCAGTGACGCAGTGTGAGAGGTGAGCAGTGACGCAGTGTGAGAGGTGAGCAGTGACGCAGTGTGAGAGGTGAGGAGTGGACGCAGTGTGAGAGGTGAGGAGTGGACACAGTGTGAGAGGTGAGCAGTGACGCAGTGTGAGAGGTGAGCAGTGGACGCAGTGTGAGAGGTGAGGAGTGGACACAGTGTGAGAGGTGAGCAGTGACGCAGTGTGAGAGGTGAGCAGTGACGCAGTGTGAGAGGTGAGGAGTGGACACAGTGTGAGAGTGAGCAGTAGTCACAGTGTGAGAGGTGAGGAGTGGACACAGTGTGAGAGTGAGCAGTAGTCACAGTGTGAGAGGTGAGGAGTGGACACAGTGTGAGAGGTGAGGAGTGGACGCAGTGTGAGAGGTGAGGAGTGGACACAGTGTGAGAGGTGAGCAGTGACGCAGTGTGAGAGGTGAGCAGTGACGCAGTGTGAGAG
This sequence comes from Sylvilagus floridanus, assembly GCA_949820135.1. Lineage (NCBI taxonomy): Eukaryota > Metazoa > Chordata > Mammalia > Lagomorpha > Leporidae > Sylvilagus > Sylvilagus floridanus. Next base: position 1,061,442 of record OX463246.1, read on the forward strand.
GTGAGGAGTGGACGCAATGTGAGAGTGAGCAGTGGACACAGCAGGAACAGTGGACACGGTGTGAGAGGTGAGGAGTGACGCAGTGTGAGAGGTGAGGAGTGGACACAGTGTGAGAGTGAGCAGTGGACGCAATGTGAGAGTGAGCAGTGGACACAGTGTGAGAGGTGAGGAGTGGACACAGTGTGAGAGGTAAGCAGTGACGCAGTGTGAGAGGTGAGGAGTGGACACAGCATGAGCAGTGGACACAGTGTGAGAGATGAGCAGTGGACGCAGTGTGAGAGGTGAGGAGTGGACACAGTGTGAGAGGTGAGGAGTGGACGCAGTGTGAGAGGTGAGGAGTGGACACAGTGTGAGAGGTGAGGAGTGGACGCAGTGTGAGAGGTGAGCAGTGGACACAGTGTGAGAGTGAGCAGTGGACGCAATGTGAGAGTGAGCAGTGGACACAGCAGGAACAGTGGACACAGTGTGAGAGGTAAGCTGTGACGCAGTGTGAGAATGAGCAGTGGACGCAGCATGAGCAGTGGTGCCTGGCCTTGTGAGCAGTGTGCAGTGGACTCCGGCTGTCCTCTCATGTGGCACTTGGGTCCCAGGAGCTGCAGAGGAAGCGCTGGCCACTGCAGGCCGTGGTGGGCAGATGAACACAGCTCCAGACACAGGAGACGGAGTTGGGGCAGACAGAGAGCTCAAGGTGGCGTCACCTTCAGGGAGAGCTGGGGCGCTGGACCAGGCGTGGGTGCAGGGGCTGTGCCTCCACCCATTCTGCAGGAGCCTGCCTGGAAGTGAGCGATGCAGTGCACACCACACGGAGTCACAGGCAGCCTGCGCTCAACCCGCTGCGTAACCTCTGCTTCTGCCCGGGGAGTCCCTGAGCTTCAGGACTGGGTTTGGTGTGGAGCTCTCGTCACTTGCTCCACTCTCGTCCCCAAGGCTTCGTTAAACGCTCCTCTTTATGCAGAGCTGTGCTAGGTCCACGCAAGCCAGGAGGAAACTGGGCAAGACAGCCCAGAGGAAGGGGCTTGACCCCAGCTGCCCTTCCTTCCCAGTCCTACGGGGGAAGCCAGGTTGTGTCTGGGCAGAGACGGGCGTCGGGTCCCTCTTCTGCCCAGCCTTCCCCTCTTGAATGCCAGCAGCTAAGCTGTCGAGTCGCCCGGTTCGCCGTGATTTAAGATCAAATGCGACCAAGTTCAAAGGACAATGCACCTCATCACGGGGACTGTTTCCTCTCTTCCTTTTATCATCAGTATTGGGTCTGGAAGAAACAAAAAGGAAAACAAGCCTGCGACTTGTCACTGCCTTTGATTTGAGATAGGTCGGTTTTGATGTTCCTGACTGATGTGTTACTGTGGCACTTGCACCTTTATGGGAGGGGTCTCAGGATGTTTTGGTCCCAGACTCTTGCAACATAGAAACAAGGTCTAAGTAGAAAGAAAGCAGAGTTGCATGTTCAGTCTGCATAGCTGCAGCAAGGAGTGCACTTTGCCTTCGATGCTGCTGGTCCCCGTGCTGACTTTGTACGCTGTGACTTTGCTGAATGGGCTCTCCGGTTCCAACAGCTTTTTGCAGGAGTGTCTAGGTTTTCCGTGCACAGCATCCTGTCACTGCCAACATGGACATCTTGGCTTCTCCCATTCTGGTGTCTGTGCTCTTCATTTCTTTCTCTTCCCTACTTGCCCTCGCTAATACTTCCAGCATGGTGTTGAATGGAGTGGCAACAGGGGGCACCCTTGTCTTGCTCCAGCTCTGAGGGGAGTGCTTCCACCATCGCCCATGCGGTGTGCTCGTGGCTGCTACCCTGTCACATACAGGCTTCATAGTTTGAGCCATGTTCCTTGTACACCTGATTTGTTGAGGGCTTTAATCAGAACGGACGTTGAAACTTATCAGATGCTTTCTCTGCATCTGTTGAGGTGGTGGCAGTTTCTGTTCTTCATTCTGTTGATGTGATTTACGATGTGTAATTGTTTGCAAATGTTGAACCACCCTTTCACTGCTGGGATAATCCACTTGTTCATGATATATGCCCTTTTTGAACTAGCATTGGATTTGGTTTGATAACATTTTGTTGAGGATTTTTGCATTTATGTTCATTGAGGATGTTGGCATGTGGCTTTCTTTATTTGGTTTTGATACCAGAGTGATGGTGGCCTCCTTAAGCCATTTTGGCAGAGTTCTCTCCTGTTTTGGATCTGTTTGAGGAGTACTGGAGTTAATTCCTCTGTAAATGTTTTGTAGAATTCAGCTGTACAGCCAGCAAGCCCTGGACTTTTTTTGTTGGGAGATTTTTAAATATTGCTGAATCTCATGCTTGTGTGGATCTGGGACGTATCTATTGCTTTGAGGTTTTCTAACTTTTGAAGGTTTGTTTATTTATTTGAAAAGCAGAGTGACAGAGCAAGAGAGAGAGAGATCTTCTATCAGTGGTTCACTCCCCAAATAGCTGCCTGGGTGGGGCTGGGCCAGGCAGAAGCCAGGAGCTCTGTCCTAGTCTCCCATGTGGTTGGTAGGGACCCAAGCACTGGGGCCTTCCTCCTGTACCTTTTCAGGAACATCAGCAGGGAACAGGGTCGGGAGCAGAGAAGCTGGGCGGATGCTGGCAGTGCGGAGGCTGAACCCGCTGAGCCAAGTGCTGCCTCAAGGTTCCCTAATTGATCAGCATGTAGTCTTCATAGCAGTTTCTTGTGATCTTTGTGTTTTCGTGGTATCCGTTGTAATGTCTCCTTCTTATCTCTAATTTTATTTGAGTTTTTCTCTTTTTTCTTTGTTAGGCTGCCTAAAGGTGTGTCTATTTCATGTTTTTTTTTTAGAAATCAGCTTTTTATTTTGTTGATTTGCTTTGGTTTCAATATCATTTATTTCTGTGCTGATCCTAATTTGGAGTTTGTCCTTGCTCTCGTAAGTCCTTAAGGTAAATTGTTAGATTGTTTATTTGAGGTCTTTATTTTTTTATGTCAGTCCTTCTTGCTATAAACTCTTTATGATTTTTATGATGTGTTACTTATTTATTTGCAAAGGCAGAGAGGGGGCCTGGCACTATGGCGCAGTGTGTAAAGTTTCCGCCTGCAGTGTTGGCATCCCATATGGGCGCCAGTTTGAGTCCCGGCTGCTTCAGTTCCGATCCAGCCTGGGAAAGCAGTAGAAGATGGCCCAAGTCCTTGGGCCCCTGCACCCAGGTAAGAGAGCTGGAAGAAGCTCTTGACTCCCGGCTTCGGATCGGCACAGCTCCAGCCGTTGTGGCCATCTGGGGAGTGAACCATTGGTTGGAAGACCTCTCTCTGCCTCTCCTTCTCTCTCTGTGTAACTCTGACTTTCAAATAAATAAAAAATTTTAACAAAGGCAGAGCAGCAGAGACAGACGGAAGGGAGGGGTCTTCCATCTTCCATCTGCAAGCTCACTTTCTAAATGGCTGCAGCGGCTGGAGCTGGGCCAGCTCCCATAGGGTGAGTGCAGCTGCTCCTGGGAGGCACCGAGCCAGCAGGCACAGGTGCAGGGCCCACACTTCCTGCACGGGTCATGCTGGCATTGTGCACCTGCAGGCGCAAGCCTGGAGCAGGGGGATGCAAGTGGGGCCTCTCTGGTCCCACAGAGAGCAGACATGGGCTCTCCTCCCAGGTCCCATGGGAGCACTCGGGGTACTGTGGGACACAGCCCGATGGCCCAGTCGCAGAGCTGAGGACTGGCAGGGTGTCTCACCCTGGTCCCAGAGGGGCCACAGGTTTCCTGGGGATTGTGCCCTGCCAGGTGCAGCCCTGATGCAGTGAGCGCGGGTATCTCTGAGGCTTACAGAACAGACAGTCACATACCCAGGGCTGCAGAGTGCAGTGGACTCCTCACCCTGCCCCTTGGGGAGAATCGGGGGACTCTGAGATTACAGCTCCAATAGTCCCAGTCCAGAGCTGAGGACTTGGAGGGCCCCTGCCCTGGCCCCAGGTGACCGCAGGCAGGGCAGACAGGGCCTTGTGTCCCCAGAACTTATAGAAGCAACAGCTGCAGGCTCAGAGCTGCAGGGCACAGAAGGAACTGCCCCGTCCCCCAGTTCCCGTGGGACACGTGAGGGTGACAGTGGGGCTGGCTACCTAGCCACTCAGAGCCCTGTGCTGAGAGAAGCAGACGGGAACCTCCTGGGGTCTGGTCCCCTGGGCTTGTGTGTCGGCTGATGCCAGCCTGAGCCCCAGTAAATGGGGATCCCCTGGGTCATGCAGAGGGGCGGGTGTGGACAGCAATCCCACAGCTGCAGGGAGCAGTTTGCTGTCCGCCGTCTGAAGTTCCCTGGTGCTGGGGCTGCCTGTTGTCCCCTAAGACAGAACAGTGTCTCAGGAGCTCGGTCTGGAGCTTTGGGTGGGCCACGGCGTGGGTTCCTCTTTTGAGGCCACAGTGGGCTTTGCAGCCTGGGTCCAGAGCCAGAGAGGGCTGCAGGGCTCTCCTGTGTGCAGCTGTGGCTGGGCTCCTGGAGCTGTCTCGCTCTTTTCTCTGCAGGGGGAGCCCCCATCAGGAGCAGCACTGTGCCCAGTTCCTCTCTCTGGCCCCGCAGAGGTCCCCCATGGCCCGCAGACATGACCCTCCCTGGTGGTCCTCCTTTCTCGGGCTCCCTCCAACCTGGGGCCGTGCCGTGCCGGTGCTGTCTCTTTCCACACCCCAGCGGTGCCGGTGCTGTCTCTGGTCCACGTGCTCCTTCCTGCTCCAGAGCCTCCCGCAGTGTGGCGCAGGTTACGGGCTGCTGTGAGGAGCCGACGCCACTCTGTACAGGTGTTGCTGAGCTGCAGCCTGCTCTGGCCCTGGACGACTCAAAAAAAACACCGTGGAGACTGTTCTTGCTCTCATTGTCTAGGAAACCGTGCCCCACGGAACAGCCGGGGTCCTGAGACAACGAGGTGTCACATAGCCATACATGTGGACAGCTGGTGTCCTGGGCAGAGGAGGCGTCACATGGCCATGTGTGTGGACAGCCAGTGTCCTGGGCCGATGGGGCGTCACATGGTTGTATGTGTGAACAGCTGGTGTCCTGGGCAGAGGAGGCGTCTCACAGCCAGTTTGCATCTCCAGGTGGTGTGGGTGACTCAGCCGGGCTCTGGTTCCTTTAGCACCATCACAGGAAGCTTCCTGTTTGACCTTATTTTGGCTTCAATCTGATACCTTTACCTTAAAAATAACTTATTTCGTTGAATCTTTAACTGCTCTAAGCCCTTAAAGGAGCTGTGTTCTCACTCACTCCTATGCATTTGTGCTGGAGGATGTTTTGAAGCTGGGAAACTCAGGGTGTTCTAAGGTGTGTCTCGGTGGGAATCACTGAGGGGACGTGCACTCACATGGCTCAGGGTCCCCCACGCTGGGTGAGTGAGGGGACGTGTGCTCATGTGGCTCGGGGTCCTCCATGCTGGGTGAGTGAGGGGACATGTGCTCACATGGCTCGGGGTCCCCCGCGCTGGGTGAGTGAGGGGACATGCGCTCATGTGGCTCGGGGTCCCCCGCGCTGGGTGAGTGAGGGGACGTGCGCTCACGTGGCTTGGGGTCCCCCACGCTGGGTGAGTGAGGGGACATGTGCTCATGTGGCTCGGGGTCCCCCACGCTGGGTGAGTGAGGGGACATGCGCTTACATGGCCCGGGGTCCTCCAAGCTCTTTCCAGTTTGTCCCTGTGCCTCTGTACCTACTGTGGCTGTCAGGGCCATCTATCTTGTTCATACTTTGTGCAAATGTTTTCCAACTGTGTTTCTGTCATTTTTTGGCTTAGAAAAAGCAAGGATTCCTTGCTGGTTAATTACGTTTTCCACGCCGTGTTTGGAAGCACTTGGTGCATGAACTGGCGTCATCATCATGTCTGAGTTTCCCATTGCACTTGAGCTTAGACATGCAAATGCTAGCTTCAGCTGGTACCAGGTGCTGAGGGCTGAGTGGTTGTGACGCACTCATGAGTCGGGGTCTACGCTCCTGTCGGATAGTCAGTGTGTCCTCATCTGAGCACCGTCGGGGTGGGGCTTGTTCTGGCCACACCCAGCTGAATTACCTGTCTCCCCCTCAGCTGTGGAGGGGGCTGGTATTGCTCCTTTCCCAACAAACCCCAAGCAAATCCCGCCCATTTGGTCTGAGTTAATTTAGAATAATGTTGATAACAGCCCCAAAACTTCCTTTGGAATGCTGTGATTTTTTTAAAAAAGATTTATTTATTTACTTTGGAAGTCAGAGTCACAGAGAGGAGGAGACAGTGAAATCTTCCATCCGCTGGTTCACTCCCCAGGCGGCTGCAACGTGCAGCACCAGGCCAGGCTGAAGCCAGGAGCCAGGAGCTTCTTCCTGGTCTCCCACGCGGGTGCAAGGGCGCAAGCACTTGGACCGTCTTCCGCTGCCTTCCCAAGCACGTTAGCGGGTGCGGGATCAGAAGTGGAGCAGCTGGGACTTGAACCGATGCCCATGTGGGATGCTGGTGTTGCAGGCAGTGGCTTTACCCACTACGCCACTGTGCCAGCCTCTAGAATTTTGTCTTTTTTTAATGTGTAGATGGACTTTGAAAGAATGGACACCTTTTTAATATGCAGATTTTTTTTTTAACAGGCAGAGTTAGACAGTGAGAGAGAGAGACGAGAGAAAGGTCTTCCTTCCATTGGTTCACCCCCCAAATGGCCGCCACGGCCAGCACGCTGTGCCAATCTGAAGCCAGGAGCCAGGGGCTTCCTCCTGGTCTCCCAAGTGGGTGCAGGGCCTAAGCACTTGGACCATCCTCCACTGCCTTCCCAGGCCACAGCAGAGAGCTGGACTGGAAGAGGGGCAACCGGGACAGAATTGGCATCCCAACCAGGACTAGAACCCGGGGTGCTGGCGCTGCAGTTGGATGATTAGCCTAGTGAGCTGTGGCGCCGGCCCAATGTGCAGATTTTTCCATTCAAAAATAACCTTTCAGTATATTTCTGGGTCTTATGGGTAATCCTTGCAATTTTTTCGTTAAGCTTATTTTAGGCATTGTTTATTTTCTCTTGCTGTGTCAACAATGTTTCCCCAATTATACTTTGTAAAGCGTTACTGCTGCACAGGGTGGCCATGGGTTCTGGATTTTGTCTGTAATCATTTTGCCTCGCAGCTGCAGGCGCCGACAGCGTCTTCTGCGCCGTTCCGATGTTCCATTGCGCTTCTGCTGCTTGTCTCCAATCCCTTGGCTGCTTCTCCCAAGACTGAGCTAAACGGTGTTGCTAGGGCACGTGTGGCACCTGGCACCCTGTGTTGTGCCGTGGGGACCACATGGCTGTCCTTTTGCAGCTGTGCCTGGAATTCCAGAGTGGAGAGGTTTGTGAGGGTCAACATTTCCGTCCCTTTGGAGTCCTGTTGCAGCGGTGAGCTGACCGCCAACGCGCCTCCTGCAGCCATACTCACGCCCTCCCCCGGGGAGCCTGCCAGGCTCTGGGCTGCTTTTGCAAACAGCACCACGTTCGATGTGCTGTGATTTCATTCAGTGTTTTCACATCTCTGTTCAGGATTGAGGATGGTGTACAGGCTTGGGGTTTTCAGTGTATCATCACCGTGAGTTTCTCCTATCGTGGTTCTGTACTTTCGTAATTGGATAGCTTTGACTTTTTTTGAACCTGCACAATAGTTACTGTAGCAGCAACGATCAGGTATTGCAAAGCTGAAGAATCACTCTGTCCACATCCCCAGTGATTTGTGTCCAGCACCCAGCTGATGGGAAGTCAGGTGGGGGTCTCGCCAGAACCCGAGAGGGGTGAGTAAGGGCAGCCGGACCCTGGGAGCCACGGCTGAGCCGAGCGGTAGCCCAGAGAGCAGCCCCCGGGGTCTGCTCAATGCCAGCTTCTGTTCCGGAGAGCGAGCCCAGTGGCAAGGCCGGGTTTCCTGCGAGGAGCTGGACTCGGGCTGCGGGCAAAAGGCAAGCGCCTGGCGGTTCCTACAGAGCGGCAGGTGCAGCAGGTGAACGGGTGCAGGGCAGAGAGGCACGAGGAAGGACTCCTGGGTGGCGGCTCCCGCACAGCCTGACGGCTCGAGTGACCGAGGGGCAGAGACAGAGATGGATGGTGTCACGTTCAAGGCACCACGGGGACACACAGGGAGCCGTCAGGCCCTGCTCAAGTGGTTCCTGGTTCTGGATGAATGGGGGAAGAGAACAGGTGGTGAAGGTTGGAGCTGGAGCCGCCCAGGGATCTGGGGTGCACCTCACCCTCCAGCCACGGCGGCCCTCAGGGGGCTCACCCTCGCGCCTCCGGGGCCATGGGACGCTTGTGCGCCCCTTACCTTAGGTGTCCGTCCACTGCCCAGCCAGGCTGGAGGCCCTCTTGTGAACCTGCTGCCTGGTGTGCACAGCCCTCCTGCCCTCAGAGGCCTCTCACAGCCACTCCCACGCATCCATCAGGTGCCCCTGCTGACCCTGCTGTCTTATGCCCCAGACCCTCACGGGCATCCCAGGCTGTTCACACGAGGACGAGGGGCGGGTCTCGAAAGAGCCACCTTGGGGCGGGGGTTGTGGCACTGTGGGTTAAGTACCACCTGGGGTCCCTGCATCGCAAGTGGGAGCTCTGGTTGGAATCCTGGTTGCTCTGCTTCTGATCCAGCTCCCCGCTAATGCACCTGGGACAGCAGCAGATGACCCAAGTGCTTGGGCCCCTGTCCCCCACATGGGAGACCTGGATGGAGCTCCTGTTCCTGGCTCTGGCCTGGCCCAGCCCTGGCTGTCGTGGGCATCTGGGGAGTGCAGCAGGGGATGGAAAAGCTCTTTCTGTGTCTCTGTCACTCTGCCTTTCAGTAAACAAACATTTGCATCAGAGGCGTCTCAGAGCCTGCCGGCTCCTTGCTCCGTCTTCCTCTGGTCTGGTTCCTGGGTTCCTCCTGTCACTCTGTTTTCTTCTGGTTACTCACCTCTCTCACCCTGCTTTGGCCTATGTCAGTCTCAGGGTCACCTTCTGTGTATTGGGGCCCCTGAGCTGCCATGGGCCTCACTCCTGGGCCTGGCCTGAGCAGCCCTTCACATGGATGCCCTGTGGCCCTGTCTGCTGCTGGTGCCTCTGGCTGGAGCCCCAGGGTTGCCAGCTTTGCCCCAAACCTGAGTCCAGTCCAGAGCTCTGTGCCCAGCCCACATGCACAATGCTCAGCTTCTCTCATACCCTGAGTGGACAGCAGGCTCTGAGCCGAGCCCCTGGAGACTGTGCCAGGCTGAACCATCACTTCATGTCTGCGGCTGCCTGCCCTGCCTCGGGGAGTCCCGGCGGGGGGCCCTGTAGGTACACAGGTGTTTCCAGGGAAGCAGAATAGGAGAGCCCCCTGCTACCCCAGAGGGGCTGCGCCCAGCCTCGTCCATCAGTGGTGTTACTGTGCACAGACCCTCGGCAGGGGGCAGACTACCACTGGGCATGGGCTCCTCTCTGCAGGGGGGAACCTGGGCACCGCCTTCCCTGGACCCCGAGCTCTCAGCACGCGGCCTGGGCCAGGATCACCAGCTCCCTGCCATGTGGCGTCGGCACTGTCTGCTGCAGGAGGCGCCTGGGGAGCCGCGTGGACCACATGCCAGGTCCCAGCCCTCTCCTGCTGCCCTGTGCCCACCACGGGGCCCCTGGTCTCCACCCGCCTGCTGGCGTCAGTGAGCCCTGGTCATGGGCGTCTGAGACCGAGGTCCCGACATCCTCTGGCCTGGCACTCCAGCACTGCCTCAGGACAAGGTGAAGAGCAAACTTTCCTGGGCACCTCCAGCCCCAGGAAGCCTTGGAGAGCAGCCGCCTCCCCCCAGCAACGGGACTGCAAGCTTCCGGGTGCCACCAGAGGCAATGAGCCGGAGGCGGGAGGGAGCTCCTCCCTCTGGGGCACCTGCGGGTGCCACAACTCCAGCCCCAGGGCATGAGGGAGGAGGGTGGGATCCAGGGAAACGCTTTGTCCCTGAATACCAGGGGAGCAGGTGCTGCCCCTTGGCCCCAGCACAGGGCCCTCCCCAGGAGGGGACAGGCTGGTGTGGCCCTGGGTGAGTCAGCGAGGAGGGAAGCTCCCTTCCTGGGGCTCCCAGAGAGGCACTGACCCCCGCCTTCCCTCGAGCACCTGCAGCACTGAGCTATGGGGAGCACAGAAGCGAGACCACTGCACCACAGGGACCTGAATGCACAGGCTGAGGCGCCAGGCGGAGGTGGAGGGCAGGCCCCTGACACCTCCTGTGGGGCACGGTGGGGTGAGGGCGTGGCAGTTTGCTTTTTAAAAAAAGATTTATTCATTGGAAAAGCAGAGTTACACAGAGAGAGAAACAGACACAGAGAGAGGCCTCCATCACTGGTTCACTCTCCAAATGGCTACAGTGACCAGGGCTGAGCCATGCAGAAGCCAGGAGCCCGAGCGTCTTCCAGGTTCCCCTGTGGGTGCAGGGGCCAAGAACTTGGGCCATCCTCTGGTGCTTTCCCAGGCCACAGCAGAGAGCTGGATCGGAAGTGGAGCAGCTGGGACTTGAACCAGCAGCCATATGGGATGCTGGCGCTGCAAGTGGCAGCTTTACCCACTTCGCCATAGTGCCAGCCCCAGTGGACAGTTTTCAAACATATTTTTACCAGCAGGGAACAGCTTGTGTCCTCGAAGTGTAGAGAAAACACAAAGCAGACAAACTCTTAATGCCAAATGTTTCCATCGTGAGCATTCCCAGTGTTGCTGCTTCTTAGAGCAAAAAGCTGCCTGTGACCCCGAAGCCCAAATCCTGGGAGCTCCCGTGGGGAAGAGAGTACTGTCTCTTACTGAAATGACAGCCAGAGGCCAGAACCGGTGCGGAGCAGGACGGCCCCACAGACGGAGTCCGAGCCCTGGAATGAGGTTCCTCCCTCGGGCAGAGTAACTCAGTAACAGCCGAGGCGTGGACGGACCCCAGCAGGAGGACAGGTGAGACCGGGAGCTGCTGGCTGTCGGTCATGTGGACACAGAGGACCCACACCTGCAGGTGCACCCTGCACCTGCTGTGGGGCTCAGAGCCCGGGGGTCATGGAGGACACCGGTCTTGCTGCAAGCTGCAGGAACGCAGGGCTCTTTGGGGATATCGCGCCAGCCCTGTCCAGAGAAGGCGGCTGTGGCAGGCCCTGGGGCGTGAAGTGCAGCAGGAGCAGCCCCACACCGTGCATCCACACCTCGCCCGGGCAGGCATTGTATGGGGAGTTGCTGGTGTGTCCCTGGGGCGGCATTGTGGAGCGCAGGTTAAGTTGCTGTGTGGGGCACTGGCATCCCATATCCGAGGGCTGATTCAAGTCCCAGCTGCTCCGCTTCTGATCCTGCTCCCTGCTAATGCGCCCGAGAACGCAGTGGAAGAGGCCCGAGTGGCTGGGCCCCTGCATCCACGGGGGAGACCCAGACAGAGCTCCAGGCTCTTGGCTTCAGCTGTTGCAGTTATTTGGGGAGTGAACCACTGGATGGAAGACCTGTGTGTGTGTGTGTGTGTGTGTGTGTGTGTGAGTGTGAGACTCTGCCTTTCAAATGAGTAAGTCTGAGAGAAAAACCATGCGATGTCCTTGTGCTCAGAATGTGGTGTGACAGAATCACCCGGAGTCCAGCAGTACCTGGTGGGGCGCTGTGTGTGCAGGAGGCCCCGGCGCCCCCATGTGGGGAGCAGGCAGGGCACTTCTGCCTGCAGGGGTGCCGGGCAGCCTGCAGACGGGCACCCCCCCATGCACCTCAAGGTGGCGAGAAGCAGCCTGGCTGTCCACCGGGTGGCCATGCAGATGAGTGGCCGGGCCCTGGTGGCAGCAGCCCCGTGGTGGGTTGGCTCCCCTGGTTTGGGGACTATGAGGGGACCTCATGGGAGAGATGGCCTTGGCGGGGCAGAGGTGGCCATGAGGCCAGGGAAGGGAGTCAGTGGGTTTGCGAGCTAAGCTGGCTGCTGCTGTGGGCAGCTGAGCTGTGTCCCACCAGAGATCCCCAAGAGACCTAGGGCTCCTCACCAGGGGAACCCCGAAGTGGGAACCCTCAGGCGCCCTCCTGCTGTGGTTGTGGGCTCAGGCGCTGTGTGCACGCCTGGTGTGGTAGTCACTGGGCTTTTCCTGTGGCATGGCCTCTGATGGGCCCTGGGTGGCATGGAGTCCCCAGGCCTGGGTGTTCCTGAAAGGTCAGCAGGAGGCGGGTCACTTCCACAGCTGCAATTCTCTCGGGGTCTCCAGGCCGGGGGTGACGGTGTGGCACCTCGGGCTTCTCTCTGGGACCCAGACTTCAGGAACACCCAGTGCCCCCCAACCATCCCCAAGCAGCAGTGCGCACGACGCCTGATGCTTTTTAGAAACTATTCTGACCTGAAGTGTTAAACCTGTTTCCACGCGCTGGGAGCCTTTGGAATGTTCCGGTTCCTCACTGGCTTTTCTGTGTGACAGAAGCTGCCTTGTTACAGACCTGCAGATCACAGGGCAGCAACTCCACGGAGGGGCACAGCTGTGAGTCCACAGGGGCCAGGGGGACGCCACTCAGCCCTGTCTTTCTCACAAGGAACTTGCAGACCTCATAGCTGCCCGTCTTGGCCAGGTGACGTCTCCCATGCCTCACCCCCTGCCCCCCCATGCACAGCCTGGCACAGTCCTTGCTGTCAGCCCAAGGAGATGGACAGCATCCACCTGGGAGAGGGGGCGGGGCCTAGTGACCTTGTGGTCAGAAGACCCAGACAGGAGCTCATCTGGACATGGAAACCATCCCACCTGCAGGTGCACAAGCCTGTGTGGAGCTGTTGTTCACGATTTCTTCCATTTGTCCTGTACTTTTTCCAATGATTGATCCATTTGAAGTTACAGAGAGGGAGAGACAGAGAAAGAGAGAGGTCTTCCACCCACTGGGTCACTCCCCAGATGGCCGCAATGGCCGGGGCTGGGCCAGACTGAAGCCAGGATACAGGGGGCTTCCCCCGGGTTCCCCCCAGGAGTGCAGGGGCCCAGGGACATGGGCCATCCTCTGCTGCTTTCCCAGGCCATAGCAGGGAGCTGGATCAGAAGTGGAGCAGCCGGGACACGAAGCAGTGTCCATGTGGGATGCCGGCATCGCAGGTGGCGGCTTTCCCTGCTGCGCCACAGCGCCAGCCCTGCCACTCGTCTTGGGTAAGTTTTGTCTTCTTTTCCTGGGAACCGTGGAGTCTCTGGATGAGCCGCAGTCCGCCTGGCAGGGTGTCGCACGTGGCTGTGTGGTGGGATGTCAGGGAGTGGGTCCAGGCTGCTGTAAGCCCCGTGGAGGACGGTGCTGGGGGCGTTCTGTGCGTGCAGCGAGTGGAGTCCCCAGATGAACCAGGGCTTTTCAGGAGGGGCAGGTGTGTATGAGTCTGAGCAGGATGTAAGGACAGAGATGTCGGCGGGTGCCAGCGGGGGGTGCCAGCGGCGGGAGCTTCTTTTTAGCTGGTCTTTTCTCGACATGGGGTCCTCCCCTGCCTGCCGTGTGCGCTGTGCGTCCCCTGCGTTGTCTCTGCATGTCATTGTCCTCATTCCTGGGTTTCCTGTGGGGATCTTGAGCTCTGGGGTGCAGAGGCTCCTCCAGGAAGGCTTTGTTCTCCTGTCGGGGCCCTGGGAGTGACCAGCCCGGGAACGGCTCCTAGCTTCAGGAGCACCTAGGGCTGCAGTCTGTGCCGTGTGTGTGCACTGAAAACCGCTCGGTGACCCCACGCCCACCTGCACTTGTGCACCAGTGAAGGCCTCTGTGCAGCCGTCCCGGCGGGCGGCGCCTCCCTGTGGACCCTGACATCTTGTGTAGGTCTTGGGTTTTGTCGCCTCCCTGTCACTTCATGAGAGGCTGGGAAGAACAGGCCACCGTAAGCCCAGCATGCGTCTCTTCAGGGTCCTGAGGATGCGTGTTTAAGTGATCATGCGGATGTTCCGTGGGACGCAGCCTAGCTCCAGAGTGTGTCCATAGCAGGGAGCCTCAGCAGGTGCTGCCGTCACAGAGAATGCCCAGTAGTGCGCCCCCTACCAGCAGGTCACAGCCACACAGCTTTGTCGATTTTCTAAAAAGCCACACCCAACTCAGAAGCCAGGGGATGTGCTGCCTGCATTGCAGGAGGCAGCCAGACATGGAACTCAAGAGGCCACAGGACACAGGTGGTGCCTCCAACAACAGGAAGTGTGGGGGCAGGGGCAAGGAGCTCGGTGGTGGCTGAGACTGTCTGGATTCAAAAGACCCGGTTTTTAAAACTTCATAGAATAAGAGGCAGTGGGGGTGGGGTGTCCAGGCTCGGCTCCTGGGGGCAGGAAGGAGGCACGGCCTGGGCAGCCAGAGCAGCCAGAGCAGCCAGCCATGCCTGGGAGGCCTCCGGGGGGGGGGGGGGCTGCAGCTCCCGGCCCTTGGTGGGTCACACGGGGACATGGGGAGCCCAAGTGGCCTGGGCCTGGGCTTCCGCCCTCCATGGGTGATCGGTCACCAGAGGAGGACACAGAGGCTGTCCTTGGCATAGGGGGTGGGACACTGGGCCCTGTTGGCCCAGGACGAAGGGTGGTGCAGGGTGGGCTGAGTGTATCACCCCGAGTGTACACACTGGGTGGGTGCATGCTTCTGTATGTATATGAAACTACTAAACCTCCAGGAAGTTTCGCGTCCAGGCAGTGACTGAGTGAGGTCTCGGGACAGGTGTGGAATGACCTGGAAGGTTGAGCGTGGCTGCAGCATGCAGAACAATGGGCAGGACTTGCGGGTTCCTGAGTGGCTCCTCCCCAGGAGAGGGAAGCTCAGTGAGAACAAGGAGGACCCCCCCCTTCCCACCTCCAGATCCTGTGGTGCGAGAGCTGGAGCCACCAGGTGAGGGCTGTGGGGTGCAGGCTCTTCCGGGGCGCTCTCGTGTGTGCTGGGGGTGTTGACAGGCGGGCAGGACGCTACGGCACCCTTCTGACACGGCACCCTTCTGACACAGCTGGGGCTTAGACACTCGCGCCAACCCGCCCGGGGTTTCCCGCAGGAGGCTGTTACTTCAATGCTCCCTGCCGGCCCAGGCCGGGGATTCCAGGGTCGGCCCCGGCGGGTCCTCTGACCTCTTCGTGGGCACGTTTTGCAGTGGAGAGTTTAAGACGCTCTGTGGGAAACCCAGCTGAGATTCCCAGGGCTGGGTCACAGGCGTTCCCATGGGGCACATGCAGGGCTCTCAAGTCGTGGAACATGCATGTTCGCAAAAACCCACGGCTGGGTCTCAAATTGCTTCGTCCTGAAATCAGGTTGGATCCTCGCGCCTTCTCACAGAATTGACTCTCTGAAAAGTGGCCACGCGGCGCTAAGCGCACTCACTGACTTCCTGGCTGCCTGGCCCGGTGTGGGGCTGAAACCCGCGGGCCACGGCAAGCCCCGGGCGGGGGCACCACCGACTCACCTTCGCCGTGTGGAGCCGCCTACAGCGGCGCCAAGGAGAGCAAAGCGCAGCACGGGCCACAACGCGTCCCGGGCGCCCCCAGTTTCGTATTCAGACCTGCACCACCCAGGCCAGTGCGGAGGGGCGGCCTGTGGAAGCACCGAGTGCGGTGCTGGCCAGGCAGGGGCGCGTGGACCATCCTGATGCCTCGCCCTGCTTAGTCCCCCCCAGGCCCAGCCCCACTCCACAGCCCAGCCCCAGGCTCTCCGGCTCCTGTCCCTGGCGCTTCTGGGCGAGCCAGGTGGCGGCGCGGCGCGCAGCCCAAGCGTGAAGTCGAGGTGCAGGCCCCGCAGGCCGAGGGGAGGAGCGGCCCGGAGAATACACATTTCTCGTGGCTGATAAACACTCAGTGGCGTCGCCCAAGGGGCCTCCTCTTCAGCCCAGAGTCCGGCTGTTTGGCCCCCGACACCAGCCAAGTTCCCCTCTCTCTTCTCCTGTTTAGCGCTTGGTCTCTGCCTGGGCGCAGTGAGGTGGGGTCTAGCCTGGCGGGCCCAGGCTCCCCAGCCCCCGCGGCATCGCAACTCCGCTGCCCCCAGCACCCGGCTGGGCCCAGCAGCAAGGCCCCGCTGCTCGGCACGCCAGCCCTGCCATGGCGCCACACTCCGTGCCAAGCGCAGGACCGAATCCCTGGACCGCAAACCCACGCCCCATTCCCAGCTTGAGCACCTGCCGCGGGGAGGGGCCTGGCGTCCCCGCCTCCGCCCTGCGCTGCCGCCGCCTCCCGAGAGTGAGAGCGAGTCGTGCGCCTGCCCCCGCGCGAAGCTGCGCGCCCGCCCGCCGCCCGGCACTGCAGCAGGGGGAGGAGCGCGGGGAGCCCGCAGCGTGCAGGCCGGGAGCCACCTCCCCGCCTCCTTCGCCTCCCACGCGCTCGCGGGAGTAGTCGCTCCGCGAGCGCTGGGGCCAGTGGCATACGGAGGCGGCCAGGGCTACGGCGCAGACGCCGCTCCGGGCAGGAGCCCGGCAGCTGGAGGTGAGTGAGGAGCCCCCGGGCCGCAGCGAGACTTGCCGTCCTAAGCCTGGCGCGGCTTGGGGAACTTTTTACCGCGGGGCGGACACACAACTCCGCCCCACCTGCCCCAGGGCTGCGGCAGCAGGTGTCTGGGGCTGCCCGGTGGTCGGCTGGGCAGGGACGGGACTGGGAAAGTCGGCGGCGCAAGGCGGACGAGTGACCGTGGTTCGCCGAAGTGGGTTCCCGGGCAGCGGGTGCGGATCCTCACCCAGCGAGCGCCGCGTTCTGCCTGACTGGCTGTACCCACAGGCGGCGGATTTAAAACGCGCAGCCAGGACCCTCCCGCAGCCCCGGGCAAGTTTATGGCGGGTCCCCTGCGCAGACGTGCGGGTGTCGCTGGAGGAACCCCAAACAAGCCCCGTGGGTTTGCATTCTCCTGCGTAAGTCCCCGAGGGCTCGTGTGGGATGGCGCGTGGGGAACCCGGGCGGCGGCTCTTGGTGGGCGCTGCTTCGCTTCGCGCCGGCCCACAGGGGAACCTCGGGCTCCTGCGCGGCGGGCGGCAGCTGGATATTCAGCTTCGTGGGGAGAGCGACGGCTCCCGCTGGTGGCCTGTGGCGGCAACTGGTCTGGGGGCCCGGGGACACTCTCCTCCAGGGCGCAGCGGGGAGCGCTCGCCGGCTGAGCCTGAGCGACTGTGTAAGACCCGGGTGAGCGTGGCCGGGAGCCGCCGCCCTGGCCGCAGACGCGCAGTCGGGAGCGTTTCCGCGGGCGCGCGGGACCTCGGGCGCCAGGAGCAGAGGTGGAGGGGGAGGAGCTGAGTCACGGGGCGGGGGCGCCGCGGGGTCGACGGAGCGGAGCGGGGCGCGTCACCCGCCGCAGGCGCGAGCTAAGCGCTGCGGACCCGCGCCGTTGGCGGAGTCTCTGTCCGGGAGCGCGCATCGGGGGCTCTCCGGAGACGCACGCCGGGCGCGCCGCTGCGCGGACAGCGGCTCCGGGGCGGGTGCTACGAGGGAAGCCCGAGGGCCGGGGGCGGGCGGCGCCGCAGTGCCGCAGAGCCGAGGGCGGGGCGCAGCCACCGCCAGCGCTCCCGGGGATGCCTGCGGGCGCCCTCCCTGCGCGCGCCGCAGACCCTCAGTGCGGGGAAGCGGTATCTTGCAGGCTTTGGCTTGCCTGGCCTTCGCTCTCACCGTTGGGTTCCACCGCCATGTGAGGTGTGGAGGCCCCCAGGTGCCAATTCCCCGGGCCGGCCGCGGGGGAGAGCCGCCCAGGGCACCGCCGCCTCTTTGCTACAGCGGTACTGAAGTGCACTGCGGGTGGAGAGGGCCCAGTCCCCTCCATCGTGGTGTGGTGGTGGTGATTTTAAGGACGGCCGTCCGCAGATCCGGTGACAGATTTTTCTGCGAACGTGTCCCGAATGTGCAGTGTTCTGGCCACACGGAACGAAGAGGGGAAGGGGTCGGCGGTGGTCAGGCCGGATGCCCCTGTGCCCAGCATGGCATACCGCCTGGCTTCAACCTGGTCCTCCAGAAACGCGAAGATAGCTCGGGGGCGCCCAGAGTGGTTTGGAACCTGGAGACACACATTTTCTATGCATGTTAGGAAACAGCCCCTTCTGAGGAAAAGAAACAGTGTTCCTTTCTTAGAAATTCTGGAGATTTCCCCAGCTTTGCTCCTGTAATGAAACCTGGCCGTCGGGACCAGCGCTGCAGACCACAGCCCTTCCCTGAGCCGCTGGCGCGGGCCAGGGCAAGTGAGGGGTCATGAGTCCCCACAGCGGGGTAGCTCAGTGACGGGGGAGGTGGGGAGCCATGTCCACCTTGGGGCTCTTTGCGCGTGGGAGGAGCTGCAGAGGAGCTGGGAGATGTCACCGTGTGTCCCAGGGCCAGGACCGAGGGACTCTGGCCCTGTTCTTACATAAACCTTGACGCGATTTGTGACTCCAAACAGCTGATGCGTCAGAGCCTTCTGAGCTCGCCTGGTGATGCATTAATGTCCGTGAGCCGTGAAGGTGGAAGCGTCCCCTCTGCTCAGCCGGGAAAGGCAGCGGCTCCCGGGAGGGTCCCCTGGCCCTGGCCCACAGCCTGCCCATCATCACCCACTTGTGCTCCCACAGGTGGTCTGATTGAGGCTATGAGGGCCTCCCCTGGCGCTGTGTCTGCTGCGATTTTGCAGTCTGAGCAGCAGGGACTCTGGAGTTCACTTGGTGATGAATCATTGTTTTAATTCTGGCCTGAAGGCGCCTCCTGGGCTGCGAAGATGCTTGTGGTCTCATCATCACAGCCTCCCCGTCCTCTGGCAGAGAGAGAGGGAACAAATGCAACAGGTGGCCAAGGGTGGACTGGGTGGCCGGCCCTCAGCCCTGCCCCGCCCCTGCCCCTGCCCCGGGAGACGCAGTGGCAGACGCCGTGTTTCACGTTCAGGCTTTGCTGCTACGTGGGGTATGTAAGAGGTTCCTTCCTCTGCCGCTGACGTTCTGTGCAGAGCGCCGGGCTCTGCTCTGTAAGCAGTCACTGGGTTTGTGTTATGCCTTAGGAGCGTGAAGGGAAGCTCCGAAGACCGACTTTGCAAGTCAGAAATTCCAGCTTGACGTGAAGCGAGTATTCTGGTCTGTGAGGCTTGGTGTTTCAGATGTGGGACGCTGCAGGTTCCCTGACAGGCCGTGTTCCGGGGGACGGAGAGAGGATGGCCACGTGATGGCTGCAGCCTCTTGGCAGCCTTGGGCTCTCTGAGCGCAGAGTGCAGACTGATGACGCACGGGCTCAGGTGTTTTCCCCTGCACTCACCTCTGCCTGCGGGTGCCTGGGAGGGACGTTGGCCAGTGGTTTTCACGTGTACTGCCCCAGAGCACCCTGGGAGGGCGGTGCCAGTGGTTCTCACATCAACTGTCCCAGAGCACCCTGGGAGGGCTGGTGCCAGAGGTTCTCACGTGCACTGCCCTAGAGCACCCTGGGAGGGCAGTGCCAGTGGTCCTCATGTGCACTGCCCCAGAGTACCCTGGGAGGGCTGGCAGCCAGTGGTCCTCACGTGATGTCCACTGCCCATGAGGACCTTAGGAGGGCCAGAAGCCGTTGTGTCCTGTGCCGCGTGCCATGGCGGGTGTGGCCAGGAACGTGGTGTGTGCTGGCACCAGGCAGAGGTGACCACGGTGCTGCTCCCGCCCCGGTGGCAGCCTCGTTTAAAGGGACCCGGCTCAGGTCACGCATCCGTGCGAGCACGTGGGGCTTCCTTTGCTGGTGTGCTCGTGTGTGCCATGTCCGCGGCACCAGTCTCCTGTGGGCCTTCACGCCGTTCCCAACCCAGGACTGGGGCTGCAGTTACTGCGCTGACGATGGCTGTGTCCAAAGTAGCTGATGCGAGCACCTGGGGCTCTTGTTGGCCACGTCAGGGCGCAGGTACAAAGGTGGGGGACCTCCACGGAGTTCGTGGGGCACGGGAGTGAGGAGGAAGATGCCTTTGGTGCAAAGAGGCTTGGAAGCGAAGGACTCCACTCACGGGCCCAGGGCTGCGCATGGCCACTCCTTGGTTCTGTCCCCACCCCAGGGGCAACCGTCCCACCTGCCCCTGTGCCCTGGGATTGCTCCCGCTGCCTGATTCTGGCTGATCACCACCGCAGGGCTGCCTACCTGCTGTCTGCCGTCCAGCCGACGCTGCCACGGGCCCTGAGGTGCTCGGAGTGGATAGAGGACGTGGGAGAGCGTGGGCGCCCTGGAGGACCATGCAGGCAGCACGGCGCCCATCCTCCCAGCCAGCTGGCCCGATGCTGGCCGCACGCAGTGCACATCACGTTGGCTTGGGCCTGCGGTGAGCTTTCCTGGGGGACTCTTGTCTCTCCCCGTGGGTGCGCTCAGGGCTGCGTGAGTACTGAGGGCACAGCACACGGTGTGCACCGCACCTGTCCTGGCCTTGCACGGCTGCGTTTCCTTTGAGCGAAGGGACCTGCCTGCAAGCCTGGGCAGTGAAGAGCAGGTCTGTCCACTGCTGCCTGTGGCCGCCAGCGCTGGAGGGACGTCCCCGTCCTGGACACCCCTGCCAGCAGCCGTGCTGGTGTAGGTGCTCTCGCTGCTCCGTGTTCCATTCTGCTCTGCGTTTGCGACTGGGGCTGGGGGCTGCTTTAGCTCGCCTGGCTCTCGGTCATCTGTGCAGAGCATCCCGTATCCGCCAGTCTCAGCCCTGGCCCGGCTGCCCGAGGTGCTGCTCCTGTGCTGCCGGACCCCGGGCCTTGAGAGCAGAGGCCACATCATGGAGGACGGGGCGCTCCTGGCCCAGGACTCTTCTGGGATGAAAGTGTTGTAAATGAAGCCTTTTTATTGAAGTGTGATGTAGAGAAAGAAAAGTACACCTCACCCAAGTGGGCACAAGCTGAGCCCCTCTTTAGAGAGCACCTGTCCACGGGCAGTATTCCTGGTGGTTGGCTGCCCCGGGCTGTGTCCCTGCAGCCCAGCCCTGACTGCCCCCCACCCTGCTGTGTCCCTGCAGTGCTGACCCCTCCCTGGGCTGTGTCCCTGCAGCGCTGACCCCTCCCTGGGCTGTCTCCCTGCAGCGCTGACCCCTCCCTGGGCTGTGTCCCTGCAGCGCTGACCCCTCCCTGGGCTGTGTCCCTGCAGCCCTGTCCCCTCCCTAGGCTGGCTGTGTCCTGCAGCCCTGTCCCCTCCCTGGCTATGTCCCTGCAGCCCTGTCCCCACTGTGAGCTGTGTCCTGCAGCCCTGTCCCCTCCCTGGCTGTGTCCCTGCAGCGCTGACCCCTCCATGGCTGTGTCCCTGCAGCCCTGTCCCCACTGTGGGCTGTGTCCTTGCAGCCCTGTCCCTCCCTGGGCTGTGTCCCTGCAGCCCTGTCCCCACTGTGAGCTGTGTCCCTGCAGTCCTGACCCCTCCCTGGGCTGTGTCCTGCAGCCCTGTCCCCTCCCTGGCTGTGTCCCTGCAGCGCTGACCCCTCCATGGCTGTGTCCCTGCAGCCCTGTCCCCACTGTGGGCTGTGTCCTTGCAGCCCTGTCCCTCCCTGGGCTGTGTCCCTGCAGCCCTGTCCCCACTGTGAGCTGTGTCCCTGCAGCCCTGACCCCTCCCTGGGCTGTGTCCCTGCAGCCCTGACCCCTCCCTGGGCCATGTCCCTACAGCGCTGACCCCTTCCTGGCTGTGTCCCTGCAGCCCTGTCCCCACTGTGGGCTGTGTCCCTGCAGCCCTGTCCCTCCTTGGGCTGTGTCCCTGCATCCCTGTCCCCACTGTGGGCTGTGTCCCTGCAGCCCTGACCCCTCCCTGGGCTGTGTCCCTGCAGCCCTGTCCCTCCCTGGGCTGTGTCCCTGCATCCCTGTCCCCACTGTGGTCCGTGTCCCTGCAGCCCTGTCCCCACTGTGGTCCGTGTCCCTGCAGCGCTGTCCCTCCCTGGGCTGTGTCCCTGCAGCCCTGTCCCTCCCTGGGCTGTGTCCCTGCAGCCCTGTCCCCTCCCTGTGCTCCCTGCCCCCCGCCCCGGCTGACTGAGTCTCCTGGACGTGCTGACAGTGGCTCTCTGGCCCTGAATCCTCATTCTCTGTGTCGGTGCTGGAAACGGCGGATCCACAGGTGTGCACCGTGGTGATGGGCGTGGGGACGACAGGGCTGAGCCGAGGTGTGCTCACTTCCAGCTCACAGGCTGTCGTGTAGAGGCAGAGAAGGTCCTCCCTCAGCGATCCCGCACGTGGCTGCAGACAGCTTTGCCCGGGCCTTGCTCTGAGGTGGTCCAAACAGCCGTTCCTCTGGCCTCTGCCTTATCCCGAAAGGCAGGAAGTCGCCTTAAACAGCTCATCGTCGGGCCCTGTTCTTTCGGCCCCGCAGACCCCAGCTATGTTCAGTGGGCCGGAAGCCCTGACTCCGGCCCACGTCCTCGGCACCGCTGCAGGCTGCCATGGGCGTTGGCCGCCGTCCTCCCTGTGTCCCTAGTGGCACGTGGGCAGGTTGGAGCGTGGCAGCTTCTACACGATGGCTTCTCTTTATTCATTCAGGGAACCTCACATCTTTTCATGGCTCGATGCATCATTTTTTATTGCTGAATAATCCTGCATGTGTGAGTGTACCACGCGTCGCCCAGACGCTTACTAAAGGATGTGTTGACTGTACGTGGGAACTGTGAATGAACCTGCTGTCGTCCTGCGAGCATGGTTTTGTGTGGACAGCGGTTGCAGCCCGTCAGATAAACAAGGAGCACGGTGGCCGGGTGTGTGCTGCCTGGTTACCGTGGTCTTCCTCAGGGCTGGCACGACCCTACGTTACCGGTCAGCTCTTGGTGTGGAATTATGGCTGGCCTCACCTGACCGCCCTGGCAGCAGCTGCTTGCTCTACAGTACTTCAGGGATGCACAAGGTCGAACCTTTCCCCACTCACCTCCGAGTACCCACAATGCTCAGCGTCTCCCACTCATCTCCTGAGTACCCACAATGTTCAGTGTCTCCCACTCCCCTCCTGAGTACCCACAATGCTCAGTGTCTCCCCCTCACCTTATGAGTACCCACAATGCTCAGCATCTGCCACTCACCTCCCAAGTACCCACAATGCTCAGCATCTGCCACTCATCTCCTGAGTACCCACAATGCTCAGCACCTCCCACTCACCTCCTGAGTACTCACAATGCTCAGTGTCTCCCACTCACCTCCTGAGTACCCACAATGCTCAGCGTCTCCCACTCTCCTCCTGTGTACCCACAGTGTTCAGTGACTCCCTCCTGACTCACTTCCCCAGGATATGCAAGGTTGAGAATCACCTACTCTTATTTCCCAAGGGAACACTGAATTTAAAATCTTTCCTGCACCCACTTCTCAGGGCACAAAAGCTGGACATTGCCACACTCAGTTATCCAGAATACACGAACGTCTTCCCACACTCTCCCTGTCTGAGGACACCCACGTCTCCAGGATACTCAAGGCTGAGCATTTGTTCCACGCTCACCTCCACAGAGTGCCAAGATTGAGCGTCTCCCACACTCCCAGGGCACAGGAGGTTGGTTCTCTAGCATGCTCTCTAGCCTAGGGTACACACGGTGGAGTGTCTCACTCTCTTCTTTCCCCAGGGCACGGGAGGTTGGTTCTCTAGCATGCTCTCTACCTAGGATACACACGGTGGAGTGTCTCACTCTCTTCTTTCCCCAGGGCACGGGAGGTTGGTTCTCTAGCATGCTCTCTAGCCTAGGATACACACGGTGGAGTGTCTCACTCTCTTCTTTCCCCAGGGCACGGGAGGTTGGTTCTCTAGCATGCTCTCTACCTAGGATACACACGGTGGAGTGTCTCACTCTCTTCTTTCCCCAGGGCACGGGAGGTTGGTTCTCTAGCATGCTCTCTAGCCTAGGATACACACGGTGGAGTGTCTCACTCTCTTCTTTCCCCAGGGCACGGGAGGTTGGATATCTAGCATGCTCTCTACCTAGGATACACACGGTGGAGTGTCTCACTCTCTTCTTTCCCCAGGGCACGGGAGGTTGGATATCTAGCATGCTCTCTAGCCTAGGATACACACGGTGGAGTGTCTCACTCTCTTCTTTCCCCAGGGCACGAGAGGTTGGATATCTAGCATGCTCTCTAGCCTAGGATACACACGGTGGAGTGTCTCACTCTTTTCTTTCCCCAGGGATGCTCAAGGTGGAGAATCTCCGATACTTACTTCCCACATCACAGTTCTGAATGTCTCCCCCCGACTCCCATGGGGAATCCAAGGTTGAGCATCTCACTCTCACTTGCTCCCCGATGTCCTCTTTGTGAACTTGTCCAATTGGGGGATTTTCTTTTCTTTTTTTAAAAAGATTTATTTATTCACTTCAGAGACAGAGTTAGAGATCTTCGTCTGCTGGTTCACTCCCCAAATGGCTGCAATGCCTGAGGCTGGGCCAGGCCACAGGCAGGGGCTTCTCCTGGGTCTCCCGTGTGGGTGCAGGGATCCAAGGACCTGGGCCATCCTCTGCTGCCTTACCAGGCCCTTTAGCAGGGAGCTGCGTTGGAAGTGGAGCAGCCAGGACTTGAACTGGTGCCCATAGGGGGTGGCGATGCCACAGGCTGTGGCGGCTTTAACCACTGAGCCACAGTGCCCGCCCTGGGTAATTTTTTGCTACTGAATTTCAGTGTTCTTTGTACATTTTGGGCGTATTCTCTGCCAGCTGGTGTTTGTCTTTTTGCTGTCTTCACCTCCTTTGCAAGAATAGAGTGTGCTAACCTGAATGAAGTCCAGCCCACCCCGGCTGCCTCGAGTGAATCGTGGTTCTGGTGCTGTGTCCAGAAAGTCATCGCCTGGGTTTCCCCTGTACTGTGCTGCAGGAGCCTGACGGTTCTGAGGTGGGGTCTATGCCTCTGATCCCCGCAGTGGTTTGTTTCTTGGACGTGTAGGGCTGCTCTGGATGGGTTACGTTGTGTGTGGGTGTCCACTCTCTCAGTCCCATTCCCTGAAGGCAGGAAGCCTCTCAGAACAGGCTGGGGATGTCTGTGTGGTTCTGTCCTGGGCTCTCTGTTCTAGTGGTGGGGGGATCGCTTCCTCTTCCCCTGCTGTGCCTCTGTATTGAGACTTCATAGTAAGCGTAGGAGTGGGGAGGGGTTCCCTGTGTGCCGCTGTGCTGTGTGAACTCCGGGTGAGTGTGGAGGAGGAGAGGGGCTCCCTGACTGTCTGCTGTGTGAGACCCCATAGTGAGTGTGGACTCAGGGGAGGGGCTCCCTGACTGTGTCTGTGCTGTTTGGCTCTGTGTTGCCCACAGGTTGTTAGAATCGGGCAGTGAAATCTGCCAGCCGTCTTGCTGGCATATTGAATAATTACATTTGATTGATAGATGAGCTTGGGGAGAATTGATACCTTAACAATGTTGACTTCTCTGGTTCTTTTTTTTTTTTTTTTACAGGAAGAGTGGCCAGTGAGAGAGAGACAGAGAGAAAGGTCTTCCTGTTGCCATTGGTTCACTCTCCAATGGCCGCCGCGGCTGGCGCGCTGTGGCTGGTGCACCACGCAGATCCGAAGGCAGGAGCCAGGTGCTTCCTCCAGGTCTCCCATGGGGTGCAGGGCCCAAGAACTTGGGCCATCCTCCACTGCACTCCCCGGCCACAGCAGAGAGCTGGCTTGGAAGAGGGGCAACTGGGACAGAATCCGGCGCCCCGACCGGGACTAGAACCCGGTGTGCTGGCGCCACAAGGCGGAGGATTAGCCTAGTGAGCCACGGCGCCGGCCGACTTTTCTGGTTCTTTAAAAAATTTTTTTGAGTTGTTTGTTTCATTTTTGAGTAGACTTGATCGTATTGAGCTTTTCGCCTGCATCCTTTGTTGGTTCTGCTGGTCCTGCCCTCCAGTGGCACTGCCGAGTTCCCTGGGTCGTCTGTGTCCACAGTGCATGGTTGGCAGTAACTGACGCTGGCCTCTCCTCTTTCAGTCTGCAGGTTTTTTCTTTATTTTCTTACTGTTTTATAGGTGAGGATCTAGAGTGCACTGTCGAGAAATGGACGAGACCACATCTTTGTTTTGTTATTGGGCTTAGGAGGAAAACATTGGGTATTTCTCCTGGAATATGATGTCAGCTATTGAGTTTTAAAAAATCAGTGTGTCTAAGTTATCTTCTGTTTCTAATTCTCTAAATTTTTTTGTGAATTTGTATTGAATTTCATTTAGTTCTTTTCAGCTTCTGATTTTTTAAAATATTTTTTTATTTGTTTTAGAAGCAGACTTACAGAATGAGAGAGAAAGAGAGAGAGAGAGAGAGGGAGAGAGGGAGAGAGGGAGAGAGGGAGAGAGGGAGATCTTTCATCCAGTGGTTCATTCCCCAAATGGCTACAATGGCTGTAGCTGGGCTGATTAAAAGCCACCAGCCAGGAGGTTCTTCCGGGTCTGGCATGTGGGTGCAGGGGCCCAAGCACTTGGGCCATGGTCCCCTGAATTGCCAGCAGCATTAGCAGGAAGCTGGATCAGAAGCAGAGCAGCCGGGACTTGAAAGGTGCCCATGTGGGCTTCCAGTGCTGTAAGTGTGGGTTTATCTGCTGTGTCACAACACCAGCCCTCAGCCTCTGATTATACGTCAATTTGTTGCTTTAATAGATAAAGACTATTGAGATTTCGATTTCTTCTTATGTCAGTTTTGGTGTGCTGTGTTTTTTAAAGAAATTTATCAACTTTTTCTGGGTTGTCAACCTTACATTCCGAACTGCTGGTAATCATAGACTTGTTGCCAACTGTGGTTCTGTGATTCTTGGGAAAACTGTGTTCCTTCATTGCTCTGACCACTCGGAAGTTCAGCCAGCTTTTACATGGATTCCAGAAACTTCACTAAGTCATATGCCTTATACAAAGACTTTTTTTCCAGAAAGATTTATTTATTTTTTGAAAGGACAGATAGAGAGGGAGAGACAGAGACAGAGGTCTCCATCTGCTGGTTCACTTCCTAGATGGCCACAGTGACCACTGCTGGATCCAGGAGCTTCAACCAGGTCTCCCATGTGGGTGCAGGGGCCCAAACTCTTGGGCCATCTTCTACTGATTTTGGAAGAGAGCTGGATTGGAAGTGGAGCAGCTGAAACTCAAACCGGCAGCCGTATGGGATGCCGGCAGATGGTGGCTTTACAGACTACACCACGGTGCTGGCCTTGCGACTTTTACAGATCTGTGTATTACTTGCATTTAAGAATCATTTCTGTGGGACAAGAATTATGGCACATTGAGTGGAAGCTGTTGCCTGCGACGCAAGTCCCTGGAGCATTGCTTTGAGTCCTGCTGCTCCACTTTTGATCCAGCTCCACAATACGTGGGCCTGGAACGCGTCCGATGATGGGCCAGGTGCTGGGCCCCAGCCGCCCACATGGGCGACCCAGATGGAGCTCCTGGTTCCTGGCTTCTGCCTGGCCCAGCCCTGGGGAGTGAAGTGGTGAATGGAAGCTCGCTCTCTATGTGTTTCTCTGTCTTTCAAATAAATCTATTGATAAAACCTTATTTTTAAAAATCATTTGTATTTAATTAGAAAATGCAAGACCACTTGTCTGTGATTGCATATACATTTTTAAAAATTCGTCACTTCTTTTTTCGTCCTTAAATAAGAGGTCTAAAAATGTCAGAATGTTAATAAGTAGAATATAAAAGATCATTTAGGGGCCGGCGCCGTGGCACACGAGGTTAATCCTCCACCTGCGGCACCAGCATCCCATGTGGGCTCCGGGTTCTAGTCCTGGTTGCTCCACTTCCAGTCTAGCTCTCTGCTGTGGCCCAGGATTACAGTGGAGGATGGCCCCAGTGCTTGGGCCCCTGCACCTGCATGGGAGACCAGGAGGAAGCACCTGGCTCCTGGCTTCAGATTGCACAGCGCCAGCCATAGCAGCCATTTGGGGAGTGAACCAACGGAAGACCTTTCTCTCTGTCTCTCCCTCTCACTGTCTAACTCTATCTGTCAAAAAAAGTCAGTTAATTTTTAGAATAGCTAAGTGATAGAAGCCAAGTTTGTAGAAGATGCCAGCTCCTTTAAGAGCAGAAATATTGGTAAAAATAAATCACTCACGGGCTCACTGTAGGTCTCCCGGTGATTTAATGCTGTCTGTGTTGACAATCTAGATGGAAAAGTAAGTTGTGACTTCAGTGCTTGTAAAGGAGGTTCTGTCTTGTGAAAACTGTGCTTCCACTTGGCCTGCTGCTGCCCTCATGGACTGGGAACAGGAGGCTTGTCTACGCGGCCCCCAGGGTGACTGTCGGGAGGGTGAGGTCCCCAAGGGCTCGGCCAGCTGATGCCCTGGCTGACGTCTGTCTCCCTCTCCTGCTGTCCAGCCTTTCTCTGACTGGCTGACCTTTTAAAAAACATAAAAAACCTCCTCGGGTTTATGCAGACTCGCAGTGAGCCCGCTGGCGAGTCAGGAGAAGCCGGTGTTCTGTTTGTTAAAGTCCTCTTTTTTTCTTTAAATAAAGGATTTGTTTACTTACTTTGAAAGGCACAAAGTGATATATATTGAGAGAGAGAATCTTCCATCACTGGTTCACTCCCCAAACCACTGCAGCAACCAGGCTGTGCCGGGCAGAAGCCAGGAGCTCCGTCCGGTCTGGATGGGCAGGACCCCAGTGCGTGGGCCGTCCTCCGCCGCCTTCCCAGGTGCGCTAGTGGGCAGCAGTGTCACAGGTGGAGCAGCTGGGACTCCAGCCCGTCACCGGTGGCTGATGAGCCCACTGCACCACAGTGGCGGCTCCAGTCAGCTCACTTTCATTCCGCTTCTCTGTAGACCTGCAGACCTCGCCAAGTCCCCTGTGTCCTCCCTGGTAACAGGTGAGCCCTGCCAGGAGTGTTCTCTCAGGAGTTCATCCAGCACAGCCTCCGTGGGGCCCTGGGACACCAGCAGCTCCTGTGAGACCCTGGGGCAGTGTGGGAGGGGAGGGGGAGGGGGGAGGGAGGAGAAAGGAGGGGAGGAGAGGGGAGGGGAGGGAGGGGAGGGACACCAGCAGCTCCTGTGAGACCTTGGGGCAGTGTGGGAGGGGAGGGGGAGGGGGGAGGGAGGAGAAAGGAGGGGAGGAGAGGGGAGGGACACCAGCAGCTCCTGTGAGACCCTGGGGCAGTGTGGGAGGGGAGGGGGAGGAGGGAGGGAGGGGAGAAGAGGGGAGGGGGAGGGAGGGGAGGAGAGGGGAGGGACACCAACAGCTCCTGTGAGACCCTGGGGCAGTGTGGGGGGGGGAGGGGGGAAGGAGGGGGGAGAGGGGAGGGACACCAGCAGCTCCTGTGAGACCCTGGGGCAGCATGGGAGGGGAGGGGGAGGGGAGGGGAGGGGGAGGGGGGAGGGAGGGGGGAGGAGGGGAGGGCAGGAGATGAGAGGGGAGGGAGGTGAGGAGGGGGGAGGGAGGTGAGGAGGGGGGAGGGAGGGAGGTGAGGAGGGGAAAGGAGGGAGGTGAGGAGAGGGGGGCGAGAGGTGAGGAGGGGGAAGGAGGGAGGTAAAGAGGGGGAGGGAGGGAGGTGAGGAGAGGGGAGGGTGGGAGGTGAGAGGGGAGGGAGGGAGGTGAGGAGAGGGGAGGGGGGAGGGCAGGAGGTGAGGGAGGCAGGGCAGGAGGTGAGGGAGGCAGGGCGGGAGGTGAGCAGAGAAAGTGGTGTCCCAGGGCTCTGACAGTGGACCCTGTGGGTTCCCCAGGGCATCTGTGGCCCTTGTAGGGGTGGTGGCCCCCCGTGTACTGGGTGGTTGATCTGTGGCTGTGCTGTGAGTTGGTCAGTACAAGTCCCTGCTCGTCACACAGGTCTGGTCATGCCCGGCTGCAGCCCCCGTGCCCCTGTGTCGTGGCTGGGTTTTGGTTGTCTGCTTTGTTCCTGTTCTGGTAGACAGCTGCAGGGTGCCCACTGTGCCTCCCATGCTCCCAGCCGTGAGTCTCCAGATCAGTACCGGCTGGCACGGGTGTGTGGGGAGTGGGCAGGGTGGGCGGCGCTCGGGCTGCATTGGCTGCTCGGTGCCGTGCCAACAGTGCAGGGCTGAGCGCGTGGCTCCCATGCTTTGCCTCGCGGGTGCTGGCATGCACGGCACTGGGCGAGGTCCTGGAGGTGGTCTCCTGCTGAGTTCGTCTCTGACTTCATCACTCAGGGAGGTGGCCTTGTGTTTCTCTTGAGCAGAGAGAGATTGAAAGAACAGTCTGGAAACAGGACAATTAGTGCGGTGTGATGCCCATGTTCTCGGACATTCTCTTAGGGAGTGGGTGCCCCTGGCCTGGGAGTCAGGAGGGTGCGTGATGCCTACAGCCCCTTCCTTCTGTGGTGGCCCACTGGCAGCTGGGGGCTCGGGAAGTCCACTGGGGCTGCCCCAAGCAGGTGCGTGCAGTGCCGGTATCAGGCTGACTGTGGGCGCTGAGCAGCAGGATCCACTGCTGTGGATGCCTGGGCGCTCCTGGCCGGGAGCCCAGCCTGCTCCTGTGGGCATCACATTGATCCTGCAGCCGGACGAGATTAGATTCTGGGGAATCCTGTTAGATTCTGAAGATGAAATTGCATCTGGTTTACAGAGCTCTTCCGGAATATCGGAGGGGGATGCGTCCCCGGCCCACTTCCTGAGATGGTCGTTACCGACACTAGAATAGGGAAGAAAGGTCTTAGACTCAGAGCCCTGTGCCTGTGCCGCACTGGAGGGCCTGGCCTCAGTTCCTGGCTCCAGCTCCCTGGTGCTGCAGACCCTGGGGGCGGTGCTGGTGACGCAAGTCGTGGGCTTTGTGCCACCCACGCGGGAAGCTGGGGTCCCGGCCCTGCCTTCAGCGCGGCCTTTGCGGTCATTTGAGGAGTGGGCCAGTGAGTGGGAGCGCTCTCTCTCTCTCTCTCTCCCTCTCTCTCTCTCTTCCTTTCTCTCTCTCTGCCTCTCAATTAGTTAATTTTAAAAACAGTGGCAGGTAGAGTTCAGAAATATAAAAAAGTTGGTGCGTGAGGCCAGCACTCATCCCGGGAGTGAGACGCTTCTGCCCTGATTCACATCAGCACTGTCTTAGGTGGAAAAAGCGTCCAACAGAACGTAGCTCCCAGGTATGATTTTTGAAAACTCGGTGGCCTCCGCAAAAGGGAGGTCATGCCGGCGTCTGCAGGGCCCTGCAGCTCAGGAGATGGTGGCGAAAGGGCCTGAGCGTCCTCTCTGCTCTGAGCGCCCGTCTTCAGGGCTGCAGCAGAAGCCGCTGGAGAAGCGCTGAGAGTACCCTGGCACAGCGGAAGGGCGCTGTTTGCTGTGGACGGGTGAGTTACGGCTGCGGCCGATCCCGACAGCTGCGGCCGGGCCCCCGGCCGGGAAGAGAGGTCGGAGTGGCTCCCAGTTCTGCGGGCACGAGGGCATCACTCCTGGGTGGGCAGCCTGGGTGCGTCAGGGCAGGGACTGCATGACGGTCCACTGTCCTGGGCGCTCTCCACATCGGCCCCTTCCAAGGGCAGCACCCCAGTGACCTCCTGGCCTCTCAGCAGCACCTGGGGGACCCGGCCTCCTGCCCAGGGTCCTTGGGGCCATGCCCACACCATGCCTGACCACAGCAGCTTGTGGGGGGGCACCGGTGGGGAAGCTGTGAGCCAGCCCTCAGAAGCCAGGCTGTCCCTGCACCCTGCCATGCACCTAGGTACCCAGCCTCCTGCCCAGGGTCCTTGGGGCCATGCCCACACCATGCCTGACCACAGCAGCTTGTGTGTGGGGGGGCACCGGTGGGGAAGCTGTGAGCCAGCCCTCAGAAGCCGGGCTGTCCCTGCACCCTGCCATGCACAGCCGGAGATTCAGCTTTCGGAAGAGTCCCGCTGGCAGTGATGCATGGCAGACTAAACCCAGCAGAGCTGCCCAGAGCTGACAGGAGACTCGGGGTTGACATAGGTGAGGGCTGAGGCACCCAGAGTACCAGGGCATCGGGTGCCCAGTCGCCCTCTGGGCTCAGCGCCATCCAGCCCGAATCCCAGCTGGAGTTCTCTTTATGTGACGATGAATCAGCAAACGGCCTCTAGGCTGTGTGTGGAGAGACGGGCAGGGACACCAAGGCAGTTTGGGAAGAGCCTTCCTGTCAGGCTGCCGGGTTTCAGGACCTGGTCTCAAGCCTCAGGAACCAAGACGCTGTCCGCGTGTGACAGAGCAGACGCAGAGGACGGAAAGCGATGGAGGTTCTAGAAATAGACCTGCACGCGGAGAGCCATCGATTTGTGTCTGTAAAAGGCACAGAGGCAGGTCAGTGGGAAAAGCAAAGTCTTTTAACAGCTGGCCCTGCGTTCTTGATTTCCAAGGGCAGAACAGACACTCTGCAGACACTAACCCCAGAGCGTCACTGGCCCTGTTGGGACGCAGAAGCTACAGCGTGTCTGGAGAGGAATGTAGGAGAGAGTTCTTGTGCTTTGGAGCTAGGAAAACATGTCTCAAACACAATACTGAAAATTTTTTAAAACATTGGTAAATTGGTTTCATCAGAATTAAGAACTTCAGACAGCGCTGACAGAAAGACACGTTGTGGACTGAGACAGTAACCGGGTGCTGCCCAGGCGCAGCCTTGTCCTGTAGCTCAGCGGTACTCTTGCTGTCAGCACTCACAACAGCATGGGAAGCGAGGGGCTCAAAGCCACCCACGGATCCCAGCTTCCCCCAGGGACCGAGGCAGCGAGCCCATGCCCTCATGGAGCCTCCTGGCCTTTGCCATGGGCCCTGGCAGCTGCCCTCGGCGCCCCATGGTCCCTGGACAGCGCCCAACGCCCGCCTGTGGTCCTGGGCTCCCAGCCCCATCCTCCCCCAGGGCACTTCGCCCTGATGTTCTGGACGCTGGTGTGCTCTGCCCATGGCTGGTGAACCATGGCCACTCCCCCTTGCTGGCCATTCCAGAGGGGCCGGCTGCCGACCAGCCTCCCTGTGCCACGGCTGCTGGGGTCAGGTGGGCGAGTTTCTGCTCTCCTAGGCTAGCAGTGGTGTCATTTAACACAGAGTGGGGAGAAGGAATGTGCTGCTTTCACTATGGAGGCCAGAGCTGTGGCCTGTACACGGGTCCATGGGCTGAGTGACAGCTTGTCCTGGGCCAGGCCCTGTGTGGGTGTGGCTTTGATGCATGAGTGACAGCTTGTCTAGGGGCCCAGCCCTGTGTGGGTGTGGCTTTGATCCATGAGTGACAGCTTGTCTTGGGCCCGGCCCTGTGTGGGTGTGGCAGTGATCCATGAGTGACAGCTTGTCTTGGGCCAGGCCCTATGTGGGTGTGGCTTTGATGCATGAGTGACAGCTTGTCTAGGGGCCCAGCCCTGTGTGGGTGTGGCTTTGATCCATGAGTGACAGCTTGTCTTGGGCCCGGCCCTGTGTGGGTGTGGCAGTGATCCATGAGTGACAGCTTGTCTTGGGCCAGGCCCTGTGTGGGTGTGGCAGTGATCCATGAGTGACAGCTTGTCCTGGGCCAGGCCCTGTGTGGGTGTGGCAGTGATCCATGAGTGACAGCTTGTCTTGGGCCAGGCCCTGTGTGGGTGTGGCAGTGATGGGCTGAGTGACACTTGTCCTGGGCCAGGCCCTGTGTGGGTGTGGCTTTGCTGCATGAGTGACAGCTTGTCTTGGGCCAGGCCCTGTGTGGATGAGGCAGCTAAGCATTTTCTTTCAAATTGACTTCTGCGTGTTTCCTGTTAGCCTTTCGATTTCTCAAGTGCTGTCATGTTTCTGTGGAAAGTGCTCACCGTTTTCTAAAGCGCAGAAGCAGCGATCTGGCGTTGAACGGGATGTCTGGCAGCAGAGGTCAGTGCAGTTCCCTAGTAACACTGAAATCCAGATGGCTCGCCGCTCTGCCAATTCGGTGATAGAAGGCAGAGCGCTGGTGTTTTGAGCTTCTCACGCCAGCCTTGTTAATCACGAGAAGAAGGAAACAGACCCAAAGCCGCTGGGACGCCGGCCTGGAGCTGAGTGACGGCCCTGCGACGGGGGAGGTGTTGCCCACGAGCCCCTCCCGTCGCAGCTGATGGGTCTGTTGGCACTGCCCGGCTGGTTCCACTCTGTGCCCTGTACTGAAACATCCAGGACCTCAGCCCACCATGGAGCAGGAAAATCCCCCACCCATAGAGCTGTCAGGGACGCACCCCGGTGTCGGAAACGGGCGATGCGTTTGCTCCAGCCTCGCCAGGACATCCTTCTGCTGGCCCCGTCCCCTGTGGCCCACAGGAGACAGACTACGGGAACACGGCCACCCGAGTTCAGTCGCCTGGGTGTCCTGACGTCCCAGAGCGGAGTGTAGGATTGTAGCTGCGTTCCCCTGACGGGGCCCCCGGACTCTGTTTCCCGAGGCTGCTGTGACTCATTTGAAAGCATCAGGTCGGCAGGCAGCAGGCAGGACCGGCGTGGCTGTGTGTCCTGCTGCAGGCATTTTGCATAGGACTGTGTGTGCAGTGCCTTAGAGGGGAGCTGGCCAGGGTGCTGAAGTGCCAGCCCGTCCAGCACAGGGCCCTCCCAGGATGGTGGGACAGCTGCTGCTCGGTCCCCTGAACTGTTTGCCACGCGGATCACCCTTTCCTTGTGCTAAGTAACAGGACGCCGCCCATGCCTCCAAACTTCCCTCTGTGTTCTCTGTGTGCTGGGGGCGGGACCCCGAGATGGCACCGTGCTGGTACGGGGACACCGAGGGGCTGCTCTTTCCTATTGCCCCGTGGACTTCCTGTCTGCACATAGGTTCCACCCAAGGAACAAGTGCATGGCCCAGCAGGTGCACAGCCTGCCTGTATGGTTGAACAGGGACCCCCACATTCATGTTCCCCCTAGAACCTAAGCAGTGACTTTATTTGGAAATAGGGTTTTTGGGAAGAAATTGCTAAAGATGGGATTGTCCTGGATGCTGTGGGCTCTATTTCAGTGATGCTGTCCTGGCACACAGGCCCCATGAGGACAGGCAGGGATATCCCACAGAGGTGTGTCTGTCAGTCAGGAAGTACAGGGGACTGTGGTGGACATGGATGTTAGCAGGGGACTGCGGTGGGCATAGAGACTAGCAGGGGACTGTGGTGGACATGGAAGTTAGCAGGGGACTGTGGTGGACATGGAGGCTAGCAGGGGACTGCAGTGGACATGGAGGCTAGCAGGGGACTGTGGTGGACGTGGAAGTTAGCAGGGGACTGTAGTGGACATGGAGGCCAGCAGGGGATTGCAGTGGACATGGAGGCTATCAGGGGACTGTGATGGGACATGGAGGTTAGCAGGAGACTGCAGTGGACATGGAGGTTAGGACAGGCATTATGGTAGGAACCAGAGGTTGGTTGGGGCCTCCAGAGGCGCTGGCCCCGCACGTGCCGTGGTCCCAGGCTGCAGCGTCTCTGCTGTCAGAATCACATGGTTTGTGGCACCTGATGTGCCAGCCCTGGTAAACAAAGGCACTGCCGCACCGTAGCCGTGCACAGAACACACACCCTCGAGCTGGAAGAGGGTCCCTGAGCTGCCAACTGCCTCCTGCTTCTGGGACGTGTCTGGCCTTCAGCCCCGCTGGCCTCCCTCTCTGCTTGTTTCATGCAAAAGGCTCGCACTTTGCTGGCCGGCCCTGGAGGGGCTCATTCCCCTTGCGGCCACCATCACCATGGTACCTGGAGTCCTCTTTCCACCGCCCCACACATAGTGCTCTGCACTGAAGTCTCTGCTCTCAGACCCCTGGCTCGACCTTGACCCCACGCACTGCCAATCCCTGTGTCTGATTTCCCAGGAGCCACGCTGTGTAGCCTTCCCCTGCCACGGGGTACTCCCCAGGCCTCCTGGGGGTTGCGCTCTTATCCCCTGTGTGCCCGGACACAGAACTGCCTGCCCTCTATCTCCACAGGTGGGGATGTTGCCCACCCTTGTACTCCCCAGCGATGGCTGTGGCAGCCCGGAGAACAAGGGGCTCAGAGCCCATGGCTGCTGCTCAGGCTGCCGCTGGCAGTGAAACAGACAACACACAGAGGAACTGAGCCCTGTGGGGAGTGACAGAGTCCACTGGGGAGAAAAGATCCTAGCGTTGGACGTCTTGAGGAAGTCGGCACTCAATTAAAAATGAAGTCACTGGCGGTGTGGAGCTGTTCTTACCGAGGACAGCAGAATGTTGCAAAACGTGAGGGCCGTAAAGTGTGCTCGATTCCAGCCAGGTGAGGCGCTGAGACCCCAGCTGCTTGTGTGAATTCTAGATGTTTGGTGTCCCTCACCACAGGGGTCTCTGCAGCCTGGGTCCCCCCCCAGTGTTAGGGTACGCCGCCTCTGAAGGGCTTCCCGGGTCCCCCCCAGTGTTAGGGTACGCCACCTCTGAAGGGCTTCCCGGGTCCCCCCCAGTGTTAGGGTACGCCGCCTCTGAAAGGCTGCCCGGGCCCCCCCCCCCCAGTGTTAGGGTACGCCGCCTCTGAAGGGCTGCCCGGGTTCCCCCCCAGTGTTAGGGTACGCTGCCTCTGAAAGGCTGCCCGGGTCCCCCCCCCCAGTGTTAGGGTACGCCGCCTCTGAAGGGCTGCCCGGGTTCCCCCCCAGTGTTAGGGTACGCCGCCTCTGAAGGGCTTCCCGGGTCCCCCCCAGTGTTAGGGTACGCCACCTCTGAAGGGCTTCCTGGGTCCCCCCCAGTGTTAGGGTACGCCGCCTGTGAAGGGCTGCCCGGCTCAGCGCCTGGACTTGTTCATCCACAGCGCAGACGCAGCAGCAAACAAGGCCCTTTTGTCCCAGCTTCTGCTGAGCCGCATCAGACCCCACGTTCGGTGGTGAGGATTGATGACGGCAGATCGATAAGGAGCATCAGGAGACCACAGAGGGGGGTGTTTTCTCAAGGGAATTGATTCTCAGTGTTTGCTGACGATCAGTCATTTAATGTTTAATTCTGGAAACCCCTAAAATATCTGCAGATCCTCTTAAACTTTACATTGCACGTAAATATGCAAACGTTGCGTTTCACCAAAAGGTCACTCAGTCGGGCTGCACAGCCAGGAGGCGAAGGTGGAAGCAGTACTTCAGGAGACCAGGGTGTTTGTCTCCAGGCAGCTCAGGGGAGGGGTTGGGGTGTGTGCACATGGCTCAGGGGGCGGGGTCCGGGGTGTGTGCACACGGCTGAGGGGGCAGGGTCCAGGGTGTGTGCACACGGCTGAGGGGGCAGGGTCCGGGGTGTGTGCACACGGCTGAGGGGGCAGGGTCCGGGGTGTGTGCACACGGCTGAGGGGGCAGGGTCCGGGGTGTGTGCACACGGCTGAGGGGGCAGCGTCCGGGGGGTGTGCACACGGCTGAGGGGGCAGTGTCCGGGGTGTGTGCAC
Source organism: Sylvilagus floridanus (assembly GCA_949820135.1). Lineage (NCBI taxonomy): Eukaryota > Metazoa > Chordata > Mammalia > Lagomorpha > Leporidae > Sylvilagus > Sylvilagus floridanus. Next base: position 1,098,316 of record OX463246.1, read on the forward strand.
ACGGCTGAGGGGGCAGGGTCCGGGGTGTGTGCACACGGCTGAGGGGGCAGGGTCCGGGGTGTGTGCACACGGCTGAGGGGGCAGGGTCCGGGGTGTGTGCACACGGCTGAGGGGGCAGGGTCCGGGGTGTGTGCACACGGCTTGGGGGCAGGGTCCGGGGTGTGTGCACACGGCTTGGGGGCAGGGTCCGGGGTGTGTGCACACGGCTGAGGGGGCAGGGTCCGGGGTGTGTGCACACGGCTGAGGGGGCAGGGTCCGGGGTGTGTGCACACGGCTGAGGGGGCAGGGTCCGGGGTGTGTGCACACGGCTGAGGGGGCAGGGTCCGGGGTGTGTGCACACGGCTGAGGGGGCAGGGTCCGGGGTGTGTGCACACGGCTGAGGGGGCAGGGTCCGGGGTGTGTGCACACGGCTTGGGGGCAGGGTCCGGTGTGTGCCCTGAGAAGTGTTCGCTGGAACGCAGCTGTCTGACCCCTCTGGGAATCGGCATTGACAAAGCTCCGTGCTTCGATGCCGTGGCCATGGTCGTCCTTGCGGCGTCTGTGGTGAGGTTTACAGAAGAGGCTGCTGCAGGCCGGGTTGGCGGGGGAGGAGCCCAGGCAGGTGAGCCTGTGCCTGAGGGACAGGCGGGGCAGGGGAGGGCAGGTTCTTCCATCTCAGCCTTCCTCGCCTCAGCTGGACGCTGCCCTGTCTGTCCTGTGGGACGGAGGACACAGCACGAGGGAGAAGGTGGCACGCGGCATCCCTGGCCAGTGAAGCGGTGCCCGCGTGGCACAGTGGTGTAGCCGGGCTGCTCATTCCGGGCACAGCCATCTGCCGTCTGCGCACTCCGTGCTGCTGCACCGGGGCCTCCCTGTAGGCAATCCCTCTTCCTGGGGAGCCCACCCCAGGTCCCGGTGTGGCTCCGGGGCAGGCACCGCTTGGACTTCCGGAGAGAGCGACCTCTCCACAGCTTCCGGTCTGCTGCGTGCCCAGCCAGGCTGCTCTTGCTTCTGTCTGGGTGTGCGCCTTGGGATCCTGTTGAGTCACACACAATTCAGGACCCGTGCTTCTCGCCCATGGCCCTCACAGCAGCCCCCGCCGGCCTCTGATTCTATGCGGGACGCTGATTCGGTGTCCACACTGCCCTTGTTTGTGCAAGACGCCAGCAGTATTTGTGAACCTGAGCTGTGAGCCCGGGTCCCTCCTCCTGCCTGGCAGCTGTCAGAAGAGAACTCGCACCTGCCGGGGTCTGCCCCAGAGTTTAAGGAACTGGGAGAAGTATGCTTTGGAAACACGAATGTTTATTGTTACGTTCCTTTGACTTATTTTTGTCACTCGTTGGTTAGAATCCTTGGGACTAGCGCCATGCCTCTCCCACGACAGCTGTGGCAGGCGAGGCCCTGTCTGTGGCCGCGTGAAGCCGCTGCACATGGTAGGAAGCAGAGAGAGTCGGATGCAGCCAGCTTTGTGACTGCCCTTCTTGTAGAACATTACTTCGTTTCCTTTATTTAAAGCCCGCGAGAGAGAACCGCTATCTTTAGGTTCACTTCCCAAGTGCTGGCAGCAGCCAGCGCTGGGCCAGGCCAAAACCAAGATCAAAGACTTGATTCAGGTCTCCTGCTGGGAGGCGGGGGTTCAGGTAGCTGGGCTGTGACTGGCTGCCTCCCAGGCTGTCGGCAGGGAGCTGGACCAGCAGTGCAGACAGGATCCTGGCACCTGGGTGTGGCCAGGGGCTTCCTGCTGCCACGAGGCGCTGGCATGGGGGCAGGGTCAGCTGTGCCTCAGCCCTATCTCTGGCCTCCCTTGGCGGCATCTTGGCTGCTAGTGGCCCAGGAGGAACTGAGAGCAGCGCCTCGGGGGCGGGAAGACTGGCACCGTCAGCCGTGCTCAACGCGTGCGTTCTGTCGGTGTTCAAAGCACGGGCCTCTAAAAGGAAAGAAACAGGAGGGAAGCCCACCCTGCAGGCGTGTGTTGAGAAGTCTTGTAGTCGTTTGCTTAGCTTCACTGTCGTCTCCAAATGCACGGCTGTGCAGCCACGCGTCTGTCTGGCCGCTGGCGCCCACGGCATGGGCGGGTGACTCGTGGTCCATCACGCGTGACATTGTCCTGTCTGGGTTGCCGGTTTCTCTGTAGTAGCTGCTGGCCAGGGGCTGTAAAGAGGAGGATGTCCAGGTGGCCTCACAGCATGGGACTGGGAATTCATGGAGGGGAAGTGACCTGTCCACCATTCTGCCGCCTGTGGCCGGGTGGGGCAGCCACCAGGAGAGAGCGCAGTACACAGGTGAGCTGCAGGTGACCGTGTGGTCAGCCCAGGTTCAAGGAGCTAAAGCATAGGCCTCCTGGTGAAAAAGGAAACCCCACGATATCAGCTGTGGGACCCGAGACAGCAGGCGCCCGGAGTGGCAGTGGGGGGAGTGGGATGGGCAGTGATGAAGACAGGGGAGGGCCTGCGGCGCCTGCTGGCTGCGGGGGTGAAGGTGCGACACCCGGGACTCGGCTGTGTGGCTGGCTGGGTGGCAGGTGAAGGGCGGGTCCCACCACTGCCTGGCTCCGACTTGGCAGCCCCGGACGCATCTGAGTGGCTGGGTGGGCGGTGCCTGATTCCTGCAGATGGGGCTGCTGTCCTGGGGGAGCACTCGTGGTCTCCGTCACCTGTGCTGGCAGGGAGCATGGTGCAGGTGGGGGGGGGGCCTCCCGGGTGCAGCCGTGCTGCTGTGTGCCAGCTGCTTGCTGGCTCAGACTGAGGAGCCAGGCCGTGCATGGCTCTCCCTCGAAGCATGCCTGGGTGAGAGTGGGCAGCATGACTGTGTTCCGGGTCACGGTGACGCCTCCTCGCACGTCTGAGCTGCCTTGGGTGTTCTTTAAAGTGCACCTGCCCTGTTTTATTCTCAGTGTTACCCTGGGGACAGACGTCCGTAAACAGTGCTGGGGGCTGTGGGTGCCCGTCCTGTGTGGCCATGGCCCTGGGAAAGAGGGAAGCGCGGTCAGTGGATGGGACCACCCAGCCGCTGGGGAGGGATGCAGAGAGGGACCGTGGTGACCCTGCTTCTCTCCTTCTGCAGGTCTGTCTCGAGCCCAGAGCGGAAAGCCCCGGACAGGCTAAGAGTGCCCATCTTGCCGCCTGCTGCCTGTCGGTGAGATGGATGAGGCTCCCAAGGACAGGACGTCACTGGTGCAGGGCGCCAAGGCCGTCGCCAGGGAGGTGAGGAAGCATGTGCACCAGGCGGTGGACCAGGCCCAAGATGGCTACACACAGAGGTCTTACCACCGCTTCCAGGACGAGGATGCAGATGAGGACGACCTCCCCGGGGAGACCTACCCCGGGGACACCCAGGAGGACGAGGGCTCCAGCGAGGCCACGGAGGGCCACGATGAGGACGACGAGATCTATGAGGGGGAGTACCAGGGCATCCCCAGCGGGCCCCAGGCCAAGGACAGTGTCGTGGTCGTGGGACAGCCCCCCGGCCCCCAGTACAAGGACCGGCGGGAGCTGGAGTCGGAGCGGCGGGCGGACGAGGAGGAGCTGGCCCAGCAGTACGAGCTCATCATGCAGGAGTGTGGCCACGGCCGCTTCCAGTGGCTGCTCTTCTTCGTCCTGGGTATGGCTGTGATGGCCGACGGCGTGGAGGTGTTTGTGGTGGGCTTCGTGCTGCCCAGCGCCGAGACAGACCTGTGCATTCCAAACTCGGGGTCGGGATGGCTCGGTGAGTGTCGCAGGCACAGGGCGGGTGGGTCTGGAACTGGTTTATTCGTCAGGCGTGGATGTTGGCATACAGAATCGCTAGTCTTCATCCACAGCACCAACTGCATTTTTTCCAACAGAATTTTTAATGAGGAGAAATCATAGACACACTCAGAACCCAACCAGTGGTGCAGTGAACACGTGTGTGTGGCTACCTGTTACCCAGCTGTCAGTGGTGATGGGTGAGTGTGTGTGCTCTGGTCTTTGTGGATCTGCCCTGGACGATGAACAGAGCTGCTGTGGGACACTGGTTGGTCGCCACCTGGACGCAGAGCCCAGGCTACACAGTGCTGACACGTGTGAGGTTAGGGTGCTGGGAAATGCTGCGTTTACAGCCTTCGGATCCTGGTGATTTTTAGGTTTCCTGTCACCTGCGGGTAGCTGTTTGCTTATTTTTCCAGTGAGCCCCATTCACAGAATTTTCTCTGAGTGGCTTTTTTTTTTTTTTGACAGGCAGAGTGGACAGTGAGAGAGAGACAGAGAGAAAGGTCTTCCTTTGCCGTTGGTTCACCCTCCAATGGCTGCCGCGGATGGCGCGCTGCGGCCGGCACACCGCGCTCCCATGGCAGGAGCCAGGTGCTAGGTGCTTTTCCCTGGTCTCCCATGGGGTGCAGGGCCCAAGCACCTGGGCCATCCTCCACTGCACTCCTGGGCCACAGCAGAGGGCTGGCCTGGAAGAGGGGCAACCGGGACAGAATCCGGCGCCCCGACCGGGACTAGAACCCGGTGTGCCGGCGCCGCAAGGCGGAGGATTAGCCTGTTGAGCCACGGCGCCGGCCTCTGAGTGGCTTTTTAAAAAATATTTTTCAAGGTTTGTACCTAAACAAACTTCATTTCCTGAAATAATTTAAAAGCGATTTCAGATCACTACAGTATTTAAATTACACCTGCTCAAGGTTAGCATGGCCTCTTCACAGCCTATCTTCCTTTTGTTTCGAGTTGCCTGGCCCTGAAGGCTCACGTCTCACAGAGCTGGGGTCAGGGCTCCCTGTTTTCTGTGGGAGGAATGCGAGGGGCTGGGAAGCAGGTGCACCATGGCAGGGGTGTCCCACTGTCCGAGTCGGGGCCTCTGAACCCCCTGCAGCTTCTGCCACAAGGAACACACTGTGTGCTTGCTGAACCCTTGTGTCTAAGGGACCTGTAGAAGCAGCCAGGTTTTCTTAACACCTGCGTTGACCGGGGCTGTGTAAACCAAGGCTCAAGAACAAAAGGACCTGATTCTGTTTGTGGAAACCTGATGGCTTTCTAAACGAATGTCACAGTCACTGGTGCTGGGAAATCGTCTCTGAGCAAAATCAGATGTCTGTTTCCTGCCTTGCTGTGTGACACAGAGAGCTGTTCATGGAAGAGGACGCACGTCCTTTATTTCTTTAACCCTGTGTTGTTACTTCATATTGCTTATCTTAATGCTAATCAAAGAAAATGGATTTGTGGGAAAAAATAGATTTGTGAAAACAAGTTATGGAGGGTAAAGGGACAATTTTGCATATTTTTGCTGGTGGATTGGTGAGAGTCCCAGAGGAGAACGTACAATCACTAATCTGGTTTGTCCAACACTGTCTTTTATTTGTTTTCTTTTGGTGGACGATTGTCCCCACCCACTGTAAGTGCGGGCTCAACAGACCAGGGCGTTTCAAATGTATGTGGGAAAGTGGAGTGAAAAGATAAATTTATTTGGGTGCAAAAATGATTGAAGTTAGGGGTGGGTGTAGTGGAGCCACAGATTAAGCTGCAGGTGGGACACAGGCATCCTCTGTCGGAGCTTCTGCGAGAGGCCTGGCTGCTCCACTTTCTGTCCAGCTCCCTGCTGGTGCGCCTGGGAAGGCGGGGGAGATGGCCCAAACTCGTGGGCCCCTGCACCCACTTGGGAGGCCAAAATGGAGTTCTGGGCTCCCAATTCTGCCTGCCCAGCCCTGGCCATTGAATGCATTTGAGGAGTGACCCAGCACGTGGGAGATCTCTCTGTCTCTTGTTTGCCTTTCAAGTAGATGAGAAGAAATAAAATAAACATAAACGCTGAGAAACTTCATGCTGATAATATGGTAACTTTAAAAATTCGAAATCCATGTGTGTGAGGGGGCCTCAGAAAGGTTGTGGGAATGCATATTATGAAAAACACGCATGGATTTTAAACATCTTTGGTGTCCAAATAAACATATCTTTAAGAGAATTATTAGAGTCACATCCTCTGGTTCACTCCCCAAGTATTGGCAATGCCTGGGGCTGGGCCAGGCCGAAGCCAGGAACCAGGAACTCCGTGCAGTTGCCCAGCCTGAGCAGGAACTCAGCTACCTGGGCTGTCTCCTGCTGTCTTCCAGGGTGTGCACAGCAGGGAGCGGGAACCAGAGAGGGGACCCACGCCCGGGCCCTCTCATACGGAATGCAGGCGTCCCGGGGTCTCCAGATGCCCGCGTCCTAACCTGATCTTTCAGTTCCATCGTCCATGCACTTTGTGAAGGCCCCGGAGTCTGTTAGGATTTGCCGCAGCTCCACCCACGCATAGTCCACAGCTGCAGCACCCCCCAGAGTAACGTCTCCGGTGCTGTGGTCCTGCTTTTCGTTTCCAGCGCTGATGGGTGCAGAGCCTCCCCACGCCCTCCTGCCAGAGCCCTGATGATGTCAGTTCCCGGGGGAGCTCCAGCCCGCGTGAGGCTCCCGGCGCCTGGAACACAGGGCTCGTCATCTGGCCGTGGCTGCTGCCTGCTGGGGGGTTGCAAGTGTGTCCCCAGGACTTCAGCTTCAGCCTTGTGCGTCCCCCACAAGCCTTCAGTGGTTTCCTGGCTGTGCCGCCCAGACTCGCATTTCAATGATCTTGCCGCTGTCATTTCTCATAATTGCATTCTAATGGAGTCTTTTTAGACAAGCATTTAAATTGGTTTCCATTTTCATTTCATCCAGTAATAGCTTTGTAATACAGTTACCACACCGAGTCACAGCAGTGCCGTCCACACCCATGAAGGGAGGACAGGACCTGTGTCAGGGTGGCGTCCTGAGGTTCAGGGTTTGCAAAATAATTTCATTTGCTGCTAAGCAGTGTGTGGTTTTGCTCGAGGAAGACCAGGAGCACAAATGTGGCCCAGCTGATGCTTCATTATCTTGGCGCTTGATCCTTTCTTTGTGTTTGCTACAAGATCGAGGTACAGGTGGCTAACGCGTGCCGTGCATATCTGTACTGTAACAGGACAACCGTCTGTCCGAGGGAGCTGTGGCCTGGTGTGTGCAGGTTTCCAGGACACAAAGCCAGCGTCCACGTGTCCCCGGGAGCCTGTGATGGCCAGCCCTGGCCGAGGCACAGTGGGGAGGTTGGCATGTGACCCTGGAGGCAGAGCCGGCTCCTTGATTAGTTTGGGAGGCAGGGAGGGGCCGCTGAGAGGAGGGCAGAGGGTCTCAGCCGTGGGAGATAAGAGGAAAAGTGGAAGGCTCTGGAACTCTCGTCTTGAGTCCTTGGGGAAGGTCTGAGAGGACGTCACTGGGAGCGCCCTGTCGGGGCTGAAGTGCTGAGGTTTGGGGCCGTCTCATGGGGGCGGGGTCACTGCAGCCCGGGAGAACGTGGCTTCTTGCTGGATTGCATGTTTGGGTTCGAGGAAGTGGAGCAGCTGAGGCCAGAGCCAGGAGGACTGAGCAATGCTGGACCAAGAACCATGGTGGGCTGCAGCCCATGCTGGATTGACAGGAAGTAGCCGGGTGCCACGAGGCCTGTGTGGGCATCTCACAGGCTTTTCCGGCTTCCTGTGAAGTTCTGGAAGTAGCCACGTGCCAGGTGCCTACTTGTGAGGTCTCAGAAATATCTGGGCATCTTCCTGTGAGGCCGGAAGTACTGTGTGCCCGGTGTCTTCCTGTGACGCTGGAGGTACTGTGTGCCGGCGTCTTCCTGTGAGGCCAGAAGTAACCAGGTGCCAGGCCTCTTCCTGTGAGGCCGGAAGTGCCGCGTGCCCGGTGTCTTCCTGTGAGGCTGGAGGTACCCACATGCCAGGCCTCTTCCTGTGAGGCCGGAAGTAACCGGGTGTCTTCCTGTGAGGCCGGAAGTTCCGCATGCCCGGTGTCTTCCTGCGCGGCTAGAGGTACCCACGTGCCAGGCCTCTTCCTGTGAGGCCGGAAGTAACCGGGTGTCTTCCTGTGAGGCCGGAAGTTCCGCGTGCCCGGTGTCTTCCTGCGCGGCTGGAGGTACCCGCGTGCCCGGTGTCTTCCTGCGCGGCTGGAGGTGCCCACGTGCCAAGCCTCTTCCTGCGAGGCTGGAGGTGCCGCGTGCTGGGCGCTTACCTCAGTAGTGCTGAGGGGTCGTGCCGGGCGGGCGGAGGTGGAACAGACGTCAGAGCGTCAGTATGCAGGCTGGTTTCCCGTTATTTCACACTCAGGCGCTGTCGAGAATTCTAGAACAACTGAAGGTTGTGTGCGTTGAGCAGTGTTTGGGCGGCGGAGCTGTGGGTTCCCCTTCCCGCAGTGCTGCGCCGCGGCCAGGGTGGGCCAGCCGGTGACCCCGCAGGTTCTGGGGAGCCCGCGTCCAGCCTCGGGACGTCCAGTTTTCCCACTCCCGCCCCTGCTTCTCGCAGCAGCCGGGGCGCTCAGCCCTGCACCCGGGTCCCTCTGCCGGCCCCCTCCGTGCGCTCTGCATGCTGTGCTGCGTGGTGGGGTTCCAGCCCGCGGACCCGGGCTGGCTCCACGGGGCGTGAAGCGGGAAGTGCCGCGACTGGGTGGGAAACAGTAGACGGATGCCGAATGCTCCAGGCTGTCTGCTGGCCGGGCTCTGCAGCCCTGGCTGCCCACTGCAGCCTCATGGCCCCCAGAGCCCCTCCCAACGCCGTGGCCACGTGCCCGGGCTGGTGAGGCAGAGGGGCCCTACTGGTGGCAGCTTTGTTGACATCCGGGGTCTGTGTCTGGCTGTTGTGTGACTGATGAGTGTTGTGCAGGCAGCAGGAGCCCAGGTGCCTGTTGGGGCGCCGTGCAGTGCTGTGAGCCGGCCCTGAGCTGTGCGTGGAAGCTGGGCGTGGGCGCTGAGCTGGGCCGCCCTCCAGTGCATGCTGGGATAGCACGTTTCACGAGCTGCACAGAGCTGGGAAGTGTTGGAGTGACAGCTGAGAAGCAGCTGAAGCCATAGGCCAGGTGTGAGGCGGCCGAGTACGGTTGTGTGGGTTGGAACCTGCAGACGCCAGGCTGATGAGCGGGGAGGGCCTGGGGTCCAGCCCTCGTCCCAAGCCCTTCATCCCGGCTGGGGCTGCTTGCATGCACCTGGAGGAGGGGTCGCTTTTGCGAAATCCCCCTCCCTGAGAGATCAGGCTCTGTGACTTGCCTCCCCTTTGAGCACCTGCCCCAGTTCTTACACTGCTGCCTGTGTGCCTGCAGGCTGAGCACTGGGTGGTAGGGACCCCAGGCTGCGCCAAGGAGGAAGGAGATGAGAAACCAGGGTCAGCCCCTCCCAAGAACAGTGGGCAGGTGCAGGACACCCCACACCAGTGAGAGTTCAGTTGGACACCCCAGAAACAGTTATAGGAGTGAGAGGTACCCAGAGACTAAATACAATCAGACCTACCCCTGAGACCCTGCTCCTAGGAGGCAGCGCTGTCCAGGTTGGGGTAGGGGGCCGTGGCAGGGTCAGGACAGCCATGGCGGGTGGGGACACATCTGAGGGATTTGGGAGTGAACCCCCACCCCCGTTCGTGATCCCAGTCACCTGGGTGCTGTGTGTTGGGACTTCCAGCAGTGGTGTCTGAAGGTGGTGGTGGCCCGGCTGTGGACCTGAGCCGCCTCCCGCAACCAGCTCCCCGGCGACGCGCTTCCTGCAGTTCTGGGAGTAGCACTGCAGGCCCCTGGGCCAGTGCAGCCGTGGGCGGTGGAAGTGCAGTGAGGGCTGTCGGCTGTGGTGCCGCGGGTGCTCTGAGTGGCAGGTGCACTGGGCGGGCCGTCAGCAAAAGCTGCAGAACGTCCCTGCTCACCGAAGCACAGCAGTGCCCGAGCGCCGGGCCTTCCGTGAAGTGGACGCTTTGTCCACAGCGGGGAGCTGCTTTCCTGTCTGCCACGTGGGCTGGCAGTGTCTTTTCCTGCACGGTGGGGACACCGCAGGCCCTGGCCACGTCCAGCTTCCTGTCCCAGCGTGGGCTTCAGAGACACCGGCACAGTGCGGCTGCTGTGTAGACAGTGTCTCGGTGTGGAGCGCATCTTCCCTTCTCGCCCTCCCTCCTGGGTGGATTTGAGAGCTGTGAGTGGCTGTGTTCTCAGCAGGGTGCAGCCGGGTCAGAAGCACTGACCGCACAGCAGGGTGGGAGCCGACTCAGAACAGACAGCTAGCCTGTCCCAAGAGGCTGGAAGCCAGCCGGGAGCCAGGGCCTCACGTCAGCCTCAGCTAGTGGGGTGGCGTGCCTCCGAGGCGGTCAGCTCTCCAGTTACCCACTTCATTTTCTCAGTGATGGAGTGGCCTGGGGTTGACACCTGGGTTAGGTTTCACCTCCGACCCCTGACTCCACTCCGGGAGGCAGCAGGTGGTGGCTCAAGTACTTGGGTCTCTGCTGCCCATGTGGGATCTTGGCTCCTGGCTTTGGCCTGAGCCAGGCTTGGCTTCTGTGGACATTTGAGGCGTGAACAGCAGATGGAAGCTATCTCTGTCAGTCTCTTGCGCTCTCTCCCTCTCACAAACATAAAAGGTTTAAACGGTTGGCAGTTCTCCCACAGGAAGAGCCTGCGGGCCCACGTTCCACACCTCTCTGTGTCGTGTGTGACCCCGTGCTGTTGTCTTTGGCAGAGCGGTGGCTCTCACAGAAGACGCCGAGGCCGGCATTTGGGCCGGGCTCTGACTTTCCCAGGGAACCTGCACTTGCAGGGATGGGCTGGAACCAGGGGTCCCTGGAGGGGCAGGGGTCCTGCAGTGAGGGCATGTTGCACTGGGTGCAGGTGGCGGTTCTGCTCTGTGGTGGGAGCACACCGGGGATGTGTGGTGGGACCTGCCTGTTCATGGAGACCGCGGGTGGAGGAAGTTGCTGTGTGAGAGGGCTGCAAGGCGGGGCTCTTGTCCGTGCATGGCTGTGGGTGGCTTCACAGGAGAGCAGGGAGCTCCAGACCTGTGTTGGCTGGCCCATGGGTGAGGTGGGCCTGGCTGTGGAGGGGCTACAGAGGGGCCTGTGGGGCTGCCCGGACCCTCTTAGCTGAGGGGCTGTGGAGCAAGGCGTGGCTGGCCGTCTGGCCTGGAGGCTCAGAGCTGGTGTTGTGCGTTAGCTTGGAGCTGGGGCTGGTGGGAGGCGAGTGGGGTCCTGTGTGGGCGGGAGGCTGAGGGCAAGGGCTGGGCCTGTCTGTTCTCTGAGCATACTGCAAGCCTGTGTGGTGCAGGCTGCCCCTGGATTTGTGGGGCGCGAGATGGCAACAGGCTGCGCGGGAGGTCTGCCCAGGAGGGCCGTGGGAAGAGGTGCAGGGCTTAGTGGGGTCACAGCTGTGGAGATGGCCCATTGTGGGGGTCTGGGAGTGTGGGGGGGAGGCCCCTGGGGCACACAGGGCTGAGCTGGAGCCTTGGGGATGCTGCAGGGCTCTGGGGAAAGTCATCAGGTAACAGACTTGAGCGCGGCAGGGGAGAGAGCATGGAGTGTCCGGGCAGGGCTAGGGAAGGGGCTGCAGGGCCAGGAGGGGGCGGCTCCCTGAGTTCAGGGGACACTCAGGTTAACTGACTGCCGACCTGATGCAGCTGACCACGCTGGCCAAACTCGGCGTTAATGTGAACCTGTAAAGGGAAGGACACAGACCAGTGTGTACAGGGTGGTTACGGGGCGCGCCGTGTGTGGGAAAGCCTGTCTCCAGTGCCCCCTGACCTGGGCACCCAGGCACAGGTGTGGCTGGAGCTCCTGGGAGGTGCACTGCACAGAGCAGTGCTGCACACCACGTGTGCTGGGAGTGGGTTTTCAAAAAGACTTACTTGTCATCTATTACAGAGAGAGATCTTTGATCTGCTGGTTATCACCCCCGATGGCTGGGAGTTGGGGCTGGGCCAGCCTGAAGCCAGGGTTCAGGAACTTCGTCCATGTCTCCCGCAGGGTGGCAGAGGTAGAGGCACAGGGGCCATCTGCTGCTGCTTTCTCAGGAGTGTTAGTAGGGAGCTGGGTCAGAAGTGGAGCAGCCAGGACTTGAACTGGTGCCCGTATGAGACGCTGGCATTGTAGGTGGTGGCTTCACCTGCTGCGCCTCAGTGCTGGCCTCTATGCATTTTTTGTGTTGAAAGGCCATGCATTTCTTGACCTGTCTTGGCACGTGGCCACAGCTGCCCGTCCCAGTGGGTGACCTGTCTCAGCACAGGGCCACCACAGCCTTTAGGGCAGATCCCAGTATTTATTCCTCCCTCTTCTGGCCGAGAGCTGAGGTGTGTGCCCTTCTGTAAACCCAAGGTCACACTGGGCAGCAGAACGTGGGCGCTGAGCTTCCTGCAGACGTGGCCAGAATTTGTCCCGGGCTGGTCTAGGCGTTATTTTGCCATCTTTGACCCAGATGTAAAAACCACCACAGTAGCAAAAGAACATACAGGCAATTTTTCGGTGGCGGGGTCTTGGAGGACTTGTGTGTTGTTTTCCGATCACTGTTGCCAGACACCATGTGACCTCTGAGCTCAGGTTCGGGTGCAGCCATGTCTGCAGTGTCTGGAAGCGCAGAGCTGAGCAGTGAGCACCCGGCCCTCCAGGCCTTGCTGTGGCTGTGTCTATCAGGGGTTTCATGTGGACACAGTGTCTGGAAGTGCAGAGCTGAGCAGTGAGCACCCGGCCCTCCAGGCCTTGCTGTGGCTGTGTCTATCAGGGGTTTCATGTGGACACAGTGTCTGGAAGCGCAGAGCTGAGCAGTGAGCACCCGGCCCTCCAGGCCTTGCTGTGGCTGTGCCTATCAGGGGTTTCATGTGGACACAGTGTCTGGAAGCGCAGAGCTGAGCAGTGAGCACCCGGCCCTCCAGGCCTTCCTGTGGCTGTGTCTATCAGGGGTTTCATGTGGATGCAGATCAGTGTCTTCTTCCCTCCCTCTGAATTCCACTTCCCTTCCCGGATTGCGCGGTGTGCTGGAGTCTCAGCGGAAATCCCTTTCCCTGTCTGCAGTTAAACTTGGAGAGAGTAGCAGCTGCCCGAGCTTGTCCCCACGTGTTTTCTGGAAGCCAGACCCGTGACGGTGCCGTCCTTCCAAGGTTTCAGGACACTTGTGTCCCCTGTGCCCCACTCCCTCACCCCGCCATGACGCTTCGGGTCGGCCCCGTCCCTGCTGGACCCTGTCTGTTCCAGTCCCTCCAGCCATGCTGTGCCTTGGGCGGCTGTGGACAGCAGCTGTTGTGAGCCCCGCCCCATCCTCCCTACCCATGCTGCTTCATTCTCAACGGGCGGCTTTGGTTATTATAGCAGAATGGCTGCCTGTGGACAAAGGAAGTTTGTTTTGATTCACAGTTGGATTTTGGCTCTGACAAAGACAGAGAGTGGCAGTGGTGGAGCTCATGCAGAGGAGGGTCCCCATGGCAAGGCAGGACATGGTGAGGGCACACACCAGCACACCATCACCACCATCACCTGCGTCCACCCTCTAGTACCACCGGCTTACGGCGTTGGGGTTGACCGTCCTGTGTGAGCTCGGGAGGCAGGCTGTGTGCACAGTGCAGCGAGTGCGTCATTGCTCTCACCGCTGTCATCCACACAGGCCTGAGGCCTTTGCAAGCCACCAGTGGTTCTTGGACAAACCTGAAGGTCTTTTCTTCGTTTAAAAATTTTTTGTGTTTAATTTTTGTTCATCTGAAAGGCAGAGAGACAGGCCACACACAGATGCAGAGAGATCTTCCATCCAGTTTCATTCCCCAAAGGCCCACAGCAGTTAGGGCTGGGTCAAGCCAAAGCCAGGAATCAGGAGTTAAACCCTGGTTGTCACATGGGTGGCAGAGACCAGCTCCTGGAGCCTCCACCTGCTGTGTCCAGGCAAGCATGTGGCACGCCTGGGGCCGCACAGTGTGACGTGTTGGCGTGGCCCGAGCATCTACACCTGCTGTGTCTGTGCGTGGTGACATGGCCGTTTCAGGTAAGCGTGCGGCACGCCTGGGGCCGCACAGTGTGATGTGTTCATGTGGCCCGAGCAGCTGCAGCTGCTGTGGGAGCAGAATGCCGAGTCCGTGTGACATTGGTAACCAGCGTCCATGCCTGTGTGTCGGAAACCTGCACGTCGACCATCTCCTATCCCTGTCCTGCATTCTCCTCCCTCTCAACCACCGTTTTATTCTCTGCCTGTCTGCGGCAGTCTCCCCTTCCCCACGTGGTGTGTCTGCTGCCGAATCCACTCCGGCTGCCTCCGTGTCTGGGCCGTCGTGAACAACGCTGGCGAGACCGGGGAGGGCAGAGCGCTGTACAGCAAGCGGGCAGCAGTGAGGACCTACGCGATTACCGGGGCAGGTGGCTGCTTGGTTCTGACTCCCCGGAAGCCTGGACGGGCTCCTCACCAGCTCCGCCCGTGTTCCCACCCTTAACACGTGAGGGTCTCCTGTCCCTGTCTGCAGTGATGCTCCACTCACGCCCTTCCGCCCTCCAGAGGGCGTTCCCTGTGACACTGCTTCGGGGTTCTGCCCCTTCACGCGTGTAGGGAAAGTGGCTTGTTTGAGACATGCCTCGCGAGGTCAGCCCCGTGCTCATGCCCTCCTCTGTTGACCTTGTTTAGCCTGTTGCAGGCCACGCTGCCTGCCTCACCCCAGGTTCCCAGGAACTGTGGGTTCTGGCTGCCCAGGCTGCCCCAGCCTCTTCTCCCTTCCCCAGGCACTGGAGTGAGCTGTGGAGAATCGCCCTCCCTCCAGGCTGGGACATGTGAGGAGGGCAGGTGCCTGGGGCGTGGACGGCAGGGAGCCCCCTCTCTTCCTGCTGCAGCTGCTGGCGTCCTGGGAGTTTTTCAGTTGCCCAAGGGTCAAGTCTGAGAGTGTCAGCGCTTGGCTGACTTGACTGTGTTCAGAGGGCCTGGGAGCCTGAGAGGCCATGTGTACAGTGTGTCGGGCATGTTCCCAGCGAGATCAGCATGGGAGTCTGGTGGGCCAGGTGGGAGGACCCAGCCTGGATGTGGGCAGCCCGTCCGTGGGCCGGGGGTCTAGAGGGTTACATGCAGAGGCGACTTGGTGCCTGGGAGCTGGGACCCCTCCAGCTCTGCCCAGGAGGCCAGATGCTGGTCCCCAGCCTCCAGGACTCAGACCTACTGGCGCCCGGGCTTCCGGCCTTTCTCGGTCACTGCCTCAGCTGCTCTGGCTCCCAGGCCCTGGACATGGACTGAGCCACACTGCCCGCTTCCCAGGGCCTCAGCTGCCGTCAGCCAAACTCAGCAGGGAACGTGGCCCTCCTGCCTCCCAGACGCTTTCCAGGGGCCGTCCTGTCCATCCTCTGAACCCAGCACGTGCACCTCCTCTGTGCAGCCCTCAGAATTCCCTGCCAGTGATTAGGTAGCCCCTCCTTTCCCTTGGGAGCGTAATGTGCTCGCCTTCAGCATAGCATGTGTCCCATTTGTGGGAATTAGTTTTTGGCAGGTTTAATGTCCCAGGAATGCCTCTGTGTGGCCTGTGCTATGTGTGTACTCAGTGTCCCTGCGTGTGGCCTGGGCGCCTGTGCTGTGTGTGTACTCAGTGTCCCTGTGTGTGGCCTGTGCTGTGTGTGTACTCAGTGTCCCTGTGTGTGGCCTGTGCTGTGTGTGTACTCAGTATCCCTGCGTGTGGCCTGTGCTGTGTGTGTACTCAGTGTCCCTGCGTGTGGCCTGTGCTGTGTGTGTACTCAGTGTCCCTGCATGGGGCCTGTGCTGTGTGTGTACTCAGTGTCCCTGCGTGTGGCCTGGGCGCCTGTGCTGTGTGTGTACTCAGTGTCCCTGTGTGTGGCCTGTGCTGTGTGTGTACTCAGTGTCCCTGTGTGTGGCCTGGGCGCCTGTGCTGTGTGTGTACTCAGTGTCCCTGTGTGTGGCCTGTGCTGTGTGTGTACTCAGTGTCCCTGTGTGTGGCCTGGGCGCCTGTGCTGTGTGTGTACTCAGTGTCCCTGTGTGTGGCCTGTGCTGTGTGTGTACTCAGTGTCCCTGCGTGTGGCCTGGGCGCCTGTGCTGTGTGTGTACTCGGTGTCCCTGTGTGTGGCCTGGGCGCCTGTGCTGTGTGTGTACTCAGTGTCCCTGTGTGTGGCCTGTGCTGTGTGTGTACTCAGTGTCCCTGTGTGTGGCCTGGGCGCCTGTGCTGTGTGTGTACTCAGTGTCCCTGCGTGTGGCCTGGGCGCCTGTGCTGTGTGTACTCAGTGTCCCTGCGTGTGGCCTGTGCTGTGTGTGTACTCAGTGTCCCTGCATGTGGCCTGGGCGCCTGTGCTGTGTGTGTACTCAGTGTCCCTGTGTGTGGCCTGTGCTGTGTGTGTACTCAGTATCCCTGCGTGTGGCCTGTGCTGTGTGTGTACTCAGTATCCCTGCGTGTGGCCTGTGCTGTGTGTGTACTCAGTGTCCCTGCGTGTGGCCTGTGCTGTGTGTGTACTCAGTGTCCCTGCGTGTGGCCTGGGCGCCTGTGCTGTGTGTGTACTCAGTGTCCCTGTGTGTGGCCTGTGCTGTGTGTACTCAGTATCCCTGCGTGTGGCCTGTGCTGTGTGTGTACTCAGTGTCCCTGTGTGTGGCCTGTGCTGTGTGTGTACTCAGTGTCCCTGTGTGTGGCCTGTGCTGTGTGTGTACTCAGTGTCCCTGTGTGTGGCCTGTGCTGTGTGTGTACTCAGTGTCCCTGTGTGTGGCCTGGGCGCCTGTGCTGTGTGTGTACTCAGTGTCCCTGCGTGTGGCCTGGGCGCCTGTGCTGTGTGTACTCAGTGTCCCTGTGTGTGGCCTGTGCTGTGTGTGTACTCAGTGTCCCTGCGTGTGGCCTAGCCACCTGCTGTGTGGACCCAATGTCTCCAGTGTGACCTGGGTGCCGGTGCCTCATGCAGATTTGAAGCTCCCTGGGTGATGCACGTACCAACTGCATGGCAAGAGCTGCAGGAGGGGAAGGCACACATTGTTGACTGGGGTCTCTCCCGTCCCCGTCCCTGGAGCCCTGGGGAACTGTGGGGTTAGGGGCTGCTGCTGCACCCGTCGGGCCCGTGGCTGGCACTTGGGTGCAGGCCCTGTCTGTTACCACCGCACCCGCAGCACAGGGCTGGGGAAGAGGAGTCATGGGAACTAGTCCCACAGGCATGGAGCCGACACGGCCTCCGGGGTGCGTCACGGCCACTGCTTTCATGGCCCTGTGCTGCCGCAGCACTGAGAACCGAGTGGGCTGTAACTGCCAGCTGCTTTTTGATGGTGGGTGGTAGCCGCAGAGCCAACCAGGCATGCTGTCTCCTGACCACTGCAGGTGCTGCTCTCTGGATCGGACGGTGTCTTTGGCTCCCGTGTGCTGTGGAGGGCCCAGGTGGGCTGAGGCCAGCTGCCACAGCATCCCCTGCCTGTGTCCCTGCCGGACCCCTGCCTGCGTGGGGCCTTCCACACCTGCAGCTCAGACACGCTGCTGCTGCATCTAGCGTCAGCTCGCGGTGCAGCGCTGTGACTGTTTGCAGCGCAGATAAGCACAGTTTTCCCTCTGCACACTTGGTTTTTTTTTAAAGGTTTACTTATGTTTGAAAGTCAGGTCTCCATCTGCTGGTCCACACCCCAGCTGGCAGCAGTGACCTGCGCTGGGCCCAGCCGAAGCCAGGAGCCAGAGATTTCTTCCGGGTCTCCCACTGCGGAGGACGGAGTCTGGTACCTGCACCATCATCTGCTGATTTCCCAGGCCGTTAGCAGTGAGCTGGATCAGAAGGGTGGCAGCCAGGACACTGTGCCCATGAGGTTGCCAGCATCACGGGCGGTGGCCACGCCACAGGCCGGCCCCCGCACATCCGCCTTTAATGCTGTTCCTCTCTGGTTCTGTTTCATTTTGTGGCAGTTCACAAACACCTTTGAGCACAACAGGGCCACTGAGCAAAGTGTGGGGGTGGTTTTAGGAGAATCCTGGTAACTGTGTGAAGAATATCCGTTTCAGGGGCGTGTCCTTGGGATAAAAAGCAGAGGATGCCCAGAGCTGCCCCAGGCATCTGCGTGTCTGGGTCCTTCCCCTCCCCGGCCTGCCCTGCCTCCACCTCACACCCAGTGATGTGTTTGCCGCTTCCGGGGGGCCCTTCTCCCACTAAACCTCAAACACCTTCAGGGTAGGCCCTGTTAGCCCCTGTGTGCCCAGGTGAAACTGGGGTGCAAGGAAACTAGCCACGGCCCCAGGATCACAAGCCAGGAAGTAGCAGCCAAGAATTCAGATCCGGGCTTTCTGTTTGTTGTTAAAGAAACCTGGTCCTGTCGAACCTGGTTATCTTTTTTAACTCTTAAGATTTATTTATTTAAAAGAACGAAGGCCGGCGCCGTGGCTCAACAGGCTAATCCTCCGCCTTGCGGCGCCGGCACACCGGGTTCTAGTCCCGGTCGGGGCGCCGGATTCTGTCCCGGTTGCCCCTCTTCCAGGCCAGCCCTCTGCTGTGGCCCGGGAGTGCAGTGGAGGATGGCCTAGGTGCTTGGGCCCTGCACCCCATGGGGAGACCAGGAAAAGCACCTGGCTCCTGGCTCCTACCATCGGACGAGCGCGGTGCGCCGGCCGCAGCGCACCGACCGCAGCGGCCATTGGAGGGTGAACCAACGGCAAAAGGAAGACCTTTCTCTCTGTCTCTCTCTCTCACTGTCCACTCTGCCTGTCAAAAAAAAAAAAAAAAAAAAAAAAAGAACGAGAGAGAGAGAGAGGGAGAGGGAGAAGGAGAGGGAGAGGGAGAGAGATCTCCCAATGGCCTCACTCCCCAGTGGCCTTAACAACCAGGGCTAGGCTGTGCTGAGGCCAGGAGCTTCATCCAGGGCTCCCACGTGGGTGCGGGGACCCAGGCACTTGGCCATCTGCCTCCCAGGCACATTAGCGGGGAGCTGGATCGGAAGTGGAGTGGCCGGGGTGTCAGCAGCTGGTGCTCCTGTGTTGGACTGGGTGTCCTAGGTGGCGGCCTAGTCCGCTGTGCCGCAGTCTGGGATCTTAGCTCTCGGCTGCCCGACTGGAGCTCAGCGCGTATGTGCTGGTAGGTGTGGAGGAGGAAGCTGTGTGTTTGTTTACCACAACAGTGGGCTCACCTCTGCCAGCACTGTTGGGGAACGCAGAGGCAGGAGAGCTGGGCTTAGCTCTAGGTGACGTCTGATGACGTGAGGTCAGTTGTGATAAGCAGCAGCAAACTGTAGGCAGAGAGATGCCGTGGCCTTAGCGTTGGGAGGGGCAGGGCAGCTGGGAGGGTCTGTACCCACTGGACTTAGCCATTGTGGGCAGTGGTGGGGTCTGGCCGGGGCAAGGCCACGTGTGACTGCACGTTTGGAGGGGCATCAACTGCCGGGGAGTAGCAGTCAAGGCTCCTGGTGAGTGGGGAGGGAAGATCCCTAAGAGGCATCACCCCTGGCCACCCCTCCCTGGAGCAGAGAGGAGAGCCTGGCTGGCTTTGCAGGGCCCTCCCAGCAGCTGTCCCAGCCCCAGCATTTGGCACAGGGGAAGCTGGAGGCCTGGCCTGAGGGCTCACGGCTAGTAACTAGTCAGCAGAAGACTAGTTTAGTTGCTAGTCAGTGGAAGACTAACTAGTCGGGCCAGCGCCGTGGCTCAATAGGCTAATCCTCCACCTTGCGGCGCCGGCACACTGGGTTCTAGTCCCAGTCGGGGCGCCGGATTGTGTCCCGGTTGCCCCTCTTCCAGGCCAGCTCTCTGCTGTGGCCCGGGAGTGCAGTGGAGGATGACCCAAGTGCTTGGGCCCTGCACCCCATGGGAGAGACCAGGAGAATTACTTGGCTCCTGCCTTCGGATCAGCATGATGCGCCAGCTGTGGCGGCCATTGGAGGGTGAACCAACCGCAAAAAGGAAGACCTTTCTCTCTGTCTCTCTCTCTCACTGTCCACTCTGCCTGTAAAAAAAAAAAAAAAGACTAACTAGTCCTGCTGTCTCCACCAGCGTAGCAAGGATCTCCCAGGGTGAACCTGGCGCTGGCCCGTGAGTGCTCAGGATGACCCTGGATCTTGACTGCCTCAAAAGAGCCCAAGAACAAGTGGGGGAGTGGGGAACGGCCAACAGCAGGGTTTCCCCGGAAAGCGCAGGTGCGCTCTCCCCAGGTAGAATGGGCCCATGTGCAGGTGGTGGTGAGAGCCAAGTGATCCAGTGTTTGGAGTGTTCTGGAAGAGAGCCTGGCACAGCAGATGCCGGGACAGTGACCTCGGTAGCAGGACTGTTGGCGCCATTGCTGGGAGATGAGACGTTGGGGTGCGGATGGCAGCTTTTGTGCCAGAGGAATCACCACAGCTCAGTGGTGCCGTCCTGGCGCCTGCCCTCAGGGAGCAGGTGCTGTGCCCCCGGTGCTGGGCTGGAGCAGACGTGGGCACTGTGACCTGTGGGCATCACTCTGGTCTGTAGGGGTTTTAAAGACGGACATTGTTATGAAGAAGCGTGGTTGCTAATACCCTGGGAGGCAGGGATGACAAACTGAAGCCTCCCAGCCCGTGGACAAGAGGGGGGCTGTGTGTGTGCTTCCTGGGCTGATTGCCTGCCTTGGGGATTCCCTGTGTGTGTCATCCATCTGCTTTGGAATTCTCTGTACTGTGCATTTCCTGGGCACGTCCATCTGCTCTGGAGTTCCCTGCACTGTGCTTTTCCCAGGCAAACCCATCTGCTTTGGAACCCTGTGTGTGTGTGCGTGTGCGTGTGCGTACGTGTGTGTGTGTTCTGTGCAAATGTGTCTGCTCTTGGGTTCGCTGGGCTGTGCATCTCCTGACAAGTCCTCCTGCTCTGGAACCCCGTGCGTGTGTGTGTGCATGTGTGTGTGTGTGTATGTGTGTGTGTGTATGTGTGAGTGCGTGTATGTGTGTGTGTATGTGTGTGTGCATGTGTGTGTGCGTGCATGTGTGTAGGCGTGTGTGCATGTGCATGTGTGTGCGTGTGCGTGTGTGTGCATGTATATGTGTATGTGTGTGCATGTGTGCATGTGTGTGTGTATGCGTGTGTGTGTGTTCTGGGCAAATGTGTCTGCTCTTGGGTTCGCTGGGCTGTGCATCTCCTGACAAGTCCTCCTGCTCTGGAACCCCGTGCGTGTGTGTGTGCGTGTGCATGTGTGTGTGTGCGCGTATGCGTGTGTGCGCGTGTGCATGTGTGTGCGTGTATGCATGTGTGTGCGTGTGTGCATGCGCATGTGTGTGCGTGTGCATGTGTGTGTGCACGTGTGCATGTGTGTATGCATGTATACATGTGTGTGCGTGTATGTGTGTGTGTGCATGTGTGTGTGCGTGTATGCGTGTGTGTGTTCTGGACAAATGTGTCTGCTCTTGGGTTCGCTGGGCTGTGCATCTCCTGACAAGTCCTCCTGCTCTGGAACCCCGTGCGTGTGTGTGTGCGTGTGCATGTGTGTGTGTGCGTGTATGCGCGTGTGCATGTGTGTGCGTGTGCATGTGTGTGTGCGTGTGTGCATGTGTGTGTGTATGCGCGTGTGTGTGTGCGTGTGCATGTGTATGTGTGCGTGCATCTCCTGACAAGTCCTCCTGCTCTGGAATCCCTGGCACTGCTCATGCATCCTTGGGGTTGGCTGCTGGCCATGTGAGGTCTTGTGCTGTGGTCTGTTGGGAGGGGTCATTTGCGTCTGGTCAGCCCTGCGACGAGTCTGCCTACACACGGAGGCCCAGGACAGCCACCAGCTGTGCAAGAACCCTGTCTCTAAAGATGGCTGTTGTCTTGGTCTGTAGCTACTCCCCGACCTCCGCGCCAGCTGAGCTCAGCCCTGTGCAAAAGCTGCATTGTCTCCTAATTGGCGTGATGGCCACCATACTTGGCCAGGGGCTTTGCCAATCGATCCGTGAGCCCTGTGGTTAGACTAACTGGGGGCGGCCCTAAGCAGCAAGCGGCATTGTGCTTCTAGAACAGGCTTCTCGCCTTACGCAGCCGTCGCCGGGACCTGACTGAGAACAGAGCTTGAGTGAAGCAGCGGATGCGGGGAAGGACGAGGTCAGGACTCCTGCAGAGCCTTGGCGAGATGGGACCTCCAGTAATGCTCCTAGGACCCCCTCCTCGGGTGCCACGCCCAGCTCCACGTCCATCACTAACACAGTTCCCTCCTCAGAGCCACGCCCAGCTCCAGTCCATCACTGATCACAGGGTTCCCTCCTCAGAGCCACGCCCAGCTCCAGTCCATCACTGATCACACGGTTCCCTCCTCAGAGCCACGCCCAGCTCCAGTCCATCACTGATCACACGGTTCCCTCCTCAGAGCCACGCCCAACTCCAGTCCATCACTGATCACAGGGTTCCCTCCTCGGAGCCACGCCCAGCTCCAGTCCATCACTGATCACACGGTTCCCTCCTCAGAGCCACGCCCAGCTCCACGTCCATTACTGATCACAGGGTTCCCTCCTCGGAGCCACGCCTGGATGTGACCTCCGTTACTGATAGCACCATTTACCCAGATGTTTTCGCTCTTTGGAAACATCCCTCACCTAACCTGGGTCGTAGCTGCCGTAATGTCCTGTGGACAGAGATCTGGACGGGCTTTGGGGCTGTTTGTCTGGAAGGCAGTGGGTGGAGACTCCCAGTGATGGAGACCCCCCTGCTTCCCTGAGAGTGGAAGCCAAGCTGCCCAGTTCAGTCTCCCAGCGCGCACAGCTCGGTACCCTTGTCCAGCTCCTGAATCAGTCTCTTAGGAGCAGAGCTGGCGGGGTTAGGATTAACTCCTGTGCTCGCTCAGCCCACAGGTTCTCCAGGGAAGAGCTGCTTCCCTCCATGCTCCCAGTGACCCCAGCTCTCCCAGGCCCCCAGCAGTCCCACCCAGGCCAGTTCCAGAGCAGGATGGAGTCTGGGTGAGGCAGAGACTTGCAGCAGGGCACACCCACCTTGACCTGGAAGCTCTGGATGTGGTCCTCATCTTGGCAGAGATGGAGCTGCAGTGGGTGCCTGTGAAGGACACTCGGGCCAGCCCGCTGTGTACCTGTCTGCAGGGCTTAGAGGCTGCAAGTCAGTCTCCTGTGTGTGGGACAGCAGACCTCATATCATCCCACCAGCACTCGCGTGGGCCAGGGGGGCCAAGGTGGCCCCAGCAGCTCAGTTGCCACCTGAATACTGACTGCTGTGTCCCGAAGGGTGTGTTTCATGGAGCCTCCCCACGGAGGGTGCTGGGCGTGTTTTGTTTGTTCATTACTGTTCCGAGTGTCCTGCCTATCTCTGATGCCTCTGTGTTCCGTGTCTTGCAGGCAGCATCGTGTACCTCGGGATGATGGTTGGGGCCTTCTTCTGGGGTGGCCTGGCGGACAAGGTGGGGAGAAAGCAAGCCCTGCTGGTCTGCATGTCCATCAACGCCCTCTTCGCCTTCCTCTCGTCGTTTGTCCAAGGCTATGGCTTCTTCCTCTTCTGCCGCCTGCTCTCAGGATTCGGGTAAGGGTCCTCGGCGCTCTGGGTGTGTTTACTCCTCGTGGTTGTTCTGGTTCTCCATGCTGCAGAACCTTATTGCCAAGAAACTGACCCTTCGTACAGCCCTGCCCTGTCTCGTGTGGCTTTGGGCCCCCTTGCTGGTACCCACAAGGCAGTGGTCTGGCTTCAGACACCACAAGAGGGACCTCCGTGCTCGCTGCTGTTCTGTCTCACTCCCTTCTGGGAAACTGCTGCTGTTTCGACGCTTGCCTGTGCCACAGCCGTTCACGCAGTGCATTATTTTAAATATTTATTTTACTTATTGGTACAGCAGAGTTTCAGAGAGAAAGGGAGAGAGAGTAGAGAGAGCTTCCACCTGCTGATTTCCTCCCCAGATGGCTGTAAGAGGGCTGGGCCAGGCCGAAGCCAGCAGCCAAGAGCTTCATCCGGGTCTCCCACATGAGTGCGGGGCCCAGGGATTTGGGCCGTCTGCGGCTGCCTTCCCAGATACATCAGCAAGCAGCTGTATTGAAAGTGGAGCAGCCAGGACTTGAACCAGCACCCATGTGGGGTGCTGGCACTGCGGGTGGAGGCTTAACCCATTGTGCCACAATACCGGTGCCCCACACAAATGTTTATCCTAAACCCTGGACCTAAGCAGGAACTGGCTCTGGTCCTGCCTGCCGTGAATGGATGAATGAATGAAAGACGCACACCCATTAGTCATACTCTTAGACCCATAATTAGAGCGTCACACTGACGTGTTGCCCGGTCTGTGGGCTTAGCCTATCTCCCGATAGGAAGCCTCCATCTTCAGACACAGTGGGTTCTTTAGTGAGCCCCTGACTTCTATTGAATTAATGAAGAAATGCCGTTAGCCAAGCACAGTGCATGGTGTGGCGATGATGTCATCATTTTCTTCACCTCGGAGCTTTATCACTTCTAACTGAATCCCCAGAGTCAGGAACACGCTTAATCAGGAGTGATGAGAAGAATCCTGCCTTCATCAGGGGCCAGCGTTGTGCTGCCTCCTGCAGCGCTGGTATCCCACGTGGGGGCTGATTCACGTCCTGGCTGCTACACTTTTGATCCAGTTTCCTGCTAATGGCCTGGGAAAGCAGCAGAAGATGGCCCAAGTGTTAGGGCCTCTGCACCCATGTGGGAGACCTAGTAGAAGCTCCTGGCTCCTAGCTGAAGCCTGGCCCAGCTTTGGCTGTTGTGGCCATTTGGGGATTGAATTGGTGGATAGAAAACCTCTCTCTGTCTGTGTCTTTCCCTCTCTAACTCTGACTTTCAAATAAATTAATAAATCTTAAAAAAATTAGTTTTTCTTAATCAGTAAAGTACTGAAGGTATGTAATTTCTGATTCATTCTTTTTTTTTTTAAAGATTTATTTATTTATTTGAAAGTCAGAGTTACAGAGAAAGAGGAGAGGCAGAGAGAGAGAGAGAGAGAGAGAGAGAGGTCTTCCATCCACTGGTTCACTCCCCAGTTGGCTGCAACGGCCGGAGCTGCGCCGATCCGAAGCCAGGAGTCAGGAACTTCTTCCAGGTTTCCCCTGTGGGTGCAGGGGCCCAAGGACTTGGGCCATCTTCTCCTGCTTTCCCAGGCCACAGCAGAGAGCTGGATCAGAAGTGGAGCAGCCAGGTCTCGAACCGGCGCCCATATGGGATGCCGGTGCCTCAGGCCAGAGTGTTAGCTCACTGTGCCATGGCGCTGGCCTCCTTCTGATTCATTCTTGAGGATATAGAGACCTCCTTCTCAAGGTGTCTGGCGTAAAATGAATCTCAGAAAATAGCAAGTAAACAGGGAGTGTGAGGGCTTCAGGGCCGGTGATGGGCTTGGGAAGCCGACGGCGCTGGTGTGAGTGAGTCAGCATCGCAGCCTGCACGGCAGGACGTGGTTTTGTGCAGGGGGTGGAGTGGCTGCGTGTCGCCCCTGCTGCACTGTGCCCTTGGGCCCCTGGGCTCCCCTGCCCGGTGTGCTGGGGGCGGGTGTGAGTGGTGCGGATGTCAGGAGCTCTCGTCGGCTGGAGATTAGGGACCGTGTGGAAATGTCTTCTCTTGGGACAGAAGGTCAGAGTCAATTACCTGCTTTGTGATGACAGAGAGAGAGGGGCTTCTCCTCCAATGCCGGGGTTCGATTTGTGTGCCACTGGCTGAGGACACAGTGGACTCGAACAGCTGGGGGTGGGGTGTGGACGGCACTGTTGAGTGTGCATGGTGTCACTGGCACTGTTTGCTGGGGGACCTCCAGTGAGTGGCATCCATCTTGTCACTGAAGAGGCCGTGGCTTCCGTCTGCCACCTTCACCCCAGCAGCAGTGTCTGGGAGCTGCTGACCGCGGCTTCGCTGAGAGGCGCCACTGAGACCCAGAGACTCAGAGGTGCTCGACTGTGGTCACATCACCACATGAATCCCTTGCCAGCATGGTGGGGACGCTCAGCCTGCTGCCCTGATGGCCACGGCGTACCCCACACCTGCAGAGTGTCCAGTAGCATATATGGAGCAGGCTGGAGGCAGAGCGGAAGGGGGGAGGGAGGTCACAGCTCCAGGTGCCCCTGCCTCCGGTGTGAGGGTCTGATGAGGGCAGAGTTAGTTATTCTTATTTGAAAAGCAGAGATGAGAGAGAGAGAGAGGGAGGGAGGGAGAGAGAGGTCTTCCATCTGCTGGTTCACTCCCCAAATGGCTGCAACAGCTGGAGCTGAGCCGATCCGATGCCAGGAGCCAGGAGCTTCTTCCTTGTGTCCCACATGGGTGCAGGGACCCAAGGGCTTGGGCCATCTCTGCTGCTTACCCAGGAGCATTATTAGGGAGTGGACTGGAAGTGGAGCAGCTGGACTCAAATTGGTGCCCATATGGGATGCTGGCCCTGCAGGCGGTGGCTCAGCCACAGTGCCGGCCCCAAGGGCAGGTACTGAAGGTCTCTGGTTGGGGAGAAAGTGGTGGTGACTTTGGAAGCACCCTGAGCAGTCCCTGTACCCTCCTCACAGACACACCACATGGACCGCCCTCCCCCTGTGCAGGGGATCTGAATCCAAGCAGGTTCACACCTGATCACCTCTCACCTGAGTCAGGGCTGCCTGGCCACCCTGTGCCGTGGCCCGGGGCATCCTTTGAGGTGATTCTGTCCATCTGGACCTGTGCCCTGACTCCTGCCCTGGGTCTTGGGAGTCCCTCACCCCACCTGTGTTTCCCAGGTAAACTCCAGTGCAACTCAACAAGCCCCTGACACCCATCCCACCCCTGAGACAGCACTGGGCCCTGGCCAGGGCGGAAGTGGAAGGAGGCACTGCCCCCACGTGTCAGCCAGGGCCTGGGGGAGGTCACAGGAGGCTGAGGGTGACAGCAGAGGAAGCTAGAGGAGCCTGCTCTCCATTCGAGGCTGCGCTGCTCTGAGCCCAGTGGTGGATGTGCTGCGTGGGTTCCCAATCCTCCCTCTGTTAAAACTTGGGCCGGAGGAGCACCACCCCCGAGCGGCCCTGAAGTGAGAGTGCTGTTGCCCGCAGCTGACCCACAGCTGGGAGACCAAGGACACGGGGTCCTGGGGTGTCAGGAACGGGAGTCGCTGGCGTTGGATACCTGGTCCCTGCCAGCCGTGCAGCCCTGGCAGCAGCGCCTGCCCCTTGCCTTGCTGGGACTCTCGCCCCACCCCCCACCCCGAGGGCGCCCGGGGGCCCTTGCACTCCTGTCCTGGGCTCACAGAGCTTTGCCTTCTTGGTGGAGCCTCCTCTCCATGGCTGGAGGTTGTGCTGGGGGATTCTGGACTGGGCCTCCGTGTCCGTGAGGAGAGGTCCCAGACCCCACCCTGCAGATGCCCGAGTCCCACACGTGTGCAGCGTGGCATGGAGCTTTCAGTGAGGGCGTTGTACGTGGTTGCCTGTGTGTGCAGGCCCAGCACCCAGGGGTTGTTGTTGCCTGTGTGTGCAGGCCCAGCACCCAGGGGTTGGGGGTATTTTCGATGTGCAGTTGGTTGATGAGTTTGCAGATGGGGGGGGGGCAGGCAGCCGAGTGGTGGTGACAGACGGCAGGGTCACAGCAATGGTCGCTGTGGGCAGATCCAGGGCTGTGGCGGGTGGCCCTGCACTCTTGGAGGTGAGATAGAAGCTCCGCAGTGCTCACCCGATCTCTGAGCAGAAGTGGTCACCTCACCTGGGCCCAAGTCTAATTCGAGTAACAAAAGCTCCAGTTTGAGTCACGACCCCTTGATCAATTCCTAGTCTCAAAGCCCCCCGAGTGGAGGGAGGCCAGGCCCCCGAGGAAGACGCTGCTTCGAGCCAAGGTGGACTTCCTCCCGGCCTTCCCAGCGAGGCCTGTGGCCTCTCACCAGGGTAGCTGCAGTCAGAAAGGAAATTGTTCGATGTCTTGGTGCTGAGCTAACCCAACTTCTGAGCTGAGACCAATCCCAGGAGACTCAGATGTCCCTGGGGTCCACCGGGCAGAGCAAGGCTTTGGAGGTTGGGCGAGTGGTGGGCCCAGGTGTCACCGAGACCACCCTGTGCCCGGTGCCTTGTTCTGGAACGCACGATGGCTCTGAGCCACTCAGCAGTCAGGGGAGCCCCCCCACACACACACACATACAGCTCAGGACCTGTCTTTGCTCCTGTGCTGGGACAGAGGAGCACCAGGGGGGCCTGGCCACAGAGCAGCCACACGTCCTCCAGCTTGCGACTCTGAACCCTGGGTCTGGGCACCCCTGTGCTCTGTGTGACTTCACCCTGGGTCTGGGCACCCCTGTGCTCTGTGTGACTTCACTCCTGAAGTCCCGGGCCAGCTGTTAGGCTCCTCCCGCTGCGGTCGAAGGTCACTGTGGGTCTGCCCGGCTCCCTCGTTTGTGATTTCATTTTCTCCCAGCATCTCCCCTTTGAATTCCCTCCGTCAGCTCTCGAGTCTGTCTCCTAAGAACAGGCATGTGCCTCACTGCCGTCTTCCATGCGACTTCCAATGTGTGTTCAGCACACAGTGATGTCCTGTGGCCTCCACAGCCACTCCCCTGTCTCTCGCCGTCCTAAATGAATCTCGCACAGGCACAGACGCTCTGTCCCCTTTGTTCCGGGTAATTAGAAAGATGGGAATGGAGTTGGCACTGAGGGCTCACTTTCCTTTGCTCAGAATTGAATTATTTGTGTTTAGTCATTGTCAATTATGGGGACAATCGCGCATGGGGCGCCAGCCAGTGTCTGAGGAGGAAGCTGCTCGGGGAGGCCTGGCAGTGCAGAGCAGAGCGGGAGGGTGGGGCCGACAGTGGGAGGCTTCCTGCGTCTGCAGCGGGAGGTGGAAGCGGCAGCGTCACAATGCCCACGTCAGAGCTGTGGTCCGCATCCATGCTTCCCGGGGGTTAGAATCTGGAGAACACCTGGGCATTGTGGGCATGACCACCACCAGTGAGAGGTCTTCAGATGTGACCTCGCTCACTCACGATGGTTTAGATGTCTGTAGATGTGACATCACTCACAATGGTTTTTAATGGCTGGGCATGCAAAAACAGTGCCTTGTTTTTCCTTTAAAGTTTTATTTATTTAGCTGAACGGCAGAATGACAGAGAGGGAGAGGAAGAGAGATCTCTCTGCTGGCTCGCTCCCCAAATTTCACATCAGCTGGGGCTGGCCAAGCCGAAGCCAGAAACCAGGAACTCCACCTGGGTCTCCCGTGTGGGTGGGAGGGACCCGAACCCTAGGGCCATCTTCCACTGCCTTCACAAGCCGTTAACCGCAGCAGGGAGCTGGGCTGGACCCTTAACTGGTGCGGTGACGCTGACGCTGGTGTTACGAGCCGTGGCTTGACCTGCTGTGCCACGCCAGCCTCCGGACCTGTTTTATGAAAGGAGAAACTTGAGGGCCCATCAGGCTCTTCCAAACGGTCAGCAGCCCCCAGGTCTCCTTTTCAAAACCCAATTCTGGGCTGCAGGGTTTTCCTTCCAAAGGTAGATTTTCTGTTAAGATATGTCTTGTTCCCCTAATGTATTAGAAAAGTGCAGGTTCATGTAAAAATTCTTACGACTTTGCAAATGTGTCCCGCTTGTCCTGGACAGATCTGAGTTCACACTGTGTACCTGAGGACACATGTAAACCTCAGGGACCCTGTGAGGGCGGTCCTGTTGGGCATACCTTTGCTGTGCACCCTAGGTGAGGAAGGTCACACAGTAAGTGAGGTTGTCGGGTCGCAGAGCTGGGCAGTCTGCGTCCAGAGCTGAGCTCAGAACCACCAGGCTGTGCTATGCTCGGACGCAGCTGGAAGCATCCCAGGTTTTAAATGGCACCCTGCCTGCCACAGGGCACCCGCCATGCTGCCTGGCAAAGTGCCCACCCTCGCTGTGACAGAGGGACTCACCCTGCCTGCCACAGGGCACCCGCCATGCTGCCTGGCAAGTGCCCGTCCTCGCTTTCATAGGGACTCACCCTGCCTGCCACAGGGCACCCGCCATGCTGCCTGGCAAAGTGCCCACCCTCGCTGTGACAGAGGGACTCACCCTGCCTGCCACAGGGCACCCGCCATGCTGCCTGGCAAGTGCACGTCCTCGCTTTCATAGGGACTCACCCTGCCTGCCACAGGGCTCCCGCCATGCTGCCTGGCAAGTGCCCGCCCTCGCTGTGACAGAGGGACTCACCCTGTCTGTCACAGGGCACCCGCCATGCCCGCCCTGGCAGGTGCCCGCCCTCGCTGTCACAGAGGGACTCACCCTGCCTGCCACAGGGCACCCCGCCATGCTGCCTGGCAGGTGCCCGCCCTCGCTTTCATAGGGACTCACCCTGCCTGCCACAGGGCACCCGCCATGCTGCCTGGCAGGTGCCCGCCCTCGCTGTGACAGAGGGACTCACCCTGCCTGCCACAGGGCACCCGCCATGCTGCCTGGCAGGTGCCCGCCCTCGCTTTCATAGGGACTCACCCTGCCTGCCACAGGGCACCCGCCATGCCCGCCCTGGCAGGTGCCCGCCCTCGCTTTCATAGGGACTCACCCTGTCTGTCACAGGGCACCCGCCATGCCCGCCTGGCAGGTGCCCGCCCTCGCTTTCATAGGGACTCACCCTGTCTGTCACAGGGCACCCGCCATGCCCGCCTGGCAGGTGCCCGCCCTCGCTTTCATAGGGACTCACCCTGTCTGTCACAGGGCACCCGCCATGCTGCCTGGCAGGTGCCCGCCCTCGCTGTGACAGAGGGACTCACCCTGCCTGCCACAGGGCACCCGCCATGCTGCCTGGCAGGTGCCCGCCCTCGCTTTCATAGGGACTCACCCTGCCTGCCACAGGGCACCCGCCATGCTGCCTGGCAGGTGCCCGCCCTCGTTTTCATAGGGACTCACCCTGCCTGCCACAGGGCACCCGCCATGCCCGCCCTGGCAGGTGCCCGCCCTCGCTGTGACAGAGGGACTCACCCTGTCTGTCACAGGGCACCCGCCATGCTGCCTGGCAGGTGCCCGCCCTCGCTTTCATAGGGACTCACCCTGCCTGCCACAGGGCACCCGCCATGCCCGCCTGGCAGGTGCCCGCCCTCGCTTTCATAGGGACTCACCCTGTCTGTCACAGGGCACCCGCCATGCCCGCCTGGCAGGTGCCCGCCCTCGCTTTCATAGGGACTCACCCTGTCTGTCACAGGGCACCCGCCATGCCCGCCCTGGCAGGTGCCCGTCCTCGCTGCCACAGAGGGACTCATCTGTGTTGTAGGGGGGTGAGGTATGTATGCCGGCGGCCGTGACTGGTCCTTCCTTGGATCCTCACCACGCCTGCTGCCACCCTGTTCCCGTGTGGTGCAGTGAGAATGCTCCCTCCCCCCGAGTCGGTTTCTCAAGGCAGCGCTGGGTCCTGGGCCACCCCCGTGCTGTTTTCCCCGTGTCACAGCTTGGCTGCTGTGGGTGCGGGGCTTGCGACAGGGGCTGTGGGTGGGGCCTGAACTGACGCTGCGTTTTCTTAGCAGAGCACTGGTTTTACCCAAACTCTGTGTTTACAAATGAATATTTCTAAAATAACCAAGTTTGCTTTCTTCTTTTTAGATTTTGTTTATTTGAAAGGCAGAGTTAGAGAGGGAGAGACAGAGAGAGATCTTTATCTGCTGGTTCACTCCCCAAATGGCCGCAGGAGCCAGGGCTGGGCCAGGCCAAAGCCGGGGACCTGGAGCTTTATTCAGGTCTCCCCTTGGGCCACCTGCTGCTGCTTTCCCAGGTGCATCAGCAAGGAGCTGGATCGGAAGTGGAGCAGCTGGGCCTTGAACTGGTGCCCATATGGGATACTGGCATGCGGGCAGCAACTTAAATCATTAGGCTGCAGTGCCAGCCCAGGTAACCTAAGTTTTCTACCAGTTTCTTCTGTTGATAGTTTACATAATGCCAAGAAACCGATAACTCCCCATGTCACAGGATACTGGTCTTACTCCTGTGACTTGGAGCATGGAGGACCAGAGCTGACCACACATGCCCGTGTGCTGATGTGGGCAGAGCAGAGCCTGCTTTTGGTTTTATTGTGGGCTAGGTTGGACTACCTAATCCAGGCTCTTGCTCTTACTTGGAGAAGCGTTCTAAATACAGGCACAAACACAACGTGCAAAGTGACAAAGCTTATTTACAAAGTGAAGAAAGCTCACACACACGTGGGCGTTGTTCAGGGGGAGTGGGCCAGGGAAGGGAAAGAGGTTTTCATTCGCTGCTCGCGTAGGTCCACGTGAAGAGACAGGGGCTCCCCTCTGCTTCGCCGGGCTTCTTGTGATCTTAGAAAGGGAAGTGTTCACATGCACCGCCCCAGGTCCCAGGGAAGGGTCATCTGATTGACAGCTGGGTGGACGAGATTGCACGGGGCAGGGAAGGTGTGGCTTCCAGCTGTGACCCTACTCCAGTTCCCTGACTTATCCCAAGTCAGTTTGACCCTGGGTTTGGCCACCAGTGAGTGTTGGTCATTGTCCTCCTCCTCTTCCTCCCCCTCCTCTTCCTCGTGCCTCCCCCTCTACCCCCTCCCTCCTTCCTGTCTCTCCTGATCACGTGTGACAGCTCAGGCCTCCCTCGCAGCCTGCACCCAGCCTGTTAGGGGGTCAGCCTGTGCTTTGTGGCACACGCAGGGCTGTGATGTTCTGCTTCCTTAATGACGTGGGAGATGCTGGAAGAGCATCTCTGGACCCAGCGCACAGACGAGGAACGCCCTCTGCCGGGTCAGTGCCTCCCTCCATCTCTGCTGGTTGTGACTGGGGGTCAGCGAGACGTTTTCCTGCGAGCTGTTTGTGAGCCAGCGCCTCCCAGACTGTCCGCCGGTCTTTACGAACCTGAGTGCTCACCGGGTCCTGAGCTGCCGGGGTCTGCTCCCCCAGGCTGTGCCGCTGTCCACCCTCCTGCAGAACACAAGACCCAGAGCGTCATCCAGCTCTCCTACGCACGTTCCTCCCAGGTCTGTTTGCAGTGGATGTGGGAAATGGAATCCCAGCAGCCGCCTTCCCTGGCACAGGGAGCGCAGTGTCCGGCCTCTGTGGTTTCCCTTCAGGCCGTTCTCAGTGCACCTGCTCTTTCACTTAACCTCCCTGCCCATTCCCTGCAGTCGGGGATGAACCGGACCCACTGACCTGCCGTCTGCTCTGGGCTGAGACGCGGCCTGGCTATGGCTTTGCAGGTTTAGGACACTGGCCCTCAGTCTCCCCGTGAACCCGTGCACCTCTCACCCTGCAGGGCTGACCTGATGGAGCAGACACGTCTGCTGTCTCCTGACACAGGAGGGATATTACCTGCGAAGCCAGTGCATTCTTTCCTTACACTGGAACCCAGCCGATGAATTTGCCTTTGGTTATTCCTACATATTTATCTGTTTGGAAGAACATCAGAGAGGGAGGGAGGGAGAAAGTGAGAGAAAAGGAGAGAGAGAGAGCGAGAGAGAGAGAGAGAGAGAGAGAGAGCGAGCTCTCTTCTATCTGCTGGTTCACTCCCCAAGTGGTGGCAAAGCCAAAGCCAGGAACCAGGAACTCCGCTGGGTCCCCCACATGGGTGGCAGGGACCCAAGTACTCGAGCCATCCTCCACTGCCTTCCCGGGTGCAGCTGCATACAGCTGGATCAGAAGCGGGGTAGCCAGGACTCAAAATGGCACTGTAATACCAGATGCTGGTATTACAAATGGCGGCTTAACCCACTTCGCCACGGTGCCAGTCCCTGCCTCAGGCTGGCAGGGAAATGGCCTTTTCCAGATGCCTGGCATCGAGTCACATGCAGACATGAGAGGCGTTTGCATGTGCACTGGCAGCTGCATCACTTGTGTGTGCGTGTGTGCGTTGTGTGTGTGTAAGCTTAGTGTGTGCCTCAGTGGGAGGTCCCAGCTGACTCTGGGAATGTGTCTTCATATGGAGTGTTTACTTCTATTTACATTTCTATAAAGTTGCAAGAACCTAAAATTAATGTTGCAAAGCGCGTGGGTCATGGGGTGCATCCAGCTCACTGAACACCTTGCCCACTGTGCAGCACAGTGTCAAGGTTGCACATGGTATTGTGCACAGTCTGTTCCTGTTGTTCCACGTCTTGTAAAACGGTTCCAGAATGCACACGTCACCAGGACATTAACAGTGAACGTTTTCCACACTACCTTACACTTACGTCTCAGATAGCAGTTCCCAAACTTGGGGTTGAAGTCTATTTAAAGTAAGGACCCCATGGCCCATCCCCCTAGAATGAACAGACTGTGAACCTGAGTACAGGCCATGTCCTGTCCACACCCGGCCTGCACAGCTGAGCCGGCCCCACTTGGTTGCTGTGTGAACCCGTACCTCTGTGTTTTGTTCTGTTGGTGTCCCTTTTGTGGGCGCTTGGTTCGCGGTGATGTCTGGTAGCTCGGGACGTGGACCGAGCTCAGAAGTGACCCGCAGGTCTGTTGTTAGCCTGGCTGGGCCGCAGGCAGGGACAACCGTGGGGGAGACAGTGGGGCAGGCTGCACACGGCTCTGGGAGTTTTGAAATTGTTCCCACCTGTCACAGCATCTCCGCTCAAAAAAATGAGTTAACGGAAATGCTAGCTAGATCAAACTAAATCATTACAACTGCTATTACATATCCTGTGGACCCCTCCCCAGCCCTGGAAACCTGAGGCCAAGCTCTACATGACACGGGTGGGTACCACTGCCACCCCTGGCCCAGAGCCTAGCTGCAGACTCTGGAGGGATAGAGAGCCTGCACAAACCCTGCAGACTAACTGTGTAACACAGCGGGAGGAGGTGCGTGCTCCTGGCGTGTGGGGTGGGCAGGGGAGGCGGCTGTTGGCTCTTCCCTTTGCATCTCACGTGTTCCCTGTGCCTCTTGCAGGATCGGAGGGGCCATTCCCACCGTGTTCTCCTACTTTGCTGAGGTGCTGGCCCGGGAGAAGCGGGGGGAGCACCTGAGCTGGCTGTGCATGTTCTGGATGATCGGCGGCATCTACGCCTCCGCCATGGCGTGGGCCATCATCCCGCACTACGGTAAGAGGCCGGCCTCGCGGCAGCCGACGTGTCCCTCTTTCAGTGCTGGTCTCACAGCAGCTCTGCCGTCCAGTGCTTCTCGCTTTCGAGGTGTCTGCGAGCCCCCACCCCCACCCCTGCCCCTAGTGCGGAGATCTGTGCAGAGTGGGACTGTGTCACCAGACACGGACATACCTGTTCCCTAGCCGGTCTCCCAGGTCAGTGTCACACAGTTTAACCCCATAGTGACACCATCTGCCTGTGTCTGTGGTCAGGTCCCACAAGACCGGCCCAGCTCTGGGTGCCCACAGCAAGGCCAGACACACACCCCCTCCGTGTATCTGTGTTGCTGTAAAGAGTAGGTTTGCATTCTTTGTAAAGACTGAATGGGGTGTGTGTGTGTGTGTGTGTGTGTGTGTATGCATGCGCGCAGTTTAAAAGTTTGCAGTTTATGGATCCATAATGTGAGGTCTCACATTTAAGCCTTAAATCCATGTTGAGTGGATTCCATGGGTGATACAAGACAAGCTCCCCATCTCAGGCCCTTTGTGGGTGTTGCGTTTTCCCAGTTGTTCATGGCAGACCTGTCCCTGCCTGCTGTGGTTCTGGGTGCCTTGGCAGGGGCTGGTTTGCCTCTGGGCTCTCGGCTGTGTTCCATGCTGGTCTCTCTGCGGTGAGGGTAGCGCCCTGCTGTGTCACTGGGGTTTTGTGATGGGATTGCAACCAGGAAGCACCGTGCCTCCAGCTTCGATCTTCTGCTGTGGATTCCTTCAGCTGTGTGTATGTGTGTGTGTGTGTGTGTGTGTGTGTGTCCTCTGTGTTCCCATGGGGATTTCACAGTTGCTTTCTTCTGTGAAAAAGTGTCTTGATTTTGCTCAGGATTGCATTGAATCTGTGGATCGCTTCGGGCAGTATCAACACTTGGAGAACCGTAGTTCTTCTAATCCATAAACACACGACACCACCACATTGATTTGTGTCTTCTTCAGTTTCTTTCAGCAGAGTTGTGTCATCTTCAGCATACAGATCTTGCCTCTCCTTGGCTGAATTTACTCCAAGTCTTGTTCTTTTTTTGATGCTGTTGTAAATGGAATTGTTTCTGCAGCTCTTTCAGTTGGATCATTGTTCACATATAGAAACAAAATGAGTTTTTCTGTGTTGACCTTATATCCGGAAACCTTCCTGAGTTCATTTTCCTCTTAGCTTTGGGAGAGCCTAGAATGTTCTCTGTGTAAGTTCCTGTCGCCTGCAGAGAAAGCCAGCAGCTTCCTGTCTGATGTCAAGGCCTGGTCTAGCCAGGGCCTGCAGGACCATGCTGGACGGAGGTGGTAGAGGGCATCCTTGTCTTGCTCTCGCTCCTAGAGGATAGGCTGGGCCTGCAGGGGGCCTGTTTGTGCTAAGTGAGGGACAGGCAGGCTGACAGGTCCGGGTGGGGTCGGGGAGACCGCGCTGGGGAGAGGAGGAGTTGAAACAGGGCAGGGTTTGCAGAGCCGCTCAGCTGTGGAGAGGATAGGAGAGGCGACCCAGGGCTGAGTGTGACCGAGGTGCCTTCCACTCCCAGGCAGCCGCTGAAGCCTGCGGCCCTCTTCCCGGAATCGTGTTACAACGCAGAAAGTGCACCGAGTGGGGCTGTAAGGAAGAGGATTGTTCTGGTTAGATTCCACGGTGTGCCACATCCGAGGGAACAGCAAACAGGGACAGGGCTGCTGGCTCCACGGCTGCCAGTCAGCTTGCTCTTCTCCCTAAACACTGGGGACCACTGGGCCCTGGTTCCCTCCATGGGTGCCGGTCGGAGGACACCCAGCGGGCAGCCAGGCCCTCTCAGCCTGGAGGGACCTGAGCTTGCCCAGGGGACACGGTCCCGCGACCAGAAGGAGCAAGAGCCTGGTTCTGGCTGGAGGCTGGACGTGAACCAGAGCTGTCCAAAGGGACGAAGCTGTGCGGCAGGGACGGCCCCTCCGTGAGAAGGCTCCTTGGTGGCTTGCGCAGGTTTTCACGCACATCAGTGCCGACACAGATGCCAGTCGAATTTCGTGGGCACCTGTCCTGTGCGGGCCTGGCGAGGCAGGGGCCAGGCTGCAAACACAGGCCCTCTTGGACCTGAAGCTGAGTGTGACTAAGAGTTTCCCTGCCGCAGCGTGGAGGGATCGACTGTTGGGGACGCCACCTGTGTGTGACTGTCCTAGACGTGGGCCGTTTCCTGTTGACTGTTGGGGACGCCACCTGTGTGTGACTGTCCTAGACGTGGGCCGTTTCCTGTCGTCGCTGCGTGGTGGGCGTGTGTGGGCACGTCAGCCGTCATCAGCTGAACGCTCACTCCCCAGGGGGCGCCTGTGCAGTGCACCTGTGCCGTGCCTGCCCTTCCGTGCCCGCAGGTGGCATTCGGCCGCAGGCAGGCCCCAGTGCATGGCATCACACCTGCCTGTGGCAGCCTCACAGAACTCCCCGAAGGTGTCAGAGGAGAAGGTTTCGCTTGAATGCTTTGCGACCTTGGAACCGCGGTTTCCAAACTGGAAGGAGGTGGGTTTCCTTCTGCCAGCGCTGCCTCGTCCACGGAGAGCGGCTGCAGCCGCCATGACAGCCTCGCTGCCGCCGGCCTCAGGGCGCGCCCCCAGTCAGTTCTGTCTCGGCGCAGTTATGGATGGGCTCACTTCCTCGCCCTGCTCTGGCACAGATGTCGGTGGAGCACCGGCTGTGGGCGCAGCGCATCACTGCCTGGGAGGGTGGGGGGCGGAGCCGCCTGAGGGATGCTGCCAGGCGGCTGGGGTGGGTGCCTGCGCTCTGTTCTGCTCGTCCTGCCGTGACTGCAGTGGAGAGATAAAAGCGAGCCGGGCCGCGTCGCAGTCACTCATGGAGACATTGATCGCGGCTGAAGCCGAGTTGCTTTCAAAGCCAGCGGGCCTTCAGGGTTTCCGGCCGTTCTCAGCTTGGCCTTTCGGAATAGACCCTAGGCGTGCTTGGACGTGGTGGTTTTCCACAATAGGGGCTGAGACAAGACAAATGGAGATTCATCCATGAAGAAAAGGGCAAACAGAAAACGGAGTCAGGAAATGGTGATGAGACATTTACTGATGTCCTGAGAGGCACAATGCTGAGGAATAAATTAATATCTTTAGTGAAACGAGGCGATGCCACGAAATGTCTTGGCAGCGAGATGAGCAGGGCTGGGTTCCGTTTTCCTCTTCTCAGGGCTGTGCTGGGTTTTGTCTCCTGTTCTGGGCTTTTCTGCAGTGAGCTGCACTCCCCTGGAGCAAGGGGCCCACAGCGAGCGTCTCTAAGGCTGAGACCCGGACATGTGTTGAATGTAGTTAATGAGAAATAACAGAGGCCGGCACCGCGGCTCACTAGGCTAATCCTCCGCCTGCAGCGCCAGCAGCCCAGGTTCTAGTCCCAGTTGGGGTGCTGGATTCTGTCCCAGTTGCTCCTCTTCCAGTCCAGCTCTCTGCTGTGGCCCCGGAAGGCAGTGGAGGATGGCCCAAGTGCTTGGGTCCTGCACCCGCATGGGAGACCAGGAGGAAGCACCTGGCTCCTGGCTTCGGATCGGCGCAGTGCACCGGCCATAGCGGCCAACTTGGGGGTGAACCAACGGGAAAAAGGAAGACCTTTCTGTCTGTCTCTCTCTCACTGTTTAACTCTGCCTGTCAAAAAAAAAAAAAAAAAAGAATTACAGAAGAATGCAGGTCTCGATGTAAGAATTGAATAATTGAATACGTGCAGTACTGTAGTGCCGGGGTGCTGGCTGCCCCAGCCTTGTGGTTGAGATGTTTGGAGCTTACTTCTCTGGAAATCTCAGGCTGTCAACTTGGTGCAAGAAATGAATGAAGATGTAGGAAAAGCACAGTGGGACGTCTGTTGACCAAGTTTCAGATCAGAAGAGAAGTCCGCGTTCTGCTCCTCCGTAGCTCGCAGACAGGGTCAGCGCATCTCGTGAACTGTCTCCTGCAGCTGAGCAGCGCCCTTTCTGCATCCAGCTGATAGAAGAGAAGGAGCGGCTGGAGGATGAGCTCTCCCCACCCCACCTGCTGGACAGGAGGTGGGGAAGTATCTCAGTCCTAACCCAGGAATTGTGGCCGCAGAGGTCCGCGAGGGACCTGTAGCAAATCCCGTGCCGTGCCGTGCAGTGCCGTGCCGTGCCGTAGCTGGGCCGCTTTCTCTTGAGAGTGAACCGTGGGAACTGGCAGCAGGTGCACCATGCGCAGCTCAGCAGCCCACTGACTTCAGCTCAGCCCTTTGTGATCCAGCGCCCGGGGCCCTGCTCAGTGGACAGCGGCCCTCCACGGCTTCAAAACACGGTTTCTCTTTCTTTGCTGATTTCTCTGGGTCAACATAACACATGAGGGCCCTTCAGAGTGTTGGTGGAATTGGGATGAAGAGATCAATTTGGGAATAAGCATTTAGCTTGGCCCCTGAGGTGCCGCCAGTCCCACATTGGATTCAGTTCCTGGCCCTGGCTCCTTCCTGCTACTTCAGCGAGTGCAGACCATGGGAGCAGCCCTGATGGCTCCAGTGCTTGGACCCCAGCCGCCCGTGTGGGAGACGGATTGAGTTCCTAACCACAGCCAGGCCATGGTGGGAATGTGGGTTGCACACCAGCGGGTGAAAGCTCTGTCTGTCTCTCTGCTTTTCAAATAAATAAAATTTTTTGAAGATAAATTTATTTAGATCTGAAAAATTTATAGATCCATGTTTTTTCCTAATACATATTTTCCTTGAACTTTTTGGAGACTCCCCCATAAATCAATACAGATTTCATAGATACAGATTTCAGGGTGTTTTGCACCAAAATTTCTTTTAATGCCATTTTATTGAGCTTTTTGAAGTTCCCGCATACATCCATAGCCCTAAAGATGAAGTGCCCTGAAGACATGAGGAGAAAGAGCAGTCCCAGTGTTGCACCTCAGTGCTTGGTGTCAAGATGAAGTAGCAGTGGTGTCTCCGTCAGTAGGGCAGGTCTGCACTGCACGTGATCTGGTGACTTGTATAGAAGCCGAGCTGTGGCGCTGACACAGACCCACCCCCCAGTCCTTGTCCCATCTCACATGGCCCTGCCAGAGGTCACTGGTCAGAATCCGTGCTGTCTGGCTCCTGCTGAGTCGGGCGTGGTGCGAGAACACGCTGTCCTGTGCCATTGGTAATCGAGTGTGTCCTCACTTCTTGTCCATGTGGGTCTCCCGGTCTTCCCACGTCCATGGCCCCGCTGTGAATCTACCTTAAGCTTTCCCCATGTATTTCTGCCACAGGCCTGGCTCCCTCTGAGGTCTGTGCGCCCGACGTGCTGTTCGGCTGCTTCTGGGACCCACCCTGTGGTACAGCCCATTCAGGCCATTTCCTGAGAAGAGTGGAACGGGAGGTTTCCTGTGTCATTCATTCCCCTGGGTCTGCTGCTTGCTTTGGTCTTGCCCATGGACATGCTCCTTCTGGGCCGCTGGACACTCTGGAAGCTGAGCAGGCAAGGCTCGCCGTTGCTGCCAGGCAGTGACCGATGGCCTCTGGTCCAGACTGCCTGGCACCAGGTAGACGGTGCTTTCCGCGGCGCGGAGCCATCCGTCTCCTGATTGGAGGCAGAGGCCTGACTCCTGGGCCCCCGCTGTTCATGTCCTGATTGGAGGCAGAGGCCTGACTCCTGCGCCCCCGCTGTTCACACAGATGGAGACGTTGCTCTGCGTGCCCTGCTGCTCTGAGAAGGTTGTGGTGAATGGCTCTCTGGCTTTCAGCGTCTGAGCATCTCACGTCCCCACCTGCAGGACCCCCGACCTCCACTCCCTCAGTTCCAGTGAGGCACCTCCTGCCCCGTGTCTGCCTGGGATCCCCCAGGATCTCGTAGGTTCCTTCCTGCTGCCCTGCCCCTAGTTTCTTTGTTCCCCTTGCTCCTGCTCAGGGGAGGGAGAAGGCAGAATGTTGCTCAGTTGACACTACTGTGGAAAAGTCACACGTTAGTGCCCCGTGTGGGGCCGGCACACACAGCAGGACCCTGTAGCTGTGGGCTGCGCCCAGCAAAGATGCTCTTTGGAGGTCCGTGTGGCGGGAGGGATGGGAAGCTGCCGCAGACTCTGCACTCGGTGTGCAGACAGCGAGCAAGACGCGGGATGCAGGTTTCGTCCTGGCTCTCGTGCCGTCAGGGACCCAGAGACTCCCCTGATCACATCCTCCTGCCCCACGAGCCCTCGGGTGCTCTGCGAGTTCACCTGATCCTGTCCTAGGATCCCGTCCAGGCTCTGGCTTGGGCTCCAAGTCTGTCCCCTCCCAGCACAGGAGCGCTTACACAAACACATGCCCTGACGCCACTCCTTAGTGGAGACCCCAAGGGTGAGACGGAGGATGGGTGGTGAGGTGGAAGCTGCAGAGCTGAGCGTGACCCTTGCCCTGCTGTGAGTGAGTGGAAGTGGAGACTTGTCAGACGGCTCTGGATGGCTCTTGACAAACGTCACAGCATGGGAATGCGAGAACCAGAGCTTGCCCCTCAGCGCCACAGGGGCTGGTGCTGCTGACGCACCCTGAGGGAGGGCTCAGCCCTCGAGGGCTGCAGGGTGGGCATGGATATCTGACCACGAGGGAGCTGTGGGGCGGGTGCGGGTGTCTGACCACGAGGGGGCTATGGGGCGGGTGCAGGTGTCTGACCACGAGGGGGCTGTGGGGCGGGTGCAGGTGTCTGACCACGAGGGGGCTGTGGGGCGGGTGCAGGTGTCTGACCACGAGGAGGCTGTGGGGCGGGTGCGGGTGTCTGACCACGAGGTGGCTGTGGGGCGGGTGCGGGTGTCTGACCACGAGGGAGCTGTGGGGCGGGTGCAGGTGTCTGACCACGAGGGGGCTGTGGGGCGGGCGCGGATATCTAACCATGAGGGAGCTGTGGGGCGGGTGCGGGTGTCTGACCACGAGGGGGCTGTGGGGCGGGTGCAGGTGTCTGACCACGAGGGGGCTGTGGGGCGGGTACAGGTGTCTGACCACGAGGGGGCTGTGGGGCGGGTGCGGATATCTAACCATGAGAGAGCTGTGGGGCGGGTGCGGGAGTCTGACCACGAGGGGGCTGTGGGGCGGGTGCAGGTGTCTGACCACGAGGGGGCTGTGGGGGTGGGTGCAAGTGTGGGTGTCCACGACGGGGCTGTGGGGCGGGTGCGGGTGTCTGACCACGAGGGGGCTGTGGGGGTGGGTGCAAGTGTGGGTGTCTGACCACGAGGAGGCTGTGGGGGTGGGTGCAAGTGTGGGAGTCTGACCACAAGGAGGCTGTGGGGCGGGTGCGGGTGTCTGACCACGAGGAGGCTGTGGGGCGGGTGTGAGTGTCTGACCACGAGGGGGCTGTGGGGGTGGGTGCGAGCGCGGGTGTCTGACCACGAGGGGGCTGTGGGGGTGGGTGCGAGTGCGGGTGTCTAACCACGAGGGAGCTGTAGGTGTCTGACCACGAGGGGGCTGTGGGGCGGGTACGGGTGTCTGACCACGAGGGGGCTGTGGGGCGGGTGCAGGTGTCTAACCACGAGGGGGCTGTAGGTGTCTGACCACGAGGTGGCTGTGGGGCGGGTGCGGGTGTCTGACCACGAGGGGGCTGTAGGTGTCTGACCACGTGGGGGCTGTGGGGCGGGTGCGGGTGTCTGACCACGAGGAGGCTGTGGGGCGGGTGTGGGTGTCTGACCACGAGGGGGCTGTGGGGCGGGTGCGGGAGTCTGACCACGAGGGGGCTGTGGGGCAGGTGCAGGTGTCTCACCATGAGGGGGCTGTAGGTGTCTGACCACGAGGGGGCTGTGGGGCGGGTGCGGGAGTCTGACCACGAGGGGGCTGTGGGGCGGGTGGGGGTGTCTGACCACGAGGGGGCTGTGGGGGCTGGGATCTGTGGCGAGGCTTCTGGGCCCGTGACTGAGCTGAGCGTGTGTTCACTGGTATTTTCCTGTGGACTTGGTTCTGATCATTGGTGCACTTCTGTTGATTTGCCCTCAATCTGAGTGGCACCCGAGCACAGCTCCCACTCCCTGCCCCAGGAGAGAAGCAGAGACAGGAGTGAAGGAGACACGGAAGGCAGGGCATGGCTTCACACGTACACCCTCCTGCAGGTGGCTATTTGCAGAGCAGGCTGTGGGGCAGCTGGCCTGTGCCAGCCGCGCTCACCATCACAGCGGGCTTGCCAGGGGAGGATACAGCGCCATCTGCTGGAGAGAAGGAGTCCGTCTTGAGTTTTTAAACATTGTGGGGCAAAAGCAGATGTTATGTGTGTTAACAGTGGAACCACCCAAAGCCCAGCACCATCATTGTCGGCCTCTGGGGTCAGTGTGGAACAGGATACTGCAAGTGGCTGAGGTTTTCCGATTAGGTAACGGATCAGGCAGGAAACTCATGCTGTCTGCATGCCGCGGAAGCTGGCTGGTGACCAAGGGTGTGGGGTGCTGGGGAGGGGAGGAGAGGAGCCGGCCTCGCAGCAGGGAGATTCATGGCGGGCTTCTGACTCCGGCTGCCAGAGGTCGGGTTGTGACAGTGAAGACTACACTGCTCCTTAGGGCGCCCCTGAGTCCTGCACCTGTGACAACTCGTGTCAGCCGTGGGGCTGTCTGCTGCACCTCGCATGTACCGAATAGCCGGCTGTATGACAGCTTTGTCAGTCTGCTGGGCTGACATCACAAAACCTCACAGTCCAGGGGCTCAAATCACAGCATTGTTTCTGCAGTTCTGGCCCCTGGAACCGGAGGTTGATTGCTTGGTGGGCTGGCTTGTGCTGAGTGCTCTCTGGCTTGAGTGTAGCTGAGTGTAGCTGAGTCCCCAGCTGGTGTCCTGAACCCCTCCTCCTGTAATACGGTCACACCAAGCCAGGGCACACCCAGCAGTCCCATCTTTTTTTTTTTTTCTTTTATTGATTTGTTTATTTGAAAGGTAAAGTTGGAGAAACAGAGAGAGATCGTCATCTGCTGGTTCACTCCTCAGACAGCCACAAGGCCAGTGCTGGGCCAGGCAGAAGTCTAGAGCCTGGAACTCCGTTGGGGTCTCCACGTGGGTGGCAGGAGCCCAAGAACTTGGGCTATCTTCTGCTGCCTTCCCAGGTGCATGAGCAGGGAGCTGGATCAGAAGTGGAGTAGCTGGGGCTCAAACCAGCGCCTATGTGTGATGTGGGTGCTGCTGGTGGCAGCTCAGCCTGCTATGCCACAACGCCAGGCCCACATCTAATTTTGGTTGATTTTCTAAAATTAGTCACCTTGTTACACTGCTAAGAAGAGTAAAACTCCACGCACTTGTAAAGGGCCAGGAACCGGGGCAAGGGGACAGCACGCCCACATCGCTCCCCGAGGCCGCATCTCTGTCGCCTGTGACTCAGCTCCTGGCGGGTGGTCAGAGCTGCTGTGTGTCTGTGGGGGTCAGGCTGGAAGCCCCTCCGTACATTTTGTTTACTCCGA
The DNA here is from genome assembly GCA_949820135.1 of Sylvilagus floridanus. Classification (NCBI taxonomy): domain Eukaryota; kingdom Metazoa; phylum Chordata; class Mammalia; order Lagomorpha; family Leporidae; genus Sylvilagus; species Sylvilagus floridanus. Next base: position 1,142,154 of record OX463246.1, read on the forward strand.
GAGCAGGCTGTTATTTTAGTGCCCCCACACAGACAAGCGCTGTCTGGAAGACACGGCCGATTTTACATCTTCCACGCCTACAAAGTTAAAGAAAAAGAGCACAGGGAATAAACTGGAAGCTGCACGATACGGTCTCATTATCTGTTCAGTATTCAGCTTTGGCTTCGAAAACTGTTGTGGCTGGCACTGAGCTTTGAGCTGGCTTGGGTAGCACTTTAATAATATTTAGGGCATTTGAATAACTGTGTTAATACCAACGGCTGCTTTTGTTTGGTTAGTAAGATGACTAATTGTATTATTAGCATCTTTAATGAAACTATGGTGAACATGTGTTTGTCTTGTTAAGGTGTCTGTTCATACCACTCTGTACGGGGATGTGCCAACACTGTCTGGCACTGCCTTGCTGTGGTGTGCGGATGCTCATAGGTCTGTGCCCGTGTGCATGGTGTGTTTTGAGGGACCCAGTGGAGCACTGAGCTAGCCCGTGTGCATGGTGTGTTTTGAGGGACCCAGTGGAGCACTGAGCTAGCCCGTGTGCATGGTGTGTTTTGAGGGACCCAGTGGAGCACTGAGCTAGCCCGTGTGCATGGTGTGTTTTGAGGGACCCAGTGGAGCGCTGAGCTAGCCCGTGTGCATGGTGTGTTTTGAGGGGCCCAGTGGAGTGCTGAGCTAGCCCGTGTGCATGGTGTGTTTTGAGGGGCCCAATGGAGCGCTGAGCCCACCCAGGCCTGCAGAGCCCCAGCTGGGTAACTCCCCAGAGTCCCAGCCCTAGCTATGCCGCAGCTCAGTCCTGTGCAGGGGCCCCGTGATGAGAGCTTTGCTCTCAGCACTCAGCCTGCTCCTGGGGCGTGTGTGTGCCTGCCTGCCAGCCACGTGTTATTTTGAATGGTCCCCGGTTCTCTTCCAAAGTCACTTCTCCAGAGCTGTCCACCAGCTGTGAAGATCCAGCAGCTGCTGGCTTCATGCATCCTGGTGATGGAGGACGTCAGCAGATGCCGGCCACGCCGGCCCCGGCGTAACCGTCCGCGGATGCCCGCTCTGTGGCCCAGGGCCATGCACCATCCTTTTGATTCAGGGTCTGTATTCCTTTAGCATAATGCTAGACACTCCAAGCCTAACAGCAAACGAAATGCCCCAGGCTATTATTTAGCTGGATTCTCATTCCTTGTGTTTTCCACAAGCACATGTCACATTTTAAGTCTGCGTGTTGAGGTCTGCCGCTGAGGGGCCGTCTGGAAGTTGCGGTCATCCTGTGTTTCTAGTGTTTGCTTCATTATTCATTTGTGCTCAGTAAGCATCCTGCAGAAATGGCCTCCAGGCTCACCAGGATCTACTATTCTTTCTTTATGTATTTGATTTACAGAAATCTCCCCTCTGCTGATCCAGCCCCAGAGGTCTGCGACAGCCCTGGGTGGGTTGGAGCAGGCGGAACCAGGAATCCCATCTTCCCGGTCTTCCACGTGGGTGACAGGGACCCACTGCCTCACAGGGCTGACATCCGTGGAAGCTGGGAAGGGAGGCAGAGCCAGGACTGGAACCCAGGGACCCCAGTGCGGGGTATGGGCGCCCGCTGCCCTGAGTGCCTGCCCCACCCTTCTGCCTGCTGTTTAGGTGTGTTGCAGAGGTCACACTGCAAGACAGGAGTGGAGGAGCTGTGTGTCCACGTGGAGACGCAGCAGCAGTCTTCCCCTGTGTGCTGTCCTGGAAGGCAGCTCCCCTGCCCCACCTCAGGCAGCCCTTCTGCACTGATTCAGACTGTCTGAGAGTCCCGGGCACTGGACTGACCTCTGTGTTGGGTTGAGGGGGGGTCTGAGATTCCCGGGCACTGTAGTCGATTCCTTCGTTGGACTGCAGCCATGCAAGAGGCCTGGTGTGTCCATGAGTAGGAACCAGTGCATCTGATGGTGAATCCCAGGAGAGGCAGGAACCAGCGTATCTGGTGGTGGATCCCAGGAGTAGGAACCAGTGTGTCTGGTGGTGGATCCCAGGAGACGTGAGCCAGTGTGTCTGGTGGTGGATCCCAGGAGTAGGAACCAGTGCATCTGGTGGTGGATCCCAGGAGTAGGAACCAGTGCATCTGGTGGTGGATCCCAGGAGACTTGAGCCAGTGTGTCTGGTGGTGGATCCCAGGAGACGTGAGCCAGTGCATCTGGTGGTGGATCCCAGGAGACGCGGGAACCAGCGTGTCTGGTGGTGGGTCCCAGGAGACGTGAGCCAATGCATCTGGTGGTAGATCCCAGGAGAAGTGAGCCAGTGCATCTGGTGGTGGATCCCAGGAGACGTAGGAACCAGTGCATCTGGTGGTGGATCCCAGGAGACGCAGGAACCAGTGCATCTGGTGGTGGATCCCAGGAGATGCGGGAACCAGCATGTCTGGTGGTGAATCCCAGACCTAACGTTGGCCTGTGCATAAATGAGCTACAGGGCGATAGGGGAGTCTCCCTTCATGTCATTTAGCACTGTGCTGCCCGTAAACTCTGTTTTGGTTTCGTAATTGCGCATTAGTGATGGTTATGTCTGACTGCACGGTGCATTTTGTCGGTGTTCTGGTGTGTAAGGACAGTGATGAACAGCTCAGTGTAGCTCCATTGCTTAGGAAGCTTGCTGTTGCAGCGTGTTGTCTTACCCTACTTTAGAACTTGGGTTAGTGCAGACGAGAGTATGATAAAACCAGAAAAGTGTGATTCGTGTCTACACTGCGTGAGACGGAATTCTGTGAGAAAGGGAGTGGAAGCTCAGATTCCAGGAGAGAAAGGGGCTGTGAGATGCCTCTTGGGTCCAGTACTTGGCTGTGGTTTTAGGGGCGGGCGGCAGGCTGGGAATCTCGGTGGCCCCGTTCTAAGGAGTGCTAAGTGGTGTCGTTTAAAGATGGCGTGTTGTACAGGATGCTGGGGTCTGCCTTGGCGATCGCTGTCCCAGAGCCAAGGGAAGTATCAGGTTGGGGTGGTGGAGGGGCGTGACTTCCCAGAAGTCTGTGTGAACTCGCTGTCCCTGAACCGGGAGAGTGGCAGGGCGGTTCTCCAGGGTGGTGCCTGCGTCCCGCACGAGGACCAGTTTTGTTCTTTACTTTTGTTTAAGGTATACAAGTCTCACGGATGTCATAGACACGCATTTAGGGACGTAGTGACGCTCCCCACCCGCTCTCCCTCCCGCCCATGCTCCCACCCTTCCTCCTCCCTCTCCCATCCCCACTCTTAATCTTTACAAAGATCTACCTTCAGTTTACTTAACGATCGTACAGTTAACCCCACACCGGGGAAGGAGCTCCACAAGTAGTATGAGGGAAAACACCAAGGACCAGTCGGGTCTCAGCTGCTCCACTTCCAGTCCAGCTCCCTGCCAAAGTGCCTGGCAAACAGTGGGGGTGGCCCATGTTCGTGGGTGCCTGCACCCGTGTTGGGGACCTGGAAGAAGCTCCTGGATCTTGCTGTAGCCATTTGGGAAGTGAACATGGAAGATCAGTCTCTCTCTGTGTCTTTAAATACGTAAACACATATTTTTGAAAGCTTACAGAAAATGAATATTATGAAAAATGCATGGACTTCAGAATATTCTTTGCACAAAAATAATCTTCAGTTCCGTCTTCCACAGACTTCCTGACACCACTCTTGTCCCCTCCCCACCACATCTCCCATCCCAGAAAGCTCAGCGTTTGCTCCAGGCCGGCTTCTTTGTGTAACAAAATGTTTCTGAGTCCTTCGGTTAGTCCTTTCAGCTGTGCCTGTGGGCATAATTAATAATTAATTTACAGACTGCTATCCTCACGGATCACGAGAAAAACACCCTCCTCGTACTGTAAGAAGGAAACTGCTGTGGGACCGTTCTGTGAACCACCACCGTCACCAGCCTTGGCGGGAGGTGCAGGTGTGCTGTGAATGCAGGTCTCCTGGTCAGTGCCTCCAGGCCTCGGGGTGCCCGTGAGAGCCGTCCCCGGGGCAGGACAGAGCGAGCACTGGCCCAGACCTTGTTCCACCGCCACGTCTGTCCTCAGGGCTGTGCCGCCTGCGGTGACCCTGCTCTTCCAGCAGTTAGCTGCCTGCTTCCGCGGCGGCCGGCGAGTCAGACGCAGCTGTGCACAGACACCCAAGGTGAAGGACGCAGCGTGCTGGCAGCTTGCGGTGAGCCAGGGTTCAGATCCCAGACTCCTGGTGGCCGGAGCTCCTGCCCACCTCCCCCCCGCCCCCAGGACTCCGCTGCATTTCCTGCTGGCTGCTTCCTGTGGCAGTTGTGCAAGGTCCAGTGCCAGCCGTGTGTTCCGGCGTTGACACTGGGCTGCTTTACTGTCTCTGCAGTTCTCTTGTTTTGCTTGTGTGTGCCACGAGCTCGTGTGCTGTCTGTGTAGCCGGGAAGCAGCCACACTGCTGTTTGAGAGTAAAGGGAAATGACTGAGAGGACTCCAGGCAGGTGCACGTGGACCCCAGGGTGGCCGTTACTCTGTGGGCCCCCCACACCCGCGTGCTCTGTTCTCTGTGTGTGCTGCTCTGGTCCTGACCACCTCTCATACCCCGAGGACTGCACTAGCCACTTGTTTCTCTTGGCCACGCTGACCGGGTGTGTGTTTGGATGTGAGCGAGCTTTTCTCCTGCCAGATGATGAGAACACGGCGCCTGCCTGTGGAGGTGTTCCTAGCACTGACGTCTGCTAGCAGGGGGCCCATGAGTGTGCTGTGGCCCCAGTGACACCAGCAGTGTGGTCTGGAGGCTGTCCCTGGGTTGTGGTCAGCCGGGCTCTGGTCCTCCTGCCATCATCCGTGATGCCCCAGCGTGCCTGCGGGAGTCGCTGGCACCACTGCCCTGCTCTCACTTGTCCCCACAGAAGCTACCACGTTTGCTTCCTGGAACCCCAGTTTCTGTGACGTCTCAGGGCCGCTGTGGGCCGAGTGGGTGATGGGCGGGACGGAAGCTGCACAGACCTTCCTAAGATCTGCCTGGGTGCTTTGTGGGGAGCAGTGCCCACGCCCCCACCCAGCCCTCTGGAGGGGGCATTTCCAGTTAGCAGGTCGGGACTGAGTGTTCAGCAGCGTTGCCTGTGCTGTGGCACACGGAGGTGCAGTGGAGACCATGGCTGAGCAGCACGGGAGCCCGGGTGGGAGGTGAGGCTGCGCTAGTCTGGCGGTGGCGGAAGTGGGCGGGTTCCAGAGGGGCGGGCAGGGTTCACGTGGAGGTGGTTGTGTCCTGAGCCTGGTGGTGACAAAGCAGGGGCTGGGCTTGGGTGGGGTGGGTCTGGAGCACGGCGGGCAGGGGAGAGCCCTGAGGGAAAGCACACCCTGGTCGCAGGCCGGTTCCCCCTGGGGTGGGCCTGTGGCTGAGCAGGTGAAGAGCAGACCTGGCCTGAGGGCCTCGGGCATCTGGGGTTGTGCGGGTGTCGCCGGGCAGGGGCAGTGTGAGCAGACAGCACCCCCAGCACCCGGGGACTCTGCCCTTGTATGTCCACTGCCTTCACTGGCTCTTCAGGAAGTGATTAAAGGAGTGGGTGGGTGACAGCCCTCTGGTCAGTCTTCTAGCCAAAAAGGCCTTTCAAAACAACGTGTGGGTTAGCAGCCACAGGGCAGTGTCCCGGAAGTCGTGTCCACAGGTGCCCTCGCACACTTGTGGCACAAAGTCCACACGGGAGGCTCCGTGGCCGTGCCTGGCACTGCTGACGCCTGGCTGACGCCTCACTGTTGGGAGCTGGGGGGGGAGGGGCTCTCACCTGTGTGCTGGGCGCTGTTCAGGGGCGTCCCTGGCCTCAGTCCCCCTGGTGACCCTTTCCCCAAAGTCAGGACTGTCAGAAATGTCCCCAGACACTGCCAAGCTCTGACTGGGGTATCGTTAGCAGACTTAGCAAATAAAAACACAGGATGCCTGGTCAGATTTGAATTTCAGATAAATGACAAACGATTTTTTAGTGTAAATGTGCCCCAAATATTGCATGGCACATAGTTGTCATGTCAAGGCTTTGGATCACATCTGACTGCGTCTGTGCTTTCTGTCCCAGAGTAGGTGATGTCGGGAGCAAGCCGAGCAGTGTGGGCAGTGTCTGGTGCTTGGCCCTGGGCTGGGAGGCCTTGGGTGCCTGTTCTGCCGGCCCTGCCACACCCCCTTCCAGCAGCAGTTGGCACCCAGGGCTTCCTGTCCTTGCCTTGCTGCCAACAGAGGGGGTGCCGTGTGGAGAGCAGGAGCCCCGAGTGACTGCCAGGGTGGGCACAGGCATCGCCTCCTCTGGTGGGCTTGTCCCTGACAGGCCCTGAGTTACTACTCGGGCTCCTCGAAAAAGCCATCCAGGAGGGGACACGGAATGAACCTGCACGCTTGCCCCAAGCTGTGTCACTCTGGCCTAGGTTTTTCCTGAGCCCTGGCCATACCAGGAGCAGCCGGAGCCTTTCTTCTGGGCCGAGACTCGGGGCCTGGGCTCAGCCTTCCCAGAGGGCAGGGGTGGAGCCAGCAGCGGGCGGATGCTGCGGTGCTGAAGCAGGGGCTGGGGGTGGGCAGCGGGGCGGTGACCGGGACAGGCCGGGGTCCTGCCGCTCCACCAGTGACCGCATTGCTTCAGACAGCCAGGCTTCCTCCTCTGACGGTGGGAGTGACACCTGCTGTGCCACTCATACAGCTGTGCGTTAGAGTCGGGTCACCAACTTGCCAGGGCTTTACCTTCCCGCAGGGATGTCCGTGGGGCTGGGGGTAGCTTTGTGCTCAAGAAAACTCCCCAGGGCTCACAAGAGCCCTTTCCTCCCTGGCTGGCAGTGGGGTGCACGGTCAGAGCTGGGCCGCAGAACGCAGGAAGGGCAGCCGTGGAGGGGGGAGTGGAGCAGGCCTAGGCCTCAGCCTGGCCTGAGAGCTCGGGTCCCCAGCTGGGCCTGCAATGAATCTTTGTCACCCGCATCCCCGGCTTAGTTCATGAGGACGTCGGGGAGCAGGTGAGTCACGTCCGTGACACAGAGCGTGCAGGCACAGAACCTGCCTGGGTGGGGAGCATGCTGGGCAGACCTGCACGTGCCGGGCGTCTCGTGGCTTCCTCTCTCCTTTGTCTCTGGTTTCTGAGGTTAAACTACTCGCTTGTGTGTCTTTGTGACCGTTGCACAGGGATGGGTCCTGTATTCCTTCTGCATTCCCACTGTTCTGCTCACAAGACAGCGAGCTGGCCAGTCTTTTGGATGGGGGAAGCATGTGAGCAAAGCTGTGTGTGTGTGTCCTGATTTCATGGCGGGTGTGCTTCCCACACATCAGGATTTCTGGGACGTGGTACTGGGACGGAAACTACTGAAAAAGTTTCACTACTGCTGGTTGAACAACATCAGTAAGGCTACAGGTTGAAGAACACCATCTGCACACTGTACCCCATGGGTGTGTGGGGACACCTGCCCAGTAACTACACAACACCATCCACACATGCACCCCATGGAGGTGTGGGGAACCATGCCCAGTAACTACACACCACCATCAAAACACTGCACCCCGTGGTGTGTGGGGAACCATGCCCAGTAACTACACACCACCATCCACACATGCACCCCATGGGTATACAGGGACTCCTGCCCAGGGGCTATACACCACCATCCACACATTACACCCCATGGGTGTGCGGGAACACCTGGCCCAGTGGCTGCATAGCACCGTTCAGAGGCTCCATCTCGTGGTATGTAGACAGATACACTACACCCAGTAAACACATGACCCCATCCACAGATTCAACCCCGTGAGAATGTGGGGACACCACAGCCAGTATCTGCAGAGTAGCCCTCCTCTTGGCCACCCATAGAACAGGGGCATACATAGCCCACATTCTGTACTGTAGAGCAAGGTCCACTGTATTTCAGAAAACCACCCCCGGGGCTCTAACCACAATGAGAGCTGGAAATCAGGTTACAGCCCTAGAGATACCCTCCATGCATTTGAAAATTAGACGCAGTAGATACCTTCTTAAGCACTTCTGAGTGTCTTGGACAAACTCACTTGACAGGCACCTGTGAGTGGGCTCTTTGTTCCATCAGCATTTATTGAGGGCCTCTTCTGGCTGACAGTACCCTGCAGATAAGTAAGAACGGCTCCTGCCTGGAAGAACCAGCTTGCGCACTAGTCATCCATCCCTCTGGCGTGGGCTTCCTCTGTGTCTGGGCCCTGGTGAGGCCATGGAAATGCAGGACAACAAGACAGCTCAGTCTGGGGAATTTCTTTCACTTCGTCGAGGAATTCACAGACACGCAGAGTTGTTCCATGGGGGCCATTGATAGTGAGCTCTGGCCATGGGAGACTCCAGAAAGTGTCTTTGCAAAGGAATTCAGTGAGGGGTGTAGCGATGGACGTCAGAGGTGAGGCAGGGCATGGGGTTGGGGGACAGGAACTTGGTCTTCTGGGGCCTGTGGCCACACAAGAAACGTGGGCTCTGCTCTCAGGACGAGCGCAGACCCCTGCAAGGCTTTAAGCCCATGAGTGCTCTGAGCTGGCTTTCGTTGTGGGATGATCTGAAGGCACTGGAAGACAGAGTGCAAGCTGAGAGTCACCTGGTGAGGAGTGTTAGGGTCTTTTACCAGCAGGGCTCGCCAGTCGGCACAGGGGAAAGCCACAGTGGGCCAGCTGTCAGCCCTTGGGTTGTGGCTGTGCACAGCCAAGGCCGCAGGACACAGGCGGTAAGCACAGTGTGAATGCTCCAGTATTTCAGCGGACAGCGGTCAGGTCACACCCACTGTGCCTCGGCCCTGACAGGTGACCATCGGAAAACACACAGAGAGCTGGTGTAGGAGCAGTACAGGAAGGAGACTTGAGTCCACAGGGGCTGGCTGGACGCTCACTGTGGGGCTGGGAGAGCAGGGGCTGGCTCCACATCTCTGGGGCTGGTCAGGTCACTGCTGGATCCCAGGTGTTGGGGACACAACCGGTGGCACCAAACTGAGGAGCCTGAGGTAGCGACGTTCTCTTGGTGGGGGACCCAAGATCCAGGTGAGCCGGGTCTGCTGGGGCCTACGGCCAGCCCTCTCTGCCCACGCACTCTTGGCCTTGTGTGAGGTAGAAGGACCAGAGACGAGAGCCCCAGGCCATCATGGCTCGTGAGTGTTCCACTCATGATTGTGGAATTTCTCTCTCTGTGACAAACCTGCAAGGGCCATTTGGGCCTGAGTTATGAGCAGAGCTGCTGTTTGAGTTGTCAAGAGGTCAGGGGTCAGTGATTTATTCTGGATCAGAGACCGCAGGGCAGGAAGTGGGGCCAGAAGAGTAGCAAGTTGGAGAGGGCACAGTTAGCAGAGGTAACTTTGGGCTGCCCTCTGCTGTCTGAAGGCAGGAAGTGTCGCGTCAGCCCCCTAGCTGCCCCCTCCTGCCCTCTGCTGTCTGAGTGTGGGAAATGTCGCGTCAGCCCCCTAGCTGCTCCCTCCTGCCCTCTGCTGTCTGAGTGTGGGAAATGTGTCAGCCCCCTAGCTGCTCCCTCCTGCCCTCTGCTGTCTGAGTGTGGGAAATGTGTCAGCCCCCTAGCTGCCCCCTCCTGCCCTCTGCTGTCTGAGTGTGGGAAATGTCATATCAGCCCCCTAGCTGCTCCCTCCTGCCCTCTGCTGTCTGAGTGTGGGAAATGTCGCATCAGCCCCCTAGCTGCCCCCTCCTGCCCTCTGCTGTCTGAGTGTGGGAAATGTCGTATCAGCCCCCTAGCTGCTCCCTCCTGCCCTCTGCTGTCTGAGTGTGGGAAATGTCGTATCAGCCCCCTAGCTGCTCCCTCCTGCCCTCTGCTGTCTGAGTGTGGGAAATGTCGTATCAGCCCCCTAGCTGCTCCCTCCTGCCCTCTGCTGTCTGAGTGTGGGAAATGTCGCGTCAGCCCCCTAGCTGCCCCCTCCTGCCCTCTGCTGTCTGAGTGTGGGAAATGTGTCAGCCCCCTAGCTGCCCCCTCCTGCCCTCTGCTGTCTGAGTGTGGGAAATGTGTCAGCCCCCTAGCTGCCCCCTCCTGCCCTCTGCTGTCTGAGTGTGGGAAATGTGTCAGCCCCCTAGCTGCCCCCTCCAGAGGAGAAAACCCCCACCTGACAGTGGTTCCAGTCGGGGTGTTTGTCCTGAATCACAAAGCTCTTCTGGGAATGACAGATCTCGAGTGAGGGCTTGTGGAGGACACATAGACACAGCGAAAATGAAAGTTCAGCTGGAAGCAGACAGGCCTGCAGAGCCGTCCAGAACACGCGTGTGTGTGTGTGTGTGTGTGTGTGTGTTTCATTTGAAAGCAGATTGCCTGAGTTGCTAAGCCGTGGAGTCACCGCTGTTAATTTGCTCAAAGTCCTCTCACTTGGGTCTGAATTAACTGCTGTTTTCAGGGGTGTTGTTCTGGTCACTATTTTCTTTGGATGTTTCTGTTTCCTGTCATAGATCCATAATCAAAAGAGATTGGGGATTGAGGTCAGAACTAGAAAGAACCTTAACCCCAGAAGGAGCTTTTACGTCTATTAGCCAAGTTTCCACCTCATGTGAAAATTCCTAGTATTTACTTTTGTTTGCTTCTCAGTCTCTTAAGACTGAATTATATGGCCGGCGCCGTGGCTCACTTGGCTAATCCTCCACCTGCGGCACCGGCACACCGGGTTCTAGTCCCAGTTGGGGTGCTGGATTCTGTCCCGGTTGTTCCTCTTCCAGTCCAGCTCTCTGCTGTGGCCTGGGAAGGCAGTGGAGGATGGCCCAAGTGCTTGGGCACTGCACCTGCATGGGAGACCAGGAGAAGCACCTGGCTCCTGGCTTCAGATTGGCGCATCATGCCAGCGGCAGCGAGCTGGCCGTGGCAGCCATTTGGGGAGTGAACCCACAGAAAAGGAAGACCTTTCTTTCTCTCTCTGCCTGCCCCCCCCCCAAAGACTGAATTATATTCACAAAATGAAGATAATTATTTGTTGTTATTCATGCATGGACATCAGCTTATTTAAGTTGAGATAGAAGTGCCTAAGTGTATATGGACATGTCAACCTGTACATTCCCTTTAAAAGAGGCGGGTGTGTGAGTAAAGTAGAGCAAGGAGCTTAGTGACTGCCCACGTGTACTGTAAGATAAGTAGGAGTTCATGTAGTGGATCTGCACACTTACACTGGCTCTGCGTGCACCCACAATGCCAGCGCCATGGCGTGGGCAGAATGTGGCCATCCTGTTGGATCTTGTGGGGTTGATTTGCATCAACATTTTTGACGAAGTTCTGACTGACCCGTGTCGCTGAGGCATTCAAGCTGCAGCCGCGTCTACCGGAGAGAACACAAGGGCTCTGTGGAGAGGAGAGAGCCCACGTGACACCGTACGTGTTTCTCGCGCCAGCTCTGTTGAGGTCCTTGGGCGCGTGGTTTCCCTAGCGGAGCTGAGGCAGCCTCGCGTGCTGGCCCGGGTTTTCTTTCTGGACGAGTCCCCTCGTTTGCTCTTTGCATAGTTGGAGATAGCAGAGTAACTAGCCTGAGAAATACAGCCGTGAATTCATGACTTTCAGAAGCTGCCAGGAAATTTGCTGATGCAGACGTGGTCCGTCACAGTGCAGGAAGCCGGGGGCATCAGGTGCCCTCCTTCCTCCTGCCGTCGGTCGCTGGCTCTGTGCCTTCCAGGTGACAGGGTGCAAAGTAGCAGGGGAGGCCGGCCTGCTGCTGAGACTGGAGTTTAACTTCCGCCTCCGGTCGTGCAGGGAGAGCCCTGTCGACTTTCCATGCTGATCTCTGTGTCTGCGCAGTTAAATCAATCAATCTTTTATGAGTATCTAAGTTAGAAATTTAACTTAAAAAGTAAATCAAGGTTATTCTGTTGTTTAGATTTAGAAAAGGGATTCCAAAGAAGACGTGGGTCCTCTGGTCACGGTAGCCTGTGCTTACTCTGCACGTGCTCAGTGTGTGTGTGTGTGTGTGGGAGAGGGAGAGGGAGGGAGAACAGCACTTCCTCTGGGCCAGCACCTGCCACGGGCCCTAGGGAGATGTTGGAGAGCTGGGAGCGGCATGGATGTAAACAGGCAGAGGCTAAGACATACAACGTGATAGCGTTAGTTCACGACGAGTGTGCTGGGATGGAAAACAGCATCCGTGGTGCAGAAGCCCACGCAGAAACGGGGCCTTCAACATGTCAGGGAGCTGAGCTCAGACAGGGGAGCCCCACCTGCCAGGGGGCTGAGCTCAGACAGGGTACCCTCACCTGCCAGGGAGCTGAGCTCAGACGGGGGACCCCCACCTGCCAGGGAGCTGAGCTCAGACGGGGGACCCCCATCTGCCAGGAAGCTGAGCTGATGGGGAAGCACCACCTGCCAGGGAGCTGAGCTTAGATGGGGGACCCCCACCTGCCAGGGAGCTGAGCTGATGGGGAAGCACCACCTGCCAGGGAGCTGATCTCAGTTGGGGGACCCCACCTGCCAGGGGGCTGAGCTCAGACAGGGGACCCCACCTGCCAGGGAGCTGAGCTCAGATCGGGGAGCCCCACCTGCCAGACCCTTGGGAGCTGGCACCTGGGACAGATGCCCTCTTGCTGCAGCATCTGTAGGAGGGTCGACAAGTACAGCAGACAAGGAGCAGCTTCTGTCACTAAGATCGCGTTAAATGTCGAGCTTAGGTTCGTGGGACTGCGCCACTGGGCAAGGGCGTGTGGGAGGAGCTCGGAGGTGTGGCTGGGGTTTGCTCAGACTTCAGGTGTTCACATATATTCCCAGTGCATGTGGAGCTGTGAGGACTAGGGAGTGCAGTGTGGGGACCAGAGGGGCAGGGCAGCGAGACGCTGTCCCTCGGGGCCCACGTCAGCTGGTACCACTGCCATGGGGCTGTGGGCGTGGAGTTGCTGGAGGGTGGGACCATGGTGGCTGTGAGCCGGGAGGTCCTGGGTTGGGTTTGAGCACGGATCTCTGGGGGTTGGTGGTGCTGAGACAGGGAAGCAGAGACGCAAGTGTGCATGGGATCAGATGTCTGTAGACAGTTGCTTTGGGGTGCCACCGGGCCTCTGTGAGATGTGCATGGGCTGGCGCAGGTATGCAGAGCCCTGGAAGGAAAGAGGGGCTGCTTCTGTGGGCCATGGAGGGCACCTGGGGGGAACCTGCAGCCAGAGGAGGAAACTAGTGGCCTGTGGGGTTTGCCCACTTTTGGGGGACAAGCAGGGGAGCTGCTGGGGTCAACCAGAGGAACCAGTGGGGCAGGAGAGAAGCACGCTTTCCATGGCAAGGAAGGAGCAGCCGCCAGCATGGCTTGGGTGCTCGAGGAAGATGAGGTGGAGAGGCGATGGGCCTTGACCAGCCCCACTCCTGTGGAATTCTGGGACACAAGCCTGCTTGGGTGACCGTGTGGACTGGTTGCTGTGGACGCTCCTCGGCTCCACCCTGGTGTGAAGGCGGGCGAAGGAGGCCATGTGGCTGCAGAGGCAGGTGCATCAGGCTGTGGGGTCCACGTGTAGGAGACCCACCCCACCCCACCGCCACTCTGCGAGAACCCACTGGGAGGGTTGGCCAGGGGCAGGAGAGAAGCAGGATGGACACCAGCCCACGTGCAGGGGGTCAGAGGGCAGCACAGACAGCTCGTCTGTTCTAAGCCCCGGGAACGCAGACCAGACAGGTGTCAGGGTGGACAGATTCAAGGCTGAGGAAGTGGTATGCCTGTCATTCTGTCTGTTCAAAGTAGCGGGCAGTGAAGGCCAGCACTGTGGTGCAGTGGGCTAAGGGGCTGCCTGTAGCGCCGGCATCCCTGAGTGCCGGTTCAAGTCCCAGCTGCTGCACTTCTGGTCCAGCTCCCTGCTAATGCACCTGGGAGAGCAGTGGAGGACGGCCCAAGTGCTTGGGGCCTGCACCCACGTGGGAGACCCGGAAGAAGCTCCTGGCTCCTGGCTTCGGATCAGCTCAGCTCCAGCTGTTGTGGCCATTTGGGGACTGAACAAGCAGATGGAAGACCTCTCTCTCTCTCTCTCTCTCTCTCTCTCTCTCTCTCTCTCTGTGTGTGTGTGTGTCTGTCTGTCTGTCTGTCTGTCTGTCTCTACCTGTCTCTGTAGCTCTTTCATATAAATAAAATAAATCTTTAAAAATACAGAGTAAGATCAATCGCAAGAAGTGGGCTTGGCTGCTGAGATTTGGGGGAGAATGGACAAAGGGGGTAGAGTAGTCTCAGAGACCGAGCGAAAGCGTGTTGCAAATAAACAGAAGGAGAAGTGGGGGGCGGAGGTCGGCACGGCTGCCCCCCAGCCCCCTCAGCCACCTCAGCCCTCTTCTGAGTGGGGCAGTGGGAGGAGCCAGACCCATTAAAAAGCCCTGCTGTGCATCATCCCGAGAGCAGGCGCAAGGCCTGCAGCGTGCGTTTCCTGCTCCTGGCCTAGTGTCGCCCGTGTTCCTGACTCCTGAGAGACGGCAGCTTCCTCTTCCTTACCGCGGGGAGCAGCCATGTGCCCCGAGGTGTGTGGGTGATCACCCCAGCAGTCCTCGTGGTCTCCGTACATTGAGTTCCCAGGAGACTGAGGTGAAGGCAGCACGCCCCAGGCAGGGAGGGTGGGTGTGCCCACGCGAGGCTGTCTCCTGGCCTGGCGTGGACCTGGGTGCTGTGGCACGGGAGGACTGTCACCCGCACAGTCGCGCTTGTCCCCGTGTGGACTGGAATTCTTCCAGCCCTCCTGGGGTCGTGGAGCCGGCCTGACTGTTCACGAAGAGCTGCAGACGCCAGGCTGGGAGTGGCTGCCCGTCACTGCTCCGGGTCTCCTGCGTCTCTGTGTTGGTGGTGTTTGGTGCACTAGAGAATTCCCGTTTAGGTTTGCTCTCTGCCAGTTCATGTTCATGCGAGCACTGGCTGTCTCCAGCTCCTGGCGGGTGCTGCACCTGTGTCTGGCATCTGTTTCTGTTGCTGTGTGGTGAAGCATGTGGCTTTGCAGGGCACGGCCAGCAAACCTCAGCTTCTGAGAGCTGTGCTGGCCGGGAGCCGAGTGGAGTGTGGGGAGGGGGCTGTGGGCCCTTCAGCGAGAAGCAGGGCTGGCAGGAAGATCCCGGGAGATGGGAGGCAAGGAGGGGGCATCCTGACCAGTCTGCCGCTCTGCCCCCTTGGCCAGCTTCCTTGATTCCCTCCCAGGTGGGGGCCAGCGGCCCAGAGCCCCTGGAGGCCTGACCCAAGGGTCACCTCCCAGCCCTCAGCAGGGTAGGAGGGAGCAGAGCCCATGTGGAACGGGGAGCAGGAGGAGCCAGCCGGCGCCTGCTGGACACAGCACCGTCCATGAAACAATCCAGGGTCTGCCCTCTGCACGGATGCATGCCTTCTTCCATCCCTGCATCCGGGACCGGTGGTCTGTGGGTGGGAAGGTGACCAATGAGCCCATGTATGGACAACGTGGAGGATCCAGGAGCTGATAGGACACTCACTGCCCCCGTGCCCTGAGAAGTCCTCCTACCCCCTGTGCCCTGGGAGGACCTGACTGCCCCCTGTGCCCTGGGAGGACCTCACTGCCCCCTGTGTCCTGGGAGGACCTGACTGCCCTGTGCCCTGGGAGGACCTCACTGTCCTGTGCCCTGGGAGGACCTCACTGCCCTGTGCCCTGGAGGGAACTCACTGCCCTGTGCCCTGGAGGGAACTCACTGCCCCCTGTGCCCTGGGATGACCTCACTGCCCTGTGCCCTGGGAGGACCTGACTGCCCCCTGTGCCCTGGGAGGACTTCACTGCCCTGTGCCCTGGGAGGACCTCACTGTCCTGTGCCCTGGGAGGACCTCACTGCCCTGTGCCCTGGGAGGAGCTCACTGTCCTGTGCCCTGGGAGGACCTGACTGCCCCCTGTGCCCTGGGAGGACCTGACTGCCCTGTGCCCTGGGAGGACTTCACTGCCCTGTGCCCTGGGAGGACCTGACTGCCCTGTACCCTGGGAGGACTTCACTGCCCTGTGCCCTGGGAGGACCTCACTGCCCTGTGCCCTGGGAGGACCTGACTGCCCCCTGTGCCCTGGGAGGACCTCACTGTCCTGTGCCCTGGGAGGAGCTCACTGCCCTGTGCCCTGGGAGGACCTCACTGCCCTGTGCCCTGGGAGGACCTCACTGCCCTGTGCCCTGGGAGGATCTCACTGCCCTGTGCCCTGGGAGGAGCTCACTGTCCTGTGCCCTGGGATGACCTCACTGCCCTGTGCCCTGGGAGGACCCCTCCCCTCACTGCTTTCTGCCCTTTTGCAGGGTGGAGCTTCAGCATGGGCTCGGCCTACCAGTTCCACAGCTGGCGCGTGTTTGTCGTCGTCTGCGCCCTGCCCTGCGTGTGCTCCGTGGTGGCACTCACCTTCATGCCTGAAAGCCCACGCTTCCTGTTGGAGGTAACACTGGTCCCGCACACCACTGCCTGCTTTCTGCCTGTGGGGCTGGCGCCTTCTCCCTTCTGACCATGGTGCTGTGGAGCGTGGGGACCCTGGACGCACGGGTACGGGAGCTGCCGCAGCAGAAGTCCTGATCTGCCTGGTGGCTGGTTCTGCTCCTTGAGCAGTGTGAGGCTCAGAGATTACCCAGAGATTCAGGCACCCACAGGCCCCTCTCGCGGTCCAGCAGCTGTGAACTGCTGCTGTACTCAGTGTTGTCAGGACTCTCATATTCCCAGAGGCCTGCACCTAAATACACCGGCACAGGGACAGCTGTCTGACCTGAGGCTGGGGGCTGTGGAGGGTGAGGGTCTCTGTGCACTAGAGACACCTGCACGGGGACAGCTGTCTGGCCTGCGGCTGGGGGCTGTGGAGGGTGAGGGTCTCTGTGCACTAGAGACACCTGCACGGGGACAGCTGTCTGGCCTGCGGCTGGGTGCTGTGGAGGGTGAGGGTCTCTGCGCACTAGAGACACCTCCATGTAGGGGGACAGCTGTCTGGCCTGCGGCTGGGGGCTGTGGAGGGTGAGGGTCTCTGTGCACTAGAGACACCTGCACGGGGACAGCTGTCTGGCCTGCGGCTGGGGGCTGTGGAGGGTGAGGGTCTCTGTGCACTAGAGACACCTCCATGTAGGGGGACAGCTGTCTGGCCTGCGGCTGGGGGCTGTGGAGGGTGAGGGTCTCTGTGCACTAGAGACACCTCCGTGTAGGGGGACAGCTGTCTGGCCTGCGGCTGGGGGCCGTGGACGGTGAGTCTCTGTTTCACCCCCTGTGTCTCACTCTACGCTCTCATCTCCTAGGTTGGAAAGCATGACGAGGCCTGGATGATCCTAAAGTTAATTCATGACACCAACATGCGCGCGCGCGGCCAGCCCGAGAAGGTCTTCACGGTGAGTGTGCCACGACCATGATGCCGTGGGCTACGTGGGCCCCGTGGCCTGACACACCCTTGGCTCTGCCCTCGTGGCCTGGTCGCATCCGTAGCCACCACGTAAGCAAAGGAGGCCTGTGTTCCGGCGAACGGTACTGGTCGCTGCCCCAGCTGCCGGTGTCGTGCCTCCGGGGAGCCAGGCTGTGACCTGTGCAGTGGCAGCACCGGCCGAGGCGGGCTCAGGCGAGGCCTGCACGCTCGTCTCAGGCCTCGTCTGCCTCCCAGGCTCAGGGCGCAGCAGGGGGCTCTTCTTGCTCTGTTGAGCCCCCTCTGCCCTCTGCTCCCCGCAAACTTCTTTGCACACAGGATCAGCCTGGGGTCCACGTGCCCGAGTCTCCCAGGGAGAGCACATGCGTCTGGGCTCGGCTCTGCTGCTGGCTCAGCGACCTGAGCAGGTCACTTCTGGACTCTGAGCTCCAGGTCCTCACGGCACAGTAGCTGCAGCAACACCTCATGGACGCCGCTGAGGCCGACACGCGAGGTGGTGACACGGGGCGCAGTGGCTTCACACCAGCGTCACGTGGGGTGGTGACATCACACACCCAGCTTACCTCACGTACGCTCTGAGTTCTCCATAGACAGCGAGCGTTCCATGCACAGCCCTGAGTGTCTACAGGTGTGTGCACGTGCGCAGGGGGTGAGTGCGGGTACCGAGGGCAGCCGTGCTCCAGGCTAGACCAACGGCCTGCGGCGTCCAGCTTCCTGAACTCCAGGGGCATCCCGGGGACCATCAACTGCCCCTAAGCTGCTGGACCTTCCAGGAGCCCTGGCTCAAGACTCACCAAGAAGTGCCCGCCTACTGGGGCCCAGGCATCTGGTGCTGTGAGAGTGCATGGGCCGGTCAGGCCTCAAGAGGGCGCCCTTGCTCCCAACCCGGGGCAGTTTGTCCCCTAGGGAGGAAACAGAAGTTCATCTCTCCTTGGAGCAGCCCAGGAAGGCAGCCCCACGCCCCACAGGACTTTCTGGAACGTGAAGCTCGTCACATCTACCTCAGGATGAGACCAGACCGAGTGAGCATGCGGCTTCCTGCCAACCTGCTCTCAGGGTAATAGCAGATATGAAAGAAGCATCAGAAAAAATTAAAAAGTACCAGTTTTTTACATTCTACAACTCTCCAGGTTTTTTTATACCTGAAGTCACAAGACTTGGAAATAGAATATTTAGGCAAAGTCTCACAGAACTGTAGGCTGGAGTATACACTACAGCACAGTGAAGATGGAGGTGGACGGGCGCGCGAGGAGTTCCGGAAAGTTCTTGGGGAGCGCGCGTTACCAACAGCCTGCACAGATGTCCTGTGTTTCGCACCAAAACAAGCTTATCCTTCAGCTTGATCTTTAATTTTCCCTGAACGTTCTGAAATACCCTTATATACTCTACAAAAAACAATATAGCTCATTTATAAGGAGAGAGAAAATAAAGGGGAGATTTTTTAAACAGGAATCTTAGGATGAGAAAGGAAATGCTGTTTTATTTTTTTTTTAAGAAATGAAAATGGTATAAACATTCTGTTAAAGGACAGAAATGACCAGATTGTGTCAGAGGCCGAAATCCACCCTGTTGCTTGTGAGACAAACAGCGGGCACCGCCCGCCCCAGCAGCGAGCATGGGGCCTCCAGCCTGCCAGGAACCAGGAACCGACTCAAGGGGCCCGCCCACCCCGGCTGGGACTCGCTCACAGCCGCCCCAGCCTCCCGAGGCCTCGGGAATCCTTTATAATCGGAGGCCTCCGCAGGCTTCCAGCCACTGTAAGACTGTCAAATTACTTCCTGAACAGCAAGGAAGAGAGGGAGAGGAGAGCCAGGAGGAAGGAGGCGGGTCCTAGGGCACAGCTGGGCGGCACGTCACGTCTGGGCTCCCCGGCCGCCTGGGCAGAGGTCAGCAGGAGCTTGTCCCACTCTGGCTCCTGTGGACCTAGTCCCTGGCCGCATCACAGGGAGCCTGGACAGCACCACAGAGGCCACTGGCACAGCCTTGCCCTGTGAACAGGTGTCTTGCACGTGGCCATTTCTGAGTCTGTTACAAGATGGCCATGTGGGGCCGGGGCATCACCCAGGTGTGGCCTCCACTTGGCCACAGGGCCTGAGGAAGCAGCTTAGTTTCCTCAGAGCTGTGTTCTGTGCACACTATGGGCGCACGCTCAGCACGCACTCAGGGTCACACTCTGGGCTGGTGTTGCTCAGCAGTCTGGGCGCCTCTCTCTGCCCTCCGTCCTCAGCTCCCAGGCTGCCCCTTCTGCCCGACCTGCAAACACAGTGGGCTGTCCATGGGAGAGCCAGTCTGAGTTCATGCGAAGTGGGGGTGGAATTTTGGGAAGCAATGATGTTTTGAAATCTTGGATGTGTGCAGTCATACAATTAGATGGAAAATGTTTGTCTAAAATAATTTAAAGGAGGTCAGTTAGATCTTTTTGCTGGCTTGGAAGTAACGTCTGCTGGGGTTGGTGTCAGGGCAGCTGCTGCCTGTGGCCCCAGCGTCCCATCTGAGATCCAGTTAGAGTCCCGGCTGCTCCACTTCTGATCCTGCTCCCCGCTAACGCACCTGGGAAGGCAGTGGGTGATGACCCAGGTCCTCGGACCCCTGTATCCTCGTGGGAGACCCGGATGGAGCTCCTGGCTCCTGGCATTGGCCTGGGCCAGCCCTAGTCATTGTGGACATTTGAGGAGTGAACCAGCGAATGGAAGATTTCTTTCTGTCCTCTCTCTCTCTCTCTCTCCCCCTCTCCCTCTCTCTGACCCCCCTCCCCCTCCCACTCTCCCCCCTCCCCCTCTCCCTCTAACCTGCCTTTCAAATAAACAGGTCTTAAAAAGAGAAGAACATCAGTTTAGGTTCTGAAACTTGTGACATAAGCCCTGCTGAGACCTTTAGGAAGTGGGGATTTCCTGATGCGAGGCCAGACGTTGGTTGTCTCCGGTTGTTAACTTGCAGCTTGCTGTGCAGTGTGATGGAGGCGTGGAGACAGTGCCGGGACCATCCCTGGGGGCCAGCAGGCGTGGCTGATGAGCCCTGGGGCTGGGCCATGGAGAAGAAAGGGCCACAGGGTGGTTTAAGAAAGAGTTGGGTGGGAAGGTGTAAAGGGGACGGCTGGGGACCCAGTTCATCAGATCAGCGGGTCCCAGAGAGAAGCGTTGCCAGCGTCTGGCCCAAGCAGAGTCGTCCCTAACCCCGAGCTCACTCATTGGGGTGTTTTCTCTGCTCACGGTGTCGCCGTGGTCATGGCTCGAGGTGGATGTGGGGCTCCATCTTAGCCCGGTTCCCGACAGGATTCCCTCGCCCTCTACGCCTATCTGCTGTCAGGGTCCGTTAGCTACGGCCTCTATGTGGAGTGACCGCTGGACACCACTGCTCTCGGGTGTCAGGTTTCGGTCCCTTAGCGTGAGCCCGATCTTGGCAGCTTGAGAGGACTCAGTGCTTTGTGCTCTCTTGGCTCCAGGTGAACAAAATCAAGACCCCGAAGCAGCTCGACGAGCTGATCGAGATCGAGAGTGACACAGGGACCTGGTACCGCAGGTGTTTCGTTCGCATCCACACAGAGCTCCATGGAGTAAGTAGCACGTCCTGCACCAACCTGCCTGTGAACCGGCTGCTCTGAGGGTGGATGGAGGAGGGGGCGCCTGGCCTCTGCCACGTGTGGGCTCTGCCCCTGTGCGCAGGACACCCGGCGCTGAGACTGCCCTGGATAGGCAGTGAGCCCTTACTGCCTCCACCTGGCAAGGACAGGTGTGTGCCCGAGAGGTTGAAAAGTGCAAGTGCCTGCGTGTGTCTGCTGTGGCCTTGGCTTTCGCATGTTGAGATGAATCCATCTTGATAAGATCACAGCTTTTTCTAATTTGGTAGGAAAAGCGGGGCGGGGACAGGTGCGGTAGCTGCGCAGAAGCTGACCCCCTGCCGTTTCAGATTTGGCTGACGTTCATGAGGTGTTTCAGCTACCCCATCCGAGAGAACACCATCAAGCTCACGGTGGTTTGGTTCACACTGTCCTTCGGGTAAGTCGCGCCTGAGTTCTGGGAGACCACAGTGCTCGGCAGCCTCTGGGCCGCTCCCACTCGTGCCGCCTTGGATGCTGGTTACCTGCTGGCTGGGTGCTGTGTGCAGCTCGGATTTGCTCACTGCTGTGGTTTCCATAAAGCGGTTATGTTCCCGATCTTGTCTTAAAGCTGGGGCGGCCATACCAGTAGCGTTTAGGGAGTCCTAACAGTATGTTGAGGTTCCTGTGTGTGAATTTGAGAGGCGCATTCAAACCATGGCGCTACATGTAGGTTCATCATGGGATTCTTCTGCCTGTCTGTTCCCCACGGAAGTCTCGGGAATTATGTAGCTAGGGTTATCCAGGTAACCCCAGCCAAATCCGCACCGGATCAGTTGGGGTGGGGCAGGCACCAGACCCTGGTGTGGTGACCCCTCAGTGCTGCAGGGAGCTAGTAGCACCTGGGACCACTCCAGGAACCACTGCAGCCCTGTACACGTGAAAGGCACCGTGGCTGCTGGTGTGCAGGGCCTTAGCGTGCCCTGTGCCTGCAGGTACTACAGGCTGTGTGTGGTCCCTGCAGGTACTACAGGCTGTGTGTGGTCCCTGCAGGTACTACAGGCTGTCTGTGTGTCCCTGCAGGTACTACAGGCTGTCTGTGTGGTCCCTGCAGGTACTACAGGCTGTGTGTGGTCCCTGCAGGTACTACAGGCTGTCTGTGTGTCCCTGCAGGTACTATGGCTGTCTGTGTGGTCCCTGCAGGTACTACAGGCTGTCTGTGTGTCCCTGCAGGTACTACAGGCTGTGTGTGGTCCCTACAGGTACTACAGGCTGTCTGTGTGGTCCCTGCAGGTACTACAGGCTGTCTGTGTGTCCCTGCAGGTACTATGGCTGTCTGTGTGGTCCCTGCAGGTACTACAGGCTGTGTGTGGTCCCTGCAGGTACTACAGGCTGTGTGTGGTCCCTGCAGGTACTACAGGCTGTGTGTGGTCCCTGCAGGTACTACAGGCTGTCTGTGTGTCCCTGCAGGTACTACAGGCTGTGTGTGGTCCCTACAGGTACTACAGGCTGTCTGTGTGGTCCCTGCAGGTACTACAGGCTGTCTGTGTGTCCCTGCAGGTACTGCAGGCTGTCTGTGTGTCCCTGCAGGTACTATGGCTGTCTGTGTGTCCCTGCAGGTACTACAGGCTGTGTGTGGTCCCTGCAGGTACTACAGGCTGTGTGTGGTCCCTGCAGGTCCTACAGGCTGTGTGTGGTCCCTGCAGGTCCTACAGGCTGTCTGTGTGTCCCTGCAGGTACTACAGGCTGTCTGTGTGTCCCTGCAGGTACTACAGGCTGTCTGTGTGTCCCTGCAGGTACTACAGGCTGTCTGTGTGGTCCCTGCAGGTACTATGGCTGTCTGTGTGGTCCCTGCAGGTACTACAGGCTGTGTGTGGTCCCTGCAGGTACTACAGGCTGTCTGTGTGTCCCTGCAGGTACTACAGGCTGTCTGTGTGGTCCCTGCAGGTACTATGGCTGTCTGTGTGGTCCCTGCAGGTACTACAGGCTGTGTGTGGTCCCTGCAGGTACTACAGGCTGTCTGTGTGTCCCTGCAGGTACTACAGGCTGTCTGTGTGGTCCCTGCAGGTACTACAGGCTGTCTGTGTGTCCCTGCAGGTACTGCAGGCTGTCTGTGTGTCCCTGCAGGTACTACAGGCTGTGTGTGTGTCCCTGCAGGTACTACAGGCTGTCTGTGTGTCCCTGCAGGTACTACAGGCTGTGTGTGGTCCCTGCAGGTACTACAGGCTGTGTGTGGTCCCTGCAGGTACTACAGGCTGTGTGTGGTCCCTGCAGGTACTACAGGCTGTGTGTGGTCCCTGCAGGTACTACAGGCTGTCTGTGTGTCCCTGCAGGTACTACAGGCTGTGTGTGGTCCCTACAGGTACTACAGGCTGTCTGTGTGGTCCCTGCAGGTACTACAGGCTGTCTGTGTGTCCCTGCAGGTACTGCAGGCTGTCTGTGTGTCCCTGCAGGTACTATGGCTGTCTGTGTGTCCCTGCAGGTACTACAGGCTGTGTGTGGTCCCTGCAGGTACTACAGGCTGTGTGTGGTCCCTGCAGGTCCTACAGGCTGTGTGTGGTCCCTGCAGGTCCTACAGGCTGTCTGTGTGTCCCTGCAGGTACTACAGGCTGTCTGTGTGTCCCTGCAGGTACTATGGCTGTCTGTGTGGTCCCTGCAGGTACTACAGGCTGTCTGTGTGTCCCTGCAGGTACTACAGGCTGTCTGTGTGTCCCTGCGGGTACTACAGGCTGTCTGTGTGTCCCTGTAGGTACTATGGCTGTCTGTGTGTCCCTGCAGGTACTGAGGGCTGTATTGTGGTCTCTGCAGGTACTACCCACTGTCTGTGTGTCTCTGCAGGTACTACGGGCTGTCTGTCTGGTTCCCTGATGTCATTAAGCACCTGCAGTCCGATGGCTACGCACTACTCACCAGGAACGTGCAGAGGGACAGATACGCCAACTTCAGCATCAACTTCACCATGGAGAACCAGGTCCACACGGGGATGGAGTATGACAGCGGCAGGTGTGCACTCCGGAAATGCCCTCCCTCCCTCGTCACTGCTCAGAGCCTGCCCTGTGGTCCCTGGGCTGCATAGCCTGGCTTTGCTTGGTTTGGTTTTAGTTGTATCACTTCATGCTGCCTTTGATTACTTGCAAATAGGATTTAAGGGAAGGGTGAACATACATTCGTTAGTGCACTTAAGGTGCTTCTAGAACTGGGCTGCTTCCCATTTATTAAGCAGTGGGGCTGCCCCCCGGGAAAAGACTGTGGAGTCCCCCGAGAGCAAGCAAAGTAGGGAAGAGGAGAGGAGGAGTGTGCGGCCGGGAGCCGGGCAAGGGGCTTGTTCTGAGGGGAAACCTGAGACACAGTGCGCCTCTGGCTGACGATGGCACTCCCCAGACCTCGTCCCTTCCGCACTGCACTGGCTGCAACGGGGATCCAACTTACGTGCTGACAGGAGCCGTTAGGATTCGAGAGCTTGAGAGGGCTTGGGAAATACTGTGTCAAAGGCGATTTAAAATGTGAAATAAAGTTTTCTAGGACAAAACCAGCTTGGAAAGACAGGGGAGGGTTGCATGGGTGGGTGGTCTGGGATGGGGAGGAGGCGCAGCCTCTAACAGGAGGCCCGCACGGGCCACGTCCTGATGAAGGCCTCAGCGGTCTCGCCGAGACCTCGCATCGATGCGCTGTGGGCCTAGAGTGAGCCTCTGTGTGTGAAGTGCGGCTCTGCTCTTAGAAAGCTCCAGTGTATTTTCAGTGGTACTTGTTAGACCTGAGCTGGATACCCAGCTGTCACTTAGAATGTTTTTGAACTAGCAATACAAGGGTAGTTTGGGAAGTTTATGAAAACTGGAATTAAAAGGTAAGTCTATTTTGTATCAAAAAAATTTTGAAATTCATGTTTGTGAAGGGGAATTAGACATTATGAAAAAACTAGGCAGATTTCAGAAACTTCACACCACCCGAGCGCACCATCCACCATCCATTTCCATTTCCCGTGAGCGAGGGAAGCACGCTTGGGTCAGCCTCTCTTCCTGGTTCCGGTGGCTTCACACAGGGCACAATTCAGTGGGGCTGAGCTGCTCATGCGTGGGCCGCCGTACAGGCTGAGCTCAGCACTCAGGCGTGGAGGTGAGAGCGCTCTGAGAGTACTGGGCAGTCGGTGAGTGCCCAGCACAATGCGTCCTTCCGCGCCTCTGAGGAGGGTGTGTTGTGACACCCCGCTCCGGGAGCAGGCATTCTCCTCGGTAAGCCTCAGTGTGCGTCCCTGTCTCTAGGGGACTCAGAACACAGCGGTGAACACCTGACTGTGTCACAGAGCCCACGGGGGGGGGGTGGGCACTGTGCAGTGGTCCTCATGGCCATGACTGTCCTCAAGTACATCCATGACAACACCTGGGGACGGGCCTCAGCGGAACTGGAGTCGTTCCATTGCGTCCACGTGACCCAAAGCTACAGAGTTCCCGTACTTCCATTGCTCTGAAGGACACTGCTGACTGAGGGAGGACTGAGTGCTAGGTCTGAGCAGTGCTGCCTGAGGGAGGACTGAGTGCTAGGTCTGGGCAGTGCTGACTGAGGGAGGACTGAGTGCTAGGTCTGAGCAGTGCTGCCTGAGGGAGGACTGAGTGCTAGGTCTGAGCAGTGCTGCCTGAGGGAGGACTGAGTGCTAGGTCTGGGCAGTGCTGACTGAGGGAGGACTGAGTGCTAGGTCTGAGCAGTGCTGACTGAGGGAGGACTGAGTGAGTGCTCGGTCTGAGCAGTGCTGCCTGAGGGAGGACTGAGTGAGTGCTAGGTCTGAGCAGTGCTGCCTGAGGGAGGACTGAGTGCTAGGTCTGGGCAGTGCTGACTGAGGGAGGACTGAGTGCTAGGTCTGGGCAGTGCTGACTGAGGGAGGACTGAGTGCTAGGTCTGAGCAGTGCTGCCTGAGGGAGGACTGAGTGCTAGGTCTGGGCAGTGCTGACTGAGGGAGGACTGAGTGCGTGCTAGGTCTGAGCAGTGCTGACTGAGGGAGGACTGAGTGCTAGGTCTGAGCAGTGCTGACTGAGGGAGGACTGAGTGAGTGCTAGGTCTGGGCAGTGCTGACTGAGGGAGGACTGAGTGTTAGGTCTGGGCAGTGCTGACTGAGGGAGGACTGAGTGAGTGCTAGGTCTGAGCAGTGCTGACTGAGGGAGGACTGAGTGAGTGCTAGGTCTGGGCAGTGCTGACTGAGGGAGGACTGAGTGCTAGGTCTGAGCAGTGCTGTTTGAGGGAGGACTGAGTGCGTGCTAGGTCTGAGGGCAGTGCTGACTGAGGGAGGACTGAGTGCTAGGTCTGAGCAGTGCTGCCTGAGGGAGGACTGAGTACGTGTTAGGTCTGAGGGCAGTGCTGACTGAGGGAGGACTGAGTGCTAGGTCTGGGCAGTGCTGACTGAGGGAGGACTGAGTGAGTGCTTGGTCTGAGCAGTGCTGCCTGAGGGAGGACTGAGTGAGTGCTAGGTCTGAGCAGTGCTGACTGAGGGAGGACTGAGTGAGTGCTAGGTCTGAGCAGTGCTGCCTGAGGGAGGACTGAGTGCTAGGTCTGAGCAGTGCTGACTGAGGGAGGACTGATTGCTAGGTCTGGGCAGTGCTGACTGAGGGAGGACTGAGTGCTAGGTCTGAGGGCAGTGCTGACTGAGGGAGGAGTGAGTGCTAGGTCTGAGGGCAGTGCTGACTGAGGGAGGACTGAGTGAGTGCTCGGTCTGAGCAGTGCTGCCTGAGGGAGGACTGAGTGCTAGGTCTGAGGGCAGTGCTGACTGAGGGAGGAGTGAGTGCTAGGTCTGAGGGCAGTGCTGACCGAGGGAGGACTGAGTGAGTGTGTGTTAGGTCTTAGGGCAGTGCTGACTGAGGGAGGACTGAGTGAGTGCTAGGTCTGAGCAGTGCTGACTGAGGGAGGACTGAGTGAGTACTAGGTCTGAGCAGTGCTGACTGAGGGAGGACTGAGTGCTAGGTCTGAGCAGTGCTGACTGAGGGAGGACTGAGTGAGTACTAGGTCTGAGCAGTGCTGACTGAGGGAGGAGTGAGTGAGTGCTAGGTCTGGGCAGTGCTGACTGAGGGAGGACTGAGTGAGTGCTAGGTCTGGGCACTGCTGGTTTTTTGATGGTACTTCTGGAATAAGGATGACCTCCTAGGAGCTGCTTCTCGCATCAGTCAGTGACTTCTGAGATCCTGTCTTCAGAGTTGTTGCACGTTTTGTCCGACTAGGCAGCTGCCTGGCTTCTTGGCTTAGGTTCTGGCTTCATTATAATTTTGCGGGGGCACTCGAGGGCTATTAACCCCATGCTTAGAATTTTCGCATAAAGTGCGTAGGATTGGAAATAGTAACCGCAGGTAACCCCACACCTGTACCTTCTGTTGCACACCCACAAGACCTGCTGATACTGCCCAAAGCTCCCTTACTGTCAGCACCATCTCTTCACCGGGTGCGAAAGCATTTTGATGGCTACTGGATGACAAAGGACAGCTGCGCGACCAGGGACGGCACCTAGAACACCTGCGACCTGTGACCTTCGTAGTTAAGTCTACTTCTGTCTGACTTGGCTTTCCGCTCTGGTGGACAAAGGCCGTGATGTGGTTGTGTGTGTTTGTGTGTTGAACAGGTTCCTAGGAGTCAAGTTCAAATCTGTGACCTTTAAAGATTCGGTTTTCAAGTCCTGTACCTTTGAGGACGTGACTTCTGTCAACACCTACTTCAAGAACTGCACCTTCATCGACACCGTGTTCGACCACACAGGTAGGTGAAGGTGGTAACCACGTGGCAACACAGGCAGCGCATGTGGGAAGCAGACCCAAGTTCCCTAAATCAGCTGGGACCGACACAAGCTGTGTTGTTTGTCTTGTCAGATTTACTGCAGCACAACTTGCTGAAGGTCACAATTAGCCAAAGCAAGAAGGGCCTTTATTGGGATTTTTGGAGCAGAGCAAGCCTCTGGTTGGTTAGCTGTGGTGACCCTGACTTCATACGCTGGTGTTCAGCCTGGTCGTCAACTAGATCTGGAAACTCCTCTAGGAAATAAAGGAGATGAGCATTGAGCGCCTGCTGTGTGCTGTTGCCTACTGGGCTCATCAGACATACATCGTCCCGCTCAGTTTTGATGGTGGCTGAGGCTACACTCGTGGACATGGTGACAAGTGACATGACGTCAGAGCCAGGCCTTCATGGCCCACCCCCCGGTGCTGGGAAAGAGTCCAGAGTTGCAACCTGGCCCGGCCAGAGGGCCAGCATCTGCTCCTGCCAGCTCTCTGCAGGGTGCCCTGCCCAGCGTCAGCAAGGACGCAGTCAGGAAGGAAGGTGACGTCTCACTCTCACAGACTGGCTCTCTGAATCTCTCTTAGCAGAGCCTGCCACCCTGCAGACATGCTGGGATAGCGCCAGGTTCAAGGACAAGTCAGCCATCAGTGCTGGTGACCCTCAGCTGCAGCCTCCCTGACCCTTAGAGACCCAAAGAAGGCCCTGTCCCTTCCCTGAGCCCGAGTCCACAGCGGGCAGTAATGAGGCCGACTCACCCACATTTGAAGCGAGGTGTGTCTGTGACTGTAGCGTGGAAGCTGTTAGTTCTCTGGTGACGGTCCTTACATAGCATGGTCCTCAGGACAGTGATCCTGTAAGGGAATGGTCAGCAACGGCCAACTACAGCGATCAGAAGCCAGCTTGATTATAGCTTAGTTTACTCCTTTGTGCAACGTAAGTTCCCTTCATGCGGCTGCTTTGTAGTTTGAGTCCTGGACTGGACTCTGTGCCTTGGCCAGGAGAAGGCACAGGAAGTGAAGCCAGCCCAGGCATGAAGCCCCCAAGGGTTCGCAGTCCCGATCCCTGCCGAGGGCTTGTGCGACGTGTGCCTGCCAGCCCTCGGGAGCTGATGGTTCCTGCTGCTGTTTCTGCAGACTTTGAGCCATACAAGTTCATCAACAGCGAGTTTCAGAACTGCTCCTTTTCCCACAACAAGACGGGATGCCAGATCACCTTCGACGATGACTACAGTGCCTACTGGATTTACTTTGTCAACTTCCTGGGGACGCTGGCCGTGCTGCCGGGGAACATCGTCTCCGCTCTGCTGATGGACAGAATCGGGCGCTTGACGATGCTGGGTAAGCGCTCAGCTCCCTGGGCGGGGGAGCGGCTGCTGCCTGCTCTGCGCCCTGCCCTGAGGGACGTGGCTCAGACCTCTGTTAGCACAGAGCTGCAGGGAGAGTGAGGGCTGATCACATCTCGCTTGAGCGGTGTCCATGGGTTGACGCAGAAGTGATTATTTGTGACTTTCCCACTGAAGTAGCTGAGCGACAGGTGATGTGCGTTTCGTGCCTGCCAGTGCAGAAGGCACGCACCTTCCCTGCAGCTGGCCGCCCTGTGTTGGAGCTTCCTGGAGCCCACTTCACAAAGCCCCCCAGACCCTCACCCTCGCTGCCTCGCTGGCGGCTGGCTCAGGCCCTGCAGTCCTCGTCTGGTCCTTGGCAGGTGGTTCCATGGTGCTGTCGGGCATCAGCTGCTTCTTCCTGTGGTTCGGCACCAGTGAGTCCATGATGATTGGCATGCTGTGTCTGTACAATGGGCTGACCATCTCCGCCTGGAACTCGCTGGACGTGGTCACTGTGGAGCTGTACCCCACCGACCGCAGGTATGTTGTAGGGCCCCAGGTGACTGCTGAAAAATCGCAAAAAACAAGCTGGACTGCTGCCAGACGGCCACTTCCTAGAGAGTGCAAAACCCAGAGTTCTCTGTGCCACGAGGCTCACAGAGCCGCCGTGTGTTTACAGAGAAGACATGGGTGGGCCCCCGGTTCCTAGAGGAGTGGACACGGCCCTGAGACCAGCTCAGGAGCTCACTGCATCCGTGGCTTGGTGTGTGAGCTGACAGTCTGGGAAGCCACAGCAAGGTGGGGAAGGTGAGCTTGTGATTGGGGTTAGTGGGATTAGGATGGGACTGAGATTTGGGTGTAATGTGAGTTAGGGTGTGACTAGGTTGGGGTGTAATGTGAAGTTAGGGTGTGACTGAGGTTTGGGTGTAATGTGAGTTAGAGTGTGACTAGGTTGGGATGTAATGTGAGTTAGGGTGTGACTGGGGTTGGAGTGTAATGTGAGTCAGGATATGACTGAGTTTGGGTGTAATGTGGGTCAGGGTGTGACTGAGGTTTGGGTGTAATGTGGGTTAGGGTGTGACTGAGGTTGGGGTGTGTTGTGGTTAGGGTGTGACTAGGTTGGGGTGTAATGTGAGTTAGAGTGTGACTGGGGTTGGAGTGTAATGTGAGTCAGGCTGTGACTGGGTTGGGGTGTAATGTGGGTTAGGGTGTGACTGGGGTTGGGATGTAATGTGGGTTAGGGTGTGATGGGTTGGGGTGTGTTGTGGTTAGGGTGTGACTGAGGTTAGGGTATAATGAAGGTCTGGGGTGTAACGGATTGGGGTGAGTGTGACGTTAGGTGTAATGGGAGTTAGTGCATCGTAACCCCTCTGGGCTCACAGGTTAGTGCTCACACGGCTTCCGGGGGCACTCCCTCCCAGTTTGCAGAGCCCACGTGAGCCCTGACTTAAGCAAGCACAGGGAGGTCTCTGGGACGAACCTCAGCCGTCCTGCTCGTGTGGAGGAAACCACCCTGCAGTCTAGAGGTGCAGACCGCCTCATGTGTCAGGACCGGGCTGGACGCAGGCCTGGGGGCGGAGCCCAGCCCCTGAGCAGTCACTTCCAGGGAGAGAAGCCCTGTCTTGCCCCGAGCCTGGTGACCTGCACGTACCGTGCTGTGTGCAGCCCTGCTGCTGGTCCACAGACGCTGGGTGAGGAAGCAGCGACCCCAGGGCCCGGCCAGGGCAGTGAGACCCCGCCCCTTGGCTCGCTGACACAGCAGTGCTTCCCAGGCGGGAGCAGAGCCTGGCTGTGTTGCTCAGAGCTTCCAGGTGCTCCTGCACCCATCGCCCCGCCAAGTACCTGCAGCCCGGGGTGCTGGGCACATTCACCACTCTCGTGATGCTCCTCTCGGGTCCTGGGTCTGAAGGATGCTCTGAGGGTCCTTGGTGGGTTTCTCCTCTCGGGTCCTGGGTCTGAAGGATGCTCTGAGGGTCCTTGGTGGGTTTCTCCTCTCGGGTCCTGGGTCTGAAGGATGCTCTGAGGGTCCTTGGTGGGTTTCTCCTCTCGGGTCCTGGGGTGTGAAGGATGCTCTGAGGGTCCTTGGTGGGTTTCTCCTCTCGGGTCCTGGGTCTGAAGGATGCTCTGAGGGTCCTTGGTGGGTTTCTCCTCTCGGGTCCTGGGCCTGAAGGATGCTCTGAGGGTCCTTGGTGGGTTTCTCCTCTCGGGTCCTGGGCCTGAAGGATGCTCTGAGGGTCCTTGGTGGGTTTCTCCTCTCGGGTCCTGGGTCTGAAGGATGCTCTGAGGGTCCTTGGTGGGTTTCTCCTCTCGGGTCCTGGGGTGTGAAGGATGCTCTGAGGGTCCTTGGTGGGTTTCTCGTCTCGGGTCCTGGGTCTGAAGGATGCTCTGAGGGTCCTTGGTGGGTTTCTCCTCTCAGGTCCTCGGGTGTGAAGGATGCTCTGAGGGTCCTTGGTGGGTTTCTCCTCTCGGGTCCTGGGGTGTGAAGGATGCTCTGAGGGTCCTTGGTGGGTTTCTCCTCTCGGGTCCCGGGGTGTAAAGGATGCTCTGAGGGTCCTTGCAGGGTTTCTCCTCTCGGGTCCTGGGTCTGAAGGATGCTCTGAGGGTCCTTGGTGGGTTTCTCCTCTCGGGTCCTGGGGTGTGAAGGATGCTCTGAGGGTCCTTGGTGGGTTTCTCCTCTCGGGTCCTCGGGTCAGAAGGATGCTCTGAGGGTCCTTGGTGGGTTTCTCCTCTCGGGTCCTGGGTGTGAAGGATGCTCTGAGGGTCCTTGGTGGGTTTCTCCTCTCGGGTCTTCGGGTCTGAAGGATGCTCTGAGGGTCCTTGGTGGGTTTCTCGTCTCGGGTCCTGGGTCTGAAGGATGCTCTGAGGGTCCTTGGTGGGTTTCTCCTCTCAGGTCCTCGGGTGTGAAGGATGCTCTGAGGGTCCTTGGTGGGTTTCTCCTCTCGGGTCCTGGGGTGTGAAGGATGCTCTGAGGGTCCTTGGTGGGTTTCTCCTCTCGGGTCCTGGGGTGTAAAGGATGCTCTGAGGGTCCTTGGTGGGTTTCTCCTCTCGGGTCCTGGGCCTGAAGGATGCTCTGAGGGTCCTTGGTGGGTTTCTCCTCTCGGGTCCTGGGTCTGAAGGATGCTCTGAGGGTCCTTGGTGGGTTTCTCCTCTCAGGTCCTCGGGTGTGAAGGATGCTCTGAGGGTCCTTGGTGGGTTTCTCGTCTCGGGTCCTGGGGTGTGAAGGATGCTCTGAGGGTCCTTGGTGGGTTTCTCCTCTCGGGTCCTGGGGTGTGAAGGATGCTCTGAGGGTCCTTGGTGGGTTTCTCCTCTCGGGTCCTGGGGTGTGAAGGATGCTCTGAGGGTCCTTGGTGGGTTTCTCCTCTCGGGTCCTGGGTCTGAAGGATGCTCTGAGGGTCCTTGGTGGGTTTCTCCTCTCGGGTCCTGGGGTGTGAAGGATGCTCTGAGGGTCCTTGGTGGGTTTCTCCTCTCGGGTCCTGGGTCTGAAGGATGCTCTGAGGGTCCTTGGTGGGTTTCTCCTCTCGGGTCCTGGGTCTGAAGGATGCTCTGAGGGTCCTTGGTGGGTTTCTCCTCTCAGGTCCTCGGGTGTGAAGGATGCTCTGAGGGTCCTTGGTGGGTTTCTCCTCTCAGGTCCTGGGTCTGAAGGATGCTCTGAGGGTCCTTGGTGGGTTTCTCCTCTCGGGTCCTCGGGTGTGAAGGATGCTCTGAGGGTCCTTGGTGGGTTTCTCCTCTCGGGTCCTGGGGTCTGAAGGATGCTCTGAGGGTCCTTGGTGGGTTTCTCCTCTCAGGTCCTGGGTCTGAAGGATGCTCTGAGGGTCCTTGGTGGGTTTCTCCTCTCGGGTCTTGGGTCTGAAGGATGCTCTGAGGGTCCTTGGTGGGTTTCTCCTCTCGGGTCCTGGGGTGTGAAGGATGCTCTGAGGGTCCTTGGTGGGTTTCTCCTCTCGGGTCCTCGGGTCTGAAGGATGCTCTGAGGGTCCTTGGTGGGTTTCTCCTCTCGGGTCCTCGGGTGTGAAGGATGCTCTGAGGGTCCTTGGTGGGTTTCTCCTCTCGGGTCCTCGGGTGTGAAGGATGCTCTGAGGGTCCTTGGTGGGTTTCTCCTCTCGGGTCCTGGGTCTGAAGGATGCTCTGAGGGTCCTTGGTGGGTTTCTCCTCTCGGGTCCTGGGTGTGAAGGATGCTCTGAGGGTCCTTGGTGGGTTTCTCGTCTCGGGTCCTGGGTCTGAAGGATGCTCTGAGGGTCCTTGGTGGGTTTCTCCTCTCAGGTCCTCGGGTGTGAAGGATGCTCTGAGGGTCCTTGGTGGGTTTCTCCTCTCGGGTCCTGGGGTGTGAAGGATGCTCTGAGGGTCCTTGGTGGGTTTCTCCTCTCGGGTCCTGGGTCTGAAGGATGCTCTGAGGGTCCTTGGTGGGTTTCTCCTCTCGGGTCCTGGGTCTGAAGGATGCTCTGAGGGTCCTTGGTGGGTTTCTCCTCTCAGGTCCTCGGGTGTGAAGGATGCTCTGAGGGTCCTTGGTGGGTTTCTCCTCTCGGGTCCTCGGGTGTGAAGGATGCTCTGAGGGTCCTTGGTGGGTTTCTCCTCTCGGGTCCTCGGGTGTGAAGGATGCTCTGAGGGTCCTTGGTGGGTTTCTCCTCTCGGGTCCTGGGCCAGAAGGATGCTCTGAGGGTCCTTGGTGGGTTTCTTCTCCACTGCTCACATCCGCATCCTTGCTTCACGGGCCCTGTGGTGAGGGGCCGCCCGCTGCAGGATTCAGACTCTGCTGTGCCCATGACTCCTTCATCAGCCTCCGATCTGCTCACAGGGCCCTCCCAGCGGTGGACCTGTCTGTGCATTTAGCTGCCTTGGCAGGTCAGAGCAGGTTAAATCTTAAAAAAAAAAAGACAAGCAGAAAACAAAATCCCATATATCCCCTGACTGATCAGCATTTACGTGATTGGAAGACATGAAAGAGAATCCAGAAAATTTTTTAAAGATTTATTTATTTATTTGAGAAGTGGAGTTACAGATAGAGAGAGGTAGAGACACAGAGAGAGAGAGGCCTTCCATCTACTGGTTCACTCCCCAGATGGCCACAATGACTGGAGCTGGGCTGGTCTGAAGCCAGGAGTCAGGAGCTTCTTCTGGGTCTCCCATGTGGGTGCAGGGGCCCAAGGACTTAGGCCATCTTCCACTGCTTTCCCAGGCCATAGCAGAGAGCTGGATCTGAAGAGGAGCAGCCGGGACTAGAACTGGCGCCCATATGGGATACCAGAGCTACAGGCAGGGACTTAACCTACCACACCACAGCACGGCCCTGAGAATCCAGAAATTAAACCTTGTTAGAGGGTGGAGCGGCATTTCCTGCTTTGGTCTCCTACAGTTCGCAACAGAACAAATCAGAATCAAACCAGAGTAAACCAGCGCCAGAGATGAAGTCAAATGCCTGGTCAGTCAGCAGTGTCTCTGTCCCAGGGCCCAGCACTCCCTCGGAGCTCCTGAGAACCCCCGTTCTGGGCCTCTGGAACAGCTCCAAAGCCAAGCCTATTGGGCTGGGGGCCTAGGCTGCATCTGCCCGCATCGCCCCCTTTGAAAAGCCCCCAGCTGTTGACACAGCCAGGCTGGAGCACCACAGGGCGAGAACATGCTCACACAAGGGGTCTCCAGAAAGTGCATGGGCAGCGGGGTCTCCCATGTGAATGGCAGGGGCCCAAGCACGTGGGCCATCTGCTGCTGCCTTCCAGGTGCATTGGCAGGGAGCTGGCTGAGAAGTGGAGCAGCCGGGACTCCAACCAGCACTCAAAGCTGGGGTGCCCGTGTTCTTGACGGCAGATAACCGCTGGGCCATGGTGCCAGCCCCAAGATCTTGCTCCCTGAAAGTTCGTTCCTTTTCCGGCTGTGATAAACTGGAAGGTTTGGGTGGAGCCTGAATTGGCGGGGGCGCTGGGGGAGGGAGCGAGCAGAGGCTGAGGGCAGCGCGGCAGCCTGTTCGCTGTTCACTGTGGTGACACCCGAGCAGGAAGGCCATGGAAAATGCAACCAAAAGACGGGTTTTTCTGGCTGCTGAAGATGTTGGAAACCCATGCATGGAGAACTTCAAACCATCCGTGGCCACTGTCGTGAAAACCCGTGCGTGTGCAGCAAGACTACGCACGGGTCAGCAGCCACGGCCGTGCCGATGCCCCCTCAGCCTCGTCCATGTCTCTTGCAGGGCGACGGGCTTCGGCTTCCTGAACGCGCTCTGCAAGGCGGCGGCCGTGCTGGGGAACCTGATCTTCGGCTCCCTGGTGGGCATCACCAAGGCCCTCCCCATCCTGCTGGCCTCCACCGTGCTGGTGTGCGGGGGGCTCGTGGGGCTGCGCCTGCCGGACACACGGACCCAGGTCCTGATGTGAGGGAGTCCCACGCGATGCCACTGCGACCGGAAGCCTCACTGCATCTCCTGCTGCCCCTCCGTGTGACCACACAGGTGTCCCCGCCCCCCTCTCCTCCCCAAACACCAGGGCCGCTCGCCGAGGGGCCCTGGCCAGTCCAGCTGCAGACGCAGTCGAGCTGGCCCGGGGCAGCCCTTGCTGCGCCTCTGTGCTGAGAGGGCGTCCCCAGCAGAGGGACATGTCCTGTTTCCTGAGGGGACAGCCTGCGGTTCTCACTGTGACAGCGTGTGGGCACAGCTGCGGCTGGGCGGGGCTCTTTGGGGCCAGCTGGTTCGAATGATGGCGGAGGAGGAAGGTCAGGCTGTGCCCTCGGAATCTGCAGGAGCTGCATCAGCAGGGGGTGTGGCCCCGTCCCAGGGAGCTTGAGAAGCATGGGGGGCGAGAGCTGTGCCGGCGTCCGGGGCCGGGGCCTGTGGTGCAGACACTGGGAATCAGGTCAGCCAGAGAGCCCTGCCTCGATTTCCCCTCACCGCAGACGGCAGTCAGAGAAGTGCGCCTCTTCACCGAGCTGTGTGCCCCTCTCGGAAGCCTGGGTCCCCAGGCCAGCTCTGGGCTGGGGGCTGCGGCAGATGGAGGAGGCTCCCACTAGAGCCGTGTGGGAAGAGGGCAGCCCTGGCCCCCGCCCCACCCTGCTTTGGTGACAGTTGCCTGTGGCCTCCCAGGCACTTCCTGTCTTTCCAG
The DNA here is from genome assembly GCA_949820135.1 of Sylvilagus floridanus. Lineage (NCBI taxonomy): Eukaryota > Metazoa > Chordata > Mammalia > Lagomorpha > Leporidae > Sylvilagus > Sylvilagus floridanus. The sequence continues at coordinate 1,177,992 of OX463246.1, forward strand.
CTCCCCTGGGCTGGCGCCCCGTCCCTGTGCAGCCATAGCGCCTGCCTCCTGGGGCCAACAGGGACAGGGACAGCATCTGCTCGGCCCCCAGCTGCTCCACCTACCTCTGGAGTCTGCGTGGACCACGTGACCTGCTGCTGCTGTAGCTGGCCTGCATGAACCTTTTGAGTTTGAAGCTCCCTCTGCCACTTCCAGGATGAGCAGCAGCTGTGGGGGTGGGGGCCCTGTTTACACCTGAGTCCTCTCCAGGCCTTTGGAGGTGACCCTGGCTGTAGTGTGGCTCCGTTACAGCCCGGGCCTCTGCCTCCACTCAGTCCCAGAGGCCCCGCCCCTCCCTCCAGGCCTGCGGGTGCCCAGACCTGTGAGAAGCCATCAGTACCCCCCCGCCCCCCCCTGTAGGCCTGGAGGGGAGGGGTGGGGAGAGGGAGGCTCCCTGGGGCAGAGCATCAGGAAATCAGGAATAGGGAAGACAACAGGGAGCCGGAACCCCGTCGGGCCAGGACCAAGAGCGAGGGGCAGGGCGGGAAGCCGAGGTTGCCTTCCGCCACCGCGCGGCACTGCTGTCAGTCAGCCCCTGGTCTGTTGTCTGAAGGGCGTCAGTGGTCTGAGCTGAGTGCAGACAGAACCAGATCGGCGCCTGGGGCCCTGCCCCGTCTGCGGAGGTGCTCAGCCCTGCCTTCTCCCGCGGGGTCTACGAGCCACAGGGCACGGCTGCTCAGAGCTGCATCCTTGTGATGGGCCATGTCAGCCGGGGTGGCCAGCGGAAGCCTGCTTCCCGAGGCTGGCCTTGTTGCCCAGCCCGAGCCCCGGGCGCCCAGGATGGGGCTCCCGGCAGTCCGTGCCGCAGCTTGTCTTGGCCGCCTTTCCCCTGCCCTCCTCGCGTCGTTCTCCACCTCAGCTGTCTGAGCACCCAGGGTTTTCCCAGCGCACGGTGCCCGGCTCGCTGTGGGTTTAGCAGGAGGTTGTGCTTTGATGTGTGGTCAGACAGCAGGTGTTCTGGCTTGTGCCAGCGTCCGGCCCCTCAGCACCCTTGTGATGATGGGAAGAGACCAGAGGCTGTGCACAGATGCACCACTAGGGGGCAGCCGCACGCACTTTGCTGCTGGTGAGAACCAGAGTGCTCCCTAGACCCCTAAGGTCCCCAGGGTGGGGAGATGGCAGCGGGGTCCTGCAGCACCCAGCTTATCTGCGGTGCTACTTCCTGGGTGACCTCACACCCAGGGTCCTGACGGGGAGACAAGATGGAGGGGCTCTGGGCCAAGCTCCACCCCCGAGCCTGGTGCAACCCATGCCTCACTGGGAGTAGGAAATGGCTGCATGGCTGTGGTCCTCGGCTTCCCCATCTGCACAGAGAGGCTGGGACCCCCGCAGGGCGCCATGATGACAGCTGCGTCTGCTGATGGCGCTGGGGCTAGACCCATGTGGACAAGCACCCGCAGGGCTAGTTTGTAACGGAAGCACGGGGGAGTGGTCAGAAGCCCCAGGACTTCCTAGGAAGGTGGTCCCCACGTTGTCTGCTGCCAGCTCCCCAGGAACCTGAGCTCCATCTCGTGTCGGCACCGGCTCCATAGCTCCCCCTGCCCGTCCAGAAAAGGGACCCACATTGTTCTGATCACGGCCCTGGCACAGAGACCGCTTCGGTCCTCGTCTTCCTGAATCCGGCATCACCCAGGCCCCAGCCGTCAGAACCGAGTCCTCGGTGGCCCCATGCACCTGGGCGAGATCCCTTCATTCACGGATCTCACCGAGTCAGGCTTGGGGTTTGCACGGACGTTTCCGTGGCTGGTCAGCAGAGATGGGGACGGTGGAGAGCGGGAAGAGAAGCCCTGGGAAGTTCGCAGAGAGGGGTCTGGGCGCCATGCGGCCCCCCCCAACCCAGCCATCACACCCAGAGTGCAGGGCGGGGCCCTTCGTGACCCCCTCTGCCACCAAGCAGAAGGCAGTGTTCCTGCTCCTAGTCCAGTGGCTACCTGGCCGGGCACTGCGGCTCCGAGGCCAGTGAGGCCACGTGCCGGGCAGCTGGGGGCGTGCACGCTCAGGGTTCCGGTGGGGGGCCGCGTGCCTCCCCTGCGAGGATGAGCTCAGAGCAGAGCTGCCTTGTGCTCTGCGGGATGTAGGCAGCAGGTCTGAGCCTCCTGTTTGGCGGGTGTGCGATGGTGTCTTGAGGAGTGTTCTGTCCCCACGGTGCCCCTCGGGGCTGAGCCAGGGAGCAGGCGGAGCCAGGAGGCCCCCTCCGGAGCACAGCCAGCTCCCTCCTGACACTGAGGGTTTGTGACGGAGCGAAGCTGCCTTTGAGGGCACCGTGCTCTGCGCTCGCCTTCCACCCTGGAGGAGAAGTGAGCTGGAAAACAGGGTCTGGCGGGCACGGCGGGGTGCTGTCAGCTCTCGGCTGAGGCTGTGTGTGGTTCAGACAGAGTGTCTGGAAGGTGCCCAGGACCCATGGGGCTCTGGGTCCTGGGAAGGCAGAGCACTCCTGCCCCCTCCAGCACACACACCTCCTCCAGGCAGTCCACCGACACTGCTCTCCCTTCTCTTCCTGATCTTGTCACCCCCTGACAAGTGAGACAGAGCCTCACTGGGCCCTTGACCCCAGAGAACTGCAGATGGTGCCCACAGTGAGGGGTGGGAGCTGAGGGGCCCAGAGCTGACTGCTGGTAGCCAAGGAGTCCCCAGCCAGATTCAGAATGCAGGATGCCACCATCCGGGTCTGCAGAGGGCCCCACCCGGTGCTAGAGGCACAGCCGTGTGCCACACGCATGCTCCCTGCGGGGCGGGAGTGCCCAGGACCCAGAGGGAGGTGGCCTGCGCCCTCTGCTCACATGTGGGGCCTCCAGCAGGCCAGCGGCACGCCCGGTGCAGGTGTGCCGAGTCCCTGGCAGCCTGGAGGTGACGGTGAGGGGGCAGGGGTCCCCTGAGGCCAGCGGTGGCTGGACCAGGCGCCACGGGGCTCCTCAGAGTCGGTTGATAATGATGGGAATTTTGAGAGCCAGTTGAAAATCATAGCCATTGTTAAAATTCAATATAAATTTATATTTAGATTTTATTTCTGTACTGAGAGAAAAGCTAATATATACGCGGCACGCTGCTTGCTGCCGATTTTGCCACCTTCTGCTGTGACGCAGCCTTTGAGGTCCTCTGGCGGCGGGCGTGGCAGGAGGAGTCCACGCAGGCTGCAGGGAGGTGCTGGCGTGGGGTCGGCCTGGCCTGAGGGCCGAGGACCCCGCTGTGCGCGGGCCGTTCCTGCAGAACACGCAGGCGTGCTGGGAGCTACACAGGGCTCCCCTCCGACGCCCCAGTGGGAAACCCTTCCTGCGCTGACACTCCTGGCCTGCAGCTGGGCTGCCGCTGTCACTGTGCCCACGTCCGACCTCAGCTCAGAGAATGAAGGTGCTCACTGGGCACTGGCTCCGTGCACGTCCTGCTGGGGTTTGCATGCTGCCACTCAGGGCCCAGAGGAGCCTCTTCTCCAGAAGCTCCCGTGGGGCCCAGGCTAACCTCAGCTGCTCTCCCTGGTGTCGAGATCTCGGAAGGCCGTGTCCTCGGCCCTGGTGTTTGGGTGTCCCCCTCTGTTTTCTCTTCCCGTTTCCGATGCTCTGTGAGTTTTCCTGTCTGGTGTGTCCCAGTGCCCCGTGTCCCGTGTCCGTGTGCTGCATGTGTGAACCCCAGGACATCCTGCGTCTGGGGCTCTCTCCCTGTGTCCAGCCGGCCCTGTTGTGAGCTCATCTTCCCAGGACGCCCTCTGTGTCTGATTCCCGATTGCCACAGTGTCTGTCCACGCACGAGTTCCCGCATACCCGAGCCCGCCGTGCAGTGCGTGTCTCCCGTGTGGAAGTGTGCCCAGTCGTGTGCCAGGTGACACATTCGTGTATCCACTGCAGAGATGCTCCGCGTACGTCAGATTAATAAATGAGCGGTTTTAGCTCCATTCTATTCCAACGGAGATCGCTGTGTGGCTGCTCTTCCAAGCACGACCCGGCCCTCAGGGTCCCTTGGGTGCAGGGGGGCCGGGGCTGGGCTGCTGCGCTGGCTGGTTGCACGCACGTTTTCCAGTGCCGGGAACACGCGGCGGGAAGGTAGGGGATGGAATAGACGCTTGTGTGTCTGCCCTGGAGTGGGGGTCTGGGGAGAGCAGGCAGGTGTGGGCGTGTCCCATGGCTGCCCTGCTGAAGGCAGAGGCATGGGCCACACCACGCCTGCTCTTGTCCCCGTGAAAACACTGGCCCTGCATTTCACGTGAGACCCAGGTGTCGTCTAACACAAGTGGAGCTGGCCAACCTCTGGAGACCCAGCCCCCTTCGCTCACTGTGGTTCTTGGGGGGGCACAAGGCAGCGGCTGCCACTCTCCTATTTTCACACAAAATTGGGGCCAGGAAAGCCGCCATTCCTGCCTTGTGACATTCACACGGAGGTGGAGCAGGGGGTTGCCACAGGGACTACGGCACCCATTAGAACGCCCATACCCCAGGTGGGAGTGCCTGCACTGGGGTCCTGGCCCCGCCCCCCAGTCTTGCTCCCTGCCAAGACACACCTGGAGGCAGCAGACTGAGGCCCAAGGACTTGGACCCCAGGTGGAGGGCTTCTGAGTCCGGCCAGGCTCAGCCCCAGCTGTTGTGGGCGTGTGGGGGTGAGCCAGCAGATGGGAGGTGTCTGTGTGTGTGCGTGTGGCTCTGCCTCTCGGGTAGTGAAGGTGACTTTAAGACTCGAGGAGCGGTGCTCAGAAGCCCCGTGCCCCTCTTGGGGGATGAGCACCCTCTCTGCCCCTCAGCCGGCCACAAGCAGGAGGCTGCCCCTGCCGACTGCCTCACCCGGTCAGTCTCCCCTCCCCGCAGCCCAGCGTCCTGGCAGCGCCTGGCTTCTGACTTGGGAGCAGAGCTGTCAGCTGCCCCACCCCTCGCTGGGCCTGGGGAAGTCGGGACTCACCCCACCCCCTCAGAGCCTCCGAGCCACCTGCTGCCCTTTCGGAAGTGCTGGGGCCCAGGACTGGTGGGCTGTGGTGGGGCCAGGAGGTCCTCTGGGAGAGGGCTGCAGAGGGGAGGGCTGCAGACCCAGAGATCCCAGGGGGCCCACAAACCACAACCGCACCCAGGGAAATGGAACAGTGCGTCCTACTGGTAAACCGCCCCACGCTGGAGCAGAAAGATGGAGCAGAAAGATGAATGTTCGAGTGTGTCTCCCACATGGTGTCACACACACACTGCAGCAGGGCTGACAGCTTGGGGAGGCTGTTCCTGCAGCCTCAGCGGTGGCTTTAAGCCACATGAAAACGCCCCATGGGTGGGGTCAGCCATGTGCCCCCTGCAGTGGCCTGGCCATCCCTCTCTGCGGTGGCCAGTTCCTCCAGCCTTGGGAGTCAGGAAGGGAACAAGCTGTGGATGGTGGCGCCAGCCTCTCAGAAGCACACGCCCTCCCCATGCACCTGCTGGAGGGTGCCCCGCCCCTCAGAGGGGACCCCGCGGGGGCGGGAGGAAGCGCCTCCCTCCCGCAGTTAGAATCCTGACACCTGCCGCCCTGCGGGTGTTGAGGAAGTGAGAACTGGGCCTCCCCGTGCTGGCTTCCGAGGTGGCTGCCCAGAAGTGGTGACAGTTGGTCTTTCTCTGGGGTTTGTGAGGACAGAGTGTCTTAGCTTAGTGAGCGCTGCACACGCAAGCTGTCGGAACCTGTGGGAACCAGTGGGAACCGGTGGCCGCTGGGAATGCTCTTTCCCTGCAGTACCTTGCAGACCAGGAGGCTGAGAGCCTGCCCCTTGCTGTGCTCAGATGGGCATGGGAGTGGATGTGGGGGTGGTGGGGGCACGGGTGGGAGCTGCCGGCAGGTGCCTGTGGTGCTCTGGCAGCCCGGCCAAGTCACCTGCCCACACCCCACACCCCAGGAGCAGCCGGCACCACCCCCTGCCCCAGCACTCGGGTGCCCAGCTCCACAGTGGCCTGTGGTGGCCAGGAAGAGGGGGAGGAGTGGAGGGAGACAAGACCTTGCACATTAGCAGGGCCTGACCCAGGCGGCCGTGGGTCCTGCGTGCACAGAGTGGGCCCAGGCGGAAGCCCCGCCCCATGGGGGCTGCTGCCCCTCCCGCAGGAGGCGTTGCCTGTCCCTCGGGTCAGGGGTGCCCCCAGGGGGAAAGTCCAGGGCCTCAGGTTTCCCAGGCACAGCGTGGCGGGTGGCGCGTGGCCAGAGTCCTGCTGCCTGGACGAGCAGAGGAAGGCTGGCGGGGCTGTTCCAGCAGACGGAGAACACAGCTGCTGCGGGGGCCACGAGTAGCTCACAGCGGGTGGCACGTGGCGGTGGGCCGTGGCCACGCGCAGGAACTCCTGAGTGCCACGGCCAGCACCACGCCGGGTGCCAGGGCACACTCTGGAGCCCCCAGACCTGAACTGCGTGGCCCAGGGCGAGTTCACGAACCTGAGATTCCTCAGCCGGACCAGGGGCCTGTGCCCAGCGCGCTCCCTTGCTGTGCAGGTTTGGGTGTGCAGACACAAGGATGCTGGCTTCCGATGTGCCGGCAGCCCTGACCCGATGGAAGCTAAGTTATTGACGTTTCTGTGTCGCTCTGGATCACGGGAGATAACCCTTTGTCCCCCAGGGTCTCAGCAGCCTCCTTGCGGGGGGGGGGGGGCACTTGCTTGGTTTACTCCCCAGGAGCGCCAAGGACACCATGGGGAGAAGCAAACGCTGCACTGCCCCACAAGGGGCGCTGTGGAGCACACAGCGGCCACAGAGGACTGGTGGGCGCCGGGGCCCAGAGTGCCCCCCATCCGGCTGCTCGGGCCGGCACGGAGGCTCACGGTGTGGCACTTGGCTCCACGTCCAGTGTGGTCAGCAGTGTTCCGTGAAGTGACCTGCAGGCCCGCGCGTGTGGAGCCTGGGTGGAACCCACGAATGGCGACTTCAGTCTCGGGCCGTCCCCAGCTGCAGACATCCCCGAGTGTTACGAAGAGACAGTCCTGGTCGCCGTGGCCTCCTGCGAGCCGCAGGACCACACAGGAAACAGCCAGAGACAGCGAGGGCCACACAGGCACAGGGTGATGGGCCGCTTCCACTGTTGGCCGGAGCCCGAGCCCACCAGGCCAGCCTGCCGGAGGGACCGCCCGCCGAGTGGCCGTGGGACCCGGGCTTTGCGGAGGTGTTTCTGTGACTGCCCATGGTGTTGTAACGAATTATACTTTAGGTACTTTAGCTCCCTTAATTACAAGTGAGCTGTTACATCTTCTCAGTGCGGGCGGCTTGCCTGGGAATCAGTGGTGGTAAATCATCCATGGCAGCTGTCTCGCAGCGCGTGGGTCTAGTCTCGGCCTCCTCGCACAGGTGAGGGGCTGGCTCGGGCGAGTTAGCGGCTGACCCAGCCGTCCACAGCCCGGGAGTGACCCCAGCAGGACGGCCCCGCCCGGGGGCTCCCCCAGGGTTCTCACTGCCGTCCCTTCAGCGAAGTGGCCACGAGAGGCGCCCTGGAGAGGGAGCAGCCACGGACCTGCGGAGCACGGGCCGCCTCAGGTGTCGGCCAAACCCGGCGGAGGGCTTCAAGGGTGCCGGGGCCTCCTTCCGGCATCTTCCACACACCTGCCCCCGCCCCGGGGCCTGCCCGCAGCCCCGCCTGGAGCCTCTGTGCTCACAAGGGGAATGAAGCAGGGGCGAGACACCGGAGTGGGGTCCCGGGAAGCGGCAGGACCCGCACCCCTGCTCCGCACGCCCGCCCGGGGGGCACACGGCACACGGGGAGGCGGCGAGGCGCTGCCCCTGCACACCTGCCGTCCGTCTCTGCTCGCTCCCAGCCCTGCCGGGCCCACCCCGGGGTGAAGCCGCCGAAGGTGGGCTGGGAGAAAGGGCCCAGTGGTGCCCAGGCAGGGCAGCGGGTGCGAGTGCAAACCAGGAGGTGACATACTCCGAGGCTTCGCGCAGTTCATGTCGCTAAGTGTCTGCTGTGACTCGGGGCGGCTGCCTGCGCCCGGCTCCCGAGCAGTGCCCCCCAGCCAGGCACGCGTAGAAGCCCCAGGGTCCCCCCAGCCAGGCACGCGTAGAAGCCCAGGGTCCCACGTCGACCGCAGCGAGGGCAGAAACTTAACCCAATTACCGCGCTCTGAGGCGGGCCCGGCGGGGCGTGGGGGCGCCCGGTGAGCAGGGCGCATGCTCTCCGGGCCTCTGATTGGCGCTCCGCACGCCCAGTCCGGGCGCCCTCCTGCCCCACCCACGGCCGGCCCCGCGCGACGCCCCAGCGCCCGCCGAGGGCCTCGGAACCCCGCCTGGGTTAGCAGCTGCCCGTCCCAGACACCCAGTGGTCCAGCCCCGCAGACGCCGGCGGAGAGGTGAGTTCCTGGCAGGCCCGCCGCGCGGCCGTGGCCAGCGCTGAACTGACGTGACTGTGTTTCCGCCTCGCAGCAGGCTCCCGAGACGCGAGCGTACTCGTTCCACGCCCAGGGCACGCCTTCCGCGTGGGGGCACACAGCCCTCGTGGCACGAGCCGAGGCCGTCACCGGACCCTGTGTGGCCTTGCTCCTGCCCGCCTCTCCTGCTTGCGGCCTGGTAGGCCAGGCTTCCGGAAATGCGCGAGAGGCGCTCCGGCCCGGCTCGCGTGGTTGCCGTGGATCGACCCTGGGGAGAGCCAGGGCAGAGGGCAGCCGGGCTGGGGCTGGGGTGCGGCCCCAGACCATGGAGCTCAGACCATGCTGTTGGAGGCAGCGGGTGGGGCTTCCACCGGGCTCAGCCTCGGGGTGGGGGTGGGGGGGCAGCTGTGCCCGTCTGACAGTTCCCGGGAGGCTGGGAGTGCCTCGGGCCGCAGGGACTCGGGGCTGCGCCCACCTCCTGGTCCCTTACGCAGCCCTGTCAAGCTTGCAAGAGTTGTTTTTGGAGAAGTTTTAGATTCGCAGCGCAGCTGAGCAGGAGGCTCAGGGATCCCCACATGTGCCCTGCCCCACCCCCGCGGTGCACCCCTGTAGCTTTGCGTTTCCGGACGCCCTAGGGTTGGGGTCCTAGCATGCAGTCCTTCAAACATCTAACCCTTAATAGTGTGGGTCCAGGTTTCTTCCAAGTCTTTTAAATAACTCCGCCCCTGGGTCCCCACCCACGGAGGCCATGAGTGACCACTGAAACCAGAAGGGATAAACCTGAGCCTCGTGTCCCTGGTCCTATGCACAGCACGGGGTGATGGTCAAGGGCATGGACCTGTGGCCTTTGTGCCGGGTGCGCCCCCTGCCCGTGTCAGGGCTGAGTGGGCTGAGGGTCTGCACCCCTGTTGCTGGGTTGACCTGGACACGCAGAGCAGAGCTGGCACGTGGCAAGTGCCCCGTGAGTGTGATGACCCCCAAGACAAGCACATTTCTGTCCGGATGGCTGGAGAAGAATGGGGTGCTTTGCACAGAGGCTGGAACACCGCTGGAGACCCCCACCCACATCCAAGGCCAGGGCTGGGTCCCAGCTCTGCTCCCAGGCGCAGGTTCTGCCAGTGCACACCAGGGGGCAGCAGTGAGAGCTCAAGTCGTCGGCCGCACCCCAACGGGCGGACCTGGCGGGGTTCAGGGAGGCAGTGGACCAGCCCCTGGGGGAGGTGCCCTGCTCATTCCCACACACGCATTTCCTCTCCCATAAGTTGTCGACTTAATTACTTAAGACATTTTTACTGTCATCCTTTATCGCTGTCGTGTTAAGGTGATAGTAACACAACCGGAAGAGACTCAGGGTGGGTCACAGGTAGAGTTCTCAGAATGTGATGGTGCCCCTTCCTGCCTGCCAGCTTCCTCCCTCTCCGTGTCTTCCTTCTTCCCTTCATTCCTTTCTTTTTTAGTCTTTGAGACATTTTTAATGTACATTACAGCCAAGGACTTAATGCTCCATTAAATTCATAGTTGAACAAACAGGTAAATGTAAGACGACCCTGCTATGGCCGGAACAGAACGGAGCTGGGCTGCCAGCAGCAGTCAGCAGTGAAGGTGCCCATCCCACCCACGTACAGGCGGCTTTGCGGTCATCCCGGGCCCATGAAACTGTAGCAGGATAACAGGTTTTTAAAGATTCGTTTATTTCAAAGGCTGAGTTCAAGAAGGCAGAGAGAGAGAGCACTCTTCCACCTGCTGGTTCACTCCCCAGAGGGCCACAATGGCCAGAGCTGGGCCAGACCAAAGCCAGGACCAGGGACTCCATCCAGGTCTCCCATATGGGTTCAGGGGCCCAAGCACTTGAGCCATCCTCCAGCTTCTTTCGCAGGGCCAGTAGCAAGGAGCTGAACTGGAAGTGGGGCAGCCAGGACTTGCACCGGCGCCCACAGCGGGTGCCGGCATCCCTGGCATGCTTTACCTGCTCCGCTACGTGCCTGCCCCGCAGTGGGACGCTCCTCCTGGTAGGACAGGGGATGAAGCGCAGTCTGACGGAACTGCGAGCCCTACTGGTCCACACTGGCACTTCTTTCGTTTGCTTCTTTTTTCTTTGTTCTAATATTTTAGCTGCCACGAACAAGGGAGAACATCAGTACCTGTCTGTGGGTGCCTGGCTTTTTCACGCAACGCGACGTTCTCCATTTGTGTCCATGATGCTGGGAGGGGTGTGGGATTTCCTTCTTAGAAGGAATTAAAAGAGTTGGAAAAGCTTGGAAGTGTGGGTTCCCCAGGAAGAAACAGGACAAGGCAGGTGCAGCTCCCTGGAGAGGCTGAGTCTGCAGCCCTTGAAAAGGCCACCACTGTCCCCTGTCAGAGCAGGGCACAGGGATGCCTCTGTCACCTGTCAGAGCGGGGCACGGGGACGCCTCTGTCCCCTGTCAGCAGTGCACGGGGACGCCACTGTCCCCTGTCAGCAGTGCACGGGGACGCCTCTGTAACCTGTCAGAGCAGTGCACGGGGACGCCTCTGTCACCTGTCAGAGCAGGGCACGGGAACGCCTCTGTCACCTGTCAGCAGTGCACGGGGACACCTCTGTCACCTGTCAGCAGTGCACGGGGACACCTGTGTCACCTGTCAGCAGTGCATGGGGACGCCTCTGTCTCCTGTCAGCAGTGCACGGGGACACCTGTGTCCCCTGTCAGCAGTGCACGGGGACGCCTCTGTAACCTGTCAGAGCGGGGCACGGGGATGCCTCTGTCCCCTGTCAGCAGTGCACGGGGACACCTGTGTCACCTGTCAGCAGTGCACGAGGACGCCTCTGTCCCCTGTCAGCAGTGCACGGGGACGCCTGTGTCACCTGTCAGCAGTGCACGGGGACGCCTCTGTAACCTGTCAGCAGTGCACGGGGATGCCTGTGTCACCTGTCAGCAGGGCACGGGGACGCCTCTGTCCCCTGTCAGCAGTGCACGGGGATGCCTCTGTCCCCTGTCAGCAGTGCACGGGGACACCTGTGTCACCTGTCAGCAGTGCACGGGGACGCCTCTGTCCCCTGTCAGCAGTGCACGGGGACACCTGTGTCACCTGTCAGAGCAGTGCACGGGGACCCCTCTGTCACCTGTCAGCAGTGCACGGGGACGCCTCTGTCCCCTGTCAGCAGTGCACGGGGACACCTGTGTCACCTGTCAGCAGTGCACGGGGACGCCTCTGTCACCTGTCAGCAGTGCACGGGGACACCTGTGTCACCTGTCAGAGCAGTGCACGGGGACCCCTCTGTCACCTGTCAGCAGTGCACGAGGACCCCTCTGTCTCCTGTCAGCAGTGCACGGGGACCCCTCTGTCTCCTGTCAGCAGTGCACGAGGATGCCTCTGTCACCTGTCAGCAGTGCACGGGGACACCTGTGTCACCTGTCAGAGCAGTGCACGGGGACCCCTCTGTCACCTGTCAGCAGTGCACGAGGACCCCTCTGTCTCCTGTCAGCAGTGCACGGGGACCCCTCTGTCTCCTGTCAGCAGTGCACGAGGACGCCTCTGTCACCTGTCAGCAGTGCTCGGGGACGCCTCTGTCCCCTGTCAGCAGTGCACGGGGACGCCTCTGTCACCTGTCAGCAGTGCACGGGGACGCCTCTGTCTCCTGTCAGCAGTGCACGGGGACGCCTCTGTCACCTGTCAGCAGTGCACGGGGACGCCTCTGTCCCCTGTCAGCAGTGCACGGGGACGCCTCTGTCACCTGTCAGCAGTGCACGGGGACCCCTCTGTCTCCTGTCAGCAGTGCACGAGGACGCCTCTGTCCCCTGTCAGCAGTGCACGGGGACGCCTCTGTCCCCTGTCAGCAGTGCACGGGGACGCCTCTGTCACCTGTCAGCAGTGCTCGGGGACGCCTCTGTCTCCTGTCAGCAGTGCACGGGGACGCCTCTGTCTCCTGTCAGCAGTGCACGGGGACCCCTCTGTCTCCTGTCAGCAGTGCTCGGGGACGCCTCTGTCCCCTGTCAGCAGTGCACGGGGACGCCTCTGTCTCCTGTCAGCAGTGCACGGGGACCCCTCTGTCTCCTGTCAGCAGTGCACGGGGACCCCTCTGTCTCCTGTCAGCAGTGCACGGGGACCCCTCTGTCCCCTGTCAGCAGTGCACGGGGACGCCTCTGTCCCCTGTCAGCAGTGCACGGGGACGCCTCTGTCTCCTGTCAGCAGTGCTCGGGGACGCCTCTGTCCCCTGTCAGCAGTGCACGGGGACGCCTCTGTCACCTGTCAGCAGTGCACGGGGACGCCTCTGTCTCCTGTCAGCAGTGCACGGGGACCCCTCTGTCTCCTGTCAGCAGTGCACGGGGACGCCTCTGTCTCCTGTCAGCAGTGCACGGGGATGCCTCTGTCCCCTGTCAGCAGTGCACGGGGACACCTTTGTCACCTGTCAGAGCAGTGCACGAGGACGCCTCTGTCACCTGTCAGCAGTGCACGGGGACACCTTTGTCACCTGTCAGAGCAGTGCACGAGGACGCCTCTGTCACCTGTCAGCAGTGCACGGGGACGCCTCTGTCTCCTGTCAGCAGTGCACGGGGACCCCTCTGTCTCCTGTCAGCAGTGCACGAGGACGCCTCTGTCTCCTGTCAGCAGTGCACGGGGACGCCTCTGTCTCCTGTCAGCAGTGCACGGGGACGCCTCTGTCTCCTGTCAGCAGTGCACGGGGATGCCTCTGTCCCCTGTCAGCAGTGCACGGGGACACCTTTGTCACCTGTCAGAGCAGTGCACGAGGACGCCTCTGTCACCTGTCAGCAGTGCACGGGGACACCTTTGTCACCTGTCAGAGCAGTGCACGAGGACGCCTCTGTCACCTGTCAGCAGTGCACGGGGACGCCTCTGTCCCCTGTCAGCAGTGCTCGGGGACGCCTCTGTCCCCTGTCAGCAGTGCACGGGGACGCCTCTGTCACCTGTCAGCAGTGCACGGGGATGTCTCTGTCCCCTGTCAGCAGTGCTCGGGGATGTCTCTGTCACCAGTCAGCAGTGCACGGGGACGCCTCTGTCTCCTGTCAGCAGTGCACGGGGACCCCTCTGTCACCTGTCAGCAGTGCACGGGGACGCCTCTGTCACCTGTCAGCAGTGCACGGGGACGCCTCTGTCACCTGTCACAGGGCACGGGGACGCCTCTGTCACCTGTCAGCAGTGCACGGGGACGCCTCTGTCCCCTGTCAGCAGTGCACGGGGACACCTTTGTCACCTGTCAGAGCAGTGCACGAGGACGCCTCTGTCACCTGTCAGCAGTGCACGGGGACACCTTTGTCACCTGTCAGAGCAGTGCACGAGGACGCCTCTGTCACCTGTCAGCAGTGCACGGGGACGCCTCTGTCTCCTGTCAGCAGTGCACAGGGACGCCTGTGTCACCTGTCAGCAGTGCACGGGGACACCTTTGTCACCTGTCAGAGCAGTGCACGAGGACCCCTCTGTCCCCTGTCAGCAGTGCACGGGGACGCCTCTGTCCCCTGTCAGAGCAGTGCACGAGGACGCCTCTGTCACCTGTCAGCAGTGCATGGGGACGCCTCTGTCTCCTGTCAGCAGTGCACGGGGACGCCTCTGTCCCCTGTCAGAGCAGTGCACGGGGACGCCTCTGTCACTTGTCACACACAGCCCAGCTGAAGCCATGCTGTGGCAGGCGTGAGCCCCTGCCCACCCCCCCGTAGGTCACGGTCCTGTGAGAGCCTTCAGACCCCACCCCTGTTCCGCCGCCAGGGTCCAGCTGATGGAGCGAAGGAGGTGGGTTCTGCAGCGGTCGGAGCCCTCGCTTTCAAACTTTGCCCGACTTCGACAGCACGGCTGCCTGTGCAGCGACCCTGTTCCCCTCCGTGTGTGTGCTCTGCCTCCCTCAGTTCCCTGGAGCTGCCAGGGAAAGGGTGGGGGAGATCTCCCTCCTGGCCACCGGCCTCATTTCCAGGAGGAGCATCGGGCTGGGAGGTGAGAAGTTGTCACCTGGGGCACTGGGGACTCTCCCAGGAGACCAGCAGGCTCCTCCCCTCTTTCCTGGGTCCCCGTGGCCAGGTCTGTGGTCTTGCGTTCAGGGTCAGACACTTGGCTCTTGTGTCTTGGGCAGTAGCACCCAGGTGGGCTCCAGGGGGCCAGAGTTGGGTCCTGGGTGCCACTGCTGGTTTACCCAGTGGCTGGAAATGCCGCGAGGAAGCAGGCTGTGGCGGCAGCAACTCCAGGCTCCGAGAGGAATGGCTACGGACGTGGCCCCGCCCTCGGGCAGCCAGCGGCCACGCCCCCCGCCCCTGCCCCCACCCTAGCCCCTCGCCCAAGCAGTGGGTTCTGGACACGGAGGAGGACTGCAGGGAAGTTGAGAGCCAAAGCAGAGGCACAGGGGCGTTCCAGGGTGGCGTCCCTGGCGACTGGGTGGGGACACAGACACGGGCCCCCACTGGGCTTCAGCAGTGTGTGACGCAGGTGACCCAGGAGGAGGGTGGGGCCCAGCCACAGCCTCCAGGGAGGCCTCGAGCCAGGTCTAGCTGCCCCCCCCCCCCAGGGCGGCTGTAGCTGCTGTCCCGCCAGTGACCCTGGGAGGCAGAGCAGACCCTAAATGCAGCCAAGAGCGTCCCCGTGCGCCTGTGAGCCACTCTGTCCAGGAGGCGGCTGAGTCCACGCTGCTCATCCCCTGCAGGGTGGCTGTGACAGACACTGCTGGTCCCCTGCAGGGCAGGTGTCACACGGGCACACGGAGCAGCTGTGACAGACATTGCTCATCTCCTGCAGGGCGGGTGTCACACAGGCACACAGAGCAGCTATGACAGACACTGCTCGTCCCCAGGAGGGTGGGCAGGTGTCACACAGGCACACGGAGCAGCTGTAACAGACACTGCTCGTCCCCAGGAGGGTGGGCAGGTGTCACACAGGCACACGGAGCAGCTGTGACAGACACTGCTCGTCCCCTGCAGGGCAGGTGTCACACAGGCACACGGAGCAGCTGTGACAGAGACTGCTCGTCCCCTGCAGGGCAGGTGTCACACGGGCACACGGAGCAGCTATGACAGAGACTGCTGGTCCCCTGCAGGGCGGGTGTCACACAGGCACACAGAGCAGCTATGACAGACACTGCTGGTCCCCAGGAGGGTGGGCAGGTGTCACACAGGCACACGGAGCAGCTGTGACAGACACTGCTCGTCCCCAGGAGGGTGGGCAGGTGTCACACGGGCACACGGAGCAGCTGTGACAGAGACTGCTCGTCCCCTGCAGGGCAGGTGTCACACGGGCACACGGAGCAGCTGTGACAGAGACTGCTGGTCCCCTGCAGGGCGGGTGTCACACAGGCACACAGAGCAGCTATGACAGACACTGCTGGTCCCCAGGAGGGTGGGCAGGTGTCACACGGGCACACGGAGCAGCTGTAACAGACACTGCTGGTCCCCAGGAGGGTGGGCAGGTGTCACACTGGCACACGGAGCAGCTGTAACAGACACTGCTGGTCCCCAGGAGGGTGGGCAGGTGTCACACAGGCACACGGAGCAGCTGTGACAGAGACTGCTCGTCCCCTGCAGGGCAGGTGTCACACGGGCACACGGAGCAGCTGTGACAGAGACTGCTCGTCCCCTGCAGGGCGGGTGTCACACGGGCACACGGAGCAGCTATGACAGAGACTGCTGGTCCCCAGGAGGGTGAGCGGGTATCTCATTAGCATATCAAGTGCCC
The DNA here is from genome assembly GCA_949820135.1 of Sylvilagus floridanus. Lineage (NCBI taxonomy): Eukaryota > Metazoa > Chordata > Mammalia > Lagomorpha > Leporidae > Sylvilagus > Sylvilagus floridanus. The sequence goes on from OX463246.1 coordinate 1,193,951, forward strand.
AGATTGGCCTGTGGAGGGGTTTCTGAGGGAAGGCTTCCCTCGTTGCCCCTCCCCCTCTCCCTCTCCCTTCTGAGATGGGGGGGGTGGCTCTCTGGGCTGGAATGGGGCATTCCTCCCACACCCTGGGAATGGCCCTGGCTGCCCCGGGGCAGGGCAAGGCTTTGCTGAGTAAGCCCTGGGCTGCCTGGGGGCTGCCTCCAGACTTCCCTCCTCCCCAGGTCCTGCCCTCCAGCCCTCACACACAGCTCAGGTCCCTGGGGGCGGCGCTGGCCCAGGAGCAGCAGGGGACTACGCTTGGTGGGCTGGGTGGGTGGCGAGGCCTCCAGTTAGAAAAGGCGAGAGGCGGGCGTGCGGCCGCCCAGGTCCGCCGTGGTGGCGCACCTCCGGGGTCCCAGCAGCCTGCATGGGAGCCGAGGAGTTCCTAGTCCCTCAGCCCAGCTGTGGCAGGAATTTGGGTGTGAACCAGTAGATAGGAGAGAATCTCTCTCTCTCTCTCTCTCTCTCTCTCTCTCTCTCTCTCTCCCTCTCTCCCTCCCTCCCTCCCGCCCTCCCTTCACCCTCTCAAGTAGAAAATTCTTTGAAAATCTGACAGGGATAACCCAGTAATGTGAGAAAAACATAGACCCGTGAACAATGCAGCAGCTGCACCCCCCAGGACGTGGCGCGCCCAGGGGTGTCCAGTGTCCCTGCAGGCCCCTTTCTGTGGTGTAAGCACACACAGAGCGTCACCCGTGGGTGTGGGCAGCGTGGACCCCAGGCCTGCCACGGTGTGGTCAGCCAGACCTGCCTCTTCCTCCTCAGCCGGGTCCCGACTCCCCCACCACAGCGCGGCCCACGAGGCCCTGGTCCCGGGAAATAAGGGCAGGCGAGCCCCGGGAGCCTGCAGTGTGGACAAGGAGGCTGGGGCGGGTGGTTCTGGGCTCGGGAAGGCAGACCTGACCACGGGACACCAGGCCCCTATCTCCTCTCAGCTTCATGACAGGCCAACAAAGGGCAGCCTCCCCTGGCACAGAAGTCACCGTGCGTCACTGTCAGCTGCCTGGAATGTGTGTGAGAGGGCAGGAGCCCCGGCAGTCATTTCGGCCAGGAAGTGGAAGCCAGTTTTGGTAAATTGGCAGAGAATTATGTTTGGTTAGAAATCGAGGCGTGAGCTCACTTTCAGTGTTTCCCCTGAGCAACCAGTGCTGAGTGTGGAGGGCACAGGGCGTCCAGAGAGCCTGACAGGACACAGCTGGCAGGCGAGGCTGTGCCAGGGACACAGGGAGAGGGGTCCCCAGCCCCAGCACCCTGGGCGATCCAGGAGCTGCTGGGGCTGTGGGAGCGTCCCAGCGGCTCCTTGCCTGCTGCCAGCCCCCAGCCCGCGGGGACCCTGCTGCTTTCCCACCACCCTGCGGCACAGGCGTGGGTGACACGCCGTCTCCAGGGTCGCCCCCAGGCCCCAGCTGGGCTTCTCCCACTGCAGTCGGCATGGCCTCCTTTCCCTGGGTGCGCTACGGTGCTTGGTCTGGCCATCGCGCCAGGTTCCGCAGGACACGGGAGTTGGGCTCGGCGTGTTTGCCGCACCTCACCAAGGCTTGGCCCGCAGGGCCCCACCCCCCGCTGTCACCCCTCTGCACTGTCACCCCTCCCCCTGTCACCCCTCCCTGCTGTCACCCCTTACCCTGCTGTCACCCCTCCCTGCTCTCATCCCTCACCCCACTGTCACTCCTCCCCATTGTCACCCCTCCCCTCTGTCACCCCTCTGCACTGTCACCCCTCCCCCTGCTGTCACCCCTCCCCGCTGTCACCTCTCCCACTGTCACACCTCTGGGTCTCAGTGACAGGTGCCGGGTTCCCCTGCATTTCCTCCCGGGCTCTGGGTGTGAGTGACAGGTGCGGGGATCCCCCACATTTCCTCCAGGGCTCTGGGTGTGACAGGTGCCGGGGTCCCCCGCATTTCCTCCCGGGCTCTGGGTGTGAGTGACAGGTGCGGGGATCCCCCGCATTTCCTCCCGGGCTCTGGGTGTGAGTGACAGGTGCCGGGGTCCCCCGCATTTCCTCCCGGGCTCTGGGTGTGAGTGACAGGTGCGGGGATCCCCCACATTTCCTCCCGGGCTCTGGGTGTGAGTGACAGGTGCCGGGGTCCCCCGCATTTCCTCCCGGGCTCTGGGTGTGAGTGACAGGTGCGGGGATCCCCCACATTTCCTCCCGGGCTCTGGGTGTGAGTGACAGGTGCGGGGATCCCCCACATTTCCTCCAGGGCTCTGGGTGTGAGTGACAGGTGCCGGGGTCCCCCGCATTTCCTCCCGGGCTCTGGGTGTGAGTGACAGGTGCCAGGGTCCCCTGCAGGGCTCGGGGCCGCCCGTCAGGAGCAGGCCTCCTGCCGCCTGTCAGAGTCCTGCCTCATTTGGCTCGTTCTTTGCAACCCTGAGACAAGGCAGTGCTGTCTCTGCCCAGGACTCAGACTCAGGATTCCCAGCTGCCCTGGTGGTCCCACCTCCCAGGACTGGGCCGCGCACAGAACAGCCGTGTTCAGGTGGGCGTGGTGGGACACCTCTGGACCTGTCCTGTCCCTCGCGCACAGTGAGGAGGGAGAAGCCATTCCCTGATGGCGAAGATCAGGTCGGACAGCCTCTGGGGCAGCGGCTGCAGGGGAGCCCAGGGCTAGTCCTGCCGGCCCCTCCTTGTCCCTGGAGACAGGCGCTCCCCACCCCCACCCCCGCTGGAGCAAAGAGCAGAGGTGCAGTTTCCAGGGAAACCCTCCCAGCTGACCTCCCAGAGAGCGGAGACCTGATGCTGGTGGGGGTCCTGACCCCTGGCCAAGCCCCAGGAGCTGAGGTCCCCAAGAGCAGCCCATTCTGGCAGCTCAGGTCCTCTCCCAGGTCAGGGTCAGGGTCAGGGTTGGGAGGGGAAAGTGGCTCCCTCTCCCAGCTGCTTGTCTGTCCCTGCTCGCCAGCCTCGCCCTTAGGCCCTCAGCCCTCGGGGCTTCTGGAGGCTGTGCTCGCGAGACCACCCCGGGAGGCAGCTCCAACCCAGCCCCTCCATCCTCCCTGCCCTCTGTGAACCTGGCTGTCGGGCCCCCCTGCCTGTGGCCGTGGGCTGGTTGTGAAGAACTTGGCCGTTGGTCTCGGTCCGGTTCTAGGTTTGCCCTGGGGCCCTTGCTCTTCAGGAGCCGTGGTTTGCAAGGCTGAGTCGGGGGCCCTCACAGAGGCAGGACCCTGCGCCGACCCAGGGAGCTCCCAGGCGCCTCTGTTTCTCCTCCGATGATCTGGTTGGGCGCCCTCCCCCAGGGCATACGCGCCGGTGGCAGGTGATTTGCGGTGTGGACAGTCAGGGGCCTGGCTGCAGTCCTGCCCAGACACGGCCCCTCCCCCATCCCTGGCACCCATGCCAGTGCTCCCACGGTCCTGGCGGGGGTGGAGGGCCGTGGCAGACCCGGGGCCACCCTGCCAGGGACCTGGCGGCTTCTCGCCGTGGGGCAGGGCTTCCTCCTGCTGCCCTGGGCTTGGCTCTAGGAGCCAGTTAGGCCACCGTTTGGGAAGGGCCTGATTCTGGATCCCAGGCAGCCCCTGGCCCCCGGGGTCTCTGCGGAGCAATGGGGCCTGCAGGGTCTCGGCCCCTGGCTCCAGCTCGTGGGCGAGCAGGTGGCGTCCTTCCTGGCTGCCAGGCCACTGCGGCCCCGTCCCCGTGGAAGGAACCCCGCGCTTCTGCCCACGCTGTGCCTGCCTCTGGGGGCGGGCTCTGTGCCGGGCGCTGCTGTCCCTGGCCGTGAAGCCTGGGCGCTGAGCTCCTGTGAAACAGGACATGCACAGCTTACCGCGACGGTTCATCTGGGTGGCCGTGGCTGGGCCGTGGCCCCAGGTACTTTGTTCTGGGAGTTTCCGTGACATCAGCACTTCACTTGGTGGCCCCTGCGTGAGATGGGGTCGACCTCTATACGGGCTCGGCCTCACCCATCAGCTGGAGCTTGCACAAGGGAAAGGCACTACCCTCCCACTGCAGCGGGAAGGGACTCAGGTCAGGACAAGGGACTCAGGTCAGGACCTCGGCTGACCCACAGCTGGGCTCCTCGGGGTCTCCAGGCTGCCGAGCCTCTGTATATGGGCACGTGAGCACACACACACATGCACACACGCCTGCCCTCACACGCACACCGCTGCTGCTGGGAGCTTGCAGCTCCGCCCGCTGTGTTCCCAGTCCTCACACAGCGCCTGCGCCCCTGCTGTGTGCCGTGGGAAATGGTGCTCAGACATGAGCCACGCCCAGCTAGGAGAGGGGGCCCTGGCCCCACTGGGCGCTCCTGCTGCTGTTGTCTGGGAGCAGTGACAGTGGGCTGCCGTCCAGACCACCCCCCCCAGAGACCGCCCTGCAGGCAGGGGCAGCTCCAGCTCTCAGCCCCGGGGAGCTGGCTGCCGGCCTGCCAGTGGCAAGGTCACCTCATGCAGAGCTGCTTGGTGCCTGGCTTCAGGGGAGGGAGCCGGCGTGGGGTGGGGCTCGAGCAGGAGGGACGCACAGGCACAGGCGACCAGGGACTGGACTTTGCTCACGGCTGGTTCTGAACCGGCTGATAAGCCCAGCTTGCAACAGGGCGCCGTGTAGCCGCAGGAGGCAGAGAGCTGTGGTTTGCAGGGTGTGGTGGGCGGGGCTCACACCCAGGTGCCTCAGAAGCAGGTGCCAGTGCCCGCCCGAGTTCACCTCCCTGCTGGACGCCTCCCTAAACAATTTCCTTGACCCATGGACAACTATTTTTTTAAGGATTTATTTATTTATTTGAAGGGCAGAGTTAGAGAGGTCATCCATTCGGTGGTTCACTCCCCAAATGGTCTCAGTGGCCAGGGCTGGGCCAGGCCAAAGCCAGGAACCAGGAGCTCCACCTGGGTCTCCACGTGGGTGGGGGTACCTGAGGACTCGGGCCACCTTCTGCTGCTCTCCCAGGTGCATTAGCAGGCAGCTGGGTTGGAAGCTGAGCACCCGGGACTCAGACCGGCCCCTGCATGGGATACAGGAGGTGCCTGAATCCCTGGGCCCCCGCGCCAGCCCACATGGACAGCTTTTCTTAAGTTGGTAGGAGAAGGACCCAGTGCAGTTTTAGAAAGTTAGGAAAGCGCCCTGGAGTGGGGTGCTCGCACATGCACCCTGGAGCTGCACAACACCCAGGTGCGGGCTGCACTCCCGCAGCCCTGGGCCCAGAGTGCCCCCCCCCCCGCCTCCCCGGGCTCTCCTTCGCTCTGTCCAGCGGGTGTTGCTTGATCAGTGACAGACGGGGGATTTGTGCATGTGTCTGCAGTCCAGATGCCCAGCCCCGGAAGGCAGTACCCCTCGGCTCTGCAGGACGTGTGCCAGCAGTGACCCCCGAACCAGCAGGACCTGCATGGACTTGCTTCTGCACTCAACAAAGGGCTGGGGCCCCACGTGTCAGGCTTGTTTGAGACACTGGGAATCAGACTCCGCCCTGCCGCTCTGGCCAGGCTGCTACGGCAGGCGGAGCTGTGAACGCACCATCAGGGGCCACTGTTGGTGCAGCAGGTTGGGCCTCTGTTTACAGCATGGGCATCCCACACGGACGGCTCCAGTCCTGCTGCTCCACTTCCCTTCCAGCTCCCTGCTGATGCTCCTGGGGAGGCAGCAGAGGATGGCCCAGGTGCTTGGGCCCCTGCAGCCGCATGGGAGACCGGAGGAAGCTCCTGGCTCCTGGCCTTGGCCATCGGGGGAGTGAACCAGCAGATGGAAGACTTCTCACTCTTTCTTTCTGTGTCCCTCTGTATTTCAAGTACATAAATAATAAAGATTTATTTATGTATTTGAAAGGCAGAGTTACAGAGAGGCAGAGAGAGAGAGAGAGAGAGAGAGAGAGGCCTTCCATCTGCTGGTTCACTCCACAGATGGCCACAACAGCCAGAGCTGCGTTGATCTGAAGCCAGGAGCCAGGAGCCAGGAGCTTCTGCTGGGTCTCCCACACGGGTGCAGGGGCCCAAGCACTTGGGCCGTCTTCCACTGCTTTCCCAGCCACAGCAGAGAGCTGGATCGGAAGTGGAGCAGCCGGGGCTCAAACCGGCACCCATATGGGATGC